>OX422215.1:439166838-440565069 GCA_949130495.1 Sambucus nigra
GTGTAGATATTATGAAATTTGGGCCGTGCTCTCAAACTTAGGGTCCCATGGCCACATAGTCAGTTCCTATGAGCTATGTTGGTCCTGTGGGAGGATTTGGCACCTCTCACGGGGCCATTTCAGGGGTGGTTCATGGATTCACCCTCTAACGTTATGTTTTCAAGCCTACGTGAAGATATTCCAACATTTTTATCGTGATCTCAAATTGTTAGTGTCGTTTCCACGAAGTCGGTTCTTATGAGATACGTTGGTCCCATGGGAGGTGTTTGCACTGCTCTTGGGGCCGTTTGGGTGGTGATTCGAGAATTCGCCCTTTAATGGCAGGTTTTTAAACCTAAGTTTAGATATTCTAAAATTTGGGTTGTGCTCTCAAACTGTGGGCCTCGTGGCCATGCGTTCTGTTTCGACGAGCTACGTTGGTCCCGTGGGAGGTGTTGGAGCAACTCATGGGGCCATTTGAGGGTGGTTACTTATTTCACCCTCTAACAGTATGTTTTCAAGCCTAAGTGCAGATATTATGAAATTTGGGTCGTGCTCTCAAATTGTGGATCTCGTGGCCACGCAGTAGGTTCCTACGAGATATGTTGGTCTCGTGGGAGGGGTTGGCGCCACTCAAGGGGGCATTTGGAGGGTGATTCGTGGTTTCGCCCTCTAACAATATGTTTTCAAGCCTAAGGGTATATATTCTAAAATTTGGGTCATGCTCTCAAATCGGGGGTTCAATGCCCAAGAAGTCAGTTCCTATGAGATATGGTGGTCCTATGGGAGGTGTCGGCATCACTAATGGGGACGTTTGGGGGGATCTTCGGGGTTTCTCCCTATAATGACATGTTTTCAGGCCTAAGTGAACATATTCTGAAATTTGGGATGTGCTCTCAAATCGTGGGTCTCGTGGCCAGGCGGTAGGCTCCTACTAGATACGTTAATCACGTGGGAGGTGCTGGAGTCGCTCACTGGGCCATTTGGTTTCTCCCTCTAACGGTATATTTTCAAGCCTAACTGTAGATATTCTTAAATTTGGGTTGTGCTCTCAAATCGTGGGTCCCGTGGCCATGTAGTCAGTTCCTACGATATACATTGCTCCCGTGGGAGGTTTTGGTGCCACTCAAAGGGATGTTTAGGGGGTGGTTAGTGGTTCGTCCCTCTAACAACATGTTTTCAAGCCTAAGTGTAGATATTCTGAAATTTGGGTGGTGTTCTCAAACCATGGGTCCCGTGTTCAGGCGATCAGTTCTTAGGAGATATGTTGGTCCCATGGGAGGTGCTCACACCAGTCAAGGGGTATTTTTTTTTTTTTTTGGGGGGGGGGTCTGGGTTTCACCCTCTAACGGCATGTTTTCAGGCCTAAGTGTAAATATTTTGAAATTTATACCTTGATCTCTAATCATGGGTCCCGTGGACATGTGATCAGTTCCGATGAGCTATGTTTGTCCCGTGGGAGGTGTTGGCGCTGCTCGCGAGGCCATTTGGGGGTGGTTCATGATTTTTCCCTCTAACGACTTATTTTCAAGCCTATGTGTAGATAATCTAAAATTTCGGTCGTGCTCTCAAACCGTGGGTCGCGTGGCCATGTGGTCTGTTCCTATGAGATACGTTGGTCCCGTGGGAGTGTTGGCACCGCTCATGGGGTCGTTTGAAGGGGGTTCAGGGTTTCCCCCTTTAACGAAATGTTATGAAGACTCAGTGTAGATATTCTGAAATTTGTTCGTTCTCTCAAACCGTAGATCCTATGGCCACGTGGTCGGTTCCTATAAGATACGTTGGTCCCGTGAAAGGTGTTGACATTGCTCATGGGGCCATTTGTGGGGTGGTTAGTGGTTTCGCCCTCTAACAACATGTTTTGAATCCTAAGTGTAGATATTCTGAAATTTGGGCCATGCTCTTAAATCGGGGGTCGCGTGACCACGCGGTTGGTTCCTAAGATATACATTGGTCCCTTGGGAGGTGTTGGAACTGCACACCGGGTTGTTTTGGGGGTGGTTCATGCTTCCTCCCTCTAACGGCGTATTTTCAAATATAAGTGTAGATGTTCTGAAATTTTGGTTGTGCGCTCAAACCATGGGTCCCGTGTCCACGCGGTCAGTTCCTACGAGATACATTGGTCACATGAAAGGTGTTAGCACCGTTCACGGGGCCATTTGTATGGTGGTTCAGTGTTTTTCCCTCTAACGGTAGGTTTTATGGACTAAGTATAGATATTCTGAAATTTGGGTCGTGCTCTTAAACTGTGGGTCTCGTGGCCAAGTTGTCAGTTTGTACGAGCTATGTTGGTCCAATGGGAGGTGCTGGCACTACTCACGGGGCCTTTGGAGGGGTGGTTCATGGATTCTCCCTCTAATGGCTTATTTTCAAGCCTAAGTGTAGATATTATGAAATTTGGGCCGGGCTCTCAAACCATGGGTCCCTTGGCCATGCCGTCAGTTCCTAAGATATACGTTGGTCCCATGGGAGGTGTTGGCGCTGCTCATGGGGCCATTTGGTGGGTGGTTCATGGTTCTTCCTTCTAATGGCATGTTTTCAAGGCTAAGTGTAGATACTCTAAAATTTGGTTCGTGCTCTCAAACCAAGGGTCCATGACCACGCAGTCGGTTCCTACGAGCTACGTTGGTCCTGTGGGAGGTTTTGGTGCCTCTCACGGGGCCGTTTAGGGGGTGGTTTGTGGATTCTCCCTCTAATGACATGTTTTGAAGACTAAGTGTAGATATTCCTAAAATTTGGTCGTGCTTTAAAATCGTCAGTGTGGTGGCCATGCAGTCAGTTCTTATGAGGTACATTGATCCCATGGGAGGTGTCTGCACCGCTCATGGGGCTGTTTGGGTGGTTGTTTGGTGATTCGCCCTCTAACGGTAAGTTTTCAGACCTAAGTTTAAATATTTTAAATTTTGGGTCATGTCCTCAAACTGTGGGTCTCGTGGCCACGCGGTCAGTTCCTATGAGCTACGTTGGTCCCGTGGGAAGTGTTAGAATCACTCATGGGGCCATTTGGGGGGTGGTTCGTGATTTCACCGTCTAACGACTTGTTTTCAATCCTAAGTGTAGATATTATGAAATTTTTTCCATGATCTCAAAATGTGGATCATGTGTCCACCCGGTCGGTTCCTACGAGATACGTTGATCCCGTGGGAAGGGTTAGCGTCACTCACGGGGCCGTTTGGGGGTTGGTTCATGGTTTCACCCTCTAATGGCATGTTTTCAAGCCTAAGTGTAGAAATTCTAAAATTTAGGTTGGTCTCTCAAATTGGGGGTCCCGTGACCACACGGTCAGTTCCTATGAGATATGTTGGTCCTGTGGGAGGTGTTGGCATCACTCTTCGAGGCTATTTGGGGATCTCCAGGGTTTCGCCCTATAAAAACATATTTTCATACCTAAGTGAAAATATTCTGAAATTTGGGATGTGCCCTCAAACTGTGGGTCCCGTGTCCATGCGGTAGACTCATATGAGATACGTTGGTCCCGTGGGAGGTGTTTGTACCACTCACGGGGCCAATTTGGGGGGGGGGGGTTAGTTATTTCGCCCTCTAACAGCATATTTTCAAGCCTAAGTGTAGATATTATTAAATTTGGGTCGTGCTCTCGAACTATGGGTCCCATGGACATGTGGTTCCTACGAGATATGTTGGTCCCGTGGGAGGTGTTGGCGCCACTCACAGGGACGTTTGGGGGGTGGTTAGTGGTTCCTTCATCTAACGGCATGTTTTCAAGCCTGAGGGTAGATATTCTAAAATTTGGGTCGTGATCTCAAACTATGGGTCCCGTGGCTACGCAGTCTGTTCTTACGAGCTACATTGGTCCCATGGGAGGTGTTAGAACCGCTCATGGGGCCATTTCGGGGGTGGTTCATGGTTTAACCCTTTAACGGTATGTTTTCAATTCTTAATGAATTTATTATGAAATTTGTGTCGCGCTCTCAAATTGTGGATCCCGTGGCCACGCAGTCGATTCCTACGACATACTTTGTTCCCATGGGAGGGGTTGGCACCACTCATAGGGCCGTTGGAGGGTGATTCGTGGTTTTAGCCTCTAACAACATGTTTTTAAGCCTAAGTGTAGATGTTATAAAATTTGGGTCGTGCTCTCAAAATTCGGGGTCCCATGCCCACGCGGTCAGTTCCTATGAGATATGTTGGCATCTCTCATGGGGCCGTTTGGGGAGATATTTGGGGTTTCACCCTATGACGACATGTTTTCAGGCCTAAGTGAGCATATTTAGAAATTTGGGATGTGCTCTCAAACCGTGGGTGCTATGTGTTAGGCTCCTACGAGATGCATTGGTCCCGTGGGAGGTGTTTGTGCCACTAACGGGGCATTTTTTTTTTTGGGGGGGGGGGGGGGGGAGGTGGTTAGTCGTTTCTCCCTCTAACAACCTATTTTCAAGCCTAAATGTAGATATTATAAAATTTGGGTTGTGCTCTAAAACCGTGGATCCCATGGCCACGCGATCAGTTCGAATGAGCTACGTTGGACCCATGGGAGGTGTTGGTCCTGCTCACGGGGCTGTTTGGGGGGGGGGGGGTTAGGGGTTTTGCATTTTTAACGACATCTTTTCAATCATAAGTGTAGATATTCTAAAATTTTGACTGTGCTCTCAAATCGTGGGTCCCGTGGGCATGTGGTCGGTGCCTACGAGATAGTCAGTCCCATGGGAGGTGTTGGCACCACTCATGGGGCCGTTTGGGGGTGGTTGGAAATTTCCCCCTTTAACGACATGGTTTCAAGCCTAAGTGTAGATATTCTAAAATTCGGCCGTTCTCTCAAACCGTGGGTCCTATGGCCATGCAAACGGTTCCTATGAGATACGTTGGTCTAGTGGGAGGTGTGGAACTGATCACGGGGCCATTTGGAGGGTGGTTAGTGGTTTAGACCTCTAATGACATGTTTTCAAGCCTAAGTGTAGATATTCTGAAATTGGGTTGTGCTCCTAAATCGGGGGTCCCGTGCCCACGCGGTCAGTTCCAAAGAGATATGTTGGTCATGTGGGAGGGCTAGCATCGACCACGGGGCCGTTTTTTTTTTTTGGGGGGGGGGGTCCTTCTTCCTCCCTCTAATGGCATATTTTCAAGCCTAAGTGTAGATATTCTAAAATTTGGGCCGTGCTCTCAAACAGTGGGTCTTTTGGCCATGCGATCGGTTCCAACGAGATATATTGGTCCCGTGGGAGGTGTTAGTGCTGCTCACGGGATCATTTGGTGGGTGATTTGTGGTTCTATCCTCTAACAACAAGTTTTCAAGCCTATGTGTAAATATTCTAAAATTTGGATCCTTCTCTCAAACCATGGGTCCCGTGGCCACGCGTTCGAATCCTACGAGTTACGTTGGTCCTGTGGGAAGGGTTGGTGCGGCGCATGGGGACGTTTGGGTGTGGTTTGTGGTTTTACGTTCTAATGGAATACTTTCAAGCCTAAGTGTAAATATTATGAAATTTTGGCCGTGCTCTGAAACCATGGGTCCTATGGCCACACGATCAGTTCCTATGAGATACATTGGTCCCATCGGATGTGTTGGCACCGCTCATGAGGCCATTTTGGGTGGGGTTCGTGGTTCCTCCATCTAACGACATGTTTTTAAGCCTAAGTGTAGATATTTTTTAAATTTGGGCAACGCTATCATACTGGGGTCCCATGCCCATGATGTCGGTTCTGACGAGCTACATTGGACCCGTAGGAGTTGTTGTCGTCGCTCCCGTGCCCATCTGTGAGGTGGTTCATGGTTTCTCTCTCTAATGATATGTTCTCAAGCCTAAGTGTAGATATTCTGAAATTTGGGCGCAGTCAGTTCCTACGAGATACGTTGGTCCTATGGGAGGTGTTGGCACCTCTTATGGGTCCGTTTGGGGGGTTCTTTAAGGTTTCGCCCTCTAATAACATGTTTTCAAGCCTAAGTGTAGATATTCTGAAATCGGGTCGTTCTCTCAAACCATGGAACCTGTGGCCATGCAGCCAATTCCTCCGAGAGTGGCCCCGTGGGAGGTGGTGGCGCAGCTCATGGGATCATTTAGTGGGTGGTTCGTGCTTCCGCCCTCTAACAACCTGTTTTCAAGCCTAAGTGTAGATATTATGAAATTTGGGTCGTGCTCCTAAATCGGGTACCCGTGCGCACGCAGTCGGTTCTTATGAGATACGTTGGTCCCATAGGCAGTGTTGGCACGGCTGACGGGGCCGTTTAGGGGGTTGTTCGTGGTTCCTCCCTCTAACAGCATGTTTTCAAGCCTAAGTGTAGATATTATGAAACTTGGGTCGTTCTCTTAAACCATGGGTCTCGTGGCCACGCAGTCGGTTCCTACAAAATACGTTAGTCACATGGGAGGTGTTGGCACAGCTCACGGGGCCGTTTGAGGGGTGGTTCAGGGTTTTACCCTCTAACGACATGTTTTCAGGTCTAGGTGTAAATATTCAAATTTTGGTTATGGTCTCAAACCGTGGGTCTCGTGGCGATGCTGTCAGTTGGTAAGTTCTATGTTGGTCCTGTGGGAGGTGTTTGAATCGCTCACGGGGCATTTTTTTGGGGGTGGGGGTGGCTCATGGTTTCTCCCTCTAACGGCATGTTTTCAAGCCTAAGTGTAGATATTTATAAATTTGGGTTGTGCTTTAAAAACATGGGTCTCGTGGCCATGCGGTCAGTTCTTACGAGATATGTTGGTCCCATGGGAGGTGTTGACACCGCTCACAAGGTTATTTGGGGGTGGTTCATGATTTCCCCTTTTAACGACATGCTTTTAAGCCTAACTGTAGATATTCTGAAATTGGGTTGTTCTCTAAAACCGTGGGACTCGTGGCCACACGATTGGTTCCTAAGAGATACGGTGGTCCCGTGGGAGGTGTTGGTGCTTCTCATGTGGCCATTTTTTGGTGGTTCATGGTTTCGCACTCTAGCAGCATGTTTTCAAGCCTAAGTGATGATATTCTGAAATTTGGGTCATGCTCTCAAACCATGGGTCCCGTGGCCATGCGTTAAGTTATTACGAGATACGTTGGTCCTGTGGGAAGGGTTGGCACCACTTACGGGGTCGTTTGGTTGGTGGATTGTGGTTTCGCCCTCTAACGACATATTTTCAAGCCTAAGTGCTGATATTATTAAATTTGGGTCGTGGTCTCAAACCATGGGTCCCGTGGCCACGCGATCGGTTCCTATGAGATATGTTGGTTCCATGGGAGGTATTGGCGCCTCTCACGGTGCCATTTGGGAGGGAGTTCGGGGTTTCACCCTCAAATGGCATGTTTTGAGGCCCAAGTATAGATATTCTAAAATTTGGGTCGTGCTCTCACACAGTGGGTGCCGTGGTTACGCGGTCAATCCTACGAGCTAAGTTGGTTCTATAGGAGGTGTTGGCACCGCTCACAGGGCCATTTTGGGGGTGGTTCTTGGTTGCTGCCTCTAACAGTGGCATGTTTTCTAGCCTAAGTGTAGATATTCTAAAATTTGGCCGTTCTTTCAAACCACGGGTCCCGTGGCCACGCGATCAGATCCTACGAGATACGTTGGTCTCGTGGGAGGCATTGGCGCCACTCATAGGGGTGTTTGGGGGTGGTTAGTGGTTCCTCCCTCTAACGGTATGTTTTCAAGCCTAAGTGTAGATATTCTGAAATTTGGGTCGTTCTCTCAGACCATAGGTCTTGTGTCCACGTGATCGGATCCTACGAGATATGGTGGTCCCTTGGGGGGCATTGGCGCCACTCATAGGGCCGTTTGGGGATGGTTAGTGGTTCCCCCCTCTAATGGGATGTTTTCAAGCCTATGTGTAGATATTCTAAAATTGGGTTGTTCTCTCAAACCGTGGTTCCTGTGGCCATGCGATCAGATCTTACGAGATACGTTGGTCCCGTGCGAGGCGTTGGTACTGCTTGGGGGGTGGTTAGTTGTTCCTCCCTCAAACGACATTTTCAAGCCTAAATGTAGATATTATGAAATTTGGTCTGTGCTCTCAAATCAGGGGTCTCGTGTCTACGCGATAAGTTCTCATGAGATATTTTTGTCTTGTGGGCGGTGTTGGCGTCGATTTTGGGGCCGTTTGAGGGGGGCTCTTTGGGGTTTCTCCCGATAAGAACATGTTTTCTGTCCTGAGTGAAGATATTCTAAAATTTAGTACGTGCTCTCAAACCATGGGTCTCGTGGCCATGCGAAAGGACGAGATACTTTGGCCCCTTGGGGGGTGTTGGTGCAGCTCACGGGGCCAGTGGTTTCGCCCTCTAACGGCATGTTTTGAAGCCTTAGTGTAGATATTCTAAAATTTGAGTCGTGCTCTCAAACCATGGTTCCCGTGGTCACGCGTTCAGTTTCTAGGAGATACCTTGGTCCCATGGGAAGTGTTGGTGCTACTCACGGGGTCATTTGGGTGGTGGTTCGTGGATTCTCCCTCTAACGACATGTTTTCAAGCCTAAGTGTAGATATTCTAAAATCTTGGTCGTTCTCTCAAACGGTCAGTGACGTGGCCATGCAGTCGGTTCTTATGACATACATTGGTCCCGTGGGAGGTGTTTGCACCGCTCATGGGGCCGTTTGGGGAATATTTGAGGTGTCTCCCTATAACAACATGTTTTCAAGCCTAAGTAAAGATATTCTGAAATTAGGAATGTGCTCTCAAATCGTGGGTCCCGTGGTCAGTTCCTACGAGATACATTGATCCTGTGGGAGGTGTTAGCACCACTAATGGGGCCATTTAGGTTTTGGTTCTTGGTTTCACCCTCTAACGGCATGTTTTTAAGCCTAAGTGTAGATATTATGAAATTGGAGTTGTTCTCTCAAAATGTGGGTCCCGTGGCCACGCGGTCAGTTCCTACGAGATATGTTTGTCATGTGGGAAGGGTTAGAGCCACTCACGTGACCGTTTGGGGGTGGTACATGGTTTCGCCCTCTAATGGCATGTTTTCAAGGCTAAGTGTAAACATTCTAAAATTGAGTCATTTTCTCAAACCGTGGGTCAGCCATGCAATCGGTTCCTATGAGAAATGTTAGTTCCGTGGGAGGTGTTGACGCCAATCACATGGCCGTTTGGGGGTGGTTAGTGGTTCCTCCCTCTAACGACATGTTTTCAAGCCTAAGTGTAGATATTTTGAAATTCGGGTCGTGCTCTCAAACTGTGAGTCCCGTGCCTACCCTTTAGTTCCTATGAGATATGTTGGTCATGTAGTAGGTGTTGGCGTCGCTCATGGGGCCGTTTGGGGGCTCTTAGGGGTTTCACCCTATAGCGACACATTTTGCCTAAGTGAACATATTCTAAAATTTGGGATGTGCTTTGAAACTGTGGGTCCCGTGGCCATGCTGTAGGCTCCTACGAGATAAGTTGGTCCCATGGGTGGTGTTGGGGCCGCTCACGGGGCCATTTGGGGGGTGGTTAGTGGGTTTTCCCTCTAACGGCATGTGTTTCAATCCTAAGTGTAGATATCCTAAAATTGGGCCGTTCTCTCAAACTATGGGTCCCGTGGCCATGCAGTCGGTTCCAATGAGATACCTTGGTCCCGTGGGAGGTGTTGACACCACTCATAGGGCCGTTTGGGGGGTGTTTAGTGTTTCCTCCCTCTAACGACATGTTCTTAAGACAAAGTGTAGATATTCTATAATTTGGGCCGTGCTCTCAAACCAAGACTCTGATGGCCACGCAATCAGTTCAAATGAGCTATGTTGCTCTCGTGGGAGGTGTTGGTACCGTTCACTAGACCGTCTGGGGATGGTTGATGGTTTTGCCCTCTAATGGCATGTTCTTAAGCATAAGTATAGATATTATGAAATTTGGGTCGTGACATCAAACCATGGGTCCTGTGGCCACGCGTTCCGTTCTTCGAGATACTTGGTCCCGTGGGAAGGGCTGGCACCACTCACGGGGCCATTTAGGTGGTGGATTGTGGTTTCGCCCTCTAACGGCATCTTTTCAAGCCTAAATCTAGATATTTTGAAATTTGGGTCGTGGTTTAAAACCATGGGTCTCGTGGCCACGCGGTCGGTTCCTACGAGATACTTTGGTCTCGTGGGAGATGTTGGCAGTGGTCACGGGGCGATTTGGGGAGTTGTTTATGGTTTCACCCTCTACCGATATGTTTTCAAGCCTAAGTATAAATATTGTGATATTTGGATCGTGCTCTCAAAGCATGGGTCCCATGGACGCGCAATCAGTTCCTACTAGATACGTTGGTCGTATGGGAGGTGTTGACGCCACTCAAGGGGTAGTTTGTGGGGTGGTTCGTGGTTTCGCCCTTTAACGACATTTTTTTAAGCCTAAGTGTAGATATTATGAAATTTTGGCCGTGATTTGAAATTATGGGTCCCGTGGCCACGTGGTCGGTTTCTACGAGATACGTTGGTCCTATGGGAGGAGGTAGCATAGCTTGCGGGGCCGTTTGGGGGGTGGTTCATGGTTTCGCCCTCTAACGGCAGGTTTTTCCATCCTATGTGTAGATGTTATGAAATTTTGTTCGTGCTCTCAAATAGTGGGACTCGTGGCCACGATATTAGTTCCTATGTGACACGTTTGTCTCGTGGAAGGTGTTGGTGCCACTCACAGGGTCATTTGAGGGGTGGTTCTTGGTTTCTCCTTATAATGGCATGTTTTCAATCCTAGGCGTAGATATTCTGAAATTTGGGTCATGCTCTAAAACCATTGGTCCCGTGGGAGGTGTTAGCATTGCTCAAGGGGCAATTTGGGGGGTGGTTCGTGATTTTTCCCTCTAACGACATGTTTTCAATCCTAAGTGTATACATTCTGAAATTTGGGTTGTCATCTCAAACTGTGGGTCCCGTGCCAGACAGTCGGTTCCTACGATACACGTTGTTCCCGTGGGAGGTGTTTGAAGCTGCTGACGGGGCCATTTGAGGGATAGTTCATGGTTTCTCCCTCTAATGGCATGTTTTTAAACCTATATGTAGATATTCTAAATTTTTGTCCTTTCTCTTAAACTGTGGGTCCCGTGTCCACACGATCGGTTCTTATGAGATATATTGGTCCCGTGGGAGGTGTTGGCGCCGCTCACAAGGTCGTTTGGGGGGTAGTTCATGATTTCTCCATTTAATAACGTGTTTTTAATACTAAGCGTAGATTTTTTTAAATTTGAGCCGTGATCTCAAAATGTGGGTGCTGTGGCCGCGCGATCGGTTCCTACGAGGTACGTTGGTCCCGTGGGAGGTGTTGACACTGCTCACGGGGCCGTTTGGGGGGAGGTTTGGAGTTTCTCCCTATAACGACATGTTTTCATGTCTAAGTATAGATATTCTGAAATTTGGGTCGTGCTCTCAAATCATGGGTCCTGTGGCCACACGTTCGGGCCATATGGGAGGTATTTATTGAATTATTTGATTATCAAAAGAAAAAAACAATTCTTAATCTAATGTATTTATAATAAATTGTGATCATAGTCCTTAATAAACTACCACCTGTGTTATAATAATCGAGAGGAACCCCAAAGCTCAAGCAGTAAAACGCATATGAACTCCCAAAACATAACCCATAGAAAAACAAAAGATACATAAATGTTGAGCATGAATAGTAACCCGTAAGAATTATTCTTTTTGTGTAGTTAGCCTTGAAGAAAGATTTCCTAAGTTCTTAGTGCTTTTAGTGAGATCCAATTTTGGCACCAACTCCGTAATTTTCTTATTCTCCTCCCGCATTGGATGTTTGGATCTCACTAAAAGAACTAAGAAACTGATGGAGTTGGTTCCAAAATTGGATCTCACTGAAAGAACTAATAAGCTTAGGCAAGCTTACTTCAAGGCTAACTACAAGAAAAGAAGAATTCTTACTAGTTATTGTTCATGCTCAACACTTGATGTATCTTTTGTTATTCTATGGGTTTTTTTGGAGTTCATATGCTTTTTACTCCTTGCTCTTTGGGGTTCCTCTCGATTATTTTAACACAACTGGTAGTTTATTAAGGAGTATGATCACAATTTCTTATAACTACATTAGATTTACAAGGGTTTTTCCTTCTGATAAGAAAATATTCGATAAATCAATAAAGAAAATAATTCAACGTTCCACATTTTTCTTGAGAAAAATATTATCCAATGACAAGCCAACAACCAATAAATATCTCATACTCCTTCTAACAAACTATCCAACAAAAAGCTAACAACCCATAATTAACCCGTACTCCTTCTAACAACTATCCAACAACAAGACAACAACGAATAATTATCTAGCACAGGAACATGTTGAAATAGAGTTGGGTCAATTTAATTAAATATTCATACATCAAATTAAATCATATTAAACATTCGTAAAAGTAACTAAACAGTCATACATCAAAGTAAAGAGCAAATACAATGTTAATATCATAATAGCATAAAAATAAGAATGACAAGGATAAAATAATATTTTGATACTCAATCTTCCTCCAAATCAACTAAAAGATCCGTCAAATTAGGGTTATCATCAAGAGCTGACTGGAAATCTTTTGGAGCCTTTAAAGCATCCACTTGAGTAGTCATACCCTTTGGTTCATGCACAACAATAGACTAATTGCCATGTTCTATGCACTTTGAGTAGAATACCATCTTTACTTTCTAAAAGAAGTAAATAAAAGGCTCGTCGACTATGCGTTCTTTACTCTTCAGATTTGATAAATCTACCATAATAAGTTTGGATTCAGGATCAACTTTGCAAGAATTCATAGTATCCTCCACCTTTACCCAGTCAAAATAGAATTCGGTTTCTGTGAAATCTAAGTAATCAAGTTTTAGGATTTGTTAGATTATCCCATAATATGTTAGCACCGTATTTTTTTGGATTTTTACTGCCTTTTCTAGTAATACAGGTGGTCAAGGATGAAATTGATATTCCACTATTTTGCGTCAAAATCTTTTTCTCATATCGATATGAAGTGAAATAAAAATCGTTGGTGAGGATTTCTTAAACTCTTTTGCATGAAAACTAGGTCCTTCTGCTAGGCGTGCAAGCCTAGAAAAGACATCACCTATTTTTGAAGTTGCATTTATTAATGAATTTGTATTAGAGCATGTTTTAGTCACACACGAATAAATAATCGTACACATAAGATGTGAAATTTACCTCTTTTGATACTCATGCCCTAAAATTAGTTGTCGTTTAATTTCTCCTTTAATTTTGGGCAATTTCGTTCTCATACTTCCTACGAGAAAATTTTACAGTTTAGATCATAAAATATAAAATACAATCAAAGAAGAAGAATTCAGTAGATACTCACTCTCTCTAGTCTTCGACTTCATCTTGTTATTCGAAGACACAACGACTTTCTTGCTCGTAATGGATATTTGTGAGATTCACATCATTAGGGTTCCCAAATGGTATTTCGTCCTCAAACTCGTCAGGTTCCTCAATCACTCCTCCTCCACAAGGATTGAACCTCCTCACCTCTTGTTCTGGCATATATTCCCTAGCGTATAACGATGATTCCACAGTTACATATTCTTAAACAATTGACCCTCCAATATTCTGTGTATTATTAACGTAATATTTGAAAGTTTTCATCAAGCACTCAGAAGTATACATCCAACGATACCGAACGGGACCACATTATAATGCTTCATCACATAAATGCATAAACAAATGGATGTTAATATCGAAGAACGATGGAGGAATATATTTCTCTAATACATAAACTGCCTTAGATAAAGTTTCTTTTGTAGCTTTAATGTGCCTTCTGTTTACCACTTTTACACAAACTAGGGTAAAACACAAAATGATTTTCATAATTTCCCGACGGAGATCTTTATGTTCAGAGAAGCAATGCCGAAATAACAGAGGGATTAATTCGATGATTACATGCCAGTCGAGAGACTTGCACTATTTTAAGTCATTTTCTTAGTATCTTACTACCATATGTAAGTTACCAGAATAACCCATTGGAGTATTCAAGTTAAATAACGTGTCTAAGAGGATCTTCTTCTCAGTAGTAGTCAAAGTGAAAGCAGCCAGAGGGGTAGAAATTTATCCTATTATACGATCGTTTTTAATCGTAGTTTCTTCTTTAGATTCATATCTTATAGATCTCGATGGGGCCGCTCTCCATCTTTCGAATGAGATCCACCCAGACATGTTCCCATTAGATGTTTTGCATTATTCTTCTCTGTGTGCATCACATCAATTACATGCCTTATATGATGATCTTTCCAATACGGAAAATAAAAAAATATTGATCGCATGGACCATGGTTTTTCTTTCCTAGGGTCATTAGGATCTCCCCTTGCGTTATGCTTCAGGTTTACAAACATGGGGTGTTTTCCTATGTACATATTCCACATATTCACATCCGTCTCCTTCTCCTCAATCTTCTGACTAGAAATCCAAGAAGGTTCCATCAGACGCTCTTCACTAATAGGATAAAAGTTAGATTTGTCAATCCTGAAAGGGTGACTGGTTAGTAGAAATATACGATGACCCTTGTAACTCATCTTACTACTATATTGTGGCCAAGTGGATTTAGTTTCCTCCCCATATATGGTACATCCATAATAACCATGTACATTACAACCGAACAAGGTCCCATAAGTAGGAAGGTCGTGGATTGCCCACATCACCATTGCTTTAAGTGTGAACTCTTCATCCTCGTGAGAGTTGAATGATGTCACGCCTTTAAGTTCGATTAATGGGGATAATAATATATTACTGTCATCCCTTGGAGCCTTCGGTCAAGGTATAAATGAAGATAACAATGTGAACTCCTTTCTCATGCACAATATTGGAGGAAGACTTAAAGTCATTATGAGAACGGGCCCATAACTTTGACAAGTAATTAAATTACTGAAAGGATTAAACTAATCGGTTGATATTGAAAGATGAACGTTGTGCGATTCCTTTGCAAATTCATGGTGTTATGTGTTTAAAATTTGCTAGATGCGTGAATCCACCGGATGACACATCAGATTCCCACCCATCTCATATCGAGCATGTCATGTCATGGCCTCCTCTATCCACGGTAAAGTAAAAAACCGTTTTAACCGTGGCCCAAGTGGGAAATACTTCAAAACCTTTTGTGGGACTTGCGAGCTCTTTTGATTTTTTGCAGGTTTGTCATTTACCTTTTCACAAATGACATATCTAGGCTCACCGCATACTGGACATTCATCATTTTCTCTGTGCTCGTTGCGGTACAATATGCAATCATAATTTCATGCATGCATAGATTTGTATTTCAATCGCAAACCCTTAAGGATCTTCTTAATGGTAGGATAATTGTCTGGTAACGTGTTCTTTTTTGGGAGAATTTCTTTAACCGATTACGTTGTTCCCAAACAAACCAAAATGACTCTACAAATTAGGAAAACCAATTATTATGTATAATACTGATTGATCTTCATCACAATCATTATACAACGGTCCAGCGGCATCGACTTTCAACCATATATATTCTCGATCTCCTGGTAGTTTAGTATCAAATTGTTTATTCTCCGCATTATTTGTCTCCATAGGTTTGTGATTTTGATCACGATGGACTCCATAAGCATTGAGAATTAAGTCGGTCAAGGGACGATGTGTTGGAGAATCATTTAACACTACCACTCATTAGTGGTTTATTACACAGTCGGTTACTAGTAATTCTTCGGGAACATAAGGTACATGTTTTTCACCATGGTATGTCCATTTCTTATAATCTTGACAAATTCCCCACTTTATTGAATGTAACTCAACATCTTCTAAAGATTTATATTTTTCGTTAATACAATGGGTGCACGGACACGGAATCTTCTCACTTATTAGGTTCTTAAAAGAGTAGATAATAAATTCTTGAACGACTTTAAAATAACTATTAGTTATTCGATCAGTCTCCCCCATCCACTCTTTGTATTATGGAAAATCCATCTAATAATCTTCAAATTGCAGTCATGTGTTAACATGATAAAATAAATATCATGTTGCATAAATATCGTTTTGCATAATAAAGCTTAAGTATCATAAATATCAACAACACACCAATCAATCAAACTATGCAATTACTTAAATACAAGAACACACCAATCAATGACACTACACAACCATTTAAACTCAAATTAAATAAATTTGTCTAGTGATATTATTACATAATAAGAAAATTTTTACTACATCTTCATCAAATGATAAACTAGCCAAGTAATAAAAGAGTTTAAAATTATTTTTCAACAAATTCCCTTCTCCGTGGGCGACGTGCATGGGAATATCTTCGCAAACAACATATACTTTATCAACCAGGATCTGACACTCACCCTCCTGCAAAGGCCGATTATGTACTAAAGTGCTTACTTGAGTGGAGATGAGCGTACACGCGCCAAAAACAACTTTACGCTCAGGTTCCTCATATAGTATTTCTCACCATAGTCATCATGGGTTGTTGACGTTGAGGCGCTAATAAGGGGAATGTTGAAGGAGGAACTGATATCTGTGAGGGGAATGGAGAAGGAGGAAAATATTAAGGAGGTAAGGGAAAACCAGGATGCATTAGGGGTTGCAGGGGCATACGACCGATTAAGAGGGACATAATTTTTGAAGGTTTACCGTTCACGCCTGCAAGTTCATTTTGAAACCCATTACATCCCCTTCAGTCCTAAAATGATGTTCATCGTTGGATGAGAAAAACTTATTAACAGAAGAAAGCTCGTCCACGAGAGGTGCAGCGTGTTTGAATCTTAATTTTAACATATACGACCCCAAAACTCTCATCCACCCTCTATTGTGTCAATGTCATCGAACGGGCTTGATGTTGATTAACTACTAAGAGACTCTATTGATTCTAGGGTCTTGACAAAGTGAGGAGGGTATTTATTATCTTTATCTCCTCTTGCATCCATGTACAAGTTGACCCTATTCAGTGTATTTCCTTTATCTTGTCTACCTTTTGTCTTGCTCGACCGATCGTTCTTCAAATATTCATAATATTTCGATCTAAGTCGATGGACATCAGTTTTTTGGCCCTATTCTGTTTGTTTTTCTCTCTTTGCATCATTTTTGAGTCCTTCACCTCATTTTCCAGAAAATCATTCCATTGATCGACTGGCTTCTCAACGTTTGAAGGGACTTTGTCTTTGAGAGACAAAATGTGGAGCTTGATGCTCTCTCAGTGAAATGCATATGCCCAAGGTTTTTTCGATATGTTCAAAATTGTTCAGCAACCCGAGAAAGAACTTTATTTTTTATTTTTGCAGAAAATTTAAACCATTGTTTGAGTTACTCGTGGATGTCATCTTTAATAACTTTATCTACTAGGTTCCAATTATCATCTCCTACCACTCCCATATTCATTTTTCCCAAGGACAATCACTGGACTTTAAATTGTTGAACATGATTCTTATCTCCGGTGGGGTCATTTACCAATAGAGAGAACCTAATTGGATTCTTCTCAACTGAGCCAACTATTTTAGGAGTGGTGGGTGTATCTGTTGGATTAATGGAAGTACCTTGCCTACTGCAAATCGAAGTAGGAGAGTGAACCATTGGTGAAGTTGAATATTGCTCACCAATTGGTGATGAGAATTCTCCTTGTGTTGGTATCACGTCCTTGGTTAGAGCATTGTTTCCATTACCTCCCAACATTACCTACAAAAATAATAAAAGTTCAATATGTATCTATAATAATAAATGCATAATTTCAAAATTCAATATGAAATTATAACTAACAAAATAATTTTTTAAACATATATTATAATCTAACTTTTCATGGTAAGATTTTTATAAAAGTTCAATGTGTTTGATTTCCATCCACCCAGGATTTATTTTTAAAAACCTATGGATTTTTTCGCGTGACCAATTAGGAGGAAGAGTATCTATAATGGATGCATATATGTCAACCACATGAACTCGAAATACCATCCTCCTCATCCTATTGGCAAGATTGAGGTTGACGTGGATGTGTCGCGAGACATCACAGTCTTCAGCAATGCTCTTTGTACGTAATTCAATCCATAATGGGTTAATTTTTTTCTTCCTTATTTTATAGCATAAGCAAGTTCAGTGTTATATGGGGACTACGTATGTGAAATATATATTGTACAACTTCATCCCAGCATTCTAGCAAGGAAAACATAATACGATTGAACAAGTCCTCTTACTGGAGATAAACTCCATGATTTAAAAAGTAGTTAAATTGTTCGATCTTTCTATTCCCATAACAATAAATAAGTACCCACTGAATGAGGCTCATTAATGAAAGAGGTACGAGTGCGGGCCAATTGCAACCTTTCACACTCTTGTTTCCATTTGTTATCACCGTGACTCATTTTTCCTGAGAAAAATGAACGATGGCGTTAATATTATTCCTATAAATAATGGCTCTAATGAATCATTAAATAGTTATTGTGTACAAGGGCATGAATCTCGTGCACACATAAACACAAAAATACACACACAAACTAGGGGTCCCGTGACTACGCGGTCGGTTCCTGGGGGTTACATTGGTTATTTTATGGTTGTTTTACGTAAAGATATATGAATGCAATTGTGGAGTCACTTCGGGTAAAATACTCACAAAATAGACCTCATTTTTTTGCGGTCGTTACAGCCTTACTTCACACAATGGTCGCTATTGATGCAAAAAACTGGACCGAATCCCATTTTTATGATCACAGATAAATAGATGAAAGCAATCCAATCAAGCACATGAGAGACAAAGATTTTTAAATTGGTTCGGCTATAAGAAAAAGTCTACGTCCACTGTTATTTTATTCCCAGGGGTTTACAATAGCACAATGTGGTGTAGAGAGAGAAAAAGGTGTGGATCTTGTGTATGATGTCTCTCGGTTCTCCCGTATCTCCTCCCTTTTGGCTAAGGGGATACATGTATTTATAGTGATGGGAGATAAAGAGATTCATTGTATGTAGACATTTATGTCTACATTCAACAAGTCTAATTGTTGAATTGCTTGGTATGCTATGTGTTGTCATCTATTAATACAATATAAATGTACATTAAGGCTCATTAAATGTGTTGTCATCTTCATTAATGCACATTAAATGCATAGTTATCCTTTGATCTTCCTGGTTGGTATGCCGACCAACTATCCTCGAGTGTCGACTAACTCTCCTCGGGTGCCGACCAACTCTCCTCGGGTGCCGACTAATTCTCCTCGAGTACTGACCAACTCTCCTCGGGTGTCGACTAACACTCCTTGGGTGCCGACCAACTCTCCTCGGATGCCTACCAACTCTCTTCGGGTGTCGAATATTGCCACGTAGGATGACATGTGTCCTTTTCTGATTGGTCCTCGTAGATGGAGAATTTTTGCGTTAACAGAAGCCCCCAATGCTCCATGCTTGATGGTTTACTTGAAAGGATGGAGTATTTATTCTGCAGTGTTGCTCGGTGCTCGAGAAATTCTTGATCTACCTTCTTGATTTGTTCAACATAAAGTGCATTATCTCCTGGATGACATATGATGCAGGCTGATCGATGGTTGCTAATCTTTCTTTTGAGGAAATCCGTGTGCTATGTATCACCCATGGGAATTTGGATGAAGGCATGTCATAGTATGCAGCTTGTAGCTTGTCATAATCTTCAAGTATATTGATTGGTTTGCTAGCCGACCAACTGCCTCCTGTGCCGAGCAACTGAGTACTAACTTCACGTGCTTGATTCTTCTGATTTATGATCCTCTGAATACTTTGTCGAGTAACATACTAGATTTTGAACCCAACTCTTAGAAGCCCTGATACTTTTGACTCACTTGAGTCTATATTGTATAAGTGCTCATCTAGTTTATAAATTGTGACAAAATTGTGTCTACCTAGAAACCAAAGAGCCTCAGAAGTTGGATTGCCTATTCATCTCTCTTTCTTGCTTTGATCAAGAACCTATTGCCAACACTCACACACAGTATAATTAATTTTTTTCATATCATATTGCATAATTATGTGTGTACATGTGTTGAGTGTGTTTAAATCCCTAAGTTTGATTTTTAATAATTTTTTGGGATTTTTTAAACAATTTTTAAACCATGTTTTATTAATTAAAACTTGATTTATAAGTTTTTGGGGTCAAACTCTTAATTTTATTTGTTGTGTATTATGGCCTAATGTTACCTTGGGTAGAAACCGAAAGCGGCAGAGACTTCAGGGTATACTTTGTAATTAGTTTGGACGCGCGTTTTATATCCCTTAACTGGCCAACACCTGTTGTCCTCTGATTGGTTAGAAGTGTGTTTCTTTTCTGAGACAATAGACGCTTGTGTTATCAGCCCTTGGATCATTTCTTATCAATGGTCTGCATGTTGCCTTGATGAATCACCGTGTAACTTTTTAAGCCAATCAGCGTTCGTTTAAGCACCGCCTTGTGTGAGCCCTTAGATTCAAGTCAATTCAAATTGACTCGATCTCAGTCCTAGGTTTTGATCAGAAATCTCGAACCTTCTCCTCCCACTATATAAAGGACCCTTCCCTCAGACTTCGAAGACTTTTTCCATTTGCATTCTTCTGAGAGAATAGAGAGAGAAGAGAGAAGAGTGAAGAGAGAAGAGAGAGAAGAGAGAAACTAGAGAGAGAAGAAAGTTAGAAACCCTAACTTCGTCCAAATCCTCTTCAAACCTAACCCAAACACTTCTTCAAAACACCATATCCAAAAACACCATCCTGAGTGTTCTTGAGTGTTTGAGAGTTTGAGTTCAGTTATTTTTGTTGCTGTAACCTTGTGTTCATGAGATCTTGTTTCCAACTTAGACTTTTACTTAGATCTAGTTTCTGAGTTCATAAAAATCTCAGATCTGAGTCATTCATGTTACATTACACTTAGTTTCTTTTTTATTTCTCATGTTGAGAAATATATTGTTGATTATTTTTCTCTAAAACTTTTTCTTACTTTGAAATCAACAATAAATGTTTTCTGTTTCTTGTTCTTGTAAAACCAAACCTTTGACCTAGTTTGGAATCTCAATTGGAGGTTTTCAATCTCAAAAAGTTTTTGTTTTAAATTCTGAGATTGATTAAGACCTTGTCTGTCTTCCTAGCAAGGTATCCGTGGATTCTGGGAATGATTTAAAGGTCAAATAAAGTTCAAAGTTTTCTAAGAAGAAAGAAAAAGAAAAGATCATAGCATATAGTGTATCTGTAATTTGTTAGGATTGTTTGTACTTAATAAGTGTGTGTGTGTGTGTGTGCATGCATGTGTTAAAAAGCACCTTCACAAACACTTTCACCCTACAACACGAAAAGTGTTGGTAATAAGATCTTGTGAATAAAAGTCAACGTAAAGTGCTAGAACAAATCAGAAGTTGACAAACTGGGATAACTACATCTACAATCACAACTATAGAGAAGTTTAAGGACACCAGAGGGTATATTCCTAGACTTATATAGGTCTGAGTTGTTTGCATGTTAGTTATTTAGTTTGTAGCACATATATTTGTTTTAGTGGATTTTTCATTTTACTCCGTAGAGGGAGTCGTGGATGTTTCGTCAATTAGTGAGGTTTTACCACGTAAAAAATTGTGAACAGAAGCCTTCTACATTTTCTCATCTCATTCTTGGTTATGATGTGTTTAAAACTTGTTTAAACTATCTTTTAAACCTGTTGCCCAAATCTTGAATAAGATCTCGTACATACTGTTTTATTAAACATGTCTTGTGATTAATCCTTTTTTATTTAAGAAAAGAGTTTCTTCAAAAAACAACTCAGAGTTACTTAAATAGTTTATTTTCAATAAACGGCTTTAGTAACGCATTTTTCAATTGGTATCAGAGGATGATAAAACTACTTTTAATGTGATCCTGTGTTTCTGAAATTGTTTTCTGAAAATCAAATATGGACGAGAAAAATGAAAGATTTGGTAACTTGACCAGACCTCCAATCTTTGATGGAAACAATTTTGCTTACTAGAAAGTAAGGATGATTGCTTTCATTCAAGGAACTTTGGGAGATAATGTCTAGGACATTGTTGAAAATGGTTATACTTTTCCCACTAAACCAGCCAACGAAGGAAGTAATGAGAGGGTTAAGAAAGCTCTAAGTGAGTTCACTCAAGAAGAGAAACAAGTTTCTCGAAATAATAATAAAGGAAAGAATGCTATATTTATGTCTATAAATGAACATGAGTTCAAAAGAATCTCATCCTGTACCACTTCTAAGGAAGCTTGGGAAACATTAGTCACTGCTCATGAAGGAGACACTAGAGTTAAGGCTGCTAAAACACAAATTCTTATTCAGCAGTATAACTCTTTAATTATGTCTGAGACTGAATCATTTGATGACTTCTATATGAACCTCACTGATATTGTGACCAAACTGCATGCTAATGGAATAACCTATGATAGACAAGAAATTGTATCTAAAATTCTGAGATCATTACCACAGAAGTTTGATAACAAAAGATATGCTATTGAGGAAATGTGTGATATAAATCTCACTCCTGAATTACTCAGTAGTAAATTAAGAACTATGGAAATGGAACTGGAATTTAAGAAACAATTAACCCAATCCCATAGGAAACAGACTAGTTCCAATCTAAGCTTCTCTTCTAAATTGATTAAGCCTGAGTTTAATACTTCCAATGATGAATCTGATGAGGACTGCGATGTAGAGAGTTTGGACAATCAGATTGCCTTAATGACAAAACAGTTCCAGAAAATTATTAAATTTAGAAACAAAGTGGCAAATAAACAAGGCAAGTCAAATTATCCAACTCCCTCTAGTCACAGACCTCATGAGAAAAACAATGACAAAAATCACAAGGACTCTCATATCACACCTAATAGAGACCTTAAGAAGACTGAATGCTATAGATGTGGTAAACTGGGACACATTGCACAAGACTGTAGAGTTAATTTGAACACTCAAAACAAACACACTAGAGCTAACATCTGCAAAACATGGGATGATTCAAGTGACTCTGAAAATGAGGAACTTGAGTCATCAGATGCTTTTGATCCTTGCATATCTTTCTTTGCCAAGATTATTTATAATGATGACATGCCTATGTTTGTTAATGAGGATGAACCAAATAACTCTATGACTGATACTTCGAATGTGGTTATTACTGGTTTAGATGCTTTCATTACTGAGAATGTTACATGTTCTACCTCGGGGTGTGTGAGTCAAAGGGAATGCGATAATGACGATGTTAATGGGTGTGTGAGTTCTAAGAATGAAGACTTAGGGGTCACTTCACACACCACACTTAGTGACTCGGACAATGAAGACCTCCCAGACATTCACACACTTTACACTAAGACTCTCAAGAAAAGCGCTAGACTAGAAAAGACTGTTAAAGATCTTACCAAGAAATTGGAAGATCTAAGCCTGATGGTTAAACTGAATGCTGAAGAGTACACTACCCAATGTTTAACTCATGAAGGTGAAATTAAAGTTTTTGAGGAAAAACTGAAAAATTTGACTGAAACTAATGAAATTCTAGAGAAAAAGTACAAAGGGACATTGTTAGAGTTGGAACAAACCAAAGAAAAGACAGCAACTGTTTTCAAAAAATTTACAAAATTTGAAAATAATTCTAACCGTTTTGATGAATTTGTTGCTGAATCTAAAACCAATTCCGATGATCGAATTGGTATAGGATTTTATCCCAATTTGAAAACACAAACTAAACATTTTGAACCTATCAAGTTTGTGTCAGGAGGCAAAAGACCTATTGAAACATGCCCAGACTTTCATTCTCTCAAAACTGAGTTTGATTCAAAAAATCAAAGTTTTAACATTGGGGAATCAAGTTGCTCTAAACATCAAAGTTAACCTAAGGCTAAATACGTCTGTCCTTCTATTAGGAAGAGTGAGTCTGCATTCAAGACTGTCATAACTAGGAATAGAGTTCAACCTCAAAACTCTATAAAACCTTTGTTTAGAGACTTTCCTAAGGAGACCCCCATCTTGAGCAATCTTTATTGCTCCTACTATGACATATATGGTCACTCTTTCGATGGTTGCTATGCTAGGAGACTTGTCAAACCTATCTATAATCCTCGTACTTACCAAAACTTTAACTATTCTAGGAGGAGTCGAAACAATTATATACTTCCTAGACAGCCAGATAAAAACTCTAACTATAGAAAGAGAAAGACCAAACCTAAAAGAACATTTCCTAGAAGGAATCCTAAGCACTTTCCTAAACAAAATGCTCAAGTCTTTCACAAAATTCAAAATCATGCGCAAAACATTTTTCAGCAAAAATCTAATGCTCGCAAATTTTATCAGTTAAGAGCTAATAAGTGCAAGATGAAAACTAGAGCAATTTGGATTAGAAAAGATGATCTATTACCTCAGATGAAGTGTAATATTGTTGTTACTGCTTTAAAAGCCGAACACACATCATCTGGTTGGTATTTAGACTCTGGATGTTCTAAGCACATGACTGGAGATGAATCTAAACTTTTAAACAAAACCAGATTTGCTGGTGGTAAAGTCATTTTTGGTGATGGAGTTTCATCTCAAATCATAGGCAAAGGAACTCTCCAAGAAGATGGGCTTCCTATTCTTAAAGATGTTCTTCTAGTTAAAGGTTTAAAGGCCAACTTACTTAGAATTTCGCAATTTTGTGACTCAGACCATACTGTTACCTTTTCAAAGAACAATTGCAAGATTTTAAATGAAAAAGGTGAATGCATAATTACAGGATTCAGAACTCCTGACAACTGCTACACTGTCAAGAATAATTCTGAAATTTGTAATGTTGCCAGAATGGATGACAACGAGATATGGCATAACAGAATGGGTCACATAAATTACGATAATCTTAGTAACTTGTCTACTCATGACATAGTAAGAGGAATTCCAAAAATTAAACCCATTCATAATATTGTTTGTGGTTCCTATCAAGAAGGTAAAATTGTTAAGGCCCCTCATAAGAAAGTCAAAGATATTCTCACCTTTAATCCCTTAGAACTCATCCATATGGACCTAATGGGTCCTTCCCAAACTGTTAGCCTTTGTGGACACAGTTATATCTTAGTTATGGTTGATGACTTCACCAGATTTACTTGGGTAGCCTTTTTAAAACAAAAGTCTGACACTTTTCAAACCTTCCTAAAAATTCTTCTTAGGATTGAAAATGAGAAGGATACTCAAGTAAATAGAATTCGTAGTGATAGAGGTGGTGAATTCAAAGACACTGGTATTGTAGAATACTGTGACTATAATGGTTACAAACACGAGTTCAGTGCCCCTAAGACTCCTCAACAAAATGGAATCGCGGAGAGGAAGAATCGTACCTTGCAAGAGATGGCACGTGTCATGTTACATGCCAAGAATTTACTTAAATATTTTTGGGTAGAATCTATTCGTACTGCGTGTCACATCATTAATAGGTTCTATCTTAGAAAGAATTCCAAACAAACCCCTTATGAACTTTGGTACAATAAGAAGCCTAATCTCAAATACCTTAGAACATTTGGCAGTACTTGTTATGTATGCAAAGATAGGGAACACTTATCTAAATTTGAGAGCCGGGGAGATAAAGCCATATTTCTAGGATACTCGCCTAATAGTAGAGCTTATCGCGTGTATAATCTTCGCACTAAAACCATGATGGAATCCATAAATGTAATTGTTAGTGACACTACTGTAGAAAGCAAGACTGGTGAA
Source organism: Sambucus nigra (assembly GCA_949130495.1). NCBI lineage: Eukaryota > Viridiplantae > Streptophyta > Magnoliopsida > Dipsacales > Adoxaceae > Sambucus > Sambucus nigra. The sequence goes on from OX422215.1 coordinate 439,192,289, forward strand.
TTACCTATTGAAGAAGAGTCTTCAAATATTTTAGAAAATGACCCTTCTGAAATAGATAATTCATTACCTATTGAGAAACCTGAAGTACCTAACTAGGTTTCTAAAGATCATACCATAAACAAAATAGTTGGCAACCCTAGTGAGCCAGTGCGTACAAGATCCCAACTTAGAAATTATGCACATTATGCATGTTTTGTTTCCCTTGTGGAACCAAAGAATATAAATGAGGCATTGAATGACTCTCACTGGATTTCTGCTATGCAGGATGAACTTTTACGATTTGTCATTCATGATGTATGGTATCTTGTTCCACGTCCTGATCACAAAAAGGTTGTTGGTACTCGTTGGATTTTCAAAAATAAAACTGATGAAAATGGGATAATAATTAGAAATGAAGCTAGATTAGTTGCTAAAGGATACTCCCAAATAGAATGAATTGATTTTAATGAGACCTTTTCCCCTGTTACTCGTTTAGAATCAGTTCATCTGCTTTTCGCTATAGCTTGTCACATGCATTTTACATTATATCAAATGGATGTTAAATCTGCGTTCCTTAATGGTATACTGGCTGAGGAGACCTATGTAGAACAACCTAAAGGGTTCATTGACCCTAAGCATCCAAATCTTGTATTTCGTCTGAAAAAGGCTTTATATGGCCTTAAACAAGCTCCTAGAGCTTGGTATGAGCGTCTTTCCAGTTTTCTTTTAGATAAAGGTTTCAAAAGAGGTGGAAATGACCAAACCCTATTTGTCAAACATTTTGACAAACACATTACTATTGCTCAAGTATATGTAGACGATATTATATTTGGATCAACTTCTACCTCAGAAGTAAAATCCTTTTCTGAAATTATGAGTAAGGAATTTCAGATGTCCCTTATGGGGGAGTTGCAGTTATTCCTAGGTCTCCAAGTCAAACAAAATCTAGAAGGACTATTTGTTTCTCAATCTAAGTACGCTTTAGAGATCGTTAAGAAATTCGGTCTTGAGAGTGCTAAAAATGCTAAAACGCCCATGAGTACTACGCTAAAACTTTTTAAAGATGAAAATGGAACATCTGTAGATCCTACTCTGTATCGTAGTATGATAGGCACTTTATTATACCTTACTGCCTCGCGTCCTGATATTATATATGCTGTGTGTGTATGTGCTCAATATCAAAGTAACCCTAAAGAGAGCCACTTGAATGCTGTTAAACGTATCATTAAATATGTAAATGGCACTCTAAATCTAGGACTTTGGTACACTAATGACACACCAAGCACTATAATTGGGTACACTGATGCTGATTGGGCTGGGTGTACTGATGATAGTAAAAGCACTTCAGGAGCATGTTATTATATAGGTAATAACTTGGTAGGATGGAGTAGTAAAAGACAAAACTGCACATCACTCTCAACAGCTGAATCTGAATACATAGCCACTGGTAGCTGTTGTGCTCAATTATTGTGGCTTAAACAAATGCTAAGTGATTATGGTATTCAAGAAAACCAATTGCATCTCTATTGTGATAATCAAAGTGCGATTAATATTTCTAAAAATCCTGTTCAACACTCGCGAACAAAGCATATTAAAATAAGACATCATTTTATACGTGAATTGGTTGAATCTAAGGAATTAGAAATCAATTATCTTCCTACTGATCTAGAACTCGCAGATATGTTTACCAAACCTCTAGATTATAATAGATTCATCTCATTACGTAAATCTATTGGTATGGTTTATGCTGACTAATCTTTTTGCTATTTATCCAAGTTTTTCCCTTTGTCCATTTGAGACAAAATGGGGGAGAAATTTGAGTCTATTCATCTCTTACATATACTAAACAGCTTGATCTTAGTGAATTATTGCAGGTTCCTATTGTTACTCTCAACTGTTGTAATAGGGTATTCAAATGTACTTAGTTGAGTTATGTACTTTTTGATTTCTAGGATTTGGGTAGATAGAATTTTGATAGGATTAAGTTTTTCTTATTTTTTTTTGTTGCCCTACGAGTCCAAGATGACTCAAAGGAGATTTTGTCTCATATTTCCAAAGGGGGAGATTGAAGCCCTTATACTTTTGACTCAGTTGAGTCTATATTGTATAAGTGCTCATCTAGTTTATAAATTGTGACAAAATTGTGTCTACCTAGAAACCAAAGAGCCTCAGAAGTTGGATTGCCTATTCATCTCTCTTTCTTGCTTTGATCAAGAACCTATTGCCAACACTCACACACAGTAGAGTTAATTTTTTTCATATCATATTGCATAATTATGTGTGTACATGTGTGGAGTGTGTTTAAATCCCTAAGTTTGATTTTTAATAATTTTTTGGGATTTTTTAAACAATTTTTAAACCATGTTTTATTAATTAAAACTTGATTTATAAGTTTTTGGGGTCAAACTCTTAATTTTATTTGTTGTGTATTATGGCCTAATGGTACCTTGTGTAGAAACCAAAAGCGGCATAGACTTCAGGGTATACTTTGTAATTAGTTTGGACGCGCGTTTTATATCCCTTAACTGGCCAACACCTGTTGTCCTCTGATTGGTTAGAAGTGTGTTTCTTTTCTGAGACAATAGACGCGTGTGCTATCAGCCCTTGGATCATTTCTTATCAATGGTGTGCATGTTACCTTGATGAATCCCCGTGTAACTTTTTAAGCCAATCAGTGTTCGTTTAAGCACCGCCTTGTGTGAGCCCTTAGATTTAAGTCAATTCAAATTGACTCGATCTCAGCCCTTGATTTTGATCAGAAATCTCGAACCTTCTCCTCCCACTATATAAAGGACCCTTCCTTCAGACTTCGAAGACTTTTGCCATTTGCATTCTTCTGAGAGAATAGAGAGAGAAGAGAGAAGAGAGAAGAGAGAAGAGAGAGAAGAGATAAGAGAGAAACTAGAGAGAAATGAAAGTTTGAAACCCTAACTTCGTCCAAATCCTCTTAAAACCTGACCCAAACACTTCTTCAAAACACCATATCCAAAAACACCATCCTGAGTGTTCTTGAGTGTTTGAGAGTTTGAGTTCAATTATTTTTGTTGCTGTAACCTTGTGTTCGTGAGATCTTGTTTCCAACTTAGACTTTTACTTAGATCTAGTTTCTGAGTTCATAGAAATCTCATATCTGAGTTATTCATGTTGCATTACACTTAGTTCCTTTTTTATTTCTCATCTTGAGAAATATATTGTTGATTATTTTTCTCTAAAACTTTTTCTTACTTTGAAATCAACAATAAATGTTTTATGTTTCTTGTTCTTGTAAAACTAAACCTTTGACCTAGTTTGGAATCTCACTTGGAGGTTTTCAATCTCAAAAAGTTTTTGTTTTAAATTCCGAGATTGATTAAGACCTTGTCTGTCTTCCTAGCAAGGTATCCGTGGATTCTGGGAATGATTTAAAGGTCAAATAAAGTTCAAAGTTTTCTAAGAAGAAATAAAAAGAAAAGATCACAGCATATAGTGTATCAGTAATTTGTTAGGATTGTTTGTACTTAATAAGTGTGTGTGTGTGCATGCATGTGTTAGAAAGCACCTTCACAAACACTTTCACCCTACAACACGAAAAGTGTTGGTAATAAGATCTTGTGAATAAAAGTCGACGTAAAGTGCTGGAACAAATCAGAAGTTGACAAACTGGGAGAACTACATCTACAATCAAGACTGCAGAGAAGTTTAAGGACACCAGAGGGTATATTCCTTGACTTATATAGGTCTGAGTTATTTGCATGTTAGTTATATAGTTTGTAACTCATATATTTGTGGATTTTTCATTTTACTCCGTAGAGGGAGTCGTGGATGTTTCCTCAATTGGTGAGGTTTTACCACGTAAAAAATTGTGAACAGAAGCCTTCTATATTTTCTCATCTCATTCTTGGTTGTGTTGTGTTTAAAACTTGTTTAAACTATCTTTTAAACTTGTTGCCCAAATCTTGAATAAGATCTCGTACATACTGTTTTATTAAACACGTCTTGTGATTAATCCTTTTGATTTAAGAAAAGAGTTTCTTCAAAAAACAACTCGGAGTTACTTAAATAGTTTATTTTCAATAAACGGCTTTAGTAACGCATTTTTCACTCTTCAATCTGATTAGTACCAAGCTAGTGGTGGACTTCGAAACGTTTTCATACAACTTCTTCTTCAATGTTGGTCAGGACAGTAGTAGTAAAGATCTCAGTGCTGTAGATGCTGAATTTGACTTATGAACTTCAATAGTATGTGCATAATAACCCCTGAATATGCCTCCTGAACTTCTGAATGCACCTCCTGAACTTCTGAATACGCCTCCTGAATTTCAATATACGTCCTGAACTTCAATAGCCTCCTGAACTAATTCTCGAGCAAGAAAAACAACTTCTGAATGATAATTAGTCGGGGCCCCGACTATGTAAGTTTATGGAGTTGAATTTGGTGCTTGACTGTATGATGTTATAAGAATGTGCCACCGAATGAACAAATATATCTGTAATAGAAGCCCCCAAGTGTGGAATGTGAACTTTGAATGCTTTTTGCTTGATCGCTTTCACATACTCATAAAATGTTTCTGACCAACTGTAATTAACACCTTCTTATTTCCGACCAACCTAAGTTTACATTTTTTGGAATCGATTTACTTCCTAACCAACCCTTAGTTGGAATTTTTAGGAATACATTTACTTCCTAACCAACCTTAGTTAGCATTTTTAGGAATACATTTACTTCATAACCAACCTTAGTTGGCATTTTTAGGAATACATTTACTTCCTAACCAACCTTAGTTGGCATTTTTAGGAATATATTTTCTTCCTAACCAACCTTAGTTGGCATTTTTAGGAATACATTTACTTCCTAACCAACCTTAGTTGACATTTTTAGGAATACATTTACTTCCTAACCAACCTTAGTTGGCATTTTTAGGAATACATTTTTGATAATAAATGATAGAGACTTCCTTGGAGCTGACCAGCGAATTGTTGGGAATAAGATAATATATGTTGGAGACATCCTTGGAGCTGACCAACAGATTGTTGGGAATAAGATAATATATGCCGGAGACATCCTTGGAGCTGACCAACAGATTGTTAGGAATAAGATAATATAAATGTTGAAGACCTCCTTGGATATGATTATAAATATTTGTCGAGCTCCATGCTGAAATAAGAATAGAATATGCATCCAAATAGATATAAAGAATAATAAAGTGCCTCGTTGATCTGTCGAGGTAGAATTATATAATGCCGAATAAGAATAAGATCTTCCAGAACATAAGAATATGTCTGAGAGCGTTGTCAGGCCTGAATATAAATTAGAATTATCCGACCAACTATCCGTTGGGGGTGAAATACAACGAATGTTGTAATTCTCCTCAAAGCTGAATAAGTATCTTGTCGAGGCACAATTGCATAATGCCGAATAAGAATAATATTTTCCAGAACATAAGAATATGGCCGAGAACTTTGCTGGGCCTGCATATAAATAAGAATTACCCCGACCAACTATCCGTTGGGGGTGACATATAATAAATGTTATAGTTCTCCTCGGAGATGAATATGATAATAAGTATCTCGTCGAGTTCCATGTTTAGATGAATATACAATATGAATCCCAAGGGATATAGAATAATATGTGCTTGAGACGATATCTCTGAGTAATAATAAAATATATAATGCCTCGCCGAGGTGAAATGATAATAGTTTCCAGATTGTTTCCGAGCATTCTACGGTGTTGAGTCTTGTACCTGTAAAAATTAATATCTTGCTCTACCATTTGTGTAGGCTGAATTGATCAGTCGTGAGAATAATTTACTCATTCAATAAATATATGATAGGTTTATGTTTGAGAAATAAAAATATTAATTTCAAAAAATGAAATAATATATGTTGGCTGATATGTCGAGGCAAAATTGCTTGATGTCGAGCAATACTACTTTTCCAAAGGTTTACGAGAGCTTTCATCGGGATTGAATCTCGTCCCTATGAAATTTTAATAGGCTTCCTGAGCACCTGTCGAGACTAGAGAAAATAATTATTATCATGAGAATAATTATTCAGCCAAACAATATGTGATGTGTATCAGCATAAGATAATAAAATTTTCAAAATATGAAATAATATTTTTGTGCCAAATGTGTGTGAGATGGACAAACTTTTATCAGATATGCATCATAAATAAGACGTAGAGTTTTTTGTAAAGTTATTTAATCTCCAACAACTAATCAGGTATAAGTTGCTGTTTGAAAATTATTTATCACTTGGCTTTAAAAATATTTTTGGGGTGATCACAAGTTAAAAAAGACTTAAGCCCCCTGTTTGTCCCCGAGTTGAACTCGTGTTTAAAGAAATATCTGGGATGCTTCACATTTTTTAATACCCCAAGATTCTACTGTTGCCGACAAACGGCATAGATGTTGCCGACCAACATTTAAGGATATCTCAAGTTATAGAATATATGGTGCCGACCAAGAAGCAAATGGTCCCCGACCAGCTGAGAAATTTCGCCGATCAACAAAAATGGTGCATTGACAGCACCGAACAACATTAGATGTCACCGACCAAAAAGTGGATGGTTCGATAGTTGCCGACCAGTAAATTGAACCCTCCGAACAAGACTGAGATGTCGCCGATCAAGAAGTAGATGATCGTCGACCTGCAATTGGTTCCACCGAGCTACAATATGGGGCTCTGACCAATAATAAGATACCTCGTAGTTGGATAAAATTATTTCAACGTTACTGATGGATCTTCAAAGCCTACCACCGACCAACAAAAATGGTCTGGTAAACAAATTTTGGTCGGGTAACAACCAGATGTCGCCGACCAATAATATGTATGGCTGACAAGAAATAGGAGTTGTAAGTGGATGATTCCGGACAGCCATATGAGCCGCGGTGAATTTTTCGTGAGATTGCTATGTCCCAAAATATCTCGAACCAATAGATAAAAAAAAATATTCGATGTAAAATTTAAGCATTAAGAATGTTAATTAAATGAATAATTATCTAATCCACTAGATCGTGTGATTTCGACAAAGAAACCCTGTGATGTGATGAACGAGGGGCCAATATATCAAATTTGTGCCGAGAGTCTTGATATGGTAATGATTGATCATCTTTTACAAGAGGTGGGTAATGATTTTTCAGGCGACAGAAAATTATTTTTTATATTGATCCCTTCCTATTCCCTATTTGGAGAGATAAAAATATGGTGAATGATCGAAGTTATTACCAAATTTATATAAAAAATAAATCAATTTGACTTTATTGACATAGATGGAAGATGAGCCAAATATAGTTCATAAAAATGAATGAAAAGAGACTCAAACTTGAAGAGTGAGAAAGTAGATCTGGTTCATGATTTCCATGAGAAAACTTTTTATTGTCTTTAACCTTTTCACATTATCTGATTAAAAATATGATGAGAATTTGAATAGACATCAAAGATCTTACAAAATTTATACTGAAAATTATCAAATCTTACCACCGTCATATATATTGGTATATTTAATCATTTAAAATATTTATTCCATGATATAAAATTGAAACTTGAGAATCAAGCAAAAAGTTGTGATTTATGAAATCCATTATTTTTCAGATTTCTAAATCAGAATTAATCTAACAGTTATGATTTTAAAATCATGATATGCAACATTTTGCAGATAATAATTGGACAATTAATTTATGTATATAAACATAAAAATCATGATTGAATCAAAAGATGTATGTATAATTGATTATACGTAGAGAAAATAAAAACTTTGCTTTTGATGGAGAACAACGCTTGTAACACGTTCCCACAGACGGCGCCAATCTGTTGATGCAAAAAACTGGATCGAATTCCGTTTTTATGATCACAGATAAATAGATAAAAGCAATCCAATCAAGCACATGAGAGACAAAGATTTTTAAAGTGGTTCGGCTATGAACAAAGCCTACGTCCACTGTTATTTTATTCCCAGGGATTTACAATAGCAACATAGGGTGTAGAGAGAGAAGGGACGTGTATCTTGTGTATGGTGTTTCTTAGTTATCTCGGATCTCCTCCTTTGGCTAAGGGAATACATGTATTTATAGTGATGGGAGATAAAGATATTCATTGTATGTAGACATTTATGTCTACATTCAATGAATCTAATTGTTGAATTACTTGGTATGCTATGTGTTGTCATCTATTAATACAGTATAAATGTATATTAAGGCTCATTAAATGCGCTGTCATCTTCATTAATGCACATTAAATGCATAGCTATCCTTTGATCTTCCTGGTTGGTATGCCGACCAACTCTCCTCGGGTGCCGACCAACTCTCCTCGGGGGTCGAATATTACCACGTTGGATGACATGTGTCCATTTCTAATTGGTCCTCGTAGATGGAGAATTTTTGCGTTAACAGTCGCAAAAATATCTGTGACCTGACCTTTGATTTCCTTCACACAATGATTACTTTCCCTCTCATATTAATTCTTCGCTTTACAATGAAAATTCCCACCAACAATATGGCATTTGGGAAGGAGAGCATGGAATCAAATTATAGTTGCATAACAAACCTTACTTCCCATCACTCAGCAAAATCAAACTCCACCATCTAAAATCAACAATGGGAACACTTACTATAGTTGTAAAAATCTAGGGCCCTGGTCCAAAGACTGTCCAGACAAAACTCCAATGAAACCAGCAGAGCCACGTAGTCTCCCACGAGGGAATCTCGTGTATGTGTGTTTATCTCACCATTAATTTATTAGGTTTTGAATACCTACTTTTATCATTTAAGCCAATAATCCCTAAAATCAATCCTAACATCAGCCATAAAATTAATCATTACAAACATTAGTCATAAAATTAACCCTTATAAACATTAGTCATAAAATTAATCCCTTACAAACGTTACCCCTAAAACTAATCCCGAATTTAGCATCAACATTAAAGGACACACATTTGTTTATATTTCTGCCCCAAACTTAAACCAACATTAGTCATATATATTTTTCTAGAATACACACCCACATACACAATACACATACACAAACAATATACATATATATACATATACATATACAGACATACATAAACAATACACATATGTTTACACACACGTACACATATATATACAGACTGAAATACACACACACATTAAAATATGCATACACATAAATACACACATACATACGCACACATAAATACACACTGTAGTACATACACAGAAATACAAATGCACAAAATATTACCTTTGAGATTGCAAGAGAGATTGAGATTGACAGCTGAAATCGCCGAAGAAGAGTCGAAATCACAGGAGAGAGGGAAACTTTATAGGGTTTAGAAATTTTCAAGGGAACTAAAAAGTGTGTCTCGGAATTAAGTATAACGACACTGGTCACGGACCTAATCCATGACCACATGACGTGACCTCTTTAATTTTTAACACTTCAGTGTGTAAATAATACACTGATCATGACCCAGAGTCGTGACTCGATTCCCACTATGGTCACGTTCCAAAGCTGTGACCATCTCAGTGTGGCTTTGGGTTATGGACATAGCTTTAGACCATGAACCGATTCGAAACCACATTTGGAGGGAAACTTGGGGCCATAATGGTCACGAATGGATCACGGCTCATATCCATGACACACACAAGTCACGATCGTGGTCCATGACCACATGCAAGACGATCCATGACCACACTGAGTCATGTACTTTGTCATGCCCATTTTGGATATGGTCACATCTATGGGTCGTGACCCCAATACTGTGACTATTCGCAAGATTTGGTGTAGTGATCTAAGTGTTCACTCACTTAAATTCCCAATTCTTTTCACCAGAACCCATCTATCCGTTGTCCTATCTCACATACCAAACCCTGAAAAGCATTCCCCAGTAGTCACACTCTACTCCATAAGCCCCAACATTCCTTCCTAAAGTTTTAACGGGTCAAAACAACACACAAATAAAATCTAGGTAAGCTAGAAAACCCAATCGATTCGCTTAGATGACCAAACTGATTCGATCAATCGAACTGATTCCCTCCCCTAGTACATCAGTTTTGTTTCCTGGGTTACCAATCATCTTCTTCCTTGAGTTTTCTCCTTTAAAACTCTCAAAAAGATGTCCCAGGCCTTTACAAACATAAAATTAATATCCTGCATCATTATAATAACAACCGAGAAGTATTATAACATAGAATTAAATCCAAATCCATCATTGAAATCGTTTGTTTCTAAATCAAACTTCAATTCTATCAAATTCAGAATTAACCCAATTGGAGTTTTCATTATTTCAACCATCCTATCAATGTTCTACATGCTCATCCTTGCAAATACTGATTTAATTACAAAATTTTTATAAAACCATCAACAATTAGTTTTCAATTTCAATCAAGTATAAATCACAATATACATCTCTTATTTTAAGTCTCAAAGCTTCAACCTTTAAATATCAGATTTTTTCCAAATAAAGTATGAATATAATTAACACATCAACATGAAATTTCAAGAAAGTAACTACTTGCCTTTGAGGATCTGAATCCGGAGGCTCAACTGTTAGGATGGATTGAATTTGGAGATACATTTTTCTCTTATCTTGTCTCAATCTTTGTCTCCCTTTTCTTCCTCTTTATCTTATTTTAATATTTATCTCAAACTCAATCATGTAGAAGATTAAATATAGGCTTCTATCGACTTCCCTTACCCTTATTCTTCTCCTAATTTCACTTTAGTCTTGTTTTCCCATTAAATCATAGGTGTAAAAAGACCACCTACCCTTATACGGGTCCATCTATGTCTAAAAAGGTCATAATATAGGCTTCTATAACCTAATCATAACACTCATGTATCTATTCTAGATCATTTCGACCCATTACGGGTCACCGGTGCCCTCAAAAAGGTCATTCGAGCCAGCTAACAATAAATACAGTCACATCACATTAATCATGCCCGACGCGTGCATATAGTATGCATCGTCCATAAATTATATTGATCCGTCAATGCAACAATCTATCGACATAATATAATAAATCGTTCCTTTTCGCCCATACGCGATCCCGACCATTGTAGCACGTGTGTCGCCCAGGGCATAAGGGGCATGATGACTTGATGTCATCCTCACCTTCCTCCGGCTTATCACTGGCATTCTGTTTAGGGTTCCAAACTCAACGATGGCAACTAAACATGAGGGTTGTGCTCGTTGCGGGACTTAACCCAACACCTGACGACACGAGCTGACGACAGCCATGCACCACATGTGTTCGCGTTCCCGAAGGCACCCCTCTCTTTCAAGAGGATTCGTGGCATGTCAAGCCCTGGTAAGGTTCTTCGCTTTGCATCGAATTAAACCACATGCTCCACCGCTTGTGCGGGCCCCCATCAATTCCTTTGAGTTTCATTCTTGCGAACGTACTCCCCAGGCGGGATACTTAACGCGTTAGCTACAGCACTGCACGGGTCGATACGCACAGTGCCTAGTATCCATCGTTTATGGCTAGGACTACTGGGGTATCTAATCCCATTCTCTCCCCTAGCTTTCGTCTCTCAGTGTCAGTCTCGGCCCAGCAGAGTGCTTTCGTCGTTGGTGTTCTTTCCGATCTCTACGCATTTCACGGCTCCACCGAAAATTCCCTCTTTCACCATCTAGGGTACATCACTCCACCCCTTCGCCTAGCAGTACGACGCTTGTATTGCTCTCCCACAACCCCGTTTTCACGGTATTTACTTATGACACGCAAGTATAAAATAATGATAAGAAATATTAATCCTTTACCTTGCTAATTAATATTTACTGAAACCCAGTTTAATTTTCCTAATTAAATTAACAATTATAAGCACATGGAAGTTAAATAACCATACAAGTAAGGGATATTACATTCTCCCCACCTAATAATGGAATTTCATCCTCGAAATTGATACGTACCTTCCACGAAGAGCTCTGGATACTTTTCCTGCATGTCATCCTCGCACTCCCACGTCAACTCGGAAACATTGTGGTGTCCCCACTGCACACACACTACTAGTACCACTTTTGATTGAATTTTCAGCTCGGTATGACCCAAAATAGCAACAAGCTCTCCGCATAAGGAATATGCGGTTGTAGGTAAATATCGTCCAATGGTATAAGCTTATAAGTCACATTGTCTCTGAGATACATCCTCAATGATGACACATGAAACATGTCGTGAATCCAGTACAAATGCTTTAGTAAGGAGAGCCTATATGCAACCGTCCATACCCTCTCGATAATGGGAAAGGACCTGCATACCTAGGCGCCAACTTCCCCTTCTTCATAATCGCATCACTCCCTTCATAGGAGATAGAAGAAGCAACACCTGATCACCCACGTTAGACTCCAAAAATCTCTGGTTTGAAATAACATAGCTCTTTTGTCGGTCCTAAGCTACCCAAATATAACACCTGATCAAGTCAATATTCATTGACATCTACTAAATCAAGTCTAGACCAAGAAGCTTGTTGTCCTCCACCTCTAACCAATAAGAGGGCGAACGAAAACGTATCCCATGGAAAGCCTCCAATGGTGCCATGCCAATAGTTTACTGGTATGAGTTGTTATATGCAAGCTCTACCAATAAAAAATACTTCTCCCAACTACCCTTAAAGTACATAATACACGTCCTCATAATATTTTCCCACATTTAATTCAACCTTTACGTCTGCCCATCAATTTACGGGGGATACGCCATGCTCAAATGTAACTCATTCCCTATAGCCTCCTAAAAACTCTGTCAAAAGTGAGACACAAAGATCTTATACCGATCTGAAATAATGTTGAGCGACATCCTGTGCAATCTCACTATGTCTGCTATGGAAAGCTGTGCATACTACCCTGTCATGTAATCCACCTAAACTGGTAAGAAATGAGGTGCCTTGGTTAATCGATCCATAATAACCTAGATGAATCGTGACCCCTCTATGACACCGTGAACCGTTTAATGATGTCTATCAAAATACTCTCTCATTTCCATACTAGAATCTCCAATGGCAGTAAAACCCTAATTGTTCTTTTAAAATCAACCTTCATCGTCTAACAAGTGGTAAACTTGGAGATGGTGCACTTGAAGACAAATTCTACTATGTCCCACTTCATATTGGCCCACTAATACTCCCTCCTCATATCCTGGTACATCTTATCCCATCTAGGATGCACCAAAAATTTTAACCTATGTGCCTTCTGCATAACTGCGTGTCGTAGGTCCTCATCGTCTCGAATAATTAACCTCCCATTGAAGCATAATCCACCCTTAGTTTGAATGAGTTAGACTTCGTTCCACCTGCTAATAACTGTTAAATCCTCTCCTGATAAGAAGGATCCCCTACCCATGCCTTCATAACCCTAAAAATGATCTCAAGTGTGCAATCATCACTTATATGTAAGCATGTACTACCTCATCCTCCTTATCAAGATCAACCAACTTCTTCTTCCACACTATTGTTAACTTCTGTATTGTCATATGACTCAATGAATTTGCCGCTACATTAGCTTTTCCTGAATGGTACTGGATGTTGAATTGATAATCCTTCATAAACTCAAGCCACCTATGACACCTCATATTCAACTTCATCTATATAAAAAGATACTATAGTGACTTGTGGTCCGAAAATAACCGAAACTTCTCCCCCAGTAGATAGTGACTCTAAATCCTCAAGTAATAATAAATAACACTAACTCCGAATCTTTCATGAGATAATTCTTCTCATTGGTCTTAAGATTACGATATGAATGAGCTTATATCATTCTCCTCCTGTTGTACTACTGCCTCAAGTCCCTTTAAGGATGCATGAACAAAAATAAAGTACTCCACTCCTCCCCTAAGCAATACGAGAACGAGTAATAAAGTAAACTTTTCCTATAGCTCATTAAATGCCAATTGACAATGGTCATCCCAAACAAAAGGTACTCCCTTATGAGTCAAATTCATTAATAGGCCCGCAATATTCATAAATCCTTTGATAAACTAGTGATGGGAACCTGCTAACACAAACAAAATACGAACCTCTATTTATGTCATGGGTTGGCCCCACTCCCTCACCACTGACGCCTTACTTGGATCCATAAAAATACCTCTCTCGGAGAGTAATTCACCTAAGAACTGCACCTCTGATAACCAGAATCCACACTTCTTGAACTCGGCAGGGAACTGGTGGTCTCATAAAGTTTGAAAAATCATATGCAAATGCTCTACATGCTTGCCCTTTATCCGAGAATAAACCAAGATGTCATCTATGAACACAATGACAAACTGATCCATGAAATACCTGAACACCCTATTCATGAGATCCATGAAAATTATTGGTGCATTGTGTAGACAAATGACATAACCCTGAACTTATAAGACCTATATCTTATAAAAAATGTGGTCGTAGGTCCATCCTACTCCCTGATACGCAATTGATGATACCCTGATCTCAAATCAATCTTAGAGAAGTATGTTGTTCCTCTCAACTGGTCGAATAATTCATCGATATGTGATAATATATACTTGTTTTGAATTATGAACTTATTCAACTCCTGATAGTCGATACACAATCTTAACCACCCATCTATTTTTTTCACAAATAGATTTGGGGCTCCCAAAGGTGATGTACTCCTAAGGATAAAAACCCTACCCCAAAAGATGGTAAATCCGATATCTTAACTATTTTATCCCCATAGGATCCATACGATGCGGTACATGTGCTTTCGACCTAGTCCTCGACATTAAGTCGATCAAAAACTCAATCCCCCTACTCAGCGGTAACCCCAGTATCTCCCGAAACACATCAGCATCGTACTCAACTAGAGGGATGGAATCAATAGAGATAATTACAGCCTTCGTAGACTCCTCTTCGATATAATATAAGTGCATGACTGATTTTCCCTCTGAACGAGGCATCACCACAAGAAACATATCCTACCCTCGAATAGTAAACACGATAGTCCTATTATAAGAGTTCACCATTGCTCTGTGCACATATAAACTTTCCATACATAATAACATCATACTCGCATAACTCTAAAATGAGAAAATATACTTCAAAGAATAACCTCCCAACGTCCACACCAACTCCCCTGTAGATAGAACGAATGAGAGACCCCTCACTTTAAGTCCTCAATTTTAGGTTCCCCAATATCTACTGAAGAATCCCAAAAGTAAGACAATATGTAAAGATGATAACTATATTTTCCTCAGTGTTCACCTCATCTGGAACAAAGCTTTCCAGGAGAGTGAACTCATCCTCGTAATTAGCCATAATTTATGCCTGCTACGAGATATCTAGAATCTCCTCCTCATATCCATCTGAACTCCAGACGAAAGAACTTGATGTCAATCCGCAACCAAATTTCCTTTATAGTCATCGTATACCTCTCCTTCGATGTGTTAACCGACTCTCGCAACTGAAGAACTACCCCAAATAGCTTGAACGTAGCTAGTACTTGCTTTTACTACTTGTTGCACTCAACCATAAGCAAATTCCTCTAGATATGCTTACACTATTGGCTAGTTGTTATAGCATCTTCATTCCCCTATAACTATCGAGGATGTCCCTTCTGAAAGGCCTCTCTAATTCTCTCCCGTATGGGTGAGTCTTTACCGATGATGCCACTACCGGCTGTGGCTAAGGGGGGAGAAAATGCAACGTAAGTGCAGTCATAACATCATTAACCTCCAGTGCTACTATAGCTATGACCTCTGTTGCGGTCATAGTCCCCTTGTGGCTCCTGTTGACCCTCCTCAGTATACATGATGGTCTACCTTAACTGATATATGGCATCTGAAACCAAACCAGAATTATGTGAGATTGACGTCATATAAACATAATATCTGAAGAACATAAATGCATAATATGAAACAGCAGTTCTAAGTATAGGGCCCTATATCAAATAAACGCAACGCTGACAACATAAAAAGTTTGCACAGATCCTAAGGACACTAAAACCTAATGCTGTGATAGAAAATTTAACACCTCATATATTTTAATACCAAGTGGACAATCCTCTACTAACATAATATAGGACTCCAATATGGTTTCATTCTCAACATCACTCTTACAAAAAGTAATATAAATATAAATAAATAAAAATCATACAACTAAATGAACATAATTAATCATAATGGATAACTAATTAAATGTGAACCGAATAAACCATCATCCACTAATAGTAATAATTTAACTAAAATAAAACTGAGTAATAAATAATATCTCTGACATAACTACAGGTCCTATCCGACTACCGGCAACACGTAGAAAATGAAATACTGGAATAAAGGGTCATATGTATATAGAACTGTTGAGGCTTTTAAATCAATCATGTACGATCCATAGTTACTGCAACAGAAGGAACGATATATCCCTACTGTCCCTATTGCTATTGCACAACTAAGATTTTAAAAGAAAATAAGACAACAAATTTGCCTGTGGATCAAAGCCCGAAAATTTGAAAATATTTTGCATGTAATTTAATATTTTGAATTGATAAAACATGCAGTGTATTACTTTCATAATTAATTAAACGGTCGCTCTCACATGAGATAAAACCTCACCTTTCATCTATAGTGCGCATAAAACCTATCCTTTCACCTACAGTGCGCTCCTAACACATTCATTTTACTATCCTAATTGTACTACCCAACCTAAATAAGACAACAAATGATATCCAAACCCAATCCCACTAATAGTCACAATTATCTATGTATGTATTACCCTCACTAGGTATACATTCATAAATAATATCGTAGCAATACATGTGCTATAAAAAAGTATTCACAAAATATGATAACATCACTACACTCATGCTATAAATAGATAAAGACCCTATATCGTATATGTAGACACCCCATTATATTACCCCCTAAACTCTCCATAGGTCCCTAGCACCTACCTTCATCACTGCAAGCCCAAGTCATACCCGAGGTACCGACCTAGAGGCTATTCGGACGCTCCCTAGCTCCGTTTGACCAAAAAGTCAAACTCTTCACCTCGACCGAGACTGAATGAATATTCAAAGGGCATTGAAACCCCTTTCCAACAGTCCATCCCGTGCGTGATTATGACTTACCATGCAGGTGAACGACCCGTTTTCCCACGAAACCTGATCTTGAGGCCACCGGACGCTCCTAGGCTCCGTTTGACCAAAGTCAACTCTTCAGCTGAACCAAGACTGAACGAATCTTCAAAGGGCACTGAAAATCCATTCAAACAATCCATCCCGTGTGCAATTCGGACAAACGTTACAGACAAACAATCCATTTTACTCCGAGAGGTCAATAAATACTTCTAAGGCCCGGTTGACCAAGGTCAACTCCCCAAACCGGGTCAAACTCTTTGGAATGTCAACGTACACCTCCTAACCTTTCTAACAGTCTGCCCTGTGTGCAATTCTAACTCACCATACGGACGAACTATCCATTTGCGTCCGAAGTTTCCTCGTCTAAAGGACCGACGAGCGCTTCCGAGCCATATTTAACCCAAAGTCAACTCTCATAGTCCAAAAGACTTTTGCAGATATCTGAATTAACTTTCCAATGGTTTGACCCGTGCGCAATTTGGATCAGCAGTTTGCGCTCTGCAACTAATTTTCCGAAAGGGCCTAAAAGATACTACCAATCGGCAGGTTCCATACCCTACCTATCGACAGTGTGACTAAATGCACCTACCGATTGGTAGGACCAGGGCTATGACGATTGGCAATGCCTTGGGCCTATAAAATGGAGGTCCTAAGCTCATTGCAAGGGAGCCCAGATCTGAAATACATCACTCTCAGCGAATCAAGAAAATCCCTCGCTAAGTTAGCGTGATTTCCATACCCAAATCCCTTTCCAACCTTCAGTTTTCATCATATTTTTCATCAAACGTGGTGAATTAACTACTCTCCATCATCATCCAAGTGTAAAGTTTGCTATCCCACATTCAAGATCAAGCTCAAGATCTTCAAGAAGATCCAATTTTCTCAATTCTCTCCTTAAATTCGCATTAACTTGTTTTATTACTTAGCACTTTTATTCTCTTATCTCACATATCTAATATACTTTTTATCTAGTATACACCTCTTATTTTCATATAAATAAAAACCCTAAAACACCTTTTCTCACACTTTTCTCACAACTAAAACACCTTTTCACACACACATACACACACATAAGAGAAGTCCCCAGTTGGATTTATGGGATAAAACCCACCCCTAGTTTTGTATACGAACTACGTGGACTTTGATGCCTCTATAGGCTATGTAGGCATCTCGGGGTAAAACCCAAGACTCGATTCCTATTCTTACTTTTTCTCTCATTTTTTATTTTCTCTAAATCCAATTATCTTATATTCTATATATTTGTTCTTAACGGCATATTATTCGACATACGTTATCGTTCCATTAAAACGATCTACGCAAGGATAATCGCATAAATCCTATTATATAATATTATTTTTATGAACCTTCCTACGAGTAACTCGCTTTATCTCTTCTGTGATACAAGTCGAGGATTCCTATCTCCGCTATATATACACATGGACACATATCACGGGGAAATAAAGGAAAATAGCAAAAACCCATGAGAGATCGTATGGGCGGAATGGGTGCCTAACACCTTCCCATTTCGTAACTTAGTCTCCTGACCCTTTTTGAATCATTTTGGTTCCGTATGTATCAGTATGTCTTTGGATGCTGTCCCTCGGGATAGATTCCTTTTCTTTTGTTTGTTTTGAGTAAAATAGATTGACGACTCCATCTCTCTACATTTTTCTCCTCATCAGTGACGACAACCGAAGCGCTCTCGAGAGGGAAGCGTGGGACATAGGATCCTCTCTCCCACACATCGCGAGGATCGGGGATGGCCACAATGGCGACTCTATTGGGGACTTTATTTTTAGGGATAGACTCTATTTACATGGGTGTTATTGCTTGTTTACATTTACCCCCATTTGGCATGTTCCCCTTTTATTATGTGTACCTCATCCTTATGCTTCTATTCACACACTTGTAGAAAATTATCCCTATACACATCGCACCACGTGCACCTAGGATCATATATATCCACATGTTATACGCAACATCCATCCATACTTGGTGTACCGATGGTACTTGTACTTTTCTCCCTGTCTGGCATAATCAAGAAAGACATTGTCATCATAAGATACTAATAAAAATAATCATGCATGATTCACACGACATCACCAAAGAGCATCATTATTGACCAAATTCTACCAAGTAACTGGAGGGTCACTTCGTGACGGGCGCTGGTCTGGCAGGGCGCACTTAGCCTAAGCGATATGACTCTCACCTTCCATTGGCCAAGTACCTTCGACGTATATCGAACGGTTCCCCCGCATCGTACCGCTTAACCGAAGTCATGACGGGAGGTATATCGCAGGGAACTCGTTCACGTACACCGAGTATATTAAATTCGCTCTCACACATACCGTCCCCACATGGTACATAGTGAGGCAATTCACGTACACTCAGGTATATCAAATGGCTTGTCCACACATACCGATTGCCCCCAAGAGCAAGACGTATATCGTGGAAGTCATGCCAAAGGGGGCAACCCTTTTATATTCACCCTACCAACTACATACCCGCATATAGGTGTCAAGCCTAGGACACACATATAAGATTTTTGATTTCAACCCGAAACTCTGCCGAAATTTTGAGTTGGCCTCCCACCCAAATTTTTTCACATTTTTAAAACGAGACCCTGTCCGTGAGCCTAGTTACAAGTCCAACCATAGCTTTGCATATATTACAAATCCAGTTTTCCCAGGCTCGGGTCCCGTCTGGCATTTCATTTTGCATTTAAGAGAATTTAATATAAGTGAGAACATAATAATTATAATAATCATGCTGAGATCCGTCTCCCAAAAACATTTCTCTTTTCTTTATCAAAAATCCAAAAACATCTCCCTTTTCTTTATCAAAAATCCAAAAACATTTCTCCCTTTTTGATTAAAAATCCAAAAACATTTCTTTTCTCTTTATAAAAAATCCAAAAATATTTTGTCTTTCAATCTCGAAAAGAAAAATGTCAAAATATTTTCATCCTTTTTCTAAAAAATAAATCCCATTTTGCGCCTTCTCAGGTCGATCGTACGGTCTTGGTCTTGGTCTGGCTCCTTATTGGCTTCATTCTTTAGTCAAATCATCTCAGAGTTCCATTTGTTCCCCTATTACCTCTTTCGAGTCCGGTATCCATCCAGTTTCCATGGAGAACACAGATCAAGTACCCATTATGCTGGCAGATCTGACAGCATTCCTAGCTCAACTCGTGTCCAAGATTGACAACCTCCAGACTGAGGTCTGAGAGATGAAACGAAACCAGGTTCCTATCCCTCAAGAGACCTATTCCATATTCCCTCACGCTATGGGTCTACTCGAGCCTATCTGGGTTCCCAAAGAATATCAGCACGCTTCACGTTCCCCTCCTACTAATGGGCCACCGCCTGCCCAACTTTCGATGTCGAACCTTGCCCAGCCTGACCAAAAGGGGAGGAGTTGAACAAGGTCAAAGAAGATCTCAAGATGATAACTAAGAAGTTTGACCAAATCAGAATCTCAGGAAATTACATGGACTACACCCACATGTCTCCTTATCCTAAGGCGATGTTACCCGAGAAGTTCAAGATGCCAAATGTCGATAAATTCTGAGGAAGTGGACACCCGATTGTCCATTTTCGTAGTTATCACTGTGCCATGACTCTCCTAGGGGATTCTGAAGAAGTTATTGCCCAATTGTTTCAGTAAACTTTGAAGGATAGCGCCCTTCGATGGTTTTTGTCTCTTAAGGAGTCCAGAATCCGTAGCTGGGAGGATGTGTCCCGAGAATTCATGTCACAATACAAATACAATGAAGGGCTTGAGGTCACCCATCATGATTTAGAGCTAATTAAATAGAACTCTGGGGAATCAGTCAGAAGCTTCATAGCCCGATGGAGGGAAAAAGCAGCTACCATGACCAATTAGCCTTCCGAGTAAGAATAAGTCAGCATAGTGAAGAAGAATTTCTTACCCTGTGTTCGGGAAACCATGGGAGGACAATACTATACCCACTTCTGAGTTCTCAGAGAAGCTAAAGTAGAAATCGAGGAGGGTATGGCTAAAATAAATGTTGAACCAAAGAAGGTGTTTGGAGAGTTCACTCCCAAAAAATATGATAAGCCTGCCAGTTCTACAGTCTCAACCATCAATAACATCTCTCAGCCAACCACATCATGGGAACCATAAAGTCGCCCTGTCCTAGTCTGAAAAGAATACACCGAGCTCCATGCTCCCCTCTCCAAAGTTTATCAAGCCCTGTTAAGCCTAAACCTTATCAAACCCTTGGATCCCCATCCATTGTCAAATCCACTCCTAAGAAACTTCAAAGAAGATGCCTATTAGGCCTTTCACCAAACTATTGTCCATACCACTGACCAATGCTTTCACTTTCAAAACATAATCCAAGGCCTAATTGACCGGGGTATCATTGCCTCACCAACAAATCCTAAGCCAAACACTACTCACAACCCACTCCCAAATCATGTCAATGCTATCTTTCTAGAAGAGAATCCAGAATTTGATCCCTCAACACAAATCACACATATATACTCGCCTAAACCTCTCCAAACCTGCCCATATTCCCTCCTACACCCTACTAGACTCGCTGATCAGGCACTGTCACTCCTTACTAGAGCATGCATCGCTGTCCTTACCCGTTCCAAAAATAGAGGTATGGAATTATTAGAAGTCTTAAACCAACTCCTAGAATTCGGGATAAAATTGCCCTCATAAATGACCATTGATTTCCATAGGTTCAGTACGTTATTCTTGGAAGCACGAAAGTGGGCCCGAGAATAAGATCATTGGGTAGTACCGATCGATGAAGTCAACCTAGATGATGTTGTCCAGATTATGGCAGAAATATTCAGGCAAACCAATAACATTTGCAGTATGACCGAGTTACTTGATACTCTGAAGCTAGAAGGGGGCCTGGTCCCTTCACCTTTACACATCCCCACAGAATGGTAAGACCTGTATGAAGAAGCCATTGAAGTTTTGGAATGCATCGAATTTATATGGAAAGACAGAATTATTGCCACCGAATGGGGAGAAGAGTTTAAAGATTCAAATGAAGAGAAAGCTTCAGAGAAAACTAGCTCGATAGCCAACATATGTGGGATGATATCATTTGAAGAGCTCCTCAGAGAGATAAACAAGGTGGAAGAACAACTCGAGATTGACGAGGAAACAGGGTTCATGTTCTTCCCTTCTTCAATAAATTACATGATCAGATCAGGGAGGCATTACTAGATCCCAAGCTCATTATCGGCAAATGATAAAGCAAAGGGCATTAAAAACCTTCCTATGCCAGAGATGACCCTCGAGGAGAGCAAGATCCTCAATTAACTGAAGAAAACTCAAGCTAATATCACTCTATGGGGGCTTTTCATGTCTTCCCAGCTGCACATAAATTCTTTGATCAAGTTGATTACTCGACCCACAGTTCCTCCTTCTACCACACTAGAAGAAGCGGTAAGTTTAGTTGGATCCTTGACCTCTACCCGAATACTATCCTTTTTCGAAGAAGAAATCCCCAAATTGGGCCAAACCATAATCATGCACTCAACATCTTCATCAAAGTTATGGAGAAGGTCATACCACTCTCTCTTGTAGACAATGGATCTTCCTTGAATATTTTCCCACTAAGGACCTTTAGACACTTAGGACTGAAGGAAAGTGACCTCGCTCCAACCTTCGCTGTTGTACATGCCTATAATAATACCGTCGGGAGGTGATGGGATCCATAAAACTTGTAATAGGGGCTGGACCTATAAACCCTGTCGTTGAAATCCAAGTTATTGATATTCGAGCTTGTTTCAACCAGTTGCTCGGACGACCTTGGCTCCACAGTATCAAGGGTGTGTCTTCCTCACTCCATCAAAAATTAAAGTTCTTCGTCGGTGGGAGGGTCATCACCATCTTGGGAGATGACGACAATACCGAGGGTGAAAGTACCAACAATTCAATACTTGAGATAAAGCATGGGTCAAAGGATATGCTCGTATCAGGATTCCGAGTTGAGAAACTTTTACTCCCAGTAGGGAACGATTTCAAAGAAAGGGTTTATTCAGAATACGATCCTTATGGTAATGTCAACGTTATTAAGATGTTTAGAAACATACACTTCATTCCCGAACTAGGGCTAGGGCAAAAACAACAAGGGATACTTGACCCATTGAACTGAAGGAAGCTTCCCTCATTATGGTTTGGGGTATCTACCTTCAGAAAAAGAGCTTAGAATGATCCGCCAATCTCAACCAAAGAGGAGACTAGACTACGTCCAGACTATCCCAGGTGACTCCTTGAATAGATAATTCATCAAAGAGGGTGAAGACTTCCCCTTTTACAGCTTTCTAAAACCATGGTATGACCATACAAACAAGAAGATGAAGCCTGAATTGGAGATATTTTTCTAAGACACCTACCCATGGACCAAAAGTTCCCAACACCATGTACAGCCGCTCATCAAAGATACCGAAGATTCTAAGAAAAGTGACTCTGAGGACTCTTTCAACTTACAAACACTGGGCCTGACACTCTATATGGCTCACTAAGGTACTACATCACTGGATCGATCCCACCTGATTAAAACAGTTGATACACCTCTCCTCAACTGGCATGCTGCGCTAGTTCTACCTGTTGAAATCCCCCCTAATCCTAATGTTTACCCTATTTCTTCTTCTGCTGTCTATCCTTGCTCAAATGTAATCGAGTCCTCCTTTGATGAGGTTCTTAATGTTGTTTTTCCTATCAATGAAATAAACGAAGATTTTAAATATCTTGGTGTGCCTTACATTAATTGTTTGGATTCTAATCAAACTTTTGATGATGATGATTTTGCAAATGAACAATTCTTAACTGATCTAAATAATGTTAATAATAAATAACATAACTGTGTTCAAGTTAATGAAGAAGAGATTGTTATTGTTAACCTCGGTTTTAGTAGCCAACTACGCGAGATTAGGATATGGGTTACCCTTGACTAGTAAGAGCGAGCACAACTCAAAGAATTGCTAAAGGAATATGTGGATGTCTTCGCATGGTCCTATGACGATATGTACGACATTGATCCCGAAATAGCTCAACATGAGATCCTCACTCATCCAGATTACAAGCTGGTTAAACAAAAGTTGAGAAATCTCCACACCGAATGGTCGCTTAAAGTCAAAGAAGAGGTGTTTTAACAGTTGAACGTGGTTTTGATTCGTGTGATCGAATATCCCACATGGCTAGCCAACATAGTGCCTATGCCGAAATCAGGAGGGAAAGTTCGGATGTGTGTAGACTACCGGGACTTGAACAAAGCCTCTCCAAAGTATGATTATTCGCTGCCCAATATCGACATAATCGTGGAAAACACGATTAGTCATGCTCTTAAGTCATTTGTAATACCCTGTAATTTTAAATGACTTTTAAAATGATATATATTTTAAATTAATGGATTAATTGGATTTTTATTATTAATTAATTCATTTGGGTTTTATCCGAATTGTGGATATTAAAATGGATGATTCTGAATATTACTTAAAGATATTTAGGTAATATATGAATGTGATGTCATTGATATGACGGTGTGATATAAAATCGGTAATTTGAATTTTTAGTCAGACGCGGTATGGGACGTGTCGGGACTAATTTATTAAATTAAAAAGGAAATTTATTTTCTATCGACCTTATAGTCATTTCGACTGCGTCGTTGCGCTCGGAAGGTTCGAAATAGTCATAAAAGTCTATTTGGATGTTAATATTGAGTCTCGGGTCATTTGGAAATGAATAGACAACCCGAAAGGGCATTTTGGTCATTTTTCTAGGGGGGATGAATAATGATTTCGGATTTTGTCCTATTATACGTATTGGTAGATTAAGTGTATTTGGGTTATTCATCTCCTCTACACAAAATAGAGAAGTCATCTTCCTAGAGAGAGTGGAAGGTTGCTTTGGAAGGGAAAAGCTTACTTGGGAAGGAGAAGAACTAAGAACCAAGAGTCACCACCACCAACCACCACCGGAGGCTGACCGGAAAAGGGAGAACCACCTGAGATATACTACACCAAAGGATCAGACCTTCAGTAGAGGCAAGTGTTTGATATTTGCAACTTAAGTTCGTATATTGTCCATGTTAGAATAATTATGAAAAGAGATGATTTTTCATGTTTGGAAGACATAATGGAGTTGTTATATGGATTTCTAGAAACTGAAATGATATAGGAAGTAAACTCATGTTTTAGGATGAAAATAATCACGAAATAATCATATATCCAAGGAAGAAAAAATCTGAAAACCATTGAAGTGTTCTTGAAGTTAATATGTTGATGATTTTCTGGAAAATGAGGAGATAAACATGCTTTTTAATCCAATCCCTTGATGATTCTAGGATGTTTAGAGTATTGGAAATCGTTCATATATGTTGATATATCATGTAGTAATAATTATAAGCCATTTGGGATATTAATATGAAGGTTTGAATGAGTAAAAATGGTGAAACCCGTAGTTGCTGAAATGCAGAAAAACTAGGCTGTGACCTGAGGGATCCATCGATTGACCTCCTGCCTTCGATCGATCGACCTCCCCAGAATATGTAAAGTTGTTTCTTTTTAAATGTTGATTCTTATCCCAAACCTTTTTTTGATCTTTGGTGATTATTATTTGAATATTATGGGACTTAGAAAATATCAGTAAACCCTTGATAAGATTTGAATTAATTTGATTTGGATTCAAGTGATTAAAATGATGAAAATTAAATTGAATGGAATTTCGGTTGCAAGATTCATTTGTTAAATTCCAAATGGGGATGTATGAGGATTAAAGATAGGACCAGTAGGGGTGATTTAATATAACACCTGGGTATCCTTATGTTTAGAAGAGGATCTAATCCTAAGTGAAAGAAGATGTGGTTATAAGAGATTTGAAACTATTGGTTTAAACCTTAATTAAAGGGAGAATTTAAACTCGTAGTAATTAGGGAGAAATGATGTTATGGACCAGTAGGATATTATTGACTTCTTACTTAATATATGTTGAGGAAAAACCTATTGAATCTTGTGTATTGAGTAAGGGTAGCCTTAGGGTTACAATTTGATCATCAAGGACTGATTTTAAGCTCATTATTGATTTCGCAAGGACGGAGTGTAATACAAGGTCGTAGTGGTATGGCTCCTGGATAGATATGGGAGTTTGGAAAATATTTGGTTGAAAGAGGGTATGAGGTTATCCCGATCGCGTATTTGAAGTTGACGGACCTCCTCGATCGACAAGTTAAGTAGTAGTGTATTGGAGGGGTTCCTTGTTTGGATTTCTCTTTTCGAGGCGCTCCGCGTATGAACCTTAACGACGTCGGGAGTGGAGAGATGTTATAGGATGCGAGGATAATTAAATTATGAAGTAAAGATATGATATTTTAATACGTGGAATTTAAAGAGATATAATGCTACGTATAATCTAAGGTTAATGTGAGTACCTTGTTGTTAGTATATTATAGGTATGATAATGCCTATTTTATTGATTTATGATTATGTGTATGACATACCTAGCTTACTTGCTATCGACGGGAGGTTTGCGCGTGAGGGCAATCATATCCTGATGAATCCATGGGATCTTTGATTTGTCGCTCGAGAACATAGGTCTATGAAATACTTATCGGGGAGTTGATAAGTCCGCTGACTGTGGGTACGTAGGTACGTGCGTGACCCATGGATACGAGAACTATGTTCGCCTCAAATTCATTTGTTGTTGTTTGTGGTTCGAGGAATCCTTGCCGAAACTTAGGCCCCTATTCGGCGACCTGCGATGATGGGACATGATAGCAGAGTAATGCATTGCACCGCAGCTGTGACTCGGGGTGCCGTATTATATATGAATATTTATATATATAATGAATTAAATGAATGAATGGATATATTGTGGTTAAATCATCTGCTGTGTGAGAAATTGTAGATAACGGTGAATAGAGAAAGATAATTGAATTAAGTTAATGAATGTTTATTGAAAAGCTTAATTCATATTAATGAGAAATAATTCATGTTAATGAGAAACGATGAGAAATGTAAATAAAAAATAATGTGACGTATGGTATGGGACATACGGGGATTATGATATGGTAATGGAATTGTTATGTGGAGACTAGAAAAGAGAAACCATTAACTAGGGAGTTAATAGGAAACGTTAAGTGTGCACTCTAGTTGAGAGGTGAGAATGGCGAGTGAGAGTTGGGTCTAACATGTACATAATAAAAGATTTATTGCACTTGTTAAATACTTGCTGTTTTAAAAACCATTTACACAATCGGGCTCTGACCCGTTTCCTTGCATATTTTCTTTTCTATTGTATCTTCTATATCAGGTGTCCAGTAGCAGGGACGCCAACCTTAGCGGATTATGACAGGCTATGGATTTATGGAGTTTTTCTTAGACACCTATCATCTTTTTGATTCACAGTATTCTTAGTTAGGGCATGTCACCCAAAGGATTCAACTATCTTTTTCTATCGGGGTCAAATACTATTGTATTCGTGTATTTTTAATACATTTGATATTGTTGGGATTATTGTAATGGATTTATATTATTTGGGAATGTTTATTCCAATTGCATTTAAATTCTTTTGTAGTATCTATTTGGTTATGAGTGTGGTAGAATAAAATGTGTTGTGTTATTCTTAAACTGAAAATTGATTTTGTGGAATTAAAATTTGGAAAGTTTTTAACACCAGCTTAATTGAGTATTGGGTGAGTTGTAAATGTTTTCGACAGTGATGCTAAGAATGAGCCAACTGTATATTCTGTTTTAATTTGGTATGGGACTGGCCACCTGGTATTTAATTAGGCCTGGTGTTACAGGTGGTATCAGAGCATCAGGTTCTAGTGTCCTTTAGGATCTGTACGTCTTATTGTGTTTTCAGCTTAGCGTTCTTTGATGTAGAGCCCTATGGTTAGGATTGTTGATTTCTTTGGTAAGATCACGTATATATTAGTGAAGCTTATTGCGTTCGAACGGGTTCATATGAGAAGTATGACAGATGAGGGCCATTGGAAGGATATTGGAGATCGTACCTAGGAGGTTATGAAGTATGTTCGAGTATGATGACCGTAGTCGAGGTCACCCCTATTATGGAAAAATTGAGGAGAGTCATCAGTAGAAGTTCTTGAAATGTGTGAATTGTGTATGTTCCCTAACGAAGGCCATATATTCAAAGGCTTGGGCATATAGTGGAGTGTGGTGACCTAGAACTGAAAATTTGGGGGTAAAATTTTTCTTGACTCATTGGAGAAAAGTTATAATTGTGGGATTCAACAACCACCACCTACGAATGAGGGTATGTTTTTTATCTAAGGAATTATGAGGCGTATATTGATTTTTGTAGCGATTAATATTGTGTGGGCATAAAGAATTGCTAAACTTAGCCTATAGCACTGTTATTTACGTAGACTCACCAAGGGGTATGGGACACCTATATATTACATGTTATCATGTGGGTTTGATTTTTATCATGGGATTACTTACTTGGGCATGTCCGAGCATGTTGTGACTATCGGCATGCATTGAATTGTGGTATACGAGAGCGTATGGACTATTACTACCAGCATCTTGTCTTCTAGATAAGAGTAGATGAGTAAACTCTATTTGAAATCAATAAAACTTAAACTTTTGTTTAAATCGATAAATCTGATATTTTTTAATTGATAAACCAAATTTTTATATATTATTGACTAAGGACCTGAGGTGTTTCGATGACCGACTACTTTAGGTAGTAGTGTATCGGGGTGGTTCCTTGTTTGGATTTCGCTTGCGAGACACCCCACGCATGAAACTAATAACCGTTGGGAGTCAAAATAAGAAAGTTCTTTAGGATATGAGTTTATAACCTTTGCGATAATATTATCATGAACGATATACGATAGGGTGTATGGGCGCCCTGGATGATTGGATGGTAGTAGTTTTCATAATTGTGAAACTGTAAGTAGTTGTGACTTGAGGATTTATTTGTTTAATAAGTGAGGATCATTTTTTTCCAAACTTTGTCACGAGGATGACATAGGGAAGATTACGTAAATTTTAAATTCGATTCCGTTGGAACTATATGGTGAGGCTTGGCGTATAACATCAATGGGGATTTTCGTTAATGTACTTTATGGGGGTACGTCTTAGATTTCTTGCGATGTGAGTTGACCTTACCGGTATGACTTATATTCCATAATTTCGGGACGAAATTCTGTTATAAGGGGGGAAGTATGTAATACCCCGTAATTTTAAATGACTTTTAAAATGGGTTATATTTTAAATTAAAGGATTAATTGGATTTTTATTATTAATTAATTCATTTGAGTTTTATCGGAATTGTGGATATCAAAATGGATGATTCTGAATATTACTTAAAGATATTTAGGTAATATATGAATGTTATGTCATTGATATGACGGTGTGATATAAAATCGGTAATTTGAATTTTTAGTCAGACGCGGTATGGGACGTGTCGGGACTAATTTATTAAATTAAAAAGGAAATTTATTTTCTATCGACCTTATAGTCATTTCGACTGCGTCGTTGTGTCCGGAAGGTTCGAAATAGTCAGAAAAGTCTATTTGGATGTTAATTTTGAGTCTCGGGTCATTTGGAAATGAATAGACAACCCGAAAGGGCATTTTGTTCATTTTTCTAGGGGGGATGAATAGTGATTTCGGATTTTGTCCTATTATAAGTATTGGTAGATTAAGTGTATTTGGGTTATTCATCTCCTCTACACAAAATAGAGAAGTCATCTTCCTAGAGAGAGTGAAAGGTTGCTTTGGAAGGGAAAAGCTTACTTGGGAAGGAGAAGAACTAAGAACCAAGAGTCACCACCACCAACCACCACCGGAGGCTGAACGGAAAATGGAGAACCACCTGAGATATACTACACCAAAGGATCAGACCTTCAGTAGAGGCAAGTGTTTGATATTTGCAACTTAAGTTCGTATATTTTCCATGTTAGCATAATTATGAAAAGAGATGATTTTTCATGTTTGGAAGACATAATGGAGTTGTTATATGGATTTCTAGAAACTGAAATGATATAGGAAGTAAACTCATGTTGTAGGATGAAAATAATCACGAAATAATCATATATCTATGGAAGAAAAAATCTGAAAACCATTGAAGTGTTCTTGAAGTTAATATGTTGATGATTTTCTGGAAAATGAGGAGATAAACATGCTTTTTAATCCAATCCCTTGATGATTCTACGATGTTTAGAGTATTGGAAATCGTTCATATATGTTGATATATCCTGTAGTAATAATTATAAGCCATTTAGGATATTAATATGAAGGTTTGAATGAGTAAAAATGGTGAAACCCGTAGTTGCTGAAATGCAGAAAAACTAGGCTGTGACCTGAGGGATCCATCGATCGACCCCCTGCCTTCGATCGATCGACCTCCCCAGAATATGTAAAGTTGTTTCTTTTTAAATGTTGATTCTTATCCCAAACCTTTGTGGATCTTTGGTGCTTATTATTTGAATATTATGGTACTTAGAAAATATTAGTAAACCCTTGATAAGATTTGAATTAATTTGATTTGGATTCAAGTGATTAAAATGATGAAAATTAAATTGAATGGAATTTCGGTTGCTAGATTCATTTGTTAAATTCCAAATGGGGATGTATGAGGATTAAAGATAGGACCAGTAGGGGTGATTTAATATAACACCTGGGTATCCTTAAGTTTAGAAGAGGATCTAATCCTAAGTGAAAGAAGATGTGTTTATAAGAGATTTGAAACTATCGATTTAAACCTTAATTAAAGGGAGAATTTAAACTCGTAGTAATTAGGGAGAAATGATGTTATGGATCAGTCGGATATTAGTGACTTCTTACTGAATATATGTTGAGGAAAAACCTATTTGAATCTTGTGTATTGAGTAAGGGTAGCCTTAGGGTTACAATTTGATCATCAAGGACTGATTTTAAGCTCATTATTGATTTCGCAAGGACGGAGTGTAATACAAGAGCGTAGTGGTATGGCTCCTGGATAGAGATGGGAGTTTGGAACAAATTTGGTTGAAAGAGGGTATGAGGTTATCCCGATCGCGTATTTGAAGTTGACGGACCTCCTCAATCGACAAGTTAAGTAGTAGTGTATTAGAGGGGTTACTTGTTTGGATTTCGATTTGCGAGACGCTCCGCGCATGAACCTTAACGACGTCGGGAGTGGAGAGATGTTATAGGATGCGAGGATAATTAAATTATGAAGTAAAGATATGATATTTTAATACGTGGAATTTAAAGAGATATAATGCTACGTATAATCTAAGGTTAATGTGAGTACCTTGTTGTTAGTATATTATGGGTATGATAATGCATATTTGATTGATTTATGATTATGTGTATGACATACCTAGCTTACTTTCTATCGACGGGAGGTTTGCGCGTGAGGGCAGTCATATCCTGATGAATCCATGGGATCTTTGATTTGTCGCTCGAAAACATAGGTCTATGAAAGACTTATCGGGGAGTTGATAAGTCCGCTGACTGTGGGTACGTAGGTATGTGCGTGACCCATGGATACGAGAACTATGTTCGCCTCAAATTCATTTGTTGTTGTTTGTGGTTCGAGGAATCCTTACCGAACCTTTAGTCCCCTATTCGGCGACCAGCGATGATGGGACTTGATAGCAGAGTAATGCATTGCACCTATATGAATATATATATATATATAATGAATTAAATGAATGAATGGATATATTGTGGTTAAATCATCTACTGTGTGAGGAATTGTAGATAACGGTGAACAGAGAAAGATAATTGAATTAAGTTAATGAATGTTTATTGAAAAGATTAATTCATATTAATGAGAAATGATTCATGTTAATGAGAAACGATGAGAAATGTAAATAAAAAATAATGTGACGTATGGTATGGGACATATGGGGATTATGATATGGGAATGGAATTGTATGTGGAGACTAGAAAAGAGAAACCATTAACTAGGGAGTTAATAGGAAACGTTAAGTGTGCACTCTAGTTGAGAGGTGAGAATGGCAAGTGAGAGTTGGGTCTAACATGTACATAATAAAAGATTTATTGCACTTGTTAAATACTTGCTGTTTTAAAAATCATTTACACAATCGGGCTCTGACCCGTTTCCTTGCATATTTTCTTTTCTATTGTATCTTCTATATCAGGTGTCCAGTAGCAGGGACGCCAACCTTAGCGGATTATGACAGGCTATGGATTTATGGAGTTTTGCTTAGACGCCTATAATCTTTTTGATTCACAGTATTTTTAGTTAGGGCATGTCGCCCAAAGGATTCAACTATCTTTTTCTATCGGGGTCAAATACTATCGTATTCGTGTCTTTTTAATACATTTGATATTGTTGGGATTATTGTAATGGATTTATATTATTTGGGAATGTTTATTCCAATTGCATTTAAATTCTTTTGTGGTATCTATTTGGTTATCAGTGTTGTAGAATAAAATGTGTTGTGTTATTCTTAAAGTGAAAATGGATTTTGTGGAATTAAAATTTGGAAAGTTTTTAACACCAGCTTAATTGAGTATTGGGTGAGTTGTAAATGTTTTCGACAGTGATGCTAAGAATGAGCCAACTGCATATTCTGTTTTAATTTGGTATGGGACTGGCCACCCGGTATTTAATTAGGCGAGGTGTTACATCATTCATCGATGGGTTTGCCGGATACAACCAAATTAAAATTCACCCACATCACCAAGAAACACCGTGTTCATTACCCTATGGGGAACCTTTTACTACACTGTTATGCCATTTGGTCTCAAGAATACTGGGGCTACCTACCAAAGGGCTGGCACAACCATCCTACACGATCTTATTTACAAAGAAGTTGAGGTCTATGTGGATGATATGATTATCAAATCTAAAACTATAGAGGGTCATGTTCCCTGTCTTCGAAAGTTCTTTGAATGATTGTGACAATAAATGATGAGACTCAATCCACAGAAATGCGTATTCGGCGTTACCAAGGGAAAACTCTTGGGATTCATGGTTAGTGAAAAAGGGATAGAAGAAGATCCTGCCAAGATGAAGGCCATACTTGAGATGCCACCTCTTCGAACGAAGAAAGAAGTCCGAGGTTTCCTTAGGAAATTATAATACCTCAGGCGGTTCAGAAGCCAGTTAACCTACATCTGCAAACCCATTTTCAAACTCCTCCAAAAGGATTCAACCAAGGTTCGGAACGAGGTCTGCCAAGAAGCTTTTGACTGAATTAAATAATATCTGACCCAACCCCCGGTGCTCATGTCACCACAGCCTGGTCTTCCCTTGCTCCTATACCTAACCGTAACCGACACTGCAGCTGGGGATTTTGCTGGACCAATACCTTAAAGATTCCCATAAAGAAATATCCATCTATTATGCCAATCACAAATTGGCCGGATACGAAGTCAACTACACTGCTTTGGAAAAGTCATGCGTCGCGCTTGTTTGGGTCACCCAAAAGTTGCAGCACTACATGCTTGCCTTCCCCATCAAACGTGTATCCCAAATGGACCCCATCAAATGTGTGCTTGATAAACCCTCCTTATCCAGATGAATGTCCCGGTGGTTGATGCTCCTAGTCGAGTTCGATATTGCGTACGTCACGCAGAAATCCATGAAAGAAAGTGCTATCTCCGACTACCTCGTCGATTACCCTATGGATGAAGATGATGTCTGGATCTTCGAATTTCCAGATGAAAACATCCTCTAAGTTTCTTAAGACAATATCCTATGGTAAATGTTCTTTGACGGCACTGCCAATAAAAAGGGATATGGCATTGGGATACTTATGATCGCCCCAGATGACTCCCATACTCCCATCGCCATTAAGTTGGATTTCCCTTGCACCAATAACATGACTGAATACGAGGCATGAACGTTAAGCTTCAAAGTTTCTCTCAAGAAAGGTATTCAATACATAGGAGTCTATGAGGATTCCTCCCTTATCATCGATCAAGTGCTTAGAAAGTGGTGAGTTAAGGACGAGAAACTCCAACCCTTCCATGACCACTTAGATGAACTAGCCTCCCAATTCCAAGATATCACCTTCCACTACCTACCTTGAGCTAAGAATTACCTAACCGGTGCCCTTGCTACCTTGGCCTCCATGGTCGACATGACCGAGGGAATAACAGTGACCCCTTTCCTAGTTCAAAAGCAGGACAAATCAACCCACTCCTTCCACATTAAACTCGTCACCACAGAAGATCATGTGCTAGCTAATTATTGGTACTATGATATCTGGCACCTCCTCAAACACGGTAGGTATCATGAGGTTTTCGACAAGAAAGACCGAGCAACCCTCGAAAGACTAGACGCCTAGTATATCATCTGTTATAAATCACTGCTCAAAAGGAACTTCGATGGAACTCATATGCACTGTATCGCAAGGGCTGACATTGAAAAGATAATGCAAAAAATTCACAGAGGGGAATGTGGGCCCCACATAAATGATCACACACTTGCCAAGAAGATCATCCAACAAGGCTACTACTGGACCACCATGACCCAGGATTTCACCGCCTATGTTCGGAGATGCCATACATGCCAACAGTTCTCCAACCTTCAGCATCTACCTCCGCGAGAATTATACAACATGACTTCTCCCTGGTCGTTCTCCACCTGGGGTATCAACAACATAGGGAAGGTTATGACAAAGGTTTCTAACGGGAAAGAGTTCATCCTAGTTGCCATTGATTACTTGACCAAATGGGTCAAAGCTGAGTCATACGCAGTGCTGAACGCCAAGAAAGTGGCCAA
Source organism: Sambucus nigra (assembly GCA_949130495.1). NCBI lineage: Eukaryota > Viridiplantae > Streptophyta > Magnoliopsida > Dipsacales > Adoxaceae > Sambucus > Sambucus nigra. The sequence continues at coordinate 439,226,998 of OX422215.1, forward strand.
ATTCATCAAGAAAACATCATCTGCCGATATGGGGTCCTGCATTCGAGGCAGAAGTTACAGACGTGGTCATCGAGTATGGGATTCAGGGACACAAATCTTCTCCCTACCGACCTCAGACAAATGGTGCAGTCGAATATGCCAATAATAACCTCAAGGTCATCATCAGTAAGATGATTGAAAGCTGTCGATATTGGGCCGATTGAATCCCTTACGCTCTATGGGGCTATCGAACCTCTATTAGGGCTACCCTTTACTCTCTAGTCTACGACATGGAAGCAATCCTACCCGTGGAGCTGGAATACCCTCGCTGCGCATCATGCTTGAAATAAAGGTCAGCAAAGAAGACTGGTGCCAAAGTCATCTTGATAAGATGACCCTCCTAAATAAAAAGAGATTAAAAGCACTGTATCACGTCTAAGGGTACCATTGCCGAATAACGAGTTCATTCAACAAGAGAGTCAAGAACCACGTTGTCCAAGAAGGGGATCTAGCTCTCAAAGAAATAATAGAGCCCATCTAGGACCCTAAAAGGAAATTCAACCCCAATTGGAGCGGCCCATACATTGTCAACAAGATCTTGTCCGGCAGTGCCGCCTTGCTCACCAACTTAGATGGAGAAGAGATGGCTTGTCTAGTCAACCTGGACCGTCTCAAGAAATTTTTCCCCTAGTCTGAAATCTCGATGCCCTACGACTATTCTCATCTCCCTTCTATTCTAAAAAAAAATCTCCATTTCCTTCTACCTAGAACTACGTGGGCCTGATCCTCTGCAAGAAACCATTTTCAAACAAATTAAAAAATTTCAAAACCCCAGAGATACGTAGGTAGATCATACATTTTACATGAGCACGAACCTTTCTTTTTCACAAAAACTATTATTTTCCTATCTCCGAGAACGACAGTCCATTCGAACATATAATTGAACAAAAAGATTATGTATGCCTTAACGATTGGAATACATAATTTAAAAATACAAAACTCATCAAAAGGAACAGCTAGATGACCAAAAACTTGTTTATTTCACTAATAAGAAATTATGGTACAAATTACATAAGAAAAAGAATGGATAATGTCCCCTCTAACCTTCCTAAAAAAACCAAAAATTTCGCAAACTTATTCTCCATTACCAAATAAACTCTCCAAGAGTCCTACCCACAGCTACCAGAGGAGACCGCTCTGTCATCATCATCATCTACATCCTGGGGTCCCCAAGCTTCCTGTGACTAAATAGAGTGACGCAAATGCTCCATAGATCGATAAGCTCGAACCAGCTTCGAAAAAACCACAACACCTCCTTCCATGGTATTAAATAAGAAAGCCACCTTTGTGTAGTCTCCACTGCCAACATCTTGTTGACTAATCTTCTCCCCAACCACTTCATATAATCCACAGGGATATGCCAAACTCTCCTAACAAACTGAGAGCGACGGGTCGATGGACGCCGACTCTCCCACAAAGAGCCAAGCCGTATGCACAGACGCTTAGTCAAATCTTCTACCGGAAACAAATCTAGTATCCAAGGTGGCACGACCTGCTCCCAGCCAAATTATCGCAAAATCCGCCAAGAGAAATATAAAGATGTATGTCAGAGACCAACTCGCCGAATGTACGGATATTCTCCTAGCTCCAGAATAGGCAGCAACTGTCCCCACCAAGGAACTTACAAGTACAGATTTAGAGCCCCATACTCCACAAGCCAGTTCTCCCAACCCTCAATATCTAAGCCAACACTGATGAAATGGCATGAGAAAAATTTAGGTACGACCGACAAAGGATATTCTGGAGGAGTCACCAATTTATAAGAGAACATTGCTTCCAGGACTTCGAGGTAGTTAGAAAAATCAATGCTACCAAGGAGATACATCTTGCAAGACCAAGAGATAATAAGCAAGTAAGTAAGAATGTGAGGGTGTAATGAAAACACTCCACCCTTACCCCTTTTTATACTTAAAACCCCTCACAAGGGACACAATCCTTAAAAGAATCAGATGGAATCTTTCCCCACAAGGTACCAAAAGCTGAAGAGAGTACTAATCAAAGATTTGAATTGATAGGACTGGACTTGACTGCCGATAGGTAGGACAATGTGCTTGTCGATCGGCAACCCCCCATTTCTGGAAATTTTCCTTTTTCCTCTTTTCTTAAAATCAGAAACTCAATAAAAATAAATAGATATTCTCAAAAGAATTTAAAAAATCCCCTTCCACCCTTGTATAATTTCTAATTTTAAAAACTTTCCTTCAAAGTCCCAAAAATATCTCTTTTTACGGTCTCAGTAGCAAAGTAAAAAGCGCATGTGCATGCATTCATTCACTGTTAATAAAATATAATAAAAAAAACTCCATTACATTGCATAGATATTTTTCGGTATTACATCAAATTTTGCAGGAAATAAAAAAAATGGGACACAACCCAAACCCACATTCACTATCTCCCTCTGTAACTCTGACCTAAACTTCACCCTTGTGATGCGCTCTCTTTCCCCTGTGACGAGACAACGCACCACCGTTACCCAAGCCAGACTCCTCCCCGGATGAATCAAACGACACCAAGAAAGAAGGAATAGGAACTGCATCCCGAATATGGGCAGTCACCGAAGATATCCAGTCTCTGATGTCCCTCAGCCAAGTGGTCGATGCCCGAACTTGCTGCAAGAAAAGGCGAAATCAGTATCAAAATAAAAAGGAAATATAATGAAAAAGAGGAACAAAAAAGGTATACCTCAGGATGAAGGACCTCATCTGTCAAACCCAGCTCCTCCGGATCCATCACATGAGGACAGTTCATCATAGGCACCATCCATCCATCACCCCACCGGATGTTATATGAAGGAGTATGCAACTGCACAAAAGGAACCTCTGAAGTCGCCGCAACCACAGACATCGACGGACCGCCACCACTGTGGGAAGATCCCACCGGTCGACTCGAACCTACAGCAGGGAAGGCAAGGCATCATATATACTGGGCGCCATCAGCTAGCTCGTCATAAATTCCATATAGTCATACAGTGCAGCCGTATAACTATACAATAGGTAGGACTCATTGATCATCACCGTGATCCTCATATCCTCTGGCAACAGCCGCTCTCGCCTCATAGACATAGGAGACCTCAAATGTTGCACCACTACCTCCTCCTTAACGATTTGTCGAACCACTCTCTCTCTGAGGTACTATGAGTGGCCAAAGTCATGCACCAGTAAACGCCACAGCTGTGAGTTCACCCTAGTCAACCCCGTGTCGTAAATGGCAATAACCCAAGGGTAAAAGTTCAACTGAAAATCCCTAGCAGGTATCAGTCAATACAGAATCAGAGCATACAAAGAACGTGACTGAAAAAGGAAAAGTCTTACCTTATCACTCGTCAGGCCATTCAAGACCTGACGCATAACCTCCAGAGAAAGAGATCCCCTCGTTTGACGATTGGCCTTGCGCCATTGATACAACTGACAAAAGTCCCCAAGTGTCTTGTCCTTCAGAGCCACCAGCTAAGTATTACACCCAATCACCTCATAGAACCACGTATGCCAAAGACAAGAACTTGCAATAAAAAAATGTGACGCATAAGGAAAATGCGAATGCATGGAAGGAAAATGTGCAAAATAAAGAATATCTCAAGAAGATACATGGCTCTAGTAAAAGTCTGTAGGCAGTACCGGTTGAATGCATTTAGAGAAAAATAAAGGGTCGCAAACTTTAGGCTATCCCAATCATAGAAAGGGATGTTCGAAAACACCCTCAAGTATGGTAAGAACCACAAATGGATGATGTCACCGCTGGACGCCACCATGTAGCCCCCCAGTACCAATAAGATGAACAACCTAGCCATCTGCCTCACCTACAGCCCGTCCTCCACATCAACCACCCTACCCAGCAAAACATCCTTCAGCAGGGACAACCGAATGGAATCCCCAGATACTATTCTCCCCACGTCACCAAGCGTCGCACGCACTACCTCTGGTCTCACCTACAGGGAGCGATCCACCTCTATCTGCTCCCCATCGGAATCCAGCCGTAGTAGCTACTGTACATTTATGGGAGTCACAATCATCTCCCCGAAGCCGAAATGGAAGGCGTGGGTAGTGTTCTACTATCTCTCCCCCAGAGCGCAGAAAATAGCTGTCGAAGGAAGTGTCTCATCCAGCACAGACGCCAACCTCCTAAAAATCACTGATAATACCACCCAATGCACCACGGGTGGAAGATGCTCCCAGACATCCTTAATCCCCGTCATCCCGCGAGCACGCATGTTCTTCAAAGAGACAACAGACTGTCAAAAAGGAAAATCTTATCAGAATCTAATAAAGAAAAAAGGAAATCACAAAAAAAGGAGTGTCAAAAGTCATTTGAGTTGCATAACTGCCAGGGTTCACCACCCTCGAAGAAAGATGATGCGACGACTCCCACAGCAAGATCCGCTCATTCGCAGTCATCTCAACCGCACCAAAAGAGTTCTCGTTCCCTAAAGCAAGAGGCGCCCTGGACCTCCACTCCATGATCGCCCAGTCATTAACAGTCAACCATTGCCTATGTGTTGCAGTGATCACGAAAGCATACATTTTTTAGATATTGAAATGCTATAACGATTCGCAAAGGAAAATCGAAGAAAAAGAGAAAGCAAGAAGCTGTGAGAAATGAAGAGAATTCGCCCCCTTTATATAGGATGCCAAGGGTCATGCCGATCGGTATTGTACCCCCACCTACCAATTGGAACTGCCCCTTTACCTTCCCAAGGTAGTCCAAAAGTCTATGCCACTGCTGAATGGAACCCTCTACATCATGCCGAATGGCACCCCCTTAAATTTTCATACAAAAATTGCCCTAAAATACCAGAAAACCCTGAAAAATCCTCAAAACATTCCTGGGATTTAGAACATCTTCACCAAGGAAATTTCACACTCTATCAAGAGAAACCCCTATTTCCCCAGCAAAACTCTCAAAAGTCAAGTGAATCTCCTCCCGGCAACGTCACCGGAGGATGTCTAAGGATCACCTCCTATACCCCAAAGGTCTCAAATCTCCTCGAGAAATATGTCTAATACTGGGACCACCAAATCACTTCCCAAGTGGAGTTTATAGCATCAAATTTAACTTTCCTCTGTAAGATCTCCAAAATCACAGGGAATTCCCCAGCAATCGACTCCTCAGCCCAAAAAAAACACACAAGGTAATTTCCTGACAGAGTTTCCCAAGAACGTCTCCACTTAAGCCCGCAGAATTGACTTCGACCTACAGAATTGGTCATCATAATTTAACCCCGCAGAATTGGCTTTGACCTATGGAATTGGTCATCTCCACTTATGCCCACATAATTGGCTTCGACCCGCAGAATTGGTGATCTCAACTTAAGTCCGCAGAATTGTCTTGACCTCGCAGAATTAACTTTGACCCACAGAATTGGTCATCTCAACTTAATCCCGCATAATTGGCTTTGAACTGCAAAATTGGTCATCTCCACTTAAGCTCGCAGAATTGGCTTCGACCCGCAGAATTGGTAATCCCAACTTAAGCCCGCAAAATTGGCTTCGACCCACAAAATTGGTCGTCTCAAATTAAGCCCGCAGAATTGGCTTGGACCCACAGAATTGGTCATCTTAGCTTAAGCCAGCAGAATTGGCTTCGATCTGCAGAATTGGTCATCTCCACTTAAGCCCACATAACCGGCTTCGACTCGCAGAATTTGTCATCTCCTCTTAGGCCTGCAGAATTGGTCATCTCAACTTAAGCCCGCAGAATTGTCTTCGACCTGCAGAATTGGTCATCTCCACTTAAGCCCACAGAATCGTCTTCGACTCACAGAATTGGTCATCTCCCGCAGAATTGGCTTCGATCTACAAAATTTTTCATCTCCACTTAAGCCTACAGAATTGGTCATCTCCACTTAAACCTGCAAAATTAGCTTCGACCCACAGAATTGGCTTTGACCCATTAAATTGGTCATCTCAACTTAAGCCCGCAGAATTGCCTTTGGCCCATAGAATTGGTCACCTCAACCTAAGCCCAAAGAATTGGCTTCGACCCACATAATTGGCCATCTCATCTTCAAGCCCTCAAAATTGGCTTCGACCCGTAGAATTGGTCATCCTTGTTTCCTTAGGTCCTCAGAGTCGACCTCGACCCTCTGAATTGGTCATCCCCATCATGCTCTTTAGGTCCTCAGAATCATCTTCGACCCTATGAATTGGTCATACTCTCCCAAAGGCATCATGTAGTGTCTATTCGACGGCCATCATTAATTCCAAACTCACCCATCGAGGGGCTCTGTAGACACCCCATTTTATTACCCCCTAAACTCTCCTTAGGTCCCTAGCACCTCCCTTCATCACTGCAAACCCAAGTCATACCCCAGGTACCAATCTAGAGGCCATTCGGATGCTCCCTGGCTCTGTTGGACCAAAAAGTCAAACTCTTCAGCTCAATCGAGACTGAATGAATCTTTAAAGGGTGCTGAAATCCCTTTCCAATGATCCATCCCGTGCATGATTCTGACTTACCATGCGGACGAATTACCCGTTTTCCCCCGAAACCTGATCTAGAGGCCACTGCATGCTCCCAGGCTCCATTTGACCAAAGTTAACTCTTCAGCTCGATCGAGACTGAATGAATCTTCAAAGGGAACGGAAACCCCTTTCCAATGGTTTGCCCCGTGCGCAATTCGGACTAACATTACAGACGAATGATCCTTTTTACTCTGAGAGGTCACTAAATGCTTTTAGCACTCGGTTGACCAAGGTCAACTCCCCAAACCGGTTAAGACGCTTTGGAATGTCGAATTACACAACCTAACCTTTCCAACGGTCTACCCCATGCACGATTCTGACTCACCATATGGATGAATGATCCGTTTGCAGCCGAAGTTTCCTCGTCTAAAGGACCGATGAGCGCTTTTGAGACATATTTGACCCAAAGTCAACTCCTGGACTCGGGAGCAGTCCCAAAGACATTCTAAGATCTCTAAATTATCTTTTCAAAGGTTTGCCCCATACACAATTCGGATCAACAGTTTGTGCTCTGCGACCATTTTTCGAAAGGGCCTCAAGGACACTACCAAATGACATGTTCCAAACCCTGCCTATCGACAGTGTGCCTAAACGCACCTGCCGATTGGTAGGACCAGGGATATGCCGATTGGCAATTCCCAAAGCTTATAAAAAGGAGGTCCTGACCTCATTATATGGGAGCCTAAATCTGAAATACATGACTCATAGTGAATCCAGAAAACCCCTCTCGAAGTCAGTGTGATTTCCATACCCAAATCCCTTTCCATCCTTCACTTTTCATCATCTTTTTCATCAAACTTGGTGAATTAACTACTCTCCATCATCATCCAAGTGTAAAGGCTTCTCTCCAACATTCAAGATCAAGCTCAAGATCTTCAAGAAGGTCCAATTTTCTCAATTCTCTCCTTAAATTCTCATAAATCCGCATTAACTTGTTTTATTACATAGCACTTTTATTCTCTCATCTCACATGTCCTAATTTACTTTTTATCTAGTATTATTGCACATCTCTTATTTTCATATAAATAAAAACCCTAAAAATAAAAAGGGAGTTTTCTCATAAATTCCAAATGGGAATTCTCTAACTTTTCTCATAACTAAAACACCTTTTTACACACACAAACATAAGAGAAGTCCCCGGTTGGATTTATGGGATAAACTCCACCCCTAGTTTTCTATGCAAACTACGTGAACTTTGATGCCTCTATAGTCCACGTAGGCATCTCGAGGTAAAACCCGAGACTCGAGTCCTATTCTTACTTTTTCTCTCATTTTCTATTTTCTCTAAATTCAATTCTCTTATATTATATATATTTGTTCTTAGCGGCATATTATTCTACGTACGTTATCATTCCATTATAATGATCAACGCAAGGATAATCGCATAAATCCTATTTTCTAATATTATTTTTATGAACCTTCCTACGGGTGACTCGCTTTATCTCTTCCATTATACAAGTCAAAGATTCCTATCTTCGCTATATATACACATGCACAAAAATCACGGGGAAATAAAGGAAAATAGCAAAAAACCATGAGAGACCTTAAGGGCGGAATGGGTGCCTAACACCTTTCCATTTCGTAACTTAGCCTCCAGACCCTTTTCGAATCAATTTGGCTTCATATGTATCAGTATGTCTTTATATGCTGTCCCTCGGGATGGATCCCTTTTCTTTTATCTGTTTTGAATAAAATAAATTGGGGACTCCATCTCTCTACATTTTTCACCTCATTAATGACGCCGATCGAAGCGCTCCCGAGAGGGACGCGCGGGACCTATGATCCTCTCTCCCACCCGCCGAGAGGATTGGGGATGGCCATAGTATATATATTCACTAGAGGAATGCCCGTGCCTGAAGGTACGAAGAAATTTATCCAAAGTATTATTTAAGAGAAAAATATTTTATTCCAACACAAATCAATGTAAACAATTCCCTCAATTTGTTCCGAGTATCCTTTGTTCATAAGACTATCCACTATGTTTAAGAAATAAAAAATAATCAACATGAAAAAAATAAAGTTTTAGAAAGGAGACTTAACTACTCCTATACGACATAAACAAAATAACACTCGACTTGACCTCAATACAATACAATTAAACTAAAATATTTAACGAACTAAATGGCAGAAATAAATAATATGTCATTTAGTTGCATGATATAAATCAAAGTTAGATGTATCGAAGTAGACGAATAATCAATTGACTAATTAATGCTTAACCTAAAATCATGTAAAATAAAGCAATAATTGAATCTCAATTGCTAATTAGTTATCGATATTTTTTATGCCTAATGCTAAAATAAATAAATTTAGAGTGGGAAGAGATAGTAATAGTGCCAAAAATAGTCCTCTTCATGGTACGTGGTCCTCTCTTGCAATACTGAAAAGTTACATATCAAAAGACAAAAATAGAGTTAGATGAAGGAAAAATAATTTAGCATTTTCAAACAAAATGAACATTCACTCACTTCCGCGATCATAAAAATGTAAGTAAAAAATTAAAAAATAATAAAAAGAAATCAAATAGCAAAAATTAAAGAAAAAGTTAATTAGAAACTACTATGTGTATGATGGGATCCACTCTATATAAAAAAACATCCATTTTATTTCATCCACAAATAGAGTCACATCCACAAATAATATTTTATATTTTCCTAGATAATACTGAAATTGGGATATGGGAATTTAGTCAAATAGTGTGTGTTTAACTAAGAAAATGATAATACTTACAAAGCTAAAAGAATGACGGGGCATGCTTTAATGCGTCAAAACAATAGTGCGCTCAAGTTAACATATAAATAGAACCATAAAAACAATCTCAAACGACACCGAGGTAGCGATTTTGTATATAAAAAATGTTACACTTTGAATGAAGTAAGAACCGGGGGAAGTTTCCACTCTATTTATTTCCTATTGAGAATAAAACAATACATGGAGAGAGATTTTAAATACCAAAAATACCCGTGACCCGTTCAAAAAATATATGATGAGACCTAAAACCTAAGTGAGAGAGACCTGTTTTAAGTATTAACAAAGGTAAATGAATTATATCAGTGGATATGTAATTAAAATAATGAATTAGTTCTTTTAACAAATCCAAAATCATTAAATTTTCAATGGATATGTAATACCAAAGCCAAGAACATTAACAAAGAGAAATAAGGCTAATATAATGATGTATACCGAGGAAGGGAAAATTAAAATAACTAATAAACTCAAATTTTCAATAAAGAAGAACAAGCATAATGAATGTTAATAACAATACTATGTCTTATTAATTGAGTTTCCAAGAGTAATGAAATTCGTTGGTACATGAAAAACAATACCTAAATACGTTTTGCAATGTAGTTCACCACAAAAAAAATATCATTTCGTAACAATTTTATTAGTGTCTAATCATTTAATATCACTAAAACCTATATTTTGTTGAAAAATTTATGTTTTCCACTAAAATATAATGCATTAGTGGCAACCAATTAAAATAGACTCTAATTTTGCCAATAAATGTTAAGTGGAAAGAATTAGACATTTAGCGGGAACACAAAATTTTAGTTAGTTGCAAGCTTAAAATAATTTTCACTAATGTATGTTCAATAGTAGCAAATATTCATCTTTTTCACAAAAAACATTTCATATATAATCCATTTACCCTCCAAAATTAATGTCAACAAAAAAACATTTCGGAGGATTCCCTCCAAACTACACCGAAAATGTAACTTCTCCCATTTATCCCCCCCAAAACCTCTTTATCTTCCATTCATCCCCCAAATACATTATCCAGCAGCATTTATCTCTTTATAGGAGCTACTATAAAATCCCCCAAATCGGATCCATTAGCCAGGTACGAGTTTGATTTTTTCAAATCCATTACCCCGTTTGAGTTGCGATTTTGCTCCTGATTTGGTCTGGTTTGATTTGCTTTGGTTTGGGTTTAGCAGGTACGATTTTTCTCCTTGTTTGGTCCGATTTGATTTGCTCTTGTTTGAGTTTAGAAGGGGGGAATTTTCTCATGATTTGGTCCGATTTGATTTGTTCTGGTTTGAGTTTAGTAGGTGCAGTTTTGCTCCTAATTTGGTCCGGTCTAGTTTGCTAATGTTTGATTTTGCTCAGGTTTGATTTTTCTTCAGTTTGAATTGCTAAAGGTGCGTTATCTTTTGACATATAGTTCTGTGTTTTAGAAAATTGTCTAGTGTTTAGTGATAATACTTTTAATTTTAGAAAATTTTCTAGTGTTTAGTGATGATAATTTTAATTTTAATTTTCCTACTATTACAAATTAAATTAGATTCATTGCAATAATGTGATGATTCACTTAAAATATTTTTATATTTGTTTATCACCGTCATAAATTATAATTACTCTTCATCTTTATTAATATACTTATTTTAGGAATAATGAAAAACTAACTCAAAAGTTAGGGCTCATTTTCAATTCAATCAAATGCATTGATAATTCATGCTAAGTGTGTGCATCACATAATGTCAATTCCTTTCCTAATTAGTGTGTGTATATGTCACAAACCCCTCATATGAGAATCTTGTTTTGAAAATCATGGTTTGTAGGTATTTCTCTCAGTATTTCGAAAAACTCTTGCAGAACCTATCGAGAAGGTGCGTGAGGTGAATGAGGATGTGCCTATTTGAATTATAATTTAATATTATTTCAACATATAAATTTATGAAACAATAATAACAATAATAAAGATATTATTATTTATGAGATACAAGAATTTATCAAGTATTTCTATTTACGTTATTCTTCACTTTATCTTCTATTAACGAGAGTTGTTTTCTAATTTAATGCATTCACATATGTTAGTGAGCATAATGATTTATTGAAGGCCGAAATTAACATAAATGTTGAAAAAAGACAATTTGAGAGATTTCTCGAGTGGTTTAAAAATTGCGCAAGTAGTTCGATATATAATTTATTATGAAAACAAAAAATTCTTATAATTTCTTACTCTAACATTTATTTATAAAAAAATAATCAGGTGACAGAAATGGAGCTTGAGTCCCCCGACCATGTTAGTAAGAAACTTCGTGCATTATCTTGGGGTCTCGATCGACGGGCGAAACATTACCAATGTTGTTTTATTAATGGCTATAGGTTTCACACCAAAGATCATGAACATTTTAAAAAACTCAAAATACTGTAATTGTTGTAATGGGTGAACATTAACAAAAATATATTGATTTTTATTGTGAGTTGATTGATATTATAGAGTTGGAATATATTGGAGATAATCATGTTGTTGTCTTTAAGTGTAATTGGTGGGATCTTGGAAAAAAGAAGGGTGTATATGGATTAAAGGAAGATGAGTATGGTTTTATTAGTTTGAACACTACTAAGACTTCGTACAAAACTCAACCATTTCTTCTAGATTATTAAGAAGATATTAAGTTAGCAAATGATTGGAAAGTTGTTGTGAAGAATACCCCAAGAGATAAGTATGATATTCCCGAAAGTGGATAAGTTGGGGATTTGGCAATGGATGAAGAACCTTACCAACAATTTGAGAATAATATCATAAATGATTAAATAATGGATATTGATGACGAAAGCCTTTCATTAAGAAGGAATGACGTCCGAGAAATAGAATTCCATATAAGTAATGATGAAGAGAAGATACTGACAAATGATGAGGATGATGGGGATGATTACCTTTTAGATAGCGAGGGTGATCGTGATGATATTAGTGACGATGATGAGATGTTGGTGATTTTATTGATGATGATGGGGAAGAATATGATGATCACTTACAATGGTTTGTCCTATTTTATTTTTCATTTTTAAATAATGTTAAATGTTTTAATTTATTTATGTAACAACATTGTTGTAGTATAATTCACTTCTGAAGTCTTACTCTGTCTAGTTTCATATACTTTTATTATTGTAATAGGTGTATAATGACGATCACAAATTATGAAAAACAAAGGCTTAATAGGATTTAACATAACTTGGATACAAGGAAGTCGATGGGATTGCATAGAGGGGATAAATTTTTTATGGTTGTTCTAAGAGGGGTAAGATTGATATGAAGGGTAAAATAAAAGAGGGTGACAAAGATGAAGAATATATCCCATGGGGAAGAGAGGATATATTATCGAATTTGAGCGAAGGGGGATGACGAATACGATGATGCATATCAATAAGGGTTTTTTAATTATCCTTATCACTTTCAAATATATTATTATGATATGATGGTGATATTACATGGTTTCATGTGGCAAAATGATTCTTAACATTATTAATGTTTCAAATATTTTTAGCATATAATATCACAATTAATTATGCATATCCATTAATCATGATTTTAGCTTATGTTGTTGGTTTCTAATTTAGTTATGCCTGGCTCTGGTCGTGCACGTGGCCTGATATCTTCTATTCGTCAAGGATACGCACGTGAATCCATTCATCCTCCTTCCCAATAAATTATTCCAAATGTTTCCAACACTTCCACTATAATTGCATCTGATGTTAACAATGATGGTATGATTTTTATATTATTGTTTACTTATTTGTTATTATGGTAATCCATGCCATGCTTGTTATAGGTCATATAGGAACACACATGTCATGATCTTTGATAGATTCTAATCAAACTCCTTTTTAATCTAATCATAAATTAATAGGCAACTCTCCCAACACCATTTCATGGGGTGTTAACATTGGCAAAGGTATGGCGCAATTATTTTGTAACTTTACTTGAACAATTTTTTACACGAAGTAGTTATGTTTGATCTGATAGTGCAGCCCTGATATCTTCTATGCATTAAGGATGCAAATAAGAACCCATATGTCGTCCTTCCTAGTCAATTATTTTGAATGTCTCCAACATGACTAACATGATCGTATATGGTGTTAACACAAAAAGTATTGTACTTTCATGCATCTTATAACCGTGCTTTGGTTCCTTTTAGTCATGATTGTGAAAATTGGGGTGTGAATGTTCAACCATATTCTTGTATATCTGTAAATTTTGAAATTTACACTGTCTTGTTATTGCCTGGGGATAGAATTATGGGATTGGATAATCCTTGTGGTGGGAACACTAGTTATGGATGTTATACGTCGAATTCAAATTATATGAAGTTTAGGCAGATTACGGATAAGTGTGGGTCTATGGCCTTTCTTCTAGCAAGTGATTGAACAAGAGACCATGTTTTGTTTCTTGAGAGTGCTAAGTATTCATCAGTCATAGCATCCTTCTAGTGGGGCTGATAAAGAGCTTCAGTTACTGAGAAAGGCTCTTTTGATTCCATAAAACTATAGGTTTGTAGATTCCAGACTTTGATCTAGTACATGAACATTCAAAGAATTTAAGCTTAGTATAATTAGGCCTTTGAGGAAAAAGTACTTCTAAAGGACTTTTACCACTTGAAACTGGTAACTATTTAATGAGGTATACATAAGTACACACAACTTCATCCCAATTTTTTAATGGAAGAGAGGCATGGACCAAGAGAGTTAAACCAATTTCTATAAGATGCCAATGTTTTCTTCGATGCAATAACTATTAGTGGAGGCAATAATTTGCTGCAGAAAAATATTTTTAATGGACAATCTGAATTTCCACATAACTATCTTGACCTTAAACAAAAACTTAGTTTTGGTAGAAAATCTTCTATTTGCTATAAAAATAACCTTTTAGTGGAAAATCTGAATTGCCATATAACTATCTTGACCTTAAGCAAAATTTAGTTTTGGTACGAAATCATAGATTTTCTACAAAAAGAACCTTAGTGTGGCAAATAAAATGTTTTTAGTCACAATTTTGATTTTTTTTGTAGCAAATAATTTTCCACTTAAAGTACATCGTTTAGTAGAAAAATTTGTTTGCCACTAAATTTGTAACATTTAGTATCAAACGCCAAAAACTTGCCACTAAAGGTATTAGCAGTAGGTCTTTAGTAGAAAAGCTGTGATTTTTTTTTTGCCACTAAATGATTTGGTGGAAATTTTTTAATGATTAGTCACAATTTTCTTTTGCAACTAAAAGTCTCTTTTCTTGTAGTTTGAATTCAAGATAGCTATTTTTTTATACATTTGTGAGTCCCTCGAACCCCGGCATGAAAATGTACATGTATAATATTAGAGAAATAAGGCAGAACCCAGGGATGCAGCTGAAATCCTTTACATCAGACCTTCGGTGAAATAAGGTAGAACACTATACCAATTTTAAACCCGTGAAATAAAACCAGGGAGCAAACAAAAAAATATACATAAGGGAGATAAAGTAAATAGAATTCATAGAATAAAGATATTACCTGCCACTCTCTTAGCAGAGATATTACCTAAGCATAAAGCTTAGACCTCCTAGTGTCACGCTTGAGACCATCAGATGATTACAACGACAGTTCTCAACTGCGATAAAAAAGGAATAGTTAGGTTTCATTTTATCTGCTTAATCTCACTAGATGCATGTTTAGGGTTAAAAAGATAAATTTTGGTTAATTAGATTAGTTAACACAATTGTTGCAAAATAAAATTGAGAAAAGTTTAGAAATTTATTTTTTCCTAAAGAACATACACAAAAACGACGCCGCAAATTGGTGTCAGAGCTAGAATACTAGGATGTTGTGTGAGTGATCCCATGTGTCTTTAGGTATGAATTTTAGAATATTTTATAGATTTAGAACACCTGTGTTTGATGGGTCGAACTATGCTTATTAGAAGATGCGAATGAAATGTGCAGTTAAGGCCATAGATGAGCTTGTCTGGTTAGTGGTAGAAAAAAGGTGGACTCCACTAGTGACGAGAGAGGGTGATGCCAGTCATCTGAAACCTTTTGAGTCGTGGACCGATGCCAAACACAAACTTGAACAATATAATTCTAAAGGTTTACATGAAACCAAAATAGTATAATCGTATAATGATGTGTGAAACATCTATAGAGTCTTGGGACGTACTTGCACTTACCCATGAGGGAACTAGCACTGTTAGGGCTTTTAAACTCCAAAACCTCACCACCAAGTTTAAGATGACTAGGGCGTTAGAAAGTGAGATGTTTGACGAGTTTTATGATAGGTTGTCTAATATTGTCAACTCGTCGTTTAACATGGTAGAGAAATACCTAAAAACCGAATCATAAAGAAAATCTTAAGACCTTTGCTCGCTAGAATTGATCCAAATGTGAAAATTTTAAACTCTTTGGGTTTTCTTGACTCAAAAAAACTAGAAGATCTTGTAGGTGACCTATAAACCTATGAGCTTGACATGTTTACCTCCAAGCAAGTGACGAAGAAAGAAAAGGGCATCACTTTGAATGGCTGTAAAGAGGAAACTTAAAGTTTCAAATGATGAATTCGACACCGATTTTGAAGATGTGGCCATGTTGTTAAAGAAGATCCAGAAGTTTATTAAGTTCCAAAAAAAATCGAAAGATTCAAAAAGACTTGAAAAATTCAAGAACAACAAGGCTGATCACATCCTTGAGAATCGGAATGAGAATAATAAGAGGAGTGAGTCGGATATGTGTGTTATGGTAATGAGGGTTATGGGCATAGGATATCGGAGTGCCCCACTAAACTTAAGAAGGAGGGAAAGAAACCAATAACATATAATGCCACCCTTAGTGATAGTGAATTGGAAGAGGGGGAGATATGACACCCCACATATTCTAATCCTGGGTGATCAGTCCATTATTAAATTAAATAGGAATCATTAATGGTGTCAATCTTAGCATTTTACTAATACCCTAATGACCCGGTATCAAAATTTTAATACTTATTATTAACATGGAGTAAATATAATCGGAATAAATATATTATTCACCATTTCCATGAACATAACAATGAATAATGAGATAAAGACATAAATAAATAACTGAATCTGGAATAACACTTCAGATAAAATCCAAATACAGTCATCCATAAGAAAAGTCTAAATCAATATTGGAAATAATTGGGAATAATTTGAAATACAAAGTCTATGAAAATAATATCCAACTAAGAATGGGAGAAATGCCCGACAAAGATAAATAAGGACAACTAAGAACGTAATAAATGTGGAGGCGTATAATATCAAGGTCCTGCAACTTCCACAGTAGCTGCAACGCGTCAAATGTAGAAACTCCTAGGCCTCGCATCCCTGTGGTTGGGCACTTAAATTTCTTTTTACAAAAAGGATTTGAAACGAGTCAGAGCCCAAGTAAAATAGTTTGAAAAAGTTTAGCAAGTGTTTAAAATTAATCAAAATAAGATATTAAATACATGTTAGTACCGCGTGACCTTCACTTGAGATCCTCACCCCTCAACTAATGTGCAAGCCTAACGTACTACTCTATCCCACCTAATTATGCTACTCGCCTAACTAGTCTGGCTTACATATCTTTGTGTTTAACAATTTATAGTGACCACCTGTATTGCCCATACCATACGATACTGTGATTTCTAATTCTTTATGTTCATTAGGAATTACTAGTAAATGATTTAGTTCTCATTTACTCTTGTTAATTTAGATATCACTATCTATCTTATTTAATAATACGCTCGTAGGAGGATCAATCACACATATATACACATTTATCACTCTTATCATATATATACGTATACAACACCCCTAGGTGGAGACCTGCGATGCGGGCGTACTCTTCTATGAAGTCTTTGTACATCACATACTATATAAGCATACTGGATCGAATAATATCCCTCAAACCATAACTTAAGTCACAAAATATTAGAGGTGAACATAATTCTAAGCCTTTGAGATACGCTCATTCCTAATGGACCCAAATGACCGGTCACACACTTATTCACGAAACTCGTGCTCAATCCCTAAGCTCTATTTCCTGAGGTACAAGTCAATATTCCCCCAGTTGGTCTCATCAGAATAAGACTGTCCACGACGCAAAACCTCCCATGATAGCAAGTAGCTAATGAATGATTACACATATAATTAAAACAATAGGTGTACACACCACCCATATATATACATATATAAATATATATATATATATATATATATATATATATATATATATATATATATATATATATATATATATACATATATATATATAATCATTATAGGTATACACATCACCTATATCATATACTCCATGCTTATTATAGTTTCTCTCGAATATTCTACGTAACACAATACATCTTATTGTATAATCCCGAGTGTTTCCCAATACCGAAATGGTTGCCAATTGTCCTTTAAGTAAACTCAGTAGCTATCCCACTCAAGGCCTACTAGTCTTGGTCCTACATTCCCCTAATTCTCTCTGACAAAAAATAATTATCGGAATAAGTTTTATTACCCTTTAAGCTTAATCAATTTTAGTCGTAAACTCTCCTCGTGCGATTAACCTCAATCCCAATATTAGCCTACTGATAAATAGAATAACTCTCATTAGGATTTAAAATTAATTCAAAGGTCAACCCAATCAGTTCCCACGAGTTCTAAGCAAAAAGGGGAAAAATTATACAAATCTGGGAAACTGAATTGATTCGGCCTAGTTCCGAATCGATTTGACCAAGGAGCCAAATCAATTCGTTGTAGATGGTGTCATCTTCTTCACTAAATTATAATGGTAATTCACCATTATTAAACCTCCAAACCAACATTACAATATCCTAAACTCCCAACCAAAGGTCTCTAACATCATAGTAACATGTATCAAATATTTTTAATGTATAAGAATCATTAAATCTTTATAAAACAACCTCAAATTAGATTTAATCAAGATTAATTTTTAAAACCCTAAGTTATTAATCATGTTCAAGAACCCCAACATAATTCTAGATTTCTTCCCCAATTTCATGATATTTCTCATCAAATTCATCCTACATGTATAAGAGATCAAATATATTATCATTCCTACCCAAGAATTTGATTTCTATAATCAATGTATGCTCTAGTTCATAAATTTCATGAGGTAATCAACCGATTCTAACATGGAGGTATATAAAATCAAAAGTTAGCAAGATAAACACTTTCCTTAATTCGAAAGTCAGATTTCTGCAGAAGTGATGGTGGGATTTGTGTTCTCCTCCTCCCTATCTACAATCCGGTGGTGGTGGTGGTGCGAGAAGGTGGTTTTTGGACTTATAACCCTAGGAACAACTCTACTTCTTCCTCCTGTGAATCTCCCTTTGGTTTGGTAATTTATAACCCTAATTCCCTTTATGTGATAGCATATATAACTCTCTAATTATCATGGGTTTATTTTCTCCAAAATTTCAAAAGACCGTAGTGTGACACCTCGACTAATTAAATACAGGGTAGCTACTCCTTTATTAAATTAATACAAAATGCCAAGTTGGTTCAGTTAATAGCATCACTGTTGAAAACGTTTTATTAATTCCTAACCACCTAATATTTAAAAAGTGAGTTGTCAATTTTAATTAATTACGATTAACATGCAATAATTAAATTATGAAATGCTATCCTGACCACCACAACATAATGACAATGGAATAACCATAAAATAGAAATGAGTCTGGAGGGATACTCCTCACAACAATCCAAATACAGGAATAAACAAATACTAAGTCTGCATCACTAAATTAATTACAACCCAACAATATGATATAACTGGATAAATAATGTGTCTAAAAGAAATGGGGAAACATGGCCAACAGATGAGGAAAATCTAATAACATAGAGTCAAGATCGAAAGTGGAGGCTTCTACTGTCAAAGTCCTGTAACTTCCACGACAGCTACAGTCCGTAACCTGAATGAAACTCCTATGCATGGTGTCCTTGTGGCTGGGCACCTAAAAGGTTTTTACAAAAATATATTTGAAAGCAAATGGGTAAGAGCCCGATTGTGGAAAACAGTTTAAAATATAGCAAGTGTTTTAATGACATAAAACAATGAATGCAAAATACATGTTAGGACGTGCTCTCACATGAAATACTCACCTCTCGACTATCTATGCACTCCTAATGTATTCGTAAGCAAATCCAGTTACCCCCGTATCTAACTGGTTCAATATAAAATCTAACGTTACTATACGATTCACGATTTAATTCCCGACATCTTATTTTACACAGAGTGTTTTACTCTTCTACACAGTTTCCCATTTTTGTACTACTAATCACTAGGGATCTTCCATTTTATCTTTTACAAAACGTTGACATTATAGATACTCACATTTATACATTACAGTTCATTTCAATTAACATTATTTTATTCTCATCATAAATATACAATACTAGCACCCGAGACTAATCTGTGGTGCACACATACTCTGCTATCCAATCCCGGTACATCACGTACATAAGGACCACGCATTCCGAATCTCTCAGGAATCGATCTCAAATAACAACAATCATAAAAAATGGAGGCGAACATAGTTCACATCACATGGGTCACGCACATACCTATGCTCCCATGATCACCAGACTTATTAACTTCTCAATAAGTCCTTCTCTGACCTATGTCCTCGAGGTACCAATCTAAATCCCCTCGTAGGCACACAAAGATTAGATGGCCCTAATCGAACGCAGACCTCCCGTGATAGCAAGTATGGTAGGTATGCTTTACACATAAAACCACATATACTAAGCATTCGCACATATTAGATATCTCGAATTATTAATATAAGTATACTTCTCATTCTTATACCGTCATTTAATGTTATATGATTACAAGTCCCCGATTTATATATTAATGTTGTCAACCCTTCTCACATCGTAATTAGGTATTCGTTTCCTATTCCACAAATTTCATCCGGATTACTATAAGGTTCTATGTTCTACTCCTCAACGTACCCCAATTCTCACAATTATACCCACTAGTCAATAATGGAAGGTTAATTCTCAATTACTTAAGTCTACGTGACATTTGAAATAAAATCAGGCCAAAAAGGCCATTATGTCAACTCGTTAGAAGTCTCGTTCGAACGAGGTCGTTCGAACGAGTGTCGTTCGAACGAAAGGCTTCGAATGAACTACTAACTCGTTAGAAGGGCTACTGTCATCTCGTTAGAAGCTCGTTTGAACGAGGTCGTTCGAACGACCTGGGCAGGTCTTCTAACGAGATGGCAGACTGTGCCCAGAATTTCCCCCAATTCATTTTTCTTCAAATTTCTCTCCTCTAAATCCCCACTAAGATCATCCTAATTAAGTTTTAACATTTTTAAACTACTCTTATTCCTCCTAAGTCATCCTCTAACGTATATTTGGGGTCAATTCTTCCTAAATTAACATGTAATCATCAAAATTCCCAAACATTATCCCAAACCCTATAAACATGAAGCCAGAATTTTAACGTCTACAATTTCTCCTTATAAATCCGTTTTTAAACCATCAAAAGATAAATTTTGGATATGAAATTCATACATTACCATTCTACATGCAATCCCTATGTAAGATTATGAGTTCTATCTCCAATTTTATGGGTTTTTCATCAAACTTTTAATATAAGACATATATTTAATTCTAAGCATGGAAGAAACATTCGCTTAAAATTATGTAAATAAACCACTTGCCTTAGATTTTTTGATTCGATGTTGAAGGATGAAGGATGATTCTCCTCTCTCTCTACAGATTTCTCCCAAAGATGATGATGGTGGCTAAGGGTTTCTTTTGGAACCTCTTAAGACTCTCCCTATAACTCCCGTAGCCCACTACTTGTTAAATGCTGATATTGGACTTAGTGGGTTTATTTCTAATATAAAATTAACCTCTAAAATTCGTGGGTTTTAATTCCCCTATTTTTAAAATTACCAAAATACCCTTCTAGGTTGCCGGTATGGCCCAAAAATGCCCTGGGACCCAAACTAAACCCCCGGCTAGTGTTTTCTGACTATTTCGACCTTTCTAGACACGTTGGCGCACTCAAAATGACCGTTCGGTTGATAAAAATATAATTCACTTTTTAATTGCAATAATTACATTCCTGGCGCGACTGACACGTGCGTCCCAATAAAATTTCCAAATTTTCGTATTTCTATCTCGCGATAATTTTAACATTTTCAATACATGAAATTTTCAATTTTAACATCATAATCAAATACCAACTCACATCTCGCTAGTATTTGTACCCGGATTAATTCTCATTTAATTTAATTAATCCCTTAAATAAAAATCAATAAAATTATGGGGTATTACACGAAGTACCCCTTTGGGGTGCCGGTTT
Organism: Sambucus nigra; assembly: GCA_949130495.1. Lineage (NCBI taxonomy): Eukaryota > Viridiplantae > Streptophyta > Magnoliopsida > Dipsacales > Adoxaceae > Sambucus > Sambucus nigra. The sequence continues at coordinate 439,248,589 of OX422215.1, forward strand.
GGCCTAAAAGTGCCCCGAAATAAAAAATAAACCCCTAGGTATACTTTTCTGACTATATCGACCCTTTCAGACACACTGGCGCACCCGAAATGACCATATGAAATATCAAATGTGAAATAATATATTATATTCTAAATTAAATCCCGACACAAGGACTAAATTTACCGTAACTATCGTATTTCTCACTCACAATCATAATATTATTATATCATTATTATTACTCATTAACTAAGTAATATTCAATATAAATAAACATTAACCCTTATCTCACTAATTAATATTTATTTTACCGAATTAATTTTCCAAATATAATTTAAATAATCCCAAATAATTCTCAATATAAAAATGAATAAAATTACTTACATACTTCCCCCTAATAACGAAATTTCATCCCGAAATTCAAAAAAAGGAAATACAAGGTATGAACAAGTCTAAATACTTTTCGCGCATCTCATCCTCGCGCTCCCAAGTGGACTCATCGGCATTATGATGCCCTCACTGAACCCGTACAAGTGGAACTACCTTCGACCTCAGTGTCCTCTCACTATGGTCTAAGACAGCAGCCGACCTCTCCTCATAAGAAATATCGGGATGCAAATGAATATCCTAAAAAGAAATGTTAGTGCGAGACAACTCATCCCGGAGGTATAGCCTCAACGAAGAAATATGAAATACATCATTAATTCGATGCAAGTGCTCTGGCAACACAAGTCTATATGCCACTAGCCCAATCTGCTCAATGATGGGGAATGGCCCAACATACCTTGGTGCCAACTTCCCTTCTTCTCAAACCTCATATCCCCTTCATAGGAGATACACATACCAGCACCTCATCCCCCACATTAAATTCTAGCAAAAAATGATTAGCATCAACATAACTCTTTTTCGGTCCTAGGCTATCCGTTTGCGACTCCGAATCAACTCTATTTTGGCCAACATATCCTGACTTAACTCCGGCAGGAGAAGCTTATTGTCCCCCACCTCTAACCAACAAGCGGGAAAACGATAATGCTTATTGTACAACGCCTCAAATGGTACCATGCCTATCATGAACTGGTAAGATTTATTATACGAAAACTCCATCTGTTGAAGATACAGACCCCAAACTCGTCTAAAATCCAGGATACACATCCGTAGAATATCTTCTAACATCTGATTTGTCCTTTCCATCTGCTCGTCTGTTTGTGGATGATAAGTCGTACTCAACCATAACTCGGTACCCATGGCCTATTAGAAATACCAAAATTGAGACATGAAAATCTTTGTGAAACCACGCCTAATTAAATACCGTGTGATCAATCCTTTATTATATTAAATCAAAGTATCCAGTTGGTTCATTCTTAGCATCATTTTTGAAATAATTTATTTTATTAATCACTTAATAATTAATTAAGCTAGTGTCAAAACAATTAATCGATTAATTAAAATCCAACAATATAAACAAATAACACATTCACCATTTTTATGAACAAAAATAATAATGAATAATAAACCATTTAATTAAATCACGTGAAAGGGGAATACATATCCCAAAAAATATCTCAAACCCAACCAAATATAATAATATCAATCCAACTGAAAAACTGAATACTGAAATAAAGTGAGTACAATATCTCTCTGACATAAATAAAAACTGGAAATGGGCAACACATGACCTAATTGAAATGACTAAGCATGAAACTGAGATGACAAGGATGGAGGCATCTAAATATGAGGACCTGTAACTCACACACTAGCTGCAGCATGTCAGATAATCCAACGGTCTAGCTTGATATTCCTATGACTGGACAACTAAAATAGTTGTACAAGAGAAAATAGATTTGCAAGATACGGGTTAAATCCCGGGTGTAAAATATTTTAAAATAGTTTAGCAAGTATTTAAAGTGCTGTAAAGCAAATACTATATACATGTTAGCTTTTCGAGCACTCACTTGAGATCTTCACCTCTTAACTATCGTGCAAGCCTAATATATCTCTCTGCCATTCTAGTCATCGTCATCACACTTAACTAGATTGTAGGCATAATACTTCTAACTATCACTCGTAGTAATAACATATATTTCCCACATTTTATTATTAAACATGTCTGCATTTACTATCCAGAGTAATAGTTTCACAATCAAGTTAAGTATTGAAATAACTGACTTAATTTCATTAATATTCTAATCCACATATTTACACGGTAGATTGAATCACAAGTAATTATTTTCCATCACACTATTGTACATAAATACTAATACGACACCCCTAGACTTAGCTGCGGTGTGGGCATACTCTACTATCAAGTCCTGGTACATCTTGCACCGAATACAGACAATCGGTTCAGAATCACTCTCGAACAATAAAAATGCAAGTCACACATATTGGAGGCGAACATAGTTCCAAGCCTATGGGCTACACACATACCTACGCACTCATATGATCGTCAACATTATCATTATTACCGATAGCCCGTACCTAGGTTCCATGTTCTGAGGCACTAATCTAAAATTCCCCCGAAGCCTCATCAAGATATGACTCTCCTCTCTTTAAGACCTCCCATGATAGCAAGTATGATAGGTTTTTCATACACATAATAAATATGACTATAGGTATTCACACAACCTATCAAGATCATTAAGTATATACACAACCCACATATTATAGTTCATACGTAGTATTACTCTCATTACTACTTACGATATATTTATTAAATTACGAATACTCTCTCTCTCTCCCCCTCTCTCTCTCTCGCGTAATTTCCAAGGATAATTCCCCATTCGAAAATACTTTAAAGCATTGTGCCGAATTACTTACCATATTCTTGTACTAGACTTAGTTCTTCGTATAACATTCTATTTCACTCGAATTAACTACGTCGCATAAATTGAAACAAATTAGAAAATTCCTAAAAGTTTGACTCGTCGTTCGTACGAGGTAGCATCTCGTTTGAATGAGAAGACTGGTCGTTCGAACATCAGCTTCATGCTAGATGCCCTCTCGTTTAAAAGACATCTTCACATAACCTAGACTGTTCAGTCTCTAACCTCTACAACTTGCGTTTTCACCATTTTTTTAGTTACAAAACCGCTACAGATCCTTCCTAAACTCCCAACAATTATTTCCAATCCCTATTCTAACATGTAAGAATGATTTCTAATACTCTAGAATTATTAAATCATTGGTAAACATTAACATACCGAAATCCCCAAATGTCATCAGAAGAACCCTAGTTTATAAATTTTCAATTTAACAACATAATTAACCAGAAATTGTTCATCAATATCAGTCCAAATTTCATGGGTTCTAATGTACATACATGAAGGAATTAAACTACTATAGATTCAGTCCTCAATTACGAATTTAATCCCCTAGTTTCACCCAAAATCATATGCAATTCATGTGTATATTTCACCTACACTAATATGGACATAATTATTGATACTATTTTGCAAGATTAAACACTTGCCTCTACATTAAAGGTCTTATCCGTTGATTAAGATGGTATAGATGTGATCCCCCCCCCCCCCCCCCCCTCTTTAATCTATACGGTGGTGTTTGCGGTGTAAATTGTGTAGCAATGGAGGTTCTAGCCCTTGAAACCTCTCTTCTTCCTTCCTCATTTGGCCTCTCTCTGTATAACAACTGATAACCCTAATTCCTCCCATGTACAAGATACTTTATCCCTTTGAATTTTCGTCATTAATTATACTCCGAAAACACAAATTAACAAAATGCCCTCTCGGGATGCCAGTTTGGCCTAAAACTGCCCCGAGACCCAAACTAAACCCCTGGGTTGACTTTTCTGACTATCTCGACACTCACGGACACATTGGCACACTCTAAATGACCATTTGGGTGACTTATAAATAGTTTACTTCTTATTCCATTAATTTAGTCTTGACACGTTTGACATGCACATCCCAAATTAATTACCGTAATTGTCGTATTTCTCATTCGTAATAATTTTCATAAATTTACCAACATATATTAATTTATTCTCTTATGATTATTCAATATTATTCTCATCAATAAATACTAACCCTTATCTATCTAGTTAATATTTATTTTTATCCGGATTAATTATCAATTAAATTTCGCATGTTTAAATTTTAATTAATCCTTTGTTTTAAAAATCTCAAAAATTACGGGGTATTACATACTTCCCCCCTAATAATTGAATTTCATCCCAAAATTCTGAAATAAAAGTATAACTGATAAAAATAACTCTGGTTATGTCTCGCGCATCTCATCATCTGGCTCTGAAGTAGACTCCTCGACATTATGCTCCTCCCACTTAACACGTACAAGTGGAACTACCTTCGACCTCAATCTCCTCTCGCTATGGTCCAAGATAGCCACCAGCGTGATGTAAGTGTGATCCAACTCATCCCGGAGGTACCGTCTAAGCGAAGAAATATGGAACACATCATGTATATGATGCAAGTGCTACGACAATCCAAGTCTGTAAGAAACTGACCCAATTCGCTCGATGATAGGAAATGGACCAACGTATCTCGGTGCCAATTGCACTTTCTTCCCAAACCTCATAATCCCCTTCATAGTAGATACTCGTAGTAGCACCTGGTCCCCCACAGAAAACTCTCGAAAGAATCTTTTGGCATCGGTTTAGCTTTTCTTCCTATCCTGAGCTTCCCAAATACGACTCATAATCATCTCAATCCTGGCTGACTTATCATGGATCACCTCTGGCCTGAGTAACTTGCTGTCTCCCACCTCTAACCAATAAGCAAGAGAATGACAAGGTCTATCATACAGTGCCTCGAATGGGTCCATGACAATAGTAAACTGGTAGGAGTTATTATAGGCAAACTCCACCAGTGGAAGGTACTGTTCCCAACTTCCCCCAAAGTCTAGAATACACATTCGTAACATGTCCTCCAACATCTGATTAGTCCACTCAGTCTTCCCATCTGTCTGCGGGTGATAGGTCGTACTAAAACTTAACTTGGTGCCCATGGCCTCCTGGAAACTCTCCCAAAAATGAGATACAAAAATCTTGTCTGGGTCGGATACAATATCTAGGGTAACCCCGTGTAATATCACTATTTTAGCAATAAAAATCATAGCGTATTGTGTCGTAGTATAATGTGTCCGGACTTGAAAAAAATGGGCTACCTTTGTCAACCGATCTGCAATCACCCACATAGAATCGTGTCCCCTTTGAGAAGTAGGCAACCCTGTGATAAAGTCCAAGGAAATGCTCTCCCATTTCCACGTAGGAATCTCTAACGGCTGAAGTAACCCTCCTGGATTCTGGTGGTCCACCTTTACTAGTTGACAGGTGGCATACTTCGGTACAAACTCATCAGTGTCTCTCTTTATTCCACTCCACCAATACTATCACCTTATATCCTGGTGCATCTTATCCCCACTAGTATGTACTACAAATTGAGATCCGTGTGACTCTGTCATCACTGTGTGTCATAACTCTTCCCCCTCAGGAATAACAATCTACCATTGAAGCGTAAGCCTCCCTCGAAAGTTACTCAGTAAGACTCTTCTCCCCCGACTAAAAGCTATCTAATCCTCTCCTGACAAAACGAATTTGCTTCCTGGGGCTGTAACACCCTCGTCACAATCTGGGGTGCAATGGACATGGATGACATGAACGATCTAGCAATCGCATCCTGATTTCCCAACTCCCTCCATTTTACCTTCCACACCTCAGCTACCTCACCATCTGGCCTACGACTCAACGCATTTGCTACCACGTTAGCCTTCCCCGAGTGGTACCGAATCTCAAACTGGTAGTCCTTCATAAATTCAATCCACATGCGTTGATGCATATTCAAATCATGCATGCTTTGGGGAGTGCTAACACTGGTGATGAAGTCATCTTATCCTTCAGCTCATCAAATGCCAACTAACACGCATTATCCCAAACAAATAACACACCCTTACGCGTCAAATTAGTTAATGCACCTGGAATCTTCAAAAATCCCCAAATGAATCGTCTATAATACCCGACCAACCCCAAGAAGCTACGTTCCTTTGTCGATGTTGCGGGTTCTCCCCACTTCCTCACCGCTGAGACTTTGCTCGGGTCCACTGATATCCCCAACTCATAAATGATATGCCCCCAAAACTGAACCTCCCACAGCGAGAATCCAAATTTCTCATACTTAGCATATATCTGATGCTCACATAATATCTATAGAACTCGACACAAATGTTCGGTATGCTCCTCCTCAGTATGGGAATAAACCAAGATGTCATCAGTAAAGACAATGACAAACTGATCTAGGAAATCTCTGAACACACTATTCATCAAGTCCATAAATACAGCCAATGCATTGGTCAACCCAAATGGCATAATCGAAAACTCGTAGGACCCATATCTCATCAGATAAGAAGTCTTAGACACATCCTACTCCCTGATCCATAACTGGTGATAACCGGACCTCAAGTCTATTTTAGAGAAGTAGGTTGCTCATCTCAGCTAGTGGAATAACTCATTGATGCGAGGCAATAGATATTTATTTCATATTATGACTTTATTCAACTCCCGATAATCCACGCACAATGGTAAAGATCCATTCTTTTTCTTCACAAACAGAACTGGGGCACCCCAAGGTGAGGTACTCCGGGTGAAACCCTGTCCCAACAACTGCTCAATTTGATCCCTCAGCTCCCTCATCTCCGAAGGAGCCATACGGTAAGGTGCACGGGCTATCAGTTGACTGCCCAATGCTAAATCAATAACAAACTCTATCTCACTACTCGGCGATAGCCTCGGTATGTCCTAAAACACGTCGATGAACTCTCTAACAACTAGAATTGAATGAAGGGAAATGATAACTCCCGTAGAGGTCTCCTCCTTGATATAATATAAGTGAGTGGACAATCCTCCCTTGGGGCGAGGCATTTTCACTATAAACATCTGCTGGACAGGGATAGAAAAAATAATGCTCCTACTAAAGCGGTCAATCGTGTCCATATACGTGACTAGATAATCCATGCCAATAATGGCGTTGTACTCAGACATATCCAAGACAAACATGTCAATAGGCAAAATAAGACTCCCAATCTCTATACCCACACCCCTCCATATAAAGAAAATCAATGTCCCATTACCCAACGATGAGTCTACACACATAACAGTACAATCCGCTGTATCTAATAACCCTATAGCATGTGCAAATATAGTGGAAATAAATGAGTGTGAAGCTCCCATGTCAAATAAAACGTGCCCCATAGTCCCCTGGATAGAAAATAAACCCTCAAGTGCGGGTGGGTCTTGGGGGACTGCGGCCTGGTGAACGTTGTAAACACGCCTATACTGTACTTTCCCCTACTGAATCGGATTGACTGGAATGGCAGACAAAGTTAAGAATTGTGCTGGTGATGGGAGGGCAACGAGAAATATCGATCTTTGGGGCTCCTGACGAGTGCCTTGCTGCTGCCGTGGGGCTCTATCCTTCTGTAAGTAGTCCTGGCGTTTCTGGACAGTATTGTCGTAAACGAAACACCTACCAGTAAAATTTCTCCCTTATAACCCTGTTTTCCTCGGCCCTACAGGGCATTACCACCCCTTCCTTAGCCCTAATGTCCCTATTGTAGTTACTGCTATGCCGGGTGGTCCTGTTGTCCTGATGGTCATGCTGACCCCAGTGGCCATGCCTGAAACCTCCCTGTCCATGACGAAAACCCCCTGATCTGAATCTCTTAGCAGATTCCCCCTACTTGGAACCCTACGCCCCCTATTTCTTCTAACTCTGAGCTTCTGGTGCCCCACTATCACTGCCTCCCCCCAGTCCTGCCCTGCTGGATGGACTCTTCAACATGCTTGCTCCCCTTAACATGAAAGCGATGATCTTAAAAGTGTAGTAAAGCATCATTGAGTACATGTACATAGGACTAAAAGGAAAGATTACCCAGAAGGTGCTGACAAATCCTCCAGGTTAAGCCATCCATAAACATTTGAATCCTATTCTCTTCAGTAGGTACCTCATCTAACACCAAATTAGTCAATCTTGTAAATTCCTTCTCATATTCAGCTACGGTCTTCCCGTCCTGGGTGAGGTCCAGTAATTTTTGCCTCATCTCGATCTGAACGGCGAAAGGAAAATATTTGCGATTAAACTGCACCCATAAGTCCTGAATCATTATAAAATCACGTTCCTATACAGTAGTAATGGACTCCCACCACTGTAACGCTGCCCCAGCTAGCTGAAAAGTAGCTAGTTTATGCTTCTGCACCTCCATGCACTTATACATCCTCAGGTGCCTCTAGATATCCTTTTTCCATCGGCTCGCAGCTACCACATGCGATCTTCCGTGAAACTCCGAAGGACGTGTCTTCTAAAAGGCATCACTGACTTCCTCCCAAGTAGAAGGGAACACATGTGTCGAGGCAAGTGCCACTGTCTGCACCTGGGGTGGGGCCGGCTGAACCACTGCTAGTGCAACACTAACCGTCTATGCAACTATAGCTGCTACCTCAGTATCATTTGTCATACCCTGGGTTGGAGATGGCTGGAGCTCGGGGTGGGCATTTCTGGCCCCGAAATGCTCATGTAGGAGGCATATGAAATGAAAAAGAATTTATAAGTCACGGTTTAATAAATCTTAAAATACCTAAAGATGTAAATAGAAAATTAAAATGCAACAATCCAAATAATAGGGCTCTATATCAAAGAACGCTAAGCTAGAAGCATAATAAGCCGTAAAGATCCTAATAGACTCTAGAACCTGATGCTCTGATACCACCTGTGGCACCCCACCTAATTATATACCAGGTGATCAGTCCTTTATGAAATTAAATCAAAGTATCCAGTTGGTTCATTCTTAGCATCAGTGTCGAAAACATTTATTTTATTAATCGCTTAATAATTAATTAAGCTAGTGTCAAAACAATTAATCCATTAATTAAAATCCAATAGCATAAACTGATAACACATTCACCATTTTCATGAAGAAAAATAATAATGAATAATAAACCATTTAATTGAATCAAATGTAACTCGAACAAACATCCCAAAAAATATCTCAAAACCAACCAAATATAATAATATCAATCCAATTGAAAAACTGAGTACTGAAATAAAGTGAGTACATTATCTCTTGGACGTAACTAGAAACTGGAAATGGGAGACACATGCCCTAGCTGAGATGACTAAGCATTAAACTGAGATGACAAGGATGTAGGCGTCTAAATATGAGGACCTGTAACTCCCACACTAGCGGAAGCACGAAAAATAATCCAACAGTCCAAGCTTGGCGTCCCTCTGGGTGGACACCTAAAATAGTAGTACAAGAGAAAATAGATTTGAAAGAGATAGGTCAGAGCCCGAGTGTAAAATATTTTAAAATAGTTTAGCAAGAATTTATAATGCAATACATCAAATACTATATACATGTTAGATTTTCGAGCACTCACTTGAGATCCTCACCTCTCAACTATTGTGCACGCCTAATGTAGATCTAAACCATTCTAGCCATCGTCATCACACCTAACTATATTGTAGGCATAAGCTTTGTAACTATCACTCATAGTAATAACTCCTATTTCCCACATTTTATTATTAAATGTTTCTACATTTACTATAGAGAGTAAGAGTTTCACAATCAAGTTAAGTATTCACATAACTGAATTGATTCCATTAATATTCTCATGCACATATTTACACGGTAGATTAAATCACAAGTAATTATCTTCCATCACACTTTTATAAATAAATACTGATGCGGGACCCCTAAACTTAGCTGCGATGCGTGCATACTCTGCTAACAAGTCCTGGTACATCTCATACTGAATAAAGGCTATTGGTTCAGAATCACTCTCGAACCATATAAATAAGAGTGACACATATTAGAGGTGAACATAGTTCCAACCCTCGGGGCTATGCACATACCTACGCACTCATATGACCGTCAACACTATCGTTATTACCGATAGCCCGTACCTAGGTTCCATGTTCTGAGGCACCAATCTAAAATCCCCTGAAGGCTCATCAAGATAAGACTGTCCTCTCTTTAAGACCTCCCTTGATAGCAAGTATGGCAGGTATGTCATACACATAATAAATACTACTATAGGTATTCACATAACCTATCAAAATCATTAGGTATACACACAAACCAAATATTATAGTTCATACGTAGTATTACTCCTATTACTACTTACGATATATTTATTAAATAACGAATATTATATATATATATCTCTCTCATAATTTCCAAGGAAAATTCCCCACTCGAAAATATGTTAAAGCATTGTGCCCAATTATTTGTCATATTCATGTACTAGATTGAGTTCTTCGTATAATGTTCTATTTCACTCCAATTAACTACGTCGCATAAATTGGAACACATTAGAAAATTCCCAAAATTCAGATCCACCATTCAAACTAGACTGCATCTCGTTTGAATGAGAAGACAGGTCTTTCGAACGTCAGCTTCGCGTGAGATGCCCTCTCATTTGAACGACGTCTTTGTGCGACCTGGATTGTTTCGTCTCTAACCTCTAGAACTTGCATTTTTTTACCATTTTTGAGTTCTAAGACCTCTACAGATCCTTCCCAAACTCCAATAATTAATTCTAATCCTTATTCTAACATGTAAGAATGGTTTCTAATACTCCAGAATCATTAAATCATTGGTAAACATTAATTAAATTCAAAATCCCCAAATTTCATCATAAGAACCCTAATTTATAAATTTTCAGTTTAAGAACATAATTAACCAAGAATTGTTCATCAATATCAATCCAAAATTTTTGGGTTCTAATCTACATGCATGAAGGAATTAAACTACTAAAGATTCAGTCCTCAATTATGAATTTAATCCACTTATTTCACCCAAAATCATATGCAATTCACGTGTATATTTCACGTACACTAACATGGACATAATTATTGCTACTATTTTGCAAGATTAAACACTTCTCTCTAGATTGAAGGTCTGATACGTTGATGAATATGGTATAGATGTGATCCCATCTCTCCAATCTATACGGTGGTGGTGTTTGCAGTGTAAACGGTGTAGCAATGGAGGTTCGGAAAGCTCTCCTCATCCTTCCTCCTTTGGCCTCTCTGTGTTTAAAAATTGATAAACCCAATTCCTCCCACGTAAAATCTATTTTATCCCTCTAATTTTCGTCATTAATTATACTCCAAAAGCACAAATTACCAAAATGCCCTCCCAGGATGCCGATTTGGCCTAAAACTGTCCCGGAACCCAAACTAAACCCTTGGGTAGAATTTTCTGACTATCTAGACCCTTCTGGACACATTAGCTCACTCGAAATAACCATTGGAGTGACTTATATATAATTTACTTGTTATTCCATTAATTTAGTCCCAACACGACTGACAAGCGCATCCGAATGAATTTTCGTAATTGTCGTATTTCTCACTCTTGACAACTTTCATAAATTTACCATCATATATTGCTTTATTCGCTCAGTAATATTAAATATTATTCTCATCAATAAATACTAACCCTTTTCTCGCTAGTTAATATTTATTTTAATCCGGATTAATTATGAATTAAAATTCCCATATTTAAATTTTAATTATTCCTTAGTTTTAAAAATCATAAAAATTATGGGATATTACAATATTGTCCCTGTTGGACACAATATCTTATCGTACCCCATGAAATCTCACTATCTCAGCAATGATAATTTGGGCATACTGTCTCGTAGTATAATCAGTTCAAACTAGTAGGAAGTTGGCCACCTTGGTCAACCAATACACTATCACCCATACGAAATCGCGACCTCTCGTGAAGTCGGCAACCCAGTAATAAAATCCATGGAAATTCTCTCCTCTTTTTTTTACATCGGGACCCCTAACAACTGTAGAACCACTGTCAACTTCTGATGGTCCATTTTCACTAACGGACAATTGGTACACCTCGAAACAAACTGATCAATGTCTCTCTTCATCCCACTCCACTAGTACTGTCGTCTCGTGTCTTGGTACATCTTATCCCCTCTAAAATGTACCGCAAACCATGACCCATGTGTAACACCCCGCCTATTAAATGCCGGGTGGCCATCCCGTGTTCAAAATAAAACATTGGTCTCATATGGCTCATTCTCAACATCAATGTCGAAAAACTTTTTAAAGTTACTAACCACCTAGTAATTTAATTAGACTGGTGCCAAATTTTATCTTTCATTAAATAATAATAATAATAATAATAATAATAATAATAATAATAATAATAATAATAATGAGGAAATAAATAACAATTAAACCGTCCCACAAACTGATAAATAAATACAACAAAACTGAATAATATAAATAAAAGTAACTGAATCAACTATCGGTTGAACAATAATATACAATAGTAAACTGAACAATAAATAAAATACACAATGTTAAATAAAAGTGAATACAACATCTGAGGATGACATGCCCAAATGAATACTGGAGTAAAGGTCCTATACTAGAATAAATGAACGAAGTGTCTATAGAAAGTCCTACAACTTCCACATGAGCTATAGATGCGCATCCCTGTACAGAATATTCAAACTAGGTGTCCCTGTGGTTGGACACCTAAAATGTTTTGAAAAATATTTTGACACTGGTCAGAGCCCAAGTAAAATATTTTGAAAATATATAGCATGAAATTAAATTACAGTAATTAAATATAAATGTACACTCTTCATATTTAAGTTAATGTTGTACTCTCTTAAGGTATAACTCACCCATCTTCTAATGTTCACACCTAACACTTCAATGCTAACCTTTACTAGTTACGCTACCCCCACCTAACTAGCCATATCAAGTCTCTTTCTGCATACTAACTTGTTGTGTCCATTCATATTTCTCATATAATACGTTACTGGATGATTAATTAGCCAATTATAAATTTCTCATTATATGTTTAATGCTCTACCCACTAGAGTTATTTTAGATGTCACTATCTCTCTCATTTACTAATTTCACCGTAGAATAAGTCATAAATGTATATTTATCACCTTGTTATATACATACAAACCTGATACATCATCTACCAAGCATACATAGTAGAATATATATGTGTATATATATATATATATATATATATATATATACGACACCTCCAGGCTGAGACCTGCGGTTGATGCATACTCTGCTATCAAGTCCCAGTACAAAAGGACTATTGATTCAGTATCTCACTCGAATCATCATCACAAATCACACATATTGGAGGCGAACATAGTCCCAAACCAAATGAGTCACTCACATACATACACTCCGATTCCACCGTCGAAACTATCATACTTTCATATAGCACATGTCCAAGTTCTTATGTTTAGGGTAAAAGTCTAAAATCCCACCAATTGGCTCATCAGGATAAGACTGTCCACAACGAGTAACCTCCTCTCGCTAGGAAGCAACGTAGGTATGTCATACACATAATAAATCATGCAAATCATTATAGGTATACGCACAACCTATATCATATATCCCATACGTAGCATATATATATCTCCCAAATATCCTACATATTATTTAACTCAAATTACACTTATTGTCATATATTCCCAAGTATCCCTCACTACTCGAAGTGTGTCAATTATCCTTTAAAATATGTCAATAGATAATTGAATCGTATCCTACTGATTTCAATCATAGATTCGTTTATTTCTCGAATCCATTACATTTAAATTACCCCGATTAATCTCATCAATTTCACATTAATTAATTTATTAAAGTATTGTCACACATATATAATACCCCGACTCACTCATTTGGTCCGTACCTTCACCCTTCAGAATGTATTACACCAAGTCCCACTATTAGGTAAAATACCCTTTATTAAATTCAATATTCGATAATTTACTATATACATCCATAATAAATTAAACTGGCTACTCTGTTCCTAACTCCCATCGGACTAGCCTAAAAATATTCGAGTTACGACCCTGACACTTGATTCTATAAGTATTAACTTACATTCATATTTTTATTTCAAGATACTAAACACATCTCAATCTAGTCCATATCCTAAATTCATCCAAAATTTCGATACGAATTCGTTCTTATATTTTCGAGGGTTGTTCATTCTAAACACTCTAAATCCATACCTCGAATTCATTCCCATCCAATTACAAAGTAAAAATAATGTTCGTTAATATTTTCCAGAGTCCTACGCTCATCTACGAAAATCCCTAAATAATCCAAATTTTATTTCTCATAAAGGATTTCGGTTTCAGACACCCTTCCATAGAAAAATCATAACTAATTTTAAAAAAATTAGAAAAATACATGATTGGCGCCCACGCGATCGTAACGAAAAGATATACAAATTTTTTATTTTGACAAACAGTTAAATCGAATCAGTTCGACCTCAAAATCGGACCGGTTCGCTGCTGCTGAACACTGAACCTCCTTCTTCTCCAACTCGTTTTTCCTTCATTTTTACACATCAAACCTTCATAGTTTCTTCTAAAGACTCAACCCAATCAAAACCAATGTTTATTACACATACTAAATAGGTTCTAATCATCATATCAATCTCTAAACTTCAATGGTTTCTCTTATCACTCACGATTTCACAAATTGGGTTTTACATCTTTTATTCAATCATTCTTTTCAATTCGGTTATACAATTCAAATTAACGAATCTGACTTTGATTTCTAGTAAGGTAATTGTGTTTTATATCTTTACATAATTTCAATTTCTTACTAATCATTAATCCTTATCAATCAAAATAGTTAATTCACCCAAACCCCGTTTTAATGACATTATTCATAAAAAAAAGACTATGGTTTACACCCACCATGATATGAATCACATTACCACAAATTAAAAGAAAGCAAGTTCAACTACTTGCCTGGATAATTTCATAGTGTCTATTTTAGTGAAGATATTAATACACCTCTAAGAATTTCCTTCCCAAATCTTCAGTCTAAGAATGTTCTTGCAAACATTCCTCAAATCATCCCTTCGACTCTCGAAATTCCTTCTCATTTCTCTTCACTTTCTCTCTTTGTCTTTGTATAACTCTCCTAACCTTTGGTTTTGTGAAAATAACTCTTCTTTAAGCTCAAACCTTTCATTTTATAAGTGTAATCCCGTTTTTGACTTTTCATCTACCAATAAGATGCCCAAAAGTCACCAAAATAAGTTCTAATTAGTCTAAAAACCCCCAAGACTAAAACATAACCCTCGGGTACTCAATTTTGATTATTTTGACATATTCAGAACTAACCTTGTGCTCAGAATCGTTATTCGAGTTACTTAACTAAAATCTTCAATTTCACCCCTCAATTTACGACACATGTATTTTAATAGAAATACCCCGATTTAATTTAAATCTTAATTCTCCAAATAAATTGAATCTTCCAAATTAAAAAAATTCTTGAAATAAAATAATTTCTCCAAATTATCAATTTAGTTTAAATTCTAATTCACCAAATTTAATAAATTATTCATCCTGAAAAATACGGGTTGTTACACCATGTGAATCTCCCATCACTATGTGTCATAACTAATCCCCCTCTCGGACAACCAATCTTCCGTTGAAGCGTAAATCTCCATCTGAACTCATAAAATAAGACTTGGCTCCCCCCGTTAGAAGTTGTTTGATCCGATCCTGACAAAAAGAATTTTCTGCCTATGCCTGTACCACCCTCAACACAACCTCAGGCTAACAATCATAATTGACATAAATGATTGGGAAAAAGAAGCTTGATGTCCTAACTCCTTTCGTTTCACCTTCTAAACTTGAGCTACATCCCCTACTAGCGTGCGACTCAAAGCATCTGCCACCACGTTAGCCTTTCTCGGGTGATACTAGATGTCAAATTGACAATCTTTCACAAATTCAAGCTACCGATGATGACACATATTAAGCTCTCTCTGAGTGAACAAGTACTGAAGTGACTTTATGATTTGTGAACAAGCAAAATTTCCCCCAAAAAATAGTGTCTCCAAATTCGCAATGCAAGCACAACTTTCGCTAACTCCAAGTCATGGATGGGGTAAATTCTCTCATGAGGCTTGAGCTTGTGGGAAGCCTAAGATATAGCCTGATACTCTTGCTGTAACATACCCCCAAGTACCTATAGGGATGCATCACTGAAAACAAGATACTCAACTCCTTCCCTGGGAAGTGTAAGTATGGGTGCTGAAGTCAACTTGTCCTTTAACTCATCGAAAGCCAACTAACAAACATGATCCCAGACCAACGTTACACCTTTACGAGTAAAATTAGTCAGTGGACCCATAATCTTTGAGAATTCCCTAATAAACCGTTTATAGTACACGACTAATCCCAAGAAACTACATACCTCTATCGGTGTTGTGGGTTATCCCCAATCCCTCACTGTTAACACCTTAATCGGGTCCATCGATATCCCTAACTTAGAAACTATATGCCCCAAAAATTGTACCTCATACATCCAGAACCCGCATTTTTCAAACTTCACATACAACTGATGCTCACGTGGTGTGTGTAAAACCCAATACAAATGCTCAACATGATCCTCCTTAGTTCGGGAATAAATCAGGATGTTATCAATAAAGAAGATGAAAAATTGATCCAAGAACTCTCTAAAAACCTTATTCATCAAGTGCAAAAATATATCTCGTGTGTTGGTTATCCCGAATAGGATAACCCAAAACTTATAGGACCCATATCTCATCAAAAAGGAAGTCTTAGATACGTCATGCTCCCATATGCGTAACTAGCGGTATCTTGACCTCACGTCTGTCCTATAAACTGGTCGAATAAGTCATCTAGTCAGGGCAACGAATAATTATTCTTTATTGTGACTTTATTCAACTCCTTGTAATCCACACACAGGCGTAAATACCCATCTCTCTTCTTCACAAGCAATATTAAGGAACCCCAAGGAGAAGTACTACGATGTATAAAGCCTTGTACCAATAACTACTCAATCTTGTCCCCTAGCTCCCTCATCTCCATAGGACCCATACGATATGGTGCATGAGATATTAGTCGAGTTCCAGGCGCTAAGTGAATGACAAACTCAATCTCTCTGCTAGGGCGTAATCTTAGTATCTCCTGAAACACATCAGTAAACTCACATACGCCTGGAATATAATCGAGGTAAATAACCACCCCTTGAGAGGACTCCTTCTCTATGTAATACATATGAGTGAATGATCCTCCTTCAGGACAAGGCATCGCCACCAAGAACATCTCCTGGACGGGACTCACAAACACTATGCTCCGGCTATAGTAGTCAATCATGGCCCTAAACTCAATTACCAATCCATGCCTATGATGGCGTCTTACTCTGATATATATAATACAATCATATTAGCAGGGAAACTAGTCTCCCAAAATCTATACTCACACCTTGGCATATAAAGAATATCAGTGTTCCGCTACCCAGTGGGTAATCTACACACGTGATTGTACTATCTTTTGTCTCTAATAATCTCGTAGCCCATGAAAACCTTATGGATATGAACGAGTCTGAAGAGTCAGTGTCAAATAAAATGTGCCCCAAAGTACCATGGATAGGAAACATATCCTCAATAACGGGTGTATCTTGTGGAACAGCAGCCTAGTGGACGTGATAAACGTGCCCATATTATAACTGCACCTTATGGCGTGGGTCTACTGGAATGGGTGGTGATGCAGTCAAGGCTAGTACGAGTGTTGGTACTGGGAGGGCGACGAGGAAAATAGGTCTCTGAGGATCCTGGAGGGCTCCCTACTACTGCTAAACCCTACACTTATCAGGGCAATCCTGTCATTTGTGGCTAGTCTTGCCATAAATGAAACACCTACCTGTAAAATTAATTCTTCTTTGGACCTACTGGCCTCGACCCTGCTGGCCATTACCACCTCTACCCCTCCCCTGCTGGCCCGGCTAGCCCTAATGGCCCTGGTTGAATACACCATTTCCCTGTCTACAACCCCCGAACAGAACCTCTTAGCAGCATCACAGTGGTGGGGACCCTTCTCACTCTGTCTCTGCTGACTTCGAGTTGACTGTGCTCCACCGACACTGCTACCCTCAATCCTTCCCTACTGGATGGACTCTCCTGAGCACTTATTTCCCTTAACATGGAAGAGGTTATCCTAACAGTGTAGTAGAGTCGCATTTAACACCTCCGTATAAGTTTTCAGGGAAATATTACCCCAAAAATGTTGTCGGATCCTCCAGGTAATACCATCCACAAACAACTGGATCCTCTTCTCTTCGATTGGCACCTCATGGGGAACAAAATTTTCCAGTCTGGTAAACTCCTCCTCATACTCTACTGCGATCCTCCCCTCCTGAGAAACATCCAAATTTTTCTGCCTCATCTCAGTCTGGATGGTGGAAGGTAAGTATTCACGATCGAACCACTCCCTAAACTCCTGAATAGTCAAGGTGTCCCTCTCATACATGGTGGTTACTAACTTAAAGGTAGCCAGTATTTACTTATGTACCTCTGTGCACTCATACATTCTCAAATGCCTCTAGATATCCTTCTTCCATTGGCATGTTGCAACTACTTCGGGGATCCCATGAAACTATGGAGGATGTGCTTGTCAAAGGCATCTCAGACTCTCTCCTAAGAAGAAGGAAATTAGTGGGCAGGAACTAAAGCAATCACCTGAGATTGGGGTTGCACCTTTGGTGCCTACTGGGCGAAAGTATTTAGGGTTGCATTAATTGCCTATGCTACAATGGTCGCAACCTATGAAGCATTTATATATCCTGGGGCCTGAGATGGATATGGTTCGGGCTGTGCCTCTGGGGTGGCTCGTGGTGCATGTCAAGGAGGCATCTGAAATGAAAAATAATTTTTCATCAGTCCACAATTAATTATGTCTCAAAATAGCTGAAGACGTAAATGCATAATAAAGAATCCAACAATCCTAATAATATGGCTCTATATCAAAGGTTCTTATGCTAAAAATAGTAATTAGTCGCACCGATCCTAAGGACAGTAGAACTTGATGCTCTGATACCATCTTTGACACCCCGCCTATTCTAATCCTGGGTGATGAGTCCATTATTAAATTAATAGTAATCATTAATGATGTCATTCTTAGCATCACTGTTGAAGTTAAATTTATTATTAACATGCAACGCATATATTTGACACCCTGCCTGTTTTAATCCTTATTATTAACATGCAGTGAATATAATCGGAATATGTATATTATTCACCATTTCCATGCACATAACAATGAATAATGAGGTAATGATATAAATAAATAACTAAGTTTAGAATAACACTTCAGATAAAATCCAAATACAGTCATCCACAAGTAAAGTCTAAATAAATACTAGAAATAACTTCAAATACAAAGTCTCTGAAAATAATATCCAACTAAGAATGGGCAACATGCCCGACTGAGATAAATAAGGACAACTAAGAACTGAATAAATGTGGAGTGATATAATATCAAGGTCCTTCAACTTCCACAGCAGCTGCAACGCACCAAATGTAGGAACTCCTAGGCCTAGCATCCCTGTGGCTAGGAACCTAAAATTGTTCTTACAAAAAAGATTTGAACGGGTGAGAGCCCAAGTAAAACAGTTTTAAAAAGTTTAACAAGTGTTTAAAATGCATCAAGATAAAATATTAAATACATGTTAGTACCGCATGCCCTCACTTGAGATCCTCCCCCCTCAACTAATATGAACTCCTAACGTACTACTCTATCCCACCTAGTTATGATACCCACCTAACTAGTATGGCTTAAATGTTTTTGCGTTTAACAATTTATAGTGCCCATCCGTATTAACCATACCATTCGATAGTGCCATTTCTAATAATTTATGTTCATTAGGAATTACCAGTAAATGATTTAGTTCTCATGCACTTTAGTTAATTTAGATATCACTATCTATTTTATTTACTAATACGCTCATAGTAGGATCACTCATACATATATACACATTTATCACATTTATCATATATATATATACGTATACAACACCCCTAGGTGGAGACCTGTGGTGTGGCCTATCAAATCCTGCTACATCACGTACTATATAAGGACACTAGTTCGGATAATATCCCTCGAACCATAACTTAAATCATAGAATAACTAAGACTTTGGGATGCGCTCATACCTAACGGAACCAAATGACCGGTCACATCCTTTTTCACACAACTGGTGCTCAATCCCTAAGTTCTATGTCCTGAGGTACAAGTCAATATTCCCCCAGTTGGTCTCACCAAAATAAGACTATCCACGACGCAAAACCTCCTATGATCCTAGGTATGATTACACATACAATTCAAACAATAGGTATACACACCACCCATATATATAAAATCATTATAGTTATACATGTAACCTATATCATATACTCCATACGTACTATAGTAACTCTCGAATATTCTACGTAGAATAATACTTCTTGTTACATAATCCCTAGTGTTTCACAATACCCAAGTGGTTTCCAATTGTCCCTTTAGTAAACTCAGTAGTAAATCCAAATCAAGGCATATTGGTCTTTGTCCTACATTCCCCTAATTCTCCATGATAAGAAATAATTATCCGAATAAGATTTTTATTACCCATTAAGCTTAATCAATTTTAGTCCTAAACTCTCCTCGTGCTGCTTACCTCAAACCCAACATTAGCCTACTGGTAAATAGAATATCTCTCATTAGGATTTAAAATTAATTCAAAGGTCAACCCAATCGTTTCCCACGAGTCCTAAGCAAAAAGGGGAAAATTATGCAAATCTAGGAAACTGAATCAATTAGGTGTTGGTCCGAATCATTTTTCTTTCCCAATAAATTCGATCAAGGAACTGAATCGATTATCCGTAGCATGTATAATATTCTTCACTAAACTTTTATGGGAATTCATCATTGTTAAACCTCCAAACCAACATTACACTATCCCAAACTCCCAAGAAAAGGTCTTTAACATCATAGTACCATGTACCAACTATATGTAACATATAAGAATCATTACTTCTTTATAGAACAACCTCAAATCAGATTTAATCAAGATTAATTTTTAAAACCCTAAGTTGTTATTCATGTTCAAGAACCCCAACGTAATTCCAGATTTCTTCCCCAATTTTGTTATATTTCTCATCAAATTTATTCTACATGTATAAGGGATCAAATATATTATCATTCCTACCCAATAATATGGCTTATATCTCCAATTTTAAGGTCAAAGTTAATAAATTTCATAAGGTAATCATCATATTCTAACATGGATGGTATATTAAATAAAAAATTAGCAAGATAAATACTTGACTTAATTCAAAAGTACGATTTCTACAGAATTGATGGTGGGATTTTTGTTCTCCTCCTCCCGATTTATAATTCGATGGTGGTGGTGGTGCAAGAAGGTGGGTTTTGGCCTCAGAACCCTAGGAACAACTCTTCTTCTTCTTCCTCACGTGACTCTCCCTTTGGTTTTACAATTGATAACCCTAATTCCCTTTAGATGATAGAAGATATAACTATCTAATTTTCATGGGTTTATTTTCTCCAAAATTTCAAAAGACCGAAATACCCCTCCAGGGTGCCTGTGTTGGCCTAAAAGTGCCCCGAGACCCAAACTATACCCCCAGGTAGACTTTTCTGACTATCCTGACCCTTATGGACACACTGGTGCCTCAAAATGACCATATGGAATATCAAAAGTGAAATAATATTTTATTTTTCAAATTAAGTTCTGACACCAGTGACACGAGCGTCTCGATTAAATTTACCGTAACTATCATATTTCTCACTCATGACAATCATAATATTTTCTTATCATTATTATTACTCATTCACTAAGTAATGTTCAATATAAATAAATATTAATCCTTATCCCGCTATTAATATTTATTTTACCGAAATTATTTTCCAAATATAATTTAATTAATCCTAATTAATTCCCAATATAAAAATCAATAAAATTATGGGGTGTTACAAGAGAATTCACCAATGAGTGAAACTACACAGTGTTCATGGTCTGTCATGTGAGTGATGACAATAAATCTTCTCACGAAGATAATCATGTGAATGACACTTTCAAGGCCATATCGAGTGAACCCCAAGTGAGTGAGGGTGAAGAGAGTGAGGATGAAGATTTATAGGAGATTGAGTTTCCAGTTTCCTTTCTGTGAATTGTATGAGGAACCGGTAAAGGTGAAGAAAGAAAACTCAAAGTTACAAGTTAGGTTGCAAGAACGTGCCATAGAAAATAACGATGGACTGATTGAGGATCTTAGGGCATTGGAGAAGACTATTCAGGAGAAACTAGAGTACATTGAGGGTGAAAGAGATATAGTCTTCGTGGTTTGATGGAGACCATGAAGTAGGAGATTCAAGAGTTTCAGGAGTCTAGGAATTTTCTCAAGTCTATAATAGGTGAGCTTAAGGAAAGATTGAGAGATTCGAGTAAGGTTAAGTTTGATTTGGTGGGCCACGTCAGAAACGTTGGATAGGATGATAAGCATCATCCAAATCAAAGATGATAGGTGTGGAATTGGCTTCGATGATCATATTGCTCCCATTCCAAAAGACAACACCACACATATGAGACAGCCAACTAGGAATGTTAGTAGAGGTCTAGGGTAACATTCCACATCGTATCTACACTTTCACTTATTTCGGTAGGAAGGGTTACCTTAGACGTTTTTTCTATGACCTTAATAATGCTTTTTGGAAGTTTAAGAATAAAGTCGTTTCGGTTCTCAAAACCCCCATGAGTCGTTACACACCTACTTGGGTTAGAAAATTGGACTTAAGAGGCTTTAGGAATTAAATTTCATGACTCTCACTTTCTTGCACATGATATATCTTATGGATGAATGTGTTAGCATATTTGTCATACGCTAGTTTTACTTCATGATATATCTTTACTAATGTTATGACAAGTTTATCCTTTGTATTTTATTTTCTTTATTGAGTCTTATTACAAAATACAAAAATATTTTTTTGTCTTATATATTCTTGAAAAATACAAAATGATTTTGTTCTGGGGTCAAAACTATTTTTGAAAAGCGCAAAAAGATTTTTAACTTTTGTGTCTTCAGTTTACACTTTATTAGGCATATTGGTGTGCTTGGACCCCTTTCATTTCATATTTCCACGTGGCTAGGACATTTGGTTACGATTTTGGATGCATAGATTGATCTTAACCATGTGTTTAATGGGGTTGTTTCGAAGTTGACTTTCATTTAGATTTGATTATGTATATTCCATTGCATATATGCATGATCTTATTGGAATGTTTGACTTTTCATGCACAATTGAGTTTGGTGAGACGTTATCCTCTCAATTTTTATCACGTATGAGCATATTAAACATAGGGGAGTTGTGCATGTAAGAACAATTGCTCGTGAGGAAATGCTTAGTTAATTGAAAAAATGATGAGTGTGCACGGGAAAGGGCTACAAGAGGCATGTGAACATGTCGTGAAATCCACTGTTTAAAAGAGCCCAAGAAAAAATTAAGGCATTAAAAAGATCATATTTTGCCAAAAAGGGGCCAATAGGAAATCTCCCAAAAAGAGAAATTAGAACCTCAAAAGAAAAATGATTTAGAAAAGAATTATCATTTATGTTTGAGAGAGTTTAGTTGAAGATCAACAAGTTTGCACAATGAGTCGTAGGTTAAAAAATTCGTATCATGATGCTATTGTTTGGTATAATCGTTAAAATTATATGCACGACGTTTGTTTAGTTCATTAAGTTCAAAGTTTAATTGTCACATATGGATAAACTGTAGTTTGATGATATTTAGTGGTCAATTTGAACTTCATAAATGTATATTTGTGTTTTAATTATGATTCATTTGTGTTAGTTACATCCATTCATTCCATTCCAGGTTTAAGAGCATTGATACTATGTTAATGTGTAACTCATTCTTGTTTTTGAGTCATTATTTTTTCTATTTTTGTAGTGTCAGCTGTTTATATTAGATATTCGTATGTATGGGTTAAGTTTACACTGATTTTTTGGTTGGAATTTAGAGTTTTTGAAGTGGTTAAAATGAGCTTATAATGTCGTTTGAAAGACTTCTCCACGTTATTCAAAGTATAGTGCTAACGATGTTCGCTCGAGATGGTTTGGATGTACAGTGTTTGGTCGGTAGATGGGTACCTTGAAACGATCTTCACACAAGGGTCTAATGTTTTGCGTCATTGGTAGCAAGAGCTCTTTGTTGTTAGAACAACATTGCTTAGCCGTTCAATAGACCCGATTTATTTGAAAACTGTATTTTTTGCTAAGTTTCAGTACCTCATTGATACATATTATTCTGATATTCTTCTGTGGTACTTCTAGATTGTTTGAGTATTGTTTTCATGCAGTTGACTTGGATTATTCATGTTTGATTATTACACTGCATTATTGGATTTGGGTTTGTTGAGTCACATGAATAGACTATTTACTAGCTATGATTTGTCATGTTTTTTATCTGTTATTAGTGAGTTACTCATGTTTATCTAGTTATGATTATCATGTTATATTCATGCCAGATATGATTTTTCCTATTTATTTGTCCTACTAGTTGTCCATTCCAAAGAAAAAGGGGGGGGGGGGGAGATAGATATGTGATATAGGGGGAGATTTGTTGAGATTTGAGATTTGATTGATATTGCTTATATTTTTTACTCATTATTTATTTATATATATTTATGTTCCTCCATACTTCACTTGGGTATGTGTTTGTTTGTTTCGTGTGGTATTGATCGTTTAGAGATTCATATTTTTTAGCTACATCAATGAATCCATGTCCTCTATTTTGATTTTGGATTTATGGGATGGGATTTAGGTCATTCGGCTTGATGACATGGCTTAGTATTTCATTGTTTTTGGTTTTGTCCTAGAATAGCCAAAGGGGGAGATTTGTAAGGATAAATTTCCAAATAGTGTCAATTTGTATGTATTGGCATTATTCCAGACAAAAAACACTTTGAGTCATAAGATAAATTTTATATGTCGCGATTCCCATTAAGCCTATAATGTTGTGTTGAAGACGTAGAGGCAAAGCTTCAAAAGATAATTCATTTCGTAATTTTGATGAACGTTTTATGTCTTCACATTCACAATGGTTTTTCGAGATTCTCTCAAGTATGAATACACAATGATTGATGTATTCTCGAAATATTTTGTAAGGATGTTAGTATTTATTTCAATATTATTTTAAAAAGGTTTTAAAATGTTATTATGAGTTAAATCGAGTTTAGAGTCGTATGAACTTATCTTTGCTTTTATCATGGTTCAAACGACCTTAAACATTGTTCAAACGAGATGTAGTTTTTGTTCGAATGACATGATGTTTTCGTTTCAACGATGCGCCCTCAAAATTTTTGTTTTATTATTTACGGCGTTCTTCACTCTAAAAAACGTGTGTGCAAAACTGTACAAAAGGAAATACATTTTTTTTGAAGTGTTTCCAAAGTAAAAACATCCTTCTTTGTTTCAAGATCCCAGTTTGCATATTCCATATGTCATAGAGATCTTGTGTTTGCACCATTATTTTTGTTCTTCCTTACTGAACAAACTAGTTTCGTGCAGTGGAGTCCGTACTTGCTACTTGACGATTACTGTGGTTGTATCGATGGATATGGAGGTACGCGTCAACTAGTGTGTTGTGGACCTTGCATAGGTGGAATCCTATGTTTCACTATGGAGGAGCAGTTGAAGAGAAGAAGAGGCGGCAAAGCTTGTGGGGATCGAGTCGTTGAGTAAGACTGTATTCTTCCTTTTTAATTTTCGAATCATAGTGATATTTTAGCATGGGATGAAATAGGTTTTATCCAGTAAGGAAAAAATTTCAATTGAGTCAATTTGTAGTGTTAGCTTAATTTCGGACAAAACTCGTTGAGTTATAGGATAGATGTTGGTTGTACCTGAAGCCTATGATGTTTGAAGAGTTGAAGACGATGCGACCAAGCAAAAGTGTAGATATCATTGTCGGTTTCAAGTGCCTCGCTTCTCGTCTTCAAAATTATCACATTTTTTTAGGTCTCCGAAGGTATGAATGCATTAATACATATAGGATCTTGGAAAATTATTTAGGTGTTCTTTTTATAAACTTTTATCGTCAATGAATTTATTTTTTCTCAGAAAATCATTTTAGAACTTTTCTTAAAAATGTTTGGGCTTCAGAAGAAATCTAAGGATTTTCTGTAAAGTCGTTCGAAAGAACTTGGAATCTCGTTCGAACGAAATTTCTAGGTCATTCGAATGAACTTCTAATGACATTTTGCACATTTTTTTTGTTTTCTCATTGGACGATCATTGGAGTTCGAACGAAATATCGAACAAGAAGTTTTTTGAAATTTTGTTCGAACGAACTTGGAAACTGTAATCTCGTTCTAACATTGTCATTCGAATGAACTCAAAATGTCATTCGAACGACATTTTAGCGGGAACAATTCTCTGACAATTTTGAGCAGTTTTGTTCCTCTTTCCCACAACTTTTTCCCACAAACTTTTTCCTGATCAAAATAGTGCGGGAACAACATTTTTTAAGAAGACTTTTCGCATCCTTGAGAGCTTTTGGGAGGAAAATACTTCCAACAAAAAGTCCATTTCATGTGTTTAATTTAGAGATAACATTTATTCCAAAGACATGTTTACACCCATTTTTGTTTAAATCCAAGTTCATATACTATATATATATATATATATATATATATATATATATATATATATATATATAGAGAGAGAGAGAGAGAGAGAGTAGGGTTTACCCATGCCGATGGAACATTTGAAAAAATGATCCAAATATATCCTCATAGTGATTACATCAAGCATGGTTGAAAAACCATTCTGGGGATTTTCGCAACAGTGATTAAATTCAAAAGAAAGCATGATGCGATAACATGATACGAAGTGACACGAAATTATGTTAATGTGTGGACCCTTACTAATTCCAAATTGAATCTATGCCAAACTGATAAAAGACAATAGTTAACGGATTGGGATTACGATGACCCGCATCAATCGTTAATAACCATTAGAACCCATTAGTTTTGGTAAAATAAGAAAAATTATTAGATCTCCTAATGTTTTTTAATGTGGCGTGTAGTGTCGTGTTCATCTATTATTGCCGATTAATGTAATGAATTATTTTAAATATAAATTTACATTCCACCAAAATTAGGCAAAATATAGCATTCATGTAACCAAGTGCAGTAGCCCTACCATATAGGAAGACATTTCCACACCCATACCACATTAAAACTAATGAAACCAAACATGGAGTCTCTAGTTAAAGATTGCAAAAGTTAAAAAGAAAAATGAACCCAAAACTAAACAAACTCTCGATTGATGATAATGCATAATGCAACATTTTTAAATTACAACATTAGAGCTTGAGTTTATTTTAATCCTTTAATTTTAGTACATCCATTCACGTGTTAAGCAACATTCTTCCAAAGAAAAATAAGTAAAAGAAATAAGTAGACTTGTGCCAAAGAGTACAAAAATGTAACATGTAAAATAGTAACAAAAAACTATCCATAATTTCGGTAATCTAAAGTAATGGCGCATGAAAGTAACTGATGATAATGACTCATAAATTTATACAAACTAAAAAAGCCTACAAATAATAATAGATGCAATGAAAAAGCATAAAAAAAGTCTCACAGAATACCCTTGGCTCATTAATTTATACAACTTAAAACATACTCCAAAAATGTTAAAAATTGATTTGTTTTGTTTAAATTTTTTTAATTGTTTATTTTGTTTTAACCTGTTTTTATTTTGTTAAAAAAAGGTTTTTTAGTTAAAAATATTTTTATTTTGTTAAAAACAGTTTTATTTTCAAATTTTTTTTATTCGATATTGTTTTTGTCAAAAAGATTTTTTTTTTCATTATAAACTTTTTTGGGGTTTAAAAATGGTTTAAATATCACCAAATAACATTTTTGCGTTGAAAAATTTTCATATTTAACTACGAAATATATAGTAAGTCTAATAAATTCATAAAATCTTCTATAGTCTACTTAAAAAATTAGTAATATGTTAAAGTGAAAATTTTAAATAATAATAATAAAATTATATTTTATTTTAAAGTGTAAATTTTATCTTACCTAAAATAATGTTATGTTTTAAAATTATACTATATTTTAATGAAATGGAAAAAATATTTTTTTCTTTGTAATTTAAGAATTTCAAAAGGTTGTGGGGAAATATGTTAAGGGTGTGGGTCTAACCTTTGTCTAAAACCCATAACACAATGAAATTCCAAGAATATCTAAAACCCATAACACAATGAAATTCCAAGAATAACTAAAGAACTATATATATCAAACGTAATTGTGAGACCCATCATTGATGCCATTTTTATAAATAACATAGTTCTTAAAGCAAAAATAACATTACAAACAAAACATACACATAAGGTAAAAATCTCACTTTTCTGTTCCGAGAAAAGAACTTCTAACTCACTTTTCTACTAAAAACAAATAAAATGCATCAATAAAAAAGTAGGCAACAAATAACTTTAACCAAGAATTTTAAAGGGTGTGATGTTCATGTTCTCTCTCTACATTTTATACCATTGAATACAGATTAGTTTATATAAAAACCATAACACAATGATTTATTTTTTTAGAAATCAACTATTAGATTTCATTATAGATCCAAGAGAGATGACAATACATTCAAGCATAGCCCTAACAAACCACGCCATGTACAATTAAAAATCACAAAATCAACCCCCAAATCCATAAAAGGGTCTTGCCCTGTCTCTTGATGACATGAATGTCCATGACAGTCTTCCTCCTAGCATGCTCGGTGTAGGTAACGATGTGCTCCGATGAACCTCTTAACTCCTCCCCTATACGCAAGGCGTCAGATGGCAGGCTTGCTCCTCCCTTTCCATTTCCCCCTCCAGACATTTTGACGAAGATGAGTTTGTGTGTATGTAAATGTTATGAGATTTGATTATAAGTTTTTGTGTATATATATTAATATGAGGGCAACCTGAAAAAATAAATAAAACGCAATTTTTTTATGGTCGTTACCTGAGCAATATATCGGGACCTCTGAATGCAATCCTCTTTTGGTTGGGAAGAAGAAAAAATAGCTTTTTAGAGGGGCAGTTATGTTTTGAGGAAAGTGTTGAGAGACGAAATGAGAGAGAGGGAGAGAGAGAGAACTTCACTATGGAAAAGAATATGAGGTTCCGATTAAGGTAAAAGAACTTTTTTTTTCTTAAGCCTTGTGCTCTGTAAATGTCTTTAAATATTGAGCCACACAATAAGTACCTTTTGACAGACCGTCGTCTATTTACCTTGGGCTTCGATTTTTTTTGAATTTTCAGCTTACGCCATGTGGCACAAATACCTACATTTAATCTTAACCATTAGTTGATAAACACCAAATCCATCAACTTTC
This sequence comes from Sambucus nigra, assembly GCA_949130495.1. Lineage (NCBI taxonomy): Eukaryota > Viridiplantae > Streptophyta > Magnoliopsida > Dipsacales > Adoxaceae > Sambucus > Sambucus nigra. The sequence continues at coordinate 439,277,829 of OX422215.1, forward strand.
GATTTGAGCCATCAGTCGGGGAGGACAAAAAGTCCCTCCTCTTTAATTATATATATATATATATATATATGGGACAATGGTGTTTTACTATTCACTTCTTATCTTATCTTATCAAAGTAATCAAAGGGCTTATAATTTGCCATGTCACTCAAAATAAATGGTCCAGATTATTCCCCCATTCTAGCCCTTACTCTCATTTGCCCAAACCCTAGCTGCCTTCTCATTCCCTCACCCTAGGCACCTTTTTTGCTGTTGTCAATTAGGTATGATCCATTATCTGGATACTTATATCATGTATACACTCCATTTTTGTTTCGAGTTTCAAGCGTTCATAAGCTTTAATGCACTCTATTTTGTTGAAATTATTTTCTCTTAGCAGATCTTACACTTCTAATCGAATAATTGAATGTTGTTTAATGGGGAAGAATATTGTGATTTTGTTTAATGTTGACACTATTATTGTTTGTTGTGTAGTAATAGGTTAAGATTTAGTTAAGCGGAGACACTATTATTGTTGGTTAAAAGTCATTCAGACTTTTTTTTTTATTTTTCCTTCTCAAATTAGTAAATGAACTATTTGTTGGGTTTGAGTTTGTAGGTTTTTGGTATATGATGATTTGCTTTATTTCCCTGTTGAGGGTTCCTTATTTTGACTACAAAAAATGCGTCAATTCTGTTGATAAACTATCATTAACAGTTTATTTATAATATTTTTGGGATCAACTATTTATATTGATGTATTCACACTGCCGAATTGAATATAGTAGTACATGATTGTGGGAATGAAATTTCCATTAAGTATTTTATAATGACTTTCATGCCATTTTGGAATAAACCTCCTTAAATTATTTGGGATTACTTATTTGAGCCTCTTGGAGGTTGTGTTGATCTATGTGTATTTCTCACACAAAATTGTACGTAAATTTTATGAAGCTAAATGAAGTTTGTTTTGATTTTGTTGTAATACACGGGCAACTTTCAGAGTAAGCTTATCATCATGCGTGTTTGGGGTGTGATGATATTTTTTTCACTATTTCTTTCACAGGTGTGGAATGATGTGTAGACCTACACTTTACTTGGTTGAGTTTTTCAATGGCATAGCACCAAGGTTAACAAAAGGTATTTAATAAATTCTTGGAACACGGACGCCCTCGGTACTAGCATGAACAATCTCCTAATATATAGATTGTCTTGGAATTAATCCAGGCTCTTTTGGGTGTCATTTGGAGGAAATCCAATGGTGTTTAAATTCTTTATTTTCTTTATTTATTTACAAATTGATATAGGTTTGGACTATTGATGTTAATCGTTCTTTGCTTTATAATTAGTTGGTAAGTAATGTAATATAATGCTCCATATGATGGTTCTGTAAATGGAACATTCATTCTTAGCAGGTGGTCGTGTGGCAGCTGCTCAACAGATGTCATCAAGGGCTTCAAGATATGTTGTTCATTAGTGGACATGTGATCCACATGCATGAGTTCTTAATGCAGATAAAAAATGTATGTATCAAGTCAACTCATCATTTCTTTTTACGACTGAGATTGCGGGATTTGATTTTGGGCGCTCTCTCATAATATAAATAGATCAATTTTAATCATGCTTTAAATTACATTAATTTATTTTACTTTGTTCCCTATGTTTGTAATTAAACAACCTGAAAATAAAAAAATGATTCACATTTTGGTGGATTGTAAGCTCATTTGAAATTGGATAAAAAACTAAACAAATTAAACTTCATCAATTCGGTTTTAGTGTGGCTTAATTTTGCTTCATATATTATTCTAACCTTTTAGTGTTTGATATTTCTTCTTTTAAATCAGATGCTGCAAAGCTCATCAGTTTCTACTGAGTGGGCCATTTCAATGGTCGTTGGAGTGAAAACAACACTTGCAGGTTTAGTTCTCAAAGAAGAAAAGGTCAACTATGATCCAACTATCACTAATAATGACCTCATTATTAAAGTAAAAGAGGCTGGCTAATGACACTGTTAAAATGTGTACGTACTTTGTAATACGTTTATTGTGTACTGTCTTTATTCTGTTTTCCCTCTCTCAATCTTTACTCTATTTCCCCCCTCCAGACGTTACGTTATGTGAAGTTAGATGTTTATGCTTCTTTATTTTGTTTTCCCCTCTCAATCTTTACTTTGTTTCCCCCTCCAGTCGTTACATTATTTGAAGTTAGATCTGTATGCTTCATATTTTGTTTTGCATATGTGATTGATTTAGATATTGTAAGGTCTGTGCCTAAAAGGGTTAGGTAGCATTTAAAGAAAAAGGAATAAATCGTAGCAGTCACCATGTATTAGCTAATGATTGGACCAATAAAAGAACTCTTCGTGGATGAACTATCAATTTGTTTGAACAGTTCAATAACTTTTTAGATTGTGAATTCCATTAGGCAATCCATTCAAATTCTTTGAGGGATAGCTGCGATCTCACTCCCCCGTCGTGCACCCGAAACATAGGACTTATTCCATGATATAATTCTCATCTTAGGCGCACAAATTGTGTATCATCTGTCTATATTTTTTAGTTCATATCATTAAAACCAAACCTTTTCCATTTAGTTTGATTAGTTCTATATTTCTGAGCCCATATCTCAGACGTATAATGTTGTTAGATATCAATTAGAGCCGAACTTTTGCCATTAGTTTGATTAGTTCTTTGTCATTTATTTATTGAAACATTGATTATGATTAGACTGATTCGTTCTTTTTTAGATATATGCTCACTCTTAGTTCTTTTTTTATTGAAAAACTAAAAATTAGTTCTTTCTTTTGTTAAAATTTATGAGAGTACTTTGCTTGATCGTTTACCGAGATAACCACTGAAGCAATCAAAAGCTAATGATGGGCCGAGGATCAGATAATCCCTCGTGTTATCTGCACCACCTTTGTCTAGTTATTTACTCTATTATTTGAACCACTTTAGTTGATATAAATTCCTCATGATAGGCAGGGTATCAAATAATCCTGTGTTATTTTTTCGATTCTCCACTATTAGTTTATGGTTGATGAAGATGTAATTAGCATTAAACATAAGCTATGGGGTGACATTTGAAATTTGTTAAGTCAAGTTTTATATGTTCAATTAGTTTTGGGTTGAGATTAGAGTAAAATGCAAAATAAAGAAACTAAAATATATAGGCTTTCCTATTCTTATATATGGTTAAAGACAATGTTGAAGACATTTATTATTGTTTTCTACAAAATCTTCTTTATTCGAGGTATAGCAGATCTGAAATTCCAGTAGCAGTGTTTTTTTTTTTTCTTGGACTAGGTCTATTGTGAACTTACACATATTTGATCTATTTATTTCTAGATCGAGAAGGTCTGATTGAGAAGGTCTTCAAGAACACACTTGATCGAGCAGTTCCTGTGTCATCCTATTTAAATGCAGAAAGACGACTCCCAGCGACCTTCGCATCAACAACTTGCTTCTATTTTCTATCTACAAAGACATATTAAAGTCTGATAACCTAATCAACTGATGAAGTAACAATTCTAAGCTATCCCTTCAAAGCCAACCTCAAATCCAACACCAACAGTTCTCATTTTACGTGGAAGAGGAGAAAAATAATTTGAACATTAAATTTAAATGGCGCCACTAATAACAAATTGCCGTTATATTGCATTTATATTTTTATCTATTTTGGAATCTGAAGTTTTGAAATTAAAAATTGAGCATTATTTTGTATATATTTTATTGGGAAGTGATGGATTTGTAAAGATAAATGGGTCTTCCGAAAAGTGGAAGTACTGATATTGGGTGAAGAAGTTGCTGCTAATGGGATTGGATAATCAAAGCTCTCCATATCTTCACTTCTCCCCTTGGAATAAAGGTCCATACTAGATGAATGATATCTAACTGAAGATATGGTCCCGTAATTATTTTTATCTACGATCTTTGTCCCATTCAAACTCTTCTTGAAAATGCGGCACAGTGCATAAGCATCCTGCAACTTTATTTTGTTCAAAGGTAGCATGTTAATCAATCAATCACCAAATGAGTTTTATTTTAACTCAGATTTTTTTTATTTCTTTTTTATTTTAGGGGTAACTTTAACGAATATAAAATCACATTTGGTAAAAATATAATGAAAATAGAAGAATAATAAGACAGAGTTAATGTTGCAGCTGCAAGCCTGAGGCAGTTTCACATTCATATACTTCATATACTTTGTTTCTTAAATTTTCTAACTCTAGGTGGTATATGTATCTCATTCTCTCTTTGAAATATGACCCTACTCAAATGACGAGGTAACTATTGGAATATAGAACACGCACACACAAAGGTTTTAATTGATAGGTTTGATACTCTTCAGAATACATGAATACAAGATGCGCACACAGAGGCTTTTTAGCCTGATATTTTTTCCCATTCAATATATGTTTTTTAACATTTAATTGATAGGTGTGATATGCCTTTCTTCAATATATATATTATTTTCTCAATGCTCTTTATGCATGTGTATTTGGTGTTTATTTGTTTTAAACTAAAACCTCCTCTTATTTAGGGTATCCAATATGAATGTAGGTTTATTTAGGGTATTTAATATGACTGTGGGTTTAAACTAAAACCTCCTATTAAACTAAAATCTCCTCTTTTAACTGTTAATTGATAGGTCTGATAGGTTTATTTGTTTTCTCAATGCTCTTTATGCATGTATATTTGGGAAAAACGAATGATGTTTATGCATGTGTATTTTCTCAACATCTGTTCAATGGATGTTGGTCTAACACAGAGGTATGAATTTTTCATCTATTGAGGAGGTATTACCTGACTACAATTTCTTTGCCTATTTTTCCATTTATTTCCCATTTGAACATATCATTTGACCACTAGAATTGCAGTGTATTGATTTAATTTTATTTATGCAACTTAAAACATTAGAGTTTTTTTACTGAAAGATAAACACCTGTTGGGTATCATTTTGTTTTTGATAAATTTAGCAACAACTGAAATGGTAAAAACACTCGCACTGACTAAGTACTAAAAAGTAAGCAACTGATTTTGGTTCAGACGGGACAATCTCTTGCTCTGTTCAGATTTTATAAAAATAATTTTGATTTTGGTTTAGATACTTTTTTTGTTCATTTTACCACCTTTGATTTGGTTCAGTTTTACCAACAGGTAGATGATGACGAGGAAGATGAAGGTGATAGTAGAAATTAAATTTCTGGCCCAAGTTTATAGGCTTGATGACTCGTATGAAGAATGGCATCGGCCTGTACCTCATTTCTTAACAATCTTACCCTTTTCATATATTTATAATCAGTTGCGCTGCTTTGTAGTCATTTATCGACTCTCGAGTAGTTTGTGTAATTTATCATCTCTACTGCTTTGTCATCTGTATAATCAATTGTGGTTCTTTGTCATCATCTGTACTGCTTTGTCATCTATACTGCTTTATAATTTATAATCAGTTGCGGTGCTTTTTCATCTCTACTGCTTGGATCTGTGTACCGTTGTTTGATAATTTTGTCATCTGTGTGGGATCTCAACTATTTTTTCCATCTGTGCAGGTTCATTGCTCGATAATTTTACAGGTCTTGCACCTGGAGTGGGTCCCAGGGGTGTTATGCCTGTATGTTCGTAGTAAATTTCACACATTGTGTATGCTAATTTATGGTTTTTTACTTAGAAGTTAAGCATTCACATAATGTGTATGCTAATTTTATTTTTCTCTTAAAATAGGAGCATTCACATAATGTGTTGCAGGTTTGATACCATAGATTTCAAACATCAGATGAATTTCTTTAAAATTAGTGGCCGAGTCCAAGGATGTATTTGATTAAAAAGCGAGCAACAAGTACTGGATAGATGTTCAGCTCCATTGGGGTGATTATGACTCCCATTATATTGAGTGTTACACTAGGGGTGTCATATGTCCAATGGGTATGTCATAACTCCAATATCATTTCATTTTCATTTGATTTTGTCAAATATTGTAATAATGTTTAATATGTATTATGGTTTCTTTTATCTATACAGAATAATCGAGAAAGCTTATACTCCTTGCCTCTAGAGATTCATGACCAAATACCTTCTCTTTTGTTTTTTCATTATTCGATTCCTGGATATATACTCAGAAATGTTCTATGGATCCTTGAAATTACTATAGTTATAAAAATTGCATATACATTAAATAACATTAATCATGATTCACTTTTGGTCGTTTATTAATCTCCGTTTTAGGTGTGCCAACCCTTTAATCTATCATGTTCTGTTTGTGTTCACAAAATATCATAACATTCATGTTTTGTTAGTGTTTAGATATTGAAATACGAGTTCTGTGTTGGCAGTTTTGTTTAGATATGAGTTCCGTGCTGGCAGTTATTTTACGGTAGTGTGTTTAACAACACTGTTATATGTGATGGCAGTTCTTAATAGTGATTTTTTGTCATGGTTTTCCATTATGATGGTATTGTTGATGAATGGAAGGACTTGAAATGGAGGTGTTGGTTCCACCGCTGCTCTAGCTGAAGCTGAGGCTTAGAAAGAGATGTGTACATTTTTTAAATTTGAGTGTTTGTAAATAAACACTCCCCATTTTGTATTTATGTTCAAAAATCATCGTGGTGTTTAAAATTCTAATTTTTCAAACAATATTTACAAACGTATAGGTATTTTGAGAACATAATAATGCTAGAGTTTAGCATAATGCCACTCACGTTGTATAAATAGTAGTTTGTTGGGGTTGGTTTTTATATATATTTTGTTAATCTGGTAAGATATTTCTATTAGAAGTTGATTTGCATAGTATATTGATTTAATGTTAGAATTATCATTGACAATGGAACCATTGAAAATGCAGGCATTGAACCCATAAAGACCACGTGAGGAATCAAGGAAACAATGACCAAATTTAAATTTACCTAGTATGATTTGTCTCCTTATAACACTCTTAATTGTAATTTATTGTAAATTTATGTATCTTTCTCTTTCTTTTTGAAAATTGTCTTCTATTATAATTGTAAAATTCATATCTTCTCAAAACACAACTTTCAACACTGATTATGTTTTTAATGTTGTAAATGTATCTATGAAGTAAGGATGCAACGAGGTGAAGATAGGAGTGTAGAGCATTAATGTGGAAATTCGGAAAAATAATTCACAGGATCGGGGATTCAATGCTTAGATGATCCTACAATCACTTCAAGATAAGAGTCCAGGGCATCAATGTCCAATCCTTTGGTTTTGTAGGACTTGATTTGTCAAGATGATGTGACAAAGCACTCATGATTTAATGGTGTCGGGAGTATCGACGTATCACATTTTGACTTATCGATGTACCCATAAGGGTGACACATAACAAATTGTGGATATTTGATTTTGATTGATAAAATGTGTTTCTTTGAATATTGTTGTTTTATTTTTTATTTCTTAAATAGGGTGGTTAGTCCTATATATAGAGGGAACTCTTCCCACATTTCTTTCAATTATTTATGTTGTATAATAAATATTTTCCTTTGTATATAGTAGGAAGTATTAGTGCCCCACGTGTTATTCGTGTATGATGTAAATATATTATTTGTTTTAAAATTACGATTTCTTTTGTAGGGGAATGCAATTTTTTTCGTTTTGCAATTATGTACTTTGAAATTTTTTGTCGTTTTACGATTACGTACTTTGAAAATTTTCGCTGTGCCTTTAGGCATGGGTATATATATATATATATATATATATATATATATATCCTTGCTTGGAGATTGTTTGGCACCGGGTTTCTTCTATACCCTACAAGGAGATAGTTTGGGTTCCTTCTCTAACCCAAAAAGGTGACCATTTTTGTTGCGGAATTCTCATATTGTGAAAGGCACCGTGTGTGGGGTGATGGTCATTGTGCCCCATCGGCGGATTCCAAGATTTTGGTGGACTCCGAAATTGTCGACTTGTAGGCAGGATCTTTCGAGATTTTTCCCGTTGTGGGTTTTCCTCGCACATCGCAGCCTAATGTGTTTGTGATTTATTTTTTATCTTACAAAATTCTCGCTCAGATGCATGTGTAGGTCAAAAAGATTAAAATTTGTTTAAATCACAACTCATGTTTAGTTTGGGGCTATTTAAATAAATGAGTAATTTTAGTTTAGTTTAATTCAAGTTAGCATTAATTTAATTTGATAATATTCATGCTTAGTTTGTTTAACCTGAATTGGATTGAATTTTTTTTTAATTGAGAGTTAAAATGTTTGTGTAGTTTAATTTCACTTTAAGTTTAATTTATTTTTTCTTGTGTTTTATTGTGATTTCAAATAAAAGAAAATTGAATAATTTTTGAAAAAATAAATTTTGGTATATCATTGAACCATCTCGTAATTTGAAGTTTAAAATTTGGGGGGCATTCTCTCCAACAAGCGGTATTAGAGTGGGAACAATAATCTGTTGCGTTAAGATCCTTAATTTTTGTTTGGTTTAAAAATGAAAATTCACTGTTTTCAAAATTCCCTGTTTTAATGGTTCAAATTACACGTACTAGAAAGTGGGAATGAATTCGGCACTAATGTCCTTAGATGAGAGGGTTTTGCAATATGTTGTTAGTGGGTGGTCTCCACCTACGTGTCTAGTTGAAAATGAGCATGTACCAAATCCCATAGAGAGATGGAGTGAGAATGATATACCAAAATTTAATTTTTCAAAAATTATTTATGATGTGAAATGTGACTTATGATCTGAACATTACCTGTTTGGCAAACATCTCGCATCATAAATCATGTTCAGATACTGAAGTGACTTATGATCTATGAATAGTGTGAATTGCTCCCCCAATAGGTAATGTCTCCATATCCTCAACGCAAAAATGATCGCTGCAAACTCTAGGGCGTGGGTGGGGTAATTCTTCTCGTGGTGCTTTAGCTTTCGAGATGCATAAGATATCGCCCTCTCTTCCTGCTACAACACACCCCCAAGTCCCCGTAAGGATGCATCTGTGTAGATCCAATACTCTACCCCACTCCTAGGCAATGTAAGTATGGGTGCTGAAGTCAATCTATCCTTTAGCTCATCGAAGGCCAATTGGCATTGGTCACTCCACATAAATGCTACTCCCTTACGAGTCAAGTTCGTCAAAGGCCCAACAATCTTTGAGAACCCCTTGATGAAAAGACGGTAATATTCGGCCAACGACAAGAAATTGCGAATCTCGATCAATATAATGGGCTTCCCCCACTCCCACTCCATCAATACTTTACTTGGATCAGCAATTATGCCCCTGTCGGACACAATGTGGCCGAGAAACTGTACCTCCTGAAGCCAAAATCCATATTTACTCAAATTGGCGTACAACTGATGGTCCCACAACATCTACAGAGCCATCCTTAAATGCTCGGCATGCTCCTCCTCCGTCCGTGAGTAAACCAGGATGTCATCGATGAATAATATCACAAACTGATCCAGAAACTCTCGGAATACTCCGTTCATGAGATCTATGAACACTATAGGCACATTGGTGAGCCCAAAAGGCATCACACTGAACTCGTAGGACCAGTACCGAGATAGGAAAGAGGTCTTAGGAATATCCTTCTCCTGAATATGTAACTGGTGATAACCTGACCTCAAATCGATCTTGGAAAAGTACGCAACCCTAATTAACTGATCAAATAAGTCGTCAATCCTAGGTAATGAATAGTTTTTCCGTATTGTCAGCTTGTTCAACTCCTTATAATCGACGCATGCGAAGTGAACGATCCCTTTTAATCACAAATAACACCGAAGCACCACAAGGCAATGTACTCCATCGTATAAATCTTGACCCAGGAGTTGTTGAATCTGCTATCTCATCTCTCGCATTTCTTAGGGGGCCATGTGATACAGTGCTCTATCAATCAGTATCATCCCTGGTGATAAATCGATGACAAGCTTTATTTCCCAGCTCGGTGGTAGTCGGGGTATCTCTTGGAATGCATCCTCAAAATCCCTTATTACAGGAATCGAATCTAAGGGAATGACCATATCATCACTCTGTAGCCTGCTAACCAGTCCATACCTAGAATAATGTCATACCCCTCCATATCTAACACTAGGAGGCCTTCCACTATGCTCAGTCTCCCAATCATAATATTGACTCCTCCACAGATCGCATAAATCAATGAACCACTACCCATCAGTGACTCTACTCACATAAGGAGACTATCGGTTGTCTCTAATAAATCGGCATCTCATGCAAATCTAGTATTAATAAATGAGTGAGATGTTCCAGTATCAAATAGTACTCTACCATCAGATCCATGAATAGAAAATGTACCCTCTACTGCAAGTGGAGCCAAAGGTTCTAGAGGTATAGGCACATCCTGGACACTGAATACACACCCGTAGTGCATCTAACCCTGCTGTTGGGCTGGGGTTGGTGATGGATATTCCCCTACTGAGCACCCTGATGGTGCACCACAATAAGCTGTGGAGAAGCCCTACTCTTATGTCCCTGCTGGCCATATAGGAAACACTACCACTGAAACTGGCTCTGACCTTGGCCCTGCTGGCCATAGTGGCCATATCCTTGCTGGCCACCCCCTTAGTTCCCCTAGAGTTGAAGTCCCTGATGAACCTGATTCTGCTGCTACTGGGACCCTACTAGAACTATCTATTTGATTGGTACCCACCAAATCTAAACCTCTTGGCAGAGTTCCCTGACCGGGAGTTTTAACCCTGTCTGTCCCCTGTCTGCTACAGCTGGGCTGGTGTCCCACTAACACTACTCCCCCAGTCTTTCCCTGCTGTATAAACTCTTCTTCTCTTTTACTTTCGTTCCTATGGAAATGCAATTCCTGACAGTCTAAGAGTATCGCGTTAACAATATCCATATACGGCATCAATGCGAGATTACCAACCAAATGTGGTCGGACCCTCTAGGCTGTGACACCCCGTCTAATTAAATACCGGGTAGCCACTCCTTTATTCAAATTAATACAAAATGTCAAGTTAGTTCAGTTCATAGCATCACTAACGAAAAGCATTTTAACAATTACTAGCCACCTAATATTTAAAAAGTGAGTTGTCACTTTTAATTAAATTAGATCAACATCCAACAAGTTAAATTATGAAATAATGATACCACGGTCACATCACAATCACAATAGAATAATAATGGAATAAAAATGAATCTGGAGGAACACTCCTCTGAATAATCCGAATACGGAATAAAATAAATACAAAGTCTGAAACAATAATTAATTTAATCCAAAACTGAAATAGAACTGAGTAATTAAGCTGTCTCTAATAGAAAAGAGGCGACATGCCCTACAGATGAATAAATCTGAGATGGAGTCAAAGCAGAAAGTGGAAGCGTCTATTATCGAGATCCTGTAACTTCCACAGCAGCTACAGCACGTCACTGGAATGGAACTTCTAAGCTTGGTGTCCTTGTGGTTGGGCACCTAAAAAGTTTTTACAAGAAAATAGATTTGAAATCAAACAGGTCAGAGCCCGATTGTGAAAACGGTTTAAAATATAGCAAGTGTTTAATATCATTAAACACTGAATATAAAATACATGATAGTGTGTACACTCACATGAGTTCCTCACCTCTCAACTAATTGTGCACTCCTAACGTACCCGTACCCGTTCTAGTTATTCCACTATCTAACTAGTCCAATCCATAACCTAACTTTACTTTACAATTCAATTTCAATTCCCGACATCTTAATGTAAGCGGAGAGTCTTACTTTTTATTCCTCAGAATTTGTTAGAATAATTACTAAGAATTTTCCATTTTTAACTCTACTAAAAATGTTACAATTATTCACACTTAAACTTTAATAAAAAGTCCATTTCGATTATCAATATATTAACCTCATCATAAATATACAATAATGGCACCCCTAGGCTAGGCTACGGTGCACACATACTCTGCTATCGAATCCCGGTACATCACGTACATGAGGACCACGTATTCCGAATCTCTCAGGAACGGTTTCAATAAGCAATAAACACACATAATGGAGGCGAATATAATTCACATACCCATGGGTCACGCACATACCTACGCTCCCATGGTCAGCTGACTGATTGACTCACCAATAAGTCATTCTCTGACCTATGTCCATGAGGTACCAATCTAAATCCCCCCGTAGGCACACAAATATTAGATGGCCCTGATTGAAAGCCGACCTCCCGTGATAGCAAGTATGGTAGGTATGTTATACACATATAAGTCCATATACTAAGCCTTCACACATCTTAGATATCTTATAATATTAATAGAGGTATATTCCACCCCTTTATACCATCACTCATGTTTGCACATTTATAAGTATTGGATAATTTACATTATAGACCGCTGACACATCTCACGTCGTAAATCTCAATTACTTAAAACCTAACTCATAAAGGTTAACAAGTCTTATATGCATTTCTCCAAAATTAAATCCTAAGTTATACTCCGGTCTCACAAATATACCTACTAGTCTTACTCGAGTCTAAGTGTTCACAAAGTTCCCAACATCAATTCTCTAGGGTCAAAATTATTAAAGTTCTCCCAAAAATAATACCTATAAATAAGCCTATGTGAAGTCCGAAACAAAAATCGACCGAACAAGGTCACTCTGTCAACTCGTTAGAAATCTTGTTTGAACAAGGTAGTTCGAACGAGTGTCGTTCGAACGAAGGGCTTCGAACGAACTCGTTAGAAGGGCTACTGGAATCTCGTTAGAAGCTCGGTTCGAAAGAGGTCGTTCGAACGACCTGGGTTGGTCTTCTAACGAGATTTTCGAAAGTGCCCAGTTTTCACCCATTTCATTTTTCTCAACTTTTCCCTTCTCCAAAGTCATCCCAAATTCATACTAATCAGATTTTAAGGTTCTTAAATTATTCTAAACCATCCTAGATCACTTCCTAACATTGTTTTTGGGTTAATTCCTTCAAATCAACATGTAAAATCCATAAATCCCCAAATTTTGCCACAAACCCTAACAACATGAACTCAAAATCTAATTGAACATAGGAACTCCTTTTTAATCAGTTTTAAACCATCAAAAGATATACATTTGAGTACTAATTTCGTCCATAATCATTCTACATGCAAACCCTACCACTTCCATTAGGTTTTCATCAAACTTTCAAGACATATGTTAATTTCTACACTAAACACGGAGGAAATATTCAATGCAAGTAATGAATGTAAACCACTTGCCTTAGATTTTTTCTTCTGATTTATTGTTGGTGATCAAAGGATGAATCTCTCCTCTTTTCGGTCACAAATCCTTCCCAATTGGTGGTGGTGGGTGGTGGTTTTGGTTTGGAACCTCTTGTAACTTCTCTCAAACTCCCGTAGCCCACTTCTATTGTTTTTGGCTAATAATGGCCTTAATGGCCTCACTAATTAACCATCAAAATTCGTGGGTCTTAACTCCTCAATTTTTAAAATTAACAAAATACCCTTATGGGTTGTCGGTTTAGCCTAAAAATTCCCCGGGACCCAAGCTAAACCCCCGGCTAGTATTTTCTGACTATTTCGACCCTTTCGGACACATTGGTACACTCAAAATGACCATTCAGTTGATAAAAATATAATTTACTTTTTAATCTAATTAAATTCATTCCTGATGCGACTGACATTCGCGTTCCAACTTAATTTCACAAATTGTCGAATTTCTGCCTCGCGATAATTTTAATATTTTCAATACTCATATATTACCATATATGCTCAGTAATATTTTATTTGAACATCATAATCAAATACCAACTCACGCCTCGCTAGTATTTCCGGATTAATTTCACAATTAATTTTCATTTAATTCAATTAATTCAATAAATAAAAATCAATAAAATTACGAGGTATTACATACTCCCCCCTAATAACAGAATTTTGTCCCGAAATTCGAAACTAGAGAATACCTGGTAAAAATAACTCTGGATAACGTTCGCACATCTCATTCTCGCGCTCCCATATGGACTCCTCGACATTATGATGCGTCCACTGAACACATACTAACGGTACTATCTTCGACCTCAGTTTCCTTTCGCTGTGGTCCAGAATGGCCATCGTCCCTTCCTCATAGGAACTATCGGGTTGTAGATCGATGCCCTCTAAAGCAATGTGAGTATGGGCCAAATCGACCCTAAGGTATCTCCTTAGCGAGGAAATATGGAACACGTCATGAATCCTATTCAAGTGCTCCGGTAACCCAAGTCTATACGGTACTGGCCCAATCCGCTCGATGATAGGTAATGGCCCCACATATCTTGGCGCCAATTTCCCCTTCTTCCCAAAATGCATAATCCCCTTCATCAGGGATACTCTGAGTAGCACCTGGTCCCCTACCTTGAACTCTCTCAAGAACCTCTTGGCATCAACATAGCTCTTTTATCGGTCCTGAGCTACCCGAATACGGCTCCGTATCATCTCTATCCTTATCGAAGTATCCTGAATCACCTCTGGCCCAAGGAGTTTGTTATCCCCCACCTATAACCAACATGCTGGGGAATGACAAGGTCTACCGTACAACGCCTCGAATGGAGCCATGCTAATGGTGAACTGATAGGAGTTATTATAAGCAAACTCCACCAGTGGAAGGTACTGCTCCCAACCACCTCCAAAGTCTAGGATGCATATACGCAACATGTCCTCTATCATCTGGTTCGTCCACTCGGTTTTCCCATCTGTTTGTGGATGATACGCCGTACTCAGTCGCAACTCCGTACCCATGGCCTCCTGAAAACTCTCCCAAAATCATGAAACAAATATCTTGTCTCGCTCAGACACGATATTGAGAGGTACCCCGTGAAGTCTTACTATCTACGCTATGAAAATCAGGGCATACTGTCCCGTAGTGTAGTCTGTCCGGGCCAGCAGAAAATGAGCAACTTTGGTTAGTCGATCCACGATTACCCATATGGAGTCGTGACCCCTTTGTGACATAGGTAACCCCATGATGAAATCCATGGAAATGCTCTCCTATTTCCACATAGGGAACTCTAATTGCTCTATAAGTCCTGCCGATCTCTGATTGTCCACCTTTACCAGTTGACAAAAGGCGCATTTAGAAACAAACTCGGCAATATCTCTCTTCATCCCTCTCCACCAGTACTGTCGCCTCATATCCTGGTACATCTTATCCCCGTCAGGATGTACTACAAATCACGAACCGTGTGACTTTGACATTACCTCGTGTCGCAAGTCTTCCCCTTCTAGAACGACCAGTCTCCCATTGAAGCGTAAGCCCCCGTCTGAACTAATGGTATAGGACTCGGCTCTGCTAATAATCAAACTATCTGCTCTTAATAAAATGAGTCTTTTGCCTGGGCCTGTATCACTCTGACAACAATCTGAGGCATAACGGTCATCACAGATATGAATGATCGGGTCACTGCATCCTGGTGTCCCAACTCCTTCCACTTTGCTCTCCACACTTCGGCCACCTCACCTACTGGCCTACGGCTCAACGCGTCTACTACCATGTTAGCCTTTCCTGGGTGATATTGGATATCGAACTGATAATCCTTCACGAACTCAAGCCACCGACATTGACGCATATTAAGTTCCTTCTGCGTGAAGAGATACTGTAGAGACTTGTGGTCCGTAAACAAATGAAATTTCTCTCCTAGGAGAAAATGTCTCCAAATCCAAAGAGCAAATACGACTGCCGCTAACTCCAAGTCATGGGTGGGGTAATTCTTCTCGTGAGGTTTAAGCTTACGGGAAGCATAATCTATAGCCTGACTCTCCTGTTGCACTACACCTCCAAGTCCTTGTAAGGACGCATCGGTGTAGACTAGATACTCAACTCCCGATTTGGGTAAAGGTAACACTGGCGCTGAGGTCAACTTGTCCTTCAACTCATCGAATGCCAACTGATAGGCATCGCTTCAGATGAATGGCACACCTTTGCGAGTTAGATGTGTCAAGGGACCCGCTATCTTAGAGAAACCCCAAATAAACCTCCTATAGTATCCTACTAGGCCTAAGAAACTACGTATTTCAGTTGGTGTCGTGGGCTGTCCCCACTCTCTCACCGCCTATACCTTCCCTGGATCAACTGATATTCCCCTGTCTGAAATGATATGTCCCAAAAACTGTACTTCCTTCAGCCAAAACCCACATATCTCATATTTTGCATATAATTCATTTTGACGCAACGTCTGCGAAACCTGTCTCAAGTGCTCGACGTGTTCCTCCTCTGTCTAGGAGTAAACCATAATGTCATCAATAAAGACGATGACAAACTAGTTTAGGAACTCTCTGAACACCCTATTCATCAAGTCCATAAACACGGTTCAAGCATTTGTTAGGCCAAAAGGCATAACCCGAAACTCGTAGGAACCATATCTCGTCAAGAAGGCAGTCTTTGCGACGTTCTGCTCCCTGATATGCAACTGATGGTATCCCGATCGCAAGTCAATCTTTGAGAAGAAGTCGCTCATCTCAACTAGTCAAATAAGTCATCGATTCGGGGCAATGGATACTTGTTCTGTATCGTGACTTTATTCAACTCCCAGTAATCTACACACAACCTCAAAGATCCATCCCTCTTCTTCACGAACAGTACAGGGGCACCCCATGGCGAGGTACTCCTACGAATAAACCCCTGACCTAATAGTTGCTCTATCTGATCTCGTAACTCCATCGTCTCTACTGGAGCCGTACGGTAAGGCGCACGGGTTATTGGTCGAGTGCCCGGTGTCAAATCGATAACAAAGTCTATCTCCCTACTAGGCGGTAATCCTGAAATATCATGAAATACATCAGCGAACTCACTAACAACGGGAATCGAATCGAGTGGTATTACCACATCCTTAGAGGTCTCCTCCTCTATATAATACAAATGAGTGGACTATCCTCCCTCAGGACGAGGCATAGCCAACATATCCTGCCCGAGTATGGAAAAAATAATATCCTGCTGAAACAATCAATCGTGGCTCAATACGTAACTAGCCAATCCATACCAACGATCGCATCATACTGAGTCATATCTAATACTAACATATCAGCAGGTAAAGTAAACCTCCCAATCTTTATACCCACACCTCTATAAATAAGATAAATCACAAAACCCCTACTCAACAGTGAATCTACGCAAGTAATCGTGCTCTCTGTAGTGTCTAAATACCCTATAATGCATGCAAATCTCGTGGAAATGAAACAATGTGTGGCTCCCGTATCAAATAAAATACAACCCATAGTCCCCTGAATAGAGAACATACCCTCTATAGCAGGTGGATCCTGTGGGACTGTGGCCTGATGGAGGTGTTAGACTCGCCCGTACTGAAGCTGCCCCTGCTGAATCGGGACTGCTGGGATGGATGACAAAGATGGCATCTGCGGTGGTGCTAGGAGGGCGGCGGGAAACATTGGTCTCTAGGGCTCATGTCAAGTACCCTACTTCTACTGCTGTGGGGCCTTTCCCTTATCAGAACAATCCTGGAGTTTGTGGACAATCTTGCCACAAATGAAACATTTCTCCGCAAAGTTTCCCCCTCTCTGACCCTGCTTCCCACGGTCCTGATGAACGTTGCCATTCCTCCACTGGCCATGCTTGCCCTGCTGAAACTGCTGCTATTGGCCATGCTGACCCTGATGACCATGATGGCCGTGTTGACCCTACTGGCCATGACGAAAGCCTCCCTGACTATTTCTAAAACCTCCAGATCCAAATCTCTTAGAATCCCCCTGCTGGGAACTCTGATCACCCTGCCTTTGCTGACCCTGAATTGATTGTGCTCCGTTGGCACCATTTCCCCCTGTCCTGCCCTGATGGATAGACTCTCCTGATCACTTACCCTCTGACAAGTGGAAGCGGTGGTCCTGGAAATGAAGCAGTGCTGTGTTAACCACATCAGAATAAGTGGCCAATGAGAGATTTCCCAGTAAATGCTGACGGATCCTCCATGTCAACCCATCCATGAACTTCTGTATCTTTTTCTCCTCTGTCGGAATCTCATCGGGGACGATGTTCAATAGATTTGTGAACTCGGCCTCATATTCAGCAACTGTCCTCCCCTCCTGCTTGAGGTTCATCAATTTTCTCCTCATCTCGGTGTGAACGACTAAGGGAAAATACTTGCGATCCAACCGGACCCAGAACTCATAAATAGTAAGAACATCCCTCTCCTCCGCGGTGGTAACAGACTCCCACCACTGCAATGCTGACCCTACCAGCTTAAAAGTAGCCAGTATCTTCCTCTGTACATTCGTACACTCGTACATCCTCAAGTGCCTTTGGATGTCCTTCTTCCACTAACTGGACACAACGACGTCGGATCTACCTGCAAACTCCGGAGGGTGTGCCTTCTGAAAAGCATCACGAACATGTTCGCAAGCAGATGTGAATGCATGAGCCTGTAGTGGTGCTACTATCGGCGCCTGAGGTGGTGCCTACTGCACAACTGCTAGAGTGGCATTTATCGCTTGTGCCATAATAGCAGCAACCTATGCGGCATTCATGGTACCCTGAATTGCTGCAGGCTGTGGCTCGGGCTGAGCATCCCTGGGAAATCGCTGTGCACGTCGTGGAGGCATCTGAAATGAAATATAAGTCTTATAATTCTACAGTTATTATCTCAAAAATAGCTGAAGAGCGTAAGATACACAAAAGAGTACAACAATCCTAAAATATAGGGCTCTACATCAAAGAACGCTCAGCGGAAACATAACAAGCCGTACAGATCCTAAGGACACTGGAACCTAATGCTCTGATACCACCTGTGACACCCCATCTAATTAAATACCGAGTAGTCACTCCTTTATTCAAATTAATACAAAATGTCAATTTTGTTCAGTTCATAGCATCACTAACGAAAAACATTTTAACAATTACTAGCCACCTAATATTTGAAAAGCGAGTTGTCAATTTTAATTTAATTAGATCAACATGCAACAAGTTAAATGATGAAATAATGATACCACGGTCACATCACAATCACAATAGAATAATAACGGAATAAAAATGAATCTGGAGGAACACTCCTCTGAATAATCCGAATACGGAATAAAACAAATACAAAGTCTGAAACACTATTAATTTAATCCAAAACTGAAATAGAACTGAGTAATTAAGTTGTCTCTAATAGAAAAGGGGCGACATGCCCTACAGATGAATAAATCTGAGATGCAGTCAAAGAAGAAAGTGGAAGCGTCTATTATCGAGATCCTGTAACTTCTACAGCAGCTACAGCACATCACTGGAATGGAACTTCTAAGCTTGGTGTCCTTGTGGCTAGGCACCTAAAAAGTTTTAACAAGAAAATAGATTTGAAAGCAAACGGGTCAGAGCCCGATTGTGAAAACAGTTTAAAATATAGCAAGTGTTTAATATCATTAAACAATGAATATAAAATACATGATAGTGCGTGCACTCACATGACTTCCTCACCTCTCAACTAATTGTGCACTCCTAATGTACCCGTACCCGTTCTAGTTATTCCACTATCTAACTAGTCCAATCCATAACCTGACTTTACTTTACATTTCAATTTCAATTCCCGACATCTTAATGTAAGCGGAGAGTCTTACTTTTTATTCCTCAGAATTTTTTATAATAATTATTAAGAATTTTCCATTTTTAACTCTACTAAAAATGTTACAATTATTCACACTTACACTTTAATAAAAAGTCCATTTCGATTACTTGTATATTAATCTCATCATAAATATACAATAATGGCACCCCTAGGCTAGGCTGCGGTGCACACATACTCTGCTATCGAATCCCGGTACATCACGTACATGAGAATCACGTATTCCGAATCTCTCACGAACCGTTTCAATCAGCAATAAACACACATAATGGAGGCGAAAATTGTTCACATACCCATGGGTCACGCACATACCTACGCTCCCATGGTCAGCTGACTGATTGACTCACCAATAAGTCATTCAAGTTTTCACATTTATAAGTATTTGGATAATTTACATTATAGATCACCGACACATCTCACGTCGTAAATCTCAATTACTTAAAACCTAACTCATAAAGGTTAACAAGTCTTATATGCATTTCTCCAAAATTAAATCCTAAGTTATACTCCGGTCTCACAAATATACCTACTAGTCTTCCTCGAGTCTAAGTGTTCACAAAGTTCCCAACATCAATTCTCTAGGGTCAAAATTATTGAAGTTCTCCAAAAAATAATACCTCCAAATAAGCCTATGTGAAGTCCGAAACAAAAATCGGCCGAACAAGGTCATTCTGTCAACTCGTTAGAAATCTCGTTCGAATGAGGTAGTTCGAACGAGTGTCGTTCGAACGAAGGGCTTTGAACGAACTCGTTAGAAGGACTATTGGAATCTCGTTAGAAGCTCGTTCGAAAGAGGTCGTTCGAATGACCTGGGTTGGTCTTCTAACGAGATTTCTGAAAGTGCCCAGTTTTCACCCATTTCATTTTTCTCAACTTTTCCCTATCCCAAATTCATACTAATCAGATTTTAAGGTTCTTAAATTATTCTAAACCACCCTAGATCACTTCCAAACATTGTTTTTGGGTTAATTCCTTCAAATCAACATGTAAAATCCATAAGTCCCCAAATTTTGCCACAAACCCTAACAAGATGAACTCAAAATCTAATTGAACATAGGAACTCCTTTTTAATCCGTTTTAAACCATCAAAAGATATACATTTGAGTACTAATTTCGTCCATAATTATTCTACATGCAAACCCTACCACTACCATTAGGTTTTCATCAATCTTTCAAGATATATGTTAATTTGTACACTAAACATGGAGGAAATATTCAATGCAAGTAATGAATCTAAATCACTTTCCTTAGTTTTTTTCTTCTGAATTGTTGTTGTGATCAAAGGCTGAATCTCTCCTCTTTCCAGTCACAAATCCTTTCCAATTGGTGGTGGTGGGTGGTGCTTTTGTTTTGGAACCTCTTGTAACTTCTCTCAAACTCCCGTAGCCCACTTCTATTATTTTTGTCTGATAATGGCCTTAGTGGCCTCACTAATTAACCATCAAAATTCGTGGGTCTTAACTCCTCAATTTTTGAAATTACCAAAATACCCTTATGGGTTGCCGGTTTAGCCTAAAAATGCCCCGGGACCCAAACTAAACCCCCGGCTAGTATTTTCTGACTATTTCGACCCTTTCGGACATATTGGCGTACTCAAAATGACCATTCAGTTCATAAAAATATAATTTAATTTTTAATCTAATTAAATTCATTCCTGACGCTACTGACACGCGCGTCCCAACTTAATTTCCCAAATTGTCGTATTTCTGCCTCGCGACAATTTTAATATTTTCAATACTCATATATTACCATATATGCTCAGTAATATTTTATTTTAACATCATAATCAAATAACAACTCACGTCTCGCTAGTATTTCTGGATTAATTATCCAATTAATTCTCGTTTAATTCAATTAATCCAATAAATAAAAATCAATAAAATTACGGGGTATTACAGAGGCCAAGACATCCATAAATTTTGCTTTCTTCCTCTCTTCGTTGCTCACCTCGTCTGGAACAAAAATTTCCAGGCGGGTGAAATCATCCTCATAATCAGCAACTACGCGGTCACCCTGACATACATCACTAAACTACTTCCTCATCAATGCCTCCACTTTTAGCGAAAAGTACTTGTAGTCAAACCGCACCCAAACTCCGAAATAGTCATCGAGTCTCTCTCCTCAACTTTGGTCACTAACTCCCACCACTGAAGGGTTGCCCCTATTAGCCTCAAGGTGGCCAACATCTGTCGTTGAACGTCACTGTAATCTAGCATGCACAGGTGTTGTTGAATATTTTTCTTCCAAATACATGCCTCCACTACATCTGTACCCCCCTGAAACTAGGGTGGATGGCCCTTCTGGAAGGTCTCTCTGATGTAATGTTAAGTGGGTGGCCCTTGTTGGGTCGGAATAGCTAGTGCTGCAGGCTGGTGAGCCTGAGGCTGAGGTAAGTGGCCTTCCATGGCCCTCATAGCTATCTCTACTACCTGAGCCACTATCATTGCCACCTGAGTAGTAGAAATCATCTTTGGTGGTGGTGGAAGTACATGCGGCTTCTGAGGAACCTCCCCCACCTCATCTCTAGTTGCGTCCCTCTCAGCTCGCTCTCTCCTCGGCATCTGAAAATAGATCGAATTGTATAGCACACAGTTTATACAAAATTTAATGTCACAAGAACGTTATCTTAAGGCACACAAAGATATAAGCAGCATTCCTAATAATAGGGCTCTATGTTAAACAAACGATACACTAAAAATGTAATAAGCCGTACAAATCCTATGGACACTAGAACCTGATGCTCTGATACCATCTATGATACATCGTCTAATTAAACATTGGTTGATCAGGCCTTTATCAAATTAAAATAGGTTTCTCATATGGTTCATTCTTAGCATCACTGTCAAAAAAAAAAAAATTACCAACCACCTAAGATAATTAAACTGCTACCAAATTTTATCTTTCAAATAAAACAACATAATTGAATAGTTTGAAAACTAAAACAACACATACAAGATACTAGAATCCAAACCAACACTAATATTTAAAGGCAAATAAATCAAGCTGAATAAACCATCGGCTCAAGCCATAACCAAGAAAAAATCCACAATTCAACTACAATGTAAAACTGATACAAATCTGGAACTATAATGGAGTCAACTGAAAACATGTCTACATATGAAACATAAGAATGAGATCCTATGCTAGATCTGAATGAAAGATTCGGCTACTCAATGATCCTGTCAGCATCCAAAATGCTACAACTTCAAATCCCTAGAATGAACTCAAGTAAGGAACCCTGGTGACTTGACACCCAAAAGGTTTTGAACTCAAAATAGTTTGAAAACATTCAACAAGTAATTTATCGCAATTAAAATCAGTTATTGATTACACATGTTAGGTTCACGCACACTCCCTTGAGTCTCCTCACCTCTCATATAATGTTCAAACCTAACATAATATACTTAGCCCCACCTAGCCATCATACCCAAGCTATATCTACTAAAGTATATAACCTATCTTATCAATGGTCTACTCTCCCGTACCGCCCATAAAGCACGCTTTATTATTAACATCATCGCGTATTTCAGTTTTTGTATAAGATTCACATGTGTTATATTTAATCATCGTAATCAAGTCTCACTACTTAATTTATAAAGCATTTTAGATTTATCATTCGACTTCCATAATTATGTTTCACTACTTAATTCATAAAGCATTTCAAATTTATCATTCGACTTCTATATTTATGTTTCACTACTCAATTTACTATAGATATTCCCAATCTTCTAATCTCTTGGCTAGTTGATTAATTTGATGTTTTAATTCGGCTTCCTTTTTCAATTGATAGATAGGGAACGCGAAAGGAGTCATGGCTATGTGTCTAGCTTTGGGTTGGGTATTTGGATATGATGTATACCAAGCTTGAGTAGTCTCTGTGACATAGTTGAAGTGGGACTCCACATCTAACCCTAAGAACTCTCCTGGGCACATAGTTTCAATGAGTTGTTTGGAACTTAAGCTTAACCCATAACGAAAGTAGGAGATGATTCTCCACTTCTCAAAAAACGTGGTGTGGGCACATGTTGATTAACTCATTAAAACTCTCCCAATATCTATCGAAAGGCTCATTTTTGTTTTACCTAAAGTTCTGAATTTGATCCCTAATAGAATTGTTCCTATGTGTGATAGAACTTTTATAGAAACTTAGCCTGCATTTTCATCAAAGTGGCTATCCAGTTCGGTGATAGTTACCAAAGCCACGTGTTAGCCTTATCCTTTCAGAAGTAGGGGGAAATCTTGAGATGCGCTACATCTTAGGTGCACGTTTTGTCATTAAAAGTATCACACGCCTCCTCAAACTCTGTAATATGAAGGTAGGGCTTTTTTTACTTCGTACTATGGAATGTTGGCAGAATCTGAATCATCCCATCATAAAATGAAACTACCCCACATTATAAGTAAATATAATGCAACCCGCAGTGATGGTTCACTCAAGGTATAATAGGTCTCTTAAGGGGTGATGCGTTATCACTTCCTCACCCATCCTGAAAGTAACATTGTCAGACATTACGCTCTTACTCAATGACTCGATATCCTCACCGAACGCCTTAGACATGTGATTCGCAGTGTGACTTATGATGGAGTTGTCCGGTGTAGGAGATGTAACCCAGAAATTGGGAGCATTTGGAGTGTGCTGGCTAATGGGATTGAATTCGAATTTGAGATTTTCGTGTACCGTATGAGGATAGGATTGGGATTGGATCGAGTATTTTGTATTTAAAGCACGAGAGAATATTTTTTAAATGTTTTTTGGATTTTTCTAACTTTTTTTGTATTTTGGGTTTTATGAATTTTTATTTGGCCTTTTGGACTTTTTTTTGGCTTTTTAAAAATTGGAGTCAAATTATTAGATTAATTCTACCTACCCTAGTATGTCTACTTAGCCCCCAGCAACGCTGCCAAAAACTTGATTTAGCTCAAAAAGTGTCTCTAGTGCGTGTGAATATGGCTCAAGTGTAAGCCGATCACATAAGTAATAATCCAAGCAAGTTGGGTATCAAACTCAAGGACTAAGACGTGAAACGCAACGACTACCACAGAAGGTGACTAGACCCAACAATTTACTCACAAAAACAAAAAAGAAAAAATGATAATTGTCTAAAAGAAAAGGTCTAATGAACTAATGCAACCTAATTAATAAATGTGAATCAACTACGAATGCAAGACTGAAATTGTGGATTTTAAACTCTATGTGAAAGATGGGATTGATAAAACTCCCCCGAACCTTCGGTAATTATGTCTGACATAAAACTTTAACAAAATTTAGTATTTAATAGGGAGAAAGTTTGATTTTATCTAAGTATTATATATATCGGGATTGTACTCCTCATAATACATAATCAAAAATAATTTCAAAGTGCGTGACAAAATTGGCAAAATGCATACCACATCATTAAATACTCATGTTACCTAGGGCAAATGAGGTTAAAATGGCTACGATACTTATACCAACAAAGTATCAAGCCTCTAATTAATCATTTAATTTAGTCATGATTTTACATCCATACATAACACCTAAGTTGGGTTCATGTATCTCAATCTGCTAAAAACCTAGCCCAACATGGTGACACTGCAATTAAACATGGATTTAACGTTGCATGGGTTCAAATTAACGTAAGGAATGCAAACAAACATATATAAAATATATACAGCAAGATAATCAATAATTATAGCCTAGAAAAATAATAAAACTTGAGATCAAAGAAAGAAGAATAATTTTATTGAATAATTTAAGTGCACATAATGAAGAACATGAATTTTTGACGAATAATTTGTCTCCAATGTTTAGTGCCTCCTTGTCTCCCTAAAACTAGGTTAAAATTAAAGTAAAGTGTGTTTAATATTAAGTTACAACTCCTTGGATTCGTTTTGGAATAGTCCTAAACTCACAAAACTCCTTAGCTAAAAACTATGATAAAATTAAAATTCCTACATGTGACTAACCGAATCGGTTCGGCAAGGGCAAATCGGTTCAAAACTTTAATTTTCAGAATTTTCTCTTTTTCCCATGGATTCTCTTCTCGACTTCAATTGCTCATAATTTCTAACTGTAGCTCGGATTTGGACATCCTTTCTTAAAGTGTTCTCTTAACTCCAATATCTTTAACTTTCTTTCCTTCTTTTCTCTCTTTGTTTTAGGTTCTGTCCCTCATTCACTTACATGAAATACATGTAAAACACACGAGAAATACACAAAATAAGAAATACTAATAGTGTTAGTATCATGGATATGAGATAAATCCAGTCTAATTTTAATGCACGAGATCATAAAATACCTAAATTACAAGGATAAATGTAAAATATTTATGACGAATCAGCTTTCTGTCTAATGTACACAGTATCGAACTTGGATAACAAATTAAATCAAAGGGGACATTCGGCTGGACAAAGCGGAATTTTCTAGCATATATATGATGGGCTCTATTGGGGATACTAAACTAATGTGAAAGGCAAGCATGCAGTGACATAACTTCTCCTTGACACACACTAGGGTGACACTGGCTTTCTCTAAAGCAGTGTTGTTGACTTTGTACCTGGACAATTTCCATCTAGCTTAATAGATGGATATTTCCTTGTGGGATTCTTAAATGTATTGGGCTAGCAAAGCCCCAATTGTGATATTGTGATGTTCAAGTATAATAGGAGAGGGACACCTGGCTACAGAGGCATGAACAATGAGGTCAGTAAAGTATCGCTTGATTTGGTCAAAGTCTTCTTGGCAGGCTTCATTTTAGACGTTAGTTGAATCCTTTTGGAGAAGTTTGAAACCAGGTTTGCAAATAGAAGTCAGCTGACTGATGAACCGACTGATGCACTGTAGTTTACGAAGCAATCCTCAAACTTCCTTCTGCAACCGTAGTGGTGGCATCTTTATTATGGCTTTCATCTTGGTAGGACCACTTTGATTCCCTTCTCACTTACCACAAATCCCAATAGTTTTCTTTTTGTGATGCCAAAAACACACTTATGTGGATTTAGCCAAATTTAGTATTCTCGCAGTCATTTGAAAAAATTATAGAGGGCGAGAATATAACCTTCCTGAGTCTTAGACTTAATGATCACGGCATCCACATAGACTTTGACCTCCTTATGAATACGGTCTTGAAGGATGGTTGGGGAAGCTCTTTGGTAGGTAGCCTTAGTGTTCTTGTGTCTGAATGGCACGAAGGTGTGGAAGAAAGTTCCCCATGGGGTGATGAAGGCAATTTTCTCCTTATGGTTAAGGTGCTTCTTGATTTGGTTATATTAGGAAAATACATCAATAAATGATTTACGGGGATGACTATCTGTGTTGTCCGTGACCATGTCATTGTTGGGTAATGGGTAATCTTATTTTAAGGATACTTTATTCAAATTTCAGTAGTGGATGCATATGCGGACTTTTCTTCCCAATTTCCCCATGGGGACGCTATTGATGATCCATGTTGGGTATTCAATTACGCGAATGAAACCCACATTTAATTTATTGACCACTTACTCTTTGACCTTGACCGACCATTCAATACATAGTTTTCTTATCTTTTGTATGAACATTCTGCGAATGTCAAGATCTCATGCTCGGTTATTTCTAGGTCAATGTCGGGCATGTCATTATAGGACCTTGCAAAGGCATCCATGAATTCTTTCAGCGGTTCTTTGAATTATACACATTCATGCTCGTTAAGGGTGGACCCTATCCTAATCTCACGCCGGTGTCTACTATAATTGAGATTAATAACAAAAGTCTCATCATCATTAATTTGAACGTAATTATGTTGTTTGTTATTTTCCTTATTGAGATCAATTAAGAATTTTTCATTTGCAAAATCATCATCATCATCAAAGGTTTGATTAGAATCAAGACAATTAATATAAGGCATAGCAAGATAGTCAAAATCCTCGTATATTTAATTTTCAGGAAAAATATTATTGAGGACTTCGTCAAAAGAGGCCTCGATTATATTCATATCAGGAAAAGGAAAAATAGAAGTAGGTGGAGAGACTTGAATGGGTAAAATAGTAGGGTTAGGTTGAATTTAAGCAAGTTCCACTAGTACAACATTCCAGTCGAGGAGAGTCATGTCCTCAGTCATCATCTTAGAGGACGAGTCTAACGGTGGGACATTTGAGAGAATCATGCACAAACTCAGTCCTAGTGTCTGCAAGTCGAAGGACTCTTTGAAGTCACTTTCCTCAGAGTATTTAGTAATTTCCATGGTTTTCTTGATGAGATGTCGCATTCATGTTTGCACTCTTTGGCCCATGAGTTACTATCATAAAAGAATATTTCCAAACACGATTTTATCTTCTTATCAATATGGTAGTTAAAGAGTCTCCTGAAACAGACTTTTCCTTCTCTAAGCTTCTCTTCAGTCTCCATCGACAGAATGTTTTGAGTTCATCTGAAAAAGGTTGGTAATTGAGGCCACATAGGTTAAAGGCCTCTTTTGGGACTATGTGATCAAAGATATCTTATCGGCATTATCCTAGTCCCACTTTCTTCATGAATTGCGTGTTCTTGAACATGTGAATCACATTGACATTGCCAAGAGGGCTCTGCTCTGGACAAACTAGATCCTTGAATTTGTGCCCTATTGGTACATGGAGAGAATAAATTCTAAAATCAAAGAGGATCATGTCATTGGCTCCATGTTGAATCTCTAATGTTGGGTTGCTGGTACTGGCACTGTCTGCACTGTCATCATCCTCCAAAATGGTGATGACTTGCCCATTGTCAAAGAACTTTACTATTTGATGGAGAGAAGACGATACTCTCAGGATGCTATGGATCTAAGGGCGATCGAGCAGTAAGTTGAAGTAAGAAGGTACGTCGACCTATAATTCTGTGAGAGGATGATAGGGCAAACCCCTAGGGTGAGTTTTATAGAACCCCTTACTTCTCAGCTAGTGCTGTCATAAGCGAGCACAATGGCAAAGGTGGGGGTGATATCACTGATTTTATCCTAAACAGTTGAAGATATGAGCAGACGGACACTGAGAGAATATACATCATCGACAAGTGATAGTGGTACTATCATGACCAATATATCAATGGATATATAAAGATCATAATTGTGATCATGGCTTAACTTCGATATTTCTTCTTTGAAAAGGAGAGGAGTCCGAAAGAGGTAAGGGATCTAACCGTATTCACGGCTTCTTTTGGAGTATTAACGAGTTAAATTATGGGTCATGTGAGGAATATTATCAGGAATCTCGGCATAGCTGAGAGGACATGACAAGTTCCGACAAGGTAATATTGGCCTGGGTATTCTTGAGCTAATTGAGGACTTTACTTTCCTCAATGGTCATTTCTGGCATTAGGAGCTCTTTAGTAATTGTCATTACTTTATCTATTTTGGTTGCATGAGGAATCGGATGTTTATAGTACCTCATTAATCTGGTCATATGCTTCACATAGATGGGGAATAATATGAACCCCGTGCTTTCATCCACTTCGGGGTGAATGAATACTTTGTTAATTTTTCCCTATAAATCCTCAAAGGAGATCATTCTACATAGCATGACAATTGGATTAGCCTCTTTATGATTTGATTCATTATCTGAACTGCCAAAGTCATTCCCACTCTAGTAGAGACTATCTCTTCTTCCTGAGAGTAATAAATAAACTTGAAAACCTCAATGACATAGTCATATAAATCTCCCCACTCAGTAGGGAAGTGCAGGAGTGAAGGGATCAATCATCCCTGAAGTCTTAAAGCAGTGAGAAACTTAAAGATGCTACAGATTTCATTCATCTGATGTAATATATGGTCCATGATCTATACCACATCATCTAGACTAAATTCATCAATAAGAACTACCCATTCATCTGATACTCGATCTTACTTTTGGTCTTCTATGAACAAGCCGTTAAATTTATGATAATCGATGGACATCTCGGTGGGCAATTTCAGCCCAAACTCTAAGAGTTGGTTTAACACACCAGGTAGATCCATGCCACTGCCCTTAGATAGGGTGAATACGTCATTACAAGCAATATTAAAGAGAGACAGACCTTGATCAACAAGACATATAGGGTGTAAGAGTAAGTACAAGCAAATGTTAAGATGTTTAGGTGAGACTGTGGGGATGATGGTTATTTTGATGGGCATGATTTGGGTAGAAGGTTTGAACTTTGAATCATTTTCTAGGAAGATAGAAGTTGTCCCAGTTCCATTATTTGGAAGAAAGTTATGAGTGGTGTTGGGATTTAAATTAGTTGCTGGGGAAATAATACCCTGGTCAATTAGTCCTTAAAGAATATTTCGAAGGTGGAAGCACTGGTCGATGGTGGTATGACCTACGGATTGGTGGAAGTCACAACAGGCATTAGGATGAATTTTTTAGGGAGTGGATTCAATAATGGACGGGATTCTAAGGGTTTGATGAGATTTCGTCTTAACAGGACCTGATAAACTTTGGACAGGGGAGCATAGAGCTCGTTGTACTCTTTACTGAAAGGATTAGGGAGACTTTGAATTGACCAAGAGATAGTGGGTTGGGAAATGTTATTGATGGCTGAGACTATAGCACTAAAAGGTTTCTCATACTTTTAAGGAACAGTTCGGTCACCTTCTTCAGTTCAGATTCCACTTTGGTGATAACTTCTTCGATTTCCACACCAACCTCTCGAAGGTGTTGAAAGTACGGGTATTACTATCCTCTCGTGGATGCTTAGATATGGGGTAAGAAATTATTCTCTATAAAACTGACTTGTTCTTATTTAGAGAGCCTATTGGTCATGGTCAATCCACGTTTCGATAAAGTTACTGACTGATTCCCCAGGGTTTTATTTGAGCATCTCTAGGTCTCGATGAAAGACCTCAAACTTGTCGTTGTACTTGTACTCATACATGAATTCGATATTCTTCAAGAGATAAAAACCATTGTACGAAACTTTATTTCAAGGACTGCAGAAACATTTAGGCCATTATTTATTCAAAGGCACAAGAAGGGTTATGGGTCGATGGTAGCTTCGAATGTTCATAATTAGGAGCATGCTGCCCCCGAACTTCTCGATGTTTGACATCTTGAACTTCTCTGGAAGTATAGCTTTGGGATAAAGAGACAAGTTGGCATAATCCATGTATTTCTCGGATATCTTAACTCGGTCGAACTTCTTTGACAGCAGTTTAAGGTGTTCCTTAACCTTGTTCAGTTCCTCCTCTTTGGAATCCACAAGTACTGGCAGATTAGCCCCTGGCTAGGTAAGGTTCAAAATCGAGAGTTGAGCTAGTAGTGTCCCATTGGCAGATGGGGCACGCGAAACATGTTGCTACTCTTCTGGGACCCAGATAGGCTCAGGAGTAGGTGGACCCATAGCACGAGGAAAAAGAACCTCAGGTTATGGGTCTATTGTTATTGAATTTCTTAGACCTCAGTTTGAAGGTTGTCAATCTTGGCATTGAATTGGTCTAAGACGTCCATCAAATTTGGTTAAACGGTTGGTTCTTGGTCGGTGTTTTTCACGAACATCTCGTGAAGGTAGATCCTAAATTCGATCAAAGTAGCGGACGAAGGGGCGGAGCTTCGGGGCGGTTTAACAGAAGACATAAGCTAATAGGAGTCTAGGGAAAAATTGGGTATGCGATCGACCTTAAAGTAAAAATGGTTCGAATTTATTTTTAAAAGGAGGGAGAATTTTTTAAGTATTTTTGAAAAAGAAAGATTAATTTTTTTTTGGTCTTTTGGTTTTAAAAGATAGGGGGAAAGAAGAGAAATCTCAGCACGATTATTATTATTAGTATGATTAGGTTTTCACTTTTATTAGGTTTGCCTAAATGCAGAAAAATGCTAGAGAGGATTCAAGCCTGGGAAAATAGGGTTTAGAAAAATTAAGACACGGTTTGACTTGTTTCCAGGCTCACGGATATGGTCTTGTTTTTAAAAAAAGGAAAAATAGTGCAGAAATTCGGGGGGTACGCCAACCCAGAATTTCGACAGAGTTTCGCATGGTAACCATTAAACTAAATATAAGTGCCATAAGTTTGACGCCTATATGAGGTTCATAAATTTTTTGGTCCAGTCGAAGGGTTCATCCCTTTGGCATGACTTCCATGATATACCTCTTGACTATAAGGGCAATCATTAATAGAACGTGTCACTACAAGAAATTTGAGTTACGACGACGTTTTTAAAATGTCGGCAAATAAACAAAAAGCGTCACAGATAAACAATCCAACATTTTTTGAAAGCGTTGTGGTATCTCCAGTCGGGAAATACCCGACGTTTCAAAAAAATGTCGATAAATAATTTCCCAATGTTTCCCCCGACGCTTTTTAAACGTCCTCAAATCTCTGCCCCTGGGTAGATTACCCGACGCTTTGTGTAAAACGTCGGATAGATTACACAACATTTTTGGGGAAAAAATTCGCTTTTTGACGACACATACAAAAAACGTCGCTAAATTATATCCCATCATTTTTTAAACAAGTACATAAATTACGACATTTATGTATAAACGTCAAGTTTCATGATAAGCCACTTTGTCCATTAACTATTATTTAACAATACAAAATGAGAAGTAACTTCTAATGAAGTGAAACATCATTCCCTAAAATCTATTATATTCAAGGGAGCATCATTAATATCGTGTCTCAATAAATATAGAATCGACTAAGCATTGAGTATTCATATAATCAATCTTCCAAAATAAATATGTATTTTCAATCCAAAACAAAGTCTACTACGCGTCCAAATTATCCCAACAAAATAAAAAGAAACTGCACATTATCATCCAAAAAGTAACGAAAGTTTCTTATAATTAGTCAAAATACACCTCCACGAGCAAGCGGGACCAAATTCAAAATCTGCAAAAAAGAAAAAAAAAAGTGAATGAAATGTTAAAATGAAAATTGGTCAAAGGGGATATTAAAAGAATGAAAGATGTACTTACATCGCACGTGGATCTTTTGTCTGTTTGTTCTTTTTTATCCTCTTAGTCGCAATGCGATTCTGAAATTAAAGATAAGAGTAATTGTGTTTAAATTTATGTGAGTATAATTAAAGCAAATAACAATAAGGCATAACAAATTTTATTAAATCGTTCAACTTAAGATGGAGTGCCACATAAGAATATTCAATTTTTTTAAAAATCCATCGACGATTAAAATTAAAAACTAGTTTATTATCCTTGCAATGAATAAAAATCAGTGAAATTCTACAATGAACGTTAATTAAAGTTGAATAAGTAATGGGGCTAAGGTTTGCCTACATCTACCTCTTACAAATCCTATTAAATCGGGGCAATGTATATTGGGTACGATATTTTTTAAGTCGATTTTGAAAACTACACATCACAATTACTTATATAAGTACGTGACAATTTCAAGGGCCAAAGTTGTATCAATAAAAAAGCAGGGAGACCAAAGTAAATTATTGGGGTAAAACTTACAATAACCCAAATAATGTAAGGCTATGTAGATCATATAGGTCAAATGAGTTGACTCAGTTCTATATAATAGAGTGATAATGAAAAAAGTAAGCATTAAAGCTAGATATAGACTTCCAGGTGAATTTAACTTTATTGGAATTTTGGATTCCTAGCGACAATACGGTTCATATTGACAACATTAATGAATTGAAACAGTGTACTGATGTTCTAACCTCACAATAATTTGGAAGTTGGGATCTTGATATAATTTGTGGTGGTGCTTGCATTGGTGGTTGTTGTCGTTGTTGAGATTGAACCTTTGATGGATATTGTCTCGACGATTCAAGAGTATCAACATTGGCATCATGGGGAACCTACAAAAAAATTTACATGGTATCATGGATTTCAGTAGCTCCGTTGACCCTGCAAACGTAATTATGTGCCCAACTAGATCATACATGAGCTCTCATACCATAATTATTGAAAACAACAGTAAGATGAACAAGCTTTATGAAAAATAGAGTAAAACAGAGTAAAAGCTACATCTTAATAAAAAAAACACGAACGAAATTCTATGTTATTTCCACACCTCAAACCACTGATTACACACTTTACTTAGTCAAAAACAGTAACCACGATCAGGGGCGTAACCAGGAATTTATATCTGGGTGAGCTGACTTAACACTGATTTTCGGGGATTCGGGGGACGGGAGCTCCCGAGCCGAATTTTTTTATGTTATTTTAGTATTTACTTAAATATAATGAAAAAAATGTTAATTAAAAAATATAGGCACAAAATAATGATTCGTATAGCTTTTTTTTTTGAAGTGGATCATTAAGGTTTGATTGGTTGGGCGGGCTAACTTTTTTGTTTGTTGGGTGGGCAGTGGTGTATTGGGCCTTAAAATTTAGACTATTTTTTTTAGAGTGATTCGGGCTTAAGCCCGGCCTAGCCCCCCACTTAGCTACGCCCCTGGGTGGGGGTGACCATCATTATATGCCTAATTCAAACAGATCTGTAAAGGGTTTTGAATTTGGTACTGGTTCTTCTTCTTATAATAATAATAATAATAATAATAATAATAATAATAATAATAATAATAATAATAATAATAATAATAATAATAATAAAAATGTTGATTTTGAGAGGAATTTGAGTGATGAGATATGGGTTCATGCTCCTATGAAGTTGGAGAATAATGAGTTTGAGGATGGTGATGGGGTTCAATCAAGAAGGGTGTCAAAGGTTTTTTCTTCTCCTGGGAAATTTAGTAATAGGTCTAGGGAAAGTAGGGAAGAATTTGTTCCATCTCCAAAGAAGCAAATACAGAAGAAGAGTGTTTTACTTACGATGGTGCCACTGATGGAACTCCACAACGCCGGGTTAAGAAAAGGAAGAAAGCGGAACATCCTACTTCAGAGGTGTCGAGTTTGCAGACAACAAAGAAAGATGGTGAACCTTTCAATGCAGATAGCTCCATCAACATTCCCTCTTCACCTGATCAGGGTTTAATGTAGAAAATCACATATGTTGGAATGGTTATGGTGCATGGCGTTGCTTCACCTCATACTCCAAATGAGCTAATTGTCAAGAAAGTGGATGAATGTCCTATGCAAGTTATAAGTTCTGCTAGATCATGTCTACCTGAAACTAAGACACCTGATACTAAAACAATCGGCTGGACCCATTTCCTCGGTTACTGGAGCACAACGGAAATTGGGATCAATGGAAATACCGAAACAGAAGAAAGATCAGTTCATAACTTGCAGTTTGTTTCAAAATTTGATGAGGTTGTAAATGAATTACAACCTGAATCTATTATATCCAACACTGATAAGGTGGATGATGTTTGTCAGCAGCCTTATCAGAGTGGAAGTCCTCTGTTTCTTGCGAATGATATTGTTACAAAATCTTCAGTGAGAATCGTTTCAGTTGAAGACAATGGTAGTGTTGACTTTTCAAGACTAGAGGAAATTAGAAGTTGTGAGGGTCTCATATATGCACATGACCCGGACCATGTTCCGTGTAATCTCTTGAGTTATGAATTTAATAGAAGGCAAGAAAATATTATTGTATCGGGATTTAATTCTGCAGATACAGGTTCCAAACAGTCTTCTTTAGATGATGTCAGTACCGCAGAGCTAGAAACTTTTATATTGGAAGAATCTAGTATCGATCAAACCAAGAAGAGTAGTGGATCTGTAAGTAAGGTTGATGTAATTAACCCAGTGAAAACAGATGGATCGAACAATGCTTCTTTTGAATAGGACGATGCCCATCCCATTCTCGATTGGCTCTGCTCTAGCCTCCGCCCTTCTAATGTCCTCTCTTCCACCGACCTTTCTCAGTATGACCATCAACCAATTAAATTCCCCCACCCCACCCACTCAAAAAAAAATTATGATGAAATCAATCACCAAAAATAATTGATATCTGAGCACCCTATCATTTAATCTTTCTTTTCCTTGAAAACGGCAAACTAGCACATACCAAAACAGCCAAGCTTATTGTTCTGGAGTACTTTCTGTAGTTCCCAAAACAGCCCCTAAACTAGCCCTTCATTACGTAATACAAGTGTCAAATCCTTACCCATTTGTTTTACCTTTAATTGATCCAAAAAACCATCATTTCCAAGCCTTTGTAGCCACACAAACATAATCAAACCAGAACCAGAATCTACCATTTTTTGCTGCCCATCGTCAACTTTGGTGACATGCCAAATAGAGTTGTCGCTAAAACCCACCCCACATCAATTGCGTAAAAGTATCAATTTACTAAGGCTATCAGCAGTAAATGAACAACCTTTTACAGTTGAAAAAAATAATGCAGATGGAAGAGCTTGACAACAGTAGAATTGGTGTCAATAAGATCTGGAACACACTTGTTTTCTAGAGGGGTTTAAACCCCCAAAACAAGGAAGAAATAACATGTACAGGGAATTTTGTGGCAAGGATAGTGTCTCATCTCGCTATAAGAATATACCCCCAAATCCCTATACAATTAAGTGCATGTGCATATTAGGTTGACCCCAATCACTTTATTTTTGACAATAGTTCTCCTTATCTTTTCTTCATACATAGTTATGAATCCAGTGTAGCTGGTCAAAAAACTTGATTCCAGATCATTTTGGTCATTCAAAAGTTTAATATCACTGTATCATCCCAACCCCCTCCCTTGAACATACATATATATCTTACAACAGCAAAGGTAGACTTGGAGTTATACCTCCCTTGACACTAGAACACTGTATGAAGAGTGAGATAGTAAAACATCATTCTTAAGAAATGGCTCTTAAAAGGCGGGTTTTTGTCGACTTTTTCTGCAATCCTGAGCGTTTGAGGGATCAAGTTAGAGAAATCACGACACAAGTTCGGGCTTTGAAAGTAGCATAATTAGCTCATTCACATCTATGTATGAATCAGAGTTTGTTTACTATGCCCTTTAAGGAAGTTGTTCTACTATATGTAGAATGTTCAATACCATACTTAATGGATGTTAACATTTTATTAAATGAGGAGCGCAACTCAATGTGTGAATTTGTTTATAAAAAAACATTCCACAACTGATTCTAAACCCAAGTTCAGTTTGTAATGGATGATACATATTCTGTTACATAATATCCTTTAGTAAAATAATTGGGTCATAGACTATGAGTAACTATAAAAATAATATGTCCATATCAGCATATCAGTCCTACACAGATAATTCCTACTGAATCTTCCATCACTGAGATCATGCTTCTAAATATCTTATCTTATTATTATATTTTTTAATGTATATGAATTGAAGCAATGTATGGATGTTTTCAATTTGGGAAGAATTTAAGACAAAGAAATTAATAACTAGGTATTTATAGTTTACCTCTCCAGTGTCTGAAGATGCATCTCGTGGAGATTGGGTACGAGCTCCCATATTACGCATATGAGAGTATAAAACATCACATATTTGAGTTGCCATTCGATCATTCATTCGAGATTCCATAGAATATAACTTTGACTGCATTTGAGTTTCCATTTGAATTTTCATTTCAACTTGTTTCCTTTCATTCTCATCTTCCATCTCATGCCGCACCCTCTCATTCTTGGCCTCCATCTCACGTCGCACCCTCTCATTCTCGGCCTCCATATCACGTCGCACACTCTCAGTTTCAGCTTCCATCTCACGTCACATTCTCGCCATATCCTCTTGGTATCGTGTCTCATTATCTATCCTATCATTCACAGACTTTGTGTACGATGAGCTAAATATAGTACTCGAAGAGACACCTAGCCCATATGTTCGTACACGCCCATGCCTTTCAGGTCCCATAAATTGCCCGAATATATCGTCTCGGGCAACACTAGTCTCAGGTGTCTCCGGATGCTGGGCGTTTAAAATCTCCATTTCTCTCTGCACAAATCAACATGTGCAATAATAGTTGTCATTATATCAAACTTAGGCTTATCATAAACAGGACATTGATTCGATCAAAAATGTGCAATGCATTATGAATATGCGACTTACAATCGCTTGAGCTGCTTCTTCACTAACTGGCTCATTTTTTTTAGTTATATGCGTTTTCTTATACACCATCCTACGAGTTGGTACATATCTAGGATCTTTCCGCATCTAAAAGCAAATCATATTAGTTATTAAACATAACTACAATAAGATAATCAATGCAAATAAAGAAAATTTTACCTTTTCTCTAACTTGAGCATTACTATTTCTACCGGATGTGTGTGGCGATGTCAGAAGTTTACGGATGTCTTTGTTCTTATCACTCTTAAGCTAGTACAAGAGAAAAACAATCCATAATGTAAACATATTAAGAATAAATTTTGATAGGTGTTGTAATATCACTACTGCTTGTTAGGGGGTTTTAACGACTTAAGAAAAAAAATTAATAACACGACATACCTTTGCATCAGCTATGTCCCAATAATAGACGAGTTTTCACCACTGACTCTCCTCAACCCTAGGGGGACAATGTGCCAAGCGTCCCACATTTGTATCGTACGGATCATAACCTTGGCGTTTTGCAGTGGCCTTCCATTCTTTCCACTTCTTCGAGAGGGATTGCATTATAAAGTGCCGCATCTATTCTGTGGCATTGGTATTATCCTATTAAATAATAAACATAAAAGTAAGTATTGATTGTCATCATTCATCAAGAAAACATTGGTGATCATTCATCAAGCAATTGAAAGACTAAATGACAGACTCCACTGATCAAATGGATATTTTTAAAAAAGGAAAAAGAAGTGGTTGAACAACAAACAATGGTCATCAAGAAATTGAAAGATTCAAATCAGATGCCCGATTGATATACTTCGCTAGAATCAAACTTTCAAAAGGATCCAAAGCCCAGTACAACTTGTCATTTATGAAAATTTTGTATACCTAGTTCATCAATTTGTGCATTGCATTACCGCTACGAGTTAACAAACGAGGTGTGCATGTGATCCACTATGAGTCCTTCTACCTTGACAGTGAGTGGCATTAGCACGTTCGTACAGTCTTAGTAGATTTATTCGGATAAGTGTGAAGGAACACCACTGATGGCTACCCCAATTCAAATGTTTATTTGATGTGGACCTTAACACTTAATAAAAAGTTTGTTGCATAATAGTCTAGTAGCATCTCTATGATTGCTACTTATGTTTTGTGAGATTTTTGCGTAACTTTTTTACCAGTAGAAGTTCTATATGACTAGAGGGTAATGCACTATTTATCTTTGGACTCAAAGTTATTAGTCACAAGCATATGTAGCTCGTATGTTTCTAGATTCTATTGAAAATAAAGTGCATACATATTTTAGTTTAAGTTATACCTTAACATGAGCCCACGCATCGTTCTTGAACTCTTCGTCCATGTGTCTCCAATCGCGATAAGTCAATGGTAGTAGAATCCCATTTCGTGCCAAAAATCCTAGATTTGAAGCAAGTTTAGTTGAAGAATTTCCAATGGGTTGACCTAATTCATTAACCTCAGTTTGTAAACTTCCCTCATCCTCACCCCAACCACCATGCATCAATGTAGGACCTCTAGTTCTTGTCTGTCCCTCCGAGCTAAGATCTAAGTTTCTAATAGGCAATTGTGAAAAACATCAGTGAAAAATAATAATAGTTCATTAGTATATGTTGTTCTTGCAATTAAAATTACCTACTCATGGGCCTTGTTGGCTATTTCCAGACAATGGAGGGCTCAATGATCTAGTATTAACAGTGTGAGTAGTTGGCCAGTTATGTGGAGGATCACCCATGATATGATTTGCATCAACCTCCTCTTGTCGCTCGGGACTAGGCATAGCTGCTCTATGGTGTTGAGTTCGACGTCCATGGACTAACATGTTAGTCTACAACATTCCACAACCCTCAAACTGACCTGCAAAATGAAGCATCAATAATAGCTTATTTTAGCCTTAGAACTTCTGGTATGATTTTTTATTTCAGACTTTTGTTGCTTGTAAAATAAATGCCCAAAAAAATTGGTTGGTAGAAAAATTTTTATGGTGACTATCCAAAACTTAACTACTATGCTATGCTAATTCAAGAGCAGGGGATTGACCTGAAATTGGCAAGCCATTTTTCAGGATGTTGAACTTGTTAGATGGGCATGGTTATGTACCTCAAGTTTAAGTAATAGATATACAACCGAGTGAGGACACTCATATATGCATTTTGTTGCACTCTCCAAATTGTTCATAAGATTTGCTCACCATTAATATTTCTTCTTGGAACTGCATTATATGTTTCACTATTATGAAGCTTTTTTCGCAGCTCTTAAGACTACTAGATAAGTAGTTAGTTTAAGATTATTGACCTCGTATGTTTTTCTCGAATCTGACATGAATGGAGGACTGGGAAGTCAACAATTGAGTCTCGACAAATGCATTTTTTGTTGGCCACTTTCTTCAAAAGTATTGGCTTTCTTTTGCAAAAGTGGATGCAGCTTATACCAAAGTCATGTTTCTTTTGCAAATTTTAATCATATTCGTAATCTATAAAGTGAAAACATGAATGACAAATGACAAATCATGTTTATACATTTTATGGGATTACTTTATGAAGATTATAATTGTCCTTTTAAATAGTATTACTCGAGATATCTTGTTCAGAACAGGAACAGTCTAATATTTTGACATGATTAAACCAAGTCTTGATTTAGTTGAGTGATGCAAAATTTGGTTCTCTAATTCTCTCCATTCAGGTTCAAACTGGAATTTCATGACCCGGTTGGTATAATTCTCGACTAATTAGCATGGACTCCTAAAAAATATATATTGATCCATAACTCTAAAGAGTTTAACTTATCAAAATAAAAAAGGGGGGATAATGAAATTAACAGTTTCTTAAGAAAGCAAGTTTAGAACTCCGTGATTAATATCATTATCATTTTAAATATCTTCAATGTTAATAACCAACATAGATGATGATTTGGGGATTACATGTACGGATGGAAGCTAATAGCTCTGTCACCAAGGACATCAACGATTTATGAATGAAAGAGTTGTTAGAGGAGTTCTTGCTAACATGGTTAAGGATAGCTGTGATTGGAGAATTAGAATCATTATCCCCAAAGGTGTTTCCCACTTAAAAAAGGTTTTTGGATTGATCTTTTTTATTGAACTGGTTTCCACACTTCATTAGTCCGAGGAGTTTTATATTTAGATCTCCTCGAGATTTAGGAAGGACATTATTAGTTTCATGATTATCCACTTGCAGTTTTTTGTTAACCCTACATTCAGTGACCTAGTGTCTAATAATCCAATAGTGACTGCATCGAGGAGTAAGCTTCTCATATATGACCGCTTGTTTAAAACTAAAATCCTTTCTCGTTATAAGGATTGAGGATGGAGGATTCCCATCCACAAGTTCCATGTCAATTAAAACACTAGAATAATGAACAAACTGCTTAGCCAATATTACTTGATCAATCTTGATTGGTGTATCAATACATCCACCAATATCAAAGAGAATTTTGGGCTTCCAACAAACAGTATTCAGTCCTTTCAATTTCACCCACACATTGGTTGAAGTAGGTCTAAGATCTGAAGGTTTAAAATCAGTAGACCATGGTAATAATTTGGAAATACCTGATTCCAAGGTGATTGTACCTCGCTCCATATATGATCCCTATAATATTTTTACTATACAATAAGAAAATAACCAAAACACCTCGTAAAATAGAGGGAAGCAACCAAGAAAATATATTGTTCATAATGGTGGATTTGTATAAAACCAAAACAGAGTCAACCACATAAAAAAGTCAAAATAGACTCAGTAACAATACTAGAACCGAGAAAAATTGCTTTTCACGAAATGTCATGTTGCAACAGCCAGTCTTAACTAGAAAAAATGATGAAAGGGTAATTTTGTGTAATCAAGAGAAAAATAAGTGTGTAATCAAATGTACTCCCTTAAAGCTCCCAGTTGTATTCGAATCAACCTACATACTAGCCTCATCACCCTCATGCGATTCTCCTTGTATTCCCTCATCAACAATAGTTCCGGCAACACCTTGTCTTACCCAACAAGCCTTGTCATCATGTGTGAATGTCGTATTATCTAAATTTTTCTCGCACCACAACTCTATTTGATCCGACATGATGTCTTGGGTTGTACATTGCTGTCCAAGAATATCAAAACATCTCTAGGCTTTGTCTTCACAACAATATGCCAATCTTTCTCCATTGGATCTCGCACATAAAAAACTTGATTTGCTTGAGATGCTAAGATGAAAGGTTCGTCCGTTATTTGATGCTTTGTATATAACAAATGGTTGAAGTTTACAAGAGTGAAACCAAAATCATCCCGCTCAATGAGACCTCTATTATGGTCAGCCCATTCACATTTTAACAACACAAACTTGTACGCTTTAGAATAATGCAACTCAATGATGTCTGTTAAAACCCCATAAAAATTAACATCTTTGGATACAGGATTTCTATCTCTTGCACTTGCATAACTTTCAGTCATTGCCTTTAACATGACTCCACTATTTTGCGTTGTTCTTTTCCTCTCACGAGCCTTCGTATGATACCAAACTCCATTTATAATATACCCTGAGAATCTCTCTGCATTTTTTAATGGACCCCTAGCTAATCTCCTAATTTCTTCTGATATATCTGTATTAGGTGCCTTAAGCAAGTTACGAACCTATTCATTCAAAATAAACGATACCGTTAAACATTGTACGTATGTATAACATAATTAAATGTATACTATTATTTTCAATATGTATATTACTTACATGATCTCTAAACCATAAATGAAATGTTTCGTTGTGAATGCGGTCCACATCATGTGGTCTGAGACGGGAATTACTCCTAATTGATGCACGATGAATCCTGCATTGAAATGTGTCATTGCATTGTATTTCGCGTGGCAAAAAAATGAGGTAACTTAATTCAAGAAGGTACTAACTCTAAAAATGGAGCAATTGCTTCTGTATTGATGAGCACACACCGATGTGCTTGTGCATATGTAAGGTCATCAAGCACAAACCCCTCTGATTTACCCAATTTGCGACCACCGATTTGACCAAGAGAATTGGATATACCATCGTCGTTCCTTACTGGTCGATTAAACTTGGTTTCAACATCATGCAAGTACCTGGAGCAAAATGTCAAGCATTCTTCTACCCAATATCCTTGTGCAATTGAACCTTCTGTATGACTTCGGGTCTTTACATAATTATTTAGTGTGAACAAGTATCTATTGAGAGGAAAATTCAATTATATATGGACAAACACTCACATTAAAATTAAAAAACAATTAATATTGCAAAAATACAACACCTTTCAATAGCGTACATTGACCGTTACTGTGATGGTCCTCCGACCTTTGCCTCTTCTGCTAAATGGATAACCAAATACTCCATGACATCAAAAAAAGAAGGCGGAAAGATCCTCTCAAGATGGCATAATGTGAGCTCAATGCGAGACTGAACATGATCTAGATCACTTACATTCATCACTTTTGAGTATATACTCCTGAAAAAGTTACTCAATTCAATCAATGGTTCTAGCACATTCTTAGGCAACACATTTCTTAAAGCAATAGGAAGTAACTCTTGTATTAAGATATGGTTGTCGTGACTCTTCAGTCCTGATATAGTACGCTCTTTAAGATTAACACGCCGCGATATATTCGAAGCATAGCCATCTGGAACTTTCACCTCCTTCAACACTTTACATACCACATCGTTACCTTTATTGTCTAATGTGAAACA
This sequence comes from Sambucus nigra, assembly GCA_949130495.1. Classification (NCBI taxonomy): domain Eukaryota; kingdom Viridiplantae; phylum Streptophyta; class Magnoliopsida; order Dipsacales; family Adoxaceae; genus Sambucus; species Sambucus nigra. The sequence goes on from OX422215.1 coordinate 439,320,856, forward strand.
TGAAGGTGACAAATAGTACTTGCCATTTGCTTGTTTTTTAGGATGCAACGGCTTACGAATACCCATTCTCTTTAAATTTAGACGAGCATTCAAATTATCCTTTCCCTTTCCATCAATATTCAATAATGTCCCGAGCACATTATCACACACATTCTTTTCAATATGCATAACATCAAGATTATGGTGTATCAAATTGTCCTTCCAATAATCTAATTCAAAAAATATACTTTGTTTCTTCCAATTAGATGACAGTGTACTACTTTTTTCTTTATTAACCCTTTTCCTTTTACGTTCTAACTGTGGATCCTTCCTGAACTCGTTATCGAAGTCCATTACTTCGGCATACACTTCATCTCCAGATAGACGAGAGGGCTTTGTATCCAATTCAATTGTACCATCAAAAGAGATTTTATCCCTTCGAAATTTATGATCTTCTAGCAACCATCGACGATGAACCATGTAACAATGCTTGCCTCCATTATATAGCCACTGAGAGCAAGTATATTTATGACAACAAGGACATGCTAATTTACCTTTTGTACTCCATCCCGACAAATTTTCATATGCCGGAAAATCACTAATGGTCCATAGCAACGACACGCGCAATTTAAACATCTGATTTTTGGATCCATCATAAGTGTCGACCCTAACCCACAATTCCTTCAACTCGTCAATCAAAAGGCATAAATAAACATCAATATCATTACCAGGTCCTCTAGGACCATCGATAAGTATAGATAATATCATATATGGTTGTTTCATACACAACCACGGGGCTATGTTTAATGGCATCAAAACTACAGGCCACGTGCTATGGGCAATACTCATGCTACTGAATGGGTTGAATCCATCACTTGATAAAGCAAGCCTGACATTCCGTGGTTCTCCACCAAAATATGAATATATCTCATCAAATGTTTTCAAAGCAAGAGAATCGGCTGGATGCCTGGCATTTCCATCATCAATGCGCTCCTCGACATGCCATATCATCTGTGTTCCTGTCTTTGATGACATAAATAGCCTTTGAAGTCTTGGTATTAAAGGGAAGTATCTTACCACCTTCGCGGGAATTTTCCTATCTATAATAACATCGTCATTTGACTGATCATTTAACTGTTTATATCTTGGGGTATGAAACTTTGGACATTATTTCGTATGTTCTGTCTCTTTCCAGTACAACATGCAATCATTAGGGCATGCATGTATCTTCTTGTAATCTAACCCTAAGTTTGTAATCAACTTTCGAGATTCATAAAAAGACTTTGCAATGTCTCACCCTCTGGGAATGCATCTTTTAATAACTCAAGAAGCATTGTAAAGGTCTTGTCACTCCACCCACCTAAACACTTTATGTGCAATAATCGAACAAGAAACGAGAGTGTGGAATAGTTCTTACAATTTGGATACAACTCTCGCTCTAATTCTTTTATCATATTAAAGAATTTCTTGGTTTCAGCATCTGGACCCTCTACCCGTTGTTTCTCTGCACCACTATCCATAAACTCTCGTGGGTCTAAAGGCGGAATTCCAAAGGCATCATGTATCATCTCTCTCATTTCATCATCAAAAATAGATATAGAAGAGGGAGCTGAAGATGAGGAAGATTCCCCGTGAAAGGTCCAGAATGTATAACTCTCTAAGAAACGATTAAGTATTATATGTTCTACCACATCATCTTTCTTCACAAATATCATATTGCGGCATTTCTTACACGGACATAATATTTTTTCAGCATTCGGTCTGTTATCACAGGCAAACTTAACAAAGGATTCTGCTCCTTTCTCGTATAAAGGATGACCTTTATATTATATACTAATCCAACTTTTATTCATCAATATATTCGACCTAATGAAAAAATACAAAAATATTGTTGTTAAATAAGTCGAATAGTTAGTAATGAGAAAACGTGTGAGACAAATGAATTATCAATACTTCAAATGTGATTATAAAGTCATGTGTTACATTCATAGAGTGATTAGGGCCCTCGCAAACAAATTTTAAACACTAAAGGAATTTTGACAAATTTTAAACACTTAGATCCACTAATTCTCTTCTCGTAGAAGTTTACACTAGTGGCATAACAAGTGGACCTAATTGTAAATTGTCCTTAAATATTTAAAAATTGTCAACAATGGACTTAAGTGTAAATTTCCCTATAAAGTATGCATAAAGTTGTTGGAAATATATTATCATTATGCTACGATCATCAAGAACAAAATAAACTGTTTACGGAAAACCTATAGCACAGACTCGTACTTACACGTTTCGACACACGACACGTGCTTCTTTCAAAAACTAGAATACGACACGTTAGGATAAGTATAATATATAATATATAATATATATTTAAATATATATATATATATATATATATATATATATATATATTAATGAAATGAAACATATTTTTTCCATAAAATACATTATTTGAGCATTCTTAACAAGAAATTAAGAAAATGGGCCATACAAAACAAAATTCAAATAGACTTTAACATTAAAAATCATAAATAAAGCATAATCACCATCACATGTTCCAACGTGTCCACAGCGTGTCGGTAACATATCGGAGCGCGCACATAATACGTGTTCCGATATATTATTATATAGTATTAAATTACAAAAACATATAAAACATATAACATTCAAGTATCACTCTACGGAAACATATAAAACATATAAATTTAATTATTTCCATTTTGCCCCTATTTTCTTTTGCAATTGTATATTTATCTTAATACAAATTCCATCAATCACTCTTCAAGCCCTAAATTAGATCGAAAATACACAAGAGAGATAGGTTTTGTCAATTAGAAACCTTTAAAAACTACCTTAACTATTTTATAATTTTTTCAATAGTGAAATTATTACTAATAAAAAGAGATAAACACGTAAACAATGAATGAAAACCCTTAAATTAAATAAGATTTTAAGACTAAAAATACTTCAATACCCTAACAAATCATTAAATAAAATCGTCAGTTCCGATTATTAAACTGTTGAGGTATTTTTAAACATACGTACGCATACAATACCATAGATAAACATGTGTACCCTAAAAAATCAGTAGATAAAGCCGTCAGTTCTGATTATTAAACGCATGCGTACCCAAACAAATCAGTAGATAAAGCCGTCAGTTTCGATTATTAAACGTACTGATTTGTTTATCTAAGGTATTGAGGTATGTTTAATACTGTCAGTTTAATAATAGAAAAAATGAAAAAAGACATCTCCCAATTATTAAACAATGCCGGTTGGATATGTATGTTTATCTCAATACTGTTAGTAGATACCCGGAATCAGTATTAAACAATGAAAAAAGTCCAAATACCCGGAATCAGCAGATAAATATACGTACCCAAATGGTAGAAAAAAGTGAAAAACAATTACCTCAATACTGTCAGCTCCGATTGAGAATCAATACTGTCCTCTCCGATTGAGAATCAATACTGTCAACTCCGATTGAGAATCGATTGAGAAGAAGAGAGTCCACTTGGTCTGATTGAGAAGAAGAGAAATCGATTAAGTAGCGGGAATAGACGAAACCAATTAGGAATAGGGTTACAACCGAACCAATAGAAAAAAGTGGAAAAAAAACAAGTAGCGGGAAGAAAAAATTAGCGGGAAGATAAAAAAAATTGAGGAGTCCGATTTTAATTAGGAGAAGGAAATATGCCAGCATTTTTTTTCAAAAACGGCGTAGAATCTTCAACTTTTCCATCGTTTTGTAGAAATGACGGAAAATTATCCGAAGTTTTAATTAAACTATTGGAAACTGTCCCACGTTTTATGGAAAATGTTGGAAGGAGAGGTTTATGCCGACGTTTTCTATAAATGTCGCAAAATAAACGTCGGTATCTCTTCATTTTCTTGTAGTGTGTGGACAAGCCATTTGATATACTAGATTTTACGTGAATTGCCTCATGATATACCTCGTGGGGATGGTACGTGTGAGGGAGAATTTGATATACTCAATATACGTGAATGAGTTCCTTACTATGTACCTCCCATAATTCGTTCAGTCAAGCAGTACGATGCAGGGTAAATCGTTCGATATACATTGAATGTACGAGGCCAATGGAAGGTGAGAGTCATATCACTTAGGTTAAGTGCGCCCCGCAGGACCAACACCCATCACAAAGTGACCCCCCATACGATACACAATTTTGGTCAATATTGTCATGATCTTAGTTATGTAGTGTGTAAAAATGCATGAGTCTTAATTGGTAAATTACGGGGGGAGAGAGAGAGAGAGAGAGAGAGAGAGAGAGAGAGAGAGAGAGAGAGATAATTTTTAATTTTTATTTTCATGATGAGTAATGGGAGTACTACACTAATGAGGGAGTATATACAAGTATTGCGAAAACTAAATCTAGAATAAATCATGGAGACTATATTACACATGTGATGGGGAAATATGAGGATATATACATGTGAGTGAGTGACATGTGAATATTTATAAGTGAGTGTGTGTGGTAGTGACCCAATACATGGATCAACTTTAAGTGGTGTGTAAGATGTCTAAGTGAGCATGGAGATTTAAACAAGTGTGAGAAGTGTGTGTGTGTGTGTACGTGTGTGTGCGTGTGTGTGTTTACAGTGAAGTCTAAGCATGGATAATCTAAGTGGTGTGTGGAGCATGTGAGTGGAAGTGAACCTATATACAAGTGCAAGTGTGTGAAGTGAACATGGAGAGTATATACAAGTGTGTGAAGTGTATAACTTAGTGAAAAGTGATATACATATATATATATATATATATATATATATATATATATATATATATATATATATATATAAATATATAAGCATGAGGTAGAAATACACGAAAAACTAAATAGAGGAGGAAAGGCAACATGCATGTAGGAGCATATGCAAACCTGTAGAAAAGAATAACAACGACGCAGAAATGGATTATAGTGCTCTTAAAATCCTTCCCTCGTAGAATCGCCATTGTAGCCATCCCGGATCCTCCCTTTCGGATTCCCTCCGGTGTGCACGCGAGATTTGTGGCCTTTTTCATAGCACTCGATCATCATCAATGTGGGGGATAGTGTGTAGAGATAGAGTTGCCAAGCTATTTTTCACAAAACAGTAAAAGAAATGTTGCCGCCTCGAGAGAATGACATCAAGGACAATATTGATGCTTGTGAAACCAAGTAGTTAGAAGGTTTAGGAAATAAGTTATGGAATGGGAACTTATTAGGCACCCATATGACCCTTTCGGTCTCTCATAGGGATGTGTTAATATTCTCCTATTAGACTCTGTGAAGTGTGTGCTCATGTGCATAATATAGGTGAAGAATGGAATCATTCAAATCGCGTCATAGGAAAGGACGGAGTGAATTCATCCTTAGGAGTGTTCCCGAAAAAAATAATACAAATTATAATATGAGTCTTTGTCATATGACAAGTCGCTATGCAAGAGTGAATGTATATATCGAACGAAATACGAGCATGTAGGAATAGGAGATTCATACAGAATAGATACATATGATATGAGGAAAACATATAAACATGACAAAAGGAGGAATCAAATCTCAAGATTAACTCTAGATGCCTACGTAGCCCAAATGGAATAACTGTCCACGTAGTTCGAAGATAACATAGGGTGAGTTGTAATCCATAAATTCAAACGGGGGATTTCTCTTATGTATTTGTGTAGAGAAAATGTGTTTTAAAAGTAAAAGTGTGAGATGAGAATCCCTCTTTTGGAATTTATAGATAAACCCTATTTTTCTAGTTGGTTTTGTGTAAAAATAGAGTATGTGCAAATGATACTAATAAAGGTTTGATATTAATATATGTGATGTAATGAAAAAAAATACTAAAGTATAAATAAAGCAAATAATACTAAAATGAGACAACTAGAGAATAGTATGGAGAATTAGACCCCCTTATGAATGCTTAAGGTTGATCTCGGATGTAGATATGCTCATCTTACATGGTATGAAAGTGGTATGGAGAGGTACGGTAATTTACCAAGAGAGGTAAGAAAATGATGAAATGGAATTTGGGAAAAGGGTTATTTAGGAAAGGGAATGGTTTTGAATTGGAGAGAATGTTTTTTTGATTTTCGAGAGGGATGTTTAGAGGTTTTGGGGTGTTCTGAGTGTTGCTTTCAAGCTGAGATCACGGCATCTATTTATAGGGCTTATGGGGGTGCCAATTGATCGGGGTTTGGACATTCTTATAGAAATAGCATCTCAGGCACACTACTGATAGGTAGGGTCGCTGGGGTGCTATTTGACAGTATGTAACAAGTTTTTCAAAAAAATGATCTTAAAATACAAATCATAACTCAGAATTGTGCACCGAGTGGACTACTGGAAAGGGTATTCAAAGACCGTCAGGAATCCATTAAGCCGTTCCCGGGTCCAGAAGTTGACCAAAGTCCAACAGGGCCCAAAAGCACCCATTGGTCACTAGATAAGCTTTTGGAGTAAAACACAACCTTCGTCCGAACTATAAGGTCAATTCGTGAATTGGGTGGATCGTTTAAAAGGGTATATAGAAAAATTCAAAGATTAATTAAGCTTTCGATCAAGCGAGAGAGTTAACTTGAGTCAAACGGTTCTCGGGAGCGCCCGGTAGCCTCAATATCAGTACTCGAAGTATGATTTAGGGTTTCTGGTGAATGACTGAGTTATAGGGACCTAAGGATATTCTAATGGGGTCTTAGGACGGGGTTTATACACAATCCCCTAAAATACTAGTTTCTCAAATCCCAAAGTCTAAACCGACTTCCCGATTGTACATCCAAGTGTTCAATCACCTGAATTCCCAATCCTCCTCACCCCAACACATTTATTAGTTGGCTTAACACACATACTAAACCCTAGAAAGCATTCCCCAATACTTCAACTCCACCCCGAAAGCCCCTACGTTCATTTCTCAAGCTTTAAGGGTCAAAATAACGCACAAAAACTTTAGGCATGCTAGAAAATTGAGTTGTCCACACATACTAAACCCTAGAAAGCATTCCCCAATAGTCCCACTCCACCCTGAAAGCCCCCACGTTCATTAATCAAGCTTTAAGGGTCAAAATAATGCACAAAAATCTAAGCATGCAGGAAAATTGAAGTGTTTCAGTCAACCAAACTGATTTGCGGCCCCAACAAATTAGTTTGGTTTGCGGGAGTGCCAATCATCTTTTTCCTTGGGTTTTCTCCTTTAAAACCGTCCAATGGAGGTTCCAAGCCCCCCTAAACATAAAATTTATATCCTACATCATTATATTAACATCCTAGAACTATTATAACATAATATTAGCCCTGTATCCATCATTGAAACCCTAGGATTCAAAATCAAACTTTAATTCTCTCAAATACAAAATTAACCCAATTTTTGTTTTCATTATTTCAACCATCCTCTACATGCCCATCCCCGTAAATGTTACTTTAGTTATTAATTTTTATAGAACAGTCGTTAATTAGTTTTCAATTTCAATCTAGTATAAATCGCAATCTACATCTCGTGTTTTAAGTCTCAAAGATTCAACCTTTAAATATAAAATTCCATCTTGTAATTAACTACATCAACATTTAATTTATAGAAATTAATTACTTGCCTTTGAGGATCAAAATCTAAAATCTCAATTGTTGGGCCCCTTCTCTTCTCTTCTCTTCCCCTCTCTTCTCTTCTCCTCTCTTCTCTTCTCCGAGCCTTTCTCTCCCGTTCTTCCTCTTTTTGTTCTTCTAATCTCTCTCTTAAACTCAATTATGAACAAGGTTAAGGGTGGGCTTCCATACACTTCCCCTACCCTTAAATACCTCCTTGTATCACCCTAATCCATTTTTTCCATCAAACCTGTGTAAAATGACCATCTTTCCCTTATAAAAGTCCTACTACGTCCAAAAATCCCCCAAAACACAATAATAACATTTGAGTACCAATTATGTACTATTTCGACTCATTATGGATCACCGGTAAACTCAAAAAGGTCACCCGAGTCACCCAACTAAAAATACACCCACATCTCATTAACGGTCCCAACACATATGCGTCGCCCTTAAAATATACAGATCCACCAATGTAACACTATCGATATAAATATAATAAACCTTAATTTTTCACTCATACGCAACATATACTAAATCACATATATATTTACTTAACATACAAGTAAATAATAATAATAATAATAATAATAATAATAATAATAATAATAATAATAATAATAATAATAATAATAATAATAATAATAGTAATAATAGTAATAATAATAATAATAATAATAATAATAATAATAATAATAATAATAATAATAATAATAATAATAATAATAATAATAATAATAATAATAATAAAGGGCCAACCCCTCATCAGGCCCAGATGACCCTTCGAAGGGCCGATCCCTCATCATGGTCTGGACGACCCTATGAGGGTACGACATTACGAGGCCCAAACTAGGCCAGGCTCGCTGCTAGCAGGAACATTTCCCTCAGCCTCACATCATAGTCCAAGGGTGACATCATCATAGCGCATGATTTGGGAGACACGTGGAATAGTGCGCGTGGTACTCCTACGGCACGTGGACAAGACCGTTATAACAATATCACCCCCTCACGTGAGGGAATATTATGTCATCATTAATCACAGGTGGCACTTCCAGGTGTCAGCAGGGGATTGGCTAGATCATAACCCACATGCACCATGCATGCTTGAGGGGTACACTACTCCCTCCAAGACCTATATATACATGTCGCCTACAACCCTGCAAAGGGATCAATAATTGTAACCCTAGCTAAAACTCTGCTCGTACACACAGTAGAGAGAGAGAGAGAGAGAGAGAGTGAGCTTATGTGCATTGCATCTAAGGCCATTAGTGCCCATACTTAGTGGATCACACACTCACAGTGGATGTAGGACTAATTGGCTGAACCACTATATATCATTGTCTTATTCCTCTTATACTGATCTCCTTCTATATACTTATACATACATATCTCTATGGTTGCCATGGTTATCACTGTTTGAGCTCATCGTCACTTATCTGGTGATGATGAATCTTAGCATCATCAGTTTGGCGCCGTATGTGGGAAACTGAAACGATGATGGATATCTGTCGAGGTATCAAATCATCTTGACAAGTGTCACTCATCAAACTGATCATACACTTATCTCAAAAGAAACACTATCCCTTAGCCATCTTAACAACTTCGATGACTAAGGGCTAGGGGGTTATTGATATACCCATATATACCCTCGTCCAGGCCGAGGGCATCCTCCACCTAGACGAGGCCAAGGTGATCTCTCAACCAGTATCAGACGACCCTTCAAGGGGTTGACCCCTCATCAGGCCCAGACTACCCTTCAAGGGGTTGACCCCTCATCATGGCTCAGACGACCCTTCAAGGGGTCGAACCCTCATTAGTATCAGACGACCCTTCAAGGGGATGACCACTCATTAGGCCCAGATGACCCTTCAATGGGCCGACCCCTAATCATGGCTCAGACGATCCTTCAAGGGGCCGACCCCTCATCAGGCCCAGGCGACCCTTCAAGGGACCAACCCCTCATCAGGCCCAGATGACCCTTTGAGGGGCCGACCCCTCATCATGATCTGGATGACCCTGTGAGGGTACGATAGTACGAGGCCCAAACTAGGCCGAGCTCGTTGCTAGCAGGAACTTTGCCCTCGGCCTCACATCATAGGCCGAGGGAGACATCATCATAGCCCGTGATTTGGGAGACGCATAGAATAGTGCGCGTGGGACTCCTACGGCACGTGGATAAGACCGTTATAACAATATCACCCCCTCACGTGAGGGAATATTATGTCATCATTAATCACAGGTGGCATCTCCATGTGTCGGCAGGGGATTGGCTAGATCATAACCCACATGCACCATGCATGCTTGGGGGGTACACTACTCCCCTAAGACCTATTTATACTTATCGCCTACAACCCTGCAAAGGGATAAATAATTGTAACCCTAGCTAAAACTCTGCTCGTACATACAGTAGAGAGATAGAGTGATCTTATGTGCATTATATCCAAGGCCATTAGTGCCCATACTTAGTGGATCACACACTCACAGTGGATGTAGGCCTAATTGGCTAAACCACTATATATCATTACCTTATTCCTCTTATACACATCTCCTTCTATATACTTATACATACATATCTCTATGGATGCCATGGTTATCACTATTTGAGCTCATAATCACTTGTCTGGTGATGCTGAATCTTAGCATCATCAGTTTGGCATCATATGTGGGAAACTGAAACGATGATGGATATCTTCTAAGGTATCAAATCATCTTGACAAGTGTCACTCATCAAACTGATCATACATTACTCTCAAAAGTAGCACTATCCCTCCGCCATCTTAACAACTTCGATGACTAAGGGCTGGGGGTGATTGATATACCCATATATACCTTCGGCCAGGCCGAGGGAATCCTCCACCTAGACAAGGCCAAGATGATCTCTCAACCAGTATCAGACGACCCCTCAAGGGGTCGACCCCTCATCATTCCCAGACGACCCTTCAAGGGACCGACCCCTCATCATGGCTCAGATGACCCTTCAAGGGGTCGACCCCTCATCAGACCCAGACGACCCTTTAAGGGGCTGACCCCTCATCAGGCCTAGACGATCCTTCAAGGGTCCGACCCCTCATCATGGTCTGGATAACCATATGAGGGTACGACAGTACGAGGCCTAAACTAGGCCACGCTCGCTGGTGACATCATCATAGCGTGTGATTTGGGAGACGCATGGAATAGTGCGCGTGGGACTCCTACGGCACATGGACAAGACCGTTATAACAATATCACCCCCTCACGTGAGGGAATATTATGTCATCATTAATCACATGTGGCACCCCCAGGTGTCAGTAGGGTATTGGTTAGATCATAACCCGCATGCACCATGCATGCTTGGGGGGTACACTACTCCCCCAAGACTTATATATACATATCGCCTACAACCCTGCAAAGGGATTAATTATTGTAACCCTAGCTAAAACTCTGATCGTACACATAGTAGAGAGAGAGAGTGAGCTTATGTGCATTGTATCCAAGGCCATTAGTGCCCATACTTAGTAGATCACACACTCACAGTGGATGTATGCCTAATTGGCTGAACCACTATATATCATTGTCTTATTCCTCTTATACTCATCTCCTTCTATATACTTATACATACATATCTCTATGGCTGCCATGGATATCACTGTTTGAGCTCATCATCACTTATCTGGTGATGATGAATCTTAGCATCATCAGTTTGGCGCTGTCTATGAGAATGAGAAAACATCTCTTCCTTTATACAGCTTGACCTCACCGGGCACTCTGGTGGTGAGCCAGTTCTCCCCCTGTGTGTGGAGTTGTTTCACCATTGAAAGAGACCCATTAAGGTTTTCAAGTGCACCATTCTTTTCTTCAGTTAAACTCTTCATAGCTCAACATATGGCACTGGAGATGCCACCACCACCTCTCCCTCCACCGGATAGTGGGGTGGGACCCAGTTCGAGTCAACCACCACCTCAGTCGAAGATGGCTGATGTGGAGATCGCCTTTAAGTCTCTGGCAGCAAGCCAACGGATTATGCAGGAGCAGTTTACAGCTCTTCGCCAAAACATAGTAAACCTCCAAGAGTCTCACCGAAGATGATTACTCCAGTAGCAGCTCAGGGAAAACATGAGGCCAGGGGACCACCCCAGGAACCATGCAAAGACTTGCCACCTCCACATAGGCATAGGGATGTTATTGATCCCCGGCATCTACGCCTGGGGAGGCAAGGAAACCCTTGTCCAGAAGACAAGTATGATGATGTGGAGGAGAAAGAGGCCCCTATAGAGTGCTGGGAGACGTATGAGGTCTCCAATAATACTGTGCGGCCTATCCAGGAGAGCAGAGGGAAGTGTGGAAGGCAAAATCCCGACGATCGCCCGAGAGGCTCTGCTTCTGATCGTCTGAGTAGGGGGTCGGCCTTTGAGAGTCTAGGACCAATAAATGACCTGCGAGAAAAACTGTCCCGATCGAAAAGTGTTGCGAGATCCAGAAGGGAGGCAGCAGATAGCTGACCCCACAGGGGCCGACCCCACGAACGGGACAACGGTTAGGGAGCAGTAAACAGCCAACACAGACCTGCAGCAGCAGAACCCTCTGTTCACCTCAAAGAGGCGGCAGGGGATATCATCAGCCAGGCTGACCCTACAAGTCCATGGAATGACTCGATACAAAGGCTGGAGGATAAAATTGGTGACATACTGAAAATTTGAGACCCTCTTTAGAGAGGATACTTCATAGGCTCACCCTTTGTGGCAAAGATAGTCAACTTCCCAACGACATCCAAGTTTAAGCCACCTGTGATCACCCCAAGGTATGATGGGAGTACCAACCTTGTCCATCATATTGAGATGTACCAATCATCGGCACACATATACTCTATCTCAGATGAGATGAGGTGTCGTGCCTTTTCTGCCACTCTAACTGAGGCGACACATGTCTGGTATATGCCTCTCCCAAAGAACTCCATTGAAAACTTTAAGCAGTTAGTAGACCGGTTTATCCATAACTTTTGCTTCGGAGTGAGGCCATATAAGAAGACCACACACTTTCTCTATGTTAAGCAGGGGAAGAACGAGAGTCTGAGTGACTACATAGCCAGATTTAACAAGGAAAAGTTAGAGGTAGAAGACTATGAGGAAAGCATAGCTATGACAACCCTTATTGGGGGACCCCAAAAGGGGAAGCTATAATGGAAGCTTACTGAAGACCCCCCGAGGACGATGGCGGAATTATCGTCAACGGCTGGAAAGGTGATGAACGCCTAAGAGGCGATGGCAGCAAAATACGAAGATGAAAAAGGAGGCACCAGTGGAGGCAAGTACCAGAAAAAGAACAAAGAGGGGAAGAAGAGGTCTATAGACGATAAATTCACGGATTACAGCCCTTTGATGGTCAGCTATGAGCATATCTTGAATGAGATAAAAATTGATTGATCCTTGAAGTGGCCTGAGAAGCTGAGGGCAGCCCCCCATAAGAGGAACAAGAATCTGTGGTGTGAATTTCACCAAGACCATGGTCATGTCACCGACAAGTGTTTTGCTCTGAAAGATGAAATCGATAAAATGCTAAAAGAAGGGAAGCTTAGGAAGTACGTTGATAGAGGTGTCTTCAAGAGGGGCCGAGAGGATGACCCCAAAAAGAAGAGAGGTGATGCATGCCAAGAAGATCCTGCAAACAGAAGGGACGACCATTCAGATGATGACGACGACCCTGACCTCCTCCCGAGAGATGACCATGGCCCTGTAAAGAGACTTAATATGATCTCACTCGGTATTGGGATGATTTCCAGGGGACTAGCAGGAGAAGGGTCAGTGGTAGCAGACAAGATGGCCCATGTAGCTGAAGCCAAGGCTGTGACAAAATCTGTACACTCAACCTCTGTTGAAGCAATGTCAGAAAATAGGAAGAAGGTTGATATGGATACTTTGATAGTGGGGTTATCAAGAATGGACTTTAAAGGCCTCTTAGCCCCACATGATGACCCTCTCGTCATCACTACCAGGGCTCATAAATGTGAGGTGCCGAGGATCTTGGTAGATGGGTGTAGTTTTGCAGATGTGATGTTCTGGCCGTGCTTCAAAGACTTAGGCCTTAGTCATGCTAGACTCGTCCCATACCATCACCCATTAATTGGGTTCAATGGGAAAAGGTTCACCCCCTTGGAGTGTATGAGGCCGATGTCAGGATGGGGGACGAGTGGCCGAGATGTCTTACCAAGAAGGTCAGCTTCTTCGTGATGGATGAACATATCTTTTAGGCCTACAACATTATACTAGGATGGGTAGCCCTCAAGGGGTTTGAAGCTGTGTCATTTACGGTTCATCAGATGATTAAATTTTTGACCCCTTATGGGGTAGGGGAAGTTCAGGGAGACCAGACGACAGCATGAGAATATTACTTCAACTTCGCTGAAGAGAGAAAGCTGCACAAAAAGGCAACAACCACTTACAATATTGATACCCTCGACCCTAGGGATGAGATAAAACTGAAGAAAGGAGAAGCCACAGAAGAGCTAGAATCCATCATCCTCAATGAGGATGAACAAAAAAAAACCGTTTAAGTCAAAAAAACTCTAAAGCCAGACATCAAAGAAGACCTCATCGAGCTGTTAAGGAGAAGACATAACGTCTTTGCGTGGAGTCATGCAGATATGCCAGGGATCGACCCCAAAATCATGTTCCTCATGCTCAACGTGGTAGAAGGTGCAAATCTGGTAAAGCAGAAGAGGAGAATTTATTCTCGAGAAAAGTATAAGGTCATAAAGGACGAGGTCAAGAAGCTGGAAGATGTTGAGTTTATCAAAGAGGTCATCTATCCTGAATGGCTTTCCAATGCAGTCATAGTCCCAAAAGCCAATGGGAAATGGAGAATGTGTGTAGACTTCACCGACCTCAACAAACATTGTCCCAAAGACAGTTTCCCTCTCCCTCGCATTGATCAGATGGTAGACGATACCACAGGCCATGAGCTGATGAGCTTCATGGATGCCTATTCAGGTTATAACCAGATCTTCATGAGCCCTGAGGACTCTGAAAAAATAGCCTTCATTACCGACAAGGGGATGTACTGTTATAGGGTCATGCCATTTGGCCTAAAGAATGCAAGGGCAACGTATCAGCGCCTTGTGAATAAAATGTTCGAAGACCAAATTGGGAAGACTATGGAGGTTTATATAGATGACATGATGACCAAGAGTTTGAAGGTACAAGATCATGTGGTTGACCTCAAGAGGACCTTTAACACGATGGACAAGTACCAGATGAAGCTCAACCCGGCCAAATGTGTCTTCGAGGTTGGGGCAGGGAAATTCCCGGGGTTCATCGCGAATCAAAGAGTCCTTGAGGCCAATCCTGAGAAGATAAAGGCCCTCCTAGAAATGAAGACCCCCAAGACCATTAAAGACATTCAGAGGCTCACGGGGCAAGTGGCTACTTTGAATAGGTTCGTATCCAGAGCTACAGACAAGTTTTTATCGTTCTTCAAAATTCTCAAAAAATCCTTTGAATGGAATGAAGAGTGTGGCTAGGCTTTCAAATAATTGAAGTCATGCCTAGAGCCTCCTTTGCTGTTATCACGACCAGTACAGGGTGAACGACTACATGTGTACCTAGTTGCCTCAGAATCAGCCATTGTGAGAGGAGAGGATGGGGTATAGAAGCCTGTGTATTTTAATAGTAAGGCACTCCAAGGGGCAGAGCAAAGATACCCAAGGATGGAGAAGTTAGCCTATGACTTGATCCATGCATCAAGAAAGATGAAGTCGTACTTCCAGTCCCATACAATGGTCATCCTCACTGAGTCTCCTCTTAGGAAGGTCTTACACAAGCAAGAAAAATCGGGTAGGCTAATGGCTTGGGCTATAGAGTTGGGAGAGATTGACATTGTGTATCAACCTAGGGTGGCCATTAAGGTGCAATCATTAGCTAATTTCGTGGATGAATTTACTTGGGAAGATGATGAGACTAAAGATGAGAGCCTCAAAAAGACAGATGCTTGGCAAGGCAGAATTGTTGACCCATCCACGGATAAGGCTGAGACAAGCACCTCTAAAGAAAAAGTGGATAAAAACAAAGAGGGAAGATATCTCTTTAGACAGGGGTCCCTCACCGACAAAAATTTTTCAGAAGAACAGACTATGTGGAGCCTCTTCATTGACGGGTCCTCCTGCGACAGCGGGAGTGGGGCTGGATTAATAGTATCATCACCCGATGGCACAGACATTGAGTACGCCTTGAGGTTCAACTTTAAAGCCGCCAATAATGAGTCTGAATATGAGGCCCTTATAGCCGGCCTCTCCTTGGCTAAGTCTCTCAGTGTCGGCCAGATCTTAGTCCATAGTGATTCAAGACTGGTAGTGAATCTGATACTAGGAGCCTACGAGCCTAAGGTTGACAGAATGGCCAAATACCTTGAAAGAGTGAAGTCACTGTTGAAGAGCTTCAGAGAAGTAAAATTCAAGAGGATACCTAGGCTTGATAATGGCCTAGTTGATGCACTTGCAAGGATGGCCTCAGCAACTAGGACAGATATCAAGAGGACAGCCCCAGTGGAAATTTGGTTCGATCAACGATTGAAGAGGCAGAGGGAACACTTAGCACTTACTTAAATATCAACAGGGAAGCCTCATGGATGGACCCTCTAATAAGATGCATTAAAGAGGGGGAGATGTCAGAAGTAAAATAAGAAAAAAAGAAGTTGAGATACAGAGCAGCAAAATTCATGGTCATCGGAGACACCATGTACAAAAAGGGGTTCTTGCTCCCCTTGCTCACATGTGTGCACCTGTCTGAGGTCCCTCACATTCTGCAAGATGTGCACGAGGGGTCATGCTCAAGCCATGTTATGGGAAGATCATTAGCAAAGAGGATAGTAACCCAGGGATACTGGTGGCCGACCCTGGGGAAAGATGTCGTAGCATACGTAAAAAGATGCTACAAGTGTCAAAGGTTTGCCACCATCCCTTACCAGCCCCATCAGCCTCTTACCTCTATCGCATCCCCATGGCCATTCACAGTGTGGGGAGTTGATCTAGTAGGGCTATTACCTAGGGCCATCAATAACTATCGATAGATCGTAGCAATTGACTATTTCTCAAAATGGGTTGAGGCGGAGCTGATGGTTATGATTACCGAGAAGAAGACCTTCCAGTTCATCTGGAAAAACATTATATGTAGATATGTCCTTCCCAATACCCTCATCTCAGATAACGGGACTAAATTCAAGAATACATCTCTGTAGAAGTACTGTGAAAGGGTGAGTATCAAACAATTCTTCTCTACCCCAGGCCGACCTCAGGCTAATGGGCAAACTGAAGTCACAAACAGAACCATCCTAGAAAGGATCAAGAAGAAACTCGAGGAGGCAAAAGGAAGATCGATCGATGAGTTATACATTGTATTATGGGCCTACAGGACGACGGGAAAGACCCCTACCGGAGAAACCCCGTTCATGCTGGCATATGGCTCAGAAGCCGGCATCCCCACCGAGATTGGGTTTCCTACCCATAGATTCCAAATGTATGACCCTCAGAGAAATATGGAAGAAAGGAGACTTGACCTAGATTTGATCGAGGAAAGGAGGGAGGACACCGAGATAAGGACACCAGCCTACCAGCAGAGGATTTCCAGGTTCTACAACCAGAGGGTGAAGCAAAGGCTAATCGCAGTGGGGGACTTAGTCCTAAAAAAGACTTGGCAAAAGCCTAACAAGCTCCACCCAAATTAGCATGGACCATATAGGGTCATTGATGAAGTTGTCCCGGGAACCTATAGACTAGAAAACCTAGAAGGGGAACCCTTTTCCAATCCATGGAATGCAGATCATTTGAAGAAATACTATCAATAATGTTGTAATGTCCTATTTGACCATAGTTGTAATGAATATGTTGCTCTAATTAAACAATTGGAATGTTAATGAGAATGTAATATTGATCCCTCATCTTTTGTTTGTTAATTCTAGCATAATTGGGGTTATCCTTGGTTAAAACCACCCTCGGCTATAATGAGGGTCAATGGTGGGGATGACCCCCCAGTCACCCTTACGAAAGACGAGGGGGACTTGAATTTTAAAGCCATTAAATTGGTGGGAAACAACCCTCAGCTATAATGAGGGTCAATGGTGGGGATGACCCCCCATTCACCCTCAAGAAAGACGAGGGGGACTTGAATATAAAGCCATTATATTGGTGGGAAACCACCCTCGGCTATAATGAGGGTCAATGGTGGTGATGATCCCCCATTCACCCTCAAGAAAGACGAGGGGGGACTTGAATTTTAAAGCCATTAAGTTGGTGGAAAACCACCCTCGGCTATAATGAGGGTCAATGGTGGGGATGACCCCCCATCCACCCTCAAGAAAGACGAGGGGGAATTGAATTTTAAAGCCATTAAATTGGTGGGAAACCACACTCAGCTATAATGAGGGTCAATAGGGGGGACGACCCCCCATTCACCCTCAAGAAAGACGAAGAGGGAATTGAATTTTAAAGCCATTAAATCGGTGGGAAACAACCCTCGGCTATAATGAGGGTCAATGGTGGGGACGACCCCCCATTCACCCTCAAGAAAGACGAGGGGGACTTAAATTTTAAAACCATTAAATTGGTGGGAAACAACCCTCGGCTATAATGATGGTCAATGGTGGGGACGACCCCCCATTCAACCTCAAGAAAGACGAGGGGGGACTTGAAATTTATAATGATTAAATTGGTGGGAAACCACCCTCGGCTATGATGGGGGTCAATGGTGGGGACGACCCCCATTCACCCTCAAGAAAGACGAGGGGGGACTTGTAAGAGGAATAAACACAACAGCCAAGTAATACAAGAGGCAAGCACAGAAAGACAGGAAGAGGCATTATATTACAAAATATTATAGATGTTTTTCCAATAAAAATGGAGTACAAGAATATATGTTACATGAAGAGGGTATGGGCTACAGACAGCCATCCTATTCAGCAAAATCGGAGGGCAAGGTTTCAACGTCAATTAGAGGAGTTTCTTCAGCGACCTAAACATGCCGATCCTCAGATGTGTCGATACCTTTGACATGCACTTGGGACTCCACATGGTCTAAGGCCTCAGCAATAAGAGGGTCATCCAATTGAACTGCCTCACGAGGGGAGAAAACTGAAGTGACGGCATTAGCGAACTTAAGGACAACCCACCGAAAGGCCGTCCTGATCCCCTCTCCAAGTACTCAAGGCTGAAGCCTTGAAACTCGTCTGAGAGTTTATAATCCTCCACCGCATCAGCCTCTACCTTCTTTACTGCCTCGGCTAGCTCGCTCTTGAACTAGGTGTTCAGGGATTCTTCCTTTGCCTTGAAGAGGTCATCCTTTGCCTTCAGATCTGCATCGTGATGCCTCATAACCTCATCTAGGACCCTCGCATGCTCGATCCTGGCACTCTCCAATGTTGCCTTGGCAGTCTCTAGTTCGGTCTGCAGCTCAGCCTCATGCTGCATAGCTCTCTCGGATTCATGAAATTTTTATTGATTCTCGGCCATCCATTTGGAAGCCGACATAAAGGCACAAACAGACTGCACAAAAGCAGGCACGTATTAAGGGGTCGAGGAAACAGTTGGTAAAAAGTTGGACTGAGGAAATGAAGTAAAAATAAGTACCTGGGCCAGAGTATGAAGACCGTAATCATACACCTTAGTCAGGGGCATCTTTGACAAAAATTCGTAGTCAGCGGTCGAGGGGGAAAAAAACATAGAATCCTTGGCCGCCCTCAGGTTGGCTATGAGGGAAGACGATTCTGCTTTCAAGAATGTCAAATTTTTAGACCAATAATCCCCCATAATCGAAGAGGATCCGGCCCCCTCAGACACCTCCACCCTTGCCCTTGTTCGTGCATCAGGATGACAGCCTTTAGGAACTTCAGGCTCTTTCCTTTTGCGACTATCGGCGGTCGGCTCAACGTGCGTCGGCCCCACGGCCTTTGTCTTCTTCTGGGCCTGCTGAGGCTCTTTCCCTTTTTTCTTTTGTAGGCCAGACAGTAAGCTTGGGCCAGTCATCTCCCAAAATTGGTCATGGATATTTGCAGGACGACTTGAAAAGGATACGATATATCAAAAAAATACAGAGACAAAGATGAAACACTTGGAAAAAATCAAAAATTGAGCAGAAAACTACTCACAAAGTTTTGTTAGGGGGCCGACCCTCAGACCAACCTATTTGAGGAAACGAGGGATCATCAAATCTTTAAATTTGGAAATCTTACCCTCTTTCCCTCACTCCCTTAGGTAGTCAACAATGACCCTCTCCTCCAAGCTGAGTCCGGGGACTGATCGCGCTTTTATTGAAGGGTTGGACCGTACCCTTGGTACCCTAGGACCGTCTTCCACCGGCTCGCCCTCGACGGGGAATTCCCAATCCCCATAGATTAAGAAAAACCTTTTCTTCCATTCATGATTGGAAGTCTGAGCCACATGGATAAGCTTCTTGTCAGACTTCCTAGCCCCCAAATGGAAATACCTAGGCTGTTTGGATGACGAGGTGATGTTGTAGCAGAAAATGAATACATCGGTTGAGGGCTCATCCGCGAATGAATTCTTCCAAAGTGAGATATAGCCGAGGATGATTCTCCAAGAGTTAGGAGGAAGTTGAGAAGGAGAAACCCCAAGGGCAGACAAGATGTCGACTATAGTAGGGTGTAGAGGGAACCTAACGCCTACCCTTAGCATCGTCTCGTAAACAACAATCTATCCCTCGTCCCCCTAGAAGACCCTCTCATCTTTAGTTGGGAACCTCATATTTATATTGGACTATATGCCAAAGAGATGCCTCCATACTAAGATATCACGGTCCTTCACTGACGATACATAAGTTGAGGCACTTGAAGTATCAACTTGACCATCATCATCATCAGAGCCCTCATCATCATCCTCAGCTCTCTCATCCTCGGATCCCCCAGCTTCGTCGCCTATTAGAAGGCCATCTGGAAAGGCTACTTGAAATGCAAGAGGGGACATGGCTGTTATAGGAGCAGCCTCAGAAGGTACTCCGGCCTCAGCTTATCGACTTGGGCTAAGAGTGCATGTCTCTCTCCTTCCGGAAGGACCAACACCCGCTGGCAATGATGCTCTCTGATCCATTTCCCCTCTTATGATTGACTCTCGGCTAGACGACAAGATGACCCACAGGACCTAGGGGGTATTATCGTTTCTAGAGGAACCGGGAAAATACCCAATTAGGGTTAGCCCCTCGTCTTATTTCGTCCTCTTCCTCTATTCGTCTAATCTCAGCAAAGAACTTCTCCCTCAAGGTTGGGAACTCCTCGACTAAATCATAAAGCCTCCTAAGCATTAAAGGGAAGCCCCTACACTTAAAGGAATCTGGCTACGCTAACCACAAATAGGATTACAGTAGACTAAGTTTGACTCTTAGATCAAACCTTAAGAAATGAAAAGCTTTTTAGGTTTAAATACTCAAGAACAACTCGCCGGAGAAGAAGGCCGGAAGGATACAAAACAGCCAAAGAAAAATTGATTCCTACAAGCCTAAATCAAGAAAGCAAACAACAATGGAAGATAAATATGTCACTAGGGTAGAGAGATTACCTGAGAAAGAACAGCGAGACTGCCAAGCTCGAAATACTGAAATTATAGAAATGGCAGTTTGATATTGTTGGGAAACTAAAGAGAGAAATCTTGGGCGTGAAGAAGAAGGAGGAGAAAAGAAAATGTTTTAAAAAAACCTTTATATACCTTGTTACAAGTGGGCCCAACAATCAATACAGGGCACAACCCATGAGGAAATACATCATTAGGGAACAAAGTCCCAAGCAAAGTGTGCAGCTGCCACATCTAGGAAATTGAAATGATGATGGATATCTGTCGAGGTATCAACTCAGATTGATAGGTGTCACTGATCAAACTGATCATACAGTTATCTCAAAAGCATCACTATCCCTCAGCCATCTCAACAACTTTGATGACTAAGGGCTGGGGGGTGATTAATATACCCATATATACCCTCATCTAGGCCGAGGGCATCCTCCACCTCGATGAGGCCAAGATGATCTCTTCACCAGTATCAGATGACCCTTCGAGGGGTATACCCCTCATTATGGCTCATACGACCCTTCAAGGGGCCGACCCCTCATCAGTATCAGATGACCCTTCAAGGGGCCGACCCCTTATCGGGCCCAGACGACCCTTCAAGGGGCTGACCTCTCATCATGGCTTAGACGACCCTTCAAGGGGACGACCCCTCATCAGGCCCAAATGACCCTTCAAGCGTCCAACCCCTCATCAGGCCCAGATGACCCTTCAAGGGGCCGACCCCTCATCATGGTCTTGACGACCCTATGAGGGTACGACAGTATGAGGCCCAAACTAGGCCAAGCTTACTGCCAGTAGGAACTTTACCCTCGGCCTCACATCATAGGCCGAGGATGACATCATCATAGCGCGTGATTTGGGAGATGCGCGGAATAGTGTACGTGGGACTCCTACGGCACGTGGATAAGACCGTTATAATAATATCACCCCCTCACGTGAAGGAATATTATGTCAACATTAATCACAGGTGGCACCTCCAGGTGTCAGTAGGGGATTAGCTAGATCATAACCCATATGCACCATGAATGCTTGGGGGGTACACTACTCCCCCCAAGACCTATATATACTTATCGCCTACAACCCTGCCAAGGGATAAATAATTGTAACCCTAGCTACAACTCTGCTCGTACACACAGTAGAGAGAGAGAGTGAGCTTATGTGCATTGTATCCAAGGCCATTAGTGCCCATACTTAGTGGATCACACACTCACAGTGGATGTAGGCCTAATTGGCTGAACCATTATATATCACTGTCTTATTCCTCTTATACTCATCTCCTTCTATATATTTATACATATATATCTCTATAGCTGCCATGGTTATCACTGTTTGAGCTCATCATCACTTATCTGGTGATGTTGAATCTTAGCATCATCAATAATTGTAGACACCCCATTCTAGCACCCACAATCTCTCCTTAGGTTCCTAGTGCCTCCATGCATCACTACGAACCTAAGTCATACCCCGAGTATTGATCAAGAGGCCACCAGATGCTCTTAGGCTCCGTTTGACCAAAAGTCAAACTCTTCAGCTCGATTGAGACTGAATAAATCTTCAAAGGGCACTAAAACACCTTCTCAACGGTCTACCCCGTGCATGATTCTAACTTACAGTACGGATGAATACCCGTTTTCCCCAAAAACTTGATCAAGAGGCCATCGGATGTCCCCAGGCTCCATTTGACCAAAGTTAACTCTTCTTCTCAACCGATACTGAATGAATCTTCAAAGAGCACTGAAACCCCTTTTTAATGGTCTGCCTCGTGCGTGATAATGACTTATGGTATGGGCGAACGATCTGTTTTACTTCGAAAGGTCATCAAACGCTTCAAGGCCCCGGTTGACCAAAGTTAACTCCCCAAACTGAGTCAAACTCTTTGGAATGTCAAAGTTCATCTCCTAACCTTTCTAATGGTCAGCCCCGTGCACAATTCTGACTTACCATGCGGACGAAAGATCCGTTTGCGTCCGACGACCCCCTGTCCAAAGGATCCATGAGCGCTTCCGAGCCACATTTGTCCTAAAGTCAACTCTCGGACCCTGGAGCAGTCTAAGTACTTTCAAAGGTCTCTGAATTACCTTTCTAGCAGTATACGCCATGCGTAATTCGGATCAATGAATTGCGTTTTACGACTATTTTCCCAAAAGAATCTGAAAAAGACTTCCAAATGGCAAGCTCAAAGTGTGCCTAAAGACACCTGTCGATTGGTAGGACCAGACCTATGACGATCGGTAATGCCCTGGGCCTATAAAAAGGAGAGCCTGACCTCATTACAATGTAACCCCAGATCGGAGATCCATCACTCTCAACGAACTCAAAAAACCTCCCTTGAAGTCAATGTGATTTCTACCCCCAAGTCCCTTTCCAACCCTCACTTTTCATCAAACTTGGTAAATTAACTACCCTTCATCATCACCCAAGTGCAAAGGTTGCTCTCCAACATTCAAGATCTTCAAGAAGGTCCAAATTTCTCAAATTCTCCTAAATTCGCATTAACTTGTTTTATTACTTAACACTTTTATTCTCTCCATCTCACATGTCCTAATATACTTTTTATTTAGTATTATTGCACTTCTCTTATTTTTCATATAAATAAAAACCCAAAAAAAAGAAAAAGAAAAAGAGGGTTTACTCATAAATTCTAAACGGGAATTCTAACACTTTTTCCACGCTTTTCTCACACTAAAACACCTTTTCATACACACACACACACACATAAGAGAAGTCCCCGGTTGGATTCATGGGATAAACCCCATCCCTCGTTTTTCATACGAAATACGTGCACTTTGATGCCTCTATAAGCTACGTAGGCATGTCGGGGTAAAACTCAAGACTCGAGTCCTATTTTTTCAATTTTTATTTTCCATTTTTTAATTATTTAACTTAATTCTCTCCTATATACTTATTTACATATACATATATTTGTTCTTAGTGGCATATTATTCAATACTCGTTATCGTTCCATTATAATGGTCAACGCAAGGATAATATGACTCACTTTATCTCTTCCATGATACAAGTCGATGATTCCTATCTCCACTACATATATACGCATGCACACATATCACGGGGAAATAGAGGAAAATCATAACAAATCCATGAGAGACCGCAAGGGCGAAACGGGTGCCTAAAACCTTCCCACTTCGTAACTTATCCTCTGAACCCTACTCGAATCATTTTTGGTTTCATATGTATCCGTATCTCTTTGATGTTGTTTCGTGTGTATCAGTATGTCTCTGATGTTGTCCTTCGGGATGGCTTCACCTTCTTTTGCCTATTTTGTGTAAAATAGACTGGCCACTCCATCTCTCTACATTTTTCACCTCACATATCGTCGACGACGGTCGAAGCTCTCCCAAGAGGGAGGCGCATGACCAAGATCATCTCACTATACCATCTATCTCTCTCTCTCTCCGAGAGGTACGGGGATGGCCACAGTACTGTGAGGATCGGGGATGGCCACAGTGGCGACTCCGCTGGGGATTTTTGTTTAAGAGGGCTAGACTCTATTTACATGTGTGTTTTATTTTCTTATACATTCCCCTATTTTGGATGTCCCCCTTTATTATTCATATGTACCACATGTTCCACATGTTCCACACATCACTTATCCGTGCTTGGCATACTATTGGTACTTTTACTTTTCTCCCTGTTGGCATGATCAAGAAAGATACTCTCATGATAAGATACTAATAAAGAGAATCATGCATGATTCACACGATATCACCAAAGAGCATTGTTATTTACCAAATTTTGTCCAGTAACTGGAGGGTCACTTCGTGATGGGAGTTGGTCTGGCAAGGCCGAGTCAGCCTACGCGATATGACTCTCACCTTCCATTGTCCAAGTACCTTTGACTTATATCGAACGGTTCCCCCAGAAGTCATGACGGGAGTTATATCGGAGGGAACTCGTTCACGTACGTCGAGTATATCGAATTTTCTCTCACACGTACCATCCCCACGAGGTATAAAGTGAGGTAATTCACGTACACTCAGGTATATCAAATGACTTGTCCACACGTACCGATTTCCCTCAAAAGCAAGACGTATATCGTGGAAGTCACGCCAAAGGGGGTAACCCTTTCCAATTCACCCAACCAACTGCAGACTCACATATAAGTGTCAAGCCTAGGACACACATGTTATATTGTCGGTTTCGACCCAAAACTCTGCCGAAATTCCGAGTCAGCCTGTCGCCCAAATTTTTGCACATCTTTAAAACAGGACCCTGCCGTAAGCCTGGTTACAAGTCCAACCATAGCTTTGCATATGTTACAAACCCAACTTTTCCAGGCTCGGGTCCCGTCCGGCATTTCATTTTACCTTTAGGAGAATTTAATACAAGTGAGAACATAATAATTATAATAAATCATGCTGAGACCCGTCTCCCAAAAATATTTCTCCTTTCTTTATCAAAATCCAAAAATATTTCTCCTTTCTTTATCAAAAATCCAAAAACATTTATCCTCTCTTTATCAAAAATCCAAAAACATTTCTCCTCTCTTTACCAAAAACCAAAAATATTTTGTCTTCCAGTCTAAAAAAAATGTTAAAAATATTTTCATTTTTTTCTCAAAAATAAATCCCATTTTATGCCTTGTCAGGTCGATTGCACACCCTTGGTCTGCCTCCTTATTGGCTTCGATCTTTAGTCAAATCACCCTGAAGTTCCATCCGTTACCCTGCTACTTCTTCCGAGTCCAAAATCCATACGCTTTCCATAGAGAACATAGATCAAGTACCAGTTTTGCAGCCAGATCTGAAGGTAATCTTAGCTCACCTCGTGTCCAAGGTTCACTACCTCCAGACTAAAGTCCGTGAGATGCAACGAAACTAGGTTCCTGTTCCTCAAGAGCTCGAGGCCCTATTCCCTCACGATATGCGTCCACTCGAGCCTATCTGGGCTCCCAAAGAGTATCAGCATGTTCCACTTGCCCCTTCTGTCGCCTGCCCAGCTTCCTATGCCAAACCTTGGCCAGCCTGGGGCTAACTTTCATATGATCACGGATCCAAAAGAGGAAGAGTTGAACAAGGTCAAAGAAGATCTCAAGATGCCAACTAAAAAGTTTGACAAGTCAGAATCTCTCGGAATTACATGGACTACACCCACATGTCTCCTTATCCTAAAGCAAGGTTACCCGAGAAGTTCAAGATGCCAAATATCGAGAAATTAGGAGGAAGTGGACCCCCGATTGTTCATCTTTGTAGTTATCACTGTTCTATGACTCTCCTAGGGGCTTCTGAAGAAGTGATGGACAAATTATGTCTGTAAACTTTGAAGGATATCACCCTCCTATTGTTTTTGTCTCTCGAGGAGTCCAGAATCCATAGTCGGGAGGATGTAGCCCGAGAATTCATGCCTCAGTAAAAATAAAATGAAGAGATTGAGGTCACCCTTCGTGATTTAGAGCTACTCAAACATAACTCTAGGGAATCATTCAGTAACTTCATATACCGATAGAGGGAAAAAGCAACCACCATGACCAATCGGCCATTCAAGGATGAAAAAGTCAATATAGTGAAGAAGAACTTCTTACCCCATGTTCAAGAAATAATTGGAGGACAATACTGTCCCCACTTTCGAGCTCTCAGAGAAGCAGGAGTAGAAATCAAAGAGGTTCTTACTAAAATGAAAGTTGAACCAAAGAAAGTGTCCGGACAGTTCACTCCGAGAAAATATGATAATCATTTCAATGTTGTAGTTTCAACCATCAACAACATCTCTTAACCAACCACCTCATGGGCACCAGAAAGCCACCCTGTCCTAGTCCAAAAGGAATACACCGAGCTCCATGCTCCCCCCTCCAAAGTTTATCAGGCCTTGTGAAACCAAAACCTTATTAAACCCTTAGACCCTCATCCATTGCCCAATCCACTCCCAAAAAACTTCAAAGCAGATGTCCATTGCACTTTTCACCAAACTGCTGACCATACCACCAACCAATGCTTTCACCTCTGAAACATAATCCAAGATCTGATTGACTAGGATGCCATTGCCCCACCCACTAATCTTAAGCCAAAACACTACTCACAGCCCACTCCCAAATCATACCAATGCCATCTTCCTAGAAGGTAACCCAGAATTTGATCCCTCAACTCAAATCACACCCATATACTCTCCTAAACCTCTCCAAAATTGCCCATATTTCCACCTACACCCTACTAGCCTCGCTGATCAGGAACTATCACTACTTAACAAAGCATGCATTATTGTCTGTGCCCGTTCTGAAAATAGAAGTATGGAATTATCACAAGTATTAAACCAACTCCCAGTGTTCGGGCTAAAACTTCCCTCACATATGATCATTAATTGCCAGAGGTTCAGTATGTTGTTCTTACAAGCAAGGGAATAGGCCTGAAAGTCAGACAGTTGGGTGGTACCAACCGATGAAGTGAGCCTAGATGATGTTGTCCAGATCATGGTAGATTTATTCAGGAAAATGAATAATATTTGCAGTATGGTTGAGTTACATGATACTCTCAAGTTACAAGGGAGCCTGGTCCCTTCACCCTTACATATCCCCACAGGATGGGAAGACCTGTACGAAGAAGCCATTGAAGTCGTGGAATGAATTGACTTTACATGTAAAGACAGAATTATTGCCACCGGATGGGGGGAAGGATTCGAAGATTCAAATGAAGAGAAAGCTTCAGAGAAAATTGGTTCGATAGCTAACATGTGTGGGATGATATAATTTAAAGAACTCCTCGAAGAAATAAACAAGGTGTCATAACAACTCGAGATTGATGAAGAAATAAGGTTCATGTTCTTCCCTTCTTCAGTAAATCACATGACCAGATCAGGAAGGCATTACTAGACCCAAGCATACCACCAGCCAATGACAAAGGTAAGGGTGTTAAAAACCTTTATATGCCATAGATGACCCTCGAGGAGAGTAAGATCCCCGATCAACTGAATAAAACTCAAGCTAACATCACTCTATGGGGGCTTTTCATGTCTTCCTAGCTGCACATAAATTCTTTGATCAAGTTTCTCACTGGATCCACGATTCCTCCTTCTACCACACCAGAAGAAGCGATAAATTTAGTCGGATCCCTGACCTCTACCCGAATGTTATCCTTTTCCAAAGAAGAAATCCCCAGAATCGGGCCAAACCATAATCATGCACTCAACATCTCCGTTGAAGTTATGGGGAAGATCGTACCACTCTCTCTTGTCGATAATGGATCCGCCTTAAATGTCTGCCCATTAAGAACCTTCAAATACTTAGGACTAAATGAAAGTGACCTCGCTCCAACCTCCGTTGCTATACGTGCCTACGAGAATACCCGTCAGGAAGTGAATGGATCCATAAAACTTGCAATAGGGGTTGGACCTATAAACCTTGTCATTGAATTCCAAGTAATTGACATCCCAGCTTGTTTTAACCTGTTGCTTCGATGACCTTGGCTCCACAGTATCAAGGGTGTGTCCTTCGCGCTCCATCAGAAATTGAAGTTTTTCATCGACGGACGAGTCATCACCATTTTGGGCGATGACGAAAATGTTGAGGGTGCAAGTACCAGCAATCCAATCCTTGAGATACAACATGGGTCAAATGATATGCTTCTGTCAGGATTACGAGTTGAGCCACTTCTACTCCCGGCAGGGGACAATTTCAGAGAAAGGGTTTGTCCAGAATATGATCCTCATGGAAATGTCAATATGATTCAAATGTTCAAAAACATACACTTCATGCCCGGACTGTGGCTAGGATAAAGACAACAAGGGATACTTGAACCTCTCATGATGAAAAAAGCTTTCCCTCCTTGTGGTTTGGGGTATCAACCATTAGCACAAGAGCCCAGAATGATTCGCCAGTCTCGACTAAAGAGAAGATTAAACTGCATCCATACTATCCCAATTAACTCCTTGAATGGATGATTCATTAAAGAGGGCGAAGAATTCCCCTTTTGTGTCTTTTCAAACCATGGTACGATCATATAGACAAGAAGATGAAGCCTAAAATGGAGATATTTTTCTAAGACAGCTACCCATGGGCCAAAATTTCCCAACACTATATACAACCACTCATCATAGATACCGAAGATTCCAAGGGAACTGACTCCGAGGATTCATTTAAGTTACAGACATTGGGGCTAACACTTTGCATGGTTCATTCAGGCACTACATCACTAGATCCATCCCACCTGATTAAAGCTACTGATACACCTCTCCTCAACTGGCTTGCTGCGCTAGTTATACCTGTTGAAATCCCACCTAACCCCAATGTTTACCCCGTATATTCTTTTGTTGTCTATCCTTGCTCTAATGTAATCGAGACCTCCTTTGATGAGGTTCTCAATGCTATTTTTCCTATCAATGAAATAGATGAAGATTTTGAGTATGTTGTTGTGCCTTACATTAATTGTTTAGATTCTAATCAAACTTTTGATGATGATGATTTTGCAAATGAATAATTCTTAACTGATCTAAATAAGGTTATTAACAAACAACATAACCGCATTCAAGTTAATGAAGAAGAAACTATTATTGTTAACCTCGGTTCTAGTAGCCAACTGCGCGAGATTAGGATAGGGGGTACCCTTGATGAGCATGAGCGCGCACAAATTGAAGATTTATTAAAGGAATTCGTGGATGTCTTCGCATGGTCCTATGACGATATGCCCAGAATTGATCCTAAAATAGCTCAATATGAGATCCCCACTCTTCCAGATTAAAAGTCGGTTAAACAAAAGTTAAGAAAGCTACACATCGAATGGTCACTCAAAGTCAAAGAAGAAGTGGTCAAATAGTTGAACGTGGGCTTCATTCACGAGATCGAATATCCCACATGGCTAGCCAATATAGTGCATGTGCTGAAATCATGAGGGAAAGTTCAGATGTGTGTAGACTATCGGGACTTGAACAAAACCTTTCCAAAGGATAATTACCCGCTACCCAATATTGACATGATCATGAACAACACATCCAGTCGTGCTTTTAAGTCATTCGTCGATGGGTTTATCAGATACAACCAAATCAAAATGCACCCATATCACCAAGAAAAAATCTCGTTCATCACCCCTTAGGGAACCTTTTTCTACACTGTTATGCCATTTTGTCTCAAGAATGTTGAGGCTACCTACCAGAGGGATGCCACAACCATCTTGCACGATTAGATTCATAAAGAAGTCGAGGTATATGTGGATGATATGATTATCAAATCCAAAAATAGAGAAGGTCATGTTCCCGCTCTTCGAAAGTTCTTTGAACCAC
Source organism: Sambucus nigra (assembly GCA_949130495.1). NCBI lineage: Eukaryota > Viridiplantae > Streptophyta > Magnoliopsida > Dipsacales > Adoxaceae > Sambucus > Sambucus nigra. The sequence goes on from OX422215.1 coordinate 439,351,165, forward strand.
TGCGATGGTATCAGATGAGACTCAATCCACAGAAATGTGTCTTCGACGTTACAAAGGGAAAACTCTTGGGATTCATGGTCAGTGAGAAGGGGATAGAAGCTAATCCTGTCAAGTTGAAATCCATACTTCAGATGCCACCTCCCTGAACCGAGAAAGAAGTCCGTGGATTCCTTGGGAAATTTCAATACATTAGCCGGTTCATCAGCCAGCAAACCTCCATTTGCGAACCTATTTTCAAACTACTCCGAAAGGATTCAACTAAGGTTTGGAAGGAGACATCCCAATAAGTGTTTGACAGAATCAAAAAATATCTGACCCAACCTCCTGTACTCATGACACCACAACCTGGTCTCCCCTTACTCATATACCTAACCATAACCGACACTGTAGGTGAGGCTTTGCTAACCCAATACCTTGAAGAATCCTGCAAAGAAAGAGCCATCTATTACGCCAGTCGTAAATTGACCGGATATGAAGTCAACTACACTGCTTTGGAAAAGCCATGTGTCACGATTATTTGGGTCACCCAAAAATTATGACACTACATGCTCGCCTTCCCTATAAAACTTGTATCCCGAATGGACCCCATCAAGTACCTACTTAGGAAACCCGCCTTATCCAGCCGAATGGCCCAATGGTTGATGATCCTAGCCAAGTTTGATATGGTGTACGTCAGTCAAAAAGCTATAAAAGGAAGATCCATTTATGACTACCTCGTTGACTACCCCATGGAAGAAGATTATGTCTGGATATCCGAGTTCCCAGATAAAAACATCCTTTGCTCTGCTCAAGATGACCTTCAATGGCAGATGTTCTTCAACGGCGCTGCCAACAAAAAGGGATATGGCATTGGGATACTTCTGATCGCCCCAAATGACTCCCACCCTACCATCACTATCAAATTGGATTTCTCCTGTACCAACAACATGACTGAATATGAGGCATGTACGGTAGGCCTCAAAGTTGCTCTCAAGAAAGGTATTCAATGCCTAGATGTTTATAGGGATTCTTCCCTCATCATCAATCAAGTGCTCAGAAAATGGAAAGTCAAGGATGAGAAACTCCAACCCTTCCATGCCCACTTAGAAGAACTAGCCTCCCAATTACAAGATATCACCTTCCACTACCTACCTTGAGGAAAGAATAACCTAGTCGGTGCGCTTTCTACCTTGGCCTCTATTGTCGACATGACCATAGGAATAAAAATGGCCCCCTTCCTAGTTCAAAAGAAAGATAAACCAACCCACTGCTACCACATTGAGCTCATCACCAAAGAAGATCTCGAGCTAGCCAATTGTTGGTACTATGATATCTGGCACCTCTTCAAGCATGGTAGGTATCCCAAAGGTTCCAACAATAAAGATCGAACAATCCTCTGAAGACTGGTCACCTAGTACATCATTTGTTACAAAGCACTATTGAAAAGAAACTTCGATGGAACCCATCTACAATGCATCATAGGAGCTGAAATTGAAGAGATAATGCAAAATATCCATAGTGGGGAATGCATACCCTATATGAACGACCAAATGCTTGCCAATAAGATCATCTAACAAGGCTATTACTGGACAACCATGATCCAGGATTGCACCTCTTATGTTCGGAGATGCCTCAAATGCCAACAGTATTCCAACCTTCAATACCTGCCTCCGCGAGAATTGTACAACATAACTTCTCCCTGGTCGTTCTCCACCTGGAGCATTGACATCATAGGGAAGGTTACACCCAAGGCATCCAACGGACATGAATTTATCCTAGTTGTCACTGATTACTTCACCAAATGGGTCGAAGCTAAGTCATACGTAGTCCTGAACGCCAAGAAAGTGGCTAAATTCATCGGGAAGAACATTATATGACGATATAGGGTCCCGTACGAACTAGTGTCAGATAACGGGTTGCACTTCGAGGCAGAAGTCACAGAAGTGGTCAACGAGTATGGGATTCAGATACATAAATCCTCTCCCTACTGACCTCGGACCAATGGTGCAGTCGAAGCAGCCAACATGAACCTCAAAGCCATTATCTGTAAGATGACCGAAAGCTATAGAGACTAGGAAGATCGAATCCTTTACGCCCTCTGGGGATACCGAACCTCAATCCAAACTTCTAATGGGGCTACCCCTTACTCTCTGGTCTACGATATGGAAGCAGTCCTACCTGTTGATCTAGAAATCCCTTTGTTTCGCATCATGCTCGAAAGACAAGTCAGTGTGGAGGACTACCATCAAATCTATCTCGACGAACTGTCACTTTTGGATGAAAACGGACTGAAAGTGTTGTATCACATACAAGGGTACCATTTCCGAATAGCGCGTTCATTTAACAAGAGAGTCAAGGACCGCAGTGTCCGAGAAGGGGACTTAGCCCTTAAAGAAATCATAAAACCCATCTAGGACCTCAGAGGGAAATTAAAGCCCAATTGGAGTGTCCCCTACATTGTAAAGAAGATTTTGTCTGGCGGTGACGCTATGCTCACCGACCTTGATGGAGAAGAGATGGCTCGTCCAGTCAACCTGGACCATTTGAAGAAAATCTACCCCTAGTCCGAAATCTCGATGCGCTACGACTCTTCTCATCTCCCTTCTATTCTAATTTTTTTTTAGTTTACCTCCACCTAGAACTACGTGGTCCTGATCCTCTACAAAAACCATTTTCAGAAAAATTAAATTTTTTTAAAAAACCCCAGAGGTATGTAGGCAGCTCATGCATCCTACATAAGCATGGACCTTTCTTTTTCACAAAAAACCTATTCTTTGCTTATCTCCGAGAATGACATTTCATTCTAACATATACTTGAACAAAATCATTACACATGCCTTAGCGATCGATATAGGTAATCCAAAATACGAAATTCATCAAAAGGCACAGTTGGATGATCAAAAACTTGTTTATTTCACTAATAATAAATTACAGTGAAATTACATAAAAAAATGAACGGATAACTCCCTTCCCCCTACCTTTCTAAAAAGTAAAATAAAGTACCAAATTTATTCCCCATTACAAAACAAACTCTGAAAGAGTCCTACCCACAGCTACCAGAACAGCCCGCTCCATCATCATCGACATCCTGGGATTCCCAAGCTTCCCCTGCTTAAATCGAGTGGCGTATATGCTCCATATACTGATAACCTCGAACCAGCCTCGAAAAAACCACAACACCTCCCTCCATGGTATCGGATAAGACAAACCACCTTTGTTAAGTCTCCACTACCAACATCTTGCTAACTACTCTTCTTCACAACCACTTTATATAATCCCCGGGGATATGCTAGACTCTCCCAACAGATTGAGAAGGACGGGTAGACGTATGTCGACTCTTCCATAAAGAGCCAAGGCATATGCGCACACACTCTTTCAGATCTTCTTGTGGAAAGAAATCTAGTGTTTGAGGTGGCACGACCTGTTCCCATCCAAATTAGCATAGAATCCGCCAAGGGAAATAAAAAGAGGTCTGTCTGAGACCAACCAGTTGAACATACGGGTATTCCCCGAGCTCCAGAATAGGCAGTAGTTGTCCCTACCAAGGCACTGACCAGCACAGACTTAGAGCCCCATGATCCACAAACCAGTTATCCTAGCTCTCGATATCCAGGCCAACACTGATGAAATGGTGCGAAAAGAAGTTCGACACAGTGGACAAAGGATATTTTGGAGGAGTCACCCAGCCGACTCTTTCAGACAACCAAATGAACAGCATCATAGGGATACCCCTCATAAAGTCAGAACGACCTTCTCGCCAGGCATCCAGGCCATTCAAAGTCTCCACTAGTATCACCGTCGTGGGATTGTGATGGTATGACATCCATAAAGTAATGGATGGAATTTGTGGGTCCACCAGAAGTTCCTCAGTCACCAACAATAATTTCAAAACCAAGCCTAGAACGGCTCTGGCATGTCCAGCATAACCAACCTACTGAAAATGCACAGACCACAACACCGCCGGAAGGAAAATCATTCCTCCAGTAACCAAAGGTCTACCTGTCGAGGGAGATACGTGGAGAACTCCAGCCAATAACTCTCGAGGAGACCGAGAAAACTCAGGCATAGCATCCACCACACTAGGATTTACTCCCAATATGGAAGAAAATTCCTTATAAGTCGGACAGACTTCTTCCAGTCCAAAGCAGAATACATAGTCTTCGGGGTACCAAAATTGTACCGCCGCCGTCAGCATGTTCCACTCTATAGGTCGATTACGCCATAAAGAGACTCGACGCATGTTGAAAGCATCGTAGTCGACGTTGTAGGAGCACATCGCCTCCAAAGTCTCGCGGGAGTTGGCAAACTCAACACTACCAAGTAGAGTCATCTCACAGAATAAGAAAGTAAGAATGTGAAGGCGTGATGAAAACACTCCACCCTTACCCTTTTTTATACTTGAAAACCCTAACAAAAGACACAACCCTTGTAGAAATCGAAGGGAATCCTTACCCACAAGGTACCAAAAGCTGAGGTGGGTACCAACCAAGGCCTTGAATTGATGGTATTGGACTGACCTACCGATAGGTAGGACAAGAGGCTTGCAAATCGGCAACCTCCTATTTTAGAAACTTCCATTTTTCCTCTTTTGTCAAAATCAGAAAACTGAATAAAAATAAATTGATATTCTCAACAGAATTTTAGAATCCCCTTCCATCTTTATATAATTTATTTAGATAAAACTTTCCTTCAATTTCAAAAATATTTCTTTTTACCATCTCAACAGCAATGTAAAAAGCGCATATGCATTTATTCATTCATTACTAACAAAAGATAAAAAAACTATATTGCATTGCATAGATGTTTTTCTGTTACATTAGTTTTGCAGGAATCAAAGAAAAGTAGAAAAATAATGAGACTCAGCTTGAACCCACATTATCTCTCTCACCTACCCTTCCTCTACCTCTCTAAGAGCTCACATCCCTACGATGCACTCTATTTCCCCTGCAGCGAGATGACACACCATCGCTACCTGAACCAGACACCTCCACGGATGAGGCATATGGCACCAAGAAAGAAGGAACAAGAATCGCATCCTGAATATGGGAAGTCACCGAAGATATCCAGTCCCTAATGCCCATTAGCCAAGTGGTGGACACCCGGACTTGCTACAAGAAAAGGTAGAATCAGTATCAAGAAAAGAAGATCAAAAGAAAGAAAGAAAAATTAACAGAAAAGTATACCGAAGGATGAAGGACCTCCTCTTTCAAGCCCAACTCCTCCGGGTCCATTGCATAAGAACGATGCAACATAGGCTCCATCCCTCCATCAGCCCGCCAAATGTTGTAGGAAGGGGTATGCAACCGCACAAAGGGAAACTCTGAAGTTGTCGTTGCCACGGATGTCGACGGACCACCACCACTATGGAAGGACCCACTTGACAACTAGAACTCGCATGAGGGAAATGCAACACATCATATATGCTAGGTTCCATCAGCTAACTCATCACGAAGTCCATATAATCATAGGGTACAGCTGTGTCAGTGTACAATAAAAAGGACTCACCGATCATCGCTAGAATCCTCGCGTCCTCTAGTACCATCGGCTCTCGCCTCATGAACATAGGGGACCTTGCTGGTGGAGCCAACACCTACTACTCAGTAATCTATCAGACCACCCTCTCCCCGAGATACCAAGAGTGGCCAAATTCATGCCCTAGCAAATGCCTCATCTCCGCATTCACTCCAGTCAACCCCGTGTCCTGAACAGCCGTCACCCAAGGGTAAAAGGTCACATAAAAAATACCCAGCAAATATAAGTCAATATGGAATCAGAGCACACAAAGACCCATACTAAAGAAGGAAAAAGTCTTACCCTATCACCGGTCATGCCATTCAAGACATGACGCACCGCCTCCAGAGAAAGAGACTTCCTCGACTGACGATTGGCCTTCAACCACCGATATAACCGGCAAAAGTCCGCAACGGTGTTGTCCTTCAAAGCTATCAGATCGGTATTACACCCGATCACCTCATAGAACCACTCCTGTCAAAGACAAGAATTCGTGATCAAAAAGAGATGCACAAGGAAAATACGAATGCATGAAAGGAAAATGCGCAAACTAAAGAATACCTCAAGAAGACACGTGGCACTAGTAAAAGACTGATGGCAGCACTGGCTAAATGCATCCACAGAAAAGTAAAGGGTCGCCAAAGTCAGGCTCCCCTAATCATAAAGAGGGATGTTCGAAAACATCCTCAAGTATGGTAAAAAACACAAGTGGACAACGTCGCCGCTCGATGCCACCAAAAATCCCCCTAACACCAGCAAAATAAATAGCCGGTCCATCTGCCTCACATGTAGTCTATCCTCCACATCAATCACCCTACCCAGTAAAACACCCCTCAGTATAAATAAACGGATAGAGTCCCTAGATACTATCCTCCCCACATCACCTAGCGCCGCCTGCACCGCCTCCAGCCTCACCCACAAAGAGCGATCCACCTCTATCTGTGCTCCATCACAATATATCCCCAATAGCTACTGCACATCTATGGGAGTCACAGTTATCTCCCCAAAGCCAAAAATGGAAGGTTTGGGTAGTGTCCCACCACCTCTCTCCCAAAGCACATAAGCCCGCCATCGAACGAGGCGTCTCTTCCAGCACAGACGCTAGCCTCCCAAAGCCTACTGATGACACTACCTAACGCACCACATGTAGAAGGTACTCCCAGACATCCTTAAGCCCCGCCGTCCCGCGGTCACGCATAGTCGACAAAGAAACATCAGACTATGAAAGAAAAAAACCTTGTCAAAATCCAAGAAAAAAGGGAATCACCAAAAAAGGATGCCAAAAGTCATTTTGTACTTACATAAACACCAGGGTTCACCACCCTAGAAGAGTGATGACACAAAGGCTCCGGCAGTAAAGTCCGCTCATACGCAATTGGCTCAAACACATCAAAATAATTATCACTCCCCAAAGTAAGAGGTGCCCTGGCCCTCCACCCCACCTCCGCCCAGTCATCAACAGCTAACCACTCCCTGTATGTCGCAGTGCTCACAAAAGCAGCCAATTTTTAGGTTGTGGAATGTTAGGATGATTCGCAAGAAGAAAATCACAGAGAGAGAGAAGGCAAGAAGTTGTGAAAAATGAAGGGAACAAGCCCCCTTTTTTTATAAGAAGCCAAAGGACATGCCGATCGACACTGCACCCCCACCTACCGATTGGCACTTACCTTCCACCTTCTCAAGGCAGTCCAAAAGTCCATGCCACTAACGAATGGCACTCTCCACACCACACCATGCCCTCAGAATTGTCTTCAACTCGTAGAATTGGTCATATCAAATTTGAAAAGTGTGTGAGTGGCCCAATATATGTGTTTTCAAACAAAACCAATTTTTCTTCGAAAAAGATCCAACTTTTAATTATGCACCAAACCAAGTTGTGAAATCCCAATTCTCACTTTAAACCAATTTTATCTTGATTAATCCTAAACATGCATCTAGAGATTAAAGCAAGTAAAGTAAAGTAAAGAATACTCACAACGCCGAATGTACGAGGAAAACCCAAAACGGGAAAACAACCTCGGACGGCCCAAGCCAGACAATCACTATGAATAATGGTTTTACAAAGACAGATTAGCCTTATACTAAGACTCGATCCCCACGGGGCTTGACAGTCCTTCGGATCTGCAACCATTCTTCAATAGTGCATACGCAGAAATTCCGTCTTCCACGATCTCTGTCCACAACACACGCGTCCACGTATGTCTCGGTGTACACCGATATGGCTTTGATACGTCTACGATGTCGAACACGATGTCCATCGCTTCTTCACCGCAAAACCCTTTGTGTTCAATGTGTAGATCAAACAACTTTGGTGCAACAAGATCACTTAAACATATAAGAATGATAACTCAGATCTTTGCAAACTCTAAGGATGTGTTTATTCTTTGTAAACCTTAGAAAACATGTGCAAACAAGGTTCTGGTTCGTAAAACTTTTTCCAGAAAGCACACTTACGAAATTATGATGCAAACACTGTTTAAATAGGATTTAAATGCCGCCTCGAAATCGTGTCATTCGAACGACTTAAGCATTTCATTTGCGCGACATTATATCTCGTTCGAACGAGATCCAGTGTCGCTCGAGCGACCTTCCTAAAGTTTGATTTTCTTTGACTTTCAGATAAAAACGTCTCTTAACAAAGAGATTCAAATTAGTCAAACTCTATTTCGAGCTTATCATCATAAAACGAAGTTTAAACCATTAAAACACTTTTAAAACATTTAAAATCATTTTTCTATATAAAATTACATCCTTATCTTTTATAAAATAATTCCGAGCACCATTAATCATACGCATTCATACCTGAGTGATCTCGGAATGAAATTAACTTTGAAGACGAGTAAACTTGCACCAAATAAACATCGGCATGATTATTTCTTTGAAGCTTTGCCGCAACGTCTTCAATACGTCATAGACCAAGTGGGATCGTGACAAAATAAAATTCTCCCTATGACATATTACAAACACAGTTTTGTTCACGAAATTAAGTTAAAACAATACATGGACTCAATTGGAAATTTATGTCCTTACAAATTTAAGCCCTCAGAATTAGCTTCGACCCGTCGAATTGATAATTACAATTTAAGCCCTTAGAATAGTCTTCGGTCCATAGAATTGGTCATTACAATTTAAGCCCTCAAAATGTGCTTAGACCCACAGAATTATTCATCTCAATTTAAGCCCTCAGAACTGGTTTCAACCCGCAGAATTGTTAATCACAATTCAAGCCCTCGGAATTGTCTTCGACCCATAGAATTGGTCATCACAATTTAAGCCCTCAGAATTGGCTTCGACCCACAAAATTGGTCATCACAATTTAAGCCCTCAGAATTGGCTTCGACCCACAAAATTGGTCATTACAATTTAAGCCCTCGGAATTGGCTTCGACCCGTAGAAATAGCCATCTCAATTAAAGCCCTCAGAATTGGCTTTGACCCGCAGAATTGATCATTACAATTTAAGCCCTCAGAATTGGCTTCGACCCGCAGACTTGGTCATCACAATTTAGGCCCTCAGAATTAACTTCGACCCGTGGAATTGGTCATCTCAATTTAATCCCTCAAAATTGTCTTTGACTCGCAGAATTGGTTATCTCAATTTAATCCCTCAAAATGGCTTTGACCCGCAGAATTGGTCATCACAACCTAAGTCCTCAGAATTTTCTTCGACCCATAGAATTGGTCTTCTCAATTTAAGCCCACAGAATTGGTCTTCTCAATTTAAGCCCTCAGAATTGGTTTTGACCCGTAGAATTGCTCATCATAATTTAAGCCCTCGGAATTGTCTTCGACTCGCAGAATTGGTCATCTCAATTTAAGCCCTAAGAATTGGCTTCGACCCGCAGAATTGGTCATCACAATTTAAGTCATCAGAATTGTCTTCGACTCGCAGAATCGGTCATCACAATTTAAGCCCTCAACATAGGCTTCGACTGGTAAAATTGGTCATTACAATTTAAGCCCTTAGAATGTGCTTCGACTCATAGAATTGGTCATCTCAATTTAAGTCCGCAGAATTGGATTCAACTCGATGAATTGGTCATCACAATTCAAGCCCTCAAAATTATCTTCGACCCACAGAATTGGTCATCACTATTTAAGCCCTCAGAATTGGCTTCGACCGGTAAAATTGGTCATCACAATTTAAGCCCTCCAAATTGGCTTCGACCCGCAGAATTTATCACCCCCAGCATTGCTTTAGGTCCTTGGAATTGACCTAAATCTTTGGTCATCACTTCCTTTAGACCATCCCCAGTATTCCCCTTAGGTCCTCAGAATCGGCCTCGACCATCTGAATTAGTCATCCTCATACTTAGGTCCTCAGAATCGGCCTCGACCCATTGAATTGGTCATCCTCAACCTTAGGTCCTCAGAATCGGTATTAATCCACTTAATCGATCATCCTCATCGTTAGGTCCTCATAATTGGCCTCGACCCTCTAAATCGATCATCCTTATTTCCTTAGGTCCGTCAAATTGTCCTCTTTCAAAGGCATCATGCAGAGTCTATTCGATGGCTATCATTTGTTCCAAACTCACCCGTTGATGGGCTCTGTAGACACCCCATTTTAGTACCCCCTAATCTCTGCTTAGGTCCCTAATGCCTCCCTACATTGCTATAAACCTAAGTCATACCCCGAGTACTGATCAAGAGGACACCGAATGCTCTCAAGCTCTGTTTGACCAAAAGTCAAACTCTTCATCTCGACTGAGACTGAATGAATCTTCAAAGGACACTAAAACCCCTTTTCAACGATCCGCCCCATGCGTGATTTTGACTTACGATATGGATGAACGACCCTCTTTCCCCCAAAACTTAATCAAGACGCCACTGGATGAAATTCAACTCTTCAGCTCAACCGAAACTGAGTGAATCTTCAAAGGGCACTGAAACTCCTTTCCAACAGTCTGCCCTGTGAGCGATCAGTTTTACTCTGAAAGGTCATCGAACTCTTCCAGGCCCCATTGCCCAAATTCAGCTCCCCAAACTGAGTTAAACTCTTTGGAATGTCGAAGTTCATCTCCTAACCTTTCCAACGGTCCACCCCGTGAGCAATTCTGACTTACCATGCGAACGAACGATTCATTTGCGTCCGACGATACCCCGTCCAAAGGACCGACGAGCGCTTCCGAGCCACATTTATCTCAAAGTCAACTCCCGGACTCGAGAGCAGTCCAAAGTACTTTCTAAGATATCTGAAGTACCTTTCTATCAATATACCCCATACGTGATTCGGATCAATGAATTTCATTTTACGACCGTTTTTCCAAAAGAATCTTAACAAGACTTCCAAACGGTAGGCTCAAAATCTTGCCTATCAGCAGTGTGCCTAAAGACACTTGTTGATTGGCAGGACCAGACCTATGCCAATCGGCAATGCCCTGGGCCTATAAAAAGGAGGGCCTGATCTTATTGCAAAGGACCCCCAGATCTGAGATCCATCACTCTTAGTGAACTCAGAAAACCTCCATCGAAGTCAGCGTGATTTCTACCACCAAATCCCTTTCCAACCCTCACTTTTCATCAAACTTGGTATATTAACTGCCCTTCATCATCACCCAAGTGCAAAGGTTGCTCTCCAACATTCAAGATCAAGCTCAAGATCTTCAAGAAGGTCCAAAATTTTCAAATTCTCCTAAATTTGCACTAACTTGTTTTATTACTTAGCACTTGTATTCTCTCCATATCACATATCTAAATATACTTTTTATTTAGTATTATTTCACATATCTTATTTTCATATATATAAAAACTCAAAAAAGAGAAAGAAAAGGAGGGTTTACTCATAAATTCCAAACGGGAATTTGCACACTTTTCACACGCTTTTCTCACACTAAAACACCTTTTCATACACACACACACACACACACATACGAGAAGTCCTCGGTTGGATTCATGGGATAAACCCCATCCCTCATTTTTCATATGAACAACATGGACTTCGATGCTTCTATAGGATACGTAGACATCTCGTGGTAAAACTTTAGACTCGAGTCATATTTTTTCAATTTTATATTTTCCTTTTTTTAATTCTTTAACTTAATTCTCTCATATCTACATATTAACATATACATATATTTGTTCTTAGTGGCGTATTATTCCATATGCGTTATCGTTCCATTATAACGGTCAACACAAGGATAATTGCGTAAATCCAATTTTGTAATATTACTTTTAGGAACATTCCTATGGATAACTCGCTCTATCTCTTCCATGATACAAGTCGATGATTCCTATCTCCACTACATATACACATGCACACATATCACGGGGAAATAGAAGAAAATAACAACAAATCCATAAGAGACCGTAAGGGAGGAATGGGTGCCTAATACCTTCTCATTTCGTAACTTAGACTCTGAACCCTAGTCGAATCATTTTTGGTTTCGTACATATCAGTATGTCTTTGATGTTGTCCTTCGGGATGGCTTCTCCTTCTTTTGTCTATTTGAGTTAATAGACTGGAGACTCCATCTCTCTACATTTTTCACCTCACACATCGCCGACGACGGCCGAAGTGCTCCCGAGAGGGATGCGCAGGACCAAGATCCTATCACCATACCATCTCTCTCTCTCTCTCTCTCCGAGAGGTATGGGGATAGCCACAGTTCCGCGAGGATCGGGGATGGACACAATAATAATAATAATAATAATAATAATAATAATAATAATAATAATAATAATAATAATAATAATAATAATAATAATAATAATAATAATAATAATAATAATAATAATAATAATAATAATAATAATATTAATAATTAATATTATCCTTTATCTTGCAATTAATATTTACTAAAACGAAATTAAATTTTCCCACTTAAATTAATAATTATATGCACAGAAAAATTAAATAATCATAAAAGAGCAGGGTATTACGTATGGATACAGCAAGATAAGCAAAAAGATATTCATGATATGATGTTCCCAAAGATGTAGAAGGATCTGAAAAGTTTTCTGCATAAAATTTCCTACATGAGAAGGTTTGTCCCAGGCCTTTTACTAATCATTCGTTTGTTAATGCAGTTAATGCGAATGAATATAAAATTCTAGTGGTAAGAACCACACCAGTATGCCTTCAATAAACTCAAGAAGTTTTTTATATCCCCCTAAACGATGATCCCTCTAAATCCTATAATAACTCTCTCTACTTTTCTTCTACCAGAAGGTTAATCGGGGCACTCTTGGAACAAAAAGTAAGTGGGCAAGAAAATATTGCTTATTACTTGAGTAGAATTATCCATGGACTTAAAGTGAGATACACCAACATCATAAAGCATTATTCAGCATTTTTCCTCGTGGATCAAAATATAAGACATTACATGCTAACTTTCACAATCCTCATAGTGACAAGGTGCGACCCAATAAAGTTTTTACTGGCAAGAATAATTAAGATAAGAGAAGCAGCAAGATGGTTCCTCATTCTTTATAAATACGACCTCAAATGAATGGTTCCTTGAGTAATTAAAAATCAAACTTACATAGACTTGTTGGAAATATTCCCTTTTTAAGTTTTCTAACCACCACATGAAATAATATCCGGTCATGATTTACGAGCAAATATTTTTGACACATACTTGGAGGAACGATCCTTAGAATTTGATGATTCACCTACAAAAGGCAAAGGTGGAGCTAGATTCATATTGTCAAGGGGAACATAAGTGTTTATTCTTTCTTTAAATTTTGACTTTCTTTGTTTGAACAATGAAGCAGAATACGAGGCATTGATATTGGGCATGCTTTAATACTTATGAAGAGGTATTTTTTTCCCCTGTATCCAAAAAAACTCCAACCCTGTGCTAAAGTAGGTAAATGGTGAATTTAGCCTAAAGCACCTTAACTGGCACCGTACAAAACATTTATACAAAGGTTGTTCAACATTTCACAAAGTAAAGTGTAAAGGCATCGTTCCTAGCATAAAACACAAATGTAAATTACCAATAAGTTAATTATATAAAATTTTAAGTTAATTCACCAAGATAATGCACCATTTGAAGAAAGGAACCACATCTATGTAGACTTCATCACCAAATAGGTGACAAAACTATATATAAGAACATCACCCAAGAGATTCACAAGGCATGTGGTATTTTTCACTAAGTTATGACCAAGCAGTGTAAAAACCAGGATAAATCATTCATAGTACTCATATATGACTAAAAGATTCAAAATATAAGTAAACAACCTTACATCAATAATATGAGCCACTATATCTTAAGGTGTGGTGATAACAAAATCCTCAGAATCATTTTGGGCCTTCATCATAGGTTATCAAGAATAGCTAACATGACTTTGCCTTTTGGGATATGATCAACCTCAACAGATTAAACATTTATCTACCTCTAAATAACTCCAATAAGTTAAGATATTATAAAAGGATAATGTCAAAACAATGAGAGGAGAAAAAAAACACAAGGTGGAATAAAGATAAATACATAATCTCTAATAGAGGTTAAGTGTGAATAAATATCTAGGGGAACCATAGAGGCAAGAATCGCCACTGGGTACTAAAGGGGAAATATTTTCCTTCTAACGCTAAGTAGGAGAATTTCATCGTGGAGAGATTTCACTAGTTCCGTAAAACCAATAGATGGAGTCCTACTTGCAACACTCACTAACACCTAAAAGTACTCAGGCATAAGATAAGAAGATCAAAATAAAAAAAATGTAAAAAGACAAAGGAAACTAGAATAAAGAGGTAATTTGACTCAAAAAATTACTTGTTTGAAGATACATGAGTTGAAGCAGCTGATGATGACTCAAGAAAAACTTAGGGAGAAAATGGAATTGGTATAACAACATTTTCATTTAAGTCACCCACAAACTCGAGGACCATCATTAGTTTTATTAAAATACGTTTCAATAGGATAGACCTAAAACTAATTTTTGATATGTTACAAGCTCGGTTATTGATGATATGGACAACGAACAAGATTGATCATTTGTTTCTTCAATAACTGAGCTCAAGAGACCACCCTTTAAAGGGGTGTCATCAATAAATTAGACAAACCCAATACTAGACAGAGCTTCCTCATGTCTATCAGAGTGAGGTGTGTCATCCTGGGAAGAATGATCAACGACAAGAATAAATAGAAAAAATCTCAACACTTAAAAGTGAGATAAACATTTAGCAAAAATGTTTACCTTGAGCAGAAAAACATTGGTCGATTGAGGATGATCGTGAGTGGATGAATGAACCAAATAATCATCTTAATTTATTCCCAGAGTATGATTAGACATAGGAAAAATATAAAGAATTGATTGCAATACCCCTTAATTTTAATGACTTTTAAAATTTGATTATATTATAAATTAATGGATTAATTGGATTTTATTATAAATTAATTCATTGGGTTTAAATCCGAATTCTGGATATTAAAATGACTGATTTCGTATATTAGTTAAAGATATTTAGGTAATATATGATTATGATGTTATTGTTATTGATGTGAGTTATTAATTCAGAAATTTGAATTTTTAGTCGGACGCGGTATGGGACATGTCGGGACAAATTTGTTAGTTTAAAAAGGAAACTTATTTTTTTATCAACCTTATAGTCTTTTTGAGTGCGTCGTTGCGTCCAAAAGGGTTGAAATAGTCATAAAAATCTATTTAGATGTTGATTTTGGGTCCCGGGTCATTTGGAAATGAAAAGACACCCAAAAAGGGCATAATGGTCATATTTACAAGGGGGTGAATAGTGATTTCGGATTTTGTCTTATTATAAATATTTGGGGATTAGTTGTACGTAGGTTCATTTTCTCTTCTACACAAAAATTGAGATGTCACCTTTTGAGAGAGAGTGAAAGGGTGCTTGGGAGAAGAGAAGATTGCTTAGAAAGGAGGAGAACCAAGGGCCAAAGGTGGCCACCACCAACCACCACCAAAAGTTGACCGAAGAAAGGGAGAACCACCTGTGATACACAACCCCAAAGGATCAGACCTTCATTAGAGGCAAGTATTTGATTTTTTCAATCTAGTTAGTATAATGTCCATGTTAGAATAGGTGAAATTAATCATGATTTACATGTTAATTGGGTGAAAATTGGAGATTTAAATTTTGATTAAGGACTGGGTTAATTAGTGGTTAAAATTCCTTCATGTATGTAGAGGGTTAATCACGAAACCGATTTATATATTGATGAACGAATCTAGGTTGATTAGGTTCTTTAATTGAAAACTTGGAAACTAGGATTCATATGAATTGATTTGGGGATTTTATATAATTATGATGATTTATGACGAATTAATGATCCTAGGAGGTTATGAATGATTTATAACCTGTTAGGTGTTGATGGGTATTGATGATGAGATATTGTGTGTTGAACCTTAGAGGTTTTTAGGTTCAAAAATGGTGAAAAATGCTGAAATTTGGTGAAGAAGACGAAACAGTAGGTCTCGTGCGAAGTCGCGCGAAGTGGTTCAAATGAGATGGGGATCTCGCGCGAAGTCACTCGAACGACATTGGAAGTGGTTCGAATGACATTGGAAGTGGTTCGAACGACATGTCATTCTGGATCGAACGACATGTCATTCTGGTTCAAACGATAGGGTGAATTTCTGGGAATTTTTTTAGAGTCCAGTTCTGAGTTTGTTGGTTTATTGGAGTGAGAGAAACTACCTAATAGTAAATTCAAATAGGAAAGAATTTTGGGAAAAGTTATGAGAATTCATACTTTAATTATTTCGGTATAGATAGAATGTACCTTAGATATAATGGGACTTCGGGAAGATCAATAAGCCCTAGATAAGAAAAGAATTAATGTGATTTGGATTAAATTGATGAGAATTATGATAATTAAATTAAGGAAGTAAAGTCATAATATTTTAATACGTCGGATTTAAGAGATATAATGCTACGTATGGGAATTATCTTAGGGTAGTGTGATTACCTTGTTGATATTATATCTATAGGTAGATGATAATGCCTATTTGATTAATTGATGATTAATGTGTATGACATACCTAGCTTACTTGCTATCGACGGGAGGTTTTCTTGTGAGGGAAATCATATCCTGATGAATCCATGGGATTTTTGATTTGTCGCTCGAGAACATAGGTCTATGAAAGACTTATCAGTGAGTTGATAAGTCCCTTGACTATGGGAACGTAGGTATGTACGTGACCCGTTGGTATGAGAACTATGTTCGCCTCCAATTTATGTGTTGATATTTGTGGTTCAAGGAATCCTTACCAAATCTTTAGTCCCCTATTCGGCGACCGACGATACTGGGACGTGATAGCAGAGTAATGCATGCACCACAGCTGTGTCTCGGGGTGCCATATTATATATGTGTGTGTGTGTGTATATATATATATCTAATGTATGTATATATAATGGTTAGATCAATCTACGGCGTGATAATTGTAGATGACGGTGAATAGGGAAAATGAATTGAATTAAGTTAATGAATATTTATTGGAAAATTTTAATTCATATTAATGGGAAATGTATATGAATGATTATACTACGTATGGTATGGGACATACGGGGTTATGATATGGGATAGAATCATATTATGGAAACTAGTTAGGAGGAACTTTTAACTAGGAGGTTAATAGGAAACGTTAAGTGTGCACTCTAGATGAGAGGTGAGAATATCAAGTGAGAGTTTGGATACTAACATGTACATAATAAATTCTTTATTGCACTTGTTAAATACTTGTTATTTTCAAAATTATTTTTACATCGGGCTCTGACCCGTTTCCTTGCATATTCTCTTTTCTATTTTACTTTCTATATCAGGTGTCCAGTAGCAGGGACGCCAACCTTAGAGGATTATGACGAGATATGGAGCTATGGAGTATTGCCTAGATGCATATCTTCATTTGATTCACATTGTTCTTTTATTTAGGGCATGTCGCCCAAAGGAATTCAGTTATCTCCTTTCTATCCGAGTCCTATAGTCTTGTACTCGTGTCTTTTTAATACTTTTGTTATTGTTGGGATTACTGTATTGGATTATTACTTTGGGAATGTTTATTCCAATTTCATTTAAATTCTTTTGAGTTATCTGTTCAGTTATTATTATGATAGGATAAAATGTGTAGTGTTATTCGTAAACTAAAAAATGAATTTTGTTGAATTAAAATTTGGAAAGTGTTTAACACCAGCTTAATTAGGTATTGGGTGAGTTGTAAATGTTTTCGACAGTGATGCTGAGAATGAGCCAACTGTATATTTTGTTTTAATTTGGTATGGTACTGTCCACCAGGTATTTAATTAGGCGGGGTGTTACAGGTGGTATCAGAGCATCAGCTTCTAGTGTCCTTTAGGATCTGTGCGGCTTATTATGCATCCAGTGTAGCTTTCTTTGATATAGAGCCTATGTTTAGGATTGTTGATTTCTTTGGTGAGATTTCGTTCTCCTTCTATAATGTATATAATTGCGTTCGGACGTGTTCGTACAAGAAGTATGGCAGATGAGGACCACTAGACGGATAGCGGAGGTCGTACTTAGTGGGTTATGGAATATGCTCGAGGATGATGACCGTAGTCGAGGTCACCCCTATTATGGTACGAGAGGCCAGGACTGTAAAGACGGTTAGGACGCAGCCTAAAAATTCCAAGTGCTGCTATAGTCGAAGGTGATGCCAAATTAGACTCACCCAATGTAGTGCGCTTGGGAGAGGGTCAAATGGAAAATTGAGGAGAGTCATCAGTAGAAGTTCTAGAAATGCAGCAATTGGGTGTGTTACCCAACGAAGGCAATATATTCAAAGGCTTGGGCATATAAAAGAGTGTGGTTAACTAGAACTGAAAAATTGGGGTAAAATTTTTCTTCACTCATCGGAGCAAAGTTATAATAGTGGGAGTCAACAACCACTGCCCGCGAATGAGGGTATGTTTTCTATCTAAGGAGTTATGAGGCGCATAATGATTTACATGAGGACTTCATATTTATTGTAGCAATTAATATTGTGTGGGGAATAGGGTTACTAAACTTAGCCTTTAGCACTGTTATTTATGTTGGCTCACCGAGGGGTTGTGGGACACCTATATTTTTACATGTCATCACGTGGGTCTGATTTTATCATAGAGTTATTTACATTAGGCATGGCCGCACATGATGTGACTATCGGCATGGATTGACTTATGGTATACAAGAGAGTAAATGAGTAGACTTTTATGTGAAATTGATAAAACCTGTAGAAAGGTTATACACTATTGACTAAGGACCTGAGGAATTTCGATGACCGACTACTTTAGGTAGTACTGTATCGGGGGGTTCCTTGTTTGGATTTCGCTTGCGAGACACCCCACGCATGAAACTAACAAACATTGAGAGTCTAAGTAAGTTAGGTCTTTAGGATATGAGTTTATAACCTTTGCGATAAATCAGAGTATTATGCGGGTAACCATATCCATTTTTTTATGGAAGTTATATAATAGGGCGTATGGGCGCCCTGGATGGTTGGATTGTAGTATTTTTCAGAATTATGAAACAGTAAGTATTTTAGGTCAAGGAACATAGAAGTTGTGACTTCAGGATTTATTTGTTTAATAAGTGAGGATTATTTTTCCCAAACTTTGTCACGAGGATGGTATAGGGAAGATTGAGTAAAGTTAAAATTAGATTCAGTTGAAACTATATGGTGAGGATTGGCGTAAAACATCAATGGGGATTTTCGATAATGTACTGTATGGGTGGTACGGCATAGATTGCTTGCGATGTGAAATTTATACTCAGAGTTGACCTTACCAGTATGATTTATCTTTCTGAATTTCGGGACAAAATTATGTTATAAGGGGGAAGTATGCAATACCCCGTAATTTTAATGACTTTTAAAATTTGATTATATTATAAATTAATGGATTAATTGGATTTTATTATAAATTAATTCATTGGGTATAAATCCGAATTGTGGATATTAAAATGAATGATTATGTTTATTACTTAAATATATTTAGGTAATATATGATTATGATGTTATTGTTATTGCTATGATTTATTAATTCAGAAATTTGAATTTTTAGTCAGACGCGGTATGGGACGTGTCGGGACAAATTTGTTAGATTAAAAAGGAAACTTATTTTTTTATCAGCCTTATAGTCTTTTAGAGTGCATCGTTGCGTCCGGAAGGGTTGAAATAGTCAGAAAAGTCTATTTGGATGTTGGTTTTGGGTCTCGGGTCATTTGGAAATGAAAAGACACCCAAAAAGCGCATAATGGTCATATTTACAAGGGGGATGAATAGTGATTTCGGATTTTGTCTTATTATAAATATTTGGAGATTAGTTGTACGTAGGTTCATTTTCTCTTCTACACAAAAATTAAGAGGTCACCTTTTGAGAGAGAGTGAAAGGGTGCTTGGGAGAAGAGAAGATTGCTTGGAAAGGAGGAGACCCAAGGGCCCAAGGTGACCACCACCAACCACCACCGAAAGTTGACCGGAGAAGGGGAGAACCACCGGTGATACACAACCCCAAAGGATCAGACCTTCATTAGAGGTAAGTATTTGATTTTTGCAATCTAGTTAGTATAATGTCAATGTTAGAATAAGTGAAATTAATCATGATTTACATGTTAATTGGGTGAAAATTTGAGATTTAAATTATGATTAAGGACTGGGTTAATTAGTGGTTGAAATTCCTTCATGTATGTAGAGGGTTAATCACAAAACTGAATTATATATTGATGAATGAATCTGGGTTGATTAGGTTCTTTAATTAAAAACTTGGAAACTAGGGTTCATATGAATTGATTTGGGGATTTTTTATAATTATGATGATTTATGACGAATTAATGATCCTAGGAGGTTAGGAATGATTTATAACTTGTTAGGTGTTGATGGGTATTGATGATGAGATGTTGTGTGTTGAATCTTATAGGTTTTTAGGTTCAAAAATGGTGAAAAAAACGGTGAAATTTGGTGAAGAAGACGAAACAGTAGGTCTCGCGCGAAGTCGCGCGAAGTGGTTCAAACGAGATGGGGATCTCATGCGAAGTCGTTCGAACGACATTGGAAGTGGTTCGAACGACATGTCATTCTAGATCGAATGACATGTCATTCTGGTTCAAACGATAGGGTGAATTTCTGGGAATTTTCTTAGAGTCCAGTTTTGAGTTTGTCGGTTTATTGGAGTGGGAGAAACTACCTAATAATAAATTCAAATAGGAAAGAATTTTGGGAAAAGTATGTGATAATTCATACTTTAATTATTTCGGTATATAGAGAATGTACCTTGGATATAATGGGACTTAGGGAAGATCAGTAAGCCCTAGGTAAGAACCGAATTAATGTGATTTGGATTAAATTGATGAGAATTATGATAATTAAATTAAGGAAGTAAAGTCATAATATTTTAATACTTAGGATTTAAGAGATATAATGCTACGTATGGGAATTATCTTAGGGTAGTGTGATTACCTTGTTGATATTATATCTATAGGTAGATGATAATGCCTATTTGATTAATTGATGATTTATGTGTATTGCATACCTAGTTTACTTGCTATCGATGGGAGGTTTGCGCGTGGGGGCAGTCATATCCTTATGAATCCATGGGATTTTTTATTTGTCGCTCGAGAACATAGGTCTATGAAAGACTTATCAGTGAGTTGATAAGTCCGCTCACTATGGAAACGTAGGTATGTGCTCGACTCGTGGGTATGAGAACTATGTTCACCTCCAATTTATGTGTTGATATTTGTGGTTCAAGGAATCCTTACCAAACCTTTAGTCCCCTATTCGGCGACCGGCGATACTGGGACGTGATAGCAGAGTAATGCATGCACTACAGCTGTGTCTCGGGGTGCCGTATTATATATGTTTATATAGAATGAATTGAATGTATGTATATATAATGGTTAGATCAATCTACTGCGTGATAATTATAGATGACGGTGAATAGAGAAAAATAATTGAATTAAGTTAATGAATATTTATTGGAAAAGTTTAATTCATATTAATGGGAAATGTATATGAATGATTATACTACGTATGGTATGGGACATACGGGGTTATGATATGGGATAGAATCATTCTATGGAAACTAGTTAGGAGGAACTTTTAACTAGGAGGTTAATAGGAAATGTTAAGCGTGCACTCTAGATGAGAGGTGAGAATATCAAGTGAGAGTCTTGATACTAACATGTACAGAATAAATGCTTTATTGCACTTGTTAAATACTTGTTGTTTTCAAAATTATTTTTACATCGGGCTCTGACCCGTTTCCTTGCATATTCTCTTTTCTATTGTACTTTCTATATCAGGTGTCCAACAGCAGGGACGCCAACCTTAGAGGATTATGACGAGCTATGGAGCTATGGAGTATTGCTTAGACTCCTATATTCATTTGATTCATAATGTTCTTTTATTTAGGGCATGTCTCCTAAAGGAATTCTGTTATCACCTTTCTATCTGAGTCATATAGCCTCGTACTCGTGTCTTTTTAATACTTTTGTTATTGTTGGGATTACTGTATTGGATTATTACTTGGGAATGTTTATTCCAATTGCATATAAATTCTTTTGAGTTATATGTTTAGTTATTATTGTGATAGGATAAAATGTTTAGTGTTATTCGTAAACTAAAAAATGAATTTTGTTGAATTAAAATTTGGAAAGTTTTTAACACCAGCTTAATTGGGTATTGGGTGAGTTGTAAATGTTTTCGACAGTGATGCTGAGAATGAGCCAACTGTATATTTTGTTTTAATTTGGTATGGGACTAGCCACCCGGTATTTAATTAGGCGGGGTGTTACATTGATGAACCGTTTTTCGATCTTAGACTTCTTTGGGAATTTATATCCACCACCAACCTTAGAGGAACCATCAATAGTAGTGGCCTTCCTCCTCGATCCACCAATCACAACATAAGCTTTATTTTTGTACTTCTTTAGCTTATGAGCTTCATCGATAGTTGAAACTTGTCGGAGTGGGTAGGCACGTGATACTTTACAAGACTAACTGGGAATGATACACTGGTTGTGTAGCTATTTTAAAGACTAACTCATTGGATCTAAGCCTCTCAACAAGAGGGTACTTAGGATATGATTGACCAAATTCTTTGAGCTAATTGGTTTGGGTGGGCGGAAAAACCAGCCCAAAGATAGCAGAGCATTCCTCTATATTTTAGGAATGGCCAACTTTCCATTATTTTCAGCCGTTAGAACCACCATGAGGTAATGAATGATGTCTTGAGAAGAAGTAGTAAAAGAGCGATCATCTTTATTACCGTCACAAGCTTCCTCTAGATTCTTTGGTCATAGCCAAATTGTCAAGAAAAATGATGCGGGTTGTAAGCTTCACTCTCAGAATCCCATTAGAGGGAAGACAACTCGAGTAAAGAAGAAGAAGAACAACCATATATAAATCCTCATAAACAACTTCCTCATATCCAACTGCCCACACAAAAGAAGATTCAGACTTAAAAAATGACCAAGTGAGGCAGTTGTAAGACTGAGAGGGACAGTCTAAGCATTCCGAGTCATGAATTGAAGAATGGGGTTGGTCTTATAAAAGGTGTAGTCTCCTAACCAAGTGGCTACTAGGGACAAACCAACCTTGAGGATTTGGCATGTGTATTTACATTTGATTTATGACAACTAAGCAGAAAAGCCATCAAGAGAACCACTTCCATCCACAAAATCAATGTTAGAGCAAGGTAAGCCCCCTATACAATCGAAACCTCGTGATTGTAGAAGATACAACATATTAACCCTTGGTATGGTATAGAGGTTCTAGATTAATCAATAATGGAAAGTACTTACATAGTCTATAGTCCCCTCAAAATGCTCATACTTTTTCACAAACCAACCATCTTTATAAAACAAAAGGAGCACAGTGGTAGAAGGCGAACAACACTTGCCTTTAGGACTTCTCAATCGTTGAAGCCTTGACATAACAAGTGGTAGTCTTGGAGGAGGACTATCCATGGAAAATAAATAATTTTGGTGGTTAAAATCTTTGAAATTAAAAGAAAAGAGGTGGTGACAGTAAATCACAAAGAAAAGTAATGGCTACTTGAAGAAAAGATCAAGATAAAGACGTTCCCTATCTTTAAAATCAAAAGGCTTTAATTCCCTCAAATGGCATAAAATGAGGAAAGTTTGAAAAATAATGATGAAGTATTTGTAAGAAAGAGGTAAGAAGTCAATAGGCTACTCGACCGCTAGTAAATCCAAGAAAAATCTTATAAGTGGGGGCATAAATAATGATATCGTAAACCAAAAATAGTTTATAGTTAATCCTATCACACCAATTGTCACTAGAAAACAAAAATGGAAGATTATGGTGTATTGGCATCTAATAGTAGAGATACATGAGCTGAAATAAAGCACTCCAATATATGATGTATCGACTGAAGGTGTGTCGTATGGAAACTTCTTGTTGACACAATAACTTTCTCTACGAGGGGGAAATGTAGGAGGGTCTTAATGATCAGATTATTCATTAAATCACTAATAAAACATCAAGGAAAATCGAGATTAAACCTTAGCAAAGATGTAATATGACCCAACATTTATTTCGGTTTTTCCTTACGATTATATTTTATCTTGTAATGAGTGAGGAATCACGGTACCGATGATGGACTAAGTCTGGAAAGACATGGAAAAGGTTACATTCTCTATCGAGGAAAATGAATTGGGTATTCTTTGATGGAATTGGTCTGTAGGATATATATAGAAAGGAATCGTTAAAACATTTTACTCAACCATTCTAAAGCACCAAGATAGCCTGAATGAGGACCATTTGAACCACCTCAACACCATGCATTCTAAGACATGTACAATTTTGGCACAAAATATTATATCTTTTATAAAAGATCTCATCAATGTCATATCATGTCTAATTTTTCAAATCAATAACATACCTTAAACTGATGGGTGGTAGGTTAGTGGTTGAAAGTGCGTTGATGATGCATTATTCCACCTAATACAAGATGGTTAGTCAATCTTGATTTCCCTCGACATTTAATGCTCTTGACATGTTAGGTATAATACATGCGAAACATTTAATGACACTTCGAGGTCCCTCTATGCTCATATGTCCTATTAAAAATCTCACTTATATTTGATCAAATTATTAATTTATTTAATTGTAATCTTTGAGCCAAAATAAAACATTCTCAACTTATAACCATTCGCGCATTTAATTCGTTCTCAACAAGAACGTTGTCATTTTTTAATCCTAAACACTCACCTGATTCACCCATTGATGCTTAATTGCCTACTAGTACATATTTAGAATACGTATTCCGTCTCCCTCTAAATCAATACTAATAAAATACATCCATTTATTATTCAACATTCTTATATTTATTACTTATTATTGAGATAATCGTAGAATTTGTTTCCCATTATTACTAGTTTGTTAATTATTGTCTTTACACCTCTAAACGGGTTATGCCTTATTATTTTCTTAAGATACCCCACATTTCACAACTCTCTTATAAACCAAGAAAGACAGAATGTCCATATATCCCTTTTTGCATGAATTTAATAAGGGATACTATTATTTATTTATATATATTAATTTGTGATGCTTTTTAAAAAATTAAATCATAATTATATTTTTGAGACCCATAAAAAATGTAAATATTCAAATTTTAACTATTCATACATCACACTCATTTTTTAGGGTTGTGTTTGGCTTAACATTAAATGAGAGCATAAACAAGACACAAACACTTATTGTGAAAAACACGACTAGCATAATTATCAATTTTTACCCCAGTTAAAGACAACAATACATGGAAACATGAACATAATTAAGTAGCACGACATAAACCAACGTGTTGAGTCATAAGTTTTACATGAACATGGCACGAGTTCTTGCGACACAAGCATGATATGAATACAACTTATGGGGTCGATTTTGGGTGAATTTCAGGTCATTTTATGTCGTGACTAAATTTATCATAAATTACATTAGAAGATGTTAAAAAGTATTTATTATGCATTCAGAAATATATTGAAAACACATAGAATTGATTTTTTTTAAATAAATTACAATATTAAATGTGCGTTTAATATTTTTTCTAAATATGTGTCTTGTTTTTGAGACCCAAATTCTTAGATGTCATATTTTTATGATTAAACTATGTACATATTTTAATCTTAATAATTACATTATTACATGTCACAAAATTATTATTATAATTTAACTTTATGAAAAAAATCATCACAAATCCATTTATATATATCTATATAATAAAGTAGGATGGTGTTTTCACTATTCATAGATTTGGAAGACATATAACGGTTTGGATCGAAGCCACCTAAGCAAGAAATGAAGGGCTGAGATTAACTAATGTCCTGCAATACCCTTTTTGCCCCTCAAATTTTTGGTTCCCCCTCTTTTATTACTTCTCAAACCTACAATTTAATTCAAAATTAAGGGTATTTTGGTAAAAATAGCAATTCTTCTCTACTTCTCTCACAAACCCTATCCCGATTCTCTCACTCTCCCCTCACAGATTTTGGCTCTCTCCCAATGAAAACCACCATCAGCATTCCTTGAGATCCATTATCGCCCCCGCATCCAAGCTTGCCGCCTAAGGTAGTCTCTTATACACTCACACACGCACATACACGAATCCTCCTCCACCATCATCTCCATTCGCCTCCGCCTCTGTCTCTCGCTCTCACCCTCTTACACACGCACGCACACACACAATCATATATCTGGTTGGTTTTTGTTTTTACTAAATTCCGATTTAGTTTCTTTTTAGTTATAAACATTGTTAGTTTTTGTGAAATTTTGATTTACGATTTTTGCAACAGGTATATATAACTTAGGCTTTTTTGAGTTAACATGGTTGATTTGGGGTTTTGCAACAGGTATATTGAGCTTGCAAGAGGTATAGAAGATCTTGCAATAGGTATATTGAGCCTCTAATGGGTATACACCATAGGAACTTTCAAATCTGAGTTTTGGGTTAGATTTCCATCATTTTAATTATAGCGTGTGTTTATTTTAATTATATACACATTGCGTGATGTTTCTGAATGCATGGTGTTTCTGAATTCATGATTGCATGGTATTTCTATATGAATGTTTCATTTCACTCTTTGTTTTGAAGGGTATGTTATTTTAATGTTTATGTTCCTGCTTGGTTAGTGATTTTGTTTTTTGAATAAAAAATATTAGGGTATTAAATGGGGTTCACATTTTCGGGTTAAACACTAATTTGAATATTTGAAACCAAACTTTTATATAGAACTAAACAGTAATTTGGGTATTTGCTTCGTTTTTAGATTTTCCACGACAGAGGTAGCTAATGATAGTGGTGGATAAGGTTCTATTAATTTTTGTTGATTTTTGTACGCTCTCTCTATTTTTAGTTGTTAGATTATCTACATAATAAATATTTGTCAGCCTTAGGTATTATAGATTTATGAAATTAGGTTTTTATTTTTTCGTGATTTTGTTCGGGCTTTAGAGAGTCTGTGCTTGGGTTTACATGGGGTGATTTACGATATCAGTTTCTTGGGACTTTAGTTTATTGGGTTTACGGTTTCAGTATGTATGCGTGTGAGTTTAAAAGTAGGAGTTTTGTTTAAAGTAGGACTTCCGTTTAAGATTTTAGTTCCTGATTGGGATTTATAGGGTTTGGGTTATAAGGTTGTATTTATTCAAGTAGGACTTTTATGTTTATTTTTGTTTTTCTGGTGCTGATTTGCTCTCTCATTTTTTTATGTTGCAATATGCAAGTACTCTCACAATTTACGGCATACTCTGTATACTGACATTGGAATCTGTTATTGCCATTGACATTTTGAATGTTATAGCCTATAACATATCTCACAATTTTGTATTCATTGTTACATCTTTATTTTTTATCAAATACCCAGCCATCTACCATACATTGAGGTTAGCTATTTACACTGAAAACATGTTATCTAATTTATTTATTTATTTTGCTTAGTAGAAACGAAACAGTTATTTTATGAAGCCTCTAAGGTAAATGACATGTTTATTTTCTTTGATTTGCATTGGTTTATTGAAAATTTGCATCGGTTTAACTTTGTTTTCAAGGTGATTATTTTATTACATGCTATATGTTTTAATGCTATTGAATTTAGATGGGGTTGTCGTTTATGGTGTGTGCATTTAGTGCTAAGGTTTGGAATCACTATTGTCCAAAGCTACATTATCAATAGTGCTAAGGTTATTTCTTGAACGAATGCCCACAACGGTGCCATGAAAATGCATTCGAGGCATGGTTATGCCTGGGAAATTATTGGTTTTTATTGGTTTACATACTAATAATGCCCTCTTAACATTTTCAATCAACTGATTGATATATTAAAGTTTTAGTTATGTATAAACTTTTAGCGATGTATTAAGTTCATGCTATGTGTGTTTGTAATGATATGAGAAAATTAGTTTCATTGTAAATTGGCAGCAGAAAACTATTGAAATTTGGATTTGGGCTTTTGAAAATTTTGATCTATCAAAATATGTTTTTTTATGAACTTGCAACATGTATGCTTGAACATGCAACATGTATACACCTTGAGAACTTGCAACTCGCAACTTGCAACAGGTTTGATAATCTCGCTATAATTGTTCAATTGTTTGTTCCATTCTTACTTGAATACTTTCACTAATTTTTGTGGTTTTGTTAACACGTTAATCGGAAAAAATTCTATGTTGTCGGGTTTCAACGTTTATTCAACACCATTTAGTGAATTCATGTCCCTCTTTTCAGTTTTTCGCTCATGTCGATCATGCTATTCTTTGTAATACGTTTTTTACTTTGTTTTGTTTGGTTTGAAGTTATGGTCTATAAGTGAACATCACAACTTTGGAGAGGTGAGGGGTCAAATCCATACTAATAGGTGACTACGATTAGGATGAGGTGAGATGTTTGTAAAAAGGTCATGATGATTTATTTTCATTTTCATTTTCATTTTACTGGTTATGTGGTAAGATTTGATAAATGGTTTACTTTGAGTTAATTAGATTTTCTATTTTAATGGTTCACTTTTGCAACCAGAAATGGTTTTCATTTTGTTTGAAGGAGCACCCCTTAGTTATCCAGTGTAAATCACATGCTCAATTATAGTCTTACCACCTTTAACAATGTAGAGAAACACTTTTGATAATTGATCTTTAGATAGTACATTTTGGTTTCTTTTCAGTTGCCGGTGGTAATTACAACACACATAACACAACAGTTTATACTGTACTATCCCTCTATACATGGTCAATATTTTTTTTGTCGAAGATAAATTTGGTAGCTAAATATCTATTTCTATGTTCAGTTTTCCTTTTACATTAACCTACTTTGTGCTTACAGGTCATGGTGAGAGCAACATTTAGTCACCTGCTTCGGATGCGTATATTATGCACGGTAATGGTCTATATTCTCTATATCATGTGTACGTTTCATTTAAGATGAATTAATTACACAACAATGTATATTAGTATCTGAGCTTAAGGAAAATAAATTGGTTCGATGGACTTGAATTCTACGATGTTATGATGGATTTGAACTCTACAAGTAAGTACACCCTTCCCCCCCCCCCCCCCCCCCCCCCTCCCCCCGCCATTTTTGCTCCATTATCTTACTTAAACAATCTTTCATCACCAAACCATCATGCTATATTATTAGCCAACTCTGTTTACACAGTTAGACATGAAGAACTCCAATAGTGAGTCCCGTTGCGTTGAGTGAAAACATGACAGTTGCGTTGACTAAAAACATGACAGTCGTGTTGCGTTGATTTTGATTTTGAGAAGGTACACTTCTTTGATAAAAATATATGACAGTTTCCTAATTTCATTTGGTGGATGTTATTGGTTTGCTTGAGTATATCGAAGATATATTCACTCACCCAATGTATAGTTCAGGGGGAATTTTTAGCAAAAACATATGGTGCCTTCATAAATTTATACATAATTAGGTTCATGTGTTATTAATGAATTTATTTTCCATAAACTTTATGAGATTTCAGGTTATAGAAGGTCCTATTCATATGTGACTCAATTCACTTATTCCTTATATTTAAAATGCACAAAAGAGATAGAAGAAGGTCCCAATGAGCTCCGATAATTTTATGTTACTCAATTCTCACTCATTCCTTATATTTAACTCAAATTTTTACAAATTATTTATGATTCAAATGAGTTTTGTGGGGGTAATTTTTTGATTTTTACATTTTGATTGCTATTTCAGTACATGTAAAGTTTACATTGCATGCTTATGATTTTAGTGGATAGAAATACAGTTCTGTGATGGTAGTGATCAATACATATATTGTTTGATGTAGAATTCTGTTTTTATTTGTTTACTTCGTGATTATTCAATGCTTTAACCAGTGGATGTGAAATTAAGTAAAGTTTTCTTTTTGAAAAAATCGGGGAAGAATTATAGGATTTCATGCTACACTCTAAAGTAATGCATTTGTGGCCACAGTTCTCCAAAGAAATTAGTCTTATTTGTACACCAATTTTTTTCATGTTTTGTAAAATTCAATGGGTTGAGTAAAATTCAATGTGGATCCTGAATTACTTCGATTATTTGATTGTTTATTTGTTTTGTATAGTGTCCTAGGTGTGGATTGGAACTTCTAATAGCTACATCAAGATTTAGAATATACATTCGTCATATTTTCGACGCATTTGAGGTTTGTGTCGTAGCTACAACATTTGAATCCAGGATAAATAGTGCATTATTAAGACAAATAATTATATTTCAAATGTTGATGGTCCTAAATTTCTAAATTTTATTTATGGATGCATTATGTCAAAGAGAAATAACAGGTCAAAGTCGAATCAATGCCCATAAGTCACTATATAAATGCGCAAACCGCGCCACCGTCGACAATCACTGTTTACTAAGAAGGATATGGAGTGATCATCGGCAACAACGTTGTCACCATTCGTGACAACATGGGTCCTTGCTTGCAAGGTATTAAATCCCATTGCCCCACTCTTATATTCTTCAGTCCTGTTTCATAATTTTTCCCATTTGAGATATAAAGAAAGTTAAGGGGTAATTTGATGAACTTGCAATAGTGATGTCTGAAGAAAAAATTGAGTTGATGCATCTCTAGAAAAAAATTGAAATGGTATTTAGTCCCTTGATTTTTCTGTGCATGCCCATATTTGAAATGGATTACTGTTACGTTTTGTGTCAGATGTTGTGGCTTGGATATGCAAACAAGTCATTGTGCTTACACTTAAAATGCGTGGTATCCTTATCGTGCTTATTGTCACATTGTTTTCATGGTACTTGCACTAAAGCTACATTGAGATGAAAGCGTGTTATTATGATTTCCAAGATTTATTGTGATTAGTAGATACATTGACCTGTAGAGCTGATTTACATTTTATTATGATTTGGATCTCAGTGTTGTGTGTGTGTGACCTGCAGTGTTGTGTGTGTGAACGCGTGTCACTAAACATGTGTCATTGACTGTACTTAATCTGACTCTGTTTTTTATAGTTAAAAGTGTAATTGTTGATTGTAGTTTTTGCTTCTATGTGGTTTCTTTTTTTAATCTTTTTTCTGTAGGTTCTTTTGATTGATAAGATTATTAATTTGGTATTGTACTTGGTTGTCTCTATCTGTCTTTGATTGTTAATTTGCTATTGTATTAACTATGACATAACAAGTATTAATTTGCTACATGTTGTATGGTTTTTTTTATCCGGAGGTTTGCTTATTTTGATCCCGAGCTGATATACAAGACTGTTTGGGTATTATATCATGGATTTTTCACATGTTATACATTGTTACTGCTATACAATCTGCTTTAAACCTTCCTCTTGATATCTCATCCATGGATTGAGATCTAACATTCATCCTAAGGTACTAAACAATTTTAAAAGTGCGTCTCTTTTAATCTATCTCCTTAACAGATTGTATATCAGTAACAATCTACTTTTTCAGTGGATGCTATAACATTTGTTACCCTCACACTAAGGGCAATTAATAGAATTGAAATATAACATTAGATGTTCAAAGATATTATAGAAAAAAAGTTCACAAACAATTAGCAAGATATTATTCAGTGAATGCAATTACTCTGCTCTTTGTTTTTTCTTCTTACTAACCAAAATAAAGTCATCATCTGATCCATCATCGAGCATATCATCGTCGGAATCAACAATCTTTCTCTTCTTGGACTGCTTTGATGCAACTTTGGAATCTGAAGTTTTCTTCTTCTGTGATGAAATCGAGGATACAGTTTTTTGTGTGACAGTGACGGTTTCGATGGTTTTCTTCACAGTAACAATTTTTCTCGTTGGGGTGTCGTGGTTTTGTTGCTGAGTCTTTTTCAGTTTCTTTTCGTAAACTTTCTTAGCCAGTTCCTTGGGTAGCAATCCAGATTCCATCATCCAGAAAGATGCCATTTCACTATTAGGCACTTGCTTATACAATGTTTCTTGGCCATTTTGGAGGTCTTCTTAGCAGAGGAAACATCAAAGTCTTTATCAGCAACACCTTCTTTTTTCACCAGTTTGGGGGTTTTCTTAATAAGGGTTTGTTCAAAATCATCATCAGAATCTTCTTTCTTGAGTTTAGTGGATGATATATCGTGGATGCTATATCGTGATATACAATCTATTTGAAATAGTGAATACCAGTATATCGTGGATATATCATATTGTATATCAGTGAATATACAATCGTATATCAGATTGTATATCGTGGATGCAGGCATATATCACGATTATATATACTCCTAGATTCTGAGTTTGAAATTCCGAGTCTATATATCAGAGAATATATAATCGTGTATATCATATGGATGCAGGCATATATCACGAATGTATATACACCTATATCAGTGAATATCCAATCTGATATATCGTGTATATATAATCTGATATATCGTGTATATACAATCTAATATATCGTGGATGCAGGCATATATCACGATTGTATATCACGATATACAATCTGATATACAACCTATTTTTTTCAGTGGATGCTATATCGTGAATTATTCATGTTATATACAATCTGATACACGATTGAATACATTAAGTTTAATTACTTGAAATTAATTCTATTCAGAATTATTCCAGCTATTTAGCCTTATTGAATTTCTTTAATATATCTCAAAGTTGGATTTAATCAAACAATATAAGAGGTTGACATTTAAATTTTAAAGGAGAGATTTTCAATCTTAAAAAGTGGTGTAGAAGTTTTAAAATAAAGTTCTCTTTATAACCAGTCACACTACTATTTATAGATGGTAGGTAAATTCCGATGAGTGGTTTGATCAGGCTTAATACATATTGTAACTAAGGTACGGGGCTTTATAACGGTATATTAATATGGTAACTATATCTTACATTATATAGTTAAAGAAAAATATATGGTACTACTAACCTACCTCATTAGAGGCCTATGAGTTTCACTCCATCGTCAAGGTATTCTTGGATGGCACTAGATTTATTGAGCGGCAAGATCACTCCATGTTGTTGAACGGTATGGTATCGCTTCTGGATCTGCTTATTTTTTTAATCTTATAATTGTTTTGTATCCTCCGTGATTAATATTTTAGCAACAGTTGAAAGCGACCATTTCGTCTATGATGTAACTTCGAAGGTGAAGACCAAATTTTTGGGGAATTCATTTATCCTATTGGCAACAGGGGACACAGTTGACAACATGGGACAACAGTCAAAGGGTCACTGATTTACTCCGAAATATTGGTTTAGGTTCAACAGACCAATTCTGAAGTTTATATGCCGGGTTCTTTTTTCCTTAACATTTCGTTTTATATTTTTAGTATGTTGGATTTGAGTCTCTGATCACCACATAACTGATAAAGAGATTTAGTGTTTTTGTACTATATTTATCTAAATTGAAAGGAGAGAGCATATATTTTATATTTGGGCAATCTTAGACATCTTCACTTGAGAGGTAAATTATTAATGAAAAAAATAAGCATTAGTTATGCCTATGTTTTCTTCTTTAGAATACTTAATCATATGTACTATTTGCATAACATTAGTTATGCCAATTTGCATAACTTAGTCAGGCTACTCCAAAGTTGGCTCCTACAAAGGTGTCTCTTACAATTGAAAAATGATGAGCAAATTTGCTCAACCAAAATGAACACCACCTCTTTTTGGCAACTTCAATGTCAAAATTCAGAACACTTTTTGACATTGCTCCGTTCAGAACTGCTACGTCCAGCATTTATGTGTAATGCTATCCTACATGAGTGGTTAGTATGGACAAATTTTTCTGCTTCCAGATTTTCAATCTGTCACGAACGTTTTATTTACAGACTAAAGTGATTTAAATTACATGTGGAAAATAATTAGATTAAAAAAACACATTCACCAAACAACCTATGTTTAGAACCCTCCCAATTTAGTGTTTCCATCTGTTACACATGACAAATGGTGGATGACAATATGTGAAGAGTCTTCAATTTGAAAAGCCTCTTAACATCACTTACGAATACTTTGTTTGGGATAATTTCCTACCTCACTAAACTATTGCAGGCCTCTTGATTAATCTGATTTGGTTATACTACATTTAAATTTGGTTGAATCTGTGGTTGTGGCCGACTTATATGTGCACATGATTTTTTTTATCTTTGGTATGTGTTTTGTTTTATAGGTACAAATATCTACATGTTAAAGTACCTAACCACATCCTTGAGGTATGAAAGTATGTACTTTGAATTCGATGGTTCGTTTGTTAAGCAGGGTGGATAGTCTTATACACAAAGGAGGTTATTACCAATTTTTAAAAAATTACATTTTATTTTGTTAGGGAATGAAATTTTTGCCTTTTTGCAATTATCTACTTTGAATTTTATTGTCGTTTTGTAATTATCACTGTTCTAAAAAACCCGCCTAGGCTCCGCCTAGGCACGCCTAGGCTTAAGGCTTGGGACAAACGCCTCGCCTTAAGTTTTTTACGCCTTATTCTTGGTAAAACCCTTAAGGCGCACTTTTTTTTCTAAAACAACAATGCTTTGGTGAAACGATATCGCCTTTTAAAGAATTTTTTTACTAACCGGACTATTATTTCATCCAAAATAATCCAATAGTATTTTAATTTGCATATATTCGGACATAATTTTATAATATGTACAATTTTAGTATTTTAATAGCCTTGTTATGGTTTAAAAATATTAAAATATATTAAGAAGGCCTAAACGCCTTTTCACGCCTTTTTACGCCAAGGCCCGCCTAGGCTTCTAAGGCTTAAGGCTTGGCCTCCACGCCTCGACCACGCCCCGCGTTTTTTAGAACCTTGGTAATTATCAACGTGCCTTCAGGCACGGGCATACCCTAGTATATATATATATATATATATGTGTGTGTGTGTGTGTGTGTGTGTGTGTGTGTGTTTATAAAATTTGATGGCATAATAGGGGTTAAATGTGACACTTCACCTATTTTAATCTCGGTTGATCAATCCTTTATCAAAATAAAACATGATTCTCATAATTGATCATTCTCAGCATCATTGTCGAAAATCCAAATTAATTACTAATAACCTATTAGTCCCGGCGTATAATTTTAAACTTTTAATCTTGTTAACTAAAACACACAACAAATCCATCCACACAATTAATATACACAAGAATTGAAATAAATAAACAATAACTGATAACTCTTCGTAAAACATTTATTAAAACCAAATCGAATAGGCGTAATTGAAAATGCGGAAAATAAGATAAATGATAACATTTGGGCAACATGCATGAATATAACTCACATAACCTCTTATATAGAACAAAAGGATAGAAGCGTCTAAACAATCCCTGCTAGCATCCACAGTTGCTGCAGCATAGTCTGACTCGAAGGAATCATATCATCTAGGTGTCCCTATGTCTGGACACCTAAAAGGTTTTTAAAATCTTTGCAAGCGGGACAGAGCCCAAAATGTTTGAAAAATATTTAGCAAGTGCTTAAAATACTTTAACATCAAGTATACCCATACTTATATATCACACACTATATAAGTATAATAACCATCCCTTGGAGCTATAACTCAATGGATGAATTCTCTAGAATGCAATCATCATCGAGGGAATACACACATCGTCCTGGGTACCGCCGATCGGGATCTCAC
Organism: Sambucus nigra; assembly: GCA_949130495.1. NCBI lineage: Eukaryota > Viridiplantae > Streptophyta > Magnoliopsida > Dipsacales > Adoxaceae > Sambucus > Sambucus nigra. Next base: position 439,386,670 of record OX422215.1, read on the forward strand.
ACCGACCTGATAAAAACATATCACAAGCATAGGGGAAGCAGTCATAGTTCCTCACCTGAAAGTAAGAACGAATCAAACTAGAGACGTCTCACCCATAATAAAGAGTCACTTTGCATAAGTAATTGGATGTTGTGACCTAGGGACTATACTCTCCCTGCATTCACTAGCTAGGGGATTCACCCACATCGTGCAACTTCCCATGATATCACTAGAGGGGTATGCTTCACACAAATATATCATTCACATATAGATAGATTTATCATCATATCATATATATACTGTCTCTATACCCATATATATATATATATATATATATATATATATATATATATATATATATATATATATATATATATATATATATATATATATATATATATATCATCAAATCCGGCTATTCCTACCTATCTCACTGGAATTAGCCTATAATCCCAAATATACCAATTCGTACTACTTCATAAGTATACACACAAATTATTTTAATCCCATAAGTATTGTGACACCCCGACTAATTAAATACCGGGTAGCTACTCCTTTATTCCAATTAATACAAAATGTCAAGTTGGTTCAGTTCATAGCATCATTGTCGAAAACATTTTAACAATTACTAGCCACCTAATATTTAAAAAGTGACTTGTCAATTTTTAAATTAAATAAGATTAACATACAATCCATTTAAATTATGAAATGCTAATACCATAATCACAACACAGTCACAATAGAATAACAATGGAATAACAGTAAATCTAGCGGAATACTTCTCTAAATAATCTGAATACTGAATACAACCAAATACAAAGTCTGAATCACAAATTAATTACATCCAAACTGAATTAAAACTGAATAAGTAAATTGTCTTTAAGAAAAGGGGCGACATGCCCTACAGATAAACAAGTCTGAACTGGAATCAAGGTAGAAAGTGGAGGCGTCTATAATCGAGGTCCTGTAACTTCCACAGCAGCTACAACACGTCACTGGAATGGAACTCCTAAGTCTGGTGTCCTTGTGGCTGGGCACCTAAAAGGTTTTTACAAGAAAATGGATTTGAAAGCAAACGGGTCAGAGCCTGAGTGTGAAAACAGTTTAAAATATAGAAAATCTTTAATACCATTAAATAGTGAATATAAAATACATGATAGTGCTTGCGCTCACATGAGTTCCTCACCCCTCAACTAATAGTGCACGCCTAACGTACCCGTACCCGTTCTAGTCATTTCACTATCTAACTAGTCCAATTCACCACCCAATTTCGGTAAACTATTGAGGTTCAATTCTCGACATCTTAATATAAATAGAAATTTTTACTTTTTATTTCTTAGAATTTATCATAATACTTACTAAAATGTTCCATCTTTAACTCTGCTAAAAATGTTACGATCATTCACACTTACATTTATAACAACATTTCATTACAATTATCAGTATATTAATCTCATCATAAATATACAATATTGGCACCCCGAGACTAAGCTGCGGTGCACACATACTCTGCTATCAAATCCTGGTACATCACGTACATTAGGATCACGTATTCCAAATCACTCAGGAATCGTCTCAATAAGTAACAATCACACACAATGGAGGCGAACATAGCTCACATCACACGGGTCACGCACATACCTACGCTCCCATGATCATCTGACTTATTAACTCCCCAATAAGCCATTCTCTGACCTATGTTCTCGAGGTACCAATTTAAATTCCCCCCCCCCCCCCCCCCCGTAGGAACACAAAGATTAGATGGTCCTGATCGAACGCCGACCTCCCATGATAGAAAATATGGTAGGTATGTTATACAGAGATAAACACATATACTAAGCATTCACACATCTTAGATATCTTATAATATTAATAGCGGCATACGTCACACTCCTATACCGTCATTAAATGTTTCACGTTTACAAGTCCCCGAATAATATACATTAAACTTGTCAACTCTTCTCACGTCGCAAATTCAAGTACTTACAACCTAACCTGTAGAAGTCACCCGGTATATTATATAATTCCAAGTTTTTAGTCCTCAATGTACTCCAATTTCACCACTATACCCACTAATCACAAGGGAAGGATAACTATTAATCAAATAAGCCTACGAAAAACTCGAAACCAAAATCGGGCCTAAAAAGACCATTCTGTGAACTCGTTAGAAGTCCCAGAAATCTCGTTCGAACGAGGTCGTTCGAACGAGGTCGTTCGAACGAGTGGCTTCGAACGAACTCTGAACTCGTTAGAAGGGACACTGGCATCTCGTTAGAAACTCATTCGAACGACTTGGGTTGTTCTTCTAACGAGATGGCAGAAAACGCCCAGAATTTTCCCACTTCGTTTTTCTTCATTTTTCTCTTCTCTAAATCCATCCTAAGATCATACCAATTACGTTTTATTATTTTTAAACCATTCTAAGTCACTCTAGATCACTCCTTAACATATTTTTGGGGTTAAATCTTAGTAATCAACATGCAATAATCATAAATCCCCCAATTCTTTCCCCAAACCCTATGAACATGAATCCAGAATTGAATTGCACCTAAATACTCATCATAAATCCGTTTTTAAATCAATAAAGATAAGTTTTGGGGTAAAAAATTCGCCCATAGTCATTCTACATCCAATCCCTAACCAAACTTTATAGTTTCTACAACAATTACATTAGGTTTTCATCAAAACTTTCAAGGCAATTACCGTTCCTACACTAAACATGGAAGAAATATTCATTGAACTTAATAATATCAAATCACTTGCCTTAAATCCGATGTTCTGATTCGTTGTTGATGATCAAGGTTGGTTCTTTCTTCTTTTCGGTCACAAATCCCTTTCAAAATGACGGTGGGGATAGATCCTCCTTTAACCTCTCTTCTAACTTCTCTCAAAAACCTCCGTATCCCACTCTATCACTTTTGGCTGATAATGGCCTTTGTGGACCTTTTAATAATATCTAAATTACCTCTAAAATTCGTGGGTTTTAATCTCTTAATTTTTAAAATTACCAAAATACCCTCTAGGTTGCCGGTTTGGCCTAAAAATGCCCTAGGACCCAAACTAAACTCCCGGCTACTGTTTTCTGACTATTTCGACCCTTCTGAACACGTTGCCGCAATCAAAATGACCATTTGATTGATAAAAAAATATAATTTACTTTTTAATCTAAATAAATTTATTGCTGACACGAATGACACGCGCGTCCCAACTATATTACCGAAACTGCCGTATTTTCAACTCACGACATTTTTAATAAATTCAATAATCACATATTACCATAATCACTCAGTAATGTTCAATGACATATAAATGACCAAATACTAACTCTCCGTATTAATTTTTCCAATTAATAAATCCCAAATTGATTTAATACATCTCAAATTAATTTTAAAAAAATCTCAGAATTAAAAGCAATTCCATTTAATTACCTTCATAATTAAAAGCCATAAAAATACGGGGTATTACATACTTCCCCCCTAATAACGTAATTTCGTCTCGAAATTCGGAAAAGTAAGGCACACCTGGAAAATTTGGTATCCTCCAGTATTCATAATAACATCTAAAGAAAGGCCCAATCACTAAAACCCTCGCTTCACAACAAGCTTGTTTAACAGACTTGATACTTTATCAGAATACACTTCAATAAATGCACCTCACGTTGTGCTCTTATTAAACAACATTCGAATAAAAATAGCCTATACATCATTAGCCGCATTATTTTAATATTATTGTGAGTCCGCACCTCACTACTCATTAACTCCCGCGTTTATCGAAACACCAAACTCCCATCCTGGAAGAAATCAATAACACATCTGACTACTCTTGCCCATTCTTTGAATCTCAGTTCCCGACGTTGTGACTTTTACACAAGGGAAAACCACTTCAGCCGGTTGGTGTCACAGAAACATTTGTAAGCACCTTGTCCACTATAAATAGATACGGGTGCTTTCTCCCAACTCTACCATTAGGTAATATATTCTCCCCATTACTACAATATACCTCACTTACTAGTTATATCCGATTTGGAATTGAAAAGATTGCAATGAATCCAAAATTTCTTTCATACAATCCATCAGTCGTTAATCACCTTGTGCCTACACCTCGGGCTATAGGTGATACAACCCTCAAAACGAATCGTTACTTCCCACTACTTCTTGCTACCCCATATTGAAGGTGGATTTCGGGGATCTCATCCCTGTTCTAAATAATACTGCATGGTAACACGTACCGTCATGATCACTATCTAATAGTGTAAATCCCCCAAGTATATAATAATTTCTCTCCTTCTGGATAACCTGGCCCACGTATTCGAAGGAACTCGTTACTTATCTATAAGTTGGCGACCCCTAAAGGAAATTTACCAACTTGACTCTTCCATCCCCAAAATCGTCGGCTTGATACAAAATTATCTGGTTGAACGTCTAACCCCAACCATTCTACTACTTACTACACCCCTTTCAATGTCGACCTTCACGTATAATTCTTCCTGTTAAGTGATATTTAGTGATCTTCTTCTTCTCTCGGTGTATACCAAAAGTTTTGGCCCTTACATTTTTCACCACGTTGTGCACATCTGGACCCCTTTTTACCTTATTGACATCCTCATTCTATGTACTCTTGATTCATCCTTAACACTCGATTGGTCGGAACTCTACTCCAAATTTTCCATAATAGTTAATTATTTGCCTTCTCAAGAAAATTCCCCTTATTAAATGGCTTTCCACTGCCTTTTCACCAAATTCAGACGTGCTACACTAATTATACATGACATTCATTTACACCTTTTCTTACGATGTTTAATCCCATAAGTAATAATCTCACCCATCTATGTCCCCTCTTCCTTTGATTTACACATTAGCAAATCAAGATGTCTACATCCCTTATAACCCAATCATACGGTTTTAAATATTATAAACGCTTCATACGTATCCCAAACTCTTTATTGCCACTGCATTTACAAGGTTGCTATACCACTTGGGCATTCTCAATCGCTCCTGAATTTGAAATCCTAAATCCTTCTTAACCTCAATGCGTCCTTCAACCCGCAATAACAAAACCAACATTATCAATACTTCTTTACTAACAACTGGCTCTACTGGCCTTACATCGCAATTTACCCCTTGTTAACTTTCAGTCATAACTACTTACTTTCATAACGACCGAGGTATCCAATTTATGGATGAATGTCAAACATCTCCCTACTACCTACTTTATGCTAAGTTTCATGCGTGGGATGTCTCGCAAAGCGAAATCCAAACAAGGAACCCCCCCGATACACTACTACCTAACATCATTGGTCATCGAGATCCGTTAACCCTCAGATGTACCCCTATATTCCCATCTCTTAACAACAAAGTTACATTTCCTTCCGTAATTACACTTAAACAAGGAACTCTTCCCGAAAGACACTTTCTCTTGACATTGGTGATGATCACATTCCATATACACCATGCAAATAAAATCGGGGCTCTCAAAATTCTGTCCCCAGACATACAACTATGAGTATAAACTCCCAAATCTCTAAAGGGTGACAAAATAATGCACTCTTCTTATTACGACATCCTGAGCGTTAATATAATAACCAGCTAAGCCTTTTCGCTGACTAGTAAACCAATTGCTTACGAATCATAACAATTTAAATCCCTACACATGCTCGGATTAAATATCCGAGACTATTATACCTTTTTGCAGTCACAATAATATATATAAATATATAATATATACAAAAGTACAATTGCGAGCCCGGCCCTCTCACGGATGGGACCTCGCCAAAATCAAAACATTCTACCCCAAGGTAGTAACTCCGAGAAACTTGTAATACTAGCACACTATCGGTATAAGTATATTATAAAATTACAATTAGGATAATATCATACTCCAATAACACAACACATAAAATGAGTAATTTTAATAAAGTATATACCACTATCAATATACTCAGTCATCCTTCGCGGATGAAAATCAATATAACCCCACACTATCAGGGAAAAATATTCACATAAATAAATAAAATTGCCGATACTCGCTAAACTCGACTCTCAAGTAAAAATATAACAATAATAACAATTGTAGCAACTCGTCATGCCACAAACAACATGCAACATCATCTGAGGATATAAATCCTACTTGTATCCTAAAAATCGTCCTGCTGCTCAAATGGTTCCTGGACTTAACACACCTGTCCTTACCAATCCCAATATTCCAATAACTATTGCCCTTGCCAGGCACAATACTTTTATCCCTACACTTGCTTCGGGAACATTTATAACGCACGGGTTTCACTTCCCACAAAATACCTCTACACCTACTCCACTTATCTTCGGTCGCACTGGCCATGTCAAGGTGGTCCTTCTCTCGGACGTTGGTAGTCCCGGTTCTGACGACTACCTCCACTATTTTCCTTAGTTTAATGGACTTAATGAACACGCTACTAGTTCCCACATCTCTTACTGAAATCACCATCGCTCGGTAATAATTCAACTATCCGAATCACTTTAACGGGTTCCCCGTTGAGTCTTCCTCTTGTGGTGCTTCTCCAACATCATTTTCCCAGTCTTACTCTATAAAGATCCTCGATTCTTGTACCTCCCCACCCAAGGAAACGTTTACCTCCAAATTAACACTACGCGACATTAATACCATCTGCATTGACCGTCCAAGAAGAACTTCCCAGAAGAGTTAATAATTCTTCTTGTATATAAATTCTCTCTTTATATCATATTCTCCATTTTACTTACTTCACCTGGTGTAAGGTTCGCTAAATAATTAAATTTCTTCTCACAAAGTGATCTCTGTCCGGCCCTCTTTTGTGAGTTCAGAATAATATTCGCCTTTCACCCTAAACATCTTATTAAGGAACTTATGGTCAAACTATACGTGTACGGCTTCTCTTGACATCACAATCCACTTCTAAGTGTGGTGATTGTCTCTCACTATTGAAACTTCGCTCCCACGAGCCAAGAAAAATTCACCCCAAATTCTCACTCCCAATGGGCCATACCCCGACACATGTCCAAGCCTTTGGATATATTACGTTCGTTTGTCTAGCACACGCCATCTCCACACTTCGAGTATTTCCACTGCTGGTTCTCTTTAATGTTTCACCTAACTATTTCTCTCCCATTCCAACCTTGTTGGGTGAGTCTAATTTGACTCCATTCCTGCTATAGTTGTACCTGGAAGTCGCAAATCGCGCCTTAGCCGTCTATACCGTCCTGGACATTCGTGCCATAATATGGGTGACTTCAACTACGGTCTTCCTTCTTTAATAAATTCAAATAACCTCACTGATCTTTTGCCTCCTGTTGTTCGCCCAACTGTCTTTGCCTGACATACTACATTGTTTGGCACACGAAGACACCTGATTGCAAATAAGGTTCACTATCATATAGATCGAAGCAGGAGAACGAAATCTCACTAAAGAAATCAATAATCCTAAACATAGGGCTCTACATCAAAGAAAGCTACGCTGGAAGCATAATAAGCCGCACAGATCCTAAAGGACACTAGAGCCTGATGCTCTGATACCACCTGTGACACCCCGACTAATTAAATACCGGGTAGCTACTCCTTTATTCCAATTAATACAAAATGTCAAGTTGGTTCAGTTCATAGCATCATTGTCGAAAATATTTTAACAATTACTAGCCACCTAATATTTAAAAAGTGACTTGTCAATTTTTAAATTAAATAAGATTAACATACAATCCATTTAAATTGTGAAATGCTAATACCATAATCACAACACAGTCACAATATAATAACAATGGAATAACAGTAAATATGGAGGAATACTTCTCTAAATAATGTGAATACTGAATACAACCAAATACAAAGTCTGAATCACAAATTAATTACATCCAAACTGAATTAAAACTGAATAAGTAAACTGTCTCTAAGAAAAGGGGTGACATGCCCTACACATAAACAAGTCTGAACTGGAATCAAGGTAGAAAGTGGAGGCGTCTATAATCGAGGTCCTGTAACTTCCACAGCAGCTACAGCACGTCACTGGAATGGAACTCCTAAGTCTAGTGTCCTTGTGGCTGGGCACCTAAAAGGTTTTTACAAGAAAATGGATTTGAAAGCAAACGGGTCAGAACCCGAGTGTGAAAACAGTTTAAAATATAACAAGTGTTTAATACCATTAAACAGTGAATATAAAATACATGATAGTGCGTGCGCTCACATGAGTTCCTCACCCCTCAACTAATAGTGCATGCCTAACGTACCCGTACCCGTTCTAGTCATTTCACTATCTAACTAGTCCAATTCACCACCCAATTTTGGTAAACTATTGAGGATCAATTCTCGACATCTTAATATAAATAGAAAGTTTTACTTTTTATTTCTAAGAATTTATCATAATACTTACTAAAATGTTCCATCTTTAACTCTACTAAAAAGGTTACGATCATTCACACTTACATTTATAACAACATTTCATTACAATTATCAGTACATTAATCTCATCATAAATATACAATATTGGCACCCTGAGACTAAGCTGCGGTGCACACATACTCTGCTATCAAATCCCGGTACATCACGTACATTAGGATCACGTATTCCAAACCACTCAGGAATCGTCTCAATAAGTAACAATCACACACAACGGAGGCGAACATAGCTCACATCACATGGGTCACGCACATACCTACGCTCCCATGATCAGCTGACTTATTAACTCCCTAATAAGCCATTCTCTGACCTATGTTCTCGAGGTACCAATTTAAATCCCCCCCCCCCCCCCCCGTAGGAACACAAAGATTAGATGGTTCTGATCGAACGCCGACCTCCCATGATAGAAAGTATGGTAGGTATGTTATACACAGATAAACACATATACTAAGCATTCACACATCTTAGATATCTTATAATATTAATAGAGGAATACATCACACTCCTATACCGTCATTAAATGTTTCACGTTTACAAGTCCCTGAATAATATACATTAAACTTATCAACTCTTCTCACGTCGCAAATTCAAGTACTTATAACCTAACCTATAGAAGTCACCCGGTCTATTATATAATTCCAAGTTTTTAATCCTCAATGTACTCCAATTTCACCACTATACCCACTAATCATAAGGGAAGGATAACTCTTAATAAAATAAGCCTACGAAAAACTCGAAACCAAAATCGGGCCTAAAAAGACCATTATGTGAACTCGTTAGAAGTCCCAGAAATCTCGTTCGAACGAGGTCGTTCGAACGAGTGGCTTCGAACGAACTCTGAACGAGTTATAAGGGACACTGGCATCTCATTAGAAACTCGTTCGAACGAGGTCATTCGAACGACTTGGGTTGTTCTTCTAACGAGATGGCAGAAAACGCCCAGAATATCCCCACTCCGTTTGTCTTCATTTTTCTCTTCTCTAAATCCATCCTAAGATCATCCGAATTACGTTTTATTGTTTTTAAACCATTCTAAGTCACTCTAGATCACTCCTTAACATATTTTTGGGGTTAAATCTTAGTAATCAACATGCAATAATCATAAATTCCCCAATTCTTTCCCCAAACCCTATGAACATGAATCCAGAATTGAATTGCACCTAAATACTCATCATAAAACCGTTTTTAAATCAATAAAGATACGTTTTGGGGTAACAAATTCGCCCATAGTCATTCTACATGCAATCCCGAACCAAAAATTATAGTTTCTACAACAATTCCATTAGGTTTTCATCAAAACTTTCAGGGCAATTACCGTTCCTACACTAAACATGGAAGAAATATTCATTGAACTTAATAATATCAAATCACTTGCCTTAAATCCGTTGTTCTGATTCGTTGTTGACGATCAAGGTTGGTTCTTTCTTCTTTTCGGTCACAAATCCCTTTCAAAATGACGGTGGAGAGATGGTTTGGTTTAGATCCTCCTTTAACCTCTCTTATAACTTCTCTCAAAAACCTCCGTAGCCCACTCTCTCACTTTTGGCTGATAATGGCCTTAGTGGCCCTTTTAATAATATCTAAATTACCTCTAAAATTCGTGGGTTTTAATCCCTTAATTTTTAAAAAAATACCCTTCTAGGTTGTCAGTTTGGCCTAAAAATGCCCCGAGACCCAAACTAAACTCCCGGCTAGTGTTTTCTGACTATTTCGACCCTTCTGGACACGTTGGCGCACTCAAAATAATCACTTGGTTGATAAAAAATATAATTTACTTTTTAATCTAAATAAATTCATTCCTGACGTACTGACACGCGCGTCCCAACTATATTACCGAAACTGTCGTATTTTCAACTCAAGATATTTTTAATAAATTCAATAATCACATATTACCATAATCACTCAGTAATGTTCAATGACATATAAATGACCAAATACTAACTCTCGTCTCGCTAGCATTTATATCCGAATTAATTTTTGCAATTAATAAATCCCAAATTGATCTAATACATCTCAAATTAATTTTAAAAAAAATCCAAGAATTAAAAGCAATTCCATTTAATTACCTTCATAATTAAAAGCCATAAAAATATGGGGTATTACAAGTATTTACTTACTTATGATATAATTATCACATAAATATATTCCCAAATAATAACATATCACGTCTAGCTAGTGTTTAAGTTTCATCCTACTCACACACTCGAATTTCGCTCACATATAATCGGTAAATACATTCTACACGCATAAATGTAAATATATACCCTCTGAAATGACTTTCCCGAGTGTCATTCGTCCCAAAGAGTCCTAAAATTTATAACCCGGATCATATTCCCGCTAACCCAAGATTTGTATATCACTCATTTAATCTTTTAGAGGCCCTCACACTCTATTTATGGTCCCCTAATATTTATCACCTAAAAGGAATTCTTCTCCAATCCTTTTAATCGAAGAAAAATATCTCAAATTTTTCTGCCAAAAACAAACTAAAACGATGGCCAGAAAAATGAACCGGTCCGGTAACCAAAACCAAACCAAACCGATGGCCCCCAAAACAAACTGATCTAGTGACCCCAAATCGAATCGCATTCCACCGATTTGACGTAAACAGTTCGGGAGTTCATTTTCTTCTCCAACTCCAAATATTATGGTTTCTAACACCACCAGCCTTCGCTATAAACATCTACACACTTATTTTTACCCAACACATCAATTTATTCATGGTATTCTTCAATGTAATTAAGATTTAAACCCTAATTTAGTTAAACCCTCCATTTTATTCAACTCTTCCAATTTCTCACCAAAATTTACACCATTAACATGGATTCAAGCTTAGATTTCACATGGAGTAATTATCACATCAGTTTATATGAAATCATTTCCAAAAAATTCATTTTGATTCAAGAATCCCAACCCAAAAATCATATTGTTTTCACCAACTATAATATGAATAATAAATACACATAAATAATTGAATAAATTTAAACACTTGCCTCGTTGGATAAATATGACCTCGTCCCGAAATTCGCTAGAGCTTGGCCAGAATCTCCTCTTCTTACCCCTTTTCTTCTTCCTCTCTCTTATGTCTTTTCTTTCTTTTATTTTCTTCCTTTTCACTTTCTCTTGTGGCTTATAAGAGAGAAATAAGGGTTCTCTCCTTATTAAACCCAAATTAACTCGTATACTCAAATGTGAGTCTCCACTAGTCCAAAAGTCCCCGAATCCCAAACACTACCCCCAGTACTCTACTTTGACTATTTTAGCTCATTCGAGACAAATCATGCACTCAAAATCCCCATCCGAGTCACTTATAAAAAAAATCACCTTTTTAAACCCAATACAGCTCCGCACGTATTTTCTAAATAAAATATTATTACTTTTTTCTTTTCCCATTACGACATGATATAAAATAATCCAACTTCATTTACTTATTCCCGTAAGTAAATATATCACACCTCCATATTAATGCGTCACTCACAAATTAATATTTATCCATTTACTTTAAATTCTTAAATTAATAAATTACACTCACTCATGTAATTTAAATGTCCATAAAAATACGGGGTATTACATACTTCCCCCTTACATAGGAATTTTGTCCTCAAAATTTGGATAAGACCCTGGTACCAAGAACTTAGGATCTTGAACCACATAACCCCTTTAGCACCCAAAATCAAATCACAATAAAGGTATGGTCACTCCACTATTCATGCGCTAATGGGACCTAACTGTATAAAAGATTACTCACTATAGCCCATGCTTAACAACAAGATTATTCAATACATTTCATATTGATATACTTCATCAGTCATAAGGTCTCACCTCAATAATGACACATCACACATTGTGCTTCTACCAACGACATCTGAATAAGACGAGCCTATATATCACCGGCTCTATCGCCTTACTACTATTGGAAGGCCACACATCACTAAGTGGAAGCTTCTCGTATCCATCCCAACACAAAACTCCCAGCCTGGGAGAAACCATAAGAACATCTAACCACTCATGTCAGTCGTTCAAATCTTAATTCATGGCGACGTAACTGTTACGACGCTCAAAAGTCACCCCAATAAAGTTTGTGGTTAATGTCCCACTCGACAACAGACTAGCTTTCCACGTAAAACCTCAAATGGCTTTCCACACATAACTCTAGTAATAGGTAATTTTCCCTTCCCAATTACTGTACAATTTATAATGCTAACCACTCGCATTACCCAACCTTGTAAATCACCTACCATATACTTATCAGTTGTAGGTGACACAACTTGCCCAAAAAAAATGTCATCCCCACTGCTTCTTGAAAATCCCTATCGGAAGTGGGGTTCAAGGATCTCATCCTGATTCACAATAATATTGGGCAGCACCTTGCACCGGCGTAATCTTTCTTTACTAGCTTGTCTTCCCATTTCGTCACTTGAACCGTCGGCTTGATACAAAATTTTTGGTTGATCATCTCGAACCAAATTATTTCCATCTATGATTGGTGCTCTCAAAGACAATTTCACTATGTCTCACCTTACACCAATTTCCACTTATAACATCTCATATTAAGTGGTACTTTATACTCCCCTTTTTCCCAGGGTATACCAAAAAGTCACGGCCCATGCACTTTTTGCAACAATGCGCACTTCTGAGCCCTTTTTACCTTATACACATCAACATTCTACCGAGTAAGGCTCAGCTCCACTTTTGCACAATAGTTGGATTTCCTCTCATCAAGAGATGCCTTTTTAAACGTCTTCCCATAGACTTTCAACCCATCTCAAGTGTGCTATCTCTCATTGCACACATATACTTGGATTATCGTCTTTCTCACACGACGTTCAATCCATCATGCCATTATACCTTTGTTTATAACTGCCCAACAGGCATATATTCCACACATTTATTTCCACGTCCTCTTATCTTGGACGATTTTGAAATCAACTAACCAAGGCGTCCATACACCCTATAATCCGTGCATATATGCACAACACTGGAAACGTAACACACTTTTCTCAAAACTGGCCTCGCATTCTCGACGTGGCTATAACACATGGGTATTCTCAATCACCCCATAAATCAAAATTGAATTCTGCTTAATATAATTCCAGTGCTCTCTCACAGAACTATCGGCTCCACTGGCCTTATACGATATAATAACTCTCAGCTCAGAGTGTTTTCTCCACACTTTCATTAATTAACATTCCAAACTGATGCCCTAGCATCCATCAAAGGTTGTACCATATTTGGGTTCAATAGTAAAGGTGATTGAAAATGCTCTACGTCTCATTTCATCATAAACAAAATATATATTAGTTGCGGCCAAATATTGTTCAATGTGTAAAACTGGGTTAGTTTTACCATCGTATTTAGGGGTAACCACTGGTGTTTAAAATTTGGATGGAGTGGGGAAATAAATGATTGCCTGAATAAAGGGAGACCCCTTGATAAAAAATTTCTATAATGGGTTCTTTACCTTAGCCATTCCCCTAACCAATCTTCTAATCATTGGATCAATCCTTTCCAAGAAGGATAGCCTGCATTAGATATGTTCGAAGAAGCTCGGTCGTCTCGACCATGTGTTTGTGCTGAGCTCTCTTCATGATAAGTCTGCTCGGCATACATAGTTTGTTGGACGCTTGATGTGGATCTAAATAAGCCTTCTCGATGTTTGGTTGGGTGTTCATTGGTTTTGGATAACTCTCTGTGATGATTCCTATTTGCTCGGGGACCCAATCGATCAAAAGGTGAATCTATTCTCAATCTTTCCAAAATGCTTGGCCTTTCAGGAGAAAAAGAATGGCCGCTATAGAATTCAGTGGATCTGATTGATGAGCTTACTCGTGGACGATAAGACATATCATGCAAAGACCTGAAATAAATGTATTGACTATTCTTAGGAGGCGGGGGTGGAATTTCTCTCCTAATAGGTGGAATCGTATTTTGCCTGGAAAGAGATTGAGAGCTGGCTTGTAATGATTGTGCCAATTGCCTCATGGTTCTTGCATGGCATCCTGGCCTCTAAAAAAATTGCAAGAATTTTGGTTAGTGCGGCTACAGCAGGCGGAACAGATGGGATGGAAGCATTGCCTTAATTTCTGGTGCTACTCTCAGGATCATTCATTTCCCTTGAACAATGATATACGAGAGAGGGAATGGTAACAGACACTCCCACGGACATCGCCAATCTATTGATGTCAAAAAATGGACTAGATCCAATTTTTCAATCGCAGATAAATATAATATGAGGTGAAATAAAAACATAAGAGACAAAGAGTTTTTAGAGTAGTTCGGCTATGAAGAAAAGCCTACATCCAATGTTCTTCTTTTGATTTTAGTGATTTCAAAAAACTAGGTACACTTGCTATAAGAAGAATAACCTAGAATTCGTTATCCCTTCCTTTTTGTGAAAGGAATACAATGTATTTATAGTGGCCCAGAGATCAAGGTTAGAAAGAGTTTATATATTCAAACATTTACACCCGTACATAATGAGTGTGATGATTGATAGTCATGAGCAAATGTTGAATGACCCTTGGCTCCTTCTCGTGTGATGTCTATTTATCTACCTTGATTATATGCATTCTTAAGGTTGGTTGGAATTCTAGCCAAGCAACGGCCTTGATGACCGATCAAGTGATTGATGACTAAGACTATTTCCACATAAGGAGACAGGTGTCCATTTCTTATTTGTCCACGTAGATGGATAAATTTTTGTATCAACACCAAGGTTATAGAAATTTTAAAATTAAGCTAGGTTTAGGTACACTCTTTGTTAATTTGATTACTTTAGATATTTGCGATTTAGATATTATTATCGGGATGGATGTTCAATCTAGACAACATGCTTATATTGATTATCATGCCAAGAAAATTTATTTTCAAAATAAAGAAAATTGTTCCTTTGTATTTCAATGATCAGGTCTGTTTGAAACATTAACTTATAAATTTAAAATTCTTCTTCCTTAATTCCTAAAATTTTGGAACAATTTGAAGATGTTTTACCAGAAGAATTACCAGGATTATCCCATCCTCTAAAAATAGAGTTCAGTATAAATCTTTATCCTAATACTCTTCCTATTTAAAAACCTCTGTATCGAATGTCTCATTTAGAACTTCGTGAACTCCTTACTCAACTAGATGATCTTTTTGAAAAGGGTTTTATTTTCCTAAGCTCATATCCTTGGGGAGTTCCTGTGTTATTTGTCAAGAAATAGGATGGAAGATTTAGATTTTGCATTGATTTTAATAAGATAAATTAAGTGACTATTAAGAAAAAGTACCCTCTACCTCGAATTGGATATCTATTCGATCAACTTCGAGGAGAAAGGATCTTTTCAAAAATAGACTTACAATCTAGTTACCATCAATTGCATGTAAGAGAAGAAGATATTCCAAAAATTTATTTTCGAACTCGTTATGGATATTTTAAATTTATCGTCATGTCTTTTGGATTAACTAATGCGCCTGCAGCTTTTATGGATGTTATGCATAGAATCTTTAGACCTTTTCTTGACTAGTTTGTTATCATTTTCATTAATGATATTATTGTTTATTCTCAAAACCTAGCAGAGTATGCCCAATATATAGAAATAGTATTAATCACTCTAAGGAACCATTAGTTGTATGCTAAGAAATGAAAATGTGATTTTTCAATGAATGAAATAAAATTTTAAAGGCATGTGATTTCTGAAAATGGAATACAAGTCGATCCTGCCAAAATTTCATCCATTTTTAGTGGAAAAATCCAACCAATATCATTGAGATAAAAAGTTTTTGAGGATTAGCTAGATATTATCCCTTCTTTTTGGAAGGATTTTCTCGCATTGCTCTTCCTCTCTTAAAGCTAACTAGGAAAGAACTAACAATTATATGGACTGACAAATGTAATCAAGCATTCCAAAATTTGAAGGATAAATTATCGATAACTCTTATCCTCATTATTCCTTCTAGTGATGTAATCTATGATGTATATGTCAATGCCTCATTATAACGTTTAGGATGTATTTTAATGCAAAGAGGGAAAGTAGTAGAGTATGGATCCCGATACAAAACCCATGAATTTAACTACTCTATCCATGGTCTTGAGTTAGCAGCCGTAGTTTTTTCTTTGAAAATTTGGCGTTATTACCTTTATGGTGAAGAATTACAAGTCTTTTTTATCATAAGAGTTTGGAATACATCTTTAGTCATACAGATTTAAATTCAATACAGCGACATTGGATGGAGTTTTTGGAAGATTGCCGATTTAAATTAAACTAACATCAAGGAAAAAGAAATGTGGTATCTAATGCTTTAAGTAGTAATCCAGTAGGAATACTCCATAATTTAATTTCTTACAATATTTCTGCTACCATAGAGCAACATGATCTTTGATTAATACACCTTTTCTCAAAAATTTCCAACATAATCGCATATCCAGAACTGCTAAAGAAAATCTTAGCCCAATAGTCTCAAGACCCTTTTGTCCAAAATCTTCAGTATCAAAATCCTGACTTCTCATATGATAAGGAAAGGGGAATATAATTTAGAAATAAATTGTATTTACTTGATACTTTATCACTTTTAGAAGAAGAATTAGAAGAACTCCATCGTTCTAAATTTATAATTCACCACGAAAGTTACAAAATGTACAACGCCTTAAAAAGAAATATTGAACATTTTATAAGGAAATATCTTACTTGTAAACAAGTAAAGATAGAGCACCAGTATTCTGGTGGACTCCTTCAACCCTTACTAATTATAGAGTGGAAATGGGATCATATTACCATGGATTTTGTCAGTGGACTACCTCGTACGGCTGAAGGATATAATTCCATATGGGTAAGAGTAGACTAACTTACCAAATGTCTCATTTTCTACAAATGAAAACCACCAGCTCTTTTCAAAAGCTCAATAAACTCTACATTCAAGAAATTATCCGATTACATGGAATTCCTTTATCCATCGTGCCGGACAGAACATAGATTCCCATTTTGTAGGGATTTTTTTTCAAGCACTTCAAATCGCAATGGGTACTAAACTTTATTTGAGTGTTGCATTTCACCCCCCAAACAGATGGATAATATGAACGTACAATTCAGACATTAGAAGATATATTACAAGCTTATACATTAGATATTCTCGACAACTTGACTGGAAATTTACCCCTCGTTGAGTTTTCATATAACAATAGTTATTAGTCAAGTATCAAATCCACCCTATTTGAAGATTTATATGGTAAACCTTGTCGTTCACCTACATGTTGGATGGAGTCTGGAAGCATTAAATAATTTGGTCCCGAAATAATCCAAGAAACTATGGAGACAATACAATAGATCCGAAAGAGATTAAAAATGGCCCAAGATCATCAGAAAAATTATGCAGGTCAGCGTTTGAAGCCCTTAGAATTTCAAGTTAATGATCGAGTATTTTTGAAAGTTTCTCCTCGAAAAGGGATTTTACGCTTTAGAAAAATAGGTTTTTTGGCTTTATTCTTATCTACAAAGATGTATTTAGGCTCCACTCCCATATGTTTTTTAAATTGTAAAAAGTCACATAATTATCAAAAACCTCTTATAACTTCCCTGTAACTACCCATCCTTCTTTTTGTAGACAATAAAACTTGTCCCATATAGGACCAACAACTAAAAAAATAAAAATATGGGAGTGGTGACAAATAAATCATTATAAATAGGACTAAATACTTAAGATCCCTTAGAAAAAAATGAAAATTAGTCCCCAGATATATTGGACCTTTCACTATTTCTAAACGTATTGTCCCGGTAGTCTACCAATTAGAATTTCAAGTGAAATTATCCAATACTCAAAATGTATTCCATGTATCCTAGTTACGTCAGTATATTACTGATCCCGAGAGGGCCCTCCCATACTTTTACGTGGCAAAAAAATTTTGTTCAACCAAATCATGAATTTGAAGTACGTCTTATTTAAATTTTTGGATCGTCATGTAAAACTTCTCAGAAATAAGGAAATCCCCACAGTCAAAGTACTTTGAGAATATCAAAATTAGCAATAAGCCACATGGGAACCAAAAGAGGCTATGAAAGACCAATATCCTGATCTCTTCCAAGGTAAATTCGAGGACAATTTTTTTTAAGATAAGTAGACTGTAATATCCGTATTTGAATCAGGATACCTTAAATCTCATTTTTACCCCTCCTAGAATGCACAGACTCAAAAGTATCCAAAAAAAAGATAAAACTACTCTTCAAAGCCTAAAACTTTGCTAAATTAAGCAAATGCCCTTGAAGTTTCAAATATTATAAAAATACCCCTTAAACGTTTTTAAAACACTTTACTTTACCTATACTTAACACCTAGACCTCGACCTTATATCAAATTAAACCTCTTGACCTCCACTAACTAAAAATATCATGTTTCAGTCCTTACATGTTTTTAAATTACAAAAATTCCCCTAAACTTTATAAAAGGAACACTTTTTGAACCATATAAATGTATATACTTTCAACTAAGGACTAAACCCTAAACCAAACATATTTTCACATTCCCCCTCCCCGCATCATCTTCCACTAAGCGAATAAGGCCAAAAACACATGATATGACCTTGCAGACATGTGAGAAACAAGATTTTAAGCCTTTATCTTCTTGAAACCAAGTGTAATCCACCTTCAAACTAAGCCAATGAGATCGCCTTCTTCTACCTTATAAAATCCCCACGACCAGGGTCTCTATAACCCATCTTCAACTTATACAAAATTCAAAACTTTTCTCCAAACCAGGTACTTTATCAATTTATGCATTACATTTCATTCTTTCAATACTAAATATTTTATGTGTTGACATTATGTCTATATCAATCAAAACCATAGGAATTTTACATGAAAAATAATCCTCGTTTGAAGAAATTTGAAAAAAAACCATTAAATCTTGAGCTTTTATTGTGAATTTTGATTTCTTCATTGTAAATCATCTTTGAAACTTGGAAATGATTTCTTATGAGCTTAGGAGCTCTAGTGAAGAGCTCGTTTATAAAAAATCATAACTTTTGAGCCTCAATTACTCAAAGGTGTTTTCATTTGAGAAAACTAAAAACTTCAAATTCTCTTTAACTAGACGACCTCAACCTTTAAAATCAAAACCAAATTCTTCCTTGGGATTGCAAAAACACAACTATACTCATAAGATCCTCTTCCCTTATTCAATAGTGCTTCAAAAGTTTAGTCAAAATTTCAAAAATTCACACAGTTTTATAACTCGATGTACACTGAACCTCAATCCATAAAACTTATATATTTGGATTCCTTGTGAAAAAATGGGTTGGGTTGGTTCAAAAATCATCTTAAATTATTTAAAAATGAAGAAGCTATCTCGGGTTAAAAAATTTCAAACTCTAAGTCAACCATCGAGAGGTTGTGGGGCGTGGCCGATAAAAAAATCCTAAATTTTTTCCAATATTTTTATTTTATTTTTTTTGCTCAAAATGGTATAAGGTAAGGTTGTGTTTGGTCAAATCTAGCCAGAGTTATGTAAAACTAAGGTTTTAGGTTTGAAATATTTATTCTAAGTTACAAATTAACCCTTCTTGACTTTTTCAACTTATGAATTTTAAACCCAAACTTTTTCTATAAGTACTTTGATGAATTTTAAGTAAAAAAGTCTCCACATTTTAAATTTGACCCTGAGCCTGATATTTTAAAGTCCCAAATTATTTATAATTTAACATCTGAAGCTTTAATATACATAGTTTTTTGTATAAATTAGCAACCAGACTCAAATTCTAATAATAATTATTCACACAAACATTTGTATACAGATACTAAATTACCAGCTCCTCCCTACATCCTCTTTTGATCTTTAAGCCCTTAGAAACTTCGTTCAAGTAGGGTTTTTTTTACCTCTTTAGTAGTAAATTTTGCATATTTGTTAACTGGTACTGATATCATTCAATGATAGCCCTATTTGATTCCAAGTATGTGCAGACATTATCGTACTCATATGTTATCGTATCATTAATTGTTTTAATTATGATAATTGGATCAAATTTGAACCATTCTTATCCAATAACTGATATCAGAATAATTTTTGTAATAATTCAGTTCACCTTGCACTTTTGTGCATTATTATTTATTTTAAAAGCATCAGTATTAACTAAGAAGTAGATTGTTGTGTTATCCCATAGAATTTTCTACTCGGCCTATGGTCTCAGATGATTGAGAGCCCGAAGTTTATCTACATACATATGAGTTCTGCTTTAGTTATGTGCCTATCCAGTATTTTCCAAAGGTTTTGGATTACTTATTATTTGGTTTTACTGATGGCTAATTTAAATTCTATACCTCTTTAAAATCTGATAAGTATTGGATTATCAGTTTTAATTCTTTAACTTTCTTGTTAATGTATATAGACATTTGAATTACATACACACTCCACCTTTCATCTATACATGCAATCTCTATATACTATAAAATGCAAAACAAGGCATTTGTGAACATTTAAGACTCCTCTTCAATGAGAGTGTCCACGAGGCACTCTATATTTTAATCACTGTTGTACATCCCCTTATCAACTAGCCGATCCATGTCAGCACCCTCATTATTAATTTCTAAGTTGCGCAATAGCTCTATCCACGCCAGTCTTTAACCATTCATTTTCTGTACATGAATCAGCGATCACATTTCCTCATCTGTACGCCTCTTTATTGTGCGTCTCAATGAATGCTATAATCACAAAACGCAAACGTCTCTCTCTTATTTTCACCTTTTCCCCTCTCTAAACCACAAAACCCTTTACATTTCTCTCTCTCTCCCTCTCTCTCTTCATTCTCTCACCCACATTCCTCACCCCCATCCCCACCACCCCAGCAACCTCCAGGCTCTTTCTATTCATTTTCTCCCCACGCGCAACCACCTAGCAGCCTTCGGCAAAAAAAAAAACTATCTCTCACTCTATTCGTTTTGTGTACTTCTCTCTGTATTGAGTTTCAACAGGTATTCTCTTCTTCTTCTTTATATTTCTTATCTGGAACGGAAAAATTACTTTCAACAAAACTTAGTTGTTGGAGCAGGTGAGGGATGTGACGAAAAAGAGGTTGCTTGGTGTTCATGGGAGCAGGTGTAAGAGGAATTAGGGTGTGAGCGTGGGGATTAGTAATGGCATCAGTAGGTCGATGGGGTGTCTCGTGTTGGATTGTGGTTGAGGGTGGGTAAGGTTGTGTTTAGAAACAAGGGGTGTGGGATTGTGGGGACGTTGGTTGGAGTTAAGGGAGGTTGGATGAAGCACAAGCTTGGGTAAAAAATTGGTTACTATGAGTTTAATTAGACGATGGCTATTTTGACCCTTTGGTTGGCTCAGGTCAAAGGTATCTTCAAAATATTGGGTAGATTCATTATATTTTCGAGAATCGATTTTTTATTTTACCAAATGTTGATTTCTGTAAGAATCATATTCTCTTCTTCCATAACATATAATTGTTCGGTCAAAAATATGATTTTGCTAATCTTTGAATTTTTTTTGATATGAGACTTGAATCCAATTTAATGGGCTAAGCTGAGTCACCACATCTTAATTTCTTGAGTGGGTTGTTGGTTACACCATCAAGATCGCCCAGCACAAAGATCGGCTTTACTTTGGTTGGGATGAAATCAAACAACTCTAACGAATCCAAGTCTAAGGAGTAGAGGTAACCGTCTCTCACAATCAAAGATAAAGGGAATTAATGTTCAAGTTATTATGTGATGCAAGTAATCTTAATTGAATTTGTGTTTTGTTTTGATTTGGTTAGATTGGATTTGGAAATGATGTGATGGGTTGATTAACGATGAGATGAGATAAGGTTTCATACACATGTTATTCTTTCTCTCCTTCACTGTTTCAAATAAGAAAGAAATGTCGTATATCTCATTGACAAAAGTCGTGATTTGGGTATTTAGAATCAGATTTATGTAATGTTATTTGATTTTTGTTATGGTGTTTTCATACAAAGGTGGAAGAAAATTGGGATTTTTGTTTTATGTTTATTTTTTGTGTTACAGGTATTCTATCTTGAACCTCTCTCTCTATTACAGGTAAACGCATTGAATTGTTTGTTTTGGGTTAATTTTTTCGAGGAATTATTTTTGGTGCTTGGATTGATAATTTTTAATTTAATTAAATACGATAATACAAGAAGAGTCAAAACACGACAAGACATAATTACACGATTAACTCGAGTCATTTTTAAATATCTTTCAAAGGCATATTTTTTTAATAATGGTACTTATGCTAGATCAATAATTTTATTTCCAAAGGTTATCAACATTTTTTCCGAATATTTATATTGTTTTAATGAGTAGATGGGAATTTTAAATGTGGGAGAATTTTATCCCTAAACCGGACAAAATGTACACAACTCAGCAACATTCAACTTCAATCCATTTTGAAGCGCTGCATATTTTCCCAACACATTTGATGGACACAATGAGAAAAAATAATGAGCGACACTGAGGGTGGGATATGTAATGTTGATTTTTTGTGGTGTTAATTTTGTGGAGTTTGTAAATTTTGGATTAAATTATGTGTTGGTTTTACGTACTAACTTGAAAGTTTTATGGATGAATTAATTTTGTGTTGTAATCTCATGTTCTAATTGAAAGTTTTATGGAGTGACAAAGCATCTGGGTTTTTATTTTGGGGGGTAGAGTTTTGTGATATGGCTTTGGTAGGAGGTTTAAAGCACCACAATCTTTTGTAAGTATTTATTAGGTTGATTTGTTTGTTAGTAAGTATGTCTTTACGTTATAGTCCGTGCATCGCACAGGTTTCCACCTAGTTGTTATAAAATTGGTAAAGCCTTTTTAACATATTTGTTCTAATTCCATTTCCTCCAGATGGCCCAGAAAAAATAGGATAGTTTCTCTCCCCCTTGTGTGACACGCACTAGTCACCTGTATGCGTATGTAATTGTGTAAATGGAGACTAAACAAGATGGGAGCAAGGAGTGGAACTTTTCTATTACCTACTTTATAGTTCATGTTGACAATACAATATAATTCCCCATGCAGTAGAAATACACTATGTTATGTGACGCATTAATGAATAAAGTTTTGTTTTTCACCTTAACTTTAATTCATTGCTTTATTTATACTCTCTTATACATTCATATCAAAAAGCAGGATGTGAGAAAATTAAACATTGAAGATTAATTTGATACATTAAAACCCCTAAAGTAATAAAATTCAAGGGTTATATACATGCATGTATTTCTATTGGAAACAGACCCATTAAATCTCACAACGCGTGTGGAACCATCCAAATAATGACTTTTACTTGCCAAAATGGATAATCAATTAGGATATGAGACCTTTTTTCATAATTCTGCTTCATCTAGTGCATTTGGATGTTTTAGGACTGCCACCATATGATTAGTAGCTATTGTCTTGCTATTATGACATTAAAAGTCAATCATAATTAAATTTTGGCACTATACATCCCAAAAAACGATGCATACCTCTCCATTTTCCTATACATGTACTTTTTGGAGGGAAACATTGTGCACGCGCTTGTTCTGGCCCACTTGATTAGCTATATACTTCAAAATAGAGTATGTTATATAATATTCCTTCTATTTGTCTTCCTTTTTATTGTATATTTTATCTTTTATAGCAAGGCCTTAACCTTTTGCATTCTATGAACTGTTTTTTAAAACTTTTCACCAACAATGGCATCTAGCTCTGCCGATGTCAATGAATTTCTTTCTTTTGAAGAGACTCTTAACAGACTCTACGCTGATACCTCAATCACTGTAGGGGATATCGTATTCCCCATCATCTCTCCCATTGTGATATCTCTCACTACTGTTCGTTCGCATTTTCCAAAAGTGTTATTATTGCAGGTCTCTCCATATTACCTTGGGTGTGGGAAACATTCATTTTTAACGTCAGAGTTAGAATCCCTATAAGAACCCACCCAGTTCAAGTTTAGGTATTGGCTTCAGATATTGGGTGTTAACAAGGTAGATAAAGAGGCACGGATTACATGGGCATCACCAATGGTGGCAGTCAAGGATGTTAACATGGAGAGATTAGGCATATTTTGTGCCTTTGAACTTAGTAAGAAGGATATTGAGTTTAATTAATTTGTAATTTCCAATCCCATTCACTTTTGGAACTCAGCATTTAATTTCTTTGAGTTTAATTTTGGTATGGCAGGGCTCACTTTATTACATATCTGCCAATTGACTATATTTAAGTCTAGAGAAGATATACACCCATTCATGCCAAAGGTCAATCCTCCCTATGTATTCCCCAACCTTAATCCAAATTTGGTTGGATCCACTTTCATCAGAGCTCACATGAAGAATACTAGCCGAGTGAGTCAACAAGAATATTATTGTTTCCTCTTGTTTTACCTATTCAGGCATGTTTTCTGTGTCGAGTCTCAAAGAATCATTCTTGAGTACTCTTTCTTGATAGCCCATCTTTGTAAAGATAAGGATACAGCTCTTGAACCTTATGCTTTGGCCTCTCTCTCTATAGGACTTGCCCTGATTTAGTGGAAGATCCATTCAACATCACTCAGGATGGACGACTATGGATTCTACAAATGTGGCTCCTTGCCTACTTCCTAGAGATGGATCATATTTCCCTTAGCTACCCATACAACCATTATCACAATTTATATCACTCTAAATCCCCACAAAATAGTTTCAAAGGGCTTGTGTCCATGTTCAGGAATCTGTCAATTGATAGGACTAATGCATATTTATAGCCCTTGCTCTAGCCATTTGATTCAACTCTTTTGTGGGCCCCATTCTTACACAACTATTTGGCAGAGAATGCCACCATTTTTTTTTTATCTCAATGGAATTATAATATGTTACCATACCCTCTTCTCTAACCTCAAATTCCTATGGGGAGATATATATCCCTGCCCAACTTTCAAGGCAACTTGGG
Organism: Sambucus nigra; assembly: GCA_949130495.1. NCBI lineage: Eukaryota > Viridiplantae > Streptophyta > Magnoliopsida > Dipsacales > Adoxaceae > Sambucus > Sambucus nigra. The sequence goes on from OX422215.1 coordinate 439,411,926, forward strand.
TTCCACCAGTCCATATTTTTTCATGACACTTTCGAGTCCATTATTTATAATTTCCATGTGAGTGATGGTGGAGAGAATGGAGAAGAGTATGAGGATGAAAAAGAGAAGAAGGAGATTTAACTCCATTTTTCCTTCCATGAATTGTATGCGGAATCGTTAAAATTGAAAAGGTTAAACTTGAAGTTAGAATAGAGTTTGAAAAAATCTTGCCATAGGTGATGATAACGCTAAATGACTGAGTAACTTAGGACACATGAGGGGACTATTAAGGACAATCTCGAGTATGTTGAGGGGTAGAAAGATATCATTCGTGGTTTGATGAAGGTTTTTAAGACAAAGCTTCTTGATTTTGAAGAGTATAGGCATTTGATCGAGTCTAGGATAGTGGATATACAAGAGATATTGAGAGACTCGAGTAATGTCAAATTTGATTTGGAATCTAGGTAAAAAAAGTTGAATAAAATATTAGGAACTGTCTGAATCAAATATGATAAGTGTGGGATTGACTTCGATGATCCAGATGCTTCCACTACCAAAGCTAAGATCATATTTTAAAAGAGTCAATCGTTTTAGGAACGTTATAAAGGTCAACCATTAGGTAACACCCTTAATTGTGTCTACTGATGCACACATTGTGGTATGAAAGGTCATCTTAGGCAATTTTTCTTTGATCTTTAAAACTCTCCTAGAAAGTCTAAGTCAATAGAACCAAAGTTCCTAAAATCGAAAAGTGTCATGTCACATTTATGTGGGTTAGTAAATCTAATTTGGACACTTTACATGTTAAACTCTTTGATTCTCGAATGCAAGGACATGATACTTCTCATGTTATATCCAATGATTGATTGTGTTTGCATGTTTGCATACACAAGCTTTTGTAATTCGTGACAAATATGCTTGTTAGTTGTAACTCGTTTGAGTTTTTTGTATTTTGTTTTCTCCTTTTCATGTCTTATTGAAAAAAGTACAAAACGATTTTGTTCATCTTTTGAGTTGGTTTTCTAAATTGGTATCATTTTAAAAATTGTTCAAAAACTCAAAAAGATTTTTAGTATATGTGTAGTTTAGTGTTACACATTTTGTGTGGCATATTGGTGTGTTTGAATCCACTTCATTCCATGTTTTTGTGTGTCTGGGACATTTGATTATGATTTTCAATGCTTATATTGTTCTTAATCATGCGTTCTTAGAGTTGTTAGACTTTTATTTGATTATTGGATTCACTTTGTAGATGCCTCCACACACACATGCACGAGCTCTTTAGAATTTTAACTTCACATGTTATATTTGAGCTAAGTGATATATTCTCCCATAAATCTTGTCCTCTACATATATGTTGACTATGGGGGATTTGTGCATGTATGAACCATTGCCCGTGAGTATGTTGATTTTTATTGAAAATCTGAGGGTGCACAGTAAAGGGCTATGAAAGGAGCAAATTTCCCTTGAGGGAAATCCACCATTGGCATGAGCCTAAAAAAATAAGAGGAAAAAAAAGATTAAAGTCCAAAAGGTTTACTTGATTGATTTTAAAAAAATGATATCTTCAAAATAATTTATTGAAAAAATATATGTTATTCATTTAGCTTTTTAGGGGGTTATAGTTGAAGATCAACGGGTTTTCACAATGACACTATTGATTTATGGAATCATCAAAATTCCAGACTTGTGTTCATTGTGCTTGTTTGTTCATGAGTTCACTTTATCTATCAATTGAGGCTAAATCTTAGTTTGATAAAGTTTTGCGATCGAATATAACTCCTTGGACATTTATGAGTGATTGGATCATAATTCATTTGTATATAGTTCACACCCCTTTCACTCCATCCCATATGTGTAAACACGTTGATATAATCCTAGTGTGTAATGCTTATATGTTTTGCGTCATATTGTGGTTGTTTATACCTATATATACGTGCATGTCTGTCATTGGTATATTTTGCAAATTTATATATATGGTATCATTTGTATTGAGTCTTTGGAGGTGTATTTAAACCATGTTTACCGTATGCTTTATCTTTGGATCAAATTGGCATGTTATATGATCAAATTGATATGCATTGTTTCTTTTTTACATTGGTATATTATGCTTCATCATGTATTCAAGTGAGTATCACAATTGCATCGATAATTGTATTAATTGATCATTGTGTCGATTATTTTTATTTGTGTTGCCGTGTTGTGTTTTGTTGCGCTTTACACCATTAATGATATTATTCTTTCTTCGTTAAATTTCAATTGGTATCGTATGTTCTCACATTTCGAAAATGCAATTGATTTATTGGTTTGTATAATAAATTGCCACACACAAATCCAATTTTTAACCAAATTTAATCTTCAATTAAATTAGGTGTACATAAGAGATGTAGTCCAATTTTAAATTAACAAACCAAGCACGCAATCAACACAAAGAGATGAGAAAAATCTCTAAAAGGGAAAACCCTATATTCAGCATTATCGAATGATTTGACAGACAATTGACTTACAAAAGACTTAGACAAACTAAGTGAGATGCGCAGTGTTTTCAAAACCTTTAATAGAATACGACTCAGTCCAGAGTCGTACACAGGCAGCGATCTACCCTCGGTATCCACCGAGCAGCCTTCATCTTCTTCAGCAATGAACCCTCGGTTCATAAGTTAACCCTAGAGAATGATCTCCACAAGGCATATTAGTAATATTTGAAACTAGGGTTTCACGAAGTTTAAAAATCACATAAGGGGATGAAAGATTTAGGAATCTAAAAGTTTTTTAGAGAAAATAAATACGAAAACCTTTGGACAATATATGAAAAAAATTATTTCGCCAAAGTCCTATGAAAAACTACTCAAAACATGTATTTATTGGTTTTTCAAGAATTTTGAGGCGGCGCAAGTCGTTAGAACGAAACTGGACTTCGGTCAAATGAAAACTACTCTTTCGTTCGACAAGAACCAAATTCGTTCTACCGATACGGGAATTTTCATTCGAACGCCCATATAACGTCCTTCAAATCACAATCCTCTACCCAGGAAAGTCATTTGATAGTCGTTAGAAGCTTGTTCTAATGAGATAGTAGTTCTCGTTGGAACGAGACTGCAACTTGTTTGAATGAGGCTTAAAAATAATTTTTTATTTTAAAATGCTTTTTACAAAATGCCTTAATTTTCTAAAAAGTAACATCCCAACATATGATTTATAAAATTTATGAACACCCAATTTTATACCTTCAGAACTTGCAAGGGTGTCTTCGATCTTGGAGATGTCAAAATTCGGTTCGATGAGTTAGTTTATAATGGGATACGCCAAAAATAAAATAAAGCCTAAGCTATTAACAATTATAAATATTTTCTATTACACATTTAGGGGGAAAATGGCTTAAGGGGGAGAAATAGTTTTATGCATTCTTACTTTGTCTATTCCTGAACAAAAAAGTGGAGAAATGGTAATTTTCACTTTAGTGTTAGGAGGAGATCTTTACCATATGGGTATACGACTTAACTAGGTAGGGATTGTTAGACATAGGGGAGTTTATTTATATGAAGATTTATATTTTCATATTTTCTCTTTGCATTTGAAGGTGTGTTATAGTGTTCATGTTTACAACATGTAGCAAAGTTTACAAACAAGTAAAACTGCCCAGAGTACGTGTTTGTCGAGCGTCTGCACTTTTTTTCATTTTGGGATTTTGGATTGAGTGTTTTAGATTTCTAGCCCACGGTGTCTTATTTTTGGATTTATCTCAAAATAGCGAAAGGGGGATATCTGTAAGGACAAATTTCCAATTGAATAAATTTGTATGTACTAGCTCAATTCCGATAAAAACATTTTGATTCATAGGTTAGGCTTTACGTTGTTGACCTTTCAAGCCTATGACGATTTGGAATGAAGAAGTATAGGCAAAACTTCAGAGATCACATATTTTGTTTTGTTTTGTGCTTTGATTTATCTTCGTATTTCTTCGGTCTCACATGTATGAATACTTATGAATTTTGATCCTTTGAAATTTTAGTTTTTGCGTTTTTTATTTTTAATAAATCACCTTGAGCTATTTTTGAAATATTTAAAAGAAAACAATTTCTTTTAAAGTGGTTCAAATGACTTTCCTTGTTTCTTTCGAACGGGTCTAGCAGTTCATTGAAAAGAAGATCAAAAAACATTTTTATATTTGGAGAACTAATATCGTTTGAAGCTCATTTGAAGATGGTTCGAATGAGTTTAGTTGTTCATTCGAACGAGTTTTGAGTTTGTTCGAACGATATCGTGTTTTCATTCAAACGAACTCTTATTTTCATTCGAATGAATTTTCTCAAAAAATATGTCACCTCAAAAAACGTGTTTCCATATATATATTTAAAAGCTCCCAAACCCTAGTTTCAACCAATGTTTTTAAGATCTAAGATTCATTATCCTATATGCTTTTAGATTTTGTTATGTGGTAACCAAGAAGTTTATTCTTTACATCTTGATTGAGAATCATTTTGTGCGGAGGATTCCGCATTCAGTTTTATTTTTACACATGGTTGATTCCATAATGTGGTGTTACGGTGAAAAAATGGTGTGTCCGTTTCCATATTTGTAGATTGTTGTTGAGCCTATTCGGTGTATATCGAGGCATGTGTGGACTCACACGTTGTGGCACTTGCATGGATGGATTCCTTTGTTGCACTTTGGAGGAGTGGTTCAAGACTGATAAGCATCAAGGTGTGACACCCCGACTAATAAAATACCGGGTGATCAATCCTATACCAAATTAATATTGGAGTCTCATATGGTTCATTCTTAGCATCACTATCGGAAACCAACTTAATTACTAATAACCTGTTAGGCTGGCATCAATTTGTTTTTTACTAAATTTTTCTTAACCAAACCATTCAAATAAATTAATCACAACAGTTTATATGCAACAAGTGAAATGGAATAAAATAATCGAACACTCGGTTCAATTTAATACAACCAAATCGAATGCCGCACTAAAAGGCGGTAAAAGAATAAATGAATACAATTAGGCCATCAACCCGAATATTTCTACAATACCTCCTATCTAGATCTCAATGATAAAAGCGTCTACAATAAACCTGCTTGCATCCACAGCTGCTGCAGCAAATGTCTGACTCGAAAGAATCATCATCCAGGCGTCCCTGTTTCTAGACACCTAATATATATAGATGTAGCAAGAGAGGAAAATAGAGAAACGGGTCACAGTCCGAGTTTGAAAATATTTTAGCAAGTGCATAAATGCCATATTTTAAAATATGAAAATCTCTCATATCTAAATTGGTGTCGCACTCTCATGAGATACCCTTCACCCCACTTCTAATAGTGCACAACTATCGCATACCTTTTAAATAACTTAGTTAAGCTACACTGCCTAACTAATTCATTTTACCCATCTTCTAAAGATCCTCATAAATCCGAGTACTAAGGACTAAACTTCTCCCCATTCCCAACATTACACTACGTTCGTACGTGGGGTGTCTCGCGAAGCAAAATCCAAACAAGGAACCGCCCCGATACACTACTACATGGCAATGTTGATCGTCAATCCATTAGGCCCTCAGTACATATCACATTTCATACCACCCCGTATATATCAATAGTTCTCATTAGAAGCTATGATCCATGTATATATAAATCTGGATATAAATCTACCGGAATGAGAATATCACTTTATTCATTCTTTATAAGATATTCTAATCTATCGCTTGAGCTTATAGATCATAATCTCTCACTTATGATTCATCCTCACATCATGAATAACTTTCACTAGTTATTTACACTATTCATGTTTTAGTGTTATTAGCCTCATATATCCCTATTTTTCTTCTATATTTTATACTCCCGAAAGATTCAGAATTGATCTCACATTCCATTCTTTATTATGTCTGTATATATATGTTTCACATCTCATATATATATATATATATATACACACACACACACAATATACTATACACATTAAGTATATCCATACTTATATATCACACACTATATAAGTATAAATAACCATCCCTCAGAGCTATAACTCAATGGATGCAGTCTCTCAATGCTATCATCTTCCAGGGAATTACTCACACATCATCCTGGGTACCAACGGTCGGACTCTCACACCGACTTGATAAAAACCAAATCACAACGTATGGGAAGCGATCATAGTTCCTCACCGGAAATGAAAACAAAACATACCCACCACGTCTCACTCCTGATAAAAATCACATAATATAGAATGGACACAATGACTTGGGGACTATACGCTCCCTACTCCTCAAGCCAGGGGCCTCACCCACATCGAGCAACTTCCCATGATAGCACTAGAGGGGTATGATTCATATAAATATACCATTCATATATATATATTTATAATTATATCACATATATACTGTCTCTATACTCGTAAACATATATCATCAAATCCGGTTATCCATGCCTATCTCTCGTAGCATTAGCCTGTAATCCCAAATATATATATTCGATTTAATTCCATAAGTATTCACTTACTTATAATACGAATATAAAATTTCTTTTAAATTAAGAATATTAAGTTTGTCACCACTAGCACGTATCCCAATTACATCCGAAATTCCCATTCGAATCCGAAGAGTCTTTATCCCATTAGACTCTTAAAGATCACAAAGTCTCACAACTTTAATTTTATGGCATATTTCACACCTCGCACTAAAACAACCATAACAAACTCTATAGAAGTCCAATTGATCTCAATAAAAGCTCATTAGAACAATAACTTCCATACCTTTATTTTCATCCATAAATGAGCATCTAATTCAGAACATACAGAAAATGGCATGCATTTTAATTGTCTATAAAATTTTCGTAACTCAGCTGTTCTGGAAGCTTAAACACCTTGCACTAAAATATCTATAACTCACTCTAAATAAGTCCAATTGACCTCATTTAAAGCTCATTAAAAATATAACTTAAATACTTTCTTTTCATCCATTAATGAGAATCTAATTCAAATCATACAGAAAATGGCAAGCATTTGAATTGTCTATAAAATTTCCGATTTGATTCCCGAGCTAACAATTTCAATCTCAGAACTGCTTCCTTAGGAAAATCATTATATATCCAAAATAAATCAGAAAAATACACAGTCAGAGCCCACGCGACCGTATAAAAAAAGATCTACAACTTTAATCTTTGACCAAGAACTGAATCGACCCACCTCCTGGACGAATCGACCCCACAAGCTGTTGCATTACTGTTCACTGTCTTCTCCAAATTATGAATCTCCATTAATGCACTTTCAAGCTTTTTATCTTCTCTCCCGTCATCATGCAACTTCAACCAATAATATATAAACACATAAAAATGGTTTTAATAATCCTAAACCCATATCCAACAATTAATTTCAATTAATTTCTAAGTTTCCCAAATTTGATATTATCCGGGGTTTATTCGTTAATCTTTCGAAAAATCCATTTTGATTCACGAAAACTCATCCCAAAAATCTTTATAGTTTTACACACCAACTATAATATGAGAAATAAACACACTAAATTAATAAATCGATTAAACACTTGCCTCGTGGATAAAATCCGATGACCTCGAGTCGAATCCCACGAAGTTTAGTCGGAAATCCCCTTTCTTCTTCCTCTTTTCCTTCTTCTTCTTTCTTCTCTTCTTTCTCTCTTATTTTTCTCTCGCTTAGGGCTGAAATGTGGGAGAAATGAGGGTTCTCCCCTTATTAATCCCGAAATTGGGTGAATACCTAATTGTAAAAGGACTCGGGTACTTAAATACGAGTCCCGACTGGACCAAAAAGCCCCCAAAACTCAAACATCACCCCTGGGTACTTCATTTTGACTATTTCAGCCCATTCGGGATCTAGAGTGCACTCGAAATTATCTTTCGAGTCATTTAAAATATACTTCTCATTTCTCACCTCAAAATCGTCTACACGCAACTCCCAGTGAGATAAAATGCAATACGCACATATCACTCGCTACGCCGTATATCAAAATCCACCATTATTTACTATTCACACACATAGTAAATCTCGTAACATAATATTAATCAGTCTCTATCTCTCGATTAATATTTAATAATCACTTTTATTATTAATCACATTAAATTACGTCACACATGTAATTTAACTAAAATGTATTTATGCAATTAATTTTTCCGAATTAATTTAATCATAAATACGTAAAAACACGGGGTATTACACAAGGCTTGTGAGGGTGTCGATTTTGTGTTGTAAGTCATCTGTCAACTTCTGTAATTCCTCATCATAATGAATTTGTATGAATGGGTTGTTCAAGATTTTTACCTTTGTGGGTTTTTCTCGTACATCAGTGTATCACCGAGATGCATGTTTTTGTACAGGATAAATTTTGGTAAATAGTTCATCATAACATTCAGTTTAAAATTAGTGCTAAGTTTAATTTTGGCTAATTTTGTTTAAGTTTTATATTTAATTTTTTTTTTAAAAATAACTTTTGTTCTTCACCACCCTCCGTACCTCCTACATCTTCAAATTTAATTTGGTAGAGGCTCTCCCTATTGAGGAAGATGATTTTCAACTCTTCAAAAAGGGAAAAATACCCCTTAATTCAAGGGAGCTCTTAGGGATGATGCCTCAAAAAAGATGAGGGAAGTAAAAAGGAAGAGGATGTTCCTCTTGTTAGGACTAAGAAAGAAAAGTCCTCCTATGATAACCCAGAAAGCACCTCTTTGAGCACTAATGATGCCCCCGTTGCCACCTTATTCATTGTTCCAATAAATAAACTCATGACGCGTAGGGCACGGAGACATTTCACCAAGCTTATTTGGCCTATAAGCCATCCATCTAACCTTGTATTATTATTCAAAGTCCTTTTGGTAGTCAGGTAACCATTAAATTTGACTTCCAATTTTGTTTCTCTTTACGTTACGCCTAATTAAGGAGATGGAAGAGGAAAAAGACATAATTCCTCCTAGTGATCCAAAGACACCACCACCATAATCCCCAATTGATGAGCATATAGGGGCTTAAACTAATGTTCTAATCTCATTCTCTAGGACCTATGTAACTCTACCTATGAATGAGAGAACAAGCTCTGAGGAAGTGGATATTTCATTATTCTTTTTCTTAAATCAAGGTGAGGAAGGTATGGCCTCCAACTTGGAAATGTTTGAGCCCTTGGAGAACCCACCACTAATTATCAATGATTCAGCACCCACGACAGAACCTTCTCTTCCTGATAATATTGTTGCCTTGAACATTGCACCCTTAGAAGAGACACCACTACAAGAAAAAATCCATTGTGCCTGCGAGGAGGTCCCCAAGTGATGACTCCTAATGAAGTGTCTGCTTTAGGGAGGAAATATAAAAAATAATGTCACAGGGTCCAACCCAAACTTTATAATTAATGGATGGGAGTTTAGAGCAAAAAATACAAAGCTTTGTCCAAGTTCAACCCACCCTTACCTCTTCGCATTTGCAAACTTTTGAAGCCTTATATCTCCTTCTAAGCTTTATTAGGTTTCCATTTGAGTATTTGGTTGACTTTGGATTTACAAGTAAGTTAGAGCAACTTGATCTTGTATTACCAAAATGGAAGGCTTGGATAGCAGCCTAGTGGGACATTTAACTTTTGGAATACATTCACTCTCATACTATCTTATAACCATGTCCCAAGTTGATGTTGATGATAAGACTTTATATGTATAAAAACTAACTTCTTGAGCCAAAGAGCATAGGATTCTAGGTGGATGAGTGACTTAAAGTCCATTCAAAGCAGGAAGACCGCTTTCTTATTGGAGAAAGAGGATCTAGAGAGGCAACTGGACAGAGTTAATGTTGCCTTGGAAGTTGATGTGGTCTACAAAGAAGATTGCCAAGACATGATTGGCTAATTCATTAGAGAAATCTAATTTTCCATCCAAAATGCAGCACAGTTTGATGCTAGAGATGCTGAGATTTGAGCTAAGAAATTGGCTTATAACAAATTTTATAATGATTTTAATCTCCTTGTATTTAATAATTTTCACAACATCTAAACTTTGTCAGATTACTTAATGAAATTATATATTTTGTTCTCGTTGACTAGCTTTCCAAATAGTAAGATTATAAGGTTTTAAGCACTTGTATTTGTTTTCCTCATGTGAAAACAACCATTAATGTTTCTTAAATGGTATGCCCTTTAAATGTTCTATGAATTTGAAATGACCCTTTCCATTTTGGATACCATTTTCCATAAGTGGGATCTTTTGATCATATTGGTAGGATAGTTTTCCAAACTAGACCCCCCTCATTAAAGGATCTTTTTTACCCTTTCACTATAATTTTTGGTTACTTTCTTCTTTTGGACCAGGATTTTATTTAGAGCGCTTACCCTTTCTTCATCTACATTCTCTAATTCCATATACATTGCTTGGTTATAGCCTTCCACGGTTAAATAGTTTTGGGCTACAACTCTCAATGAGTTAAAATTCATTTATATTGGAGAACAACATCATTCCCATGCATTAAGGCATATGGCGTTATTCCGATAATTGACCTTTTAAAGGTTCTATAAGGCCATAAAACTTATGGCAGCAAGTTGTCCCAATCTCTTGGATTTTTCTCAAGTACTTTTCTGAGGTTATCTTTAATTACTATGTTTGTGGCCTTTATCTAGCCATTTAATTGAGCAAAATAAGGTGTCAATTTTATTAGAGTTATCCCTAACATGGAAATGAATTCTAGTACCATTTTTTATTTAAAGATAGTTATATTATATGAGATACTGGGTTCTAAGATTCCAAATCTATGTACAATATCTTGTAGGAAATCTACTAATTCATTTTAAGTAAATGATTTTAAAGATTTTGATTCCACCCATTTATTAAAGTAGTCAGTTGAAATGAAAACAAAACTATGTAGCTTCGAAGATGGAGAATAAACCTTACCAATCACATCCATTTCCCACCATCTAAATGGCCAAGGTTTGACCATATATTTCAAGTCCATAACAGGCAAATTCTTTAAAGGATCATGTTTCTGACATTTATGGCATCCTTTTGAAAATTAAATGCAATATTGAAGGATAATAAAATCCTTGCCTTCTAAATATTCATCTCATATTGGGTCCATCTTGGCGATCCCCATAAAGACCTTTATAGATCTCGGCTATAGCTGTTAGCCCTTCACTTTTATTTAGGCACTCCAAAATTACTCCATCAGCACTTCTTTTGAATAGTTTATTAAAATACATAACATAGTTAGTTGCTTTTGACGTAAGTCTTGGTGTTTGGAGCATTTAGATATTCAATTATCGATTTTATCCAATCCTCCTGAACAACAATATTTCCAATTGCCATTGATTGTATGTTATGTAGCATAGGTATAATATTATCTATAGCAATAATATTTAGTTTGGCTTCTAATTATCATCAAGATTGACACCTAAGTAGTTTAGAGCCCTTTTATTAACTTCATTAGTTAGAAACTTAGGAATATAGTTTAAAGTGACCTCATTAAATTTAGACCTAAAATTTAGTGCCACTTTCTTGTACAGAACTAAACCTTCATGAATGCACTTGTATTACCCAGTCAACTATCTTATAACCACTTGGGAGTCACCAAAGATCTTAATTATTTAAGCATTATAGCTTCGAAGGATCTCTAAACCCATTATTATAACCTCATACTCTGCTTGATTGTTGGTACAAGTGTTTTCTTCTAACCTGTAGCCATGTTTTGTTTTCACTTGTTTAATAGATTCAATTACCATGCTAATTTCTGACATTGCTTCTGTCTTCGAACCATTAAACCAAAGTTTTCAAAGGGTTAAAGACACGCATCCAATCTTAAAATCCTATCTAATACATCCTCGCATGGATGATCTGCCTAGAAATTATCCAAAGCGGGGGCCTTAACTACCTTTTAGGGTACATAGTAAAGACGTAATTCAGAGAAATATAACACTCAATTACGAATTATATTCCTTATAATAGGCTTGATTAACATGTATTTTATTACATTAAATTATAAAATAACATACACTTCTCTCGGTAGTAAATAATATCTTAATTTCATGGAAGCAAATTCTAAAGTTAAGCATAGACTTCTGGTACAGAATATCTACATTCATAGTCATTTGACAACCTACTATAACACCCCGCCTAATTAAATACTCGGTGATCAGTCCTTTATTAAATTAAATCAAAGTGTCCGGTTGGCTCATTCTTAGCACCAATGTCGAAAAAAATCATTATAATAATCTAATAAATAATTAAGCTAAGTATCAAAACGTTTTCCCATTTAATTATACCCAATTAATCCATTAATAAGTTCCAGGCTTTAAGATATAAGTTATTCACAAACCACCAGAATGAATACTGAACTTGAATCAAATACTGAGATAAAGTAGATCGGATAAAGAATTCCAATCCAAAGTCTAAAATCAATAGAATCATAACACTCAATCCAACAGGAAAAAAATGCTATTAAGAAAATACAATCTCTGAAATAAATAAACTAGAAACGGGCGACACATGCCCTAACTGAGATACATTAACTAGGAACTGAATGAAAAGATAGAAGCGTCTAATCTCAATAACCTACAGGTTCCACAACACCTGCAGCTCGCCAAATGATCCATGCGTCTAAGTCTGGTGGCAACCTTATAGCTGGGCACCTGATATATATATATATATATATAGCGAAAGAGAAAAGAATAGCAAGAAACGGGTCAAACCCGAGTTGTAAAAATATTTGTTTTAGCAAGTATTTAAAACTGCAATGAAGCAAGTATTATGTGCATGTTAGTTTCGAACTCTCGCATGAGATTCTCACCTCTCCACTATTGTGCATGCCTAACGCACATCTAACCCAACCTAGTTATATATATCACCCCCAACTAGGCCATAACATTATACTTCTAACTATCTCTCAAAGGAGTATCCCGTGTCGCCCATACAACACATTATTAAAATAGTTTATTCCCCATAACAAAATTCCATTATATTCCCCGTTCGAATGGGTAAACTTTTACTCACTGAAATCATTATATTTCTCTTTATTATTATATCTACTAATTTCACCCAGTAGAATTTTCCCAAGTTTATTCATATAAATAGTCACATCATCCCTATATATGTATACTACACTTGCACCCCTTGGTTAATACCACTTGGCGCAAAGCATTTATTATTATTATTACCCTATCTACTAGTTTCACAAAGTAGAAATATCCACAAGAACATATATACATATAGTCACAACATCCCTATACATACATACACACACACACACACACATATATATATATATATATATATATATATATATATATATATATATATATATATATATATATATATATATATATATATATATGTGTGTGTGTGTGTGTGTGTGTGTGTGTGTGGACAATAATCTTGCACCCTAGGTTAAAACCACTTGCGCAATGCATACTCTGCTATCATGTCCTGGTGCATCACTCGTTGCATATGGACAATTGGTTCGATTATTCTCCCTCTCAAAAAATTTCCACGGTTAACTCACTTTTCCAAAATATATAAGGTATTACTCTACGAATATCCCCTAACAATTATGTACTATGCTAATAATCATCAAATGATAGTTTTCCTCACTCAAAATAACTGTGTAACACTGAACTAGAAATTTCTCAGATTTTTGGACCTGTCGTTCGATCGACATCATCTTTCTCATTTGAACAAAGCTCAATCTCGTTCGAACGAGATTCAACATTCTTTTTCTCCACCAGACCTGTTATGTTCTACACCCTTAGCAGTTCCGTTTTCCACCATTTTTAAGACTAAAACCTCTAAAATAATCATCCTAAGCACCAATCTTCAATTCCCATCAACTATCTAACATCTATACATGATTTCCAACAATATATCATCATTTAATCACCATTAATCATTAATAAAATCGAAATCCCCAAATTAAAATATCAAGAACCCTAATTCTCAAATTTATATGCAAAACTCCAAATTAAGCCATGATTTCATCATAAAATTATCACAATATCGTGGACATAATCCTATCTACATGAGGGAATAAAACTTTATTCAAATCAGTCCTAATTTATGATCAATTCTCCTAAATTTTCATCAATATTCATCTTCATATTTATGGGGCAATTACGTAGTCTAACATGAGCACAATTGTTGCTAAAGAATGTAAACAATAAACACTTGCCTCGATTTTGGTGTTCTGATCCGTTGATGAAGTTGGAATAGACGTGTTCTTCATCTTTTAATCTACGCCTTGGTGGGATTTATGATGTGAGTCCTTGAGTTATGCACCAAGAATACATATGGACTCCTTCTTCCTTCCTCTCTGTCTCTCTCTTTTCTCTCTCGTAGGTTTGGAACTGACAGACCCTTTCTCCCCCATGTTTACCTTATTTATTTTCTTTAATTTTCGTCCATAATGTTTCCCCAAAAATTCAAAGGACAAAAATACCCCTACGGGGTGACGGTTCAGCCTAAAAATATTCTGGAGTCCAAATAGAATACCTGAGTTAAGTTTTTTTACTATCTCCACCCTTCCGGACTCAAAGGTGCACTCGAAATGACCATACGAGTTACTAAAAAATAATTTACTTCTTTAATCCATTAAATTAGTCCCGACACGACTCACACGCACGTCACGACATAATATACCAAATTGTCACGTCTCACATTCACGACGATTTTTAAAATTCTATAATTACATATTACATAACCACACAGTAATATTCAATAATTTTTATCAATAAGTATTAACCCTTGGCACACTAGTTAATAATTATTTCAATCTGGATTAATTAACAAACAAATTAATTTCTCACCTTTTTAGTTTAATTAATCCAACAATAATAATTAATCTCATAATTATTTAATATCATAAAAATATGGGGTGTTACATACTTTCCCCCTTACAACGGAATTTCGTCCTAAAATTCGAAAAAAGTATATCAGGTACAAACAATGCTGAATATATGTTGCGCATCACATCATTGCGCTCCCAAGTAAACTACTCCGTACCACCCATATAGTACACTATCGAATACCCTTAATAATGAACACTCTACTTATGTTTGTTCTAAACTCTAGGTTACCCTGTCACGTAGGTTCTTGCCCAAGTCTTACCCTTCAAGTTTCACTACTTAAACTTTATTTTAGGTATATTCGTTGTCTATCCTTATACTATTCACACCTTACTAGATTAATCGTTCTATAGATACACACGCATCGGTTATTGTTTCCCCCACTTTTAACCAACTCATCTCATCTCGAATCTTGGCAATAGGATTAACCCACTTTTAACCAACGTCGATTATACTATAGATATCAACTCACCTCGAATCTTCGCAATAGGATTTGTTTCCCCCACTTTTAACCAACGATCATGAGAACAATAAGGTTTACCATTCCATACCTCGACTGGAACCGTGCCCAAAAGTGAACTTATGTGAGTTATTATACACAAACTCAACTTATGGAAGGGACTACTCTCGTCCTCCCCTAAGATCCAAGGGTACACTTATAATTTATTTTCCCAATTATCTGATTAGTTCGCTTGTCCTGCCCATTCGTCTGCGGATGATAGGTCGTACTCAACCACAACTCGGTATCCAAAGCCTTGTGAACACTTTTCCATAATCAAAAGACAAAGATCTTATCCCAACCAGACTCTATATCAAGAGGTACCCCACATAACCTCACTATCTCGATTATAAAGATCTGCGCATATTGTCCCGTAGTTATGACCAGTGTTAGTTAGCATAACGTGATCTATTTTGGTCAACTGATCCATTATCACCCATATAGGATCATAACCCCTTTCGCGATAAAACCCTTAGGAGTAATCTCCCATTCCTACTTCAGAATCCCTAATGGTTGAAGAAACCCCTACTGGTCTCGGATGGTCCACCCTTTTCCAACGGACAGGTGACCCATTGCAAAAATGAATTTAGAAATATTCCTCTTCATTAAATCCCACCACCACCGTCATTTATAACATAATACATCTTATATCCTCTCAAAGGTACCTCTAACCATGATCCATGTGACTTTGACTCACCGCGTGTCATAGGTCCTTCCCCCGCTCTATAATCAATTTTCCATGAAACGTAAGCCTCTAACAAATCTTGCAGAATAAACTTTAACTCCTGGGCTAAATGTTGTCGAATTCACATGACAATCACCATCTACTGCCTAATTCAATACCATTCTCATGAGAGAATCCTTCTATCTCGACTTATATCTTCATTTACCTTATTCCATACGTTCCGAACAGAAAAAAGTCAAGATTCAATTTCTTAGGGCGCCCATACACCCTATGCCTTCAGCATTTTTTCACAAATAAAATATATTCTCACATTATAGTGGAATTATCCACTCTCAATTACTCTCATATATCTACAATTACAAAGGTACGAATCACATGTACTATCATCCAAACTTCTCTCCAACTCCCGACGTTCATTTTTTTCATGCGTGGGATGTCTCGTAAAGCGAAATCCAAATAAGGACCCCCATACACTACTACCTAACATTATCGATCGTCGAGTTCCGTAAGGACCCTAGTCCATAATATGTACCTTTCCACAACCTCCGTATGTTGACATAAAAGTTTACTTATGTTTTTAAAAAAAATATCATGAAACATGGCACTATCACTATCCCGAGTTTCAACGTTATATATAACAAGCTATATTTTGCTGCTTGATAAAGGACACAATGCATCCTGAGTCACGTCAGTAAATAGATCCCAACGCACTGGAATCACCTTTAACGAGACAACATGCTCACGAAAGTGTATAATATCATGAAATTTTTCATATATATATATGCACACACACACACACACACACACACATATATATATATAGGCCCAACCCTATTTAAGGTGGCACTTCACAAAAGTAATTTTACTCACCCAGAGTATCCAGCACGATAGTCTTATCACTCAATCTACTATCGTTAAAACATTCAGTAATTATCACTACACATTACCATAATAATCTCTACTTTGCTAACTCAATGTAATAATGAATTATAAGAAAAAATAATGCTTTTACGGCCCACCCAGCTCACTCATGGGTGACATTAAAAGCCCCATTACCCATGATAACTATGTTTGTAACCAGGTTGTTAAAACTAATGTAGCCACTAAACTCGCCTCGCACACGAACTTTAGTGTTAACAATTCATATATGTATTGTCATTCACCCATGTCACTTGACTTAATCCTTTTCTCGTAAGGATGAAACAAAATTTCATCAGGCTCACCTGATCGTAGGATCCCAACATGTAGTTGCTAACACGACCCATGAGTATCTGCAATCTTAATACCTCTAGTATTTAACCCCATAGTTGCACCCCTCGTTGTGGGAAAAAATTATTATGTTATGTCGCTTACACGCCCATTATTGAAACACTGGCCCAAATCTTGAGGCCTCAATTATGGCCTTACTGGCCACCTTATTTCATCCTGGGCCCAATAACACTGAGATTTAATATGTTGTCGTTATCGAGGACTCCACCATTCCTGCTTGAACCCACCATTCTCGGGTGTAACTTATCGGGCTCAATTCTCTAGACTGAATTCCCCCTCTGAAAATATCACTCCTCAAGTTGTTGTGCCTAATTGGCATGATTTACCATTCTCAAATATTTTCGATCTCACTTCTCAACGTGGACACATTCAACACTAGTAGTCCCACTCTCTAGACATAGGGAAACTTCCCTAGCCCTTTCCCATCACTGGTCCCACTGACTATTTGGGAATGTCCTTCCCTCGGACTGGCAGTCTTAGCTCCCAATTGTTCTCCCTTGTCCCTTTGGCTATGTGGGCCTTTTGGAACTATTGTTGGCTTTTAAAGCCTTGATTGATTTCATTGTCACTTGGTAGGAAGTTAATCAATTAATATTATCTAAATGAGTTCCCTATTGGGCATACTCCGATTTGGTGTTTCACTGACACAGTTAAGTTCACTTTTGCTTTTCGGCCAAATTATCTAAGCTTCCTGGCTCACTTCTTCTATAAGTGCTTAAATAACTGTAAGGACATAATTTTATAAATATCCGTGGTAGAATCGAGGATTTTTAAGTTTTTCCTAGATCACAATTTGTATGTCTGATACTGCTACATTCGGCACGTCATCATAATCATCCACGACGGCCTTTATCCGAATCCATGCATCCATCATCTTCACTCGTGCATCAAGATTCATGCTACGTACTTCTCAACCGTTTTTCATAAACTCCACGACACATTATCTGTAAAATGATTAATTGGAGTTATTTATATTTGCATATATATTTGGGAATTTTTTAGAAAATATTTTCTGAAGTCTAAATTATTTTTTATCAAAATGCAGAAACGGATTTTTTTTGGTAGGCGTGCTCGCTCAAATGACTTGCACTGTCATTCGCGCGAGATCATCTTGTTGCGCGATCTCATTCGAACAACAACTGTCTTCTTTCGAGCGACATCTGATCTCGTTCGAATGACGCCGTCGACCTTGATTTCTATGCCAAATACTGTCACCACTACTTGTTGGTCAAATTGCTTTTCCAGCATGTTGAGCAAAATTCGGCCCTTATTCTGCCTTCTTTTGCTAAAGTTGTTTTTAAGGTTTTTATGTTTTCTTATAAAAGTAAATATCTCTCCCATTTACATTTTCACAACATAAACCTTCAAAGGATTTTTTATTTTACTCATTTAGGAGTATTTTGTGGAGAAGTTGATATCTTCTTCATTGCTACCCATCTGGAATTCTTGCGGGAGATTCCAGCCGACGACATCGAAACCGACACCTGCGGGTATTTTATATGTCACACTTATTTTCATTATAATCCGTGTAACCATTCTTTACAAATTATACTGAAAATAATATGGTTTTGCCCTGGGGGGATTTTTCCTGATATGTTGTGTCACATGCTTTATGTTATTTGATAAATCATCTAGATTCATGTTTTTAGGATTTAATTGAAAAACCGTGTTTAATTAAATATCTTCCAAATTTGAAAGCATGTTTAGGGGATGTATTTTAATTTGTTTAAAAATATACTCTAATTAAAAATGGTTTACTTGGAAACTTACAAATAATTTTTATTCGATAACACACAACGTACTTTCGACTTTCAAATTGGTATCAGAGCCAATTACACAATATACCGTGTAATTTTCTGCAAAATTTTTCTAAGATATCAATTTTCTGATAAAATTTACCTTTTGGAAAAGGGCGTGTTCAATGGAAAAATTATATAATAAAATGACAGTTTTTTACGGAACAAACTATGCTTACTGGAAAGCCCGCATGAAATCTGCTTTAAAAGCCATTGATGAACGTGTTTGGATTTTAGTAGAAAAATGGTGGATACTTCCCTCTGTCACTACTAATGACGTGACTAATTTAAAATCTGTGACTAATTGGACTGAAGAAGAATTTAAATGGTCATCTTTTAATTCTACGGGTTTAAGTGCTATTTCCGGATCCGTCACTCCTGACGAGTTCCAACGTATAATGATGTGCTCCATATCAAAAGAGGCATGGGATGTTTTGCAACTCACCCATGAAGGAACTAATGCTGTAAAAGAATCTAAACTGCAAAATTTAACAACTCAATTTGAAACTATCACCATGCTTGAGACTGAATGTTTTGATGAATTTTACGCTAGGTTATCTGATATTGTTACCACTAGTTTTAATCTTGGTGAACACATTCCTATTGCTAGAGTTGTTAAAAATATTCTATGATCTCTCCCTAAGCGTTTTATCCCTAAAGTCACTGTGCTAAATTCTATAGGTAATTTAAACACGCTTAAATTGGAGGAACTTATAGGAGACTTACAAACTTATGAAATTGATATGTTTCCTAAATCCTTAAAACCTAAAGATAAAGGCATTGCACTTAATGACCAGGCTAGAAAAACTGAGGGTTCGGAAAGAAAGAGAGTTGAGTCATCTAAGAAAAGGGAGATAGAAACGTCAAATTGTGAGTGTGATTTTGATTTAGATGATTTGGCCCTATTTGCTAAAAATTTCAAGAAAATTCTTAAATTCAAGAAAAATGAAAATTTCAAAGACAAAAAGATTTTTGAGAAAAATAAGAAAAATGAAAAAGGTTTTAAATACCCTCCTAAAGACAATGGGAGATGCTATGAGTGCGACGGTAAGGGTCATAGAACTTTTGAGTGTGCTACTAGGCTGAATAGACTTGCAAAAGAAAAAAGCAAAGATGTCCTCAATGCTAGCCTTAGTGACGATAATGAGGTCCAGTCGGTGGATTCTGGAGATGATTCACAACATGAATGTAACTTCACCGCATTCATGGCTATTCATACTTCTAGTACTCCTCGCGACGTTGAGGATTCCACTTCATAGGGACTCCTCGATAGTGAGAACGATGTGAGTGAGGGGGAGGATGATGCAAGTGAGAAGGAGTGTAATCTTCAACGCACCTACGCTAAGTTATATAATGAGTCATTTAAAACCAAAAAGCGTAACAATGAACTAGTTCTTATGATCACTGCTTTAAAAGAAGATTTAGAAGAAGCGAGAGAGAGAGAATCCTCCACCTGCACTACCTTGAGAGAAAGAGAGTCTGCCTGTATTGACAAAGAAAGTTTGTTTAAAGAAAGAGATAGACTATTTGGAGAGAAAGAGTGGTTTTGAGAAAGTGATAGGGGACTTGACTAATCAAGTGGCTAGTCTTATGAGTGAGCTCCATTCCTCCATGGAAACTTGGAAGAAACTTGAAGCCCTTGTTTCCCAGCTTACTCATGATCTTGAGAGAGCACGGGAAGTCAAGGTTCAAATTGAGGACAAATCTAGAAAGATGGCAAAGATGCTCCTCGGCCCCGCTTTAGGTTTTGGTGATAGGAAAGGAATAGGTTATGATGGTGCCACCACATCTCAAATTTCACTTGGACTAGTTCCTGAGTTTACTACGACTCCATATGGCCATCGTCAAAATCCACGAAGGAGAGTTCGACCAAGAAAAACAAACGGAGGTCCGCCTAAGACTGTGTTCTTTTGTACGTACTGCAAAAAAAATGCCACCTCAAGGAGTTTTTCTATAGTTTAGGTCGGACACGACGTACTACTGCTCCACCACATCATACTGATGATTTTGCCAGTCTGAGAGAGCGTGTTGAGTTTTTAGCTACCACGCCATAGAGTTTGATGGAGGAATTCCGACGGATATCTTTACCGTCAGTGAATTCTTCTCGCATCCCGGCTAAAACCAACAACACCAAGGGTATACAAAAGGTTACCATGTATTGGGTTCCTAAGAAACACGAAAAGGCCCTTGTTGTTCATGTCGCTCTCAAAGCACATAATACCTCACAGTGGTATTTTGATAGTGGGTGCTCCAGACATATGACAGGTGTTGCCTCATTTTTTGCATACCTTGAGGATTATAAGGATGGTAGAGTCACCTTTGGAGATGGGAGAAAGTCAAGCATTGTAGGAAGAGGTACTGTAGTGTTATCAGGATTTCCTAAGATAGAGAATGTTTTGTATGTCAAAGGTTTGAAGGCAAACCTTCTCAGCATTAGCCAGTTGTGCGACGCTGACTTTGCCGTAAATTTTGACCGGGATGTGTATAATGTCTATAATTAAGCCGATAAACTTTTAGTGCAAGGGGTGAGGACAGAAGATAATTGCTATGGGACTGTGCCCACATCCTCACTTATCTGCAATAGCGCCACGATCACTCCTATGGATCTGTGGCACTAGCATCTAGGTCACGTGAACGTAAGAGATTTGACACGTTTAGTGAAAAAGGACCTAATACATGACTTACCATCTCTTGGAAAGCCAACTTCCACAGTTTGTGGACCCTGTCAGATGGGAAAATAAATTCATAGCCCCCCACAGGAAGTTGCATTCTATTACCACCTCCCGTGTGCTTGAGTTAATTCACATGGATCTTATGGGTCCTACTCACACTGAGAGTCTGGTTGGTAAGAGGTATATCCTCGTGATGGTAGATGATTTATCCAGATATTCGATTATAGGTTTTATGAGGTAGAAATCCGATGCTGTAGAGTTTTTAATGACCAAGTGTCATATCTTGCAAAATCAACACGGAGTCACTATTAACCTGATACGTAGTGACAATGGCACAAAATTTAAGGAAGTAAAGGTAGATCTTTACTGTGACAGCGTAGGAATCAAACATGAGTTTTATACTGTGAAGACTCCTCAGCAAAATGGGATTGTTGAGAGAAAGAATAGGACGATTCAAGAAATGGATAGATCTATGCTTATAGGTCATAAGGTTGCTAGGAGATTTTGGGTAGTGGCAGTGTCAACTGCATGCCATACGGTGAATAGGGTCTACCTACGTCCACACACACTTAAGACACCTTATGAATTGTGGACTGGCAAGAAACCCAACCTTGCATAATTTCGTGTCTTTGGGAGTAAATTCTATATCCTACGGGATAGAGAGAAATTAGGAAAGTTTGACTCCCGGAGTGACGAGGGATTATTGCTAGGATATCCATCAAACAGTAGAGCATATCAGGTTTTTAACTTGAAGAGCTCCAAGGTTATGGAGTCAAGAAACGTCACCGTGCAAGATGACGAACCTTCTGCGTTTATTAATCCTAGACTTCAATGTGCGGATGAGGACTTTTTTGATAGTGATTTACTTGTCCCTCACCCACACTCTGTGGACCCTAATCCTGTGTTAGGGGTCACACCTGCTTGGGTTCTAAAGAGTCATGATCCTTCTACCATTATTGGCGATAACACTTTAGGGGTCAAGACTCGTGCTCAGCTAGAGAACGTTGTTAGTCATTTTTGCTACACATCCACAGTCGAGCCCAAGAATCACAAAGAAGCACTCAAGGATGAACACTGGATATCTGCTATGCAGGATGAGTTACTTCAGTTTAAAAAGAACAATGTCTGGGAATTAGTCCCCCGACCTAGTGAGACTAATGTGATAGGTACCAGGTGGATTTTTAAGAATAAAATGGTACCATAATTAGAAATAAAGCTAGGTTGGTCGCTCAAGGCTACACACAGATTGAGGGTGTAGACTTTGGGGAGATATTTGCTCCTGTTGCGAGGCTTGAGTCCGTCTGCTTACTACTCGCCATCGTATGTCATCTGCGCTTCAAGTTATATTAGATGGATGTCAAGAGTGACTTTCTAAATGGCATTCTACAGGAAGAGGTTTATGTGGTTTAACCAAAATGATTTGAAGACCCTCAGCACCCGGAGCACGTCTACTATCTGAGGAAATCCTTGTATGGTTTGAAGCAAGCACCACGTGCTTGGTACGAGAGGCTTACTTCCTATATCTTAGCCCGTGGATTCAAAAGAGGGGGAGTTGATATGATGTTATTCGTTAGGAGAGATGACGGTGCGATTTTAGTTACCCAGGTCTGTGTGGATGACATAGTATTTGGATCCACGTGCTCCCAGCATGCTCACCACTTTTAGGAAGAAATGAAAAGTGAGTTTGAGATGAGCATGGTTGGTGAGCTTACATTCTTCCTTGGTCTCTAGGTTCGTCAACTACAAGATGGGATGTTCATCTCCCAATCCAAGTATTCAAGAGACCTAGTGAAGAAATTCGGTTTAGACTCCACTAAGCATGCTCGTACACCTATGAGAACTTCTATCAAGCTTAGTAAGGACACTTCGGGAAAGGACATAGAGCAAACCTTATATCGGAGTATGATAGGTAGTCTTCTCTACTTGACTGCCAGTCGTCCCGACATAGCCTTTAGTGTTGGAGTATGTGCGTGATATGAGGCATCCCCAAAAGAGTCACACTTACTCGCTCTAAAATGTATTATCAAATACGTGAGTGGGACTCTCTCATACGGTATTTGGTATTCCTTTAATACTGATGACCATTTGTCCGCCTATTCAGATGTCGATTGGGCCGGGGATGTAGATGGATCTAAGAGAACTTCTGGTGGGTGTTTTTATTTTGGTTTTTCTCTTGTCTCCTGGTTGAGCAAAAAGCAAAACTCTATCTATTTGTCCACTGCGGAGGCTGAGTTCATCGCCGTCGGGAGTTGTTGCACACAACTCTTGTGGATGAAATAGATGCTGGAGAATTATGGGATTTCACAGGACACCATGACCATTTTCTGTGATAACACGAGCGCGATACACATATCCTACAATCCAGTCCAGCATTTGCGCACAAAACACATCAGGATAGGCGAACACTTTATACGATAACTAGTTGAGGAGAAAGTCGTATCCCTGAGTTTCATATGATTCCTATTACTAGACTATATCATGTGTATTATTATTATTATTATTATTATTACTTACATATTGTTTTTAAAAAAATGGAAAAACAAAAAGATTTTCTTTTTATAAATTTTTTAGAAAAGAACAAAAAGATTTTCTTTTTATAAAATTTTAGAAAAAAATAAAAAGATTTTATTTTTATAAAAATTTTAGAAAAGAACAAAAATATTTTTTTATAAAAATTTTAGAAAAGAACAAAATTTGTGTATTTGCACCTTTTATGAATGAGCATTTCAGATAGCCAAGTCACAATTTCATTCCATTTATTCATGTGACTATTTGATAGTGTTTCGAGACAATATATCTTGTCATATTTGTGCTTTATAATGTTTGGAGTCATTAAGATGTGATTAAGTGTTACTTCCTACATGTTTGACTCATGATTTCCTTTATTGCACACATTCACGAATTTGTTTGATTTTTGTACTTGTCTTATCACATGTTAGTTGGGTGTTTTCACTTCAATCATGTCCTTAAAACGAACCAAGCGTGATTAAACTTGATAAAAAAGGTGTGCATGTAAAGACCATTTGGTGAGATTGTGAATGTAATTTTCTATCCTTTGCGCTAAAGCCACCGTTAAAACAAACCTAAAAAATTGAGGAATTTTATTATCCGGGGTCCAAAGAGGTTAAAAGAGACCAAAAAATTTAAAGGCAATAAAAAGCAATACATACCAAATATGGGCCATTAGGTTTCACCATCAATTCTCCAAAGTTTGAGAATTTAGTTTAACACCTCTAAAAAATATATATCTGAGAGAGTTTGGTTGGAAAATTTAAACGGGTTTGAACGTTCTTGAAAATCTTGAGAAAACGCTAAATAGTTTTGGACGTTATTAGTGTGGAAATCACTTTGACTTTGATTTGTTGATTTGTATAATACGATGTTATCTAAATTCGACAAATTTTACACCTAAGGTTACTTTTGATGTTCATTCGTTAGGAGTACACGTATGCATCCTGCACATATGATTGATTGAGTTTATTTACCTATCGAATGTGTTCACACCCCAACATTTACGTTATCATCGACTTGGTTGTTTTTGTGTTCTTTCATGGTGTGATTCTTTTTTGTATATTTTGTGCACAAATTTTGAAAAATTAAAAAATAGAGGATTCTTTGATTCTTTGTTGTATATTTTGTGTGCAATTTTTGAAAAATTTAAAAATAGAACATTCTTTGATTCATTGTGTATATTTTGAGTACAAATTTTGAAAAAAATCAAAAATAGAACATTTTTTTGTGACATTTTCCATATTTATGCTTCACATATCTGTCTATTTGGAGACATTATAAAAAGGGGAAGAATGAATTATGGGAGAGAAATTATGTTGATTTATCAATGATTTGCTTAAGCTTAAATGATCTTTGATTTTTGCATATCATTATAAATCAAACTGTTGCGTGTCACGGGTATTTGCTTTATCTCATGTGTGTAGGTACAAAGTTGATATCTATTGGATTGCACACCTTGATGAGAAAAGTTTTGGGAGTTTCTGAAGATTTGAAGAAGTTGAAGTTTGATTGAAGATATGTCATTTAATATTCTCAGTTCGAGGGTATAATGGGGATATTATCTTATATGTCATTTGTTTTGGGGAGTTTGCATAATTCGGATTTTTTATGTATGTACCGGCACAGACATAGGGGGAGATATGTAAGGACATAATTTCATAAATATCCGGGGTAGAATCGAGGATTTTTAAGTTTTTCCTAGATCATAATTTGTATGTCTGATACCGCTACATTCGGCACGTCATCACAATCATCCACGACAGCCTTTATCCGAATCTATGCACAAATCATCTTCACTCGCGCATCAAGCTTCATGCTACTTACTATTCAACCGTTTTTCACAAACTCCACGACACATTATCAGTAAAATGATTAATTGGAGTTATTTATATTTGCATATATATTTGGGAATTTTTTAGCAAATATTTTCTGAAGTCTAAATTATTTTTTATCAAAATGTAGAAAATTTTCTATGCAGAGACGGATTTTTTTTTTAGGCATGCTCGCTCAAATGACTTGCACTGTCGTTCACACGAGATCAGCTTGTCGTACGATCTCGTTCGAACGACAGCTGTCCTCATTCGAGCGACATCTGATCTCATTCGAACGACACCGTCGACCTCAATTTATGTGCCAAATGCTGTCACCACTACTTGTTGGTCAGATTGCTTTTCTAACATGTTGAGCAAAATCCGGCCCTTATTCTACCTTCTTTTGATAAAGTTGTTTTTAAGGCTTTTATATTTTCTTATAAAAGGAAATTTCTCTCCCATTTACATTTGCACAACATAAACCTTCAAAGGATTTAGTTTACTCATTTAGGAGTATTTTGTGGAGAAGACGGTATCTTCTTCATTGCTGCCCATCTGGAATTCTTGCGGGAGATTCCAGCCGACGGCATCGAAACCGACACCTGCGGGTATTTCGTATGTCACACTTATTTTCATCATAATCTGTATAACCGTTCTTTACAATTTATACTGGAAATAATATGGTTTTGTCCTGCGGGGATTTTTCCTGATATGTTGTGTCACATGCTTTATGTTATTTGATAAATCATCTAGATGCATGTTTTTAGGATTTAATTGAAAAACTGTGTTTAATTAAATATTTTCCTAATTTGAACGCATGTTTAGGGGCTGTATTTTAATTTGTTTAAAAATAGACTCTAATTAAAAATGGTTTACTTGGAAACTTGCGAATAATTTTTATTCGATATCACACAACGTACTTTTGACTTTTCAATAACTTATAAATCTATAACTTTGATGACATCAACATCGTTCATTCTAGTTAGATTTATCATCAAACATCGTATTCTACACACGATTCCCCTTTTTCCAGGTACGAAATTCATTATGCAATTCAACCTATCTATCATGATCGATCTCTAGCCTACCCATTGTGCTAAGTTACAAAATTTCACTTGCATTTCTATCATAACATCGAATGGAAGACCTCATGGACAAATCGTACCAAAATTTCTCTTTCAATTTCAAACGTGTTTCTTTATATGTGGTGATTGACTCTAATCACTTTATGTCGCTCCGATGAGTTACAAATTTAACTCCAATTTAAAAATTTTGAGTGTCGTTGTACTCCAATCTACAAATTTAACTCCACTTTCTATCTTTCTTCTCTGCATCTTCATCGATGACCTTTCAAAGGAGTCCCTCTAATTTCTCCCTCGTTGACTATGCCAGGTGATCCTGAAATCGCTGCAACGTTACCTACGACTGTGCCTGGGGAACTCACTATTCCCGAGTGGTAATTCTATTATCACTTGCTCAAATAATACTCATGGTGACTTTTGTCACGACCATCATTCCCAAATTACTCTATGTCTTCTGTCGGGCTTCTTCTCCTATAGTCCTTCTTACGGCCCTCGATGGTCGTCCTATAATGTTCGACGCTCGAAGTAAAAATGATTTCATATAATGAGTCACATCCATTATAATTCATAGAAGAAGAACGTAAGTCGTATCCGTAAGGGAAGACAACAATCCTATAATAAGGCTCTACATCAAAGAATGCTAAGCTAAAACGTAGAAAAGATGTACATATCCTAAGGACACTAAACCTGATGCTCTGATACCACCTGTAACACCCCCGCCTAATTAAATACAGGGTGATTAGTCCTTTATTAAATTAAATCAAAGTGTCCGGCTGGTTCATTCTTAGCACCACTGTCAAAAAAAAATTCATAATTAATCAACTAATAAATAATTAAGCTAAGTGTCAAAGCATTTTCCCATTTAATTATACCCAATTAATCCATTAATAAGTTCCAGGCTTTAAGATATAAGCTATTCACAATCCACCAGAATAAATACTCAAAACGAATCAAATACTGAGATAAAGGAGACTGGATAAAGCATTATAGTCCAAAGTCTAAAACCAACAGAATCATAATACTCAATCCAACAGGAAAAAAATGCTATTAAGAAAATACAATCTCTGAAATAATTAAACTGGAAACGGGCGACACATGCCCTAACTGAGATGCCTGAACTAGGAACTGAATGAAAAGATAGAAGAGTCTAATCTCAATAACTTACAGCTTCCACAACAGCTGCAGCTCGCCAAATCATCCATGCACAACCCTGTGGCTGGGCACCTGATATAATTTATATATAGCAATAGAGAAAAGAATAGCAAGAAACGGGTCAAAACCCGAGTTGTAAAAATATTTATTTTAGCAAGTATTTAAAACTGCAATGAAGCAAGTATTATGTGCATGTTAGTTTCGAACTCTCACATGAGATTCTCACCTCTCCACTATTGTGCACGCCTAACGTACATCTAACCCAACCTAGTTATCTATATCACCCCCAACTAGGGGATAACCCTATACTTATAAACATCTCTCAAAGGAGTATCACGTATCACCTATACAACACGTTATTAAAATAGTTTATTCCCCATAACGAAATTCCATTATATTCCCCATTCGAATGGGTAAACTTTTATTCACTTAAATCATTTTATTTCCTTTATTATTATATTTATTAATTTCACCCAGTAGAATTTTCCCAAGTTTATTCATATATATAGTCACATCATCCCTATATATGTATACCACACGTGCACCCCTTGGTTAATACCACTTGCGCAAAGTATTTATTATTATTACCATATCTACTAGTTTCACAATGTTGAAATATCCACAAGCACATATATACATATAGTCAAAACATCCCTATATATATATATATATATATATATATATATATATATATATATATATATATATATATTAATCCTTCACCCTTAAGTTAAAACCACTTGGCGCAATGCATATTATGCTATCATGTCCTGGTGCATCACTCACTGCATATGGATAATTGGTTCGGCATCTCTCACGAACCATGAATATCATAACACAAATATTGGAGGCGAGCATACTCACCAGCCAAATGAGTTATGCACATACCTACACTCCCATTCAGCCGTCGAAACTATCCTACATCTCAGATAGCACGTATCCAAGTTCATATGCTCTGGGTACAAGTCAAATATCCCCCCATTGAGTTACCCAGGATAAGACTATCCACTGCGCGAAACCTCTTCCCGATAGCTAGTAGTGTAGGTATGCTATACACACAAATATAATCTTATAATAGGCATTCTCACATCCTAGTAAAATTTTTTAGGTATTCACCCAACCCATACATATATTTTCCATACATAGTATTCTCTCATTACTACTTATAATATAATTAATTCGATTATTCTCCCTCTCGAAATTTCCATGGTTAACTCACTTTTCCAAAATATATAAGGTATTACTCTACGAATATCCCCTAATAATTATGCACTATGCTAATAATAATCAAATGATCGTTTTTCGCACTCAAAATAACTGTGTAACTTGAATTTGGACTGAACTGGAAATTTCTAAAATTTTTGGACCTATCATTCGAACGAGGTCAGATGTCGTTCGAACGACATAAACTTTCTCGTTCGAATGAAGCTCAATCTCGTTCGAAAGAGATTCAACATTCTTCTTCCCCACCAGACTTGTTACGTTCTACACTCTTAACAGTTCCGTTTTCCACCATTTTTAAGCCTAAAACCTCTAAAATAATCAACCAAAACACCAATCATTCAATTCCCATCAACTACCTAACATCTATACATGATTTCCAATAATATATCATCATTTAATCATCACTAATCATTACTAAAATCAAAATCCCCAAATTAAAATATCAAGAACCCTAATTCTCAAATATATATGCAAAACTCCAGATTAAGCCCAGATTTATTCATAAAATTATCATAACCTCATGGACATAATCCTATATATATGAGGGAATCAAACTTTATTCAAATCAGTCCTAATTTATGATCAGTTCTCCCAAATTTTCATCAAGATTCATCTTCATATTTATGGGGTAATTACCTAGTCTAACATGAGCACAATTATTTCTAAACAAAAGCAAGAAATAAACACTTGCCTCGATTTTGTTGTTCTGATCCATTGATGAAGTTGGCATAGACATGTTCTTCATCTTTCAATCTATGCCTTGGTGGGATTTGTGATGTGAGTCCTTGAGTTATGCACCAAGAACACCTATGGACTCCTTCTTCCTTCCTCTGTGTCTATCTCTTTTCTCTCTCGTAGGTTTGGAACTGACAAACCGTTTCTCCCCCATGTTTACCTTATTTATTTTCTTTAATTTTCGTCCATAATGTTTCCCCAAAAATTCAAAGGACAAAAATGCCCCTACGGGTTGCCGGTTAGGCCTAAAAATATTCTGGAGTCCAAATAGAATACCCAAGTAGAGTTTTCTGACTATCTCGACCCTTTCGGACTCAAAGGTGCACAAGAAATGACCATACGAGTTACTAAAAAATAATTTAATTTTTTAATCCATTAAATTAGTTCGACATGACTCACACCCACATCCCAACATAATATATCAAACTGTCACGTTTCACATTCATGACAATTTATAAAATTCTATAATTACATATTACATAACCATACAGTAATATTCAATAATTTTCATCAATAAGTATTAACCATTGGCACGCTAGTTAATGATTATTTTAATCCTGATTAATTAACTAACAAATTAGTTTCTCACCTTTTTAGTTTAATCAATCCAAAAATAATAATTAATCTCATAATTATTTAATATCATAAAAATATGGGGTGTTATACCTGCAAAGGTAATAAATGGCTTGTTATTTATGCCCTCCATAGACTTGATCCAATAGCACTCGAATAGATACATTAGAGACTGAAACGTATAACTTAAGTGGTTTTTTTTCTCTTGGGGAAGCCAAAATTGGTTGCTTGACCAGGTACTTCTTAAGAGTTTGGAAAGGTTTCTCATCCTCATTCTTGTAATCCATCTCCTACGTCTTTTATCTTCAAGAATAGAGAAAACACTTTAGTCTTTCCAGCAGCTTTAGAAATAAATCTTCTAAGAAAATTATTGAACCCAAAAACCTTTTAAAATTGCTTCACTTTGATTTCGATAATAGCTTTATATTTGTTTTGATCAAAGTCTCCATATTAGGGAGATGAGGATGCTCCGATGGATGATAGAAATTACTAGAAAAGAAAAGATTAAAAAATATTACATGAGAGAAAAATTAGGAGTAGCTCCTATTAGCGATAAATTAAGAGAAACTGGACTTAGATGGTATGGGAATGTGTGGCGTAGGCCAGTAGATGCACTTATAATAAGAGTAAGATTATTGGAAATAGAGGGTAAAAGAGGAAGGGGCTGCCCTAAATTATTGTGGGATGAAATTATTAGGATATATCTTAAGGAATTAAACTTGAATGATAATATTTCTTATAATATATTATAATGGAAAAGGATAATCCATGTATTCGATCGCATGTAATGATATTAAGTCAATGATGATGATGATGATGAAACTCCAAAGGCACATTTCAAAGGGTTCATTTTAAGTTGAGCCTCATTCTCTCAAAATATTTTTTGAGGTGGTTAATATGGTCAAATGTTCATTTTAATTTCATAATAATGTCATAAATATAACAACCCAAAATGGTTCCAAACAAATCATGGAAGATGGTGTTCATCCCCATTTGTATGTGTCACCCTCAATCATTAGGCCAAATGACATTTTAATCCATCCGAATGTACCAAACTTTTAGGGAACTTGACTGCAATATTGTGTACATCCTCTTCTTCATTGTAGATTTGGTAATAACCACAGCGACCATCCATCATAGACATGATAAAATAACCAGATGATTTGTCAACCAATAAGTCTTTTAATGGCGTTGAAGAGAGCCATTCAACATACTTGGCCATTCGAATGAAACCTCTCTTGAGAAGCCTTTCTATTTCTTCTTTAATTTTGGTTGTCACTTCTCGCGTCATTCGCCTTGGTAGTTGTTTTAGGGGATTACAACCCTCCTTGATTGGCCGTCTATGTTCCACCAATTTTCTGACCAAGCCAGGAAATTGACCATACTCTCATGTAAAGTATTCCTTCTGTAATACGGTACCCATGTGAGATGTGTGTGATGATTCACCGGGGGGAAAATTCATCACGAGTTTTGAGGAGTGCTTGTCTCCCTCTTTCATCGAATATCCCTCGAGGTCAAGTTATCATTTTGAGACTTGGGTGTCGATGCCATGTTCAGGTTTGGGGCATGACCTTTGGTATATGTGTCCTTTATACGGGAAAAGATGGATTTTCATAGGGTATTTAGAATCTCTAGTATTATATAAGAACATACAAAAAGGTTCAGGCTAGCCCTTTCGGGGTACTACATGATGTTCATTCAGGGTGTTTGGGGCCTTTGGGGTGGTTTTCGATGGTTTTTTGCGATGGTTCTCACTCACAATGATTTTAAAATATGCAGAATGAATTTTGAAGAAGTTTACTTCAAGTTGGACTCTTTCCCAAAGGGATGTCTTCTACAACAAAGACTCTGGGACTTGAAGATTTCTACTTCAAAAAGAAATCTAAGCCGTGATGGAAAGGGCATTAAATATCTTTTAATTTTACTGCATTTAATTATGTATTTTCTTGTATATTTCTTTCTTTATATTATGTTTCATAATTTATGTGCTAATTAATTGGATAATTATAAATACCCGTTTTATGGACAACATGGATTATTAATTTTGGGATTGACTTTGATCACATATTTTCTACAAAAATTTGTGTTGTGTTTCACTCTTTTCTAAATTGAACTAAATAGGGATAATTATTTTAAAGGTATAAATTAATTTTGATCTCTCTGTTTTATTTTAATTAAAAATGATTTTATATTGGAAAATTAAAATAGTGAGATCTAGTAATTCAATTTCTACATGTAAATTGGCAAAATTACCGAGGATGTGATTCGGTCTTTTAGAATTCAATGAATAGTTTTTCAAAATCCTCAATTTTTTCAAATACTAAGTGGGAGAGGGGTTTCAACATAAACTCCACAGTCTCCAACGATATTTTATGCATCATATGTGATTAATTGCTCGTGTCATCTAGTATGTCCCTCATAAATGGAATTAATTAGGGCATAAAGGATTCATTAAAATTATTATGTGATAATTTCAACAATTAGAGTGTGAGTGAGTTCGATTCCCCTATAGGAAATTCCTTCACTTGCGAGTTATTTCGTGGAGCGAATTGGTATCATCCCCCATAGATTCTTTGTCATTAATTAAGAGACCAAAACTCACTGGCTATTCATTATGTTGGACAAAGAATCGTGAGCTGTCCAGATAGCAATGAAATATGAAAATTTGTTTGATTCAAGGTGAGTTCGTTTAAGCTCCTGACAAGATATCTCACTTCATAAGGTAACTAGGATGTCCAATGAGATTTTTTTTAAATTGCAATTAAGGGATGCCACTTTAAAATTTAATTGAATTAATTCTCGTGTTTTAATTGAAAATTAATTTTCTTAATTTGATGATTCTATGATTTCAAAATTGAACTATGACACCCCATTAAATTTACACTAGATTGATGAAGTCTAAAATAAATAAAATGGGAGTCAAAACATTTAGGTATCATTTTAAGCGTGATTGGATTTAAAACTAAATGCATAAAGTAAATAATTAAACCATAATAAAGGTGAACCACATAATCTCTTATACAAATCTAACTAATAATAAAGAACCATTGTATAACTACATTTATCTCAAAATCAATCACATAACAAAGTAATAGAAATACTGACTCAACACTACTAACATAACTCCAATATGATAGATAGATAGATAGATAGATAGATAGATAGATAGATAGATAGATAGATAGATAAGACTAAGAGAGTGAGCTCGTAGGCTCGATACCTACATCCTATTTGATCATTAACAGAGCAACGAGTACAAAAGGATTAGGGATGAGGTTGCACCTGTAACCTATGTTTTCAAAAGATAATTAAACACAAAGTTAACATCAAGTATACAAAGAGTAAGAATTAACTGAGTTTGTGCAACAATATAACTATGTATCTTCATCTCGTGTTTTAGTTGTTTTTAAGGTATCCCAACCCAAACCATCCTAAATATGGCTTGCATCTACTCATAAGCCTAAGTGAACGACATGATTACGTATTATTCATCTCAACTGAACATAAAAAAGGGTTACACCATTAACCATTCTATGTATTTCAAGTATATGACCATATTAGGGAAGATATTCTCTAAGTCTATATTCACATATGTATGGTCCATACCACGTACATCATAAATATACTCGCAGGCCCTCACATAACAAATTCATATCCCAACTACTTTCAAGGATTGCTTATGCATATTAGCTATAGTTATAGTGTGGAACCCCGTTTATTAAAATAATGTGTGGCCAGCCCTCTACCAAAATGAAATGGTAGCTTCATATGTATCATTCTTAGCATCACTATTGAAACATGCTTAATTACTAACAATCTAATTAATTTAACAAGCAGTGTCAATTTTTATCCTTTATTAACATGCATTAGCATTAATCAATCCATCATAATACCATATACAGTGATCATAATAAATGAGACTGCAATATAATTTCTAAAGCTAAGATAAATAAATAAAGTCCCCAAATAAACCATCGAGTAAAATCCAATTGTCCAAAAAACTGTCGAAAATAAATGAACATACATAAGTCTGAAATAAATGGACAACAAGCCCAACTGAAAATGGAAATAAAGAACTTAGTCTAGATAGAATTAAATAAAGGGGCTACTCAGAATCCTGCAAGCCTACCCATTAGCTGCAACTATGGGTCCCTGGAAAGAATAATCATCCTTGGCATCCCTATAGATGGACACCTAAAATTTTTTGAAAATATTTGATACGGGTCAGAACCCATGACTTTTGAAAAATATTTAGCAAGTGTATAAGTCGTAGCATTGAAAATGTAAAGCAGTTTTTATATTTAAAGTTGTAGCGCACTCGCGTGAGATAATCCTCACCCCTTATCTAATGTGCATACCTAACATATACTTTTAACCCTCCTAGTTATGCTACCCTGCCTAACTAACCTTGTCACCAACACCAATGATATACTACCCTAGCCATGGTTCATTAATTAGCTTTCACAACTCCTTCATTAATATTTCATTACATTATCATTATATAAGATATAACTTTACTCCAGTTATTTTTCCACATTCACATTCATTTGTCTACACCCATATATATTATCTTTATATATGTAATTCATCCACACAATTTACTTGCACCCGTATATAATTATTCACATCTTTATATACGTAATTATTTCACAAAAAGGTAAACATATATATATATATATATATATATATATATATATATATATATATATATATATATATATATATATATATATATATATATATATATCTTGCTATAAATGTAAAATCACTAGCATACTATCGAGCCCCAGGAATATACTCCACATTCTGGGCAAGCGGGTCGAAATCTCACCACCGAACTCAAAAATATAAAACGAACATCGAAGGCGGCCATTGCCTTAAGTCCATGGTCGTAACCATACCACATTATTCCATAACACTCCAAAACCTACATCACACGGTCATGCACAGAACCTATGACCCAGGGGAATGGTACTACTTCATTGGGATTCACCAAAGGAACCTCCCACGACCCACAACCTCCACTGATAGCCTATCCTCTAGGAAGGGTATGTTTCACATAAATATCATGCACACAGATATGAATACTCATGTATATATACTATCCCCAAACACTTATATATATGTCGAGTCTGGCTAATTCTGCCTAACACCCAAAGCACTAGCCTATAAGTCACGAGTTTGTCCCCGACTCTTAAACATTTAATTATTCACCAATAAAATTAAATTTTGTTATATAACATTTATGAAATACCCGAACTTTCCTAACCGGACCGTAAATAATAATAATGATCCACGAATCATTCTATCCAAAATTCGTAGTTTATATTCTGAGTGTTACCCCTCCTAAACACTCGTAACCATGATTCGAGTCTACTCTTCCCTACCTGAGATTGTATGACTATTTACAACATTTCTAGAAGTCTTACAACACCTTACGGATCTTCTATAAATTTATAATTTCCCAAAAGCCCCACGAATTACTTTAAAAGACCACACTATCCCTCACAGCAGCTCAGAATCAATTCGGACTCATAGCTGAATTGATTCGCCTACTGAATCGATTCCCCTATAA
Source organism: Sambucus nigra (assembly GCA_949130495.1). Classification (NCBI taxonomy): domain Eukaryota; kingdom Viridiplantae; phylum Streptophyta; class Magnoliopsida; order Dipsacales; family Adoxaceae; genus Sambucus; species Sambucus nigra. The sequence goes on from OX422215.1 coordinate 439,448,317, forward strand.
GGCCAAAACGATTTGATTCCAGGCAGGAGACCAGTTCTTGAATTAAAGTGACGAGTTTTTTAATCTCCCAACATTCAATTCCAAACCTTTAACAACTCCAATAATATTTTTAGTCTTCCAAGGGTTCATATATATATAACCTAATTTAAATTCAACCTAAGATTCACCAGTCCCATAATCATCATCGCAATTTCATTAATTCAACATATTCAAGAATTTTATCCCAATTTCTAGATTTCTTCCTCTTTCAATTCTTTCTCTACTTAGATTATTTCCCAAAACATTTTTCATTCAACTTAGACTATCATAAATTTTTAATTTCACTGCATGCAAGATGAATTTCACAGGATCAAGATCTATTCTCACAAAGATCAAGATTTGAATCATCACATAATTCGTAAGTAAATTTTTTCCAAAACGCCGTTTTACATGTTGAATCTTCCTCCTAAAATCAGTTATTACTCTACTAATTTTGATATGAATCTAAATAAACACAAAATCAATAAGCAAGTTATACACTTTCCTTGAATGGTGGTTGAATCTTGGTATCCTCCTTAATGAATCTAGCCAAAGATAGCCTTTTCCACCCTTCCATGTGTTCTTCCACCTTCTTTTCTCACTAAAAGAGTCCTCGAGGTTTAAAATGTGTATTATTGTTGCCTACTAACCCTAATGTCCCATTTAAACCTTGTAGTCCCGTAATTAGCTTAATCTCTTAAGAAAAAGTGACTTAAATTCCCCCAAATGGAACCTCACTACTTTAAAAGGCTTTCGATAACTAATCACTACTCCCAGGTACTTAATTTTGACTATATTAACCCATTTCAGATCAATCGTGCACTCGAAATCACCATTTGAGTCACTAAACATCAATATTTTTATCCTAACCTAAAAATAGGCTACCCGTATGTCCCGATTGAGATACTGTCAATTCCCGTCGTTATAACCCACAACGACGTACTATCAATTTACCAAAATTAATTTACCTAATCACATTAAGTAAATTTTATTTCCATATAAATATTAATTTTATTCTCACTGATTAATATTTCTTATATAAGAAATATTATTACGATTACGTGTGTAATTAAAATGCAAAAATTAATTATTCAAAAATATGGGGTGTTATATACTTTCCCTCTTGAAAAGGAATTTCTTCCCCGAAATTCGGACGTACCTACGGTATAAATATCTTGATACCGCTCTTGATTATCATCCTCTCACTCCCACGTCGACTTGTCCACATTATGGTGTCCCCACTACACTCGGACTAAGGGCACCACCTTAGACCGCAGCTTACCCTCACTATGATGAAGAATAGCAATCAGTATGTCCTCATACGAGATGTCTAGATGCAAATCGATCTCCTCTGGTGGGATGTGAAAAAAATCCCTCTAACTCCTATTATATCTCTTTGGGGACGATACGTGGAACATGAAAAGTCGTAAATAAATGCGGTGTGTGATAACGAATAAAACTTATTCTCAAGTTTTCAAGTAAACCATTATTAATTAGAGTCTATTTTTAAACAAAATAAATACAGCCCCTAAACATGCACCAATGTGTGTGAGTGTATCAAACCATAAATAAATAAGGCATGTGACACAAAATATCAGGATAAATCCCCGCAGGGCAAAAACATTTATTTTCACTATAATTTGTAAAAACGGTTACACTGATTGTAATGAAAATAAGTGTGATATACGAAATACCCGCAGGTGTCGATTCCGGTATCATCGGCTAGAATCTCCCGCAAGAATTCTAGAAGGGCAGCATTGAAGAAGAGACCGTCTTCTCCACAAAATACTCCAAATGAGTAAGGATAATTCCTTGAAGGTTTTTAAAATCTGCACTTGATAAATGGTAATGAATTGTGCTTATAAAGAAGTCTTAAAGCCTTAAAAGAGACTTGATACGATTGTATATATACATAAGCGTGAAATTGTTTTACATGTATATTATCGAGTATACGCTAGACCAGTCCTCCGATCGATGTAGGCACATGTTCAATACGAATTTTTGTGATTGATACGGTTAGGTTCTGCTCGAGTGTCGTGTTGGAGATAAACCACCGGAACCGGACACATGGTTGTAATGCGGGTCGGATAGAAAGGCCTTGGAACACCATGTGATTTAGGACTTAGTTTGTTTTCCATTTCCACGTAATATTGGGGAATATTCGTGTGTAGGGCTAGTGTTACGACTTGTTCCCCTGGGTAACGATAGTGACCCAATATGACTTGTTGTGTGAGATATTACGCTTGTGTCTTAAAGTAATATCCCGAATTGATGCATTTTATATTATACTTGAAGGAAATATTTTGATACGTTAAATATTGAAATGAGATTAATAATGATTAATCATGATACGATATGATACTACACTATACTTGAGTTTGGGTTGGGTAGTCACAACATATGAGCATTGGTTGGGTAATTGAACAACTTAATTACTGGAGATGAGTAATGACTAGTGTTCTTTTATTAAAAGTGCATCTAATAATCTTATATCTTGTTTTCTTGCTTTGACGTTCGTCTCTTGCTCCTCTGCGATATATATATAATATATGACAGGTCCTCGTCCCGCTGGACAATAGACTATGGAGCTTGATGAGATCATATCAATCTTAGGATTCCTATAGCCGTGGAATTATTCTATTTTAATTTATGTCGTTTGTTTCTCTTTTCTTGAGGGTAGTATCACAGATTATTATCACTTTGTTTATACTTGGAATTTGAGAGAATTGTTGTATTACTCGTTCCCATTTTGTGTTGGGCCACATGTATTGGCATTTTATATTTTTAGTTTGAGATTACTAATGGATTATTGCAGTTAATAGTTATGAGTTGGTTTCACTTGTTATAGTTGTTATGACGTGATTTGGTTACACGTATGAGAGTGTACATGTTCACTTTACTCCATTTATTTAAATTATGTTTCTAATGCCAACATATCGATGCTCTGCTTTAATTTAATTGGGTGTAGCTAACCGAATTAGATATAAAAAGTAGGGTTGTCACACCAATATTTGTGCTATGAGATTTATGGTTCATGAGAGATGTTGAACCAAGTGTCATTTACGTTGTGAGCGATGCATCGGGACACGATAGCAGAGTATGCATTTCTTCAAGTGGTCCTAACTAAGGGGCGTATGATTTGTATATATATGTATATGGATGGTGTGACTATATGTATGTGTGTGTGTGTGTGTGTATATATATATATATATATATATATATATATATATATATATATATATATATATATTTGTGAATAATTCTAATGTGTGAAATTAGCAAACTTACAAATGCTGGTAAGCAAAGTATTTTTAGTGGGTAAAAGAATTACTATCATAATAGTAAATATAATATACGGTTAATTGGAATAAATGATCTTAATAGCGTATTGTATGGGCAATATGGGTTACTCCCTTGAGATATTTTTAGAAGTATAAGTTTATGATCTAGTTGGGAAACTTATGGATAACTAGGTTAGGATAGACGTACGTTAGGTGTGTACAATAGTGGAGATGTGAGAATCTCATGTGAGAGTTCGAAACTACCATGTTCATAATAATTGCATTATTGCAGTTTTAAATACTTGCTAAAACAAATATTTTTACAACTCGAACTCTGACTCGTTTCGTGATATTATTCTCTCTTTGCTATATATATATTATCTATCAGGTGCCCAGCCACAGGGTTAATAGACTTAGACACGTGGACCATTTAGCGAGCTGCAGCGGTTGTGTTAGTTGCAGGACCTTGCCTTAGACGCCTCTATCAATTATTTATGTTCCTTTTCAGACATTTCTGTTAGGGCATGTTTCCCCCATCTTCAGTCATTTTATTAGAGATTGTACTCAGTTTACGTTAGTAGTTCATTTCAGTTACACTTGCGGATTTTATGGTTTATTGGTTTTATACTTGGAACTGGAATGTTTTATCGAGTCTGATGTATTTCAGCATTTGATTCCTGTCCAGTATTTATTTTATTCCTGTGGAATGTGAATAACTTATATTTTAAAAAAAGGAGGGAGCCGTCATAGGCCTGTTTAGTGCAGAAAAAAGTGATGCAAAAATCTTTTAACAATCAATTTGAAAGTGACAGAAAATGGTTCAAAAATCGAGGTGGAAGCATCGTTTGAACGAAGGACACGTGTCATTCGAACAACATCGTGTGAGATGCTATCTCGCTCGAACGACAGGTGATATCGTTTGAACGAGCACGTCGACCAAGAAAAGTCAGCATCAACACTTAAAAAAAATTATGCTTTTGATAAAAACTAATTCAGACTTCAAAAAATATTTTCTAAAAAAGTCCCAAATATTTATGCAAATATAAAAAACTCTAATAAATCATTTTACCGAAAATGCGTCGTAGAGCAATGGGAAACGGTTGAGTACGTTGCATGCAGCGTGATGCACATGTGAAGATGATGAATGCATGGATTCTGATAAAGGCCTTCGTGGATGATCATGATGATGTTCCAAATGTAGCGGTATCAGACATACAAACTGTGATCTAGGGAAAACAGAAAATTCCTATATTCTACCCGTGACATTTATAAAATTATGTCCTTACCAATATCCCGCTATTTCTATGCCGGTACATACATAAAAAATCCGAATTATACAATCTCCTTAAACAAATGACATATACGATAATATCCCCATTAGACCCTCAAACTGAGAATACTAAATGACATGTCTATAATCAAATTTCAACATCTTCAAATCTTCAACACTTCATAAACTCCCAAAGCTTTTCTCATTTGGGTGTGCAATCCAATAGATATCAACTTTGTACCTACACACATGAGATAAAGCAAATACCCGTGACACGCAACAGTTTGAAATAATTTCTCCCCTATAATTCATTCTTCCCTTTATATGATGTCCCCAAATATATAAATAAGAGAAGAATAAATATGGAAAATGTCACAAAAATCTTCTATTTTTTTTTTGAATTTTTTTTAAAAAAAAATTCACACAAAATATACAACAACGAATATGGGAAGTGCAAAAAAATCTTCTATATTTAAATTTTTCAAAAAAAAAATCACAAAAATAAAATACTAAAAATCACACCATGGATTTAAACTAAAATGACCATGTCATGGAAATGGAATGCATTGGTGTGAACACATTCGATAGGTAAATAAACTCAATCAATCATATGTGCACGATGGATACGCCTACTCCTAACGAATGAACATCAAAAGTATCCTTAGGTGAAAAATAATTGAATTTAGATGACATCGTCTTAATCAAATCAATAAATCAAAGTCAAAGTGATTTCCACACCAATAACGTCCAAAACTAGTTAGCGCTTTTTGAAGATTTTCAAGGACATGCAAACCCGTTATAAAATCTCCAACCAAACTCCCTCATATATATTTTCTTTTAGAGGTGTTAAACTAAATTCTCAAATTTTGGAGAATTGGTGCAAAAACCTAATTGGCCCATAATTGGCATGAATTTCTTTTTATTGCCTTTAAATTTTTTTCGGGCTCTTTTAACCTCTTTGGACCCCGGATAATAAAATTCCTCAATTTTTAGGTCCGATTTAACGGTGACTTTAGCGCAAAGGATAGATAATTACCTTTCGTAGCCTTTCACCGTTTTAAAATACCACACAATCTCACCAAACAGTTTTTACATGCACACCTTTCTTATCAAGTTTTATCACGCTTGGTTCGTTTCAAGGACATGATTGAAGTGAAAACACCCAACCAACATGTGATAAAACAAACATAATAATCAAATAAATTCGTGCATGTGTGCAATAAAGGAAATCATGAGTCAAACATGTAGGAAGTAACACTTAATTACATCTTAATGACTCCAAACATTATAAAGCACAAAGATGACATGATATATTGTCTCAAAACACTATCAAATAGTCACATGAAAAATATGGAATGATGTTGTGACTTGGTCATCCTAAGTGTTTATTCATAAACGGTGCAAAAAAAATACAAAAAACTCTTTTTGGATGTTTCAAAATTTTATCAAAATAAAATCTTTTTGTATATTTATTTTACTTTTTTATTTTTTTTAAAAATTTTATAAATAAAATTTTATACAAATAAATACATACTAGAAATATGCAAATAATATCATCATGAAAATCATCCTATGCTAGTAAACAAGTCAAACCTCAATCGTTAGGTGCGGAGGGGCTTTCAAAAGGTGGTGTCAACTTATGAAAAACCTCCATCAAATCTTGTGAAGTATTGACCAAAAACATAACTTGCTCACCTAAATGTGCAAATTCTCTCTCCAAATCTAAAACCCGATGACCTAAAACTCTATTATACTTCTTTGCTTTCAAGATCTCGATGTACAAATCTATAAACGCCTTTTGGAGCTCACTTTCATCTCCACTTTCACTCTCGTATTCTCCCTCACTTGAAGCGCTCAAATCATCAATATCGCATTCATATGACCTATTGTGGGACAAAGAGGGTGTGCTCACACAATTTGGAAAGGCAACAAACTTCTCACCTCTAGTCTTATCACTCTCACCTTCACTACTATCACTAAGTGTGGCGGGCATGGCTACATTCTTTCCATTCTTTCTAAGCCACGTAGGACACTCAAATGACTTATGCCCCTTACCCCCACATTCAAAACAAGTCACATTCTCAAACTCCTCCACACACTCCTCATCTGAGTCATTATCTTTTTCCCTCTCACCTCTTTCTTTGGCCTTTCCTTTCGTTTTATTTTTCTCAAAAAATTTCTTTTTGTTGGAAGAATTTTCTTTAGAATTTTTTAGAAAATTTTCTCGAATAAGGCCAAATCATCAAAGTCTCCCTCAGAATTGGACTCACAAACTTTTTCTTTCTTTTTTTGAAAAAAATTCTTTAAAGCAATGCCTCTATCCTTAGCCTTAATGGTTTGGAGAAACATGTCAATCTCATTGGTTTGAAGATCTCCTACAAGTTCTTCCAACTTAAGTGATTTCAAATTTTCCAAAGATTTCAAAACAGTGACTTTAGGAATAAAGCGTTTTGGAAGAGATCTCAAAATCTTTTTAATGACACGCGTGTTATCAATCACCTCACCCAAATTACAACAAAGTGTTAACGATGTTCGACAAACGTGCATAAAAATCATCAAAGCATTCAGACTTAGACCGGGTGATAGTCTCAAATTGGGTGGCCAAATTTTGTAACTTTGATTCTTTAACCGCATTCGTACCCTCATGTGTCAGTTTCAAATCATCCCATGCCTCTTTAGACGTGGTGCACGTCATAATTCGGCGGAACTCGTTGGGATTGATGGCTCCAGAAATAGCACTCAGACCACGGGAATTAAAATTAGACATTTTAAAATCATCTTCAGTCCAGACTGACATGGGTTTAAAAGAGGCGATATTATCAACGGTGACCGTGGGAGGTGTCCACCCATTTTCACAAAGCAACCAAACACGCTCGTCAGTGGATTTTAAACAAGATTTCATACGAGCTTTCCAGTTGGCATATTTAAACCCGTCAAAAATAGGCATAAAATTAAATGAATGTTCCATTAGAAAAATTGCAAATATCACAAAACTAATTTTTCAAAAAAAATTAATATCACACGACTTTGCGGAAAATAAAACTCGCTATAATACCAATTTGAAAAGCTGTAAATAAACGGGGTGTGTGATATCGAATAAAACTTATTCACAAGTTTCTAAGTAAACCATTTTTAATTATAGTCTATTTTTAAACAAAATAAATACAGCCCCTAAACATGCACTAATGTATGTGCGTGTGTCAAACCATAAATAAATAAAGCATCTGATACAAAATATCAGGAAAAATCCCCGGAGGGCAAAACCATGTATTTTCACTATAATTTGTAAAAACAGTTACACGGATTATAATGAAAATAAGTGTGACATACGAAATACCCGCAGGTGTCAGTTTCGATGTTGTCGGCTGGAATCTCCCACAAGAATTCCAGAAGGGCAGCAATGAAGAAGGGACCGGATTTTCCACAAAATACTCCAAAAGAGTAAGAATAATTCCTTGAAGGTTTTTAAAATATGCACTTGATAAATGGGAATGAATTGTGCTTATAAAGAAGTCTTTAAGCCTTAAAATTATGAAGTCTAAAAAGGGAGACGTCATAGGTCGGTTTATTGCAGAAAAAAGTAATTGAAAAATCTTTTGAACAATCAATTTGAAAGTAACAGAAAATGGTTCAAAAATCGAGGCGGTAGCGTCGTTTGAACGAGATAACATCTCGCTTGAACGAAAGACACGTGTCATTCGAACGACATCGCGCGAGATGCTATCTCGCTCGAACGACAGGTCATATCGTTTGAACGAGCACGTCGACCAAGAAAAGTTCGCATCAACACTTAGAAAAATTTCTGCTTTTGATAAAAAATAATTCAGACTTTAAAATATATTTTCTAAAAAATTCCCAAATATTTATGCAAATATAAACAACTCCAATAAATCATTTTACCAAAAATGCGTCGTGGAGTAGTGGGAAATATTTGAGTGCGTTGCATGTAGCATGATGCACGTGTGAAGATAATGGATGCATGGATTCGGATAAAGGCCGTCGTGGATGATCGTGATGACGTGCCGAATGTAGCGGTATCAGACATACAAACTGTGATCTAGGGAAAAAAAATCCTACATTTTACCCCAGACATTAATAAAATTATGTCCTTACAAAACACATCGTGAATCCTCTGTAAATGCTCAAGTAAACCCATCTTATAAGGAACTGTACCCACTCTCTCGATGATCGGGAAAGGCCCTATATACCCCGATGATAGCTTCCCTTTCTTCCTAAATATCATGAATCCCTTCATGGGAGACACACGTACTAAGGCCTAGTCCCCAAATCTCCATCTCTATGTGTTTCCTATTAGCATCAACGTAACTCTTCTGCCTATCCTGAGCTATTCATATACGTCCCCGAATAAGCTCAATCCTAACAGTGGTGTCCTGAATAATCTTCAGTCCCAATGACTTATCCACTGCCTCTAACCAACAAGTGGGTGAATGGAAAGGCCATCCATAAAGTGACTTAAATGGTGTCGTACCGATGGTGAACTGGCAGGAGTTATTATAACCAAACTCCACTAGTGGAAGATACTGCTCCTAACTTCCCCTAAAATAGAATATAAACATCATGAGCATGTATCCTAACATCTGTTTAACCCACTTAGTCTGTCCATTTGTCTGTGGATGATACGTCATACTCAGCCGTAAATATGTGCATATCGCCTCCTCAAAGCTCTGCTAAAAATGGGACACAAAAATCTTGTCCCTGTCGGACACGATATTAACCAGTACCCCATATAATCTCAGAATCTCGATAATAAATAGTTGGGCATACTATCTTGTCTCAAAATATTTATGAACCTATAGGAAGTGGGACACCTTGGTCAGGCGATCCACGATAACTCATATGGAATCGTGACCCCTCTGTGGTCTACTTTTAGTAAGTGGCATGTAGTTCACTTTGAGACAAACTTCGCTATGTACTGCTTTATCCCCGACTACCAGTATTGCCTATGCATATCTTGGTACATCTTATCCCCACAGGATGTACCACAAACCTCGACCCATGAAACTCAATCATCACTACATGTCTCAACTGCTCATCCTACAGAATAACAAGTCTCTCATTGAAGCACAATTCCCCCTCAGAACTAGGACTCCGCCCCATTTGCCAACAGTTGGCGCATCTTATCCTGACAGAACTGATCCCCGACATGTTCTTTCACCACCCTCATAATTATCTCGAGAGTGATATCCAATACTTTCATACAAGCTCTAGCGACCTCGTTATCATGCTAAAGCTCCTCTCACTTCACCTTCTAAACCTCCACTACCTCCCCCAAGTCGTCGACTCAATGCATCTGCCATAACGTTATCCTTCCCAGGATGATAGTGAATATCAAACTAGTAATCCTTCACAAACTCTAACCATCTTTGTTGTCTCATAGTAAGATCCTTCTGTGTCAATAGATACTGTAATGACTTATGGTTCATGAATAGGTTTAACCGCTCACCCAAAAGATAGAGCCTCTAAATCCTCAAGGCAAACACAACTGTTTCTGAATCCAGGTCATCTGTGGGGTAGTTCGTCTTGTGGGTCTTAAGCTTGTGATATACATAAGCTATATCCCTATCCTCCTGATGCAATATACCCACAAGTCCCTATAGGGGTGCATCTGTGAAAACACTGTACTTACTCCTCCCCTAGGCAGTGAGAGCAGAGGCACTGAAGTTAATTTGTCCTTTATCTCGTTAAAAGCTAACTGACAATAGTCGCCCCAAACAAACGATATCCCTTTACAAGCCAGATTAGTCAACAGACCCAAAATCTTCATGAAACCCTAAATGATACGACGATAATACCCGACTAACTCCAAAATCTCTTCACCTCCATCGGTGGTTTGGGTTGTCCCCATTCCCTCACTCCTAATACCTTACTCGGATACACGAAAATCCATCTATACAATACAGCATGCCCCAAAAACTCTACCTCCCTCATCCAGAAACCGCATTTCTCAAACTTAGAAAAAAGATAATGGTCCCGTAATGTCTGTAAAACTATACAAAGATGCTCTGCATGCTCTCCCTCCATCCGAGAATACACCAGAATATCATTTATGAATACGATCACAAACTGTTCGATAAAATCCCTTAACACCTTGTTCATGAGATCCATGAACATTGCTGGTGCATCATTCAGCCCAAATGGCATCACCCTAAACTCATATGATATGTACTGCATCAAGAATGTGGTTAGGAATGTCCTCCTCTCTGATGTTTAAGTGATAATACCTCTCAGATCTATCGTAGATAAGTACGCTCCTCCTCTAAACTAGTCTAACAATTCATCGATTCGAGTTAACGGATACATATTTAGAATTGTGACCAAGTTTAGCTCCCTAAAATCCATACACAATCGATGCGGCCCATCTTTCTCTTTTTCAAAAATAGTATTGGTGCACCCCACGACGATGTACTCCGCCCAATAACAAGAGCTATTGAATATGATCCCATAACCCCAGGATCTTTAATATGACCATGCAATATGGTTCTCGTGCAATCAACCTAGTCCTAGGTGCCAAGTCAATAACAAACTCTATCTCCTGACTGGATGGTAATTCGGGTATCTCCTGGAACACCTTTGTGAACTCCCTCACTACCGGAATCGAATCCAAGGAAATAACCACCTCATATGAGGTCTCCTCCTCAATATAATAAAGGTGCGTGGTCGACCCTCCCTCGGGAAGAGGCATCTCCACTAGGAACATCTCATGTCCTGTGGTAGAAAATACAATGGTCCTACCATAGCAATCCACCATTGGCCGGTATCCTTCTAACCAATCCATACCCAAAATGACATCGTACCTTACCATATTTGAAACAAGCAAGTTGCTTTCTAAACATAACCATCCCCCGGATATCTATATTTACTCCCCTACAAATGAAGTGTATAAGAGCTTCATTCCCCAACAATGAATATAGATATATACATACAGTAGTGATACTAACTGTAAGATGGTAGTTTAGATAAGATGGAGGTGTAACCCCTTTTGAGTATGGTAATGATAAGTTAATTAGCCCAAGACCTTGGATTAATGATAGGACATACAAACACAAACCCAATGAAGATAAAATCAGTTTAAGCTCACAAATCTCTTGTGTATAACTCAAAAGACAGTAAAGAACTTTATAAGTAATTTAGGTAGAGGGAGAGGGAAGTAAGCACCCTAGATACACCTTGGTAGGCATGTAGAAACACACCAAACACCCTCAAGAGTCTCTGTCAAGTATTAAAAGCTTCATAATAAATAACAATGGTGAGTGAGTAAACCCTCTGCTTTGCAATAACTCTCTCTGATCTGTATTCTCTCTAGCAATAACTCCTCAATTATCAAAAGACCGATCCCCTCCTCAAAGGTGGTTGGGGTCCTTAAATAGCCCCCCACACCACCCCCAAGGCAACATAGTAATTAAAGACTATGAAAGACATCCCTCATACATTATGTCACAACATTAAATGCCTGATGCACTAGTTGTCTCCACGTCATAAACATTAAATGCCAAGACATGCCTTTTGCCTAACCACTGTGTGTGAGGGGGCTATTGTCGCAAAGGTGGCTCACTAACTGCCTGACAGCCCCAAATACCACGGTGGTTTACTCAAGTGCAAGTCTGACATTGTTTAGCTGGCTAGTGATATCACCTACAGTAGATGTGACATTAAGTAGAGGGTTGTTTAACTCATAACTCAATGGCCGATGGAACTCCAAGTTGTTCCATCCGCGGTTCCATGGCTAGGGTCTTTCTGTGTTTTACCAAGTGTATTTAAGATGGCCAGGACAAGCCCCAATGGTGCCTTACTTCTCAATACTCCAAACCAAGTCCCTCTAAAGTTCCCACGGCGAGGTCATTCGATAGAGCATGAAAGCTCTCCCAAGCCCTGCCAAGTCTGGTCTCTCCCGAGTACTGTTTGACCTCACACTGAAACTCATTTATTATCTTCGTTACAACATTACAACCGTTATAGCTTACAGTCAATATAAATAAGATACAATATGACTAACAAAATAACCTATAAAATATGAGTTGCCATGCTAAGCTGTCACGCTAAGTTACGATGCTTGAGCTGCCTCGGTTGCTTAATCCCAAAAACTGTTTGCTAATTGGGGAATTATCCTTAATCTCAGGATTACCTTCAAGCCCCCTCAACATTTTCCCCTTCGTGTAGAGATTTGTTATTGCAACAAGAAATGTCTGCACGAAAACTTCTCAATTCGGTGAAACTTCTCCGTGTGAAAAAAACTGTCCTCTTTCCCTTCGTTAGAACCACTGCGTTAGAACCTTGATGAAAAAGTAAAATTCTCCCCGATGTAACTTAGCCGAAGCACTACGGCTTGAAGGGACATCGCTACTTTTTCCTTATACTGAGTTTCAACCGTTCTGACTTTATTATTCGGAATTCTCTCAAAAGGCCTACTAACCTTCTCAAATACTCGTTTGGACTCCTGGTAAGTGAAATTCTCCTCGATATAACTGAGCCACAATTTAAACAACATTTGGACCTATGGCGAGGGGACATCGTAGCTTTTTTAACCGTTGGGACATATTTTTCGTTAGGTGTTACTGGATAAGTCTGACACAAATTTGGCGCCAAAAATTAAACTTGCTTAGGAAGGTAACCCTTTTTATTGCCCATACGTCACTTCGTATTCGATGTAATGCTGTCTTTTCAGCTGTCAAAACACTTCCCGAAGTGCCACATGTTCTTTTGAAATGATTATAGGCGGCCTTGCACATGCGATGGTGGGAAACTCAAACGACAGGTTCTTAAAAGGGTTTAAAAGTTTCAAATGTCTCCTTATTTCAAACCCTTCTCTTGGCTTCTTCTTCTTCTTCTTCTTCTTCTTCAAGCTTCCATATTTCTTCAGAGAGAGAACTTTGCGCGATCTCCATTATTTCCTGATTCTTTGATAGCTTCCTCCTACTCTCATCCTTTACACCACCGCTTGCGGTTGTGCCACTCCACTTTCATTCTCAAACCTTCATTTATCGAACTTTTTCGTATTGCTGTTGTCTGTAATGGCCTCTTCAAGCAACCCTACCACACATGCCACCAGTGCTTCACCTACTGCCCCCCCTTAGCGCCCCGTCTGCCGCCTTATTGACAGCTGATCGTCAAGAAAAGTTTCGTTTTTATCGCCGGTCTCCCATTTTTGGCAAGGGTAATGACTTCGCTAGGTCGTGTAAGACTTGTGTTTTTCATGCCAAGTATGATGACATGACACTTGGTGACAAAGATGAGAATGCTGGTAACGGGGGCTTTCTTCCTCCCGAGGGAACTCTCCAATTTTATCTTGAGCGAGGGGACTTCCCGTGGTCCCATATCGATTTTGAAGGTCCTGGGGGTTCTCCTGCTCACTTTTCTACTTGGAACTCCCATATGCATAGTTCCAACACTGATACTCTCGCTATGATTGGGCTGCATCGGGCCAAGTGGTTTGATGAGTTCACCCTCTCCAAAAATAATGTTGCCATACCCGTTCTGGTGTCTCGTTAGAATGTTACCACTCACACGTTCATCGCTGCATGGGGCAAATTTATACTAATGTTGGAGGACGTGTGCGAGCTCTTAGGCCTTAAGGCAACAGGCCATGAGCCCTATTCCGATGAAGCCCTGGATGCACAAGAGATCGTCGACCGTTTGGAGTTGGACCGTATATGCCGAAGGTGGATTGGTACTTCAAATAAAGCCACCTTCACTCCTCTTATCAACAACTTCTTTAAGGATCCTTCTGAAGGAAGTTCCTCTGAGGCTGCTCCCGGACAAGGTACATCTCTAGAGCTTCCTGCCTATATCCTTGTCATTCTTTCTCGCTTATTTTTAACGATAAAACCCAACGACTAGCCTCGAAGGGATCTCATTAACATATCCCTTCGTTTGGCCAGGGGTATCAAGCTGCCTCTGGCTGTAATTGCCTTGGTATCCCTCTACACATGGCTTGATAGGGTCCTTTTTGACATGGAGCGGTCTCTTAGTCGTTACAACCTAGCCAATTTTTCCAACTGCATCCTCTTGACGGGTTTCCTTTATATTCAGTTCCCGACCGTAGAAGCCAAGACTAACCGCCCTCCTTCAGGGGAAATAATCCTGCCCCTTGCTCCTTTGTTTACCATAAGGGGCAAAGCCTAAAGGAGCTGACCTCCTTTATTGATGACTTTTCAAGTTTCGTCATGAGGCCCTATGAAGAGGATATTTTCCTCTATACTTGTGATTTCTTCAAACATGGAGCAAGGGTGGTACAGGCAACCACAGTAGACCTTATTACTGAAGACCCCTCACTGGTGATTGTGCTACTATTTTTACCACGATACCTTCCCTCTTACATCGACTGTGGATACACCAGCGATCACTACAATCCCAACCGATGCAGCCGTCAGTTTGGCCTTGATCAAGGAGCCCCTCGCCCGGTGTTTCAACTGTCCGAGGCATGTTTTCTATTCTCATCGACTGTTGCATGGGGAGTGAGTTCCACATTGGCTGGGCGAGTCGACATCCCTAGTATTACCAGGCAGGGGGACGTGACCCCTCCATTTGCGATAAAGTACTGGCCAAGGCAACTAACCCTGATCTCTGAATTCATCAAGGGGGATCCCGTGTATCCCCCAGTCCTTTTATTTTCTGCCCTGGAGTTAGGGTTGAAGGGAAATTATATTCTCAGGGTTGAGTTCCCTCTAAGCCAGACCCCCAAAGAGCCTCCTAGTGAACTTCCTCCATATTGCCCCATGATCCCTGCCCCCACGCCCAAACCCAAGGCCGCTGCGACCCCAAACCATATGCCCCATCGGTCAAAGCTGCCATGGGAGAAGGGCCTTCTCAGCCACCTGCTAAGAAGTCTAAGAAATCTAAGGACCAAGGTCAATCGCAAACTCCATTGGAGGCATTCCCAATTGCCTCCGTTCGCCCTCCCATGTCTTCAGAGATAGCTGAAGAGTTGAGGAGGCGGGTGCAGGATGAGGTTACCCGAATAAATGCTGAATTCTAATGGCACGCAGTCATCATTCCTCCTCTGGGTATATTCCCCATAATCGTGGTTGATCCTAGTGAGCCACCGGAAAAAAAGAGAAGAAGGTTGAAGGTGACTGAAAGTGGTGGTGCAACGAGCTCAAGAAGGAAAACACTGGGTACTAAGTTCGAGAAGAATCAGACACATGAGGAACCTGCGTCACCCTCTCCTTTTGTCGCCGCTGCTTCACCAGTGGTCATACCCTCTCGTTATCCCTCTGGATCTGAGGTATGTGTGTTAGTTTTGTTCTTATTCCTCTTTTCTTAAAGTAGCGCCCTTTACTTATTGCCTGATAACTTTGGTGCAGGGAGTCAAAGAAGAGAGGATCATTCATCCCAGTCCCCCAGTGAGCCGTTTCGTGGGGGGACGTTGCAGTACCCCTCCAAACACTACCGTCCTTCCACGTTCTCCTTTAATCAATCGTTTCTCTATATTTCTCAGCTTCTCAAACTCCACCTATGTAGGTGACTTAATCAATGAAAACATCTGTTTAATATTTTTCCATAACTCCATCTATAACGGTGACTTAATAACGAAAATGCTTGTTAAGATTTTTCATAAACTCCACCTGTAACGGTGACTTAACAATGAAAACTCTTGTTAAGATTTTTCATAAACTCCACCTGTAACGGTGATTTAATAACGAAAACACTTGTTAAGATTTTTCATAAACTCCATCTGTAACAGTGACTTAACAACGAAAACACTTGCTAAGATTTTTCATAAACTCCACCTGTAACGGTGACTTAACAACAAAAACTCTTGTTAAGATTTTTCCTAAACTCCTTGTTTCCTCTAACTATTTTTAGGTTGCTCAATATGATTCTCCACTAGTTCCTTCGCCTATTGCCCTGTCCCGTCGTGAACCTGTCCCTTCCGAGGAAACTAGCCCTGATGATCAAGGTTCCATGACAGGTGCTGCTACGGACAGCGAAACTGGGTACGAGCTTCCTCTTCCCGACTTGTCTCCTCACGCCTTCTTCCTAATGGTACTCCGACGTTCTCCCCAAATACCTACTAATCACTGTTTGGGAATTGAGCTACTTGTGAGATATCGTCTTGAAACCTTTACGCTGGACTGTCTTCGTTCAAACATCACAGTTATGAGCTACAGGCTTCAAGGCATGGCCACCGTCGTTGCTAAAATCGCCAACACTCCAACTGCCAATGTTACCAGACCCCTCCTCAACCAATTCCTGGGTTATCCGAGGGAGTTGGGTCGTGAAGGGTTCCGCTTTGACTGGCTCATCGCATATTTGAAGACTTTGAAGAGCCACGGGTTGGACAGACAGAGGAAATCTTACGAAAACATTAGGAGGAGTAGGGGGCCGAGGAAGCCAAGTTGGCCGAGCTAGCGCCTCTTCTAAAAATAGTTGACAAAGAGGTGGGGGACCTCGAAGAAGCTCTACGTGCGTCAAAGTTGAAATGAGAGAAACTCCTGATTGAGCGTACACAGGCGCAGACAAGGTTGAAGGTTTCTATCAACGCTCAACGGTCTTGCGAAGCATCTTCTTCGGGCCTCCCTAGAGATTTTTTCTCTTCTCCTAATTTGTGGTTCCTCCTCGGTGAATGAACTTGTATATATATATATATATTTTTTTCTTTCCTACTCATGTAATTCTTGGGCAATATCTCCCAATTTTGTAATGCCCCAACGTTTATAAATGAAAAATATACTTATTCTCATGTCATTTCTTTGTGTTACAACTGTTTACATAAATTGTGAAATATGAAGTTCTGTAATATTTTCGTCTCTTCTTGAATTATAATAAAAGATCTTGCATACTCATCATAAGAAAGAACTTGTGTATTTATAACAACAGCCAACTACATCAGTGGTGAAACATAACTGCCTACACATGGTAAACTTTCAACCACTTATTGTTAATCTTGAATGGTTAATCTTCTTCCATTTTTGAAATTAAGCAATAACCTGAGTCATGGGCCTCTTTTACGATGAAAGGTCCCTCCCAATTTTCTGCAAACTTAGGTAGAGGAAGCCTCCTAATATATTTCACCGTTGCCTTCAATACAAGATCTCCCTCCACGAACTTCCTTGGTCTCACTAAATTATCATATGCCCTGGAGAGTTGTTTCGTGTACATTTGAAAGTGTTGCATCGCATTATCCTTGTGTTCATCTAATGCCTCCAACTTCACATGTCTATTCTGAGGGATCATGCAGCTTCGCAAGGCATATCGAGCAGAGGGAACTTCTAACTCTACCGAGAGGATTGCCTCAGGCCGTAAATAAGAGAGAACGGTGTATACCCTGTAGGCTTTCTCTTAGTCGTCTGATAGGCCCATAAAATGCCTGGTATCTTGTCATCCCACAATCCTAGGAATTCCTCCATCATTTTAGCCAAGATATTAATCAAAGTTTTGTTAGTCGCTTCGACTTGATCGTTTCCCTTTAGGTATGCCACCGTCGAAGTGTGATGGACAATGGAGTATTTATCCGTTAGTATTATTACTTCTGAATTGACGAAAGGGGCTCCATTGTTCGAAAGGATAACCATTGGGATCCCGAAACGACAAATAATGTATTCTCTGATAAAGTTGCTCACTACTCCCGTTGTTTCCCTTCTCAGTGGTATCGCATCAGCCCACTTTGTGAAACACTCCGTTGCTAAATGTAAGAGGGTAGTTTAGATAAGATGGAGGCGTAACCCCTTTTGAGTATGGTAATGATAAGTTAAATGCCCAAGACCTTGGATTAATGATAGGACATACAAACACAAACCCATTGAAGATAAATTCAGTTTAAGATCGTAAATCTCTCGTGTATAACTCAGAAGAGGGTAAAGACTTTAGAAGTAATTTAGCTAGAGGGAGAGGGAAGTAAGCACCCTAGATACACCTTGGTAGGCAGGTAGAAATACACCAAACACCCTCAAGAGTCTCTGTCAAGTATTAAAAGATTCGTAATAAATCACAATGGTGAGTGAGTAAACCCTCTGCTTTGCAATAACTCTCTCTGATCTGTATTCTCTCTAGAAATAACTCCTCAATTCTCAAAAGATCGATCCCCTCCTTAAAGGTGGTTGGGGTCCTTAAATAGCCACCCACATCACCCCCGAGGCAACTCAGTCATTAAATACTATGAAAGACATCCCTCATACTTTATGTCACAACATTAAATGCCTGATGCACTAGTTGTCTCTACGTCATAAACATTAAATGCCAAGACATGCCTTTTGCCTAACCACTGTGTGTCATGGGCTATTGTCGCAGAGGTGGCTCACCAACTGCCTGACAGCCCCATATACCACGATGGTTTACTCAAGTGCAAGTCTGACATTGTTTAGTTGGCTAGTGACATCACCTATAGTAGATGTGACATTATGTAGAGGGTTGTTTAGCTCATAACTCAACGCCCGATGGAACTCCGAGCTGTTCCATCTGCAGTTCCACGGCCAAGGTCTTTCGGTGTTTTACCAGGTGTATTTAAGATGGTCAGGACAAGCTCCAACGGTGCCTTACTTCTCAATCCTCCAAACCAAGTCCCTCTAAAGATCCCACGGCGAGGTCATTCGATAGAGCATGAAAGCTCTCCCAGGCCCTGCCAAGCCTGGTCTCTCGTGAGTACCGTTTGACCTCACACTAAAACTCATTTATTATCTTCGTTACAATATTACAACCATTATAGCTTACAGTCAATATAAACAAAGATACAATATGACTAATAAAATAACCTAAAGTATGAGTTGCCATGCTAAGTTGCCACGCTGAGTTGCCACGCTTGAGCTCCTTCAGTTGCTTAATACCAAACACTATTTGCTAATTGGGGAATTATCCTTAATCTCAGGATTACCTTCAAGCCCCCTCTACACTAACGATGAATCCACTAAACCCATCTCACGTGCGATTCTAGTGCTAATCAAAATATGGTGATGAACTTTTCTCACTTAAAACTAACCCCATTTACCTAAGGATAAAATAATTACCAGTGAAGTCCCTTACTCTTGGCCCTGATAGTTCAATCGAGGTTGTTCCCTAACTTGTTGCGGATGCATGTGGCCCTTATCTACACATCTGAAACACTTCCTTTTGACTTTTATTTATTTATGGCTCGGTCGTCCATATCAGGGTTACCCTGATCGGAGACCTGATGGCATTGTTCCTAGTGGCCTCCCATGTTGTTCATTTGGCCCTGGTAGCCTGGAGGAACATGGTGCTTCTGCTACTGGTAATAATGAAGTCCCTGCCTAAACCCAACACTCTCGGGTCTGAAACCTCTTGATCTAAAATCTCTTAGCCGGATCCCCCTGTCGGGAATCTCGCTCTTACTGATGTCCAGTTTGTTTAACGGTGTTCCACCACCACCATTACCTCCTTTCCTACCTGTATGGAAAAATTCCCTTGCTCTTTTACACCTATCAGCTACATATAATGATCTTATCAATGCAATAACATGGCAGTAACTGCCTCTGCAACAATGCCAGCCACCTCTGCGGCTATCACCATTCCTTGTGGTACCTGAGGTATCTGTTGAACCTCTCTAGCATTAAGTCTTCCAGTGGTCCTAGCATGTCGTACTCTCCTATGTCGCATCTAAAACCAGATCAAGTAGTATGAGTTTATAGTCAAGTAAAAAATAATCAGCAAAAGAACATAAATGTTCATAAAAAAACATTAATGCAACAGTCCTACAAATAGGGCTCTATATCAAAGATTCCTACGATGAAATCATAGCAAGCCGCACAGATCCTAAAAAAACTCTATAACCTGATGCTTTGATACCATTTGTGACACCTTGGTTATTAAAATAATGGGGGACCATAACTGTACCAAAATAAAAGAGTAGTCTTATATGGCTCATTCTTAGCATCACTGTCAAAATATGTTTAATTACTAACCACCTAATTAATTTAACAAGCAGTGTCAATTTTTATCTTTAATTAACATACAGTAACATTAACCAATCCATCGTAATACCATGCACAGTGATCATAATAAATAAGACCACATTATAATGTCTAAAGCTAAGATAAATAGATAAAGTCCCCAAATAAACCATCGAGAAAAATCCAGTACATGTAAAACAACTGTAAAAAAACAGACGAAAATACATAAGTCTGAAATACTCGGGCAACACGCCCGACTGAAAAATGAAATAGAGATCCTAGTCTAGATAGCATAAATGAAGTGACTACTTGAAATCCTGCAAGCTTCCACATCAGCTGCAGCTATGGATCCCTGGAAAGAATAATCATCATTGGTGTCCCTATGACTGGGCACCTACAAGTTTTTTAAAATATTGTAACAAACCGGATTTTTAAAATGGGAATTTTTAAATCGGAGAAAAATGAAATTTTGGATTTTATAAATTCTATAATTTATAATGCTGGTTTTTATATTTGAAAAATAAATTTCTAAACGGAATTGGAACCGAAATTAAAATGGAATTTTAATTGAATTTTTATTATATAGAAGGTCCTCAAAGCATAAAACTCTCTGAGAGTCCTTAAAACATAAAACTCTCTAAAAAAAATATTTAAAAATATTAGATGGTCCGATCGAGCTAAATTTTTTTATGCAGCTGTCTCTCATCTTCATCTAATTGTCCCTTCAATTTCATCCAATTCCAATGGTCCGATCGTCCAGAATAAATTTTTTAGTGTTTGTATCTGATTATTCGTACAGATTAAAACAGATTCGCATTTTTGAGTGTTTGTATCTGATTAAAACAGATTCGCATTTGATTTGAATATTCGTATAAGTATTGTTACGTTTTATTCACCGCTAATATATTTGTTGAGCATCTTTCCTATCGTATTGTGTACTTCCCCATATTTTCTTTTAGTGGCAGGTTAGCGCGGATTTCGGGGCGCTATGGAGATTGATTTTAGTTTGGATATTTTGGAAAGTATATTCGAGAATACAAGAGAGAAGATTGTATTTATTTTGATGTATAGAGCATTGGAGATTTATTTTTATTTCGAGTTAGATAGTTGTATTGTTTCGAGAGACTTGGTTGTATTTTAATTTGAAGAATTTGAGATTAGTGGTTTTCCTTTTATTGTGGGATTTAGACGCTATATACCTTGTTGTACTTGTGGATTTGGTTAGTTTTATCGATAGTAGCGCTCCGATCTCTCTCCTCGGGCGGGCGGGGTGTTACAATTATTTGATACAAGTCAAAGCCCAAAACTTTTGAAAAACATTTAGCAAGTGTATAAGTTGCATAATTGAAAATGAAAAGAAATTTACATATTTAAAGTGGTAGCGCACTCGCATGAGATCATCCTCACCCCTCATCTAACTTGTGCACCTAGCGTATACTTTTAACCTTCCCATTTATGCTACCCCGCCTAACCAGACTTGGCACTAACACAAATTCTATACTACCCTGGCCGTGGTTCGTTAATTATCTTTCACAACTACTTCATTAATATTTCATTAAGTTATCATTTTTTAAGATATAACATTACTCCAGTTATTTCTCCACATTCACATTTGTTTGTCTACACCCATATATATTTATTCTCATCTTTATATACGTAATTAATTCACACAATTTACTTGCACCCGTTTAGAATTATTCATATCTTTATATACGTAATTATTTCACATAAAGGTAAACACATACGTCACTTGCTATAAATGTAAAATCACTGGCATGTTATCAAGATCGAAGAATGTCCTGCATATTCTGGGCAAGCAGGTCGAACTCTCACCACCGAACCCAAAAATCAAAGGCATCCATGGCCTTATGTTTGTGGTCATAACCATACTACATTATTCCATAGGACTCCAAAACCTACATCACGCGGTCATGCATAGAACCTATGACCCAGGGAACAGTACTACCTCGGCTAGGATTCGTTAGGGGAATGATACGATAACATATTCGCTGGATGGATAGGTTTCACATAAATATCATTCACACAAATATTAATACACACACACACACACACACACACACACACACACACACACACACACACACACACACACACACACATATATATATATATATATATATATATATATATATATATAATCCGTGATTAACATCCGAAGCACTAGCCTATAAGTTACGATTCTGTCCCCGACTCTTAAACATTTAATAATTCACTAATTAAACCTTCTTCAAATACCCAACCATTCCCATCCAGCCCGTAAATAATAAGAATACTTTCCAAATTATTTTATCCAAAATTCGTAGTTTATATTCCGAGTGTTGCTACTCCTAAACACTCGAAAACATGATTCAATTCTACTCTCCCCTACCCGAGGTTGTATGACTATTTACAAGATTTACAGAAGTCCGATAACACCTTACGGATCTTATATAAATTTATAATTTCCCAAAATATACATGAATTACTTTAAAAGACCTCATTGTCCCTTACAGCAAGTCCAAATTTGGACTCATAAACCGAATCGATTCGCCTATGAGGTCGAATCGATTTGATTTTGGGCAGGAACCCAGTTCTTGAATTAAAGTGATGGGTTTTCCAATCTCCCAACATTCAATGCCAAACCTTTAACAAATCCAATAATATTTTTAGTCTTCCAAGGGTTCTTATACATAAAACCTAATTTAAATTCATTCTAAGATTCACCAATCCCATAACCATCATCCCAATTTCATAAATTAAACATATTCAAGAATTTTATCCCAATTTCTAGATTTCTTCCTCTTTTAATTATTTCTCTAATTAGATTCTTTTCCAAATCATTTTTCACACAACTTAGACTATCATAAATTTTCAACTTCACAGCAATCAAGATTAATTTCATAGGAATCAAGATCTAGTCTCACAAAGATCAAAATTTGAATCATCACATAATTCGTAAGTAACTTTTTTCCAAAACCCCGTTTTACATGTTGAATCCCCATCCAAAAATCAGTTATTACTCTATCAATTTTTATATGCATCTAAACAAACACAAAATCAATAAGCCAGTTATACACTTACCCTTAATGGTGGTTGAATCTTCGTCTCCTCCTTGTTGAATCTAGCCAAAGATAACCTTTTTCCACCCTTCCTTGTGTTCTTCCTCCTTCTTCTCTCATCAAAAGAGTCCCAGTGGTTTAGAATGTGTATTATGACTGCTTCCTAACCCTAATCTCCCATTTAAACCTCTTAATCTCATAATTAGGTTAATCTCTTAAGAAAGAGTGACTTAAATGCTCCCGAATGGGGCCTGACAAGTCTAAAAAATCTCGGTAACTAATGGCTACTCCTGGGCACTTGATTTTGACTATTTTGACCCATTTTGAATCAATCATGCACTCAAAAACACCATCTAAGTCACCAAATATCAATATTCCATCTTAACCTAAAAATGGCCTACCCATATGTCCTAGTTGGGATACTATCAATTCCCATCATTATTACCCACTACGATGTACTATCAATTCCCGATTGAGATGATGTTGAATATGATCGAGATTCAAATTTGTAGCCTCTAATAATGAGGTCGAGTAAAAATCTCTAGCAATAGTCTTGAAGCCTCATCACTGGTGGTCTAATAGCTATCTACACATAGTTTGTCTCAATTGGTTATCAATCAGGTGTTAGGCATCAATGAGGCAAGGGAAGCAAAAATTTTGAAGTACCTTGAACAGATAAATATGTTGCTAGAAAATTTTACCACAACTCAAATAATGAGTATACCAAGAGACAAATATTCATTAGTCATTTCTTCGACCCGTCTAACTTCCACAATGAGAGCCAAATTGAGAAGAATTATTCTTGGGGAGATCCTAGTACATCGAATCATTGATAAATAAGAGGTGAAGGTTATGAAGATAAAACTTAAAACCTTATGGATGGATCCGATCTTATCGTATTTAGAGGCAAGAAAAGTCACAGTCGACCCCAAAGAAGGTCGAAGGTTACATTATAAAGTAGCCAGATATATCCTAGATAATGAGATGTTATTAAAGAGGGGTTTTTTGTTACCATTCCATTGATTAATTCACCTAAAAGAAGTACAAAATATGATTAAGGAGGTATAAAAAGGATCATGTAGGGACCATGCATCTAGGAGATCGTTGGTCAAATGGGTGGTAACACAAGGCTACTACTAGGCCTCAATGAAGAAGGATTGCATGGTGTATGAGGAAAATTACGATAACTGATAATGATTCATCATGATTCACCATAGACATATGTTAGCACTCAAACCCGTCACTTCTTGTTGGCCCTTTGCAATAAGGGGCGTAGAACTATTGGGGTTGTTATCAAAGATTAAGGAAAGGTTCGGGTATATTTTGGTAGCAGTCGGTTATTTCATTAAGTCGGTAGAGGTTGAGCAAATATCGATATCAGTCATCTAAAAACTTTCGAGTATATCTCAAAAAACATAATCTATCGATACGAAATGCCCTACATTTTCATCATTGACCATAGGACCATCGATGTCTACTGCACCTGATCCTTGATTCAAAAGCTATATTCTTCTCTGCGACACTCATAGTGAAACAGTCAGACAAAGATCACCAATAAAATTCTCTTGGGTGGGATAAAGGAATGACTAGAATATTCCAAGACAAATAAATTATTTATATATAAGAATGCCTAAAATAGAAAGTGCAAACCAACATTCTTAAAATAAATGTAAAATTGACTTTGCTAAAGCATTTACAGTCTAAAAAGACCTTACAGACATAAATTATATGTGGGGGATAACTACTTGGCCAAACAAAATTTCAAGCGAGAAAATATAAAACATATATTCAAAAAATAGAAACTAAAACCAAAAGAACATATTCATTCATCCATATAAAAAAATCCAAACCATATCAAGTTCTATCACATAAAGATAGTGTTAAAAAATTATAAGACAAAATATGAAAGCTTTACAAGATCAAATTGCGGGAGGGATTGATAAAGAATCCTTAGTGGGAAGACTGGACACCATAGGATCTTGAGCAATATCTTGAGTCACCACCTCTTGATAAAGCTCTTGGTGGATTACGAGAGTTATATCTTGCTACAAAAAGAGGAAATATAAGATCGGCCAACATCCAGAATTCCTCCAACTAACCAGAAAGGCTAAAAGACTAGATGAATGGCCTTGTGCTGTGTGTAGCACTAGAGAGTATCAGTGTTCATACTTCAGAGGTACTAAAAGTCATGACCATGCCCGTGATAGCCAAGAAGATTTACATAATTTGGCATATGATAGAGAATGGACTTGGCATCCTTCTTTAACATCTCATAAATGACAAGAGCATTATGTTCCATTATGTAGGTAGAAACCTTCGAATGTGGATAGAATCATGTCTCATTTGGAATGTCTTTGGTTGGGAGATGAGATTGACCCCCATAAAAAATGTTAGGTTGCTTCCTAACCCTCTTGAACTCAGCACCCTTCACCTTATTGGGATCGGCAAAACATGATGGTGTCTGGTCTTCCCTCTTCTTAGGTTCATCTAGAACCTCCCATGCTTTATTTTTGCCAGCATCGCAATACTTCTTGTGAAGAAGGTTTAGAGATAAATAATTAATTTCCTTTGTTTGGCTTCATCCCCAAAGTTTCTTGAGTTTGAAAGCTTGGGGTTCAAGGGATAGATGTTGTAAAAATGACATGCAACATTAGTAAGTGTAGGAATTGGAAAATTAGACGAGCTCACACTTATGAAATTTCACATACCTTCCTCAACTTTCCTCTCAACCTTAGCCTACACATCGGCTTTAGTTCGAAATTAACCTCATAGTAGCCAAATTTAGTAAGATTATTTAATGATGAGATGTCTTTAAAGATAAGAGGATCAAATCAGCAGTATGTGTCCACCACTCTTCTCTTAACATCTAAAATATTAGGAGAAAATTTTAGCACAAATAGACTAAGACAGGACAAGAGATAAGTCGATTAAGAAGCAAAAGTGAAATGCGTATGAGAGAAAAGTAAAAATTGTGTCCAGACCTTTCCAATCTTCAGAAACTAGAGAAGTTTTCCTAGTTTCCTTTAGGCCTAACTCCCAATTTCCCTTAAGTAAAATGAATTATGTTTCCAAAAGTGTTGCTAGTTTGAGCCAGTTTCACCAACATTCTATTAGTTTTAGAGGAGAAAGGTAATAATATCTTGGGTATTTGGCATTGTCTTTTACTCCGTGGATATGTCTAAATATTTATTCATTAATGTCAAAACCAGATATGTCCCTCCAGTAAATCATTGATCATAAGATCATCCAATGAGAATTAGGTCCAAGATAGGTCGGAGCTACCCCATAACCCTTCAAAATACCCCTAATGATATGGTAAAATGGAAGGCAAAGCTCTATAGCTAGGGCTGAAAGAGGAAAGAAAATCTTATCGGAATAAATTCGATTATAATATATTTCTTCCTTGTGTGGTAGTCTACATGTGATATTGATCATAATGTTATATGGGTGTTCTAACTCAATCATCTCAGACGAAGTAACATCACAAGAATAGTTCATAACGTTATTCTTTCAAGGGTCCTAAGAGCTTCTATCAAACTTGGAAGGGGTGGAATCATCCTCACCCTCCCCCTCCTTTGATGAATCAAAATTTTCCAGTGGTATTACTACTAGGGAAGTAGGTGGATTCAAAGGAGGTTTTGAGTATGAGGCCCCCTTAGTAGAATCCCCAATACACACTGTTGATGTAAAAAACTAAATGCAATCTAATTAATTAATCACAGATAAATAAGTAATAAGTAAATGAGACCAGAGATTTTTAAAGTAGTTCGACCTTAAGAAAATGACCTACGTCCACTGTTATTGTATTTCCTGAGTGTTTGTTTCTCTCCTTGGTTTTTCAGAGATTTTGAAGTCCCCACTTATGACGGGGTTACCATGTATTTATAGCCTTGAGGCTGTACATATCAAAAGGTAATAAGTTGTCTTTTAGTAAACATATATAGCTGGATAATAAGAATACGAATTAAATGTAAGGAGCATTAAATGCGTAGTTATCTTCTGAATGAAGTGCTCTGCACGCTAAGTAGCTCGGAGCGTTTAAGTTGCTCTGCATGCTAAGCAGCTCGGTACGCCATGTTGATCGGTGATGTATGTTGTTCGTTGAAAGTATTTGTATTCGCCACGTAGATGGACACATGTCTTCATATGATTGGTTCACGTTATCTGACTAAATTTGGTATCAACAGAAATCCCCAATGTTTCACAGTTGAGTTTGAAGAAGAGGATGTGGAACATTTTTCCCGAAAGTTGCTCGAATTACTGGTCTTCAGAGCTTAGGAAAATTTTCATTGTATTTAGTTTCTTTTAAGCGTGTAATTTCAAACTTCATAAATATTTCGAATTTTTCACGATCACTTTGATATTTGTGCCTTTTTTCTCTTTTAGCCGTCGAACATGCAAACGTCTTCCCTTATAATCATTGCCTTTCTCTATTCCGGAGGTAAGGTATTTAGGTGCAATAGAAATCCTATCATTTTCTACTTTTCAAATCTGTATTTTTGAACTCTTCATTTTATCTCTATCTTGTGCCTTCGTTCTTTCCATCATTCATTGTCAACCGATCTCTGTTTCTTCTGTAAGATTTTATTCCTTCTTCTTTATTTGCTCTATTCACCATGGTTTATCTTATTGAATCGTTGGATCAATTTCGGTCTGATTTTTCAATCCCTTCATGGGTTATTTTGGAAGAACCTCCATGTCCTTCTGATTTATTTTCTTAGGCGGAGGGACACTGGTTCCCAACTCTTTTTGTAGCCGAGTGTGGCTTTTCCTTCTTGCGAAATCCCCTGTGTTTGGAGTTTTTTCAATACTTTGATATTGTTCCGGCAAAAGTAGCTCCAAATACATGGAGGGTCGTCAATGGCGTGTATAGACTAAATCAAATTCACGGAACTCATTTAGGCATTCCAGAAATTATGTATTGTTATAGATGGGTCACCAATGATACAAATTTTTATTTAAAAACTAAGTTGTTGAATAGAGCTTTAGTTGTCAATCTTCCCGATGCCAATAGGGACTATTTTGATCATGGTGTTATGATGAAAAATTGGCAACGCCCCCCCCCCCCCCCCCTTAACCGGAGATAAAGTATACCAAGGTCCCAAATGTCTGCTTTATGGCAATGGGATATGTTGCTTTTTATTTTTTAAATCTTGTTTTCTTTATTTTCGATGAAATATATCACTGACATTAATTTTATTTATTATAGCTGACAGAAAAAGGAAACCTCCAAGGGAAACTGATATTAATTTAAGCGATTTGAAACTTATCTGGGATTTGCATCAGTCGATCAATGGAGAGCATGTGAGGTCCGCTTCATATTTGTTGAGATACAGAAGCTCCACCTCATCTTTCATTGCTCGTCTTGTAGTGGTTGATCTTGATCGGATACCATCTTCCGAAACTAGTGTGGAAGGATCTTCTTCTGCTTTAAATATTCCTATTTCTGATCTGATGAAGAAGAGGAAAGCTCCCACATTTTTTAACAAGTCTGTCTTTACCACTGAAGGGAAGAAGAAGAATAAATAGGATGCCCAAGTCGAGGGGACAAAGATTGTAGATGTACCCTCATCTACTGCTGCTAAGGAAACTAGTAAGAAGCCCCCCGTGCCTCCAAAAGAGTCAGCACCTTCAATTGAAACTGTTGCCATTTCACAAGGAGAGGCAACACCTTTAATTGAGAGTACTCCTCTGACTAGATCGAGAAGAGGTCCTGTTAAAATACCTGTTGACTCTGTTTCTCGACCTTCAAATGCTGAGGGTAATGTTCCAGCTCCTATTCCTCCAAGCTCTGCTATGGGCTTAATCAAGTCTTGGATTATCCCAGAATTCCAAGGTATTGAAGACACCTTTTCTCGTGAGAGAATTACCACTTTGGCTGCTCAATATATTACGTCAGTAAATATTGTTAACCTGAGTTCTTACCTTATCCTCTAATACTATATTCATATATTGAATTAAACTTCTTTCTTTTTTCAGCTCATGACGTGTCTTAATAGTATTTTGAAGAAAGATGAAGCCATCAGGGCTTCCACTTCCTCGGGTGGAATAGAAGAATCTTTTTCTGGATTAACTCAATCTTTGAAGGAATCTCGTTAGAAGTATGAGGAAGACAAAAATTCTTAGGAGAAAAAACTCCAGTCCGTTGAAACAAATCGAGATCAAGCCGTGAATGCCTCCAAAGAGTTGGAGAAGAAATTAAAGGATACTGAACAACATAAGAAGGAGGTTGAGGTCAAGCTTAAATCTGCCGAGGAAGTTGTCGCACAACTTCAAGATGCTGAACGACGTAAAAAAGAGGTAGAATAAAAATTAAAATCTACCGCAGAGTTCCTTAGGGAAAAAACTTCCTCGAAGAGAGCAAAAAGGAAAGTTGCTGTTAAGAAATCTTTTAGTGCTGGTTGGGACAAGGGTTGGAATAAAGGCCTGGTTGTTATGTATTCTCAGATGGAGTATGCCAGTGTTAAGTATTTTAGGGATGGATGAATAGCATCTTTGAAAAAATTGAAGTTTGCTGAAAATTCAGAGTTGTTCCAGGAGCATACTCATGACCCTCCTCCCTCTCCTTGAGAAGAAGATGAAGATGAAGCTGCATCAGATGAATCTTCTATGATGATAGGAGAAGAAGTCCCTGTTGTTGCTATTATTCAACCTTACGGGCAAGTCCAATAATCTAGCACATCTGCCGAACAACTGTACTTGCCCTCCGAGAAACCAACCCCTTCATCCAAACCATCCGAAGATGTTGTAGGAAATAAGGAGAAGGTATAAAGTTGTTCGATTCTTTTATTGCGTTGTTTCTTGGATGTAACCCTGAAATGTATTTTCCTTTATCGTGATGAATAAAAATGAACTTTTGTTGTTTGTCTTGAATTTTTCTCTTACTTGCTCTGTTCGCACCATTGTTGATTTTTTTTTCTCCTTGCTAGTTTGTGGCCAGGATGGAACTTTTATCTGCTAATGATACAGAGTTGATAAAGAAATGCAATGATTATTTCAAAGGTGGTCATGCAGACTTTACTGAGGCCCAAATAATTGACATCCTCGGATCAGATGCCTCTGATCGAGCAATTGATGCTTACCAGTACTTGAAGTGCCTACTTGATCATGCTGCAGCCAACAATTTGGCTTATTACAAAATTATTGAAAATCTTCAAGGATCGATCGAGGAACTTCAACAGCAGTACAAAGAGTCCAGCAAACTCTTACATGAGAATTACGAGCAAAAGTGCCAATAACTGAGCGTTGATCGAGGTTACGATAAGTATCTCTCTGCTCATAAGAGAAGAGAAAATGTCCTAAGTCATGAGGTTGAAGAACACAGACACATTGCCAAGATATTGGAAGAAGAAAATGTTACGTTGCAGGAAGAACTAAAATGACTTAAAACTGTTGCCTCTTCTTCCTCGGGAGCCTTGGTTCCAGTCAACGATGAGGGTTATTCCTTTTTAGAGGTTGAAAATGCTACCTTGAGAGAAGAGCTGGAAACTTTGAAACGAGCTGAATCGACATCCACCTCAAGGGGTAGAGGTAGAGGTAGAGCTGTTCGAAAAAGTGTTGAAGAGACAAGGACTGACCAGACTTTAATAAATCAAGCCACTCAGATAAAAGCCAAAACTCAGACCATGATCAAAATATCTCAGAAAGTGAAAGTTCTCACCGACCAACTCTCCACCAAAATTCTGCATTAGAAAATAAGGATCTTTTGATAAAAAAGCTCCATGAGCAGCTTGATAGACTGACTTATAAATTTAACAAGCAACCTAGGGAATTTTGGATGGCTAGGTATACTGAAGCTCTGTATCATCTTGATGCTCATTTGCATCAATCGAACAACGAAGGATATAAGCAAGGATGTTTGAATGCCTTATGTGTTCTGAAACTGGAGCAAGGTCATTTCTTGTGGGATTATTATGAACCTGGAGTGCTTGATTTACCTGTGCCTCCCTCCAAACTTGACCTTAGCTGGATTCTAGCCCGTGCTATTCCTCGAGTTTTGATCTCCAAGTATCTCGATGATTATAGTCTTCATTCTGATTTTGAGATATCTCATCCAGATCACTTGCTTGATCGACCATCCATAATTAATGTCAGAATGCTGCAAGATATGAACTTTATAAACTCTCCTTATGCATTAGATGATCCTCTAGCTGGGGTGGAACCTGTTTCAAAAGCAGGGGGAAAGAAACCCATATAATAGGAAACTTGTAAATGAATGAAAATTTAGATCATCTCTATGTAATATGATTGCATTTAATGAATGAAAATTTAGTCTTTATTTTCTTGGAAATGCTTTTCTTATGATTTGTTGAATAAATATGTAGACTGTTTAAAGTGATCTATCACTCTTTAAGTAATGGAATGATTTTCGTTCCATATTCCTGTTCAGTTGTAGTATTCTTACTAAGATTACCATGTTGTCGACCAACCGAAGTTGGTGGTAATTGATGGACCGACCAACCGTAGTTGGTGGTAATTGATGACAGACCAACCGTAGTTAGTGGTAATTGATTAACCGACCAACCGTAGTAGGTGGTAATTGATTGACCGACCAATCGTAATTGGTGGTAATTTATGGATGATCAACTATAGTTGGTGGTAATTAATTGATCCACGAACCGTAGTTGGTGGTAATTGATTCACCGACCAATCGCAGTTGGTGGTAATTGATGACCGACCAACCGTAGTTGGTGGTAATTGATGACCAACCAACCGTAGTTGGTGGTAATTGATTGACCGACTAACCGTAGTTGGTGGTAATTGATGATTGACCAACCGTAGTTGGCTGATTTTGTGTAGTGTGTAGCACTAGTACTCCGAAAAAAATAGAACAAAAGAGGAGATATGGGCAAATCGTTATTTTTATTCATCTTGATATAAAACAGGTTACAAGTGCTATTGATAATATTTGCACAAGTGTTCCGCATTCCATGCATTCTTGAATTTTTCTCCCTCCAAGGTTTCTATTCTGTATGTTCCAGGACGAACAACTTTAGTTACTCGGTAAGGCCCATACCAGTTGGCTTCCAGCTTGTTGTGTTTTTGGATCACCTTCTTCAGTACATATTCTCCTTCTTTCAGATCACATTTCTTCACCCTTTTGTTGTAGAATAAAGTTGTTCGTTGTTGGTAGGCTGCATTTATGATTGCGGCTTCTTCTCTGACTTCTTCGAACATGTCCAAATCTAAGTGTCTCATCAAATCGCTTATAGGAGAGTTGAAATTTAGCACTTTGTGAGTAAGCAGGCCCAATTCAACAGGTATGATAGCTTCGCTTCCAAAGGTTAACATGTATGGATATTCCCCAGTTGTTGTTCATTGAGTAGTGCGATAGGCCCATAGAACATACGGTAGCTCGTTGATCTAATTTCCCTTTGCTTCATCTAACCTTTTCTTCAAAGCGTTCAGTAGAGTCTTGTTCGTCACTGCTGTTTGTCCATTACACTGGGGATGCCCTGGTGCAGAATGGATCTTTTGGACATTGGACTGATGACAATATGCAGCGAACTCCTCGTTGTCAAATTGAATACCATGATCAGTGATGAATGCATGTGGGAGGCTATATCTGCAAATGATGATCTTCCATATGAATTGATAAACCCTGTTGTATGACATATCGATGAGGGGTTCAGTCTTCACCCATTTAGTGAAGTAATCTACCGCAACCACCAGATATTTAAATCTCCCTTTGGTTGTTGTAAGTAGTCCAACTAAATCTATGCCCCACATAGAAAATGTCCAAGGAGAAGTGATGGGCGTTAGCAGTGCTTGGGGAGTTCTTCGGATGGAGGAGAAACGTTGGAATTTATCACACTTCTTCGCGTAAGCTATGTAATCAGCTCTCATCGTTGGCCAGTAATAACCCTGAGTTGTTATCCTTTTAAGAGTGTCCGACCTGCTACATGATCTCCACAAGACCCTTCATGAATTTCTTCAATCAAATCTTTCACTTCAGAGGGATGTACACATCTATGTAACCCTGCTATAATACCTCTTCTATATAAAACTCCATTGGCCAATACATAACGAGCAGCTTTGAATTTTAATTTCTTGGCCGCCAATCGATTAATTGGTACAACTCCTTCCTCAATGTATGCCCTTATGGGGTCCATCCATGATGGTCCCAGGTCTAGGGTAATGAACTTTACCATAAAATCTTCATCTATGCATCGATCAACCAAAACTTCAATTGGGATTGTTCTTCGTAGCTCGGTGCGTGTTGCTGAAGCTAACCGAGCTAATGCATTAGCTCTAGCATTCTTCAGTCTGGGTATTCTGATCAACTGAATTGCCGTGAAAGTTGATACCACTTCAATAACTTTTGTATGATACTTGAGCATCAATTCCCCCTTTACTGCATACAACCCAAGAATTTGATTCACAATTAATTGTGAATCACTAAAAAAAATAATATGTTCGGCATTCATGGTTCTAGCTAAATTGAGATGCAGGATCATAGCTTCATATTCATCTTCATTATTAGAAGCTTTAAATTGAAAGCGTAGGGCATATTTAATATCTTCTCCATCCGGGCTGTTAAGAATCACTCCAGCTCCACTACCTGTAGCACATGAAGACCCATCTACATATAAATTCCATATGGACATATCATTGTCAAACTCTTGGTCTGACAAAGTTCCTCGATGGAATATTTGATATCTCCTTTCATCTTTCTTCATCACGGGGCTATTGCCTGATGCTTTTTGTTGCTCGCCATCCATCCTTTTTGGTTGATCTGCAATAGGAGTTGGTCAGGGATTATTTCTGATGATCCCGTAAGATCCACAGGTTGCTCGATATTAGCCTCCTATTGGTCGGGTGCTTCCGGATATGTAAACTTTATGATGAAGTCTGCTACCACCTGCCCTTTAAGTGATGATCTGGGCTCATAGACAATATCATATTCACCTAGTTCAACTTCCCAGTACATCAATCTTCCAAATTTCTCTATCT
Organism: Sambucus nigra; assembly: GCA_949130495.1. Lineage (NCBI taxonomy): Eukaryota > Viridiplantae > Streptophyta > Magnoliopsida > Dipsacales > Adoxaceae > Sambucus > Sambucus nigra. Next base: position 439,482,758 of record OX422215.1, read on the forward strand.
TGTGCAAAGCTTGTCTTAATGGCATATCAGTGTATACCACTATAGTGTGGGATTGGAAGTATGGCCTCATCCTCCTGCTAGCTTCAATCAGTGCTAATGCCAACTTTTCTAACCTTGGATACCTAATCTCTGCTCTTCGGAAAGCCTTGCTGGTGTAGTATACTATTTTTTGCACTCCGTCTTCCAGTCTTATCAATGCCGAGCTCACTGCGTTCTCTGAAACTGCTAAATACAGATATAATTTTTCTCCCGTTACAGGTATGGATAATAGTTGAGGTTTTCCCATATATTTTTTCATTTTCTGAAAGGCTTCTTAACATTCATCATTACACTCAAAAGTTTTTCTAAGTGTTTTGAAGAATGGGAGACATCTATCAGTTGCTCGTGATACAAATCTATTAAGTGCTGCCACACGTCCTGTAAGGCTTTGCACCTCCTTCTTCATTGTAGAGGATCGTAACTCCAGTAAAGATTTAATCTTCTCGGGGATTTCTTCAATGCCTCGTTGATTAACAATATACCGGAGAAACATGCCTTCTCATACACCAAATATACATTTGGTGGGGTTCAACTTCATTTGATATTTTTGCAGCTGATCGAAAGTTTGGCTCAGGTCAGCTAGATGATCAGCAGCCTTCTTGCTCTTCGTTAGCATATCATCAATATAAACCTCCATGTTGTGGCCAATATTCTCCGCGAACATTTTATTCATTAGCCATTGATATGTCCCACCTGTATTTTTTAGTCCAAAAGGCATAACATTATAACAATAAGTTCCCCGTGGGGTTATAAAAGAAGTACTTTCCCTATCTTCCGGTTTCATTTTGATCTGATTGTAACCCGAGTAAGCGTCTATGAAACTCAGTAATTCATGTCCCGAGGTAGCATCCACCAATTGGTCAATTTGGGGTAAAGGAAAATAGTCTTTTGGGCAGGCTTTATTAAGATAAGTGAAGTCCACACACATACTCCACTTATTATTTTTCTTCTTCACCATCACGACATTTGCTAGCCAATCAGGATACTTGACATCTTCAATGAAATAGGCCTTCTGTAGCTTCTCGACTTCCTCGTGTATGGATTGATTCTTTTCGAAGATGCACACTCTTCTTCACTGCTTCACAGGCTTGATCTTCTTATTCACATTCAGCTCGTGGCATAGGAAAAACGGATCTATCCCTGGCATGTCTTCATGGCTCCATGCAAAAGTCTGCTTTCTACATTTCAAAAATGCCACAAGTTCTTATTTTATTGGTGGATCCAATGAAGCACTAATTTGAGTTGTCCGTTCTGGGTGTTCGTCTTTCAGAACTATGTTTTCTGTAGCTTCCACCACTTGACCTTTGATCAATCGAGATTCATCTCTTGGATCCAAGGTTTCAATCGCTTCTTCTTCTCTTTCATCCACTTGATACGTGGTGGTCTTCTTTCTGGCTTCCTCCAGTTTTTCTTGTTCGGCAGATGAATAGTAGAACTCCCGAGCTACTTTCTGATCGCCTTTCATAATTCCCACTCTGAAATTGGTTGGGAACTTCAAACATTAATGCACCATAGATGGTACTGCCTCGTATTTTTTCAGACCTACTCTCCCCATGATGATGTTATAGGCTGATTGAACATTTTTATCCATTACAAAAAAATGTACTTTCTCTATTCTGCAGGCGGGCCACGTACCAATGAGCATGTCTAACTTGATCGTCCCAAGTGGAAAAACTTTTTCACCAGTAAAACTGAGGAGGAGCCTATGATATGGCTCCAACTGGGCTAGCTTTAAGTTCAAACTGTCAAGGCATGGATAGAACATGATATCTGTCGAGCTACCAATATCCACCAATACTCTGGAAATCACCACATCTTTCATTCTCATTTTGATTACCAAAGGATCCTCATGATGATATAGTACACCTGCCAAATCATTTTTGGAGAAGCCAATGACTAGCTTATCCTTATTTACCTTCCTCGTGTTGTCTTCTTCAGCCAAATTAATGCGCGGTATGTAAGATCAAGCTTCTGCCTCATTGAGATAAGCTTTTCTTTCGCAGTATGATCTCCACCACCTGCATCTCCCCCTGTAATTACATCACATTCAAATGATCTGAAATGGATTGAAAATACCTCACGTTCTGGGTGCCTGGGTTTTTTAGGTAGGTCGGGATCATCTTCTGGATCATCTTCGTGGTCTCTTTTCTTATCATCTCTTGCTCGGTGAGGTGATTTGGACCTTTGCCTTCCTCTATCATTGGTCCTTCCACCATTTTGGCGATCAACATACTTGGTCAGTTTTCCTCGCCTAATGAGCGCTTCGATTTCATTCTGGAGGGTTATGCATCGTTTGGTCGTATGCCCATGATCTTTGTGGAATTCACAATATTTTGACTTATCCCTTTTGTCTGGTTCTGTCTTTATTTTCTCAGGCCAGGCTAGCTCCTCGTTGTTCTTGATTTCCTCCAAACTGTGATTTACATCTACTGTTAAAGGAGTGTAATTCCTATATCTTCTCAGTTGTTCCAGTGTCTTGCCCTTTGACTGCTTGCTGCCACCATTGTTCTTCTGATTTTTCTTCTCAGTTTTGCTACCTCCAGCCTTGATCTCTTTGGTATTAGCATTCTTCTTCGCAACCATGGCTTCCTCGGCATTCATTATCTTTGTTTCTTTTTCATCAATTCAGCCATAGACCTTGGAGGGTCTTTAGCCAAAGTATAATATAACTTATTTGGTAATAGAGCACTCATCAGAGCAGTGATTGCTATTTTCTCCTCGTAATCAATCACCTCAAGTTTCTCATTATGAAAACGAGTGATATAATCCCTGGTGCTTTCTCCAGTATTTTGCCTCACACTCAATAGATGTGCCACTCTATTAACTAGTTTTGATCCGAAACAAAAATTTCCTATAAAGAGTTCTGCCAGTTGATGGAAAGTGGCAATCTGCCCCCGAGGAAGATTATTGTACCATATCTGGGCTGACCCAATGATAGTTCCTGAGAATGCCCTGCACCGCATTTCATCAGGGACTGCATAGATGTCGGCAGCAGCTTGATATTGCTCTATGTGGTGGATTGGATCAGTTTTCCCATCATACTTGGGTGTCACTACTAGAGCTTTGAATTTTGAAGTAGTAAAAAAATTCACAATTGCTTTTACAAAAGGCGATCTTTGGACAAAAGATCTTTAGAGAGGGTTCTTAGCTTTAGCCATTTCCCCTAACATGTCTTCCAATCTTTGAATGGAACCCTTCCATGCATCGTTCCCAGTCTCAAAACGATTGATTCGTGCAACTGATTACACTGAATTTCCTTCTTGAGATTTTTCTCTTTGTGTTGTTGGGTGTGATTGGGCAGAACATTCCCTTAAATCGATGGGTTATTGAGTGTCCCTCGACGTAACTCTAGGAGGGTTTTTATTTCTCTTGTGGCCCAAACGATCAAAATGAGAGACTCTACTCAACCTTCCCAGAACGCTAGCTCACTCTGGAGTTAAAAAAATATTCCGTTGAGAACCAGTAACTCGTACCGAAGAACTTCAGCCATGTTGATATGAAGGATCGTCAGATCTCTCAGTATGATCAGAACCAGTATGCCTAGATCGAGAACCCTCTGTAAATAGCGTATGTCTGGTCCTTGAGGATGGCAGATGGGTGTTTCTCTGAACACTTCTTTATTCGGACTGGGCAAGTACTTCATCACGAACAGTTTGTATAAGCTGACGCATGGTTTCTTGCATGGTTGTTTGCCCTTGAGCCAAATTAGCCATAATGCCAGCTAGATCTTGAATAGTTGGGGGATTAGAAGGGTTTGAAGGGCCCCAGCGGTGTTATGGTTACTGGATTCTGGGATCTCAGCCATAGATGATGAATTTTTGATGGAAAAACAATAAGTATAGTCGTTTCCCACAGACGGCACCAATCTGTTGATGTAAAAAACTAGATGCAATCTAATTAATTAATCACGGATAAATAAGTAATAAGTAAATGAGACCAGAGATTTTTAAAGTGATTCGGCCTTAAGAAAATGACATACGTCCACTGTTATTGTATTTCTTGAGTGTTTGTTTCTCTCTTTGGTTTTTCAGAGATTTTGAAGTCCCCACTTATGACGGGGTTACCATGTATTTATAGCCTTGAGGTTGTACATATCAAAAGGTAATAAGCTATCTTTTAGTAGACATATACAGCTGGATAATAAGAATACGCATTAAATGTAAGGAGCATTACATGCGTAGTTATCTTCTGAATGAAGTGCTTTTCATGCTAAGTAACTCGGAGCGTTTAAGTTGCTCTGCATGCTAAGCACCTCGGTACAATTGAGTAGCTCGGTATACTATATTGTTCGGAACACTTAATTAGCTCGGTACACCATGTTGATCGGTGATGTATGTTGTTCGTTGAAAGTATTTGTATTCGCCATGTAGATGGACATGTGTCTTCATATGATTGTTCCACGTCATCTGACTAAATTTGATATCAACACATACAAAAACGTGACAAGAGTATTGTCGCCATACCTCGCTCATCGCTTTTTCCACCCTTATCTAGACTCAAAGAAGCCATAAATTCTTATTTTATATACTAGGTGTCAAGGGGCTAAGTAGCCGACCTAACTGAAGAAGATATACCATGGACAATGAATATCAGGTCCTCAGGAGTACTCCAAAGAGGGGGAATAACTTCTACATGTACAAGTTTCAATAGGTTCAAGGGAGTTCCTATTGTTGTAGTCACGAATCTGTCTCAAAACCCTCTCAAACTGCTCAAAATCGATTATAAATGGACAAACACTGAACGATCAAAGACTTATGGCATTAAGTAAATTACAGCTTATGCAAAAGTCATCAAAGACTTGTTGACGGTAAAAAGAAAGATGAAGGTAAAGAAGAATGTATTTCTAGCACAGAATGTGAGCTCCATTGTACTGAACGATCTCCTGCCTAAATTTAAAGATCTCGGTGCACCCACCAATTCCTGTATCATTGAAGAAAATAAAATCGAAAAAGCCTAACTTGATTTGGGAGCAAGTGTTAATATCCTCCCTTACTCCATCTATAGGCAACTTGATTTGGGCAACCTCAAGCCCACAAAGGTCACTCTCCAATTAGCGGATCGAACCATGAAGATCCCAAGAGGCATAGTCGAGGACGTGATCGTCTAAGTTGACACTTTTTACTTCCCGGTAGATTTTATCATTTGGGAAACGGAGCCCTCCTTCACCTTGAGAAACCATGTTCCCATCATCCTTGGGCGCCCGTTCTTAGATATGGCTAACGCAATCATTAAAACTCGGAATGGGCGAATGCAACTCACCTTTGGGAATATGACCTTAGAAACAAACATCTTCCACATAGCCTAACATATGGGGGAAGAAGATGATCTTCACGTGGTGAGCTTCATAGATGAGATAGTAGAGGAGTACTTTGAGGAGAATTATTGCGGCGACGCCTTAGGGTCCTGTTTAGTGTCGAGACATAAGAGTGATGGGACGTACACCGACTTTGAGAGGGAGGTTAAGGAGTTGAGAGAGTTACTCGATGAGAGAGCGTCGGATGAGGACGCGAGAGATGTAAATTGGGTTTCTAGATTCGAGGAATTACCTCCGAGGGATACACGCATAGTTCCCTCCAGTGACAAATTTCCAATCGTCGAATTGAAGAAACTCCCCTCCCATATTAAATATGCATACCTAGGAGAGGATGAGACATTTCCTGTTGTTGTTTCCTCTAGCCTAGACGAAGAGCAAGAGGGAAGATTGTTACAAATTCTGAAAATGCACCAAAGTGCTTTTGGTTGGTGCATTGCTGATTTGAAAAGGATAAGTCCTTTGATTTGATCTCACAAGATCCATCTCGAAGAGGATGTCAAGCCCTCAAGAGAAATGCAAATAAGGCTAAATCCCAATATAAAAGAAGTGGTGAGAGCCGAAATCATCAAGTTATTGGATGCCGGGATTATCTACCCAATATTGAATAGCAAGTGGGTGAGCCCTATTCAAGTTGTCCCAAAGAAGTCAAGAATGACAGTGATTGAGAATGCTAAGGGAGAGTTAGTTCCCCAACGTACCACCACCGGGTGGCGCGTTTTCATTGATTACCGAAAACTCAATGCGGGAACTAGGAAAGACCACTTCCCCTTACCATTTATTGATAAAATGCTTGAGAGAGTAGTGGGCCACCCTTACTATTGCTTCCTTGATTGTTATTCTGGATATAACCAGATTGAGGTAGATGTACTTGACTAGAAGAAAACGACCTTCACTTGCCCTTTTGGTACATTTGCGTACAAACGTATGCCATTCGGCTTGTGTAATGCACCCGCGATCTTTCAAAGGTGTATGTTGAGCCTATTTAGCGACATGGTCAAGAGAGGACTCGAAGTGTTCATGGACGATTTCAGTATTTTTGGCACCTCTTTCGACCTTTGTCTAGAAAGACTGGAACAAGTACTTGCCCGGTGTGTGGAGAGGAACTTAGTGCTGAATTGGGAGAAATGCCATTTCATGGTCACTGAGGGAATAGTTCTGGGCCACATAGTTTCATCCAAGGGGATAGAAGTTGATAGGGAAAAAATAGATGTCATAGCTGATCTTCCCCCACCAAAATCGCTCAAAGACGTGCGCTCTTTATTGGTCCACGCGGGGTTTTATCGAAGGTTCATTAAGGACTTTAGCGCCATCTCTAGACCCTTAAGCAACCCACTCATGAAGGACACCCCATTCGCGTGGACGAAAGTATGTCAAAGCTCTTTTGAAAAACTGAAAACCATGCTTGTGTCCGCTCCCATCATGCAAGTTCCGAATTGGTCTTTACCATTCGAACATATGTGTGATGCTAGCAATTATGCGATAGGGTCTATTTTGCGCCAAAGAAAATATAAGTAGGCTAATGTCATCTACTATGCTAACCGGACTCTTACTGGACCCCAACTTAACTACTCTACCATGGAGAAGGAGTTGCTACCGGTAGTCTTTACCCTTGATAAATTTTGGCCATACCTTATCGGTTCTCCCATTACTTGCTTCACCGACCACGCGGCATTGAAATACCTACTTGAAAAGAAAGATGCAAAGCCGCATCTCATAAGGTGGATCCTACTCCTACAAGAGTTCAATCTCTCCATTAAAGATAAGAAATGGGTAGAAAAGGTCTTTGCCGACCACTTATTACGGCTTTCGTCCAACGTACCTAGTGATCCCATACCCATAGATGAATACTTTCCAGATGATAAACTCTTTGATACCTCTTCTTTTCCCTGGTTTGCGGATATAATGAACTACCTTGTCACAGGAGCCGTCCCTCCCGATTGGACACCGCAAGATAAGAAGAGGTTTATTACTTGGTCGCGCATGTTTTTCTATGACGATCCTTTCCTTTTTCAATATTGTGCCGACCAAATCATCCGACAATGTGTACCGGATGACGAGATCCCGAAAGTCATCTAGTTTTGTCGTTCGGAAGCTTGTGGAGGCCACTTTTAGATGAAAAAGACGACCGCTAAAATTCTACAATGCGGCCTCTATTGGACCACAATATTTTAGGATGTGAACGCTGCTTGCAAATCTTGCAATAGGTGCCAACGGATGGGAGCCATTACCCGACGAGACATAATGCCACTTACCCCATACTCATTATTGAGATCTTCGACTGTTGGGGTATTGACTTCATGGGTCCTTTCCCCCCATCCTGTAGTTTCCTATACATCCTTGTTGTAGTAGACTACGTTTCTAAATGGGTGGAAGCTATAGCTACCAAGACAAATGACAACAAAGTGGTGATAAAGTTCCTGCAGGAACACATACTTTCCCGCTTCGGTGCTCCGAACGAGAAAATTAATGATAATGGCAAGCACTTTTGCAATAGGCCATTCGCGAAGCTCATGAGAAAGTATGGTGTCGTTCACAAGGTTGGAACGACTTATCACCCACAAACGAATGGGCAGGCCGAACTAGCAAATCGGGAAATCAAGAACATTCTTGAAAAGACCGTCAATCCTACCCGGAAAGATTGGTCACTTATATTGAACGATTCGCTATGGGCCTATCGTACCGCATATAAAAATACACTCGGCATGTCCCCTTTCTGCTTTGTGTATGGAAAACCTTGCCATCTTCCCGTGGAGTTAGAACACAAGGCGTATTGGGCAATTAAGGAGTTAAATTATGCCACGGATAAAGCCGGTGAAGGTCGTAAGCTTCAAATAAATGAGTTAGAAGAGATACGTAATGATGCATATGAGAATGCAAAAATTTCCAAAGAAAGGATGAAACTCGCTCACGATAACATAATTTGATGCAAAGAGTTTCTTCCCGAGCAAAAAGTGCTTCTTTATAACCCTCGGCTTCATCTCTTTTCGAGAAAATTGCGGTCACGAAGGTCTGGCCCGTTCGTTGTGAAGAATGTTTTCCCTCACGGAGCTGTTGAATTAAATGATTTGAAAGGGGGAAATACATTCAAAGTAAATGGACAATGCCTAAAGCCATATCTAGAGGCGTGTGTGGAAGAAGTTAATACCGTTTGGTTGTCGGACCCTGTTTACGGGGTAGAGTGAGCTGTTACAACGAGGTCGTCGCACCCCCGACGTGTATAGGGTGAATTCTTGTGTATAGTAGATGAGAGTCGTGTGCGTAGTGAGAGTACATAGGATTAGGGTACATTCGGGAGAAAGCATTCACATGTTTCGGGAATATTGAGTCAAGTTGCGTTGACCATTGGTATCGAGAGATTTTTAATGCAAAATTGATGGGGATATGTTGTGAAAGTGAAACTTTTCGGAGAAGAGCGATCGAAATTCAGTTAGGGGGGAAATCCAGCTTAAAAATAAGAGCCGAACCGGTTCCTTTATTTTAGGGCCGGACCGGTCCGCCCTGGACCGGTTCCTTTAATTTTGAGCCAGACCGATCCGGTAGTCAAATTGGTCTGCATATTAAAGGATCGGATCGGTCCGGTCCCCAGGCGGATCGGTCTGCTTTCTGCAAATTTATTTTTCCCCTTTCCCAAGGTTCACCCCCCCTTCTCCCTAATCCCATTCATTCCTTCCAAACTCGTCCACACCACTCCCAAGCCTTCCTTTTCCCTCCCAAATACACTCTCTTTTCCCTCCAATTCCAAACCCTACCCACCCCTTTCACCTATAAATACCTACCTTCACCCTCCATTTCTCTTCACACCATCAACCAAATCACTCATCTCTTCTCTCTCCCTATATTTCCAGCCACCTCTCTCGAATATCATGGCCCAACGACCAGCCCCCACCAAGTACGACTCCACCGACATCCTCCCCTCCGGCCATGGGGAATTCTATTCCCGCCAAGAGGAATGTTGGTGCCATCGGTTCTTCGGTCCGTATCGCAAACTCCATATGGAGTGCGCTATCCAATGGACAACTCTGCCCAACTCCGTCACCGCCCTATTCATGGCTAGAGGTTGGTGCCGATTCCTTAATGAACCGTATGGAGCGGTTTGGACAGCCGAGGTCCGCTTCTTTTATGGCACCCTTGTTCGGACCGGCCAATTCGAGGTTCAAGCATACGTGGATGGTACTGTCATCCCCTTTTCATTGGCCCTTCTCATGGCTAAGTTGGCCGAATACAATATTATCGATGTCCAAGAATTCACCTATCCAAGGAACGTCGCTCCGGTCGCTAAAGAAATAATCATGGACCGCATTGCCCCGGATGTTGCATGGACGGGGCGAACTGTCGTTGTGGGCCGCCTCAATGAGAAAGACTACCTAACCTTCCAAATAGTGTGTGCCAACATCTTGCAAACATCCAACGATTTCGCGATGTGGCCCCGTCAGGCCACATTGACCTATCACCTATTTGATCCACACACTTCCATCCACTTGCCCCGAACCCTATATGCCGACATCATCACCGCCACCTTTGATGAGAAAGGTGCAGCCCCACTTCCATATGCACGATTGATTACCTTCATCCTCAAGGATGCTGGCATTGCAGCACCGCTCGATCGTACTCGCCTTCCCGATCCATTTGGACAGGGAACCCGCACTAAGAGCGCCAAACAGCTAGCCGTCCTTCGGGCGAGGCGGGGCAGTGATAGCGAGGAAGAGGCTGCCTCGAGTGCAAGCGAAGAAGAGGAAGAAGAAGCAGCCAGTGCTGATGTAGAAATGGGTGATGTCGGTGCGAATGAAGATTCGGCGGATGAAGAAGACGATCTTGATTTTGAATGGGCGGGTAGCGACCTCACAAACCGTATGGCGGCGCTTGAGACGAGATTTGGCAACTTTTTGATCGATTACCATCACAATACAAGCATGATGTTTCATTTCCAAGCGGACATATACCGACGCTAAGGGGACCCCAACGAGCCATTGCCATCCTATTTCTATAACCCCTATGGCCCCGACGCGCCCGATTCTTCACAACCCCCGCCCCAGTGAAGCTGTTATGTGGTTATGGTAGTTTTTATTTATTTTCCCTGTTCACATGGTTGTATGTTTTCTCTTGTAATCATACCACAATCCTGTTTTCTATAAAATCTTCATTTTCTCCATTTGTTTGTTTTATTTATCGCACATATTATTTTGCCTTGTTTAGCTTTTAGTCCTTTTTGCTTGAGGACAATGCAAAAGTCTAAGTTAGTGGGGATCACAAGTGCATATTTCTAAAACTTCACAAATTTTCAAAAATGCCCAGAAATTTCCAAAAAAAAATCATAAAATTTTGAAAAAACCAAAAATATTTTTGTTCAAAATAAATAAAAATTGGAATTCAAAATTTTCAAAAATATCATTAAAAGTCGGATTGAAGTCTCAAGTTGTAATATTAAACATACACAAAGCCGAAATTGACTAAATATGGAAATTGAGCGAAAATTGACAACTTAACGAATAAGTGTAGAGATTAACAAACCCGGTGAGATTCGAGCCTATCACTTTTTGCGAGTTTTTAAATCAATCTGAGTTAATTGTTAACTCAAAGTTCTTTCCAGCGCCTAAAAAGTCGTCGAGGATCTCAACCTTTCATTTTGATCGGTTATGAAAAACGTGTGTGACATTGCTTTGAAAAACATGCCAAAATTGATCTCTAAACCCAAATTCATCTCGAAATGCATATGATAACGTAATTGGTATTTTGGACAATGAAGTAGGCCCTCGTTTCTCACCCAAAAAAACCCAAATATCCCGAAATTGCGAAAAATGAAAAAAAATCAGAATTTAAGTCCGAAAAGTGCATATAAAGGGGAAAGAAAAAAAATAGATACGCTCAACAAAAATAGCAAGAAAAAAAATAAGAAAAACAGAAAAATAGAGAAAAAGAAGAAGAAAATGAGCAAAAGCCCAGAAAAGCACTAATAGACATCATAAGAAAAGTTATCCAATTCCGAAATTCTTAGCCTTTTCTAATTTTATCCAATACACCTTAAAACCCGAAAAAGTCCTAACCGAGTCTAAATTGCGAAAATTGGTTACCGCGTGGAGAGCTAATACACCAAAAGATAATAAAAGAGATTGAATGCGCAAAAAAGAGGCAATGTTCCCGTTTTTAAAACCATAATCCGTTGATGAGATCCTATTACTATAAAATTTCCGTCTTTTTTCTTGTATGCGTGACTTTGCGTCCGTTATATTTACTATATATATCACGCATACCGAGAGAATAACCATAATCCGAGAGATTCGTTTGTGAGAGCATTCCGTGAGAAGTTGAAATCAAAACGAATTTTCGGGTAAGTAACGTGATGATCAATCGGTGGAATACGAGGTTAAATTTTTGGCTTCGCCCACACGCACTATGATTTGAGACTTGTAAATATGACTGATGATGACTATTTTCTAGGAAAGTTTAAATTGTATAATTTTTAAGTATTTTGAATTTTTCCTTGAGTCGAATTTTGTGGGTATATTCTCTGCAAACCCTCACGAGACACAACTCCTCCTACTAGGGTGACCTAGGGGTTTAAAGGCTTGTTGCATACGCTAAATGCAATCGCTTGCCCGCGAAAAAATTATTCTATCCCAATAAGATGTTTTTAAAGAGTTGAGCCTTGCTAGGATTCTTTTACATTGCTCGGGACGCACAAAGTTCTAAGTTAGGGGGTTTGATTAGGCATAAATTCTTCCCAATTTATCCCTTAATTTAGTTACTTTTAGCATCTCGAACAACGTAATCGATTTGACTTTATCTCATAATATTGCTACTGACTTATCCTAACGAGTACATCGAGTTTCTGGTATTTCGTATTGATTTTACAGGTATTTGTTGTCAATAACGAAAGAAAGAAACCGGAAGAATCAAGAAAGAAAAGAAGAAAAAGTCAAAAGGGCAAAAGTGTAATTTCCACCCAGAATTCGGATGAGGCCCCTAAAGAGAAGTTGAAGATATCAAGTTCATGAGCACATAGGAAGAAATGACACCTCAATCGGAAATAAAAGTTATGAGCAGTCAAAGTTGGAGAAAAAATCAAAGAGGCAGATCGGTCCGCAGTAGACCCGGACCGGTCCGCAGTGCATATTCTAGAAGACCCCGAACCGAAAGCAAACCGAAAAGGGATGGAAAATAAAGGAACCGGTCCTCCCCGGACCGATCCACCCCATAAATAAAAGAACCGGTCCTCATTCAAGGCAGACCGATCCGCAAGGAACCCAAACCGGTCCGGGTGTCGAGTTTTGTAATCTTATCCTTCTCTAATGAAGAGTCCTAGTTCAGCTAAAACTCCTGAAATTTTGTAAGGTATATAAACCGAGTTTTTATCATTTTTATGAGGGAGAATTAATAGAATTTTCCATTCTTTTTCAGAAACCCTAGTTTTGAAGTTAGGTTACAATTTTAATTCCAATAGTGAAGATTATTCTAAGTTTTGTGATTACAAGTATTTTTTATTACTGCTTTTGGTGCTTTGGTAAGATTAGTAGTTAATTTCTTCAGTCCAATTCCTTTTTACATCAGTCTACAAATTTGCCTTAGTTCAATCATAGTTTTCTGCAATTCAAAAATTATTTTCATTAGATTCAACATGTTAGGCTAAATTTTCTAAGGTCGGGATTCATGAACCCAGCCTGATGTGACAGTCGCATGTGTATAACATTATTCCTCTGAATTTAGTGATTGATTACGATCGTATTGCGTAGGAATACGACAATTATAGATCTTTAGATCTCGTTTTCTTCTGAGTAACCGATATGCTTTAGAATACAATTTAAGTGTAATTATCGCAATACCGATTTACTCGTCCTTGGATTAAGTATTATGTGGGCTTGAACTTCATATACGTAATGCTTGAGAGTACTAAATTCTGGGTCAAATTAATCAGTTAAATTTACGATTAATATTATACCTGCAATACACTAGGGTTGGGGGATTGTATTCCCATCCTGTTTTTCTCATCATATAGTTAAAAGTTTCAAATCTTTCTTCATCAGAACTTTAGGTAATTTAGTATAATTGTATCTTTTCATAATTTCATAATTGCACCTAGTGTAGTCATTCCACAAGCCAAATCATTTTTCCATTTCCTTTAGTGTCAGAGTTAGGATTCATTCATCTGTCCAACGTCGTCACAACTCTGTTGTCCTATTTCCCCGTGGATACGATCCCGACTTACCGGGTTTATTACTAACGCGACAGGCTTGCACTTGAGCTTAGAGTGAACGCACATTAGAGACAATTTCTGAGTCGCGTCAGGAATATTTTCAAAAATAATTTTATGTGTTTCTAGATGCATTGAGATCCTATAAATACCTATATAATATTGACATTTGAATTTAAGCGAAATTCTCTTTACCTTTTTTTCTCAATTTTGTGTGCCTCTTATTTTTGCAACATTATGAAATTATTAAAGTCTAAAACAACTTAAGATGGGTACACACACACACACACACACACATATATATATATATATATATATATATATATATATATATATAGAGAGAGAGAGAGAGAGCAAGGCTCCCTCATACGGGAGACCACCTACGGGAGAAATATAGGAGGGCAACAAACGGTGACATTTCCCCCAATAACAAAACACACACTTCATTCTAACTGTCCCAACCCAAAAACAAACAAACGCATCATATTAATGCTCCCAATTAGAAAAAAAAAACTCATCTGCTACACAATCCCTTGCCCCCAGAAAACCATTATCAGTTGGAAGTGTCATCGCACATAGGGGTATAAACGGATCAGATTCGGACCGAATCAGGATGATCCAAATTCGATTTGTTAAGTTGTTAATGGATACGGATCCGATCCGATAATCCAACAGATTATAGATCTGTTATACCGAATTTGAATCCGTTAAAGATTCGAATAATCCGATCCGGTACGAAAATTCGATTATCTCATTGTTTTAACATATTTTTATACATTTAAATATAAAACATAGGACTATATTTATACACACACACACACCGCGCGTATATGTATAAATTATGTGTATATTACTTTATAATATATACTAAAAAATATATGTTAAGCCTTTATATTTATATTTGTATATGTATTTATTATTTTTATTTTTATTTTTATTATAATTATTATTATTATTATTATTATTATTATTATTATTATTATTATTATTATTATTACTAGATGTAAACTCGCGCGATGCGCGGGCTACATAATTTTGATCGTCATCTCGCGCATTTTGTGTTATCGAGAATGTTGCCCTTTGTAATAATAAATAATAAAAAATAACAATTTACAGTGATATAAATATTATAATTTTAAAAAAAAAATCCACCATAAGATTATAATTAATTTACATAAATAAAATCTTAAAAAAGAACAAAACTCAATTATCTAATATACTAAAAAATTAATTGCAAATATTGATCACTACTCAAGAAGTATATAATAAAAAAATAGCAAAAGTTGATAAATAAAATAGGGGAGCAACATCAGATCACGCCTATTTGATTATTCACTTTAGTAGGATGTTGTTCACCTAATCCAGGTTGAAAGTCTCATGCTTTCGTCGTAGTAAGCTGGAAACACAACTACAACATTTGAAAATTTATCAAATTATCCCATATAATGAATAAGGCAGTAATTGTTCTCTCAAAATAAGTAATATAATATAGGTAAACTGAATTTAACAATCCAAAAATTTATATTAGTTGAATGCATGAGAGATTGTTAATAGTTTACTCTAAAAAACATTATGTTGTTACAACCCCATATGTGATTTCAGTTTCAGATTTGAAAACTAAAACTCAATAAAGAGATATACGTGTTCTAATTCCCCATTCCAAAGTTCCAATACTGATATAACAGGACCTACTCTTACTCATCACTCTCCCCAAACCCAAATGACACATAAACCGAGATCTCCTTATCACCCCCACAACTCACTGAGTCCACTTGTGTAGAGGGAAACTCGACTTAAGTCAGAAAGATAAAATCCCCCTGTTCATCTTCCTTCTCATTGCCACCTAGCAAAGAAGGCATCTCCCACCGCCACCAACTTCTCTCACGCCGACCCGTCCGCCCTCCCTCATCCCTGCCACCGCGGTCATCATCACGAACTATACCCCCTACGCCTCTCATAAACTGACCTAAATGTTTTTTGAACCCCAATCTCACCTCCAGAAATTCAAATCGGTAGAGTTAGTGTAATGGGTTTCGGTTGGATGTAGTGAAAGGCAAAAAAAGAGAACACCACCAACTATGTGGTTTCTTCATACCAACCTGCTGTTAATAGGGGTTTGGCTTTTTTTAAGATCTATGATGGTGATTCATTTTTTGTGGAGAAAATAACATAGAACCTGAAAAAAGTCGACTTCATAAATACCCCACACGGAAGAGATATTGGGAAATGGTGCATGAATTTGGAAGAGGTGTTGGGAAATGGCGGATGAATTTTGATGTTTGCGGTGGCTTTTCTCTCAAAGTGATTTGGGAAACTGGAGTGATGACTTGAGGAAATTAAATTTTTAGTATTAAATGCCTTGCCTACGTGGATAGGCTGATTGAAGAGGAGTCTTAATGCCTTGTTTTGCATTTTATAGTAATAAAAGATTATCACTATCACTATCACTATTACTATTGTATGTGTGTGTGTATGTGTGTATATATATATATACACTAATCGGATCGGATCGGATCGGATCATAATCGATTGGGATTAATTCATATCTGATCCATTGAGTAAACGGATAAACAGGTTATTGGGTAATCATGTATCAAAATCTATACCGGATCCGGTTAATCGGATCCGAATCAAAATGCAATTCGTTGATAGTCCTAATCGAACAGGTATATCCCAACAACATCTACCTTCAATTAACTCTTATACCATGCTCTCTATTTGTGGTGTTCTATATACACATTATACATTATGCATATGCGTCTTAGGCATTGGTGGCTGTGGCTGTATAAAAAATCTTTGGTAAAATCTCTCTCCACTCTATATCGAATCCAACTTTTCTCTTGTTTGGATTATAGGCTAGCATCTCGCAAGTTACATCTTTGTCCCCAACAACAACCACCCACCATTCCACAACCCCTAGTCCTCCCTTGAACTATTATGTGTAAGAATAAGCCTGGGTAGCTTCATTGAATTCATTAACAGAAGTACCCGAGGTTTCAGTTTAATTGTTTTTTGATGGGAGAATATTATCATATCACCCCTACCTCATATGAAATGTGATTTATTATAAATTAATTTATTACCCTGTCAATTTAGGTTACCATAATGCTCTTGAAAAGAAATAGCAGAGAAGTGCTTATTTGGGGCCCCAGTTAAATAGAATTATATACTGAGCAATAAATTTTATTTGCATCTTCTTGTTAATGCATTAATGCAATACTCCTATAACGTTATCCTTTTTCTTTTCTATAATTTTCTTTCGTTCTTCATAAGTTCAGAATAGACAGCTTCAAAATATCATCACATATAGTCAAAAAGAAAATCTCCAGTCGAAGTTATAGATAACCTACTTACCAAAAAAGTTTTGGTTTCACAAATTCATGCCCAAGACGCATTTCACGATTCTCAGCAGAATAAGCATTTGATATGAATTACATATGAAGCTTGTAATGCAGTTTATCACTCATCAACATGCCTCTTAGTCAACAGGGGACACCAAACTATAGCCTGATTCATATTAGTATATTGAATATGGAATCTGAAAGAACAACTTTTGAAAAATCCAAAACAATGGGCCAAGGGGGAATACCATGGGTGTCACTATCGCCATTCTCCAACTTGTTAGAATTCTATCCGTTCACTATTATTACACTGGCGTCCTACTCCATAGTGGGTACCCCTAGCACGTGATCGATGTTAACTTTACCCCTATTTTAATGCAATACCAATAAATTCTATCATTAATTTGATATTTAATTATATTTTATCCAAAAAATGTCAACCACTTGTTATTAGTCCGCATGATGCGCAGGTGTTTTACAATTTTTGTTATACAATGCGATGCGGATATACTTACAAAAATAACGATAAAATCTATAACGTTAAAAGACCTACTTTATGATATATATCATTAATGCAAAAAAATTTATAAAAAAATAACAAATATATGTATTTCATTTAAAAAATATTTGATGTCAAACAAATAAAATCATGTAAAATTGAAATACAGAAAGAGAACATTGTTGAAGTAAGTGGAATTAAAAAACAAGAAGAAGAGAACACACACACACACACACACACACACACACACACACACACATATATATATATATATAATGTTTTGTAATTAAAATTATCTTTTTAAACAATACTATTTTTATAAAAAAATAAATATATAATTATTTTTTTTAAACTATAGTGTTAACACTTTAAAAAAGTTTTACAAAACATGATTTTATAAAGATAAGTATAAAATATTTTATTATACATAAAAATTGTATTTTAATAAAGTAATTTTCTAAAAAAAATCTAGTTTTTAACTTCGTTTCTTTATATAAATTGTGTTTTAGAAGATTGTTTTATGAATATAAATAAAAAATTAAGAAAAAAAATATTTTTATAAAGTATTATTAACGTTCATAATTTATAAACTGTCTTAGAAAATTGTACATTTCTTATAAATTTTTTTGGAGTTATATATAAAAAATTGGCAATTATATAAATATTAGCATTAATTAATTAACGAAAAAGATAGTTTACATAAAAAACTTTTTTATAAATAAACATCATTTTAAAATAAACAAATTTTTAATATATGTATAAAAAATTTTTATATGAAACATCTTTTGCTTCAATTAATAAATAATAATATTTATATAATAAATAATTTTATATATTAAAAAAGTTTATTTTATTCAATTAATAATTGCTAATATTTATATAATAAAAAGTTTTTTATGTATAACTCCAAAAAATGTACACATTTCTAAAATAGTCTGTAAAATTTGCACATTAACATTACTTTATAAAAATAGTTTTTTCTTAAAAAATATTATATTTATGTTTATAAGAACATCCTTTTAAAACACAATTTATGTAAAAAAAGAAGTCAAAAACTCCAGTTTATAGAAAATTACTTCAAAAAAATACATTTTTTATATATAATAAAATAATTTATACGTATCTTTATAAAATCAAGTTTTGTTAAAAAAACATTTTTTAATAGAAAAAGAGTTAAAACTATAGTTTTTATAAAAACAATTATTTTATATTTATATTTTTACAAAAATAGTATTGTTTTAAAAGATAATTTATATTTATAAAACTCCCTTTATATATATATAATAAAATAATTTATACTTATCTTTACAACATCAAGTTTTGTAAAAAAATCATTTTTAATAGGAAAAAAGAGTTAAAACTATAGTTTTTTTATAAAAAAATTAATTTATATTTATATTTTCATGAAAACAATATTGTTTTGAAAATTATTTATATTTAATAATAGATTATATATGTATGTTATATAATTTTTTAAGAAAGATGAAAAGAAATTTGTTTAGTAAAAATTATCCAATGGTTTTTATGTTGAGTTTTGATGTATAGGAGAAAGATCCGGATACATGGATTTAGGTAGTGGTGAAGTTTTTGTTTTGGGAGAGGGAAAAAGAGGATGACTTTTGGTTAGTGTGTGTTAAAATTAAGAGTAGCTGTAATATAACTATAGCATTTATTAGTTTTGAAGTGGCATAATAATACGAGGAGACAACATTTCTATATATACTAGATTTGAACTCCGTGCGATGTGCAGGCGATTTGAATTTTTATTTGTATCGAGTTGTATAATTTAGTTTTTATAAAATCAAATAAATATACACATACAATTTTTTAGTAATTAAGAGATTATTTAAATGAAAAAATATCATGTAAAAAACTATAAAACTTTGTCTAATGTTACATTACCTTTTAGTCAATTGTAATATATAAATTGTGCTAATCCAACTCAAAGGCTCAAATCATAATAAGCATATTGAAACAGAATTTCCTACGGAAGTATCTTATTGAATAATCAAACATAAATAACTAACAAAAAAAAATATTTTCAAACACCTTAACTTTACGATACATATAATTAAATAATGTTATATTAATGATTCATAGATGTAAAAGTATTTTTTTAGTTGAAGATAATAATAAATTTTATTTATAAAAAACAACTCAGATAAGAATGTTTTGTTGGTGAGATATTTTTTTTTAAGAAGAGATGGGTGTCAAATAAAACTATTGAAATGAGACTAAAACCAAATTAACAATTTTTTGTTAATATATATATATATATATATATATAGTACTGCTCTTGTGCGAACCAATTCACATTTTAAGAGTGCGAACCGGACACATGTCACCTGACAGTGAGCGTTGAAATTATCGGATAAATTATAGGCACACACTCTCTCTTTTCTGGGCTCACCGTCAGGTGACACATGTCCGGTTCGCACTCTTAAAATGCGAACTAGTCCGCACAAGAGCAGGACTATATATATATATATATATATATATATATATATATATATATATATATATATATATATATATATATATATATATATATATATATATATATATATAGACACACACACGCACATGTCACCTGACGGCGAGCCTTGAAATTATTGGATAAATTATATGAGCACTCTCTCTCTTTTCTGCGCTCACCACCAGGTGACACGTGTCTGGTCCGCACTCTTAAAATGCGGACTAGTTCGCACAAGAGCAAGACTGTATATATATATATATATATGAAAAACGATCTCATGAGGTTACAGTTTGAGGACCCTAAATGCGAACCATTTTTTTAAAATAGTAAAAAAATATTTTTGGCATGATTTTTTATGATTTTTGAACATTTTAAAAACTGAAGAAATTTGACCGATTTTTTCAAAATACCCAAAAAAATCATTTTTGAGCTGCTTTTTTTTAATTATCCGACTGAAATGTTTAAAAATCATAAAAAATTAGCCCCAAAATAATTTTTTTACTATTTTATCAAAATTGGTTCGCGCCAGCGGTATGTAAACTGAGGTCCTCAGTTGATCCGCACACACACAAACACACACACACACACACACACATATATATATATATATATATATATATATATAATAGTGAAAAAAATAAAATGAACTTATGAAGAAACATATAATTTCAAAGAAACATCCTTCTTATTCAAAACATTGCATTATGGGGAAGTTGTTACCCTGTTCCTGACATCCTGCATGGAAGAAAAGCTTTCCAGTAAAAATGATGATGGAGAAGAGTTATGAGCAACTTTTGACCTGCTCAATGATGTCCTTCAATGAAAGACCAAAACTTTCGAGCTTATTAATTAATTTTAAATCCTCATGCCTATCAGGATCATTGAGCACACTAGTTGAGAATCGCACTCATTGCTGGTAGAAGGATCCAAAAGCAAATGGATTGGTGGATCGAGAAGCTGGAACGACCCCTATGCACTTGAAGAGTATATTAGATAACGACCAAGCCAACTTCCACAATTTTTTTTTAGAGCCGCAAGTGAGAATGCTGGAGATCAGACGCATATGAAAAGGCTTGCATATTTTCCCTCATGTTTGTGAATAGTGTAATAAGAATTGCATATGAAAAGGCAGTTACCATCTCTGAAGGTAAAGAGTTACAACTATGAGCAATGTATCACATATAGATGTTAAAACTATGGGTCGTAGGTAGACTTGGATATGAAGAGTCATGTATGGAAGTTGAAAGGAGGGCTCAACTATAGATAAGGGAGTTTATCTTAATTACAACTCTATTTTGAAGCCAGGTGGCAAACCCACAATTGGAGACACCATTTTTATATTTAGATATTAGATTCAACAGATTTGTGTTGTTTTAATTGGATTTTAGAGAAGTATTACCTTTTCAACGTAAATTTATTCTTTAGTTATAGTAGATTGTGGCTCATTCTTTACGTGCAGTAAATCACATATTTTATTGCACATAAGTTGGTTTGGAAGTATGAGAAGCAATGTAGTTGCCAAACCTATATACTATTCTAAAATGTAATACAAATCATTTATTTGTGCTGATCAATCAACCTATCCACGTGGCACACCTCATATTTACTTTTCCTTTCCTCTCCTCCTTTCTTCTAAGCAACCTTTCACATCTCTTATGGTCTAATTATTTCTCTTCTTCCTTTTCATCTTCCCCTCCCCTCTACCTTTCCATTTCTCTCTTAAAAACCCATCTCAGATATTCTCTCTCCCCTTTTACAGCTAAAGGAAAAGTTTTAGGCATAGAGAAAAAAGGATATGTAGAGATGGATATTTGAACGAATGTGA
The DNA here is from genome assembly GCA_949130495.1 of Sambucus nigra. Classification (NCBI taxonomy): domain Eukaryota; kingdom Viridiplantae; phylum Streptophyta; class Magnoliopsida; order Dipsacales; family Adoxaceae; genus Sambucus; species Sambucus nigra. The sequence goes on from OX422215.1 coordinate 439,504,437, forward strand.
CATTAAGTTACGGAAGCAGTGTGAAAATAGAAAATATAAAAATAATGACATAACCATAATCAACGAATTGGCCTAAAAAATGACTTTGAGGATGGTACAAAAGAGGGAAATAGATAAACAAATGGGTTGTATGGCCAGTTTCCTTCATCTCTTCGATCCCCATCAACTTTTCACTAGAAAAGACTCTACACCACTAAGCACCTCGCTCCCTCATCAGTAAAACTTCATTCTCTTTATTTTTAAATTTTACCTTTTTTTACTCATTTCTGAGAACATATGAATATAAATCTTTCAAACGATTGGTTCATTGCCAGTTGGATCGCTGGGGATCTCCACGGAAGTTAATATGTCAACGCAGACCCCGAAGATTGATCCAAAATCACCGCTTCTTCTTCCAATATTTGAATTGAAACAAGGCAGTTGATCTTTATAGAATATGTGTATATTATCTCCCAGACTCTCACTGGATAGCAGAGGTATCATTATGCTTTGTGCATTTATAGAGTGGCATTAGTTTCCGTCAATCATCTATCTTTTAAAATGTCCTGGTTTATGGTGTGTTTATTTTGGACAAAGGCCAAAATATATAGGTTTATAAAATTATATAGGTTAACTTTTGGTATCTAATCTGATACTTGATATTATTTGTTGAGTATGAAGATACATGTTCTTTTCTATGTATAAACTCATTTTGTCAACTATTTGTGTAATCTATAGATTTCACGCGACAAACTATCTGAACATAGAAGTCTCTAGAAAAATGACCATCGCAACCCCTTCAATTAACTGTGAAAAAAATTGACAAACAAATTTAACTGTGAAAATAATTATCGCAGACAAATTGAAATCTCATCCAAATAGTTGGGGCTAAGCAACATAGATATCTCATTGTTAGAAGCAACAAAATGGGAAAACTAATAGCGAATAAGAAAAATGTTAAAGACACAAAAACAAACATGAGAAACAAAACCCTCGACTTCGGAGGAGAATGAAGAGAATTTTTCTTTGGGATAAGGAGAATAGTATATGGTTTTCTGGACGAAGGATATTTTTGGTGTAGAAGAAAAGGGAGCACATGTATGCGGGTTTTGGTTTGATAATGTCGCCTTTTTTTAATTTTAACAGGTTTGACCAAATAGACAAAACCCCTCTCATTTACCGATGTTGTCTTTAGATGTTACCTCTATTTAACTATTGGTTTTAATTGGCTTGGTCTTTTCTTCTTCTTACTTTGATGGCTTCTTTTGGTCTCCTCACTAAATGGATCTTTTCAACATGACCAACTCTTTATTGTTATGACAAGTTGACAGCTATATCATGAACACTTTCATCACGCAAAAGAAAACACATTGTCGTTAATTTTTTAGGTCTATGAAGGCATGGAATACCAATTCTAGAAAGGAATTGTAGTTTCATTCATTTTTTGGGGAGGTCTAGGAAGGCATCTTCACAGTAATTCAAATAGAAATTATCTTTCACCTCCCAACTCTATAGTTTAAATCCAACCAATAATATCATCATCATCATATCCCTATAAATATATAGGAACCCAACCCATTATAGTTTCATTAGTTTTTTAGGTAATTTAGGCCACTGCTTTTTTATTGAAATGTCCTTTTCTTAATATCCCTTGTTTTATAGTTGAAGATTTTGATTTAATCCTAATTATTTTTAAATTCGATTCGACAATATATTAACTAGGCTCCGCACATTGAACCTCGCCCGCACATCACACGTGCTTACAACTAGTTTTATAAATTATAAGGAACTAAACCATAATTTATGATAATGAGATGTTAGGATGTTAGGTTGGATTTGGAATGGGTAAATTTATGCTCTATAATTAATTATAAATATCTAGTACTTTTGATGTTCCTAAATTTAGTGGATCCAAAAACTTGAAGTTTCGCATTGGGAATGGGTGAATCTTATATTGAGTGGTATACATAGTATTTGTAAATGTATTGAATCCATTTATATATAAATATTTACTTAGTCCCGTGTCAAAATATTGATTCTTGCATAAATAAGCCCAAAATATGATTCGCATATGGATGTCGTAGGTGAGAGACTTGATTCGATTTATTACCTTTGTAAATTGTTCGAAATTAACGTCTCATCACATCTACAAATCTTCTTACCAGACGCGACTATTATATAATTTTATATAGTTATGACTTTGACAACTAAGCTTTTCACAAATTCGCATTTTTTTAAATATCTTTTGGACTTGGACTGAATTACAAAATTATCTTTTATGTGTAAAGTTTTCAAAAATGGTTTTGTTTATTAAAACCTTGCAAAGTTGGAAGATTGGGGAAATAATTTAGAAGTGTGCACCTAATGCCAATTTGTAACTATGCACACAGTTTCGGTGACCATTGGCAAAATTCCTCGTGGCTTATATGTGGACAATGAGATATGTACCGTGTTCACGGAGGGAATTTGACATCGTTCGCACGACTGCTTAGATTTTTAAAAGCGACTACTTATACACATTTTGGCTCCAGAATATAAAAGGTTGTTATTAAACTTGTTTTTAAAGGTTCTTTTCAGACCCTCTTGCAATTACTCCTTTCCTTCCAATTTGAGATAATTGTCATTATTTATGCTTGAAACAAGATTTGTGAGGAAATTTTTTAAGTGAATTTATTTTTTAAACCACTAAAGTTTAGAATCATCACTTCATATCAGATTCTACTTCAATTTTATATGTGAAAATAAATCCAATCATATTGGACAGTTCATTAGAGGAACTGGTCAAGGTGTAGATATTTTGGAAGAGCATAAACTTCCTCACATGCTTGATGGAGTTCTGAACTTAACTCTTGTTCAATGGGAGAAAGTTGAGATGTGCATAGGTTACTACATGTAAGGTATTTAAATGAGAGGTACTATCTTGTATTTTCTAAAATCATCTTTTTAAGTTAAATGAGAGACACTACACAAAAATAAGTGAATAGTCACGGCAGTCTGGTCACGGTTTTAGTCCGTGACCACAATGAAAAAACACGTGACAAGTTCCACGATCATAGACTCCCTTGACTTTCATTGGAGCTGGTCATGTCCATGAGCTGTGACCATAGTGGGTTATGGATATACTCCATGACCAAGGCGTAACCATCATGGCGGTAAAATTGCGTCAAATTTCCCTCCAACTGTGGTCACGGATAATGGTCGTGACCACGTCCATGACCATGGCCAAAATTCCCTCCAATGGGGTCACGGCTTAGGGTCATGAGTATTTTATATTAGTCATGAAACTCGATTACGATTCAGGGCCATGACTAGTCCTATTATAATAGGATGGTCACGGATGATGACGTGAAAAAAAGGGAGTCACAATAGTTGGTCATGGCCCAAAGCCGTGACCAGCCTCTCTATATATATACCCCTAAACCCTTTCAACCGTTTTCACGCAGACTTTCCCTCTCTCTCTCTCTCTCTCTCTCTCTCTCTCTCTCTCTCTCTGTCTATATATATATATATATATATATATATATATATATATATATATATATATATATATATATATATATATATATATATATATATGTGTGTGTGTGTGTGTGTGTGTGTGTGTGTGTGTGTGTGTGTGTGTTTATATGCATTTATTTTAACCCTAATTAAAATTTTCCATAAACCCTAATTTAGTGAGGAATACTAATTTTCAATTGTTAAACTCTATTTAAGATTTTCAATTCTTAAACCCTAATTAGTAGAAAATTTAAGCACTTTTAAACTTTATTTAAAAAATTTAAACTCCATTTAATATTTTCAATTCTTAAACCCTATTTTTGTGAGAAACCCTAATTTTCAGTTCTTAAACCCTAATTTTCAATTCTTAAAATGTATTTAAAATTTTTAATTCTTAAACCCTAATTAGTGGAAAATATGCCATAAGCCTTAATTTAATGGTAAACGACCCTAGTTTAGTGAGATACTGCTATTATTGGTATGTGCTTTATCATGTAGATGATAGAAGGAGTACAGAATAATTATTATTTGTTGGTTTAGTTGTTGAATACTGGTGTTGGATTGATAATACACATATACTTTCAAACTCTCTCATTATAAACCATAACAAAATATGTCTTAACACTTACGACAAGTTCTTGTTTGTATTTCACCTCGATGATATCCAACACGTACGGGGGTTAAGATAAGGGTGGTGATGAATCAAAACCTTAATCCAACTAATATACCCTTATACCTCATATGTTAAAATAATATAAACTTAAATTGGACCAGTTGAAAAAAATAACTAGTTATTGATTAATTAGAGCCCTTACGTGTAGGATTCATATCCACGCCCTCGTATATTTTTCTAAAAAAAATGAGGCACGGTCATAATCATTGGTAACAAGAGTTCAAGAGGTTGAAATTGGACTACACATATGCCTCTTTTATTAATACGCTCCATTTAGAGGGTATTCCTATTTATAGGTATGAAAATAAGAATATCAAACAATTTAACTACCTCGAAAATCATAGAGTTGATCTCCAACAAGAGTACCTTGTCGATCGTATTCAATTTTCCCTACCATAAAAGTGGGGATGAAGTTATAGAGAATATATTTTGCGTATATAATCCTAATGTGGCCCTATCCTTGCTTACGCTACTAGAGAAGGCAGAACAAAATTTACCCGTTATAGATACAACTACGTACCCGTTATTGACATAGAGTGTGATGTCTCACGACATATGCACATTAAATTGAATCTTACCATTAAGTTGAAGAAGATAGGAGTCCAAGTTCATGTCACGGATATCTATACATCAATCATAGATACGCTTCCTCCTAGTTGGCCACATACAAAAATCCATAGGCTTTTAAAAACTAATACCGAATGGATGGAGATCAGACACATTGAACATATTTTAAAGCCTTACTTCGAAAATGTATATATATATATATATATATATATATATATATATATATATTGTCACTTATTAGTTTTTGTTTTTGTAGATAATGTTGGGCGATAATGGACAAAATGTTCCCAGTGACGATGTGTTACCCCAATGAGGATCCTCATCTCGTGCACAACAAAAAGAATTCTTATCACCAATTTCTAAGCAATTCATAACTTCACCATTTTTTCAGTCCAGTACTCTAGGTACGACTCCAAGTCTGACTCGGCAATAACCTTTCGTTGCTCTAATGCCCTCATCAGCGCTCCCGACACCTCCTGATAAAATGAAAAGAATCCCATTGGGTTCTCCCTTCCCAGGAATAACCCCATGGGTGATAAAAATCACTTGTTGAGATTTAAAGAATAGTATTTGCCGCTTGGGGAAATGATCATGGTCATCGGGCGAACAGACAATTGGAACATTGTTGATCAAGCCAATAAAAATGACATCTATGATCACCTCTGGAAGCGGTTCTCATTTCCCGATCATTTAAAACATAAGGTTCTTTCCTGGTTGCTGAAAAGTTGATAACATACCCGAAAAACCTTCGACAGAGACATTTTTCAAAGGGGGCATCGAGTTCTAATATTTTGGCTCTGAAAGACAGAGTGCCTCCAAATGTTGAAATGTCGGTTGAGAAATGGAATAATTTTTTAGGGAATGAGGAGAAGGACAAGAAGCTCGTCTAGAGGGAGAAAAATAAACAAAATAGGGAAAAAAAGGAAGGTCCATATATCGGTAAATAACCAAATCGGGACAACTTGTACGTGCATGCCCGATGGGACAAAGATAATAAATTCCCACCGCACTTGTCTAAAACTCTGGAATTAATAAAGGCCTTTAGTAGTCAGTTACGTTCTAGCCCCTGTGATGATAATGGAAATAATGCCTCGACCCAAACCATTGGAAGGGAAAAAAGAGGAAGCACGAGAGGTGTTGGATCACATATGCCGAAATAAAATTAAAACACACCGCACCTCTCACGGACGAGCTTTCTTTGGTCAAGAATCGTATCTTGACCCAAGAGGAACATTAGTCCAGAACTGATGAAGATGTCGAGGAGATTAAACTAACCTGGGAGCCTTGATGAGTAAAATTGGGAAACTTATGTCTCTTTTTACTCAAGGTTTTCGAACCCCAATGACTCCTCAAGGCTTTCCTTACTCTCTTCCTTAAGGTTTCTCCTTTTCTCCCACTATAAGTTTCCCCTCACAAAATTCACCTCCTTCAAAATTCCCATCACAAATTACTCATCCTTCAATATTACCCTTCCCTGTTTTTCCACCTTTCACGAGTCTTGGATCATCGTCAACCACTCATGGTGACTATAGACAACAGTTATATTTCAAGGACCTGGCCAAGAGTGAGATTATTGGTGTGTGCACACTCATCTCCATAGTAGTAGAAACTAAAGTATATAACCGACCTTTGCAGAAGGGTGAGGCTCAGGTGATGATTGATGAAATATACAACGGTTACAAATATGTACCTGTGTACGTTGACAGGGATGAAGGGAAAGAATTGAGGCATTATGAAAATTCTTTTATCACTTAGCCAGTTTTTCTGTTGGTCAAGTAATAATATTTTTTTTTGTTTCAGTTGTAATAAAAGTTTTTTTTGTCTTTAGTCGTAAGAATATTTTTTTTGTTTCACTTTTAATAATATCACTTGGAAAATTTGTTTAATTTGAGTTTAAGTTGTGAAATTTTCGTAATTTGTTTAATTTCTTATATGCAACATGATATTTGTTTTAACCAATTAACACAACACTGAAATTTGAAGATTATTAAATGGATTTCTCATAATAGAAAGAGTGGGTGGGGGAGACTATCCGAATAACAAATAATCATGTAAAGGGCGTTCAAGAATTTGTTAAACAAGCTTATAAGAATCTTAAAAGTGATAAGATTTCGTGGTGCACCCGTTGTACGAACGAAAAATAAATCATTAAAAGACTTTGCGTTGCATTTAATATAGTGGGAAATTTGTCAAGACTATAAAATATGGTCATACCATGGTGAAAAAAATATACCTTAAGTTCCAGAAGAATTATTGGTACCCGGCCCCCTAACGGGACCCCAACGAGTGGAAGTGGTACATAATTCGCCAACACATTATCCATGGACCAATCTAATTGATGATGCTTACGGAGTCCACAACCATTGAAACCACCAACATATGTATACATTTAATGTGCATTATGACTAAGTAAATGAACAATTTGATGCTGAATAACCAGGAGATTGGGGATACATATGGTTGAAAGCCAATGCAGCTCGATCGTTGTATAAAGATTGTGGTGAAGATCATTCGGTATTATATGCAATGATTGGCTTGCGTAATTTTAGGAGCCGGTTTGATATTTTGGACAACAGCGTAATCAAAATTATTAAGTGGGTTAAAGAAATTCTCCCAAAAGATAATATGTTACTAGAAAATCATCCTACCATGAAGAAGAACTTTAAGGGTTTGGATTTGAAGTAAAAATCTATTAATGCATGCAAGTATAATTTCATATTGTACCGAAATGATGACGAAGAGAAGAATGAATGTCCTATATGTTGTGAACCTAGATATGTGGCTTGGGAGAATGGAAAGAACAAGGTTGTACAATATCGCAAGATCTCGCAAGTACCACCAAAGGTTTTGAAGTATTTTTCACTTGGGCCACGGTTAAAATGGTTTTTCACTGTACTGTGAATAGTGTATGCCATGCCATAACACGCTCGATGGGAGGTGGGTAGGAATCTGATGCGCCATATAGTTAATTCACTCATCTGGTAAATTTCAAACGCACGACACCCTAAATTTATAAAGGAATCGTTCAACGTTCGCCTTGAAATCCCAACCGATGGGTTTAACCCTTTTGGTAATTAAATTATAAATCAGAGTTATTAGTCAGTTCTCATGGTGCATTTAAGTCTCCCTCTAACACTGTGCATGAGAAAGGAGTTCACATCATTATCTTTATTGATACCCGTACCAAAGGCTCTCGGTGATGATATTAAATATTCTTAGCCCCATTAATCGAAGAACCTAAAGAGTTGTGGGATAAAGGCGACTCTGATAAAGGTGAAGAGTTCACACTGAAAGCAATGGTGATGTGGGAGATCCACGACCTTCCTACTTATGATACCTTCTCCGATTGTAGTGTTAATGGTTATTATGGATGTACCATATGTGGGGAGGAAATAAAATCCAGTTAGCCATATCATAGTGGTAAGATGAGTTATAGGGGTCATCGTATATTCCTTCCAACCAATCACCCTTTCAGGGACGACACTTAAATTTATAAACCTGAAGTGTAAATATAAGGAGGATCCGAATTACCCTAGTAAAGAGAAACCGTGGTCTAGACGATCAATATTGTAAGGACATGAGTTTATCAATGTTCGTTATCAATTTGTATGTCGTATACCCCTATAACCATCGAAGAATGTTCAAGATCCATATGCAACAAGACATATACAAATATCAAGTTTCTTCAACAATCAAGCCTCTGCGTGATGCATTTGGTAAAGGTTGTGTTTTTATTTTTTAGCATTTCACTTCGAATATTGGGATATTTTTCATCAAAATTTTTCTAAGTGTTGGAGCGGAGTTTTGAAGTTTTTCGTCAAAATTAATTTTCGAAGTTTTAAGGCGCTACATTTTTTGGGAAAAGAAAATGAAAAATATTTATTAAAAAGATCGTTCGAACAACATCCTGTGTCATTCAAACGACAAGCCATCTCCCACGAAGTTCGTTCGAGCAATACCTGTCACCATTTAAGCGAGATTCGATCTCGATCGAGTGAACTGTCGCCTTAAAGTTTTGTATAAATACACGTTAAACGTGGCGTATTTCATTAAGAAGTCTTTTCATTTTCTCATTTCGCAAACAGTGCAAATCATCATAACACTTTTGGCTTCTTCATTTAGGGCTTTAAACCCTTATTTGTCAATTCACAAAAATCCCAATGTTTAGGTGAATTATTTTTGGAACCCAAGAACATACTTTGCTATTGTTCAACCTTGTGGAGTGCGTCTCTACACCGAAAGATTGAGGTCATTGAGGTTTGTTGCGTGTGGATCTTTGCTGAAGATTGGACTTCGATTCATGTGGGTTCGTTGCGTGGAATCCATTGCTAACTCTAGACCACGCGTCTATGTAGGTTTGCTGAGGTAAACTTATTGCAAATTTCATTGTAATCCGTGAAAATTGTGATTTACAAATTATAGTGAAATAAAAGGTTTTTTCGTGAGGGTATTTTTCCTGAAAACTGTGAGTTAGCATATTTGTGTTTATATTGGTTTTACACACGCACACACATAGATATTTGTTTAAGGCTGAATTAATTTGATTCAAAAATTGACTCTAATTAAATAAGTTTGTGGTTGAAATTTTCAAGTTTATTTTAATCTTTATCACACATAGTTATTTACAAATTGGTATCAGAGCAGGTTACTCAAATTTATCGAGTATTCCTATTTCTGCAAAATTTGTGTGATATTGATTTTTTTCAGCAAATTTGTTTTGTGAAAAATTGCAATTTTTTTGATGGAGCACTTATGAAATCGAATGCCCCCATTTGTTGACACGAGTCAGATTTTTGATGATATAAATCATTTGAATTTGACGTTTGCTAAAAGAATTTATTTTGTGGGAAAAGAAAATTATCGTTTTAAATCCGCACAGATCTTTTGTAAACGGTTCAAAATCATAGAGATTTTTATTGTGAGAAATTTGTTTCTTTGGACCATGACTTTAATGTGTTAAAATAGTCCAAAAAGGAGAGTGATGATAGAGTCCTATTTTTAGAAAAAGAGTTGGAGGACTTTAAAAATTCTAGTATTTGGGTTTGTGCCAAAGAGGATAAAAATATTTTCATCAATGAGTTTGTGGCACATGAGGAGACTCTTATTTTTATAAAATTTTTGGAAATGTCAAAAAGATTTTTATAGTTTGTTTTACATCGAATATGAATGGACATTTAGGATAACCGAGTCACAATTTTATTTCATATCCACATGATGATTTGATAGTGTTTTGATATTCGTCATCATTTCATTTTTGTTCTTTACAATGTTTGGAGTCATTGAGATGTAATTTAGTGTTACTACCTGCATGTTTGACTCATATTTGCCTTTAATGCACACTTACACAAATTTATTTGATTATTGTACTTGTTTATCACATATTGGTCGGAGTGTTGTCATCTAATTTCTGTCTTTAGAACGAGCCATATGCGATAAAACTTGATAATGTTAGTAGTTCATGTAAAAACCGTTTACTGTGAGGAATTTAATTACAAAAAAATATGATGAGTGAATTACGGGAAAGGGCCGCGAGAGTATAAAATTAACTGTGCATGAAAGACACCATTTTAAAAGAGCCCAAAAAAAATAGAAGGCAATAAAAAGATAAATATGCCAAAAATGGACCATTTAGTTAAGATCGCCTCAAAAAAATATAAAGAATATTATTTATGAGGGAGTTTGGATGGAAAGAAATGAAAAACGGGTTTGCACGTCCTGACAGCGTCTTTAAAAAGCATTCATAGTTTTAGACGTTGTTGGTGTGGGAATCACTTTTGACTTTGATGTGTTGATGGATTGAGTCGATGTCATTTAAATTCAACACTTTCGCCACCTAAGAACGATTTTGAGATTCATTCGTTAGGAGTACACGTATTCATCGTGCACATATGTTATGTTTGATTGCGTTGATTTGCCTACTGAATATGTTCACACCTATTCGTTCCGTTTCCATGATTTGGTTGTCTTAGTGTAAATTCATGGTGTGATTTTTTTTTGTATGAAAAAATAGAAAAATAAAAAATAGTTTGTGAAGTATGTTTTAGTATCTCTTTAATCATGACAACTCCATGCTTGATTTGTGTATTCGTTTCCATGTCTATTTTGGTCAAATAAAAGGGGGGAGAATGAATTATGGGAGGGTTTTTACATTATGGGGGAGATTTGATTATGATGATTGATGTATTTTTATATCATTTCAATCTCGATGCGTCACGAGGTATTTGCTTTGTCTCATATGTGTAGGTACAAAAATGGAAGATCATATGTTACACACCCTGATGACAAAAGTTTGAAGATTCGAAGATTTGATGTTGAAGACATTGAAGAAAAGTTTTAAGACCTACAAGTTTAGTATCTTTTCATTTTTGGGTTTATGGGGATATTAGATTTGTATAGTCCTTTAAGTTTTGATAATTCAGATGTTTTTATTTTGTATCGGCACAAATATAGGGGGAGATTTATAAGGACATAAGTTTATAAATGTCCGTTATCAATTAGTTTGTCGTATACTACTACAACCATCAATAAATGTCACTACACCAAATCTGTCGGATTGTCACGGTCATTGACCTTGGCAAGTTAGACTTGTCAAGGTCAATGACCGTGACAATTCTAGGGGTGAAAAATTTTGTTGTCACAATCATTGACCGTGCAAGTTCATTAGACTTGTCACGATCATGTCACGATCAAAGACCGTGACAAACTCATAACAACCTTTAAAAATTATCACGATCAATGACCGTGACAAATCTGGACAGAATTTAAAAAGAATCTGCTGGACAGTTTGGCCACTACCACTGCCCAGCAGTATATTTGTACCTATTATAGAAAAATTGTACCTATTTAGACAACATATATCCAAATAAAATAGAAAGAATGCACCAAATCATTGCATATATAATTCCATATCCAAACAAAAATGTAATAAATCAAAATAATAGAAATATAATCCAAGTGTACGATAAAATAGATACAAATAATGTCATGTGGTAGCTTTGAGGAGGAAGTAAGGCCACACGACAAACGCATTGAGACACCCCTGAATATGCATAACGCTACATTGTTCGCTCAACCACAATGGGACGTTCTCCTTCCCGATTATCACATGTGTGATGAGCACCTTAGTCTTGATGTATTGAAGATCACGTGCATGAACCAACATACCCTCGACGGTATTTAGGTCCCTCAACCTCCTCCATATCCGCTTTCCATCAAATACGTCGAGTATAAACACACTCGGCCAACCAATTATTGACATAGGCCACTCGATGGGCACCAAGTAGGGGATTAGATCATTAATCGATGAGTTTGCACGTGTCGGTGATGAAGCAGCGATGTCCACGTCCACGTCCTCATCCTCATCCTCCTCCACCACCTTCTACTTCCCCTTCCCCTTACCCTTTCCGCCCAACGAATGCTTCACGAATGAGAACATATCTTGGACCGTCGTCTCCAACCTTGATAGCTTCGCATCATACAAGTGCACCTGACGAGCCAACCCGATCTTTCTCATATCCAATTTGATGATCCTAGATTTGGCCACTCGCGAGCTCACCCCCTTGTCCTCTCCTTGTGATCAGCGTCAAGCACTTGGCTGAGTGCTACCATGGATAAAGATGCCTTATCGACATCGGACTGTCACTCATGCACTTCCTTAAGCTATGCATGAAATGACAAAAAGCACACGATTACTGTTGATGTAAAAAATTAGATTATCTCTAATTATTTAATCACAGATAAAAAATAAATAAGACAAAGGATTTTAAAGTGGTTCAGCCTCGAAGGAATGGCCTACGTCCACTATTTTGTTATTGATGACTATTTGGAATTCTCGATAATAGATATTTTACCAAGAAATTCCGAGTCCCCTGCTAATGAGGAGGTTACAATGTATTTATAGCCTTGAGGCTATACATGAGAGAGAATATTACATAGTTGTCCAATCGGTGTGTACATCTGTATGATAATAACCAGCATTTAATGCGCATTCAATCCTCTTAATTATTCGGTTATAAATGCTCTGTACGAGGTGCAGCTCAGACCGCCTAAGCTGCTCGGACTGCCTAAGTAGCTCGGTACAATAAAGTTCCTCGGAGAACACTTGCTGCTCGAAGCGCCTGAGTTGGTCGGGGAGGTTGAGTTCCTCGGAGTCAAGGTGTTGTAAAAATTATTCTCGGGTGCCATATAGATTGACACGTGTCTCCACATAATTGGTCCACATCAGTAGGTTAAATTTGGTATCAACAGAATCCCCCAATGTTTCGTGGTTTGATGTTGAAGAAAAGTATGGAACATTTATGCCACCTAAACTTTATGAATTTTAGGCAATCGTTCATTGTACATAACTCCTTTCCTGAGTATATAGTATCAGGCTTTTAAAGTGTTTCGAATTTCAATAACCGCTTCGTGTTTCGTGCCTTTTTCTTTTTTTTAGTCACCGAATACGCAATCGTCCATCTTGGTAATCATTGCTTTTCTCCATTCTCGAGGTAAAGTATTTAAACACTTCAGAAAACTCGATCGTCTTTTACTTTTTCAAATCTGCATCTTTAGAATTTCTTCACTTCTTCTCTGTCCTGTGCGTTCATTTCTTCCATTGTTCGTTGTCACCTGATTCATCTTTTTCCTGTAAGATCTTCTTCCTTCTCTTTTATTTCTTTTGTTCATCATGGTTTACGTCGTTGAATCTCTTGACAAATTTTTCTCTGATTTTTCTATTCCTTCCTGGGTTATATTGGAAGAGCTTTTTGAGCCTTCTGACTATTCGCGTTTGGCTGGGGGACATTGGTTCCCCAGTCTCTTTGTAGCTGAATGTGGCTTTTTTTCCTCCAAGCCCCTTGTGTTTGAAATTCTGTCAATATTTTGACGTGGTACCTGCAAAAATATCTCCCAATACCTGGAGAATAGTTAATGGAGTCCATAGGTTAAATCAGATTCATGGAACTCGTTTAGGAATTCCAGAAATTATGTTTTGCTATAGATGGGTTGTTAGTGATAGCACTTTTTATTTAAAAACTAGGTTTTTAAATAGGGCTTTAGTTGTCAATCTCCTCGATGCCAACAGGGATTACTTCGAGCACGGGGTTGTTATGAAAAATTGGCAACATGCTCCATTAAATGGAGATGATGTGTATTAGGGTCCTAGATGCCCTCCCTATGGCAATGGGATAGGTTTCTTTTATTTTATTTTATTTTTGAAATTATGTTTTCTTTGTGTTTGATAAAATGCGTCATTGACATTTTAATTTTTGTTTATTTGCAGTTGATAGCAAAAAGAAATCCCCTAAAGAAACTGATGTTAATTTGAGGCACTTGAAACTTATCTGGAGTTTGCACCAAACTGTTGCTGACGAACATATCAGATCAGCCTCGTACTTATTGCAGTATAAGAGTTACACTTCTTCTTTCACTGCTCGTCTAGTAATAAGTGACATAGAACCAGCACCAGCTTCTGAAGGTTCCTCTCCTGAATCAAATATTCCTCTCAGTGACAGAATGAAGAGAAGAAGAGCTCCCTCATACTTTGACGAATCAGACTCTGCCAATGTAGAGGCAAAGAAAAATAAGCAGGATGTCCCAGAGGAAGGGACAAGAAAAGTTGATGCACCCCTTCCTGCTGCTGCTAAGAAGGTTGCCGAGAAGCCCCCTGTGGCTCCGAGCAAGATTGTGGTTGTTTCTCCTCCAAGAGAGGTTATAATTATATCACCGACCAAGACCACATCCTTGGTAAAAAATGTTCCTGCTCCCACAAGGAATTTGAAGAAAAGCTCCTCGAATAAAGTGGCTGAATCCATCTCTCAGCCTCTAACTACTGGAAGTGGTGTTCCTACTTTTGTTGCTCCGAGCTCTTCCATGAGCTCTGTGAAGTCTTGGATTATCCCTGAAATCCAAGGTCTTGAAGACACTCTTTCTCGGGATAGGGTTACCACCTTGGTAGCTCAACATATTGCCTCAGTAAGTATTACTAATCTAAACTTTCACTTTTTAATATTATGTACTTGCACTGACTTACAATTGTTTTCTTTTTCCAGTTGGTAACTTGTTTCAACACCATTTTAAAAAATAATGAAGCTATTAAAGCTTAGAGCTCCTCATCAGGTGTGGAGGAAGCTCTTGTAGGTCTGACATAGTCATTAAAGGATTCTCGTCAGAAGTATGACGAAGATAAAACTGCTTGGGAAAAGCAATTAAAATCCATTGAGTAAGAGAAAGAGAAAGTTGTGGAGGCCTCTCAGGAGTTGGAGAGGAAAATGAAATAATGTGAGAAGAAGAATACTGAGCTTGAGGAAAAGCTCAAAAATGCTGGAGAGCTTGAGACCAAGCTCAAAACTGCTGAAGAAGAACTGGGCAAACTCCGTGAAGCTGATCGTCATAAGGAAGAGGCAGAAAGGAAATTGAAAGTTGCCGAGGAACTTCTATCTGAGAATCTTTCCTCGGAGAAGGTGAAGAGGAAACTGGCTGTTAAAAAGTCTTTCAGTGATGGATGGGGCAAAGGTTGGAACAAAGGCTTAGCTGCCATTTACTCTCAATTGGATTTTGTTAGCCTCAAATTCTTCAGGGACGGATGGATTTCTGCTCTGCAGGAGTTAAAGGTCTCTGAGAATTCTGAGCTGTTTCAATGTCATGTTCATGGTCCTCCTCCTTCCCCTGGCGAAGAAGAAGAGGATGAAGTTGCCTCTGAAGAGTCTTCAATGATGGTTGTGGATCAGGCCCCTACAGTTGAACTTCACTACGAGCAGCCCCAACCAACTATTACTCCTACCGAGAAGCTTCAATCTACCAGTACCTTTGTCGAGCAACTACCAATATCCTTCGAGAAACCAACCTCCTCATCTCAGCCTTTCGAGGAAGTCGCAAAACATAAGGAGAATGTGTAAAGTTGCTCGGGCTTTAATTTTATTATTTCTTTTGAATGTAACCCTGAACCTTGTACTTGTCTTTTGATGAATAAAAATTTGAGTTTTTGTTGTTCACGTTGACTTTCTTTGTCGTGCTCTGCCTTTATTGTTTATTAATCCTGTTAATGGCTTTTCCTTGCTAGTTTATGGCCAGGATGGAACTCTTGCCAGCTCACGATACTGAGCTGATGAAAAAAATGTAATGAATATTTCAAAGCTGGCTATACAGATTTGGATGAATCATAAATTTTTGATATCCTGGGTTCAGATGCCTCTGAGCGAGCAGTGGAAGCTTACCAATATCTAAAATCCTTACTCGATCGAGCTGTTACCAATAACATGGCTTATTACGAGATGATTAAAGATCTCCAGGGTATCATCGAGGAACTTCAATAACAATACAAGGAATCTTCTGCCCTTTTGCATCAGGGGTATGGGAAAAAGTATCAGCAGCTAAATGCTGACAAAGGCTATGATAAGTTAGTCGTTGCTTATGATTTTAAGGAGAGGACCTTGAAGACTGAGGTCGAAGAGCATAGGCCGATCGCGAAGTTGCTGGAACAGGAAAACAATAACCCACGAGGAGAGATATCTCGGCTGAAATCTGTAGCCGCTACATCGAGCGCTTTGGTCCCTGTCAATGACGAGGGTTTCTCTTTCTTGGAGGTCAAAAATGACAACTTGAGAGATGAACTGGAAACCTTAAAAAGGATTGGACCTTCTACCTCTGCTCAAGGGTGAGCAAGAGCTTCTCGGGGATGAGCAAGGGCTGCTCATATTTCAATTGAGGAACACAGAACTCAATCAGCTTTGGAGAATCAGGCCTTCCAGTTGATGATGAAGAATCAAGGATTAACTGAGATGTCTAAGAAGATTCAGACCTTCGACGAGCAACTTGCTGCCCAAAATTCTGCCTTGGAGAACAAAACAAATTTGGTGAATAATCTTCTCGAGAAGTTAGATAGGTTGACCTACCAATTCCACAAGCAACCCAGAGAATTCTGGATGGCTGGTTATAATGAAGCCCTCTATAACCTTGATGATCGGATCCAGCAGTTGAACAATGAGGGGTACAAGCAAGGATGGCTGAACGCCTTGGGTGTGCTGCAGTTGGAATAGGGTCACTATTTATGGGATTACTATGACCCTGGGTTGCTCGAGTTGCCAGTGCCACCTTTCAAACTTGATATGAGCTGGATTCCTTCTCGGGCCATTCCTCAATGCCTGATTTCAAAGTATCTTGGTGACTACAATATTCATTCAAATTTTGAGATATCTCGGCCAGAGCACCTGCTTGCTCGTCCTTTTGTGATGAATATTCGAATGTTGAAAGACATAAACTTCATAAACTCCCCCTATGCCTTAGACGATCCTCCTGCCGGAATGGAACCTGCTTCAAAGGCAGAGGGAAAGAAACCCATAGAATAGGATTTTATGTAATGACTTGTACTTTTCGCTACTTATGTAATTCTATTTAATTTGAATGAAAAATTTTGGTAATACAATTGTAATTTTATTTAGTATGAATGAAAATTTATCTTTCGTCATTTTCTTCTAAATAATTTGAATAATGTTTTTGCTTGCTGGTTGTTTATTTCATTGCAGTGATTTATCAATTTTTGATCTTTACGTGATAAAATATCCTTTATCTCATGATCCTGTTCAATTTAAACAACTGGAGATGATTGTAATTCGCTTACCGACCAACTAGAGTTTATTAAGATATTTGTTTCTGACCATCCGGAGTTGGTGAACTTTTATTCCCCGACCAATCGTAGTTAGGGGATTTTTATTTGTCAACCATAGTTTAGTAGACCGACCAACCGTAGTTGGAGGGATTTTTATTTATCGACCAACCGTAGTTGGTAGATCGACCAACCGTAGTTGGTAGGGTTTTATATTTATCGACCAACCGTAATTGGTAGACCGACCAACCGTAGTTGGTGGGATTTTTATTTATCGGCCAACCGTAGTTGGTAGACCGACCAACCGTAGTTGGTGGGATTTTTATTTATCGACTAACCGTAGTTGGTAGACTGACCAACCATAGTTGGTAGGATTTTATATTTATCGACCAACCGTAGTTGGTAGACCGACCAACCGTAGTTTGTAGACTGACCAATCGTAGTTGGTAGGGTTTTATATTTATCGACCAACCGTAGTTGGTAGACCGACCAACCGTAGTTGGTGGGATTTTTATTTATCGACCAACCGTAGTTGGTAGACCGACCAACCGTAGTTGGTGGGATTTTTATTTATCGACCAACCGTAGTTGGTAGGGTTTTATATTTATCGACCAACCATAGTTGGTTGGATTTTTATTTTAAACTTTATGCATAGTGTGTAGCACTAATACTCCGAAAATTTTTCATCAAAATGAAAGAATTGGATAAAAACTTCAACACTTTATTCATACTGAAGAAAAATTCATTTATTCATTTACATAGGAATCCCTACTACTGATAATACTTGCGTAGATGCTCTGCATTCCATGCATTCTTAAATTCTTCCCCCTCCAAGGTTTCAATCCTGTAGGTTCCTGAGCGAACAACTTCTGTTACTTTGTAGGGTCCATGCCAGTTAGCTTCCAATTTGTTGTGTTTTTGAATCACTTTTTTTAGCACATAGTCCCCTTCTTTCAAATCACATTTCTTTACTCTCTTGTTGTAGAACAAAGCTGTTCGTTGCTGGTAAGCAGCATTCCTGATTGCTGCTTCTTCTTTAACTTCCTCAAGCATATCCAAATCTAATCTTCTCATCAAATCGCTGACAGGAGAATTAAAATTCAGCACTCTGTGTGTTGGGAGGCCCAGCTCGGCAGGTATAACAGCTTCACTTCCAAATGCCAACATATACGGAGATTCTCCTGTTGCTGCTCGTGGTGTAGTACGATAAGCCCATAGTACAGAATGTAGCTCGTTGATCCAATTTGCCTTCGCATCATCCAGTCTTTTCTTCAAGCCATTCAACAGCGTTCTGTTCGTCACCTCAGTTTGTTCGTTGCTCTGGGGATGGCCTGGTGCCGAGTGGATTTTCAATATATTTGACTGATGACAATATGCAGCGAACTCCTCGTTATCAAATTGATTTCCATGGTCTGTGATTAATGCATGAGGAAGACCATATCTATAAATGATGTTCTTTCATATAAATTGATACACCTTCTCATAAGTCATATCAATAAGAGGTTCAACTTCCACCCATTTAGTAAAATAATCCACAGTGACGACGAGGTATTTGAACCTTCCTCTTATCGTCGGGAGTGGCCCGACCAAGTCCATTCCCCACATGGGAAATGGCCAAGGGGATGTTATGGGTGTTAGCAATGCCTGAGGAGTTCTTTGAAGGGACGAGAAGCGCTGACATTTGTCACATTTCTTGGCATACGCTGTGCAATCAGCCCTCATCGTCGGCCAATAATATCCCTATGTCATTATTCTTTACAAAAGCGTCCGCCTGCTACATGAGCTCCACATGACCCTTCATGGACCTCTTCAACCAAATCTTTCACCTCGGAAGGGTGCACACATCTTTGCAGACCTGCTATAATTCCTCGTCTATATAGAATACCATTAGTCAATACATAGCGAGCAACTTTAAACTTTAATTTCTTGGCTGCGAGTTTATCGGTTGGTAATTTCCCTTCTTCAATATATGCCCTTATGGGATCCATCCAAGATGGTCCTAACTCAAGGGTAATAAAGTTCATCATTAGATCTTCGCCTATGATTCGACTAGCCAAGACTTCTATTGGGATTGTTCTTCGTAGCTCGGTGCGTGTGGCTAAAGCTAACCGAGCTAAGACATCCACTCTTGCATTCTCCAATCTTGGTATTCTAATTATCTGTACTGCGATCAGGCTTGATAAAACTTCCATTGCTTTTACATGATACCTGATCATTAATTCTCTTTTGGCTGCATATAATCCCAGCATTTGATTTACGATCAATTGCGAGTCACTGAATACGATAACCTGCTTCCCCCCATGTTTTTTGCCAAGCCAAGTCCTGCAATCATAGCTTCATATTCAGCCTCATTATTAGAAGGCTTTAATTAAAAACGCAAAGCATACTCCACATCGACCTCATCCGGGCTGTTCAAAATAATCCCTGCTCCACAGCCTGTAATGCAAAATGAACCATCCACATATAGATTCCATATAGGTACCTCATCCTCAAATTTTATATCAGATAAAGTTCCTCGGTGGAATATTTGTTGCTTCCTTTTATCCTCCTCTAGTACTTCTTGCTGCTCGTCGACCATCTGCCCCTGATCGTCAACTGACTTAAGTTGATCGGGGTTTAAATTTGATGATCCTGTAACATCCACAGGTTGGTCGGTATTCAGCTTTTGCTCCTTGGAGGTGTCAGGATAAGTGAATTCTGCGATAAAATCGGCTATTGCTTGCCCTCTAAGTGACGACCTAGGCTCATAAATTATATCATATGCACCAAGTTCTACTGCCCAGTACATCAATCTCCCAGATTTTTTTGGTTTATGAAGAGCTTGTCTTAGTGGCATATCGGTATACACTACTATGGTATGAGCTTGGAAGTACGGCCTCATTCTTCTACTTGCTTCGATCAATGCCAGTGCCAACTTTTCTAGTCTTGGATATCTGATCTCTGCTCCTCGAAAGGCCTTGCTAGTGTAATAAATTGGTTTTTGCACTCCATCCTCCATTTTTATCAATGCCGAGCTAACTGCATTCTTCGAAACTGCCAGATACAAGTATAATCTTTCTCCCATCAGTGGCCTAAACAACAGTGGGGGTGCTCCCAAGTATTTTTTTAACTCTTGAAAGGCCTTCTCTCATTCATCATTCCATTCAAACATTTTTCGGAGTGTTTTGAAGAATGGGAGGCATCTATCAGTTGCTCGTGATACAAATCTATTAAGTGCTGAAACTCGCTCTGTGAGACTTTGCACTTCCTTCTTCGTCGTTGGAGATCGTAGTCCCAATAGAGCCTTGATCTTTTCTGGATTTGCTTCAATACCTCGTTGGTTGACAATATGCCCGAGGAACATGCCTTCTCGTACTCCGAATATGCACTTGGTAGGGTTCAACTTCATTTGATATTTATCTAATTGATCAAAGGTTTGACCTAGATCAATTAGATGGTCAGCAGCTCTCTTGCTCTTCGTTAGCATATCATCAACATAAGCCTCCATATTGTGACTGATTTGGTCTGTAAACACCTTGTTCATCAGTCGCTGATATGTTGCACCTGCATTTTTTAAACCAAACGGCATAACATTATAACAGTAAGTTCCCCTAGGGGTAATAAAAGAGGTACTCCTCATGTCTTCAGGTTTCATTTTAATCTGGTTGTAACCAGAATAAGCATCCATGAAGCTCAACAGCTCGTGTCCCGAGGGAGCGTCCACTAATTGATCAATTCCGGGCAAAGGAAAATGATCCTTTGGGCATGCCTTATTGAGGTCGGTGAAGTCTACACACATCCTCCACTTGTTGTTCTTCTTCTTCACCATCACCACATTATCTAACTAGTCTGAATATTTGACATCTTCAATAAAGCAAGCTTTTTGGAGCTTCTCGACCTCCTCTTGTATAGCTTGGTTCTTCTCGGGGCTGAACACTCTTCTTCGCTACTTCACAGGTTTGATTTCCTTGTTCACATTAAGTTCATGACACAAGAAATTTGGGTCTATTCCTGGCATATCTTTGTGGCTCCATGCGAAAGTTTGTTTTTAGCTTTTTAGGAAGGCAATCAATTCCTATTTTAGTGAGGTGTCCAACGATGAACCGATTTGAGTTGTTCGTTCTGGGTGTTCGTCGTCCAGAATGACGTTTTCAGTAGCTTCCACCACCTGACCTTTTACGAGTTGCAATTCGTCTCTAGGATCTAACGTTTCAATTTTTGCCCCTTCATCCACTTGATAGGTGGTAGTCTTTTTCTTGGATTCTTCCAGTTCTTCTTGCTCGGAAGATGAATAGTAGCATTCCCGAGCTACTTTTTGGTCACCCTTCACAATTCCTACTCCAAAGTTGGTTGGAAATTTTAGGCATTGATGTACAGTAGATGGTACTGCTTCGAACTTCTTCAATCCTACCCTTCCCATGATGATATTGTAAGCTGATTGAACATTCTTGTCCATCACAAAAAAGCGCACTCTTTTTGTTCGACAAGCAGGCCATGTACCGATGAACATATCCAACTTGATCGTCCCAAGTGGAAAAACTTTCTCGCCAGTAAAACAGAGGAGTGGTCAATGATATGGCTCCAACTGGGATAGCTTTAGGTTCAAACTATAAAAACATGGGTAGAACATAATATCTGCCGAGCTGCCATTATCCACCAAGACTCGCGAAATCACTACTTCCTTCATCCTCATTTTGATCACCAATGGGTCATCATGAGGGTATAGCACACCTGCGAGGTCATTCTTAGAGAAACTGATGACGAGTTTATCTTTGTTAACCTTCCTCAGGCAATCTTCTTCAGCTAGATTTATCCGTTGAATATACGAACAGGCTTGAGCCTCGTTGAGGTAAGCTGTCCTTTATGCAGTAAGGTCTCCACCTCCTGCATCTCCACCAGTAATAACATTACAATCAAATGACCCAAAACGGATAGAAAATACCTCACGTTCTGGCTGTCTTGGTCTTTTAGGGAGATCGGGGTCATCTTCTAGATCATCTTCATGATCTCTTTTCTTGTTTTCTTGTGCTCGACGAGGAGATATAGATCTTTATCTTGCTCGATCGTTGTTCCTTCATTTCTACGATCAACATACTTGGTCAGCTTTCCTCGTCTGATGAGCACTTCAATTTCATTCTGAAGAGCTATGCAATTTTTGGTCATATGACCATAGTCTTTATGGAAATCGCAATATTTAGCCTTATTCCTTTTGTCAGGGTCTGTCTTTATTTTCTCAGGCCAGTTTAACTCCTTGCTGTTCTTGATCTCTTCCAGAACATGGTTTATATCTACCTTCAAAGGAGTATAGTTTCCAAATTTCTTCAATTGTTCCAACGCTTGCCTTGCTTTTGACTACTTGTTACCACCATTATTCTTCTGATCCTTATTTTCAATCTTCTCGGCCTCAACTTTGGTTTCCTTAGTATCCATGCTCTTCTTTGCAGCCATAGCTTCCTCGGCATTCATGATTTTGGTTGCTTTTGCCATTAATTCTGACATGGTCCTAGGTGGATCTTTTGCCAAAGTATAGTACAATTTATTTGGCAACAATCCACTCATCAGAGCAGTGATTGCTGTCTTTTTCTCGTAGTCAATAACATCGAGCTTCTCGTTATTGAAACGAGTAATATAATCCCTGGTGCTCTCACCTGCTTTTTGTCTAACGCTTAGCAAGTGTGCTACTCGCTTAACTGGTTTTTCTCCAAAATAGAAGTTTCCAATAAAGAGCTCGTCCAGTTAAAGAAAGTTGCAATCTTCCCTCGAGGAAGATTGTTGTACCATATTTGAGCAGATCCAGTGAGAGTTCCTGAAAACGCCCTACATCGCATCTCGTCTGGAACAGAATAGATATCAACAACTGCCTGATATTGTTCTATATGTAGAACAGGATCAGTTTTTCCATCATATTTTGGTGTTACCACTGAGCTTTGAACTTTGATGGTGTGGGAAAATCCATAATTGCTTGGATAAAAGGTGTCCCTTGGACAAAAGTTCTTTGTAGAGGATTTTTGGCCTTAGCCATTTCCCCTAATCTATCCTCCAATCTCTGAATAGAGCCTTTCCATGCGTCATTTTCCTCCTCGGGCCTGTTGGTCTGAGCAACTGATCGTGTTGAATTTGCCTCTTGGGATCTTTCACGACGAGCAGCTGGTCGGGATTGGGCAAAACCTTCCTTTAAATCAGAGAATCATTGAAAGTTCCTCGACACCATCCTAGGGGGACTTTTATTAATCCTAGGACCCAAACGATCAAAGGGAGAAACTCTACTCAATCTTTCAAGACCACTGGTCCTTTCTGGAGATAAAGTGACGTTTTGTTCAGTGTTTGTGGCTCGTACTGATGAAGTTCGGCCAGGCTAATAAGAAAAGTCATTAGATCTATCTGTGCGATATGAATCGACATGTCTAGATCGAGATTCCTCTAGGAATAATGTTCGTCTAGTTCGTGAGGAAGGCAATTGGGTATTTCTCTGAATGCTTCATTGTCCTGACTGGGCAGGTGCTCCACCCTGGATAGTTTCCATGAGTTGTCGCATGGTTTCTTGCATGGCGATCTGGCCCTGAGCTAAATTAGACATTATTCCAGCCAGGTCTTGTACACTTGGAGGAATGGATGGATTTGGGGGGTTTCCAGCATTTCGATTACTGGATTCAGGATTATCAGCCATTAGGGATGAATTGTTTTGGTGAAAAACGATAGTTTCAGTCGTTTCCCACAGACGACGCCAATCTGTTGATGTAAAAAATTAGATTATCCCTAATTATTTAATCAAAGATAAAAAAATAAATAAGACAAAGGATTTTAAAGTGGTTCATCCTTGAAGGAACGACCTACGTTCACTATTTTGTTATTGATGACTGTTTGGAATTCTCGATAATAGATGTTTTACCAAGAAATGCCGAGTCCCCTGCTAATGAGGAGGTTATAATGTATTTATAGCCTTGAGGCTGTACATGCAAGAGAATATTATATAGCTGTCCAATCGGTGTGTACATATGTATGATAATAAGAGGCATTTAATGCGCATTCAATCCTCTTAATTATTCGGTTATAAATGCTCTGTACGAGGTGCATCTCGGACCGCCTAAGCTGCTCGGACCGCCTAAGTAGCTCGGTACAATAAAGTTCCTCGAAAAACACTTGCTGCTAGGAGCGCCTGAGTTGGTCGGGGAGGTTGAGTTCCTCGGAGTCAAGGTGTTGTCAAAAATGTTCTCGGGTGCCATGTAGATTGACACGTGTCTCCACATAATTGGTCCACGTCAGCAAGTTAAATTTGGTATCAACGATTACTTAAATAATTAAATAAAAAAATTATAACGTAATTAACAAATAGTAAACTGTCGGATTATTTACAATCGTGGCTGCGACGCTTGGGGACACCTCTTTGTCCTTCCCCTTCTTCATTCAAATTTCCACATAGGCATCGAGCCTATGTGGCCTACCCCTAGGGCTACTCCCCGTCCCCTGAAATAAAATAATGCAAAATTAGTATTGGGCTCGCGAAGTAAAATAATTCAGAATAACATAATTCTGTAATTCTAGAAAAATAAAAACGTACCATCATCTTATGCTCTACCTAGGCGTAAGACGTTCGTCCAAATTAGTGCACGTCTGTCTTTTTAGCCCATTTTCCCTCCCCGATTGGAGAGCTGCCAATTGTCACTCCTCGATCTCATTGTCAATGAACATTTGTCATTGTGCCAATGAGATCGGCCCCTTCAGCAGTACGGACTGACGCATTATGATAATGGAGTCTCGGGTCGTCCCAAAGTACTAACCCCGCAAATTTTCCTTCCATGTCTTGTGTTGCTCCCTCAACTGCTCTAAGACATAATCGCGGAGTTCTGGGGTCAGGCTAAATTATTCCTGTCAAACAAATACAATGTTAATTGCGAATAAATAGAAATATAAATTAAATATAAATATAAATATAAATATAAATACATTACCTGTAGTGCCGCCCAAATAGCTAACTTGAGCTCATTTCGCACCTCCCTACAACAAGTGTACCCTGGGTCGATAATCGTCTTTAGCAGCTCAAGGGATCTAGATAATATCCCCGTCTTGTTCTCGACGACCATTCCTAATTTACCCCATTTAGGGAGCGTAGGGGCCGAGGAGCCCTCGTCGCCTTCCCTACCACCAGGCCCAGAAGACGTCATAATTATCATCATCCATACCTTAATCCTTGAAGGGGACATTTTATGGAAAAAAATGTTGTTAGTAGTACAAATTCAAAATGAATTAGAATAATACATGCAAACATTAAATCTAAATAGTACATGCGCTAATGTAATCAAGTACAAATGAATAAAAAGCATTAAACCAATGTTTATAATACTTTTTAATGTTTAACTCACACACAAATACAAAGGAAATAGAGAAAGATAAAAAGAGTAAAAATGATCAAGAACAAGTGAATTAAAAGCATTAAATCGATGTTCGATAATAATAAAACACTAGTACATGCGCTAAATTGGAATGCATATTACAAATTAAAAAATTATTTCAAATTCCGGTAATCATAAAAAATGGATTGATATTCGGTAGGATCACCCAAGTCATCCACACTACTGATTAGATGCTTTAGTGCATGTAAGACGATTCTACATGGATCGTTGTTGATATACTCTGAGTAAAATACTTGGTTAACCTTTTGAAATGCACAAACAAATGGCTCATCGCTCACATGTTTATTTCTCTTCAACTTGGACAAGTCAACCATGATCAAATTGGTGCCAGGATCAACTTTACAAGAATTTTTATCCTCAACTCTTACCCAATCATAGTAAAATACGACCTCTTTGAAGCTTGCATAGTCCAATTCAAATATATTTCGAATTACACCATAGTAAGTCATTTCAGCTTCAACGAGGTTTTTATCTTTTGCGCTCGCTCGAAAGAAAGTAAGAGACTTGTATGAAATGCCCGAGTTCTGTACATTTGTATTTTCCTCGTACACCCTTGTACCGAATACGTAACCGTTCAATCGATACTTTCTGTACTCTTGTGCCATGAACAAGGGTCCAGTGGCTAGACGAGCAAGCCTTGATGCCGCATCACTCGTCTTTAAGATCTGAGAATAGAGATAAATTACTTAGGTTAGTTGTAAAGTTTTATTGTAATGTAACGTTATATAACAACCGTTTTCATTATAATTACCTCGTGTGACAACCACAGTCTAAAATCACTGTCTGATTGTGCCATTGTTTTTCATCTTTTATTGTTCTCATAGGCTTCATATTTTCTGCATACAATTAATGTGACGAACGTATTACAAAATTAATCATGTATAAAATAATCTAAAATAATGTAAAACTTAAAATAATTTAAACTTACTTTTTACATTCTTCGACATCTTCATGTGTGTTAAATAGATAACGAGCTACTTGTTCATGTTGCAAACTATTTAATTTCACTCGTTTTCCCATCACATGACCACCCGCATCGACGAACTCATTAATGTCATCAACGCTGGTCATGTCAGGCATATATTCTAGAGTATAAATTGATGACTCCACAATGAACACATATACGCGCACTCACACGCACCCCCTGCCCCCTCCCAGCGACCACACACATGCACACTCACACACACACGCACACACACCCATGTACATGCACACATACACATACACATACACATATACACACACACACACACACACACACACACATGAACACATATGCATGCACATACACACATATATACAAATGAAAGAGAGAGAGAAGAAAAAATACCTACTAGAGAGAGGGGGGGGGGGGGGAGAGAGCGCAGTCTCTTAGAGAGAGAGAGAAATGGAGGGAATAGAAAATGGTGGAAAAAAAGAAGAGGGATACTTTTTTACTAACAAAGTTGTCACGGACCTGTCATGGTCATTGACCGTGACAAAGGTGGCCGACTCAAAAGTGACATTTTTATCTTTTTGGTGTAGTGTGTTCAGGATCTCATATGCAACAAGACGGATCTGAATATCAATTTTCTTCAACAATCAAGCCTTTGCATGATGAATTTGGTATAGGTTGTGTTTTTATTCCTTAGTATTTCACTTAGAATATTAGGATATTTTTCATCAAAAATTTTCTAACTGTTGGAGCGGAGTTTTTAAGTTTTTCGTCAAAATTAATTTTCGAAGTTTTAAGTCGCTGCATTTTTTGGGAAAAGAAAAATAAATATATTTAAGGCTCGTTCGAACGACAGCCTATGTCGTTCCAACGACAGGCCATCTCGCATGAAGTTCGTTCGAGCGACACCTATCACCATTCAAGCGAGATTCAATCTCGTTTGAGTGATCTGTCGCCTTAGAGTTTTGTATAAATATACGTTAAACGAGGCATATTTCGTTAAGAAGTCTTTTCATTTTTTCATTCTGCAAAAAATTCAAATCGGCAGAATACTTTTGACTTCCTCATTTAAGGATTTAAACCATTGTTTTTCAATTCACAAAAAACCAATGTTTAGGTGAATTGTTTTTTAACCCAAGAACATACTTTGCTATTGTTCAACCTTTGTAGAGTGTGTCTCTACACCGAAAGATCGAGGTCATTAAGGTTCATTGTGTAAGGACCTTTGTTGAATATTAGACTGCGGTTCATGTGAGTTCGCTAAGTGAAATCCGTTACTGACTCTAGTTGCACGTCTATGTAGGTTTGATGAGGTAAACTTATTGTAGATTTCATAGTGATCCGTGTAAATTGTTCTTTACAAATTATATTGAAATAAAAGGTTTTGCCCTGAGGGGATTTTTCCTAAAATCTGTGAGTTAGCATATTTGTGTTTATGTTGGTTTGACACACGAACACACATAGATATTTGTATAAGGGCTAAATTAATTTAATTAAAAAATTGGCTCTAATTAAATAAGTTTGTGGTTGGAATTTTCATGTTTATTTGAATCTTTATCACACATATTTATTTGCCATATTTGAAAGATCATCGTGTAAGGAATTTAATTGATGTGATGCACACAAAGAAGAATATTGTAGAATATATGATAGGAACATGTCAGGGTGGATCTTATTCAAAAGATGCAGATCGGGCCCACCACGATCAACTGGATATGAAAATAAAGAAGAAATTATGGTTAAAAATTGATCCTATAACATGAAGAATTTCTATCTGCCCAGATTCTTTCCCTTTGATTACTAGACAGATGAAGATACTCTTATACACGTTGTTCAACTGAAAGACTCCAATTAGTTATTCTGGTAATTTACGCAAGATATTAATCTACCAAATAAATGACTTGAAACAGTGCAAGTCTCGTGACTGGCACATAATTGTCCAATTAATCCTTTTGTTATTTAGTCATTACTTCTCTGAACATAAAGATCTCCATCAGGCAATTATGAAAATCAATTTGTGTTTTACCCTACTTTGTGAAAAAGTGGTAAATGGAAGGCACATTAAAGCTACGAAATCAAATCTAGCCGAGGGAGTTTGTGTCTTAGATAAATACTTTCCTCCGTCATTCTTCGATATTAGCATCCACATGCTTGTGCATTTATGCGATGATGCTTTATTATGTGGTCCCGTTAGGTATCTCTATATGTATACTTTTGAGATAATGATGAAAACCTTCAAATATTACATAAAGAATACACAGTATGTTGGAGGGTCAATTGTTGAAGAATATGTTATTATGAAATCATCACTATAAGCCCGAGAACATATGTTAGAACAAGAGGCGAGGAGGTTCAATCCATATGGAGAACGAGTGATCGAGGAACTTGACGAGTTTGGGGATGAATTTCCTTTTGGGAACCCTAAATAGGTGAAACTCACAAATCTACAATACGAACAAGTAACTCGTTATGTCTTCGAATTGCAAGGTGAAGTCAAAGATCAGAGAGTATGACTATCTACTAAATTCTTCTTCTTTGATTATATGTATTTTATATATTATGATATAAACTCTACAATTTACCCGTAGGAATTACGAGAAAGAAATTTTCCAAATCCAAAGGAAAAATTGCACGACAACTGATTTTAGGGCATGGGTATCAAAAGAGGTAATTTTCACCCCTTATGTGTGCGATTATTTATTCATGTATGGTAAAACATGTCTGTTGATGCAAAAAACTAGACTATCTCTAATTATTTGATCACAGATAAATAAGTAAATAAGAGACACAAAATATTTTGAAAATGGTTCAGCTCATTAGTGTATATTGCCTTGTGCTTGTTTAGTTATCTCTTGTTTCGTGTCCCATGGCTGTAAGGATTACATTGTATTTATATCCCTCGAGGGTGTGCCAAAAATGGAGTATTAAATGATGGAATGCCTTTATAACATAGACATTTACATCTGTACAACGTTCATAATGTATACAACTAATGTCACTTGATATCCCCTGTTGGTCTGTCTTCCTGGTGTTGGTCGCCATTTTTCACTGTTGGTCGGCATTCTTGGATTCATTCTAATAAATAGGCCATGTTGACTAGGATTAATGCCACGATGGATAACACATGTCTATTTATTATTAGTGCACATAATAAGATAATTTTTGGTATCAACAAAAGCCCCCAATGTTTTATGTTTGAGGTATTTACAAGAGTATTGAACATTAAGCTCTTAATGTTGCTCGGGCAAAAATTTCGAGTCTTGGTCGGCTACTAACTTCCCATATTTGTAAAGTTAATGATTTGATTATCGGCTCATAATGTGTATGGCATTTATGTAATTATCGATAGTTTTAACAAATCATTTTTGGGAAAATATTTCTTTTCTAGCTTTAGCCGCCAACAATTCAAGCGGTGCTTCCTTTAATTATTACCTTCACTAGTTTTGAGGCAACCTATAAGAGGCGGGAAAATCCTTGCTTGTTTCTTACCTTAAAATCTTTTGATTTTTTTGTTGTTATCTCTTTGTGCTCTCTGTGCGGTCGTTTTCCTCTTCTTCAGTTCTTGTTGAATCTTTAAATTCTTGTGAGAATCTTTTCTCTTTCCTTTTTATTTTTCTTCGAATATGGTTTATTTTGTAACCTCTTTAGAAGAATTCACAAATGAATGGAATATCCCTTCGTGGGTAGAGTTGGAACTTCCTAATCTCGCCACTTATCTTTTTTCTTTGCCTGAGGGCCATTGGTTACCTTCTATTTTCATTACTGAGTGTGGGTTTACTTTTTCGCCAAACCTATTTTGTCTTGAATGTTTTCATTACTTTCATGTCGTTCCAGCTAGAGTAGCCCCCAACACTTGGAGAGTGGCCATGGGACCCATATAGGGATCCTAGAAATTATGTTTTGTTACAAATGGGTCACAAGTGACACCATATTTTATTTAAAAACTAGGGTTGTAAACAAAGATTTAGTTGTTAATCATCCTGACTCCAATAGAGATTACTTTTGTCATGGAGTAATTGTCAAAAATTGGCAACATGCTCCCATTACTGAAAATTCTGAGTATTAAGGGCCTAGGTGTCCACCAAGTGGCAATAAGATAGGTTGCTTTTGTTTATTTATTTTTCTTTGCATATTCTGCTCAATGCTAATACTGATGTTTACCTTGTTAATTTTGATTGAAGTTAATCAAAAAATAAAGTGTCCCAAAAAGAGTGACATCAACCTTAGAGTGTTGAAGTTCATCTGGGGCATTCACTAAAAAAATTGGGGAGGAGCATACCAGATCAACATCCTATTTGTTGTTGTACCGAAATACCATCACTTCTTTCATTGCTCGCCCCACTATTGATGTGCCTACACTCCTAATTGATCTTGATCAATCTCCCATATCCATATCCTCAGCCACTACATATGGAAATGGTGAACTTACCGTTGCTTCCCCCTCATCCCTAGACTCATATTTACCTCTTGTTTCTATTATGGGGAAGAGGAAGTTTCCCAATATTTTAGGTGATATTGCTACTACTGGCTCCTCCAAATAGGCTGCTGATGGTGCCAAGAACAAAGAGGATGCTGGGAAGAAGCCGCCAACTAATAAGGAGGATGCTAGGAAGAAATTCTCATCTAAGAAAGTTGATGAAAGCCATCTCAAGAGGATGAAAAGAGGGCTCACTTCTAAGCTAAAAGAAGGGTATTTAGTCAACACCGACCAATAAGAGTTGGTTGATTTATCTACTTCTGGATCACTAGTGGCTCTTGGTTCTGGCTTGACCAGAAAACTAATAAAGTCTGGTACATTGCCAGACCATAGGGGTGCTGCTTCTGCACTACCCCGATCAAAAATTTCTAAAAATACTGCTCAAAGCCTGGATATGGTAAGTACTCTCATCTCTTATTATGTTTACTCATTTCTTTTGCTAATCTTTACACTAACTTGCTTTGTTTTCTTATTGCAGTTCTTAGTCGACTTCAACAACATGTTAGAGAAGGATGATATTATGTGCTCTTCTTCAATTGAGGTTGAGGAGGCCTTTGATGAATTAAAGAAGTCATTACTTGACTCCCAACAAGCATTGACTAATGATCAAAAGAAGTGAGAGTCCAAAATAAAGGCGGTTGAAGATGATGATACTACTACTCGGGGGCTAGTTGCTGATCTGCAGAAAGATTTGGATGTTGAAAAAGCCTGGGGGTTATAGAGAAGGCTAAAAGAGCCAAGGCCAGGGAATCTGCTTTCAACAAAGGTTGGGATAAGGCAATTGGAGTTACTTCTACGAAAATTGAATTTACAAATAATGTAGCTTACTATGAAATAATTAAGGAACTACAAGAGAATTATAAGGAATCCAAGGCCCTTTTGCATGCTGACTATGAACAAAAATATCAAGATTTAAATGAAGGATGGGGTTTTGAGCAGAATCTAGAGAAATATGTTTCCCATTTTAGAAGATAAGTTTTTTGCTTAATCGTGAAGTGGAAGAAGCTAGGGTTATTGCTAAGTTACTGGGGGGTGAGAATAATAGCTTGAGGGATGAATTAAATACATTGAAGACTTCCTCTTCTACTGTTGCTGCCACTTCTAAAGGAGTTTTGTTCTTAGAGGCTGAAAATGCCAAGTTAAAGGAATAAGTGGAGGCACTGAAAAAGACCAAGTCTTCTTCCTCTTCCTGAGCAAGGACTAAACCTAGACGAGCTACTACAGATGAGGCAGGGACACAACAGACTCTTGCAAATTAAGCTGCTCAATCGAAAGGCAAAAATCAATTCAATGTCCCTGAAGCTTCAAATACAATTCGAGCAGCTCGTTACTCAGTCTACTTAATTATAAGCCAAAGATGGAGTGATGAAAAAGTTACAACACCAGGTCGATAGATTAACTTTCCAATTCCACCAGAAGCCTAGGGAAATTTATATGGGGGGATACAATGAATCTTTAGGGCATTTTGATGATTGGTTTAAACAAGCCCAGAATAATGGTTATAAATGGGCTCGACCAATTTCTTGACGGTCCTGAAGGTGGAGCAAAATAGTCCTTTCTGGAAATGATATTTTCCAGGGTTGTTGGACCTTAAATATCCTCCTTTAAGGTTGTATGTTAATTGGATCCTATCAATACCATTCCTCAGTGCCTGTTTTCCAAGTATTTAGGGGACTATGGCCTTCACGATGAGTTGGAAATTATTCGTCCTCCTCATCTATTAGATCGACCAAGCACTAGCAAGGATACTACAAGACTTTAATTTTATCAATTCTCCTTACACCCTAGAGGATCCTATAGCTTGTATGGAACTAGTTTCTAAGGTTGAGGGAAAACGTCCCTTATAATAATTTTCTGTAATTCTATTACGAACAGAAGCATGTAATGATCGTTAAATGAATGAAATATATTTGATCAACTTGTCTTATTAATCTTGAAATGTGATTGTCTTATTTTTTTCCATTAGTTCTACTGACACTTGTTGATGCAAAAAACTAGATTGATCTAATTAATTGATCACAGATAAATATAAGAAAAATAGACAAAGGATTTTTAAAGTGGTTCGGCTAAAGGAAAATCCTACGTCCACGGTTGTGTATTGCCTTAGTTTGTTCAATTGCTTCTTGTCTCATTTTTTATGTCCTTTGGATATTGGGTTTACAATTTGTTTATAGACCCTTGAGTGTATACAAGTGTCGGAATATTAAAAGGATGGAATGCCTTTATAACATAGGCATTTATATATGTACAATGATAGTAACGTATACAATTATTAGCGATTTACTGTCATTGTTGGTTGGGCTTCTTTAATCGGTTAGTCGACATTGCTTCAGTTGGTCGGCGACTCACCCTTGCTGACTTGGATTAATGCCCAAATGAATAACACGTGTTCATAAAAGAATGGTCCACATAGCAGGATAATTTTTGGTATCAATAGAAGCCCCCAGTGTTTCATGCTTGAGGTTTTTACAAGAGAATGGAACATTTAGTTCTTAAAGTTGCTCGGGAAATTTTTTTGAGGCATGTTCGATTACTGACTTCCCATACTTATAAATTTAATGACTTTAGCTATCGACACATAATGTGTATGGTATTTTTATAATTATCCACAACTTTAGCGAATCGTTTTTGGGTAAATATGTCTTTTCTGTCTTTAGCCGCCCGCAGTTCAATCGACATTTCCTTTTAATCATTACCTTTCTAATTTTTAAGGTAACATATAAAGGCGGGAAAAGCCACGATCATCCCTTACCTCTAAATTTTTTATTTCTTTCTGCCATTGTGTCTTCAAACTCTATCTTTTTATTGTGCGATCGTTCTCAATTCTTCAGCTCTTGCTGAATCCGTAAATTCTGTAAAAATCTTTTCCCTTCTCCTTTTCTTCTTCATCAATCATGGTTTATATTCTTACTTCTCTTGATGAATTCATAAATGAATGGACTATCCCTTCATGGTAGAACTGGAACATCCCAGTTTCCCGCTGATCTTTTCTCATTAGTTGAGGGTCATTGGATCCCCTCCATTTTTATTGCTAAATATGGGTTTACTTTTCCCCCAAAGCCATTTTGTCTTGAATTTTACCAATATTTTGATGTCGTTCCAACTATGGTATCCCCCAATACCTGGAGAATAGTTAATGGGGTATATAGATTAAACCAACTCCACGGGACTCATCTAGGGAA
The DNA here is from genome assembly GCA_949130495.1 of Sambucus nigra. Taxonomy (NCBI): domain Eukaryota; kingdom Viridiplantae; phylum Streptophyta; class Magnoliopsida; order Dipsacales; family Adoxaceae; genus Sambucus; species Sambucus nigra. The sequence continues at coordinate 439,538,720 of OX422215.1, forward strand.
CCCAAAAATTATGTTTTTCTATAAGTGGGTAACTAGTGATACCACTTTATATTTGAAAACTAGGGTTGTGAATAAAGCATTAGTAGTTAATATTCTTGACTCAAATAGAGATTACTTTGAGCATGGAGTAATTATTAAAAATTGGCAATATCCTCCTCTTACTAGGAATGTTGAGTACCAGGGGCCTAGGTGCCCACCTTTTGGTAATGGGATAGGTCATTTTTTATTAAATATTTTACCTTGCATATATTTTTTGCTAAAGATAATACTAATTCTTGATCTATAATTTATTAGTTGCAGTTGATCGAACATGAAAGTGTCCTAAAGAATTTGATATCAACCATAGAGAGTTTAAGTCATCTAGGGCATGCACTAGAAAGTTAGGGTGGAGCATACCAGATAAGTCTCATATTTATTGCAGTACCGGAATACCATCACTTCTTTCGTTGCTCACCCCACTGTTGCTTCACCCTCTCCTTTACTCGATCTTGACCAAGACACCATCTCCACATCCTCTGTCACTGCATCTAGCAGTCTTGAACATGTTGTTATTTCCCCCTCTTCTTTAGATTCATATTTGCCTTTAGCCACTGCTATGGTGAAGAGGAAGTTTCCTAATATTTTGGGTGACATAGTTGCTACTGGATCTTCCAAACAAGCTGCTGATGGAGGAAAAAATAAACAGGATGCTGGGAAGAAGACCCGGCTAAGAAGGTTGAGCAAGGCCAACTTAAAAGAATAAGGAAAGGGCTCCCTTATAGGCTGGCAGAAGGGTCTTTATTCCCAACCAATAAGAGTTGGTCGAATTATCTTCCTTTGATTCATCAGTGGATCTTGGCCCTGGTTTGTCAAGACAGTTAATAAGGTCTAGGAATTTTCCAGACCATAGGGGTGCTGCAGTTGCACTGCCCTGATAAAAGAGTTCTAAAAGGGTTGCTCAAAGCCTAGCCCTGGTAATCCTTTTTTCCTTCTTCATTTTCTTTGTTTGATATTCCTGATATTAACTCGCCTTATTTTCTTTTTACCGTTTCTTATTGACTTACACAACATGTTGGAGAAGGACGATGCCTTGCATTCTTCATGTCATGAGGTTGAAGAAACTTTTAATGATCTTAATAAGTCAATGTTTGAATCCCAACAGGCATTGTCCAATGAGAAAAAAATGGGAGAAGAAAATAAAACTTGCAGAAGAAGATGCAGTGGCTGCTTGGGGCCTAGTTTATGATTTACAAAAAGACTCGGATGCTAAAAAATCCTTGGTCACTACAGAGAGGGCTAGGATTACCATGCTGCAGAAGGATTTAGATGCCGATAAGGCCTTGGTCGATTCAGAGAGGGCCAAAAGAACTAAGGCCAGTGATGATAGCTTCAACAAGGACTGGGATAAATACATTGGGAATACTTCTTCGCAAATTGAATTTGCGAAGAATAAATTCTTCAAGGATGATTGGTAGGTAGCCCTGGTGGAGGTCCGCATCCCTTAGGATTCTGAACTCTTCCTGAGACATGACCTAGGAGCTCTTCCTAAAATGTATAAGGAGATTGAAGATGATAGGGGTTCAAGTGAATCCCTTATGGTGTTGGATTATTCCAACCAACACCAAGTTATTGACTCCTCTTCTCCTCCAACTAACAACCATCCATCTCTACCTGCTACTGCCTCTACTTTTGTTGAGCCTACTCTAGACATGAAGAAGGTGCAAATCTATCTGAGCAGCCTTTGTTTTTCTTTTCTTGTACAAATGTAATTTTTCCTTTTTCTTTTTTGCTGATGTATTTGTACTTGATAATTTATTAATGAAAAGAAATCTTTTTCCTATTTTGCTTATCTTTTCTCTATACTTTGCACACTGCTATTGATTGGATATTCTTCTTGCTCTTAATAGTTCATGGAGAAACCCTTCAATGACTCTGAGCTACTCAAGATATGGAACGATATTTTTAAAGAAGGTTATCTATCTCTGACCGAGGAAGAGATACTGAAGTTTCTCGAGGAAGGTGTGTCTGTGCATGCCAAGGAAGCCTACCTTCATCTGAAATGCCTTCTTGATCGGGAAGTGGCCAATAATATTGCCTATAATGAAATGATTAAAGGGTTGCAGTAGGACCATAAGGAGGCCAAGGCTCTTTTTCGTACTGACTATGAGAAGGAGTATAAGGCCTTGAGTGAAGGTGAGGTCTTTGAACAAAAGTTGGACAAATTTGCTTCTCACTTTCGAAGACATAAATTTTTGCTCAACCGTGAAGCGGAGGAAGCCAGAGCCATTGCCAAACTATTGGAGGAGGAGAACAATAATTTAAGAGATGATATAAATTCCTTGAAGTCTTCTTGTACTGCTGCTGCTACTACCGACGAAGGACATTCTTTCTTGGATGCTGAAAATGTTGGGTTAAGGGAAGAATTAGAAGCACTGAAAAATACCAAGTCTCCATCTTCTTCCCGAGAAAAAATTAAACCTGACCAAGGTACTACAAGTAAGGATAGGACTCAACAAACCCTTTATAACCAAGCTATCCAACTGAAGGCCAAAAACCAAGCCCTTATTGAGATATCCTAGAAGCTTCAAACATAACCCGAGAAACTTGTTACTTAGTCTTCTCAGTTACAAGCTGAAGATGGGGTGCTGAAGAAGTTGTAACACCAAGTTTATAGGTTAACCTTTCAGTTCTAAAAGCAACCTAGGGAAATCTAGATGGAGGGGTACAATGATATTTTTTGGGCATTTTGATGAGCGGTTTAAACAAGACCAGAATGAAGGTTATAAATGGGGTTGGACTAATTATCTGACAGTACTGAAGGGAGAACAAAATAGTCCTTTCAGGAAATGGTATGATCCTGGGTGGTTAGACCTTAAAGACCCTCCCTGTAAGTTGGATGTTAATTGGATTCCAATCAATAAAATTCCCCGGTGCCTGATTTCTGAATATCTGGGAGACTATGGGTTATACGAAGATCTATAAATCGACCAAGCAACAATAATAGGAGAATGCTTTAAGACTTTAATTTCATCAATTCTCCTTACACTTTAAATATCCTTCGACTGGCATGGATATAATTTCCAAAGCTGAGAGGAAATGCCCTTTAGAATAATGTCTTGTATTTCTTTTGTAAACACAGTTGGGTAATGAAAAATGAAATGAAGTGTACTTGATCAAATTATCTTATTAATCATTGAATGTGACTATTTTCTTGATGTGAATGATTTCTTCTTTTTCATTAGTTCTATTGACACACTTAGATTAAAATACAAATTTAGTATCAATTACTAATCATTACATAGGTTCTACCAGCATACTTAGATTAAAATCTAAATTTTGAGCTAGTTACCCATATGTCTCCAAAGGTTTTACTAAAACACCTAAGTGTTTAGGTTTTCTGTATTAGTTACCAGTGGTGTGACCAGACGTATGTGGAATATATGCCTACATTCCTCTTGAGGAATCTTCGCAACGTTCTTCCTATACTTTGCCCAGTTGGATAAAGATCGTGTTTTTTCCTTATACTTGTTGACCATATTGAGGTCGTAATATCCTATTTGGTATGTTTTAGATCAAGTTTTGGTTGTGCCGAGCAACGTATTTCCTACGCCGAGCAACATTTTGAAGAAGATTCTTGTGCCAAACAATATTTTGAAGTTTTTCCGGCAACTTTCAAGCTTCATCACTATTCAAGATCAAGTATATAGACCAAGTATAGGTAGTGTAGTGCGTAGCACTAGTACTCCCAAAAATTTTGTTTTTTAAAAACAAATATTAGAGGAAAAATCAATTTATTGATACTAAAAATTGATAACGAACTGAGTACAATAGATTATATCACTGGTAATATTTTCTAAGATGCTCAGCATGACACAGATTCTTAAATTTTTCCCCCTTCAAAGGCTCAATCCGATAAGTTTCAGGTCGGATGACTGCTGAAATACGATAGGGCCCATGCCAATTAGCCTCAAATTTATTTCTTTTCCGGAGAACCTTTTTCAGCACATAATCTCCTTCCTTTAAGTTAGTCGGATTCATCCGTTTATTGTAAAATCGAGTTGTTCACTGCTAGTAAGCTGTATTTCTCAGAGAAGTATCTTCTCGTACTTCTTCCAGCATATCCAAATCCAATCTTCGCATTAGATCAGTTACATGAGAGTTAAAATTTAAAACTCTATGGGATGGAAGACCTAACTCGGCAGGTATGAAAACTTCATTCCCAAATGCTAACATATATGGGGATTCTGCAGTTGCAGTCCTCGGGGTTATTCGGTGCACCCATAAAATAGAGTGTAGCTCATTGATCCAGTTTACCTTTGCATCATCAAGGTTTTTCTTCAACCCATTTTGCAGAGTTTTATTTACAACTTTAGTTTTCCCATTACTGTGAGGATCACCAGTAGCACAATGTAATTTTTGGATTTTGGACTGAGCACAATAAGAAGAAAATTCATCATTGTCAAACTCCGTACCATGGTCGGTGATGAAGGCATAGGATGACCGATAACAAATGTGTATCTAGTGTTCATGCTGATATAAGTTTAAGTGCAATCCTGTCGCGTTAGTAATAAACCCGTTAAGTCAGGATCGTCTCCATAGGGAAAAAATGATGAACGAATTAATAACGACATTGGAAAGATTGAGAATCCTAACTCGACTCTAAAAATAACGAAAATGTGATTATGGGAGATGGACTAACTATAAGAAGAAATAATGAGAAAATTACCTACAGAATTTAGAAATAAATTAAAAGCCTTTTGAACTATTAAGAGAATTCAAAACAGTAGTGAAAAATGCAAGTGAGAAAAACGAGTCAGGATACACTCCTCCAACCCTAGGTCATTTATCAATGTTAAAACTTAATTCAAAATTGAAATATCTAAGTAAACCCAGTCTTTAGTACTCCCAAGCATTAAATATATGAGGGATCGTGGCCCGCATCATACATAATCAAGAGACGAGTAAAGAAGTGTCGTATTAGCTACTTGCGCGTTGCACTCTTAAGCATCCCGGTTATCTAGGGAAAATGAGATCAAAAGTCCTACAGTGGTTGTGATCACCACACAACACGGTTAACTCAATTATTTTATTCAAAATCAAATTTTACGCATTGATAAAGAACATCGGGTTGGATTCGTGCATCCCAACCCTTAGAAAAATAGCCAAACATAGAAAAACAAGAAGAAAGCTTGATTTTAAGAAAAGAAGACATCTTAACTAGTAGCTTAGAATTAAGAAGAATGAAATTATAAAATAATCAATTAACTAAAGCAATAATGAAAGTAAGAATGGAATGAATTTACTTGAATTGCAGAAGCTTGGATCAAATCTAATTAAAAACTAGTTTTTTATTGTTTTCTCTTCAAAACTAAATAAAAGTCTTCTCTAAAACGGATTAGAAAAACTCCCTTAATGTCTGGGAGGACATTGAAATATATACAATACGAAATATACAAGAGTTGGAGTCACGCAAGACTCTAGCTTGAAGAAGATAATCACAAATCTTGAACCCCAGATCAACCCACCTAAAATTTTTGGATCGATCTGCCTGATGACCAGATCAATCCTTTTTTTATTTCAACCGAATCGATACACTAAATATTCATGATGCAGTGAACTTTGGGGGGCAGATTACTCATGATTATCTCGTATCTTTAGATCTTCATAACTTTAACTCCAGAACTCGGATTGAGACGTCATTTTTTCATACGCACACATAAACTCGTGATCTTTGACTTTTACGGTCCTTGATCAAATTCCTAGTGGAAATTACACTATTGCCCCTTTGATTCGTCTTCTTTCTTCTCTCTTGATTCTTTCGGTTTCTTTCTTTCTTTCATATATTAAATACCTGCAAAATCAATAAGAAGTACACGAAACTCGAGATACTTATTAGATGAAACCATTAGCAATGATATGAGATAAATCAACTCATTTTACGTTGTCCGAGGTAATAAAAGCCTCTAAATTAAGGGGAAAATTTAGAAGAATTTATGCATAATCAAACCCCCTAACTTAGAACTTTGATCGTCCCGATCAATGTAAAAGAATCAAAACAAGATCCTACTCTAAAATGGGATATCATACCTCTTTCGTGGGTGAGCGATTGCATTTAGCGTATTCAATAAGCCTTTAAACATCTAGGTGACCCTAGTCGAACGAGTTGTGTCTCGTGAGGATTTGCAGTGAATATACCCTAAAAATTCATTATTGACTCAAAGAAAAATCAAAATACTTAAAAATTGTACAATTTAAACTCCCCAAAAACTGGTCACTATAAAATCATATTCACGAGTCTCAAGCCATAGTGTGTGTGTATGAAGCCAAGAATCGAACTGCTAATTTCCACTGATTGAGCATTACGTTACTTTTCGAAAGTTCGCTTTGATTTCAAAATCTCACCGAATAAACTCACAAACAAATCACTCGGAAGTGTGGCTATTCTCTCGGTGTGCGTGATACAAGGAGTAAATATGATAGACACAAATTCACGTACGCCATTTTGAAAGACGAAATTTTTTATGGTGAAAAGATATCTTTATCGGAATACGATCATAGGGAAACAGGAAACATCATCTCTTTTTCCACGCCATGTAATCTCTTTTATTATCTTTTTTGCCTTAGCTCTCCACACGTTAGACAATTTCGCAATTCGAACTCGGTTAGGACTTTCTTGGGTTTAAGGTGTAATTGGGTAACATGGAAACGGTTGGGAAATCTGGAATTGGAAAATTTTCTTAGGATGTTCGTTAGTGCTTTTCCGGTATTTTGCTCGTTTTTTCTTCTTTTTCTGTTTTTCACACTTTTCTTTTCTTGCTACTTTTGTTGAGCATTTTCTATTTTTCTTGCCCCTTTTCATGCACTTTTCGGACTTAATTTCTGGGATTTTCAACTTTCACAATTCTGGGTCAATGTGGGTTTTTCGGGTTATAAAATGAAAAGGAAAAAAAATATTAGGCTCAAATTGGGTAACAAAGGGAAAACAAATTTTTGACTTTTTATGGCTAGTCTTTTTTGGTAAACAAACGATGGCCTAACTTCATTTATCTGCATTACTAATCATATTACCATATGCGTCTCGAGATTAATTTAGTTTAGAGATATGTTAGCACTCTTTTCGAGACAACACCTCACACATTTCCCATTACCGATCAAAATAATAAAATAGAGATCATCAACGATTTTTTAACGTGTTGAAAAGAACTTTGAGTTAGCCATTAACTCAGATTGATTTATAAATTCAGAAAAATGATAGGCTCGAAATCTCACCGGGTTTGACAATCTTCGCACTTATTCGTAAAGTCATCAATTTTCTTTCAATTTCCATCTTTGGTCAATTTTGGCTTTGTGAATTTGATTTTTACAACTTGAGACAAAATATTTGTGACATTTTTGAAGCTTTTAAATTCCAATTTTTATTTATTTTGAAGAAAAATATTTTTGGATTTTCACAATTTTTCATTTTTTTTTTAAATTTCTGGGCATTTTTGAAAATTTGTGACGTTTTAGAAAGACACACTTGTGACCCCCCCCCCACCCCCACCTAACTTAGACTTTTGCATTGTCCTCAAGCAAAAAGGATTAAAATCTAACTAAAAGTGTGAAGAAATAAAACGAACAAATGCTGAAAATGCAGAATTTTATATAGAATGACTAACATGAGTTACAAAGGAAAGGGAGACAAATAACCAACTGTGATAACAACTAACAACATCATAGCCAAACTGTAGATATGGCATCAGTGGGCTGGGGCATGAGATCCACCGGGCACATTCGGGTCATATGGATCATAAAAGTATGGCGGTGGTGGTGTACCCATAGTCATCTAATACATCCCCTCTTGGAGACTATGCATCATACTGGTGTCGCGCTAATAAGCCCTTAGGTCGACCACCCTGTCAGCATTGTATTGGTTTATTAACCCATCAATTCGGGATTCCACCTCCGAAATACGTTGATTAATTTCTGCATTTGCTGGCGAAAAATCAGATTCCTCGTCACTATCATATTCCTCATCACCATCACTCATCATGATATCCTCCACTTCTTCCTCGCTGCTTTGTTCATCACCACTCACGTCCTCTTCTTCATCACTATCCTCCTATGCTAGCCGAGCTTGGATGTTTGCCCGTTGGATTTCATGTCTAGTCCGGGTGGTTGCCCCAAAAGGAGCTGGGAGGTGAGGGAAATCCCATAGGGGAGCAATTCCGGCATCCGCTAGCATGGACGTGATGATCCGGGCATAGGGGAGAGGAGTTTTTCCCTTTTTATCCATGACTCCGAAGAATATTGCCTTATAAATGCAGGGAGAGGTGTTTATAGGGGTGTTATGGTCGAAGAGGTGATATACGAGGGTGGCTTGATGCGGGTGCATTGTCGAGTTATTTCCCGTTGGAGAATGTTTGCACATATTATTTTGAAATTAAGTCTTGCTTTCTCGCTTAGCTGGCCCACCGAGAATGTCTCGGTGATCCAGTTAGCATTGGGGTCAATGCGAAACATGCACACGTCTTTGTCAAGGGGGAGAAGAGGGTTGGGTATGTGTATGGATGGGGGCTTGGGACATCTTTGGCAGCCAACTTCTGGAGCTGAAGTTGCAAAGAGAATGGGATGTGGATGCCACCAACATATGCTTCAGCCTCGTTGTACCCGGTGCGGACAAGTGAGCCATAGAATGCTTGCACTTCGTTGGTCCACACCGTGTCATAAGGCTCATTTAAGAAATGACACCAACCTCGTGCCATAAAAAGTGCAGTGACGGAGTTTGGCGTGTCATTCCAAATGATTTGATGCTCCACTTGGAGCTTGCGAGTTTGGCCAAAGAAACGCTCACACCACACATGTTATTAAAGGGAACGGTAGCCTCCGGATCCGTCACCTAAAATTTGGGTGGACTCGTATTTTTGGGGAAGTGGTTGGTTATCCATGGTACTTGGAGGTATTATAATTGCTGGACAGAAAGAGAGAAATATAGAAAGAGAGTGAGTAGTAGTGGGGAAAATATTATGGAGAGGGTGTGGTTTTTATAGGTGGGGAGGGAAGAATGGAGGGGAAGTTTTTAAGGGGAAAGGGGGAAGTATTTGGGTGGTAAAAGGTGGTTGGGAAGCGTGGTGGATGAAATTGGAGGGAAATAAATAGATTGGGGGAAAAGGGTGGTGAACCTTGGGAATGTAAAGGGTTACAGAAACCAGATCGATCTGGATTCCCATGACTGGATCGATCCCATCCCTTTTTTTATTCCAATTTTTCCCTTAAATGGACCGATCCGGGTTCACAGGACCATATCGATCCGGTTCCCAGATCAGCTCTAGTGCACCTCTTTGACAGTATACTCCTCTCTCATGACTTTCGGATGCTCCTACTAATGGTCCTACCCATGTTTGACTTCGAAAACCTCTGACCTCGACATGACGATCCTAAATGTTCGCGTTGTAATGTGTACTGGTGCTCAAATTCCTCTTTTTTCGTGGTGTGAACCTATGGACTCTACTACCCAAACCTATGTGAAGCTACTATGCACAAGAATTCACCCCATACATGTCGGGGGTGCGATGACCTCTCAATTACAGCTCACTCTACTCCGTAAATGGGGTCCAATAACAAAATGGTGTCGATATCTTCTACGTACGCCTCGACATATGGATTTAGGTGTTGTCCATTGACTTTGAATGTGTTCCCCCCTTTTGGATCTTCCAATTCCACTGCTCCGTGGGGGAATACAGTTTTCGTAACGAATGGACCAGTCCACTGAGACCGCAATTTACCTGGAAATAGATGAACACAAAAGTTATAGAGGAGTATCTTTTGTCCATGTTGTAACTCTTTCCATAGAATAATCTTATCATGCGTGAATTTCATCCATTCTTTTGAAATCTTGGCATTCTCATACGCATCTTTGCGTATCTCCTCTAACTCATTCAGTTGAAGATTGCAAGCTTCACCGACTTTGTCCATATCATAATTTACCCTCTTAATAGCCCAATACGCTTTCTTATCCAACTCAATGGGAAGATGGCAAGGTTTTCCATACACAAATAGAAATGGGGAAATTTTGAGTGGGTTCTTGTATGCGATACGGTATGCCAATAGAGAATCGTTTAATCGAAGGGACCAATCTTTCCGGTTAGGATCGACGGTCTTCTCTAGTATGTTTTTTATCTCACGATTCGCCAACTCGGCCTGCCCATTCGTTTGTGGGTGATAGATCATTCCGAACTTGTGAACGACACCATACTTTCTCATAATCTTCTCAAATGACTTATTGCAAAAATTCGTGCCATTATCATAGATTATCGCTTTTGGTGCACCGAAGCGTGAAAGTATGTGTTCCTGCAGGAATCTTATCACCACTTTATTGTCATTAGTCTTGGTAACTATATCTTCCACCCATTTAGAAACATAGTCTACCCTGACTAGGATGTATAGGTAGCCAAAAGACGGAGTAAAAGGTTTCATAAAGTCAATACCCCAACAGTCAAAGATCTCGATAATGAGTATCGGGGATAATGGCATCATGTCTCATCGGGTAATTACACCCATCCCTTGACACCTATCGCAAGATTTTCAATAATTGTTTACATCCCGAAACATTGTGGGCCAGTACAATCCTCTTTGGAGAATCTTAGCGATTGTCTTTTTCACAGAAAAGTGGCCTCCACATGCTTTCGAATGACAGAATTGGATAACCTTTGGAATCTCGTCATTCGGTATGCATCGTCGATTGATTTGGTCGGGGAAATAATTAAAAAGGAATGGATCGTCATAGAAAAATATGCACGACCAAGTGATGAACCTCTTCTTATCTTGCGGTGTCCAATCGGGAGGGACAACTCCCATCACAAGATAGTTCACTATATCCACAAACCAAGGCAAAGAAGAGGTGGCAAAGAGTTACTCATCCGCGAAATACTCGTCTATGGGTGTAGGATCACTAGGTACATCGGACGAAAGCTGTGATAAGTGATCGGCGACGACATTTTTTACTCCTTTTTTGTCTTTAATGTAGAGATTAAACTCTTGTAGGAGTAGGATCCACCTTATGAGGCACGACTTTACGTCTTTCTTTGCAAGGAGATATTTTAAAATCGGCGTGGTCGGTGAAGCAAGTGATGGGGGAACCAATGAGATATGACCAAAATTTATCTAGAGCAAATATTACCCCTAGTAATTCCTTCTCCGTGGTGGAGTAATTAATTTGTGGTCCTGTGAGAGTTCGGCTTGCGTAGTAGATGGCATGAGCCCTTTTGTCTTTTCTTTGGCCCAACACATCCCTTATTGCATAATCACTAGCATCACACATGAGCTCGAATGGTAAGAACCAATTCGGGGCTTGCATGATGGGAGCGAAAACAAGCATGATCTTTAATTTTTCAAAAGCACTTTGTCATGCTTCATGCCACTCGAACGGGGTGTCCTTCATAAGAAGGTTGCTTAAAGGTCTAGCGATGGAGCTAAAATCGTTAATGAACCTTCTATAAAACCCCGCATGGCCCAAGAAGGAGCACGCATCTTTTAACGATTTAGGTGGGGGTAGGTCACCTATGACATCATTTTTTTCTCTATCAAGATCGATCCCTTTGGATGAAATAATGTGGCCAAGAACAATGCCCTCAGTTACCATCAAATGGCTTTTCTCCCAATTCAGCACTAGGTTCTTCTCCACACATCGGGCTAGTACGTTCTCAAGATTGGATAAATATAGATCGAAAGATGTGCCAAAAACACTAAAGTCATCCATAAACACCTCTAGCCCTCTCTCAACCATATCACTGAATAAGCTTAACATGCACCTTTGAAAGGTCGCAGGTGCATTACACAAGTCAAATGGCATACGTTTGTAGGCAAAGGAACCAAAGGGATAAGTGAAGGTCGTCTTCTCTTGATCAAGTACATCTACCTCAATCTGGTTATATCCGAAATAACCATCTACGAAGCAATAATTAGGGTGGCCCGCTACTCTTTCAAGCGTTTGATCGATAAATGGTAAGGGGAAATGGTCTTTCCTAGTTGCTGCATTGAGTTTTCGATAATCAATGCAAACGCGCCACCCAGTAGTCGTACGTTGGGGAACTAGCTCTCCCTTGGCATTTTCAACCACTGTCATGCCCAACTTCTTCGGGACGACTTGAATGGGGCTCACCCACTTGCTATCGGAGATTGGGTAGATAATCCCGGCATCCAACATTTTGATGATTTCGGCCCTCACCGCCTCTTTCATGGTGGGGTTTAGCCTTCTTTGCATTTATCTCGAGGGCTTCACATCCTCCTCGAGGTGAATTTTGTGCATGAAAATTGGAGGGCTTATCCCCTTTAGATTGGCTATACACCAACCAAAAGCACTTTGGTGCTTCCTCAAAATTTTTAATAGCTTACCCTCCTGCTCTTCATCTAAGCTAGAGGAGACAATAACGGGATATGTCTCACTTTCACCTAGGAAAGCATATTTAACATTGGAGGTTAGTTTCTTCAATTCGACCGTCGGCAATGTGTCGCTAGAGGGCACCGTGCCTGTCTCTCTTCGCGGTAACTCTTCGAATCGATAAACCCAACTAACATATCTCGCGTCCTCATCCGGCGCTCTGTCAACTTCTCAACCTCTCTCTCAAACTCGGTATAAGCTCCCTCACTCTCATGACTAAACACTAGGTGATAAAGTTAACTTTTGCGTATATTTTTCGTCGTTGCTTGAAAAGCTTCTCTAATAAAAATCCTGGATTACCTACAAAATATAACAATCTAAAGTGTAGAGGTAAGTAAGGGTATCAATCCACATCAAGGGGGTAAGCTAGACACAAACTCAATTGTAATTCAATTTTTCTTTTCTTTTTCTATTTTTTAAAGCTTTTTCAATATTAAAACAATTGGGTGAGGTGGGTGAAAGAACAATAAACTAAATGGAAGTTCAAATGACAAACTAAAAAGTGACTAAAATGAAAAATAAAGTCTAACACAAAAATAAGAGAAAAAGTGAGGTAATAAATGTGAGAGCAATCAAGGAATGAGATTACACCACAAATTCTAGATATTCTAATTAATCAATTTAATTTCTTGAATTTTTCCAAATTAATATCAAAATTACAAATCAACTCTCGTTGTAAGTGTAATTTTAATAGTAACCTTTTAAAAAATTAAGTTTAACCCTCCCCCCCCCCCCCCCCACAACTCTAGAAATTAGACCTACACTCCTTTTAATTAATCACCCGCTAGGATCGATCGATTAAAATTTATGTAAATCCTAAAAAATAAATTTAGAGTTGAAATTCAAGTAATAATACCCCACTTAAGAAACCCCTATCTCTAGTTCGAATCTAAAATGGGTATTATAACTTAGAATTTCGATTTTCTCTCGAAAATCATTTACCCTCTCTCGAGGCGTAAATTTAGGGGTGGGGGATCAAAATTAACATTCAAAGGTAATTTTCAAGTAATCAAACTAATTAAATTAAAATAACATCAAATAAGGGTTCACCCCACCCCTTGAAAGGGATTTTAGCCAAACATGGTATAAAATTTGACAAATTAATAATCAAATCCATAAACAAATAAAATAGAAGGGTAAAAGGACAAATCTTCAAACAAGTCTCCTTAATTTGCAAAATTGGACTCTAATCCTCCATTGAAATTTAGCAACATCCATTCAAATTGAGCTTTCCACAATATTCAATTACATATAAACACTCATTTGAATCACTCAACAATTAATTTCTCACAATTCTCTAAAAAAATAAAAATAAAAATTATTTACAAAATGTTCTACCTAATTTATTTTCTAGTCTAACCTATCTCTCTCTAGAATTCTCTATTCTATTTTCTGTGATACTTTCTATCTCTCTGAAATGGGGTCTTGAGTCTTCTTTTATATGCACATGGAGCTAAAGGGTTAAATTGGTAAATGGGAGTGCAAGAGCATGGGGTGAGTGCACATGAGGGTAAATTGGGTAATGGAACTGCACATGTGCATGGCAAAGGTGTGAGGTAAGGAAGGTACATGGGTGAGGGAATTGGGTGAAAAAATCTGATATGGTTATGGGGTATTTTGGGTATTGGGGTAAAAAGAGGTAGTTGGGGTATAATGGGAAAAAGGTTTTAAGTGGGTTTAATAAGACACATGGGAAAAGGCATTTGGAGTGTCTTTGTTTTGGCAGGTAATACACGATTAAGGCTTGGTGGGTTTTAAAAAGGTAGACAATTGGTAAAGCCAAGGTAGGGGATCGCTGGTTTCGAATCGGGTTTTTGGGATTTCGAGTTTAAAGTTGAGGGGGTCCGAAGTGGTATCTGCAGGTTTAGACATACTGGATGGGGCTGCGCCGGACGGAGCAAGGGCGACGATGAATTAGAGGTAGCGGGTTAGATCGCAAACTGGTATGGGAGAGAGGGTTGCATCGGAGATGACAGGTAGGTCTTCGGGGCAGTTAGGGATGGGGATCGGGTTGTGGCAGCGGGGCTAGGCAGTAAGGGTGAGTTTGCAGAAGGGGGGGTCGAGTTACTGGGTTGATGGGCGCCCGATTTTGAGTCCGGGTTTGGGGGTTGTTTAGGCGGGTTAGGTTCAGGCGGATTTAGATGGGAATGGTGGGTATAGTGGATTGGTGGTAGGGGTGAGTTTGTTTAAGGTTTGGTTATGGAGGAGAGAGGAGAAAGAGGGTGTTCTTGGGGAAGAAGATGATTGAGGGAGTTATTATGTGGGGTGAGGGTGTAGGAATTTAGGTGAGGGTGAGGAAGAGTTTGGGTGTAGGTGAGTTGTTTTGGTGTGAGTAAGGTGCAGGATAGATGGGTGTGAGGGGTTGTGTGTATGTTTAACTTATGACCTCTAAAAAAATTAAAATAAAACTAAAAAATAAAATAAAACAAACTAAAAAATTTAACTTAACTAAAAAAATAAAAATCAACTAAAATAAAAATGACACGACACGACACACTATACAAACTCTAAAAAAAACTAAACACAACTAAAATAAAAACTATAAAAATAAAAAGCAAATAAAAAATTAAATTATAATAAACTAACTAAAAATAAGAAAATATAAAAACTAATACACGACGTGCTAAAAATATAAAAAACCTAAAAATATATATATGACTCAATAAAATAAAATAAAATAATAAAATAAACCCTAAAAATAAAATGACACAAATAAAATAAAATGGGACAAACTAAACACACACGGTTCAGGATAGGTTTAGGTAGGTTTAGGGTAGGCTAGGGTACGGGACAAGGTCTACTTAGCTCCATAATCCGCACAATTTCCTTGAAATACGCATTTGAACACCGCAACGTGCATTCGACCTACAAAATAGACAATAAAGCGCATAAGACCTAAATTGCCGAGAATTAGCAACTAAAATATCTCTATTCGGGGTATAAAATGTACACTTTTTGGTGCGTATCACACCACCCCCAAACACAGCATTGCTAGTCCTCGAGCAATAAGACAAAGAGAAAGATAAGAAATCAAAAGTGTACCACTTTCGAGGGGCACTTATGATTGCACTTAGCATGTGCAACAAGCCTGTAAACATATAGGTTGCAATGCAGGACGAGATTGTGTCACCTGAGGGTTTGCAGGGAATATACCCTCAAAATTCATATTTGCAACGGCAGTCAATCTCTTATTAGACATAGAATGATCGCACAATCCATCATAAGAAAAATATTTTTAGAAATACAAGGTAAATGTGTAAAATTTTTAGCTAACTAAATACACAAGGCACATCCTTCCTAGAACTCAACGTGTATGGTGTGAATCAGTCAAAACGGGTCGAGTATCACAAGATTAATTACTAGATTGCATCTTCGAAATCAACGCTTCAACTTCAAATCTCACTAGATATAGCTCTCTCAAACGAACTCTCGAGATCAGGGTCTGTGTATCGCTCTTTTGTGTGAGGAGGTAAGTAAATGTATGTAAGTTCAAACGTCTCACACACACATAAGAAAGAAAGAACATTTGGAAAGAAAAGTGATCTCATGAAATAATGCAAATCACTCTAGTGAGAATGTTGAGTTATTCACCACGTTAACTTTCATTTGCCTGAACACCTAGGGTAACATGGATGATAATCGGTGAGGGGGAAATGAAATGGGATATGTGGGATGAGGTGATGTAGGATAGGATGGGATGATGATATGACGGATGGATGGTGGATATTTGAGAAGAGTTTATTATACTTTAGGCCCTACTGTCTTTATTTCAAAACTAACTACTAACTACAAAATCTCTTTCTTTTATTTTCTCTCTTTTTTTTCTATTTTTCTTTTCTTTTTTTTCAAAAATGGTGGGAAAAATGGAGTCGGTATGGAAAATGGGGATGGTATATGGATGATGTTGGAAAATATGTGGACAAGAAAAATATGGGAAGGTAATGGGTGAAGTGAATGGTAAATGGTATATATATCGATGAAAATTTGGCATTCGGGGCAAGTTTCAAGACACATGTTTCTTACAACTCGAAAGTGATTTCGTTCTCCGTGATCAAGCCAAAAATTTAGTGGAAAAATAATGAGATCATACAACAATTTAAGTGTGAACCCACAGAAGTTGAATCAACTTGTGACTCGGAGATTGCGTAAAACACTCTGAAAGGGTGAAAGGTACAAATGTAACAAGCTAAAGTCTCTACTAGTGATGCTTAAGGTTTTCTTGAGAATTGTAGTACTCCTCACCACTCTAAACCGTAGTGACTTGATAAGTGCGCAAATTTTGTTGATTCTTGAAATTCATGGTGCAAAATGCTTTGTTATGTATTACATAAACTATTTAGAAAAAATATTCTCTATCTTGATTCCTAGACTTTTGAAAGATGGATGATTGAAAATTCACATCAATAAATGAGATGAAAGAAACTGCACGAAATTTTAAAAATAAGGCTTAAAAAATAAAAAAAATTCAAAAGAGGTACGATTTTGATAAAATTCCCCACCCCTAAACAAAAAGGAACATCGTCCTCGATGTTAGGTAAAATGATTTTTAAAATTGAGAGCATAAGGTAGGAAAGAGATTACTAGAATCAACCACTAATGAAGTGGACAGATGAAGGCAAAATAAAACCTGAAGAAATGATAAGATAAAAATGTGTACGAGTCTATAAACATGGAAAAACATTGGGTGATGTGAAACACCACCCCCAAACAGGATGAGACTAGTATAAGAAATGCGGGCTGCCTCTCGGTAGTGCTAAGTTTAATGTCTTTAGCCAGACCGAAGGGATTTCACCCTAAGGATAAGAATGAGGAAAGTGCAGGGCGACAGAAAAATTGGGTGATGATAATCACCCCCAAATAAGACTGAAGCGTCAGTGTTGTTGGATAAAGGATAAATAG
Organism: Sambucus nigra; assembly: GCA_949130495.1. NCBI lineage: Eukaryota > Viridiplantae > Streptophyta > Magnoliopsida > Dipsacales > Adoxaceae > Sambucus > Sambucus nigra. The sequence continues at coordinate 439,556,016 of OX422215.1, forward strand.
GGTCAATGCACTTGTATAACAAAATGCATCACGCGATGCAAAACATCGGTGGACCATGGGTGGGTGGGTATTAGGGTAAGGGTGAGGGTGGAAAGGGTGAAGAGGTATCGGCCACGGGCCTTGTTGAGATTAAAGGTGAGGGCGACTAGGGCCCTATAAGCATGGTGCTCTAATTGATGAGGGAGGCAAAAAGATGTAGAAATAGTGATAGGGTAGAGCTCATAGAAATGACATGACTGTTCTATGGATGGGCGATGATAATGGTCACACTGTGACACGCCAGCGAGCTGTCTCGGGAAAAAATCAACTCCACAAGAGAGTGGCGGGTATAGAGTAACAAGCTCGGTGTCACGGTGGAGAGTAGCACCATAAAAACTCTCATGGGTAGAGGATGGTTTTAGGTGAGGATATAAAAATGTAGAGGTAAACATGAAATGTGTAAAATCACGATCCAACCCAGGTGGTGGGATAGAAGGGACAATGGGTGGGTCGAGTGGGATAAACGACGGAGGAAGATGATCCAACTCAAGAGTGGGAGACACACACTCATTGGGAGGATTAAATGAATACTCACAAGGGAGTGTGGTTTCTAAACATGGAGTGGTCAACTTCTCCACAAGAGTAGCATCAGTGAATGTGGTGGGTGGGTAAGACGAGGCACCAAGATCAGAGATAGAGGAATTACTAGAAATATTGGGCTCAAAGGGAGCCATGCATGATGGGACATCATCCATATTCGGATAGGTAGGAACTATCTCAAATTCTATCTCGAGAAAATGGTGAGCACTATTGTCCATCACGAAAGCGATCCTTTCGTGTATTATGAACTTGGCCCCACTCCACACACTTCATTTGAGTATTCTCCATATATTCCTCTCCATAGCGAGTTGTCTCCACCTCAACCACCACCACCACCCGTCACTCCACCACCACCATCCACATCTGCTCTAGAAAGACTCTTGCAAAAGTTCATACTTGAGAAAGAGCAAGCCACTCAACTTCAAAATGAAGCTCTTCAACGGCTTGGACAAAGTGTAACACCCCGCCCGCCCGGGGAGAGCGAACAGAGCGCTAATGCGATAAACTAAATCCAAATCCACAAGTAATAAGGTATAGAGCATGTAAATTACAAATCCACTAATCTCAATTCTTCAAATTAAATACAACAACATCTCCCGAATTAAAATTACAATTATCTAACTCGAATAAAAATGCTCTATACACCAATGAAATATTTAATACAAATCTTCCAAATTGTATTAAAAATTCTTCCCAAATAATCCTCGCTAAAATAATCCCAATTGGTCCATAGCGTCCCAATCCACGCTAACCTACCACTAAAAGAAAATGTGGGGAAGTACACAATACGACAGGAAAGATGCTCAACAAATATATGTTAGCGATGAATAAAATGTAACAACACTAGTACGAATATTCAAATCAAATGAAAATCTCAATAGCATTTTATCAATAAATTTCTCAACAACACTTTAACCGGGTCACCAGGCCTCACCACATCCTTATATTCTTTATCAAGCCATAGCCCGAGAAACAGGAATTTTGGCGGGTGCCCAACATCCGTGCCATATTAAAATCTCATGACAACGTGCTCATCAACAATATAATGATACCACATGAATCAAAATAATTTCAACAATTATTTTCCAGATTTCAATGATTTTATCAATTCAAATATGAGTTCAATTAAACAAGAATTCAAAGAGAATGACACTCGCGAGATTTAAGGAGCATATTGTGTAAAACCTCATACCTCAAACCATGATGAGAAACCAATGATCACATCCTCAAGATCAACTCAAAAGATCTACAAAATCTCCTCCAAGAACCTCCAACAAAATAGCACCAAGAACACCTCTAATCTAAGGTTGGAACTCACAAATCTCAAGGGCCAAAGTGTATATAAAAAGAAGAGGAATATAAAATATATTTGCTGCCAAAATTTGTGCCAAAAGTATGTTAAAAAGGTTGCCCATGACTTCCTTTTATAATGAAAAGAAATTAAGAGTTAGAATCCAAAAGACTCCTTTAAATAAGGCAAAGAAATGAAGAGTTGGAAGTCAAAACAACTCTTGAAAATTACTTAATGTTCGCCGACTTAGAATTCCAAGAGTTAAAAATATTATAAAATCATTTTAAAATCCGTTTTAACTCTGATTTCGAAACCGTTTGAAATTCTTGCCTTTAAAAATAATAACCAACATATTTGAGCAATAAAAATAATTTTCTCTAAAACTTTATTTTTTTTAATTTTTTTTTAAAATAGCCCAAAAATTATGCGGGTTGTTACACAAAGATTAAATGAAATTGAGTGTGAGTGAGAGCCGGACTTTAACCCAAGTCAACCCATTGTTGCCCCCATGTTGAGTGATGATGCGTCGTCTGATGGCACTGACTTTGAGTGTGACCAACCCTACCACCCTGAGAATCTCGAAGTTGAGACCATTCCATGGTTCGGGACCCAAGTCGACAATTGTGTTGACTTACCTTTCGATAGTGAGCCTAATCAAATTCCACCGTATCCACATGAACCCCACTTTGAGGTTCCCACTCACTTTCCCATAGAATCCAAAAATTTGCCCGAGCTTTTACCTTATGCCCCAATTGCATATGTCTCCGACATTCCCATATCTTTTAGGTTAGCTCTGGCTACGACTAAAACAAAATAAAAATTTAACTTAACTAAAAAAATAAAAATCAACAAAAATAAATGACACGACACGACACACTATACAAACTCTAAAAAAACTAAACGCAACTAAAATAAAAACTATAAAAATAAAAAACAAATAAAATAAAAATAAAAAAATTAAATAAAAAATTAAATATAATAAACTAACTAAAAATAAGAAAATATAAAAACTAATACACAATGCACTAAAAATATAAAAATCCTATATATACATGACTCAATAAAATAAACCCTAAAAATAAAATGACAAAATAAAATAAAATGGGACAAACTAAACACACACGGTTCAGGACAGGTTTAGGTACATTTAGGGTAGGCTAGGGTACGAGGAAAGGTCTACTTAGCTCCATAATAAGCACAATTGCCTTGAAATATGCATTTGAACACCGCAACGTGCATTCGGCCTACAAAATAGACAATAAAGCGCATAAGTCCCAAATTGCCGAGAATTAGCAACTAAAATATGTCTATTCGTGGGATAAAATGTACACTTTTGGGTGCTTATCACTAGGAAAGCTTCTAAGGCGTCTCTATAGAAATTTTCCTCAATGTGCTCTTCTACGATCTCATCAATTAATCTCAATGAGTGAAGATCATCTTCTTCCCCTGCCTGTTGGGCTATATTGAAGATGTTTATTTCTAATGTCATGTTCCCAAAGGTGAGTTGCATCCTCCCACTTAGAGTATTGATAAGTGCGTTAGTTGTAGCTAAGAATGGGCTCCCAGGAATGATGGGAATATGATTCTTCGAGGCAGAGGAGGGCTCCATGTTCCAAATGACAAAATCTATTGGGAAGTAAAAAGTGTCCACTTGGACTATCACGTCCTCAACTATACCTCTCGGTATCTTCACGGTTCGATTCGCCAATTGAAGAGTGATCCTTGTGGGCTTAAGGTCGCCTAGATCAAGCTGCCTATAAATTTAATAGGTAAGTATATTAACACTTACCCCCAAATCGAGTAAGGCCCTCTCAATTTTTCTCTCTCCAATGGTGAAGGAAATGGTGGGTGCACCGAGATCCTAATATTTAGGTGGGAGATCGTTAAGAAGAACTGAGGTCATGTTCTTTGTTAGTAACACGTTTTTCTTTACCTTCATCCTTCGCTTGACAGTCAATAAATCTTTAATGACTTTTGCATAAGCTGGAATTTTCTTTATTTCATCGAGGAAAGGTAAGTTCAATTTCACGATTTTAAGCACCTCTAGCACTTCATCACTTATGGTCCCTTTGTGGGAAGGAACCAATCTTTGAGGAAATGGGACAGCGGAGGGTGGCTTTACAACTACCTCGGGCTCACTAGTGTCTTCCTTTTCACTCTCGTTCAAGGGGATATCTTCGGCCTCTTTCATGCCGATAAAATTCTCCTTGACTTTCGAAGTGTCGTGTGGGGGAGATGATAAATCAAAAACTCTCCCACTACGAAGAGTGGTTACCGCTTGGCAATGCTCCTGCTGTTTTGTAGAGGTGGATCTAACACTAGGTCAACCTTGGGGAGGTCTTTGGCCCTGGGCACGAAACTTACCCTTCTCTTGGATACTCAATGAGGATTGCAACTTGGAGATATTCGCATTCATGTCGGTGAACATGCCATCATATCTAGGATTGGTTGCACTCTGGGAGTTGATGAACTGGTTTATTGTATCTTTGAGGTTCCTCCACGATGGAATAATATACGGAACTGGAGGAGGTGGTTCTTGATGAAATTGAGGGGGCGGTGGAGGTGGGACAATCTTTGAATGTGGGTTCATCGCAGCTTGTGGTTATCCGTAATTAAAACTAGGATAGTTTTTACACTAACGGTTGTACGAGTTCTCATGCAGGGCGTTAAAATTTCCTTTGAATCCTCCTATAGCATCCACCTAATCGGTGTGCATAGACTTGTAGGAAGAAATCATCGGGCATGCCTTTTGTGGAATGACCCGCCTCACATATAGCACACACTTTTTCTTTTGAAACACGGTTGGGTCCATAGATATCTCTAAACTTTCTATGAAGCAAATCTCACATATCTCTCTGAAACTGATCGAATCGACGATCTATTAAGTTATTACTATCCAAATGGTATAGACCGGATGTAGTCGAAACGATAGATGATTGTCTAGGCCAGGCTTGGGTATTAGGATCATATGCGTCCCATGCTTGAGTAGTCTCTGCGACATAATTAAGATGGGCTTCGGCATCGCTGGAGTCTAACTCCTAAAAAGGTCTTTCACACATTGTTTGCACAAGTTGTTCGGAAGCCACTGTTAACCCATTATGGAAGAAAGAGATCAAATGGCATTTTTCAAAAGCATGATGGGGGCATATGCCAAATCTTGGAAATGTTCCCAACACTTATCAAAAGGCTCATTATCGTGTTGGCGGAAACCTTGGATTCAATTTTTGGTAGAGTTGGTCTTATTCTATGGGTAGAATTTTGAGATAAACTTGGATTGCATATCCCTCCATAAAATCACGAAATTCGGGGGTAGAGACCATAACCAGGTCTTGGCTTTATCCTTTAAGGAAAAATGAAAAAGCTTTAGGCGAATGACATCCTGCGTGCAAGCCTGGTCACTAAATGTGTCACACGCCTCTCCGAACTCTCTTATATGAAGGTATGGTTTCTCCGAATCCATTCCATGGAAAGTAGGTAGAATCTATACCATCCCATTGCAGAGTGGAAATGATCATAATTATACGGGCGTAAAATGGGATGGTATAGATTCTACCTACTCTCATTCAAGAAAGAGTAAGTCTTTCATGGGATGATAGGGTGGATTTCCCTCTCCAGTGCCGAAACTAGCGGCGTCCGACATCGATCCTTCTTCAAATGGCTCGGAATACTCACTCGGTGTCCTAGATGTGTGACTCGAGGGTTGACTTATGGTGTGACTAGCAATAGAGTGCTCAGGGGTAGGAGTTGGAACCCAAAACTGTGGAACGTGAGGTGTGTGGGGACTATCAGAGTTATACTCAATGATTCGATTTTCGTGAATTCGGGTTGGATTATTTTGAGGAGTTTGAGTTTGTTTAGGATTTTGCATTAAAGGCTTTTGGGAGATAATTTTTTTTTTTTTGCTTTAAGCTTTAGATTGACTTGATCTAACCTAAGTCTACCTAAACCCCGACAACGGTGCTAAAAACATGACGCGACCACAAATGTGTATCTAGTGTTCGTGCTGATATAGGCTCAAGTGCAAGCCTGTCACGTTAGTAATAAACCCGATAAGTCGGGATCGTCTCAATAGGGAAAAAAGGACGAACGAAGTCGTAACGACTCTAGAAAGATTTAGAATCCTAACTCAACTCTAAGAAGAATGAAAAGGTGATTATGGGAGATGGACTAACTACAGGAAGAAATAATGAGAAAATTACCTACAGAATTTCGAAATAAATTCAAAGCTTTTTGACCTACTTAAGAGAATTCAAAATGGTAGTGAAAAGTGAAAGTGAGAAAAACGAGTTAGGATTCACTCCTCCAACCCTAGTTCATTTATCAATGTTAAAACCTAATTCAAAATTGAAATATCTAAGTAAACCCGGTCTTTAGCACTCCCAAGCATTACATATATGAGGGATCCTAGCCCGCATCATACATAATCGAGAGACGAGTAAAGCAGTGTTGTATTAGCTACTTACACGTTGCACTCTTAAGCATCCCGATTACCTAGGGCAAACGAGATCAAAAGTCCTACAGCGGTTGTGATTACCACACAACATGATTAAATCAGTTATTTAATTCAAAATCAAATTTTACACATTCATAAAGAACATCGGGTTGGATTCGTGCATCCCAACCCTTAAAAAATTCGTCGGACATAGAAAAATAAGAAGAAAGCATGATTTTAATAAAAGAAGATATCTTAACTAGTAACTTAGAATTAAGAAGAATGAAATTATAAAATAATAAATTAACTAAAGCAATTATGAAAGCAAGAATGGAATGAATTTACTTGAATTACAGAAGCTTGGATCAAATCTAAATGAAAACTAGTTTTTTTTTTTTATTGTTCTCTCTTCAAAACTAAATAAAAGCCTTCTCTAAAACGGATTAGAAAAACTCCCTTAATGTCTAGGAGGACATTGAAATATATGCACTACAAAATATACAAGAGTTGGAGTCATGCAAGATTGTAGCTTGAAGAAGATAATCACAAATCTCGAACCCCGGATCGATCCGCCTAAAATTTTTGGATCGATCTGCCTGATGACCGGATAGATCCTTTTTTTGTGAGGACCAAATCGATCCGGTATATGTATCCTTATACAGTGGTTTCTAATGTCCGGATCGATCCTTTTTTTAGGCCACCCGAATTGATCCGGATATCCTTCTCAATTTCTCTTCATTTTTTTCTTCAATTTCTCATGATTATCTCGTATCTTTAGATCTTCTTAACTCCAACTCCATAACTCGGATTGAGACATTGTTTCTTCCTACGCACTCTTAGACTCGAGATATTTGACTTTTATTTTAGGTCCTTGATCGAATTCCTAGTGGAAATTACATTATTACCCTTTTGATTCGTCTTCATTATTCTCTCTTGCTTCTTCTGGTTTCTTTCTTTCTTTCATATATTAAAAACCTGTAAAATTAATAAGAAATACCCAAAACCCAGGATACTTGTTAGACGAAGCCATTAGCAATGATATGAGATAAATCAACTCGTTTTACGTTGTCCAGTGTAATAAAATCCTCTAAATTAAGGGCAAAATTTGGAAGAATTTATGCCTAATCATAGGGCAACCCACATTAACAAATGATGCTCTTCCAAATGAATTGGTAGACCTTCTCATAAGGTGTGACACCCCGCCTAATTAAATACCGGGCGATCACTCCTTTATTAAATTAAAAATCAAGGTGAACAGTTGGTTCATTCTTAGCATCACTGTCGTGAAAATAAATTTTTCCAAATTAAAACCCTAATTAATTAAGCTAAGTGTCAAAACCATTTTTCAACATTTCTGACCAATTTTATTTTTAAAGGAAAATTATTTATTTAATTTGTAACAACATTTTCAATAAGTAAAAATCATACAACAATTATCCTAAAACATAATCCAATTACTTTAAACATTCAACATCCAAAATCCCAACATTTAAAACTTAATGTAAAACATACATGCTGAATAAATCCCAAAGTAACAGTACTAGAAATAACTGAAATACAAATGTCCCAACAAAACAGATAAATAGTGGAAAGGGCGACACATGCCCCAATAACTGAGAATCATAGTAGTGTAATCAAGTAAATGAAATCGTCTAAGCAAGTGGCCTGCAACTCCCACCTAAGCTGCAGCACGTTCCTTCCAAGGGATCCTAAGCAAGACGCCCCTGTGGCTGGGCACCTGTAGTACATACATATATATACAAGAGAGAGAGAGAGAGAGAGAGAAAAATGGGTCAGAGCCCGATAGTGTATATGATTTAAAAATTGTTTAGCAAGTATTTAAATTGATACAGGCCAATGCAACAACATATTAGTTCGACACTCTCTTGAGAAAGTCTCACCTCTCATCTAATGTGCACACCTTTCGCACTAACCTTCCCAGTGGTCTAACTCATCATATCTCACACTATCCTTTCCCAATGGTATAACTTATCTTAGATTATTCGCAGGCTTCAAAATTTAACAATTCAATTGTTTGAAAAGAAAATTTTAATTAGTAACCAAAGTTCTCTTTTTAACTTTATTAATCAATAAAGTTTTCCAGTGTCATATTATACTTTCTCAAAATAAGTATTTACAATTTGAGTCATCAACCATGTCCTACATATCAAATCACAGTAGGCAGTTCCAAATTTCAGAATTTCATATATATATTAACTACTCATAAAATATATACATATTATAACAGCACCCCAAATAAAAACTATGGTGCGGGCATACTCTACTATCCAATCCCCGTATCACTCGTACTACGGGAATACAAATTCGGAATCACTCTCAAACTATATTAACACATACTCAAACAATAATGAGGCGAAGCATAGATTCCAAGTCTCTAAGAGGATGGCATAAGTCTGCATCTCTTAGGACCGTCTCTAAGAGGATGGCACATACCCGCGTCTCTTAGGACAGTCCGAACTATCATTCCGATAGCATGTACCAAGGATATCTATCTTCTAGGGTACGAGTCAATATCCCCCATAAGGCAACACAGGATAAGATCGTCCCAGCGCGGCAACCTCAGGGATAGTAAGTAGCGTGGGTATGTTTTTCACACATAGATCGCATATGCATACATAATCATATAACTATACTAATATTACCATATCAATAATGGGTATATTCTCAATTCCCATAATTACGACATTCTCCATATTATCATATTTTAGTAAACACTTATAACGGTTTGTTTCTAACGTTGATTCGGTATTATTCCAACGTACCACACAACTCTCATGGCTTTATTCTCCAAATTATAAAATTCAGTAGGTATACACATTTGTCCCAAAGTAACTCTCTTACGTGTCTCTCTCTTTAAATCATAAATTCACCGACCCTTATGTATTTATCCCAAAATACAATCTTTGCCCGACATCAAGGGTCCCAAAATTTATTCACATGTCCTACTGGTCTTCCCAATATCCCAAAACATTTTATTAAGGATGCCCAAGAATTATTTCACAATAAATTGAACTTAACTAATTTAGAAAGGGAAATAGAAGTCTGCCAGGAGGGGTCGATCGATTGAGGTCTGGGGCTCGATCGATCGAACCTTCGATCGATCGAAGCTCTGGGCTCGATCGATCGATCAAGCAGGTCTGCGAAATCTGCAGATTTGCAGTTACGGGTTTCATCTTCTAACCTTCACCAAATCCATATTTTTCAATCCCAATCGTCCCAAAATTTATACTACTAACATTATATCATCATACTAGAGATTTCCAACGTAAAGCATGTAGATTTCTATCACTAAACATGGATTAACAGCCCAAAAATTTATATAATTACCAAGAACCCTAGAAATCTCTTAAACATGGTTCTAACAAGAATTTTCCAGAATTTCCTTCTTGTAAACATCATAATTTCGTGGGTAGTTCCTCTACATGGCAAGGGTTTCCAGAATTATCATTTAAACCATAACTACGTGCGATTCTTATCTCAAATCTTTGATTTTCTTCCATAAAAACTCATTCTAATTACTCCTAAACTAATATGAAAGATGCACCAACGAAATAAGCAAGATAAACACTTGCCTGGGATTTTTGGTGTTCTGATTTGCAGATGATTTTGGTGTGGTTGCGTAGCCCGTCGCGCGATCTACGCGTTGGTGGTGGTGGCCGTGCAAACGGATGGCTTTTGGGCCTTGGATTGCCTTGGAAGCTCTCTCCTTCCCTCTCCTATGGCCGTCACTTGTCTTTGGTTGTTCTAAACCTAGAAGACAACCTTAGACATATGATATAACCCTTAGAATTTCGTGGGTTTAATTACCCAAAATTGTGAAATGTCCAAAATGCCCTCCCGGGGTACTAATTAAGCCTAAAAACGCCCCGAGAGCCAAACTAAATCCCCGGGAACACTTTTCTGACTATCTCGAACCTTCTGGACGCGTTGGCGCACTCAAAATGACCATACGAATGACTTATAAAATATTCACTTTTATTAATCAACATTTATTCCCGACGCGACACAGGCGCGTCCCGACTTAAATTTCCATAATTGCCATTTTATTCACACGTGATAATATTATAAAAATAAATCTCATATATTACTATACTCATCCAGTAATATTCAACAAATATTATATTTCCAATAATTACTAACTCTCGTCATGCTAGTAAATATTTAAAACAACATTTCGGATAACAATTAAATTAATTTATCTCAATTAAATTTAATAAATCCTTAAATTTAAAAGCCATGAACTCAATTAAATTTAATAAATCCTTAAATTTAAAAGCCATGAAAATACGGGGTATTACATACTTCCCCCCTAATAACGGAATTTCGTCCCGAAATTCGGAAAATAAGGCCTACCAGGTAGCACAATTCTGGATATCCTTGTCAGTACGCAAATTATCTACATAGTACGGCGCTCAATCACTATATCTTTTTCCTCACAACAACATTGTTTTACATTCTCATTAGAGACACTTCACATTGTGCTCCCACCCGACAACATTCGCATAGGTCACGCCTATACGTTATGATTTCCTTATCTCACTATTATTTGGAGGCCGCACCTCACTACATGACAAACTACTCGTATTTATTCATACACAAAAATCCCATTCTGAGAAGATCATACGAACATTTGACCACTCCTGACTGCCTAAAACAGTCGTGGAATTCCACCATAGATATCGGATATTTTCTCGACCGATCAAAAATTCTGATTATCTACTCTCCTCTAAACATACGGAAGGGGAGTAGTCGAGGTTCTTCCATAGCAAAACCTTAATAAGTACCTCGTACGCGACAAACATGTATGAGTGCTTCTACAGAGCATAATTGAAATCATCGTACCAAGATTCCAAAATTTCCTTCACGTGGCTCCACTAATCTTTAATCACCATGCGCTTATTCCCTGGCTAAGGGTGATATATCCTACTCGAAACGAAACCTTATCTCCGCCGATTCTTGAAATTCCATATTAAAGGTGGGATTTACAAATTTCATCCCGATTTAGGAATTAATATTGCGCCAGACCATGCACTGGCGCGATCCTTCCTTTCAAAGGAAGTCTGGGGCTCACTAGTTAACATTGCCTTGATCTTGTTCTGAGGGTGGTAACCCATCCAAGAACTTTACCGGCTTTACCGACATCTTCCCACTTCAGGAATTGTCGATAAACAAAAAATTCTCTGGTCTCTTTTCCTCTTCCAGCCGAACTCTACCCATGGGCGGTGCATTTTGGGACTACTTACTACGTCCCGCTAAACATCGATCTTTCCTTGAATCGTCTCACGTTAGTGACACGTAACATTACCTTTCCTTCGTTGGTGTATGCCGAAAGTTCCGACCCGTGCTCTTTTCCTCCACGAAGCGCACTTCTGAATCCTTTACACCATACTAACATCATCACTCTTTGCATGTGCCAGTTCGCTCTCACACTTTCTTAAATTTCTACTCTATTCAAGGGATACCCTTTCTTAAATGGCCTCCAACAGCCTTCCCGTCAAATTAGGTTGTGATATTTTAATTGCACACTTACGTATGGATTATTGCCCCTCATGTGGAGTTTAATCCACTCTATCACTTCCACTTCGTTCTGTTAGCCCCACAAACACTTTTTTTTCCACACGTCCCTTGCCACGCCCCTTCATCTCGGACGAGTTTTAACATCAGTTAACCAGGATGTCGACACACCCTATAAATCGTGCATGCTAGCATAAGCATCACATACGCTCCATACTAATAAACAATTTCTTTGTTTTCCCTGGTGCTTGCAGCGTGATTACAACACTTTAATCACCCTAAAAAAAATTCAAAATTTTAAATTTTCCTTATTATCATTCCGCCCCCATAACTCGTGGTGACAAAGCAAAACTTTCAATGCTATCTTACCACACAACCGGATCCACTAGCTTTAAATCAAAATTTAACTTCCCACTTAAAGGTATACTTACTTGATCCCCTTTCGATTGGGGTTCCGAACTCATGGAATAGTGACCAAACGTCTCCCTATTTCCAACCTCACACTAAGTTTCATGTGTGGGATGTCTCGCAAAGCTAAATCCAAACAAGGAACCCTCCTGATACACTACGGCCTAGTATTGTCGGTTATCGAGATCCGTTAGGTCTTCCGTCCATAGCATTTACCCTTTTATTCCATTCCTTGACAGAAAAGTTATAATTTCTCCCGTAATTATGCTTAACAAAGAACGTTTCACTAATTGCACTATTCTTCAGTATAGGTTGGTGGTAATAGCATTCCATAAACCTCGAATACATATAATCGGAATTCTCAAAATTCCTTTCCCTAATAATAGGGGTATAAATACTAACTCCCACATCTCTAAAGGATAAATATAACAATGCACTCTTCCTATCACTAAGTCCGGAGTGCTAAACATAATACCGAGTCAAGTCTTTTCGCTCAACGGTAAATCCCGGTACATACTAAATCATACTGACAAAGTCTATACATACATTGGTATCGAATATCTCGAGCCCACTATCTCCTTCGAAGTTTCTAGGACAGATAATATAGGTGTGAGTCCAACCTTCTTACAGGTAAAGCTCGCCACAACAAAACATGCTGCACTAATGCAACTACTCCGATAGCCTTGTAATAAATGCCCACTATCGTACTAACCATTTCTATAACGTTTTAACAAAGATAATATCATACTCGTGTATCGCATTACTACAACGAGTAACCTCAATAAAGTATGAAACATTGTTAATATACTCATTCATCCTCCGCGGATAGCACTAAAGAAAAATCTCGCTACACTAGGGAAAAATATTCACATAATGGTAACATTTATAATTATATGCATTAAGCTCGCCTCACATGCTAATCTAGCAATGAACAAAATATGGTGACTCGCTCGTGTCACACAAACATGTCGCATTATCTAAGGATACAACTTATACTTCCATCCTGGCAATCGTTTTGACTGCACAAATGCTTTTCGAACGTAACACGTCTGCCCAATCCAAAACAAAATTATTTTAATCGTTGCCTTACTAGGCACCGTATTCATATCCTTTTTCTCATTTTGGAACATATTATCGTGAGCGATCTCACTCCGCACAAAATACCTCAACACATAATCCACTTACCATTTGAAATACATTCGAAAGCTCACGAACTACTGGAATCGAATTTAGGAGAATTATAATTTCTTTAGAGGTATCCTCCTTTATATAAATAAAAGATAGGTGAAAGGTCCCCCTTCTGGGCGAGGTATTGTCACTAAATCATTTCTTGCCCCGAAATGGTAAAGACATTACTCTCACCAAAGCAATCTATCATGGCTCTATAAGCTGCGAGCCAATCCATACTAATAATATTGTGTTTTCATGCGTATTTAATACTAACATGTTTGCTGGTAATACTAAGCTACCAACCTATACTCCCACTCCCCGGCATGTAAAGAAACTAAGCGACCCACTCCCCAATGGTGAGTCTACACACGTCACTGTGCCCTCTGCTTTGGCTAACAACCCTAAGGCCTTCGCAAAATGTATAGCTATAAAATAATGCGTCGCCCCAGTATCAAATAAAACTCGACCCATAGTACCATGGATAGGAAACATACCTCTTTTCTCGGTTGGGGCCTGAGATGCTGCAATCTGGTGGACGTTACAGACACGTCCATACTGTAACTGCCTCTGCTGAACTGAGGCTGTTGGAAAGGGTGGTGGAGTTGGCTTCTGGGTTTTATTACTATCACCTTCCTGCTGTGGGGCCCTATTCTTCTCTGGGCAATCCTGACGCTTACGGCCATTTCTGCCACATTGGAAGCACCTTCCTCGAAACTGCTTCACTTCACTACGTTGTTGACTAGTCTCGCTTTTTCCCTAGTCTTGTTGGCCTTGGTGGGAAATTTGCGGTAAAACTATGTCAGGTTGAGGACAATCCCTCCACTTGTGACCCGACTTTACACATATATAATAGAGTCCCGAAAGTTCTCGCTGGTTGATTTGAAGTTCCTTTTTAGACTGATCCGGACAAGTTTGACGTTCATGACCGTCCATTCAACCTCTGAAACACTCCTTCATGACTTCACTCGGACCCTGGCTTTGCTGACCCTGACGCCTTTGGGTTTCCCCGCACAATTTGTTACCTTCGTGGATTTTACGGGCCTGAGGAGCTTATTTTTGCGATTTTTGTGTCTTCACACACTTGTTATTTCCAATCATGACAGACTGACTGTACTCTCTAGATCTTTTGCCCCCCATGAGCTGTGTGCTGCGTTCTTGATACTGCAAGACCGCAGTGGTAACTTCCTGTGCCACAATACCTGCTAACTCGGTGGTTGATATTCCCTCTGGAGATACCTGAGGTGTGAGTCGATCTTGCTCGTTGACTCCCCTACCCGTTTTAGATAGTTCTTCTTGACGATCCATCTGAAAATTTAAATAAATTTGGATGAGTTCACCATTCATATAAACAAATCGTAGAATCACGAGTTCCCAATGTATAGAGATGAACACAACATTCCTAGTATTAGGGCTCTATATCAAACAAAGCAACGCTGAAAGCATAATAAGCCATACAGATCCTAAGGACACTAGAACCTGATGCTCTGATACCACCTGTGACACCCTGCCTAATTAAATACCGGGAGATCACTCCTTTATTAAATTAAACATCAAGGTGAACAGTTGGTTCATTCTTAGCATCACTGTCGTGAAAATAAATTTTTCCAAATTAACACCCTAATTAATTAAGCTAAGTGTCAAAACCATTTTTCAACATTTCTGACCAATTTTATTTTTAAAGGAAAATTATTTATTTAATTTGTAACAACATTTTCAATAAGTAAAAATCATACAACAATTATCCTAAAACATAATCCAATTACTATAAACATTCAACATCCAAAATCCCAACATTTAAAACTTAATGTAAAACATACATGCTGAATAAATCCCAAAGTAACAGTACTAGAAATAACTGAAATACAAATGTCCCAACAAAACAGATAAATAGTGGAAAGGGCGACACATGCCCCAATAACTGAGAATCATAGTAGTGGAATCAAGTAAATGAAATCATCTAAGCAAGGGGCATGTAACTCCCACCTAAGCTGCAGCACGTTCCTTCCAAGGGATCCTAAGCAAGACGTCCCTGTGGCTGGGCACCTGTAGTACATACACATATATACAAGAGAGAGAGAGAGAGAGAGAAATGGGTCAGAGCCCGATAGTGTATATGATTTAAAATTGTTTAGCAAGTATTTAAATTGATACAGTCCAATGCAACAACATATTAGTTCGACACTCTCTTGAGAAATTTTCACCTCTCTTCTAATGTGCACACCTATCGCACTAACATTCCCAGTGGTCTAACTCATCATATCTCACGCTATCCTTTCCCAATGGTATAACATATCTTAGATTATTCGCAGGATTCAAAATTTAACGATTCAATTGTTTGAAAAGAATATTTCAATTAGTAACCAAAGTTCTCTTTTTAACTTTATTAATCAATAAAGTTTTCCAGTGTCATATTATACTTTCTCAAAACAAGTATTTACAATTTGAGTCATCAACCATGTCCTACATATCAAATCACAGTAGGCAGTTCCAGATTTCTGAATTTCATATATATATATATTAACTACTCATAAAATATATACATATTATAACAGCACCCCAAATAAAAACTATGGTGCGGGCATACTCTACTATCCAATCCCCGTATCACTCGTACTAAGGGAATACAAATTCGGAATCACTCTCGAACTGTATTAACACATACTCAAACAATAATGAGGTGAAGCATAGATTCCAAGTCTCTAAGAGGATGGCATAAGTCTGCGTCTCTTAGGATCGTCCGAACTATCACTACGATAGCCTGTACCAAGGATATCTATTCATAAACAATATGAGGCGAAGCATAGATTCCAAGTCTCTAAGAGGATGGCGCATACCCGCGTCTCTTAGGACCGTCCGAACTATCATTTCGATAGCCTGTACCAAGGATATCTATCTTCTAGGGTACGAGTCAATATCCCCCATAAGGCAACACAAGATAAGATAGTCCGAGCGCGGCAACCTCAGGGATAACAAGTAGCGTGGGTATGTTTTTCACACATAGATAGCATATGCATACACAATCATATAACTATACTAATATTACCATATCAATAATGGGTATATTATCAATTCCCATAATTACGACATTCTCCATATTATCATATTTTAGTAAACACTTATAACGGTTTGTTTCTAACCTTGATTCGGAATTATTCCAACGTACCACACAACTCTCATGGCTTTATTCTCCAAATTATAAAATTTAGTAGGTATACACATTTGTCCCAAAGTAACTCTCTTACGTGTCTCTCTCTTTAAATCATAAATTCACCGACCCTTATGTAATTATCCCAAAATACAATCTTTGCCCGACATCAAGGGTCCCAAAATTTATTCACATATCCTACTGGTCTTCCCTATCTCCCAAAACATTTTATTAAGGATGCCCAAGAATTATTTCACAATAAATTGAATGTAACTAATTTAGAAAGGGAAATAGGGGTCTGCCAGGAGGGGTCGATCGATCGAGGTCTGGGGCTCGATCGATCGAACCTTCGATCGATCGAAGCTCTGGGCTCGATCGATCGATCAAGCAGGTCTGCGAAATCTGCAGATTTGCAGTTACGGGTTTCATCTTCTAACCATCACCAAATCCATATTTTTCAATCCCAATCGTCCCAAAATTTATACTACTAACATTATATCATCATACTAGAGATTTCCAACGTAAAGCATGTAGATTTCTATCACTAAACATGGATTAACAACCCAAAAATTTATATAATTACCAAGAACCCTAGAAATCTCTTAAACATGGTTCTAACAAGAATTTTCCAGAATTTCCTTCTTGTAAACATCATAATTTCGTGGGTAGTTCCTCTACGTGGAAAGGGTTTCCAGAATTATCATTTAAACCATAACTACATGCGATTCCTATCTCAAATCTTTGATTTTCTTCCATAAAAACTCATTTTAATTACTCCTAAACTAATATGAAAGATGCACCAAAGAAATAAGCAAGATAAACACTTGCCTGGGATTTTTGGTGTTCTGATTTGCAGATGATTTTTGTGTGGTTGCGTAGCCCGTCGCGCGATCTACGCGTTGGTGGTGGTGGCGGTGCAAACGGATGGCTTTTGGGCCTTGGATTGCCTTGGAAGCTCTCTCCTTCCCTCTCCTATGGCCGTCACTTGTCTTTGGTTGTTCTAACCCTAGAAGACAACCTTAGACATTTGATATAGCCCTTAGAATTTCGTGGGTTTAATTACCCAAAATTGTGAAATGTCCAAAATGCCCTCCCGGGGTACTAATTAAGCCTAAAAACGCCCCGAGACCCAAACTAAATCCCCGCGTACACTTTTCTGACTATCTCGATCCTTCCGGACGCGTTGACGCACTCAAAACTACCATACGAACGACTTATAAAATATTCACTTTTATTAATCAACATTTATTCCCGACGCGACACAGGCGCGTCCCGACTTAAATTTCCATAATTGCCATTTTATTCACACGTGATAATATTATAAAAATAAATCTCATATATTACTATACTCATCCAGTAATATTCAACAAATATTATATTTTCAATAATTACTAACTCTCGTCACGCTAGTAAATATTTAAAACAACATTTCGGATAACAATTAAATTAATTTATCTCAATTAAATTTAATAAATCCTTAAATTTAAAAGCCATGAACTCAATTAAATTTAATAAATCCTTAAATTTAAAAGCCATGAAAATACGGGGTATTACATAAGGCATGTCTATCAATGGGTCTACCTCAACCAACTTTGTAAAGTAGTCCACAGCAACAACCAAGTACTTGAATCTTCCTTGGGTCATCAACAGTGGCTCGAATAAGTCTATACCCCACATGCCAAATGGCCGAGGTGAAGTGATTGGGTGAGAGAAGTGTAACACCTCGTATTTTTAATGACTTTTAAAATAGGATTAATTAGAAATAATTATGAGATACATGAAAATTAATCCAGATTTTAATATTACTCATGAGCAAAGTAATATGTGATTTATGTTGAATATTACTTGGTGATTAAAAGTAATATATTATTATGACTTTACATATGATTATGGTTTTATTAAATTATCGCGAGTGATGAATACGACAATTTATGGAAATTAAGTCAGGACGCGTATGTGAGTCGTGTCGGGACTATATTTAAGTGAAATGAAAAGTAAAATATTTGCATGTCATCAAAATGGTCGGTTTGAGTGGTCAGTTTGTCTCGAAGGGTCGAGATATTCAGAAAAGTGTACCTTGGGGTTCAGTTTGGGTCTTTGGACGATTTTAGGCCTAACCGGCAAACCGGGAGGGCATTAGGGTAATTTTTATTTAGGACCTTAATTAATTACGAAATTATTAAGGCTATATCAGATGGTGATTCAAGGAAGTTAGGGTTATCAGAATAAAAAATTGAGGGAAGCCATAGGAAAAAGAAGAAAATAGTTTTCCAAGGTGTTCAAGGACAAGAACCACCCATTTTGCACCTCCACCACCACCAAAGCATAGATCGAAAGAAGAGGATCGTTCCTATACCACTCAAATTCGTCGAATCAAACCTGCAACTTTAAGGCAAGTATCTATCTTCCTGATCTTAGGTTGATACAATATCCATGTTGGAATAGGAGGAACAATTATGTTTTTATGGAGATTTAATGTATTTGAAAGACTAAAACTCATATGTCTGAATAGAAACCATGTTAGTCTGATATCCTTATTACATGCAGAACATCTATCATGAATTTTAATGATTCTTAGAGGAAGAAATATGGAAATATTATGTGGTTCTTGAAATAATATGGTAAACTAGGGTTTGAGGCAAATTCATGAATTTTACCCATTTAATGATGATTCCTTGAGGAGTTAATCAAGATTTTACGTTAGAAATTGCTTAAGCCTGTTACTATAACATTTGTGATGTTTGGTTGGGAGTTTGGACTGAATTAATAGAGGGTTTGAGGATTAAAATTGATGAAACTCGTAGGCTTAAATCGACAGAAAATCGCAGACCTATATCTAAGCGATCGATCGATCGACTATTTCCATCCATCGATCGACTCCTCCTAGAACTTGAATCTTGTTCACTTTTAATGTTTAATCCAACCCCAATTTATAAGAACCCTTTGACATAATGTAAATACCATGATGGAACTTAGGAAGGACCAGTAGGGTTGTGGGTAAGGTTCGGGTAGTGTGATTTTATATGAGATTTAACCGTGGGGTCATGAGGTTATAAAATGGGTTATGATCGTGTGTGTGATAAAATGGACATTGTGAAAGTTAATGATGACTTAGGACAGTGGGATATATAGAGTACATCTACTGGTATTATACATCTCAAAATGATACACTTTGAGGGTCGAGAAGTACTTGGGAACTTATGGTAAATGAGAAAAAGGATGAACTAATTATACGTAGGATTTGGGTGTTACGTGACATATATGGTTAAAATATGTTATGGGTTGTCGGTGTGCCTATGTGAATAATGTAAATATATATATGAGTGTATGTATATTTATTATATGAATATTTGTGTTGAATCATACCCACACTACTTGCTATCACGGAGGTTTTCGACCCGGAGTAGTCTTATTCTGTGTGCCCATTGGGGAATATTGACTTGTACCCTAGAACATAGAATCCTTCGTACAGGCTATCTGAGAATGATAGTACAGGCAGTCCTAAGAGACGCGAGAGTATGTGCTGACCTCTTAGTGACTTGGAACTATGTTTCGCCTCCAATATGTGTATTTTGTGTTAGTACAGTTCGAAAGTGGATCCAAACTAGTATTTCCCATATTTGCACGAGAGGTACAAGGACTTGATAGCAGAGTATGCATGCACCATAATTTAGTTTGGGGTGCCTTATTAGTATATATATATCCTTAGTGATAAATATATATACCCGAGATTCATCTACTGTGTTCGTAAGAAGAAAGAAATTGAATAATGATATTTAATGACTTAAGTGGTCGAGAACTTAAGGCCGTATATATATATATATATATATATATAATAATGCTCATGTGCGGACTAGTACGCATTTTAAAAATGCGAACCGGACATGTATCACCTAACGGTGCGCCTAGAATTTATCGCCTAAATTAAAGGTACACTCTCTCTCTTTTCTGGGCTCATCGCCAGGTGACAAATGTCCGGTACACATTCTTAAAATGCAGACTAGTCCACACAAGAGCAGGACTGTATATATATAATAATGCTCATGTGCAAACTAGTACGCATTTTAAAAATGCGAACCGGATATGTATCACCTAACGGTGCGCCTAGAATTTATCGCCTAAATTAAAGGCACACTCTCTCTCTTTTCTGGGCTCATCGCCAGGTGACAAATGTCCGGTCCACATTCTTAAAATGCAGACTAGTCCACACAAGAGCAGGACTGTATAAATATATATATATATATATATACATGCCTAACTTGTTAAATTCAGAAATTTGATCATGTATAAATTATAATTATGCGAAAACATGAATAAGGGTTGATGAGAGGAGACTGGGTATATAATAGTTAACTGGGTTAGCATTAACTAGAATAGTTAGTAGTGCATTAGGCGTGCACACTAGTTGAGAGGGGAGAATTCCCAAGTGAGGGTAATGCAACTAACATGTATGGTGTATCTTCTAGTAAGCATTTAAAAACTTGATAAATTGCTTTTAAAATTATAACTATCGGGCTCTGACACATTTATTGTCATCTATTGTCTCCCTCTTGTATATATATATATATATATATATATATGTATTAGGTGTCCAGCCACAGGGACGCCAAGCTTAGACTGTTTGACTGATTGACGTGGTGCAGTTGGTGTGGGAGTTACAGGTCCTTTTATTTAGACGCTTCATCTTGATCATGTCAGTATCATTCTCAGTCACTTCCTATAGGGCACGTGTCACCCATCTCCATCTTTTATTTTATTCAGAGAGATATTGCACTCTTTTGGTTTCAGCCTTTAGTTTGAATTGGGTTTGTGATTATTATTTATTCTTGGTTTGAGATATTTTTACCGGAATTTTTAGTCTAGTTTATTTAATTCAATTGGATGGTTAGCACCTATGACTGTTGTGTTCTTTAGAATGGTGAACGTGTTATCTAGTATGATCGGTGGAATTTAATTAATAAAATTAAAAATTTCGATACTTTGCTTAATTATTTATTAGGTGATACATAAAGAAGTTGTTTTTTGACAGTGATGCTAAGAATAAACCAACCAGATACTTTGCTTTAACTTAATAAAGGACTGATCACCCGGTATTTAATTAGGCGGGGTGTCACAGGTGGTATCAGAGCATCAGGTTCTAGTGTCCTTAGGATCTTTACGGCTTTCTACGCTTCAGCGTAGCGTTCTTTGATGTAGATCCATATTATTAGGATGTTGTATTCCTCTGTGTATTACAACTTACGTGCTCTTGCCAGGAAATATAAGTGATGTAATTCTTATTCGATCTCGGTCGGGCATTGGTGACTAGCGAGGGTCGTTAAAAGAACATCAGGAGGTGGACTCAGCCAAAGACATAGAGCAGTTTGGGAAAATAGTGATTGAGATAGACCTCACCAAAATTATTGTTCAGGCTGAGGATAATAAAGGCATCGCTCGGGAGTTGTAGTTTCCCAAACATCATCGTAGATGACGTTTGTGCTGTTCCAAACTCACCCGGCTCTGTCAGTGAAGGTTGAGGGAGTCAGAAGGATTTTTTTGTGAAGGAATAAATCCAAAGGCCATTATGTAGGGTGAAGTGTAGTGACACCCAGGACTTGAAAATGTTGGATGAAAATTTTCTCATAGGGACAATCTAAAGTGATGACATCTCATATGAATAAGTATGTGGGAAGATAAATGAGAAATTGGGGTATGGTTCAATCGTGAAATCATCCATTTAATAGATTTATGAAGGGAATTTTGAAACATATTCTTATGGGCAAGAAAGAAAGCCAAATGCGACACAAGATAGAAGTTAACTTGCTTAACGAACTCCTTAACCAGTGACTAAGAGGTATATAGAAGAAGAGAGTTTCTTGCTGTGAAAGGACTCATGAGTTAAATACTCAAATACGGGTGAGATATGTGACAAAGACGACTTGGGTCCTTACCATCAAGGACTTTGTAACCGCTTCCAAAAAGAAGGGAAGCCCAAAGGATTGGGAAAAACCTAGCTGAAAGACAAGATTGAATTCAATGGTGATAGTGAAACATTACCGGAAGGTATATCCAGTAGGGGAACCTATTTAAGAAGCGATGAATTCATCCAATACCAACAAGGTCAATAACGTATTCCATGGGACTAGTGGAGCCAATTGAACGAAGTAAATAGCAATTGGGAGTTAAGACTGCCAAGTCCGAGGGAAGGACTTTCCAAAATGGTCAGTAAGACCAGTGACAAGGAAATAGCTCAGAAAATTTCCCTACATGTAGAAAGTGAGACTACCAGTGTTGAACTTGTCCACATTTATAAGTGAGACTGATAAGTTTGAGAATAGTAAACCATGTTAGTTAGGCATAATAACGGGAGGAGTGAGATTTCTAGCGGAGGATTCGGGTCAAGAGAGTTAGGCCCAAGAATTTATAACCCGAGAGTAGAGGGTTTAGGCAGGACCAGTGGAGTCCTTAGTAATAGTAGCATATCGTATTTCAGGTTTAATGAGGCCCAGGAAGTAAAAGGGAGATTAGTAAGGCCGTAATTGAGGCCTATAGATTTTGAGCTAAAAATTTTAGTAATGGATGTGTAAGTCGCAAAGCAGAATAATTTTCCCACTACGAGGAGGGGGGAAACTATTGGATGGAATCCTATATGCATAACGGATGCATATGCTCATGGGTCGGATTGACAGCTACGTGCTGGGACCCAACGATTAGGTTAAGACTGGTAAAGTTTTGTTTCATCCTTGTGAGTAAAGAATTGACCCTAGTGATGTGGGGATGTCACAATTTTTATGAGAATTGTTAACACTAAAATCCGTGTGCGAGTCTGGTTTGGTGGGTATGTCAATGGAGATAGCAAAGTAGGTTTTATTATGGTAATGTTTAGTGACTAATTACCGAATGTTTGAACGATAGTAGATTGAGTGATCAGACTATCGTGCTGAATACTCTGAATGAGTAATTTTACTTTAGTAAGGTGCCAACTAAAATGGGGTTAGGCCTATACATATACATTTATATGAAAACTTCATGATATCGTAGACTTTAGTATGTTGTCTAGTTATATATAATCCCTGTGTGTAGGGATTTACTTACTAATGTGACTGAGGATACATTGTATTATATATATGGCACCGAGAACTTGGGATAGTGAGAGTGCCATATTACATATTATTTTTAAAGGACATAAGAGTGGACGAGTAGAATTTTATGTTAACATACGGAGATGGTAGGAAGGTATATATTATGGACTGAGGGCCTTATGGATCTCGACAACCGACTAAGTTAGGTAGTAGTGTAACGTGGGGTTCCTTGTTTGGATTTTTCTTTACAAAACACTCCATAAATGAAACTAGTGAACGACGGGAGTTGGAGAGAAGTTTAGATAATAGTACATGGGGTTCGTACCTTGGTTAATGTACATATATGAGAATATAATCAGAGTTGATAATTCTATTATGACTTAAGGCCAGTAGAGTCCCCTAATCCTTACGTGAAGATTAATTTAAGAGGATTATATTTGATTTGTGTATTAAGGCACGAGACATAGGCTGTATGGGTGCCCTATGTGACTAAATCTTCATTTTACCCATATTTGGAAATTATGGGATAAGGTAAATATAGAGGTTGAGAAATTAATATTGATATAATGCTTGAGTTATGCATTTGATTTGTATATCTGATTCGTATTGTTGCGATTTATTCATTGTGCTAATTATATTTGAGCATCTATTCCTGTCATATTGTGTATTCCCCATATTTTCTTTTAGTTGGTAGGTTAGCGAGAATTGGGATGCTATGAACTATTTTGGAGAATTTTTTTAGAGCATGGATTTGGAAGATATTTTGATGTATCATTTAGTGGGGTAATTTTAGTTGGAAAATTTTGTTTTTGAGAAAAACTTTTTTGTAATCATTATTGTGGAAATCGAAGTATTATGGACTTGTTGTATTTAAATTGTGGTAATTACATGCTCTATACTCATTATTAATGGTTTTAGTTTAATTTTTATCGTAGTAGCACGTCGTGTGTCTCTTTTCGTTATCCAATCATATATATCAGTTAGGACCATCATTCCCCAAATGTCAATGAGGATGGTTTTACATGAGGCAGCAGATGATAATTGTCATGTGAATTCGATAACATTAAGCTAAGGAAGTTGAAGCTTATTCCATAAGATTTGTCCGAGGCTTACGTTTCACGGGAAACTGTTTTAGAGCAAGGGGGAGGATTTATGACATGCGGTGAGGCAAAGTCACATGGATCAAGGTTTGAGGTACATTTGATAGAATATAAGATGTATCATGTTATAAATGACAATGGTGATGGGATTTTAGGAAGGGAAATATTGCTAAATCCGTTTTACAATGGGTCACATGTCTATTGGTAGAGGGTGGACCATCCGAAACAAGTTGGGTTTCTTCATACATTAGGGATTCCTAAGTAGTAATGGGAAATAATTCCCAAGGATTTTGTCACGGAGGGGTCATGATTCTCTATGGTGATAGCGGATCGGTTGACCAAAGTAGCTCACGTTATGGCAGTTAGGATTGATAATATGCGAGATCTTTATAATCGAGATAGTAAGGTTATATAGGGTACTGTTTAATATTGTGTCCGATTGGGACAAGATCTTTGTTTTTTGATTTTGAAAGAGTGTTTGTGAGGCCATAGGATCGAGTTGTGATTGAGTACGGCCTATTATCCGCAGACGAATGGGCAAAACAAGCGGACTAATTAGATATTGGGAAAATAAATTATACGTGTACTCTTGAATCTTAGGGGAGGACGAGAGCAATCCCTTCCACGAGTTGAGTTTGTGTACAATAACTCATATAAGTTCACTTTTGGGCATAGTGTTAGTTGAGGTATGGAACGGTAAGCCTCGTTGTTTTCCCACTTGTTAGCTAAATGCGGGGGACCAAGTTCTATTGTGAAAATTAGAGATGAGTTTATACTTAGAGTATATAATGTGTGTAGAATATATACTGCACAAATAACCTACCTGTGTGCAACTGTCGCGAGACGATATTGTATGTATCTAAAGAACGATTAATCTACTAAAGTGAGAATAATAGAAAGCTAGATAGTGAATGACTAAATAAGTTTAAGTAGTGAAAGTTAAACGATAAGGATTGGACAAGAACCTGCGTGGCAGGGTAACCTGTAATTTAAAACGAACATACATGAGGTGTTCATTATTAAGGGTACTTAATAGCATAATGTATGGGCGGTAGGGAGTAGTTTACACGTGAGGGCGAGGATGCGATGGGAAACAAATAGCCAGAGTTGTTCTTATCTGGTATACTTTTTCTGAATTTTGGGACGAAATTCCGTTGTAAGGGGGGAAGTATGTAACACCCCATATTTTAATGACTTTTAAAATGGGATTAATTAGAATTAATTATGAGATAATTGAAAATAAATCGGATTTAAATATTACTCATGATCAAAGTAATATGTGATTTATGTTGAATATTACTTGATGATTAAAAGTAATATATGCTTATGACTTTACATATGATTATGATTTTATAAAATTGTCGCGAGTGATGAATACGAAAATTTATGGAAATTAAGTTGGGACGCCCATGTGAGTCGTGTCAGGATTATATTTAAGTGAAAAGAAAAGTAAAATATTTTTATGTCATCCAAATGGTCGTTTCGAGTGCACCAATGTGTCCGAAAGGGCCGAGATAGTCAGAAAAGTGTACCTGGGGGGTTTAGTATGGGTCTTGGGACGATTTTAGGACTAATCCGCAACCCGGGAGAGCATTATGGTAATTTTCATTTTAGGACCTTAATTAATTACGAAATGAATAACGCTATATCAGATGATGTGTCGAGGAAGTTAGGGTTATCGTAATCAAAAGGTGAGGGAAGACGAAGGAAGAATAAGGAGAGAGCTTTCCAAGGTGTTCAAGGCCAAGAACCACCGATTTTGCACCTCCACAACGACCAAAGCATAGATTGGAAGAAGATGATCGTTCCTATACCACTCAAATTTATTGAAATAAACTTGCAACTTTAAGGCAAGTCTCTATCTTGCTGATCTTGGGTTGATACAACATCTATGTTAGAATAGGAGGAACAATTACATGTTTTTATGGAGATTTAATGTATTTGGAAGACAAAAACTCACATGTTTGAATAGAAACCATGTTAGGTTGATATCCTTGTTACATGTAGAACATCTATCATGGATTTTAATGATTCTTAAAGGAATAAATATGGAAATATTATGCGGTTCTTGAAATAATATGGTAAACTAGGGTTTAAGGCAAATTCATGAATTTTACCCATTTAATGATGATTCCTTTAGGAGTTAATCAAGATTTTGCGTTAAATATTGTTCATAAATGTTACTATAATGTTTGTGATGGTTAGGAGTTTGGGATGAATTAAAAGAGGTTTTGAGGATTAAAGTTGATGAAACTCATAGGCCTAAATGTGAAGAAAATCGCAGACCAATATCTAAGCGATCGATCGATCGACTGGATCGATCGATCGACTATTTCCATCGATCGATCGACTCCTCCTCGAATTTAAATCTAGTTCACTTTTAATGTTTAATCCAACCCCAATTTATAAGGACCCGTAGACATAATTTAAATACCATGATGGGACTTGGGAAGGACCAATAGGGTTATATAAAATGGGTTATGAACGTGTGTGTGATAAATTGGACGTTGTGAAAGTTAATGACAACTTAGGACAGTGGGATATAGAGAGTGCGTCTACTGTTATTTTACATATCAAAATGATACAGTTTGAGGGTTCAGAAGTACTTGGGAAGTTATGGTAAATGAGAAAAAGGATGAGTTAATTATACTTAGGATATGGGTGTTACGTGCCATGTATGGTTATAATATGTAATGGGTTGTGTGTGTACCTATCTGAATAATGTAAATATATATATATATATATATATATATATATATATATATATATGAGTGTATGTATATTTATTATATGAATATCTGTGTTGAATCATACCCGTGCTACTTGCTATCACAGAGGTTTCCGCGCCGGGGCAGTCTTATTATATGTGCCCTTTGGGGGAATATTTACTTATACCCTAAAATATAGAATCCTTTGTACAGGCTATCTGAGAATGATAGTACAGATGGTCCTAAGAGACGTGAGGATATGCGTTAACCTCTTAGTGACTTGGAACTATGATTCCCTCCAATATGTGTATTTTGTGTTAGTACAGTTTGAAAGTTGATCCGAACTAGTATTTCCCTTATTTGTACGAGGTGTACAGGGACTTGATAGTAGAGTGTGCCTACATTATAATTTAGTTTGGGGTTCCTTGTTAGTATATATATCCTTAGTGATAAATATATGTACTCGGGATTCATCTACTGTGTTTGTAAGAAGAAAGAAATCGAATAATGATATTTAATGACTTAAGTGTTTGAGAACTTAAGGCCGTATTGATTGATATATATATATATATATATATATATATATATATATATATATATATATATATATATATATATATATATGATCGACTTGTTAAATTCAGAAATTTGATAAAAAAAAATTATAATTATGCGAAAACATGAATAAGGGTTGATAAGAGAAGACTAGGTGTAGAATAGTTAACTAGGATAGCCTTAACTAAAATAGTTAGTAGTGCGTAAGGCGAGCACACTAGTTAAAAGGTGAGAATTCCTAAGTGAGGGTAACACAACTAAAATGTATGGAGTATCTTCTAGTAAGCATTTAAATACATGCTAAAGTGCTTTTAAAATTATAACTATCGGGCTCTGACCTGTTTATTGTCATCTCTTCTCTCCCTATTATATATATATATATATATATATGTGTGTGTGTGTGTGTGTGTGTGTGTGTGTGTGTTATATTAGGTGTCCAGCCACAGGGACACCAAGCTTAGATCATTGGACTGATTGACATTCTGCTACTGGTGTGGGAGTTATAGGTCCTTGCATTTAAACGCTTCATCTGTATCATCTCAGTTTCATTATTAGTCACTTCATATAGGGCACGTGTCGCCCATTTCCATCTTTTATTTTATTCAGAGAGATATTTTACTCTTTTGGTTTTAGCATTTAGTTTGAATTGGGTTTGTCATTATTATTTATTCTTGGTTTGAGATATTTTTAGTGGAATGTTTACTCCAGTGTATTTAGTTCAGTTGGATGGTTAGCACCTATTACAATTGTGTTCTTTAGAATGGTGAATATTTTATCGAGTATGATCGCTGGAATTTAATTAATAAAATTAAAAATTTTGGCACTTAACTTAATTATTTATTAGGTGATTGTGCTACGTGCCATTTATGGTTAGAATATTCTATAGGTCGTGGGTGTACCTATCTGAATAATGTAAATGTATATATGAGTCTATGTATATTTATTATATGAATATCTGTGTTGAATCATACCCGTGCTACTTGCTATCACGGAGGTTTTCGCGTCGGGACAGTCTTATTATATGTGCCCATTGGGGGAATATTGACTTATACCCTAAAACATAGAATCCTTTGTACATGCAATCTGATAATGATAGTACAGATGATCCTAAGATACGTGAGGGTATGCGTTAACCTCTTAGTGACTTGGAACTATGATTCCCTCCAATATGTGTATTTTTTGTTAGTACAGTTCGAAAGTTGATCCGAACTAGTATTTCCCTTATTTGTACAAGGTGTACAGGGACTTGATAGCAGAGCATGCCTACATTATAATTTAGTTTGGGGTGACATGTTAGTATATATATCCTTAGTGATAAATATATGTACTCGGGATTCATCTACTGTGTTTGTAAGAAGAAAGAAATCGAATAATGATATTTAATGACTTAAGAGTTTGAGAACTTAAGGCCGTATATATATATATATATATATATATATATATATATATGAACGACTTGTTAAATTCAGAAATTTGATAAAAAAAAATTTAATTATGCGAAAACATGAATAAGGGTTGATAAGAGAAGACTAGGTGTAGAATAGTTAACTAGGATAGCCTTAACTAGAATAGTTAGTAGTGCGTAAGGCGAGCACACTAGTTAAGTGGTGAGTATTCCTAAGTGAGGGTAACACTACTAAAATGTATGGAGTATCTTCTAGTAAGCATTTAAATACATGCTAAACTGCTTTTAAAATTATAACCATCGGGCTCTGGCCCGTTTATTGTCATCTCTTCTCTCCCTATTATATATATATATATATATATATATATATATATATATATATATGTGTGTGTGTGTGTGTGTGTGTGTGTGTGTGTGTGTGTGTGTGTGTGTGTGTGTGTGTGTGTGTTATATTAGGTGTCCAGCCACAGGGACACCAAGCTTAGATCATTGGACTGATTGACATGCAGCAACTGGTATGGGAGTTGTAGGTCCTTGCATTTAAACGCTTCATCTGTATCATCTCAGTTTTATTATCAATCACTTCATATAGGGCACGTGTCGCCCATTTCCATCTTTTATTTTATTCAGAGAGAGATCTTACTCTTTTGGTTTCAGCATTTAGTTTGAATTGGGTTTGTCATTATTATTTATTCTTGGTTTGAGATATTTTTAGTGGAATGTTTACTCCAGTGTATTTAATTCAGTTGGATGGTTAGCACCTATTACAATTGTGTTCTTTAGAATGGTGAATATTTTATCGAGTATGATCGCTGGAATTTAATTAATAAAATTAAAAATTTTGGCACTTAACTTAATTATTTATTAGGTGATTGTGCTACGTGCCATGTATGGTTAGAATATGCTATAGGTCGTGGGTGTACCTATCAGAATTATGTAAATGTATATATGAGTCTATGTATATTTATTATATGAATATCTGTGTTGAATCATACCCATACTACTTGCTATCACGGAGGTTTTCGCGTCGGGGCAGTCTTATTATATGTGCCCATTGGGGGAATATTGACTTATACCCTAAAACATCGAATCCTTTGTACAGGCTATCTGAGAATGATAGTACCGATGGTCCTAAGAGACGTGAGGGTATGCGTTAACCTCTTAGTGACTTGGAACTATGATTCCCTCCAATATGTGTATTTTGTGTTAGTACAGTTTGAAAGTTTATCCGAACTAGTATTTCCCTTATTTGTAGGAGGTGTACAGGGGCCTGATAGCAGAGTATGCCTACATTATAATTTAGTTTGAGGTGCCTTGTTAATATATATATCCTTAGTGATAAATATATGTACTCGGGATTCATCTACTGTGTTTGTAAGAAGAAAGAAATCGAATAATGATATTTAATGACTTAAGTGTTTGAGAACTTAAGGCCGTATTGATTGATATATATATATATATATATATATATATATATATATATATATATATATATATATATATATATATATATATATATATATATATATATATATATATATGATCGACTTGTTAAATTCAGAAATTTGATAAAAAAAAATTATAATTATGCGAAAACATGAATAAGGGTTGATAAGAGAAGACTGGGTGTAGAATAGTTAACTAGGATAGCCTTAACTGGAATAGTTAGTAGTGCGTAAGGCGAGCACACTTGTTAAGAGGTGAGAATTCCTAAGTGAGGGTAACACAACTAAAATGTATGTAGTATCTTCTAGTAAGCATTTAAATACATGCTAAACTGCTTTTAAAATTATAACTATCGGGCTTTGAACCGTTTATTGTCATCTCTTCTCTCCCTATTATATATATATATATATGTGTGTGTGTGTGTGTGTGTGTGTTATATTAGGTGTCCAGCCACAGGGACACCAAGCTTAGATCATTGGACTGATTGACATGCTGCAGCTGGTGTGGGAGTTGTAGGTCCTTGCATTTAAACGCTTCATCTGTATCATCTCAGTTTCATTATCAGTCACTTCATATAGGGCACGTGTTGCCCATTTCCATATTTTATTTTATTCAGAGAGATATTTTACTCTTTTGGTTTGAGCATTTAGTTTGAATTGGGTTTGTCATTATTATTTATTCTTGGTTTGAGATATTTTTAGTGGAATGTTTACTCCAGTGTATTTAATTCAGTTGGATGGTTAGAACCTATTACAATTGTGTTCTTTAGAATGGTGAATATTTTATCAAGTATGATCGCTGGAATTTAATTAATAAAATTAAAAACTTTGGCACTTAACTTAATTATTTATTAGGTGATTGTGCTACGTGCCATGTATGGTTAGAATATGCTATAGGTCGTGGGTGTACCTATCTGAATAATGTAAATGTATATACGAGTCTATGTATATTTATTATATGAATATCTGTGTTGAATCATACCCGCGCTACTTGCTATCACGGAGGTTTCCGTGCCGGTGCAGTCTTATTCTGTGTGCCCACTGGGGGAATATTGACTTGTACCCTAGAACATAGAATCCTTGGCGTAGGCTATCTGACAATGATAGTACACACAGTCCTAAGAGACGTGAGGGTATGTGCTGACCTCTTAGTGATTTGGAACTATGCTTCGCCTCCAATATGTGTATTTTTTGTTAATACAGTTCGAAAGTGGGTCCGAACTAATATTTTCCTTATATGTACGAGAGGTATAGGGAATTGATAGCAAAGTATGCATAAACCATAGTTTAGTTTGGGGTGGCTTAATAGTATGCGTATCGTTAGTGTTAAATATATATACTCGGGATTCATCTACTATGTTTGTACAAAGAAAGAAATTGAATAATGATATTAATGACTTAAGTGTTCGAGAACTTAAGGCCGTATATATATATATATATATATATATATATATATATATGTGTGTGTGTGTGTGTGTGTGTATGTGTGTGTGTGTGCTTGACTTGTTAAATTCAGAAATTTGATCATGTATAAATTATAATTATGCGACAACATCAATAAGGGTTGATGAGAGGAGAGTGGATGTAGAATAGTTAACTGAGTTAGCATCAACAATAATAGTTAGTAGTGCGTTTGGCGTGCACACTAGTTGAAAGGTGAGAATTACCAAGTGAGGGTAATGCAACTAACATGTATGGTGTATCTTCTAGCAAGCATTTAAATACTTACTAAATTGCTTTTAAAATTATAACTATCGGGCTCTGACCCGTTTACTGTCATCTAGTTTATCCCTCTTGTATATATATATATGTATATATATATATATATAAATATATATATATATATATATATATATATATATATATATATATATATATATATATATATATATATATTATATTATGTGTCCAGCCACAGGAATGCAAAGCTTAGACTGTTGGATGGATTGACATGTTGCAACTGGTGTGGGAGTTGAAGGTCCTTAAATTTAGACGATTTATCTTGATCATCTCAATCTCATTCTCAGTCACTTCATATAGGGCACGTGTTGCCCATTTCCATATTTTATTTTATTCAGAGAGATATTGTACTCTTCTCGTTTTAGCATTTAGTTTGAATAGAGTTTGTGATTATTATTTATTCTTGTTTTGAGATATTTTTACTGGAATGTTTACTCCAGTTTATTTAATTCAGTTGGATGGTTAGCACCTATTACTATTGTGTTCTTTTTTGAAGGGTGAATGTGTTATCTAGTATGATCGTTGGAATTTAATTATTAAAATTAAAATTTTTGACACTTAGCTTAATTATTCATGAGGTGATAAATAAAGAAATTATTTTTCAACAGTGATGCTAAGAATGAACCAACCGGATACTTTGCTTTAATTTAATAAAGGACTGATCACCCGGTATTTAATTAGGCGGGGTGTCACATGCAGCCTGTGGAGTCTTGCGAATATTGAAATACCTTTGGCACTTGTCACACTTTTTAGCAAAAGTTGCATAATCCGCTCGCATTATTGGCCAGTGGTATCCTTGTGAACTTATTCACTGCAGAAGTGTTATTCCTATAATGTGATCTCCACAAGATCCTTCATGTACTTCTTGAATTAGGTCTAGAACCTATGATGGATGAACGTAACACTGAAAATTAACTATCAATCCTCCCCTCTACAAAACTCCCTTATCTAGCACATATCTGGAAGCTTTATACTTCAACTTTTTGGCTTCAACTATATCTTCTAGAAAAGTTCCTTCTTCAATACATGCTCTGATGGGATCCATCCAAGATGTCCCCATGTCTACAGCGATAAATTTTTTTATCAAATCCTCATCTATACTCCTATTGGTCAAAATCTCAATGGGAATAGTTCGTCGAAGTTCAACTCTGGTAGCTGAATCTAGCCGAGCAAGAGAATCTGCTCGGGCATTTTCCACTCTTGGGATCTATTCATCTGAATAGCTGGTAATTTTTCTATTACCTCTATTTCTTTGGACATGTATATGCCTGTTAATTAGCCTTTGGCTCCATACAAGCTCAATATTTGATTTACTACCAACAGGGAATCACTATATGCAACAACTTACTTGACATTTTATGATTGAGCTAGACTTAAGACCACAATGAGAGCTTCATATTCTGCTTCGTTATTTGAGGCATGGAATTAAAATTGCATGGCATATTCAATATCAATATTATCTGGAGTGTTATGTATTATACCTGCTCTACTTCCTGTTGCACGAGATGTCCCACCAACATACAAGATCCATATTAGGAGATCGTCTTCAAACGCTTGGTCTATCAAAATCCCACAGTGGAATGTTTTTCTCCTTTTTCCCTCACTTTTTAGACATCTCATGTGTTCGGGAAGAAGAATCTGGTAGGTTGGCAACGGCTTCTTCTGGTAAAAGTTCCTTGGGAGCTTGACTGTCAACAACTTATTTCACTTTATTTTCTCTAGATCCTTCCTCGGCCTACATATTTTATTGCTCGGGAATCTCGGGGTAAGTGAATTCAGCTACGAAATTTGCTACTGCTTGGCCCCTTAGAGAAGACCTTGGTTCATATATAATATCATACTCCCTTAATTCCACTTCCCAACACGTTAATCTGTCAGACTTCTCCGGCTTGTGAAAATCCTGCCTTAGTGGCATATCTGTGTACACTCGTATGGGCTTGAAAATAAGGCTTCATGCGTCTAGATGCTTAAATCAATGCTAGTGCCAACTTTTCTAGGCGAGGGTACCTAATTTTTTCTCCTCGAAATGCTTTACTGGTGTAGTAAACAAGCTTTTGAAATCCATTCTCCTCTCTAATCAAAGCAAAGCTCGCGGCTGATTCAGAAACCGCTAAGTACAGGTACAATTTCCCCCCCATAATTGGTCGGGACAGCAGTGATGGGGGTGACCCCAAATACGTTTTCAACTCCAGAAAAGCTGTCTCACATTCTTCGTTCCATTAAAAACTCTTTCTGAGTACTTTAAAGAAGTGTAGTCACTTGTCTGTATCTCAGGACACAAATTTGTTCAGATCTACTACTCGCCCAGTTAGCCTTTGTACATGATTTTTTCAAGTTGGGGATTGCATCTCAACCAGTTCCTTGATTTTATCTGGGTTTACTTCAATTTCCCTTTGATTTACTATGTACCCGAGTAACATTCCTTTCTACACTCCAAACATGCACTTGGTCAGGTTCAATGTCATCTAGTGTTTTTCCATTTGGTCGAAAGTCTGGCTGAGGTCTGTAATATGATCAGACGCTTTTTTCTCTTTATCAGTATATCATCTACATAAACTTCCATGATTTTGCCTATTTTCTCTTCAAAGACTTTATTCACCAACCTTTGATACGTTCCACCTGCATTTTTTAAACCAAAAGGCATAACATTATGATAGTAAGTTCCTCGGGGGTGATGAAAGAAGTGTTCTCCTTATCTTCAGGCTTCATTTTGATCTCGTTATAACCAAAATAAGCATCCATAAAACTGAGTAACTCATGTCCTAAGGTAGCATCCACAAGCTGATCTATTCGGGGCAAAGGAAAGTGATTCTTTGGGAATGCTTTGTTAAGATCTGTGAAGTCTACGCACATCCTCCACTTGTTATTTTTCTTCTTGACCATAACTACATTGTCCAACCAATCTGGATATTTCATCTCATCCATAAAGGTATCTTTTTGAATCTTTTCAACCTCCTCTTGTGTGGCTTGGTTCTTTTTGGGGCTGAATACTCTTCGTCTCTACTTTACCATCTGGACTTCTTTATTAATATTGATCTCGTGGAAAAGGAAGCGAGGATCAATTCCTGGCATATCTTTGTGACTCCAGCCGAACACATGTTTTCTCTGTCTAAGGAAGATCACTAGTTCCTATTTAAGAAGAAGATCCAGTATTGTTCCAATTTAAGTGGTGCGCTTCGTTTTGTCATCATCTAACACAATAATTTATGTTGCCTACACAATGCCCTTCACCATCTCTGTTTCCATCATTGGATATAAGGTTTCAACCTCAGATTTTTCATTAGGTTCAAAGGTATCGACTTGGTAAGTGGTGGTTTTCTTATTTATTTCTTTCAGATCTTTCTGCTTGACAGATAAATAGTAGCATTCCTGAGATACTTTTTGGTCACCCTTCACAACTCCTATGCTAAAGTTGATTAGGAATTTCAAGCATTCATGAATAGTAAAGGGAACTGCCTCAAAAATTTTCAGCCTAACTCTTCCCATAATTACGTTCTAAGCTGAATGGATGTTTTTATCCATTACAAATAAATGAATTTTCTCTGTTCGGTTGGCTGGACATGTGTCAATCATCACTTCCATTTTAATGCTTCCCAAAGGGAAGACTTTATCACCTGCAAAACCTTTAGTGGTCGAGGATAGGGATCTAATTGGCTGAGCTTAAATTCCAGGCTACTAAAACAAGGATAAAACATTATATCTACCGAGTTACCATTATCTACTGACACCCTCAAAATAATGGCATTATCCTTTCTGATTTTAATTGCCAGAGGATCGTCATTGGGATACAATACTCCTTAGAGATCATTTGTAGAGAAGCATATTACCATCTTATCTTTATTAACCTTCCTTGGTCTGTCTTCCTCAGTAAGATTAATCCTCTTTATGTACGAGCAAGCTTGAGCCTCATTGAGGTAAGCTTTTTGCTCTGCAGTATGATATCCTCCTCCTGCATCTCCACTTGTAATCATTTGGCAATCAAAAGAACCAAAACTGAATGTGAATACCTCACATTTCGGAGCTTTTTGGGTAAATCGGGATCATCATACCTGTCATCTTCATGATCCTTTTTCTTCTATTCTCTAGGTCTGTAAGGAGATTTTGAATTGTGCCGAGCTCCTTCATTATTCTACCGATCAACAAATTGATTCAATTTTTATCTACGGATAAGAGTTCCAATATCATTTTCAGGGGCAATATAGCGACCCATCATGTGACCATGGTCTTTATGGAACTCATAGTACTTAGTTATATCCCTCTTGGTAGGGGAACTCCTCAATTTATTAGGCCAACACACATCTTTATTGTGTTTGATCTCCTCCAAGATATGATGAATGCCCATGGTTAGTGGAGTGTAGTTATTATACTTCTTTAGCCTTTATATAATTCCTTTCGATTTTGACTCATTGTGCTCCTCAAAATCTTTTTGATCCTTCGTGTCATTTTTGCCTTCATCTTTTACTCTCGAGCTCCGCTTGGATGCCATTGCTCACTCAGAATTCATGATTTTGGCTGCTTTGGCCATTAATTCTTTCACGGTCTTTGGGGGATACTTAGAAAGTTTATAATAGAGCTTCTTCAGGAGAAATTCACTCACAAAGGTTGTTGTAGCAGTTTTCTCCTCATAATCCACAACCTCCAGCTTCACGTTATTGAAATGAGTGATGAAGTCCCTGGTGCTCTCTCCTTCCTTATGTCGTAGACTGAGAAAATGTTCTACCCCTTTTATACACTTGGCTTCAAAATAAAAGTTCCTAATAAATAGCTCGGCCAACTCGTTAAAATTAGAAATTTGTCCTGGAAGAAGGCTATTGTACTAAATTTGGGAAATCTAGTGATTGTTCCAGAGAATGCTCTACACCTCATTTCGTCGGGAACGGCATAAATATCAGAGGTTACTTGGTATTGCTAAATATGGAGGACCGAGTCAGTTTTTCCATCATATTTGGGTGTAACCAGTGGATCTTTGAACTTTACTGGAGTGGGGAAATCCATAATTGCTTGTACGAAGGGAGATCGTTTTACAAAGATTCTTTGTGGTAGGTTTTCTTCCTTAGACATCTCTCCTAGCCTGTCCCCCAATCTCTGGATAGAACATTTCCAAGAATTTTGCCAGCATCATACCTATGCATTATTGCATTGTTGTTCGCTAAACTTTCTCCTTGGGATTATTGATCAGCCCAAGCAATACATCGTG
Source organism: Sambucus nigra (assembly GCA_949130495.1). Taxonomy (NCBI): domain Eukaryota; kingdom Viridiplantae; phylum Streptophyta; class Magnoliopsida; order Dipsacales; family Adoxaceae; genus Sambucus; species Sambucus nigra. The sequence goes on from OX422215.1 coordinate 439,593,787, forward strand.
CGTTCGATCTATACTGGGAAGAGCCTTCCCTTAGATTAGATCATCATCGAGTGTTTCCCGACATTGCCCTAAACAATCGAAGGGAGAAGTCCAACTTATACTTTCTAAAGCACTTAGCGTCTCTAGAGAGTAGGACTGTTTATTGAAGGATTCTGACCCCTTGAGTAATGAATTTGACCATGGGTGATAGGAAGTATCCCTTGTAGTTCTTGACAGACTTCGCCTACCACCTCTTAGTGGTGGTGGCGATGGCGGTATATTTCCATGGGAAAATAGATTAGATACTCCTGCTTGAAGTGTTTACACGAGTTGCCAGATAGGGTCCTGTATAGCCTCTTGGCCTCTTACAAGACTGACCAGAGTTATAGTTAACTCATTCGGTGTTGGTGGGGAAGAAGGGACAGGATGAATGCCATCGTTCCTGAGACTTAATTCAGGAATATCAACCATTTATGTGTTTGAATAAATGAGAACTATTAGAAATACATTTCCACAGACGGCACCAATCTGTTGATGCAAAACACTAGATTGATCTAATTAGTGGATCACATATAAATATAAGAAAAAGAGACAAAGGATTTTTAAAGTGGTTCGGATAAAGGAAAAGCCTATGTCCACTGTTGTGTATTGCCTTGGGCTTGTTCAATTGATTCTTGTCTCGTTTTTCATGTACCTTGGATGTAGGGTTTACAAGGTATTTATAGCCCCTTGAGGGTATACAAGAGTCGGAATATTAAAGGATGGAATGGCTTTATAACATAGACTTTTACATCTGTACAATGTTAGTAACGTATACAACTACTAGCTATTTACTGTCATTGTTTGGTCGGTCTTCCTTGTATTGGTCAGGCTTCTTTAATCAGTTGGTCACCATTCCTTTAGTTGGTCGGTGACTCACCCTTGCTGACTTGGATTAATTCCCAGATGGATAACACGTGTTCATACATGAATGGTCCACGTAGCAGGATAAGTTTTGGAATCAACACCCTTAAGCATCAATTACCAATGAATACATAGGTTTTACTAGCTTACTTAGATTAAAATCTAAATTTAGCACAAGTTACCCATGTGTCTCCAAAGGTTTTACTAATGTACCTAAATTTTTAGGTTTTCAGCATTAGTTACCAGGTGTGACCAAGTGTATATGGAATATGTGTCTACATTCTTCTTGAGGAATCTTCACAACGTTCTTCCTTTACTTTGCCCAGTAGGATAAAGATCTTGTTTTATCCTTATATTTATTGACCAAGTTTCTTGAGGACTTAAGATCCTGCTATACTTGGGTTTTTATCTGATGCTGATCAAGTTATGTTTATGTCGAGCAACTTTTTTCCTGAGCTGACTAACATATGATATCAATCAATTGTGTGATGTTGTTTTGATGGACGTGTTCTGAGTAGCGACCAATGATGGGGTTTTTGAAGTTTTTCTGGAAACTTGATACTTGATATTATAGTGCATAACACTAGTACTACCATGAAAATTATAAAATAAAAATGGAAGGAATCATCATTATATATATACTGAAATTTGATATTGAACTGAGTACAATTGATTACATAATTGGTATTACTTCCTAAGGTCATAGGAATGCCATGGATTCTTAAAATTCTTCTCCTTCCAGAGTCTCAATTCTGTAGGTCCTAGGTCAAACAACTGCTGAAATATGGTATGGCCCATGCCAGTTGGCCTCAAGTTTGTTGTTCTTTTGGATAATCTTTTTCAGCACATAATCTTCTTCACTTAGGTTAGTCGGCTTAATACGCTTGTTGTATAAATGTGATGTTTGTTGCTGGTAAGCAGCGTTTCTCAAAGATGCATCTTCACGTACTTCTGCCAACATATCCAAATCCAATCTTCACATTAGATCACTTACATGAGAGTTAAATTTCAAAACTCTATGGGATAGAAGGCCTAATTCAGCAGGTATAAATGATTCAGTCCCAAATGCCATCATGTATGGAGATTCTCCAATTGCAGTTCTCGGGGTTATTCGGTATGCCCACAGAATAGAATGTAGCTCGTTGATCCAATTTCCCTTAGCATCATCAAGTATTTTTTTCAACCCATTGATAAGAGTTCTATTTTTAACTTCATTTTGCCCATTACTCCGAGGATGACTTGGAGCAGAATGTAGGTTTTGGATATTAAACTGAGCATAGTAGGCAATAAATTCATCATTGTCAAATTGTGTTCCATGGTCGGTGATAAAGGCATAGGGAAGACTATATCTACAAATGATATTCTTACAAATGAATTGGTAAACCTTCTCATAAGGCATGTCTATCAATGGTTCTGCCTCAACCCACTTCGTAAAGTATTCCACGCAAAAAGCAAGTACTTGAATCTTCCTCGGGTGGTCGGTAATGGCCCGACCAAGTCTATACCCCATATGACAAATGTCTAAGGTGAAGTGATTGGGGTTAGATCAACCTGTGGAGTTTTGCTAATACTATAATACTTTTGGCATTTGTCACATTTTCTAGCAAAGGCTGGATAATCTGCTCTTATTGTAGGACAATAGTATCCATGTGCACTGATTTGCTGCATCAGTGTTCTTCCTTCTATATGGGCTCCACAAGATCCTTCTTACACCTCTTGAATCAAGTCTGGAAACTCTAATGGGTGAACTCAATGCTATAGGTTAACTATTACCCCTCTCATGTATAACACTCCTTTATCTAGAACATATCTAGTAGCCTTATATTTCAACGTTTTGTCCTCAACCATGTCTATTGGCAGAGTTCCTTCTTCGATGTAAGCTCGGATGGGATCCATCCAAGATGGTCCCATGTCTACTGCAATAAAATTGATCATCAGGTTTTCATCTGTACTTCTATTTGCTAGAAGCTCGATAGGAATAGTTCATTGGAGCTCAATTTTGGTTGTTGAATCCAACCGAGCAAGTGCATCTCCTCGGGCATTATCCAGTCTTGGAATTCTACACGTGCAAACTGCAGGAAATATTGCTATTATTTTTAATGTGTTGGACAAATACCTGGTCATCAATTATTCTTTATCTCCATACAAGCTCAATATTTGATTCACCACTAGCTCAGAATCACTGTGCGCCACAACTTACTCGGCATTCAGTGATTAGGCCAAACTCAAGCCCACAATGAGAGCTTTATATTCTACTTCATTATTTTAGGCCTGGAATTGGAATCTCAAAGCATATTCAATATCTATTCCATTCGGTGGGTTAAGTATTATACTTGCTCCACTACCGGTTGCGCAAGATGACCCATCAACATACATGTTCCATGTTGGGATGTTGTTGTCAAATGCTTGGTCTGTCAAGCTCCTATAATGGAATGTTTTTCTCCTCGCTTCCTCATACTTCCCTGACATATTCTGAGCTCTAGAAGAGGAATCATGTAGTCAGCAATGATTTCTTCTTACCTTTATTCTAATGAACATTGCTCGGGGCATTGATTGATAACACCTCTTATCCTAATTCTTATTCTTTTTGCCTATCTTGTTGCTCAGGAATCTCGGGGTAAGTGAAGGTTGCAATGCGATCATCTATAGCTAGACCTTTTAAAGAAGATCTTGGCTCATAAACAATATCATACTCCCCTAATTCTACTGCCCATTACATTAATCTGCCAAACTTCTCTAATTTGTGCAAGGCTTGCGTTAGTGGCATATTAGTGTATACTACAATTATGTGGTCTTGAAAGTAGGGATTCATCCATCTGGATGCCTTAATAAGTACCAATGCAACTTCTCTAGGCATGGGTAGTTGATTTCTGCTCCTCGAAAAACTTTATCAATGTAGTAGACTGGTTTTTGAACTCTGTTTTCATCTCAGATTATGGAAAAACTTACAGCTGATTTAGAAACAGCTAAGTACAAATACAATCTTTCCCCTAAAATTAGTCGGGAGAGTGTGGGAGGTGACCCCAACTACTTTTTTAACTCTAAAAAATCCTGTTCTCATTCGTCATTCCATTAGAAACTCTTTCTCAGTACTTTAAAGAATGGCTCGGGACAAAAATCTATTCAGAGACAAATCTATTCATAGATTCTACACGCCCAGTTAGACTTTTTACATCCTTCTTGCAACTAGGGGCCTGCATCTCAATCAGTGCCTTGATCTTATCTGGGTTTGCTTCAATTGCCCTTTGATTTATTATGTATCTGAGGAACATTCCTTCATGTACTCCAAACATGCACTTGGTCGGGTTTAGTCTCATCCGGTGTTTCTCCAGCTGGTTAAAAGTTTGGTTGAGGTTGTCAATATGATTCGACGCGCTTTTTCTCATTATCCGCATATAATCCACATAAACTTCCATGTTTTTGCCTATTTTCTCTTTAAAGACTTTAGTCACCAATCTCTAATAAGTTGCACCTGTATTTTTCAAACCAAATGGTATAACATTATAACAGTAAATTCCTCGGGGTGTATTGAAGGAAGTGTTCTCCATGTCTTCAGGCTTCATTTTGATCGGGTTTTCATGTCCCAATATAACATCCACAAGCTGATTAATTCGTGGCAAAGGAAAATGATCCTTTGGGCATTCTTTGTTCAAATCAGTGAAGTTTACGCACATTCTCCAATGATTATTCTTTTTCTTGACCATAACTATATTGGACAACCAATCTGGACACTTCACTTCATTGATAAAAGAATCTTTTTAAATCTTTTCAACTTCCTCCTATATTGCTTGGTTCTTCTTGGGGTTGAACACTATTCTCCTCTGCTTTACAGGCTTGGCCACTTTGTTAACATTGAGTTCATGGCAAAGAAAGTTCGGATTAATCCCTGTCATATCTTCATGATTCCATGCGAACACATGCTTTCTTTGTCTAAGGAATTTCATTAGTTCACGTTTAAGAGCAGGATCCAGTGTTGCTCCTATTTGAGTGGTGCGTTGTGGCTTGTTATCATCCAACATAATGCTTTATGTTTCCTTTACTATCTGGACCTTCACCAATTCTGTTTCCTCCCTTGGATCTTAGGTCTTAACCTCGAATTCTTCATCAGTTTCAGAGGTGTCCATTTGGTAAGTGGTGGTTTTCTTATTTATTTCTTCTAGATCTTCTTGCTCAGCAGATAAGTAGTACCATTCCCGAGCAACTTTTTGGTCCCCTTTTACAACAACTACCCCAAAGTTGGTTGGGAACTTCAAAAATTAATGGACTCTAAATGGTACGACTTCGAACTTCTTCAACCTTACTCTTCCAATAATCATGTTATCAACCGAATGAACATTTTTGTCCATTACAAAGAAATGTATCTTCTCTGTTTGGCTGGTTGTCCAAGTGTCAATTAACATTTCCACCTTAATTGTTCCCAAATGGAATACTTTCTCACCAGAAAAACCTATTAAAGGTCTATGTTAGGGCTCCAATTGGCTCAGTTTAAAATCTGGACTTTTAAAGCAATGATAAAACATAATATCTGTCGAGCTACCATTATCAATTAATATTTTAGAAATAATGATAACCTGCTTTTTGACTTTGATTATTAGAGGATCATCATGGGGGTACAATACTCCAGAGAGATCATTTTTAGAGGATCTGATCACCAACTTATCTTTATTTACCTTCCTCGGTCGATATTCTAGAGCTAGATTGATTCTCTATATATAGGAACAAGCTTGAGCCTCAATTAGGTAAGCCATCCTTTCTACTGTATGATCTCTTCCTCCTGCATCACCACCTGTAATCATTTTACAATAAAAATAACCAAAGATGACTATGAATACCTCACGTTCTGGTTGCCTGGGCTTCTTGGGTTGGTCGGTATCATCCTCCTAGTTATCTTCATGATTCCTTTTTTTCTCGTCCCTGGGATTACAAGGAGATTTTGACCTTTATCGAGCTCATTCATTGTTCTGTCGATCAACAAACTGGTTCAATTTACCTCTTCGAATGAGAGTTTTAATTTCATTCTGCAGAGTAATATAACCATTTGTCGTGTGATCATGGTCCCTGTGAAAATCACGGTATATGGACTTATCCCTTTTTATACGAGAGCTCCTCAACTTCTCTGGTCATCGTACATATTTGTTATGTTTAATTTCCTCCCAAACATGATGAATACCCATTTTTAATGGAGTGTAATTATTATACTTATGGAGCCAGTCTTTAATCCCTTTTGGATTTGATTCCCTATGTTCATTGGAATCTTTGTGTTCCTTCCTGTCAGTTTTTATTTCTCCTTTTGTCCCCGAGCTCCTCTTAGCTGTCATTGCCTCCTCTGCTTTCATGATCTTAGCTACTTTTGCCATTAACTCGGTCATTGTCTTTGGGGGGGTCTTTAGAAAGCGTATAGTAGAGTTTAATGAGTGATATAATCTCTAGTACTTTCTCCTTCCTTTTATCTCACACTAAGTAAATGAGCAACCCTTTTTACTGGTTTGGCCCCAAAGGTAATGAATAGCTCGGCCAGCTGATTGAAGCTGGAAATTTTTCCCCAATGAAGGCTATTGTACCAGATTTGAATAGGACCAGTAATTATTTTGAAGAATGATCTGCACCTCATCTCAACGGAGATGACATATATGTCAGTTGTTGCTGGATATTGCTCGATATGAAGGACAGGGTCAGTCTTCCCATCATATTTCGGTGTGACGACAGGAGCTTTAAACTTTGGAAGTGTGGGAAAATCCACAATAGCTTGTATAAAACGAGATCCTTTCATAAATCTTTTTTCCAATGGGTTCTTGTATTTAGCTATTTCTCCCAATCTATCCTCCAAGCACTGGATGGAGACCTTCCATGCGTTGTTTCCAGCATTGAATTTTTGTGTTACAACTTTTTCATTCCTACCAACTGTTTATGCTGAACTTTCTCCCTACGATTGTTGCTCGGTGCAGGAAGTTCATCGGGCATCTGATTTAAATTGGGAAGATCCTTCCCTTTGATCCTCTGTCATTGAGCATTCCTCGATAATGCCCTAGGAACATATATATTTCCCCTGGGTCCCAAATGATTAAAAGGAGATGCTTGGCTAAACCTTTCTAAGGCACTCAATCTTTCAGGAGTAAAAGACTGATCATCATAGGGATCCGATGTTCTGAGAGAAGAACTTGCTCCTGGGAGATAAGAGGTATCTCTAGTAGTCCTGGAATTACTATGCCTGCTGCTTCTTGGAGGAGGAGGTGGCATATTTCCATGAGCAAGTAAGGAAGGTGACTTGGATTGAAAGGTCTGAGCTCACTGCCTCATGGTAACTTGCATAGCTTCTTGTCCTTTGGCGAGACTGGCCAGAATACCAGTCAAATCATTGGGCGTTAGTGGGGCAGAAGGAACAGGAGAAATGTCATCATTTTTTAGGCTTGATTCAGGAATAGTAGCCATTTTAATGAATAAATGGGTGAAAACGGTTAGAAACACGCTCCCAGAGACGGTGCCAATCTGTTGATGCACACAACTAGAATATCTCTAATTATTTGATCACAGATAAATAATCAAATAAGATACACTAAATATTTTTAAAGTGGTTCGACTCAAAGGGAAAAGCCTACGTCCACTAGTGTATATTGCCTTGCGTTTGTTTAGTTATCTCTTGTTTCGTGTCCCATGGATGTAGGGATTACAATGTATTTATAGCCCCTGAGTGTATACCAGAAGTGGAATATTAAAGGATGGAATGTCTTTATAACATAGACATTTACTTATGTATAATGTTCATAATGTATACAACTAATGGCGCTTGATATCCCCTGTTGGCCGGTCTTCCTGGTGTTGGTCGGCATTCTGCACTGTTGGTTGGCATTATGCAATGTTGGTCGGCATTTTTGGATTCATTCTGATAAATAGGCCTTTGTAACTAGGATTAATGCCACGATGGATAAGACATGTCTATTTCTGATTAGTCCACATAATAGGATAATTTTTGGTATCAACAATGCCCTAATATAGTGGGACAAAACCCTAAACATCCCCCAAACGACCTCGTAAGGGGCATGAACTCCTTGCACGTGACCAACATAATTCTTAGAAATTGATCACATAGTCGCGAGATTACTGGTTTGAGAATAAGACCCAAATTTGAAAATAGGCACATTTAGGATGAAAAACATACCATTATTGCGCTAAAACCCGAACAAATCCAAACGTCCCTGTAAGGGGCATGAACAACTCGCATGTGACCAACGTAACTCGTACTAACTAATCGCGTAATCACAGTACTCCCAACATGAGAGTGGGACCCGAATTTAAAAATAGGCACACTCAGGCTTGAAAAGGTGTTGCTAGTGTGCCGAGACCCCGAACATCCCCGCAAGGGGCACGAATAGCTCGCATGTGACCAAAGCAACTTGTAGCAATCGACCGCATAGTTACAGGACTCTCGATTTGATAATAGGAACCGAATTTAAAAATAGTCACACTTATGCTTGAAAATGTGTCGCTAGTGCACTAAAACTCCGAACAGTCTAAAAAGGGCCCCGCAAGGGGCAAGAACTCCTCACACGTGATCAACGTAACACGTAGCAACTAACCACACACTTTGAGACTCTTGAATTAAAAATAGGCCCCAGATTTGAAAATAGACACACTTAGGCTTGAAGGCATGTCGCTATTGCACCAAAATCCTGAATAGCCCCTAAATGGCCCCGCATATGGCATGAAAACCTCGCACGTGACCAACATAAGGGGTAATAATCGACTGCATAGACGGGAGACTCTTGGTTTGAGAATAGTACCAGAATTTGAAAATAGGCACACTTAGGCTTGAAAACATGCCGCTAGTGGGCCAAATCACGAACAGCCCATCAAAGGGCATGAACACCTCGCACATGACTAATATAACTCATAGCAATCGACTGCATAGTCATAGGACTCCCGATTTGAGAATAGAATCTGAATTTGGAAATAGGCACACTTAGGCTTGAAAACATGCCGCTACTACGCCAAAATCCCGAACAGCCACCAAATAGCCCCGCAATGGGCATAAACACGTTGCACATGACCAACTTAACTCGTAACAACTGACCGCACAGTCGCAGGACTTCTGATTTTAGATAAGGACCCAAAATTGAAAATAACCACACTTAGGCTTGAAAATGTGTCGCTCGTCTCCAAAAACTGGACGAACCCCCAAATAGCCCTGCAAGGGGCACGATCACTTCGCACGTGACCAATGAAACTCATAACAACCGACTATATAGTCATGGTAGTCAATATTTGAGAATAGGACCCAAATTTTAAATAGGCACACTTACGCTTTAAAACGTGCTGTGAGTGCGCCAAAACCCTAAATAACCCCTAAATGGTCGTACAAGGGGCAAGAACACCTCACACGTGACCAACATCACTCGTAACAACCGACCGTGTAATCGTGGGACTTCCAGTTTGAGAATAGGATCTAATTTTGAAAATAGGCACACTTAGGCTTGAAAATGTGCCTCTAGTGCGCCAAAACCTCGAACTACCCTCAAATGGCCCCGCAAGGGGCACAAACACCCCGCACGTTACCAACATAACTCGTAGTAACGGACTGCATAGTCACGGGACTCGTGTTTAGAGAATAGGACCCAAATTTGAAAATAGACAGACTTAGGGTTGAAAATGTGCTGCTAGTGTGCCAAAACCCCGAACAGCCCCCATGTGGTCCCACAAGGGGCACTGTAACACCCCACGATTTTGGGACTGAGAAATTAAATTTTTGGGAGAAATTAAATTTATTTAAATTGGAGAATTTTAAAATTTGGAAATTGAGGTCCAAAAATTGGGGACGTTATAAAGTATTCCAGATGACGATTTTGAGTGCGCTATCGATTACGGATGGGTCAAGATAGTCGAAATTACTGTCCTTGGGATTTATTTCGATTTCAAAATATATTTAAGTTAGTTTGAATCGAATTGGAGTAAATGAGTCATTTAAAGTGTGTATTATCATTTAAAACAGGGACTTATGTTTTAAAGGTTTAAGAGGCTTAAGAATTCAGCCAATCTCATTTGAGAGAAAGAGAGAAAGAGAAAGAAAGAGGGAAAGAAGAAGAAAGGAAGAGAGAGAGAGGAGAAAGATTGGAGATTTTCGGCCAAAACGTGATCTCGAGGATGATTCAACCTCTACAATTCTGAGGCAAGTGTTTAATCTTGCTAAATAATTCATTTTTGTATGTTATTTCATAATTTGTGGACAACAAAATTGGATTTTGGGTATACATATCAAACCTAGAATTTTGGTATTTAAATCTTGCATTTGATGTTCATACTTGGGTATAAGGGTGTATAACTTAAAAGGGTTTGATATAAGATGATTTTTAGGTTTGAAAACATATTGGGGTTGAAGATTGAGGGTTGGAAGAGGATTAAATTTCTTTTTGGGAAATTTAGATTTTGGTGAGAAATGACCATTTCGTAGCTTGCTGAACAGGCCGAATCGATTTGGCCATCTTCCAAATCGATTCGGAATGTTTCAGAGTCCCAGGTCAATGTGAAAAAATCGATTCGGACCCCAGCCAAATCGATTCGGCCTGGGACAGTCTCTCGGGTCATTTAGACCGAATCGATTCGCATATGGGGAGAATCGATTCACCCATGAAATAGAATCGATTCGGACCAGGATGAATCGATTCGAAAACAGGGTTGTCTTGGTGAGGTCTTTCTAGAGGGAGTTTTGATCCACTTCGATTGGGTTTATTGATTTGGGACATTATGATATGATGTGAGAGTTACGTTTTGGAGATTTATTGGAAGTTTCTCGCATGATGAGATCGCGAGGACGTATCGAGCTATTTTAGGAACTTACGCTCATATGCATTGGAGTTGTTGTATCGAGGTAGTGGTAAACCTCATTAGGGATGGAATTTCTATTTAGAGGTCATACGTGAGCTTAGTTATGACTTAAGGTTTAGGACTCTTTGGGAGAGTGGTGAGGGTGTGACGTGAAATTGTAGGCCGATATTTGTGCCTAATCCTTATAGCGATAGGATTCTATTCAATACATGATTGGGGTCCGAGGGGAGAAAGAGGTCGAATATCCTTAGTGACGATGAATTTGGAGATTAAATCGAAAATGCGTTAATGTTAAGGGTTTATAGGGACAATTGAACCGTAGGCAGAAGTGAGAACGATTGGAGTGTGCTATCAACTCGATTAGGTTGTGTTGTAATGTTAGTTAGGAGAGTTACTATATGTTTATGTGTGATTAATAATGGAGATTCCCATACTTAATGGGATCATGGAATAAATTTAGGATGAAGCTTGAGGTTTGCAGACTATTAGTTATGTGTATACCTATAGTCGGGATTATTATTGGATATATTGATGTACATTCGGATATAGACAGAATGTATAGTGATTGTTACATACGTTAAACGGTGGGTTAGTGACCTTAATGTTGGATACATTGGAAGACTATTCATATCATAGGGAAATGGATGAGTATACTTCAAGTGGTAGATCGTATTTATATAACTAATTAAGTTAATATGCTTGGAACGACGGCTAGTATATTGAGGATTATGTACACTTATAGCCGAGTTTATAAATTTTCATACATACAGACGAGAGATAGTGTGTATATATGTGTATATGTAGATATATATATATGTATAGATATGTATATATGTGAGTACATATGGCATGAATATCTATACCGTGTGTGATGGTTTGTATATATGATGTGATCATATGCAGGTATATGTATATAGTGTGAATGATATATATATATATATATATATATATATATTGATTGTGCGAGCTTACCCGACACATGCTATCATGGGAAGTTACGTGATGAGGGTGAGGCCCTGCCTTGAGGAGCAGGGTGCGGATAGTACCCAGGTCATAGTCGTCCATTATTATTTGTGTGATTTTATTTTGGGGGATGAGAAGTCTTGGGTATGAGTCGTTCTCACTTTTCGGTTAGGAACTATGACTGCTTCCCATACGTTAGGTTTTATTTTGTCGCCATGGCAGTGTGATAATAGTCCGATAGGTGGTGACCCGAGGAGAAAGTGAGTAATTACTGGAAGATGATAGCATGGTGCAGTATTTCTGTATCCTATAACTGTTTATGTTATGTGTATGGCAAATTGTACATTATATATATATATATATATATATATATATATATATATATATATATATATATATATATATTGGTGAAGGTGATAGGAATGTTCTGGTATGTACATCTTGGGTGATTTCGGTGTACTAGTTTATCAGGGTCGACAGATCGTACTTAGAGACAATTACGGTTATATCGACCTCAAGGAGTTAGATAGAGATTCTATTTATGTTCTTAGTTATAGTACTCAATAATTAAGTAGTTGCAATAGTAGGATTTATGTATAAGACATAATGGATCCCTACAATCAACAATGTCAAGGAGTAGTGTATCGGGGGGGTTCCTTATTTGAATTTTGCTTTTGAGACGCCCCACGCACGAAACGTAGTGCAATGTTGAGAGTAGAGAGAAATTTTGTCCTTAGTACTTGAATGTATGTTGTTTAGAGAATAAACTCTTATATTGAAACCTAATGTTAATTTGTGGCGTACTAAGACTTATGACTGGTTTAAGATAATAATTGGAACCTAAGCCTAGGAAGGCTCATATGTCTGTATATATTTATGTGGGATTAGAATGGAAAGGATTTTTGGGTAATGTTAGGATGGCATGTCAAGCGGTGATAGGACATGCGTATAGTTAGATAGGTCGTCCTTACATGTGTCGGGTGGCTTTATGGTAACTTAATTAAGGTTCCAGGACATGATTGGGTGCACATTGTAGATGAGAGGTGAGTTTGGGGTTTCACGAGAGTGCGACTCCACTTTAATTATGAAATAGTGCATTTATATTTATTATGCACGATTAGCACACTTGATGCAAACGGTTTTACACCTCGGGCTCTGACCCGTTTATATTTCTCTTTTTCTATATATATACTTTTTACTACAGGTGTCCCACAACAAGGATACCGGATGCTTTTCTATCCAGAGTCTTGGGAGCCGTAACAGTTGCAAACTATTGCAGGAGTCAGATTATGGTCGCTTCCTACTTCCTTGTAAATCTAGATATGATTCTTTTTGTATATCGGGTTTACACCTAAGGATTATTTGTAGCTGGTTATACTTTTTTTTACGGATGTTGTATTGTGTGTGACCCGACAACTTATTCGGGTATATTTCCTTTTGTCTACTCAATTCATTTTAATTTTAGCACTTTCTTTTATCGTTGTACTTGTGTGCATTCTACCTTTCTCGTGGTTCTATACTGATTGATTTTTTATTCATTATATGTGTTATTAAATTTTGGCATCCTCTTTGATAGTTTTGGGTAGTTAGCCTTATTTATTTATTTATTTATTTATTTATTTTTGTTTCGTCAGTAGATGCTGAGAATGGTCCATCTGAGATTCCTGATTAAATTTAATATAGGGCTGGCCACCCGTTATTATTTTAAGTGGGGTGTAACGGGAACGAACACATTACATGTGATCAACGTAACTCGTAGCAACCGATCACATAGTCGGGAGAATATTGATTTGAGAATAAGACCCGACTTTGAAAATAGGCACACTTATCGAACATTACTCAAACAGTCTGCAAGGGGCACACACACCTCGCACGTGACCAATGTAACTCATAGCAACCGATCGTGTAGTCACAGGACTCCTGGTTTGATAACAAGACCGGAATTTAAAAATAAGCACACTTAGGCTTGAAAACATGTCGCTAGTTGGATAAATTCCGAACAGTCCCCAAACGGCCCTGCAAGGGGTATGATCACCTCGCACGTGACCAACGTAACTCGTAGAAATCGGTTGCGTAGTCACGGGAATCCTGGTATGAGAATAGGAACCGAATATAAAAATAGTCACACTTAGGCTTCAAAACTTATCGCTAGTAGGTCAAAACCCCGTATAGTCACACGTGACATGGTAACTCATAGTAATTGACCGCGTAGTAGAAGGAGTTTTAATTCAAGAATATGAACCGAATTTAAAGATAGGCACACTTAGGCTTAAAAACGTGCAGCTAGTGGACCAAAACCCCGAATAACCCCCAAACGGCCCCATAAGGGGTACGGACACCTCGTACGTGACCAACATAATTCGTAGTAACCAACCGCGTAGTAGCTGGACTCTCGGTATGAGAATAGGACCCAAATTTGAAAATAGGCACAATTAGGCTTGAAAATGTGTCGATAGTGCGCCAAAACCCTGAACAACCATAAATAGTCCCGTAAGGGGTACGAACACCTCGCACGTGACCAACATAACTCATAGAAACCGATCACATAGTCACGGGACTCCTGGCTTTAGAATAGGATCTGATTTTTAAAATAGGTATACTTAGGCTAAAAAACATGTCACGAGTGCACCAAAACCACCAAACATCCACAAAATGGCCCCACAAGGGGCACAACCACCTCGCACATGACCAACATAACTCGTAACAGCTGACCATGTAGTTGAAGGACTCTCAGTTTTAGAATAGGACCAAAAATAACCTTTTTTCATTTAAATATGGTCACTAAATTGAACCATGACCATGTTTTATATTTTTTCGTGATAAGTCAGTCACATCTATGGTCCGTGACCATGTTAAAGAATGTGTAAAAGTGGGTCACGACTATGGTTTGTGACCATGATTAAGCATGAGAAAAAATGAGCCACGTCTATGGTCCGTGACTATGTTGAAATGTTGGTCACGTTTGGGTCACAGATTTGGTTCCTAGCCATAATGAAGCATGAGTAAAAGTGGATCACGGATATGGTCCGCGGCCATGTTAAAATGTTGGCCACGAATGGGTCACGAATTTTTTCCATGACTGCCTGGTTGCGACCCTTGTCCTTGACCAGCCTGCCTTATTCTGCCACACGCTTTGGTATGTGACTGCTCCTTTTGGTTATGGACATCTTTCGTGACCAATGGTTTTGGTCTCGCCTTAATTGGTCATTGACTACGCATAAATGCTTCGAAATTTATCCTCTTAATTTAGTAGTTTTAGCACCTCGAATAACATAATTGACTTGTTTCATCCCATATCATTGCCATTGACTTCTTCTCACAAGTACCCCGAGTTTTGTGTAATTCGTATTATTTTTACAAGTGTTTAGTGTAAGGAAAGAGAGAAAGAAACCGAAAGAAAGGAAGAAAACAAAAGAAGAAACATCAAAGGGAAAAAGCATAACTTTACACCTGGAGTTAATATTTTAAGCCTAAATGAAAGTTGAAGATCATCCAACTACAAGAGTTTAAGAAGAAACTGCAGTCAAAATGGAGCTTTGGATCAAAAGATATGGCAAGTCAAAATTGAGAAACAAAAGTCAAAATTAAAGCATGTTGAACAGATCCGATTGAGGACGGACCGATCCGAAAGTACACATTCCAATAGACTCCGAATTAATACAGAATTGATGAAAAAAGAACCGGTCTGGTACCAGACCGATTTGATTGATGAAAAAAGAACCGATACGGATTTTGAATCGAACCGATCCGATGGTACCCGGATAGGTCCGCCTATTTCTGGAACTAAAGAGTCGTTTAGAGGCATAAGGGGAGTCATGTTTCATGTATATAGGGAGGGTAAGCCTTAGGAGAAAGGGAGCTTGTTAGTCATTAGTCTATTCATCAGGAATTGTTGGCTCGAAACTGTATTTTGTAGTTTTGGCAATGAATTATTCAAGATTTCAAAGTTCCCGTCAAGATTCAAGTGTCAATTCTAGATTTACTGATTCATTACAAGTATCATTTCGATTTCTCTTCTTGATTGTTTCATTTGTTTTCATTAGATCTTAAATTATTCTACAATTTTGCACTCTTAGACAATAGTTCGTAGATTAATGATTTCATACATAGTTAGAATGGTGTTGTCATCTAATAAAATCATGTTTGGCTAGGTTTTTAAGAGTTGGGATACATGAACCCATCCCGATGTAAATTACTAATGTAGAAAATAGAATTTAAATTAAAAATTTAAAAGAATCGTGTGGAATAACTTCACAACCAGCATAGATCTTTTAATCTCTCTTGCCCTAGGTACTTGGGATGTTTAAGAATACGATGCGCGTATAATCATTTAGCACCGCTTTATATTTACCTTTGATTTCATATAATGCGGACTAGTATCCACATATATGTAATGCTTAGGATATATAAAGACTGGATTCATTCAAACTTTTGATTTATAATTCTAATATTCTATTAGGTAAATTACTAGGGATTGGGGGATTGTATCCTGACTTAGTTTCTCTTATATTCATAACCATACTCTTGTTATTTATTTAGTTCTTCTGTCAGCGTAGTTCATTCTAGAATTCAATTTAAGTGTAATTCAGTCATAAGGAATTCAAAAATTACCAACCGTCGTCTTTTCTTTTCTTTTTAAGAATCAATTGAGGGTTTAAATCAACCATTCCTACGTCATTAAGAACTGTCAGCCTTGCTCCCTGGGATTCGATCCCGACTTACTGGGTTATTACGAACGCGATAGGCTTGCACATGAGCCTATAAAGCATGCACTTTAGACACATTTATGGTCGCGTCAAGTTTTTGGCGCCGTTTCTGGGGATGCTTAGGTTACATTTAGGAGAGTGAAATTGAACCCAATTTGATTCATTCATAAAAAAGGGGGGGTTGTACATACAAACTCCTCCGCCAATCCAAGTTCACAAAAATCCTATTGCTGAAGTTAAATATGATAATTCTCAAACCCCTAACACTCCACATTTTTGGTTTCCACCTTCTTCATCTTATAATTCACTCACTAGTTTCACTTTGAGTCAAACACTGAGTGGGGATTTAGAATCATTTGATAGCAACATGTCTGTGCAAGGTAGTACTAGCAATAGGGAGGGAGAATTTCCTTATCTTCCCATGAAATAGATTTTATTTCCAGAACGAACTGTCACTCCTGGATGCATTCTACTTCCATACACTGCAGGATAGTTCCACTTCTGTAATGGGATGATCCAAATTCTTCCTACGTTCCATGGAATTGATTTCGAAAATCCATATCTCCATCTTTGAGAATTCGACGAAGCGTGCGAAACATTTGGTGATCAAGCCTGCCAGCAAGATGTTATCTGATTGTAGCTTTTCCCTTTTTCCTTAAAGGATAAAGCTAAGACCTGGCTATGGTCTTTACCCGCGAACGTTGTTTTGTCCTGGAGAGATATACAGACTAAGTTTCTCTCCAAGTTCTTTCCACAACACAAAACAAACTCTGTCAAGGCTCAAATTCAAGATTTTTGCTAAAAATTAAAATGAAGCATTTGATAAATATTGGGAACATTTTTAGGACCTAGTTAGAACATACCCACACCATGGGTTTGAAAAACATCATCTCATTTCGTTTTTTCATCAAGGGCTTACTGTGGCGTCTAAACCACTTGTGCAGACATTGTGTGCAAGACCATTTTGGGAGCTAGACTCGAGTGATGTTGAGGCCCATTTGAAATATGTAGTAGAGACTACTCAAGCATGGGATGTTTTCGACCCCAATAGCCAAAACATACATCAACAAGTGTCTAACAAGCATGTGGCGTCCGGTATTTATCAACTGGACAATGACACTTTGTTAGACCGTCGACTTGATCAGTTGGAAAATAATTTAAGAGACATACTTGAGGTTCGATTGAGAGAAGCAATTGGACCTATTCCAGGTGAAAAAGAGAAGGTGTGTGCTATTTTTACGGCGGGTCATTCCACAAAATGATGTCCTGCAATACCCGCCTATAAGAAAAGTACACGAAGTAAGTGGAAGCTATAGGAGGGTTTAGAGGAAATTTTAATATGCCTCAAGGTAATGCGTAGAATCCATCTTGGAGTAATCATCCTGGTTTAAACTACAGGCAAAAATAAGGTGTGATGAATCCTACTTCACATGTTGCTTTACCTCCACTCCCTCCTCAATTTCAGTAAGTGCCACATATGTAGCCCCACATGCAAGCATCCTCTCCTGGTACATATTTTACCCCACCTAGGCTATATTTTAAAGATAACTTGAATCATTTCATTCAATCTCAAAAGGAGAACAATGCTAAGTTTGATGGAATGTTCACTGAAATTCATACTAGCATCTCAAGGTTGCAATCTGCATTGAATATCCAAGAGAAGGGTAAATTTCTAGCTCAAGGTCAAATAACTCCCCAAGGGCAGACTACCGTTAGCTCTACGTCATAGGAATCACAAAAGCAATGCCAAGCTGTCACCACTCTGCGAAGTGGTCGGGTAGTTGACCTATCTCCTCCCCCGCCTAAAGAACCAAAGGCTAAAGAGGTTTTGGTCGACAAGAAAGAGTCTGATGAGACCCCATTATATGTGGATGGAAAGAATGAAAATGGTGATCCCAAAGTTGAAGTCAAACTGCCCACTTCTGCTTCATTCCCTCAACGCTTGTCACCATCCCAAAAGGGAGCCTCCCGTACTGAAGTGCTAGATGTTCTTAAGCAAGTGAAGCTGAACTTGACATTCTTGGATGTTATCCTACAAATTACCACCTATGCCAAGGTCATCAAAGATCTTTTAATGATCAAATGAAGGCTTAAAGTGAAGAAGAATGTCTTTTTAGCACAAAATGTGAGTTATTTCCTTCTTAATGATCTTCCTCCCAAATTTAAAGATCCTAGTGCACCAACAATCTCGTGTATGACTGGAGAGCATAGAGTTGAAAAAGCTTTACTAGATTTAGGTGCTAGTGTGAATTTACTTCCATACTCTATCTATAAGCATCTTGATTTATGTGATCTTAAGCCTACACGAATCACTCTACAAGTAGCAGATCGCACAGTGAAGGTACCACGAGGGATTGTGGAAGACTTGATAGTCCAAGTAAACACATTTTATTTCCATGTAGACTTTGTCATTTGGTACACGGAGCCCTCCCTTCATTCTAGCAATCATGTTCCCATAATTTTAGGCCACCCAGTTTTAGCTACGACTAATTCTTTGATTAACACACGGAATGGGCAAATGCAACTCACTTTTGGGAATATGACGCTCGAGACCAATATCTTCAATGTTGTTAATCAAATGGGTGATCAGGATGAAATTCACGCGGTTGACCTTATCGATGAGGTTGTGGATGAGCACATTGAGCAAATCATGGGTGGGGATGCGCTAGAATTTCGTTTAGTACAGAGTGCTGAGGCAAGAAATCCTATACTAAGTTTGAGCGTTAAGTGGAGGAGTTGAGAGTATTGTTACAAAAAGGAGTGAAGTTTGAAGAGTTAAGAGATGTTGACTTGGTTTCTACATTTGAGGAGTTACCCCCACAATTGTCACGTATGATTCCCTCTGAAGAGACATTTCCTAGTCTCGAGTTAAAGAAACTACCCTCTAATGTTAAATATGCTTTTCTAGGAGAGGAAAAGACATTTCCTATTGTTGTCTCTTCTAGCCTACAAGAAGAGAAAGAGGGTAAGTTTTTAATGGTTTTAAGGAAGCACAGAGGTGCTTTTGGTTGGTCAATAGCAAATTTGACAGGTATAAGTCCCTTGATTTGTACCCACAAAATCCACCTCGATGAGGATGTTAATCCCTCGAGAGAAATGCAAAGGCGGTTAAATCCAACCTTGAAAGAAGTGGTTAGAGCAAAGATCCTCAAGTTGTTAGATGCTAGGATTATCTATCCCATCTCGGATAGCAAATGGGTGAGCCCAATTTAGGTCATCCCAAAGAAGTCGGGTATGACAGTGGTCGAGAATGTTAAGGGATACCTAATACCTCAACGCACCACCACCAGGTGGCGTGTTTGCATTGATTACCAAAAACTCAATGTCGAAAAAAGAAAGGACCATTTTCCCTTACCTTTTATCGACCAAGTGATTGAACAAGTAGCGGGCCATCCTTAATATTATTTCCTGGATGGATATTCTGGATATAATCAAATTGAAGGGAATATTGTTGATCAAGAAAAGACGACTTTCACATGTCCCTTTGGCATGTTTGCCTACAAACGTATGCCATTTGGACTGTGTAATGCACCTGCGAATTTTCAACGATGTATGTTAAGTCTCTTTAGAAACATGGTAGAGAGAGGACTTAAGGTGCTTATGGGAGATTTCAATGTTTTTGGCCCCTCTTTCGACCAATGTTTAGCTAATCTTGAAAAAGTTTTATTCCGGTGTGTGGAAAAGAACTTAGTCCTCAATTGGGAAAAATTCCACTTTATGGTCACTGAGGGTGTAGTTCTGGGCCACGTAGTCTCATCAAATGGTATAGACATTGATCGAGGAAAAATAAAAGTGATAGCTAAGCTACCCCCGCTAAAATCACTGAAATATGTGAGATCCTTTTTGGGCCATGCTAGATTCTATAGACGGTTTATCAAGGACTTTAGCGCGATCGCTAGACCCTTGGCTAATATTCTTATGAAGGATACTCTTTTTGAGTGGAATGTGAGGTTACCCCAGCAAATGCGGGTCGGTGCGCAAAGACTTTATGTGCGGAAGTAAACTATTGTTTGAGTAAACACCTTAAACCTACGAGTTTATATGAATGATTCCAAGGGGGACCAAATTAAACTTTTACTTAATTTGATTAACTTTTATGAAAATAGTTTTAATTTTCAAAGTTAATTATAGTCCAAAACAGATTCAATTTTTAGGCGAGTTTCTAATTATTAAGTCCTACCTTTTCGTGTGAGGTGAAATGCAAGAAATGTACAACACACGGTATATATTTAACGTCGCAAAAACCCTTCCCCGGGAAAAACGACGAACTCCTCTAGGAGTTACCTAAACTACTTTCACTAAAACAATAAAAGAATAGGTACGAGTTACAAACAACAAACGTAACAATTAAAGAAGAATGATCTAGCTATTATCCCACACGACCAAGTCTCTAACCAGGTTGCTTATTCAGTTCTCTCTTTAACTTGTCCTCACTTGTTTTTGCGTTCTTCACTTCTCAGCCTCCCCTTTAACTTCTTTAAGCGCAGGTTGGCTCAGTGCCTATTATTTACTTTCTAGTGAAGTGTGTGTGATGCAACAGAATATATAACACCTATATCTTTGCAAGTCTTGTGTTATTCAAATCAATTCAGTTTGACTTTGAATACACCTTTGAAAAACTTCTTTTCTCTTTCTTTAAATCTTGAACACTAGACTTGTTCAGATATTACACAAACAAAGATGTGTCTATGTGAATACGTGAGTGATTATATGTGAGTGATATGAGATGCAAACAATTTCTGAATCACTTAAGCAATCAAGTAAGCATGTTCACACAGATATATTTCTACACTGAACAGAAATAAATCATATCAAGCATACAGTCAGAAATAATACAAACTGTTTATAACTAGTTCAGATTAAAATGATTTAATCCAGTTTAGTTTAAGTTCCAATCAGTCTGAACAGTTCAGGTTCTTGATTAGGTCCAGTATGTTCTTGTTCTCAGTCCAAGTCCTTGGTCAAGTATACAGGTACAAATATGTTTAGTCCAAGGTCATATTTCCAGTATCAGGTAGTTAGGTTCCGATTCACAACTTATATTAGGTTTAACTCTCTAAACCTAGAATTAGTTCCTCTTTCGTGTAAATCAGATTTCCAGAAAAATTAATTTAAAACAAAGTGTTTTAAATGAAGTAAGATCACTACTAGTTCTTAGTGTGTGTAGTGTTTATAAAATATATTCCAGCACAATACTTGCACAAACACTTTAGATCTAGCACATAACAGATCAGAAACTACAAGAAAACAAGAACAATAATAGAGATACTCACAAAACGATTTTTCAGAATGAAAAATCAATTGATTTGGAAATGCAGAAATTCTGAGATTAAAAATCTTCCATTCTTGAATCCACAAAACGACTTGAAGACTCAGCAATGTTTTGTAAAGAATACACACAAGATTTCACTAAAATACTGGTGTTTAGTCTCTCTCTCTCAGAATTAATTTTGACAGAATTTATGCTCAAAAACGATTTTTCTCGGGTTGAAAAAATGAAGGCACAAAGTCTCTATTTATAGAGTGCACACGTGTGTGCTGATTGGTGTAAAAAGGTTCACACGGATTGACAAAGAATACACACCAGCCACTGATAAAAATAGATCTAAGGGCTCACAAAGAAACACAAAGTGGTGTGTTAAAATCGTGACACGTATAAAGTAAGCTGTTAAAACAGTATAGCGTAACAAAGACGCTACAAATTATTACCGTTGTAACAAAAATTACACGGCATCGTTTTTGAATAAGAAAAAAAACAACTTTTGGTTTTGCGTAAAACCGCGGGCGGTGTGAGCCAGCTGTGACGCACAAAAACTGTTACCGTTGTAAATAAAATGCCGCGACGTCGTTTTTGGAAAACGTAACAAAACCAGTTACGGTTTTAAGCAAAAACCGTGGGCGGTAATGGGTATAGTTGGGGAACACGCCAACAGACGTGGCAACCAAAAAACCGTGGGACGGTTTTCTTTTAAAACAGATCAACTGACACACGCCAACAGATAATACAGGGGCTGTGGTCACAAATTCGCCACAGTGTAGGGTCACGTCTGCCTCATGCCAACATATATAAATATATAAAAGCATGCCAACAATTAAGGCTGTGTTGTCAAATCTGTAGCAGGCGCTACAGTGCCTTCTCGGCCAACTCAAACAGAAACAAGGGGTCAGGACTTATATATAAATATAATATATATCGGCCCAACTAAACATCCTATAAAGCTATGACACAAACGGCCAGCTCAAAATAAGAGGTCAAATTTTCTTTAACAGCTAGGAAGGTCACATCGCCTATTGTGTATAATGGAGCCAAAATGGCATCAGGGATAAACAAAGGCCACATGACATATGTTATTATACATATATAATGTCACAAGGGAAAGACATACATACACATACATATATAGAGTATATATAATATATATATATATATATTAATATACACGCATACATAAAAACATATATTAATACATGTATATGTAGGAGCCACGCATATGCATAGTTCAAGAGAAAAAAAATATTTTTAACTTCAAAAAGAATATTTTGCAACTTTTTTTTTTTTAAAAAAAATATTTAGTGTCAAACTTATTTTCACAAAAACATTTTTCTTATAAAAATTTCAAATTAAAATTTTTGAACTTAAAAAAATAATTTTATTATGACGAAACAAAATATTATCATAAGATATGATAAAATGCAAAATGCAACGTGGTGTCGTGTCCTACGTGATATAAAATTCCTATGAGCCATAAGTTTACCTTTTTCTGAGATGGCGGACTGAATGGAGTGCACATTTGATGTAGATGGACAAGGAGCGCTTGGAGTCGATGTGGGGACACACAATCCTAATATTACAAAAATATTTTGTCAAAATTTCAAGTCCAACTAGATGAAGTCCTATATAGCTAAAGCACGAAAAGCAAATCCTAGGTGTGCTCTATATAGGGCCTTCAGAATGACGCATGTCAAAAGTCTTTTAATAAATTAAAAAGCATGCTTATTTCCGCTCCTATCATGCAAGCTCCGGATTGGTCTCTCCCATTAGAGCTTATGTGTGATGCGAGTGATTACGCGATTGGGGCAGTTTTAGGACAGAGGAAAGATAAGAAAGCTCATGTTATTTACTATGCTAGTAGGACCTTGTCTGGTCCACAACTTAACTACTCCACTAAGGAGAAAGAGTTACTAGCAGTCATTTTTTACCTAGATAAATTCTGCTCTTACATCATTGGATCACCCATCATTTGCTTTACAGATCATGCGGCACTTAAGTATCTTCTAACTAAGAAAGATAAAAATCGCGCCTCATCAGCTGGATCCTACTTCTACAAGAGTTTAATCTCTCGATACAAGATAAAAAAGGAGTAAAAAATGTCATTGCCGACTATTTATCACGGCTCTCTTCTGACGTGCCTAATGATTCAATACCCATAGATGAGTACTGTGCAGATGAGCAATTATTTGCCACTTCTTCTCTTCCCTGGTTTGCGGATATAGTGAATTACCTTGTCACATGGGATGTTCCCTCCAACTGGGCACCGCGAGAGAGAAAGAAATTCATTTGTTGGTCGCGCATGTTCTTCTACGATTATCCATATCTATTTAAGTATTGTGTTGATCAAATCATCTGAAAGTGTGTACCTAATGAAGAGATTCAAGGGGTAATCCGATTTTGTCATACGGAGGCTTGTGGGTCATTTTTCTAAAAATAAGATGGCTGCTAAAATCCTGCAAAGCGGTCTCTATTGGCCCATAATTTTTCGAGATGTGAATGCTTATTGTAAATCTTGTGATAGATGTCAAAGGATGGGAGCCAATAATCGTCGTGACATGATGCCATTAACTCTCATACTAGTCATTGAGTTATTTTATTGCTCGGGTATTGACTTCATTGGACCGTTTCCACCCTCTTTTGGCTTTCTATACATCCTCGTCGTCTCAAAATGGGTATAGGCAATAACTACAAGGACGAATGACAATAAGGTCATGATAAGGTTCATACAAGAACACATACTTTCTCGCTTCGGTGTTTCGAAGGTGATCCTTAGCGATAATGGCACTCATTTCTATAATAGATCATTTTAAAAGTTAATGAGAAAGTATAGGGTTGTCCACAAGGTTAGGATGACTTATCACCCTCAATCGAGTGGCCAAGCCAAGATAGTGAATCGGGAAATTAAGAACATATTAGAAAATACAGTCGAAACTAACCAAAAATATTGGTCACTCCGATTGAATGATGCGCTATGGGCTTATAGAATTGCATTCAAGAATCCTCTTGGGTTGTCCCCATTTCACTTTGTGTATGGAAAACCTTGCCATCTTCCTGTTAAAATTGAACACAAGGCATATTGGGCCATTAAGAGGGTGAACTTTAACATGGACAAAGCCGGTGAAACACGCAAGCTTTAGTTGAATGAGTTGGAAGAAATATGCAATAATGCGTAGGAAAGCGCTAAAATTTCAAAGGAATGAATGAAACTAGCCCATGACAAAATAATCCGACGTAAAGAGTTTCATTCGGGATGGAAAGTGCTTCTTTACAACTCGAGGTTACACTTATTTCCCCAAAAATTGTAGTCAAGATGGACTGGTCCATTCATTTTAAAGGAAGTATTCCACCATGGAGCTGTTGAATTGGAGGATCAAAAAGAAGGAAACACCTTCAAGGTTAACGGACAATGCCTCAACCCTTATTTAGAAGCGTACGTTTCAGAAGCCGACACGATCTAGTTGTTGGACCCCATTTATGGGGACTGAATGAAATAATTCAGAAAGTTCGTCGCACCCCCGTCATGTATGGGGTGAGTTCTTATAGATAGTTGGGGTAGAACCCTAGGATAATTAGGAATTCATAGCAGTGCATCACAAGAAGAGAGGATAGTCACGCTCGTCGTGCGAGTATTTGGGGTTTGGCTGGAAGTATTGGGAGTTTTGTAATCCGTTTGCAAAGGAAGGCATGTTGGTAAAGTCATGCTTAAGAGGAGTGTGACCCATATTTAGAACAGGGGAAACAAAAAAAAAATTATACCGGATCGGTCCGGTTTTTCAAAAACGAACCGGTCCGGACATTTAAAATCCAAAAAAATTGAGGGCCAGATCGATCCGCTATTTGGACCCAGATCGGTCCGGTGTCTATAGAAATTTTCCCCTTCTCTCACAAATCCCTTCCCTTCCCCCCAAATTCGTCCATCCCATTTCCCATAAATTTTCCCTTTACTATTCATCTCCTCTTTCCCTCCAATTCTTTTCCCCCCTTTTTTCTCCATCACACCTATAAATGCAAACCCTTTCCCCCCATTTCCCTTCACATTATCACCTCTTCTCTCTCACTCTGATCCAACAACTTACCCATCACTCCACATGGCTCTTCCCCAAAAATAAACTTTCATTTATGTTCTACCCAATGGCAATGGCGACTACTGGTCCCGCCAAGAACGACAATGGTGCGAACATTTTTTCAGTCCCACCCGTAAGATTCACATCGAGCGCCAAGTGTTATAGAATGAATTCCCCAATTCTGTCAAAAGTCTTTTCATGCCACGGGGTTGGTATCGTTTCTTCAACGATCCCCATAGTAAAGTGTGGGAACCCGAGGTCCGGTCTTTCTATGGCTCTCTAGTATGCACCGGTGAGTTTGAATCTCAAGCGTTTATCGACGCCACATCCATCCCTTTCTTTATAGCCCTTCTGGCCCAGAAATTAGAATCTAAGGGCGTGACTAACCCGGATGTCTTCATCTATCCCCCTACCATCCCACCCATTGCCAAAGCTACTTGCATATCTCGTCTCACCCCCTGTACCAATTGGGACACTAAGACTTTTCTGGTGGGTCGTCTCACTGACAAAGCTTGCATCACTTTTCCAATTGTGTGTGCCAATATTTTGCAAACATCGAATGATTCGGCCATGCGTTCGCGCCAAGACACTTTAGTGTACCACCAGTTTTCCCCCCACACCCCTATCCATTTGGGCTGCATTCTATATGCTGATATTATTTTTGCGGCCTTCGATAAGAAAGCCAAGAAGCCTCTCCCTTATGTCCGTCTCATTACATCCATCCTTGCTGATGTCGGCATTGTCGAACCGCATGATAAACCCCGCCTTCCTAAACCCATTGGGCAATAATCCTGCACTAGAAGTGTCAAACAATTGGAGGCGATCCGGGCACGGCGAGGTGATAGTGATGAATCCGAGGGTGATTCTGATGATGACGATGAGGAAGGTGTTGCGGCGGATATTGAGATAGGAGAGGGGGATGAGGCTGAGTATGATGAGGCTGATGATCCAGATTACGTCCCGGGGGTGAGGGGCTCACTTATCGCATTGTAGCTCTTGAGGCACGTTTCAACGATTTTATGGATTCGTACGATGACAACCAACACGCTTACCATCGCGACACGAGTATGTTGTTGTGTCTTCAGGCTGATATTTATCGCCTTCAGTTGGGTCCTAATGCGCCTTTTCCTGCTTGTTTTTATGATCCTTATGACCCCAGTGCGCCTGGTAGCTCGTACCCCACTCCCTCCCCATAGGAAGTCCCTGTTTTGGTCCTTTGACAGTCCACATCTGGGTTTGATATATGTGTGTCTTTTCATGTTTTTCTCTCTTGTGTACCACAATTATGTAGTAATGACAATTCTGCGTTTTAGTTATTTGATTGTTTTATCTCTCGTACTTATTATTTCGTCTTATTTACTTTTTGTCCTTTTGATTGCGGACAATGCAAAAGTCTAAGTTAGGGAGGATAAGTGCGCATTTATAACACTTCGCAAAGTCCAAATTTTAGAAAAAGTCAAAAATATTTTGTGTTCAAAATAAATAAAAAGTGGAATTTTAATTTTTAAAAAATGTCACCTTTATTCTATTTAAATTCTCAAATTGTTAACAATCGTAATGAACAAAGCAAAAATTGACCGAAGATGGAAATTGAAAGAAAATTGTTGACTTAACGAATAATTGCGGAGATTAATCAAAGTCGGTGAGATTTCGAGTCTCTCAATTTTTTATTAGTTTTTAAATCAATCCGAGTTAATGATTAACTCAAAGTTCTTTTCAGCGTTTCAATAAGTCGTTGATGATCTCAATTCTTTATTTTTGATCAGTTACGGGAAATGTGTGAAATGTTGTCTCAAAATGAGCGCTAAATATATCTCTAAAATTAATTAATCTCGAGATGCATATGATAATGTGATTAGCAATTTGGACAATGAAGTAGGCCCTCGTTTGTTAACCCAAAACTATTAGCCAGAAAATATTGTGAAAATTATCCCTTTGCTAACCATTTTGAGCCAAATAAAATTTTTCTAAGTTCGTTTGATAACTTGAAAAACCCAAATAGCCCGGAATTGTGAAAATGGAAAAAGTTAGAATTTAAGTCCGAAAAGTGCAACAAAAAGGGGCAAGAAAAAATAGAAGAATGCTCAACAAAAATAGCAAGAAAAAAATAGAAAAAGAAGAGAAAAGAGTAATAGTCCTGAAAAATCACAAAGGGATATCATAAATGAATTTTCAAATTTCGACCTTCCCAACCATTCCCATTTTACCCAATACACCTTTAACACGAAAAAGTCCTTACTGAGTTCGAATTGCGAAATTGATTACCGCATGAAGAGATAAAATACAAAAAGATAAAATGAGAGATTAAATGAATGTTTTCGTTTCCTAATAACCGTACTCCGATGATGAGATCTTTTTACCTCAAATAGTCCGTCTTTCTAATTGTGTGCGTGAACTTGTGTCCATTATATTTACTCTTTTCATCACGCATACCGAGAGAAAATAGCCATATTCCGAGTGATTCATTTGTGAGTGCATCCCGTGAGATTTTGAAATTAATACGAATTTTTGGAAAGTAACGTAATGATCGATCGGTGGAAAGTCGAGGTGTAATTTTTGGCTTCATGCACACACACTATCATTTGAGACTCTTTTTGAATATGAATTTATGGTGATCATTTTTCCAAAATTTCAAATTGAACAAATTTTAAGTATTTTGATTTTCTTTGAGTCAATAACGAATTTTGTGAGTATATTCACTGCAAACCCTCACGAGACAAAGCTCTTCCTACTAGGGTAACCTAGGGGTTTAAAGCCTTATTGCATATGCTCAATGCAATCGCTTGCCTATGAAAGTGGAATTATTTTAATAAAGGAATTTTCAAAAGATAACTAATTTCTTTTACATTGCTCGGGATGCGCAAAGTTATAAGTTAGCGGGATTTGACTACGCATAAATTCTTCTGAATTTATCCTCTTAATTTAGAAGTTTTTAGCACCTCGAATAACGTAATTGACATGTTTTATCCCATATCCTTGCCATTGACTTCTTCTAATAAGTACCCCGAGTTTCGTGTATTTCATTTTTTTTTACAGGTGTTTAGTGCAAGGAAAGAGAAAAAGAAACCGGAAGAAAGGAAGAAAATCAAAGAAGAAAATTCAAGGGTGAAAGTGTAACTTTATAGCTGGAGTTCAGATTTGAAGCCTGAATGAAAGTTAAAGATAATCCAACTACAAGAGTGTAGGAAGAAACATCAGTCAAAATGGAGCTTTGGATCAAAAGATATGGCAGGTCAAAATTGAGATACAAAAGTCAAAATTGAAGAATATCGAATCGATCCGATTGAGGATGGGTTGATCCGAAAGTGCACATTCAAGTAGACTCCGTATTGATACAAAACCGATGGAAAAAGAACCGATTTAGTACCAGACCGATCCGACTGATGAAAAAAATAACCGATCCGGATTTGGAATCGAACCGATCCGATGGTACCCGGACCGGTCTGCCTGCTGAAATTCTGGAATTTATTTCTTGAACTAAAGACGTCCAGAGGCATAAGGGGAGTCATGTTTCATGTATATAGGGAAGTTAAGCCTTAGAAAAAAGGGGGCTTGTTAGTCATTAGTCTATTCATCAATAATTGTCGGTTAGAAACAGTAGTTTGTAGTTTTAGTAAAGAATTATTCAAGATTTCAAAGTTCCCGTCAAGATTCAAGTGTAAATTCTAGATTTACTGATTCATTAGAAGTATCATTTCAATTTCTCTTCTTTATTGTTTCATTTGTTTTCATTAGATATTAAATTATTTTACAATTTTGCTCTCTTAGACAAATAGTTCATAGATTAATGATTTCATACATAGTTAGAATGGTGTTGTCATCTAATAAAATCATGTTTGTCTAATTTTTTAAGAGTTGGGATACATGAACCCATCCCGATGGAAATTACTAATGTAGAAAATAGAATTTAAATTAAAAAATTGAAAGAATTGTGTGGAATAATTTCTCAACCAGCGTAGATCTTTTAATCTCTCTTGGCCTAGGTACTTGGGATGTTTAAGAATACGATGCGCGTATAATCATTTGCCACTGCTTTATATTTACCTTTGATTTCATATGATGCGGACTAGTATTCACATATATGTAATGCTTAGGATATATAAAGACTGGATTCAATCAAACTTTTAATTTATAATTTTAGTATTCTATTAGGTAAATTACTAGGGATTGGGGGATTGTATCCTAACTTAGTTTCTCTTATATTCATAACCATACTCTTGTCATTTCTTTAGTTCTTCTGTCAGCGTAGTTCATTCTAGAATTCAATTTCAGTGCAATTCAGTCATAAGGAATTAAAAAATCACCAACCATCATCTTTTCTTTTCTTTTTAAGAATCAATTGAGGGTTTAAGTTAACCATTCCTACGTTGTTAAGAACTGTCAGCCTTGCTCCCTGCGGATTCGATCCCGACTTACCGAGTTATTAATAATGCGACAGTCTTGCACTTGAGCCTATAAAGCATGCACTTTAGACACATTTATGGTCGCATTAGTCATCGATTGGATCCGTGACCCGGAGACCTCGTCAGGCCTAAATTCATGACCATCCACCTATTTTGATGTAGTGAGAGACTAGGTACTCGAGGATTTTTTCCCACTGAGGGGTTTTTCCTCATATATTTTGCTTTATATGTTGATTGTAGTTTGAATTGGTAATCTAGATCAAATCACATACATATACACATTATATCTATTGTTTATTAATAACTTGGTAGGTCATTGGACTTTTAAAGGCTCTAAGCTAGTTAATTGGAAGTAGTCATAGTAGATCTTGCCTTGTGCGTGTGTATTGTAAATTAGATCAATTAAATTTTTATAAATTAAATTCTCGTACAAACATGTTCAATTTCAGAATAAAGGTTTAAAATCTTAAATTTGGGAGTTTTTTTTCTCAAAACTAGGATGGTAGTGTTTATAATTTGGGTTTAATTGAAGATAATTGAATTGTGTTATATTCACACATGGTGGTGGTAAATGGTGTTAAATTTAAAATCCCTCACGAAAATTGGTCTAAAATCGAGCTTTAAATTATAATTTTATTGATTTGAATGTGTTGTTTGCATCCGTAAGTACTCAAAACTATAATAGGCCTTTAAATTACCAAACCATTACGGATTCTTGGGAGATACTTAAGGTGACTCGCAAGGGTACTTTAATGAAAAGGGAGCTAAGTTGAAAAGACTTGAAAGTTCATTTAAAATTATGAGGATAAATGAGGAAATGAGTTTTGATGAGTATCATACAAAGTTTACCAAAGTGGTCAATGCCTCATATAATGTAGGTGAGAGGATTAGAATATAATTTTAGCATAAAGGTGGTCATTATAAATTATATCTTACCAACAACTGTAATTTGGAGGAGTTAATTGGATCTCTACAAACATGTGAGCAAAATAATGCTCAAGAAGTGAAATACTTAAAAGTCCTTGCTTTCAAAGATGAAAGTAGTGAGAGAGGAATTATAAATGAAAGTGAAAAGAAACCTAGTGTTAATTTCGACAGGGATTTAACTCTTTTATTAAGATATTTCAAAATATTGTCGAATAACAAAAATGTTTTTAAAAAATAAAATAATATACAAGGAAAAAAATCCTTTAAGCATGGGCATAAAAGTCATTTTAAAAAGAGTTCATCAAGTTCCAAGAGAGGCAAAGTTTGGATGTGGATCCATTTTCCATCACGTGAATGTTTTCCCCGCACATTTGAGGATAAATGAGAAAGGTAGTTAAGAAAAAGTCTTAAAAACGTAGCCTTAATAATTCCAACAGTGATTTCTCATCATATTCTTCTAGTGACGAGAGTTGGAATGCCACTACTTTCATGGAAAAGCATGACAAAATGGGAGAAAGTGCGGGTGAGGAGAAGAAAATGGGTTAACGCATAGAGAATGAGTATGAGTCTTGTTGAACATGTTAAGAGTCATTAGAATGATATATCTATCATTAAATTTAATGATGATACATTGTCAATTGATAGTGTAGATTCTCATGCATTGTATTCTAATTCATCTTGTGAAAGTGATAGTGAAATTGGTGATTAATATATAAGTCAATCTTTGATTAGATTTAGTAATAATCTCCCAAGATTAAGGATATAAACATAAACTCTTTTCAAAATTCAAATTGTGAAATCTTATAAAGGAATAATGTTTGAAGGATTATGAAAAACTTTGACTTGAAAGTATTGGAAGTGTTGAATTTTTGAATAAGTTAAATGTTAAGCGTTCTTTTTTTAGGAAAGATAGTGAGATTCTTAAGAGGGAAAAAGATGATTTTGAGGCACAAAATGAAATTCTCAAGGTTTATTTACAAAATTTATCCATTGAATTAAAAAATTAAGATGAATTTGAATTAAAGAGCCAATAAACATGAGAAAATACTTTTGGAATATGGACAAGTTAAAAGAGATCAATTTGGAATTGGATTTTTCCAATCAAATCACCTTTTGAGAACAAATATCGTGTTAAGATATCAACTAAGGAACAAATTACAAATGAAAAACAGAATGTGGAACTTGTTCATAAGTTGTTACCAAAGGCTAAAAATAATTTTGAAACAAAAGATAAAAAGTCATTTACGTTTTCAAATGCACTTTTTATGGTAAAGATAATCACATTGATCGTTTTTGCTTCAACAAAACAAAACTTGAGAAAAAATATGCATACTCAAATCAACTCAACAAAGACTTTTCCATATTATTTGGGATCAGCTATATGAATCCTATTTTTTTATTCCATTCTGTTCAGTGCAATATCTTCGGTTAAACCATATGATATCATGTCATTTTTTATAATATCCCACCAAGTCAATTTAGGCCTACATCTACTGTGACACCCCGCGTATTTCGACGTTGGAGGTTGCGAGCCCCCGCTACCAACCTATGTTCGTTATCATACTATAGAGGGGGCTTGAAGGTAATCCTGAGATTAGGGATAATTCCCTAATTAGCAACAGTGCTTGGGATTAAGCAACCGAGGCAGCTCGAGCGTGGCAACTCATACTTTAGCTTGTTGTGTTAGTCATATTGTATTTTTGTTTATATTGACTATGAGTTGTAACTGTTGTAATGTTTTAACGAGAATAATGATGATTTTTAGTGTGAGGTCAAACAGTGCTCGTGAGAGATCAGGCTTGGCATGGCCTAGGAGAGCTTTCATGCTCTATCAAATGACCTCATCGTGGGAACTTTAGAGGGACGTGGTTTGGAGGATTGAGAAGTGAGGAACCGTTGGGGCTTGTCCTGACCATCTTAGATACACCTGGTAAAACACCAAAGGACCCTGACCGTGGAACCTCGGGGGGAGCAGTCTTGAGTTCAATCGGGCGTTGAGTTGTGAATCAAACAACCCTCTACTTAATATCACATCTACTATAGGTGATGTCACTAGCCAGCTAAACAATGTTAGACTTTCACTTGAGTAAACCACCATGCTATTTGGGGCTGTCAGACAGTTGGTGAGCCACCTCGGTGACAACAACCTCCTTGACACACAGTGGTTAGGCAAAAGGAATTCCTTGGCATTTAATGTTTATGACGTGGAGACAACTAGTTCATCAGGTATTTAATGTTGGTGACATGAAGTATGAGGGATGTCTTTCATAGTCTTTAATGACTGATTTTCCTCGGGGATGGTGTAGGGGGGTTATTTAAGGGACCTAACCACCCCTGAGGAGAGGATGATCTTTTGAGAGTTCAGAAGTTATTGCTAGAGAGAATATACATTCAGAGAGAGTTATTACAAACCAGTGAGCTTACCCACTCACCATTATCATTTATTACGAAGCTTTTGATACCTGACAGAGATTTTTGAGGATTCTTTGGTGTGTTTAACTGCCTACCAAGGTGTATCTAGGGTTCTTACTTCTCTCTCCCTTCTAGCTAAGTTACTTCTAAGTTTATTACTACCTTCTGAGTTATACACGAGAGATTTGTGAGTTTAAACTGATTTTATCTTCATTGAGTTTATGTTTGCATGTCCTATCATTAATCCAAGGTTCTGGCTAATTAACTTATCATTACCATACTCAAAAGAGGTCACGCCTCCATCTTATCTAAACTACCCTCTTACATTTGGCGACTCTGCTGGGGAGGCATTCTTCTAAGTAAGGAGTATGGCGTAAGATAGCGTTAATAGAAGGCTTAACTTTGATGACATCCAACACAATGAAGAACAAGCGGCGAGAGAACTGGAGGCTCTAAGGGATGGAGCTCCTCGAATAGAAGTACCTCCAGTTCAGGCAACGACAGGCGTTCTAGGGGTGACAGAAGCTTCCACGAGTGCAGGGTTGGGACCCACTCAAGTGGCACTCCTCATGAGTAAATTTTATGAGTTTTTGCAAACTCTGGCAGCCTCAACGATGTTGGGGGGATTTGAAGCCAATTCCTTCGTAACACCAGGGGCAGCCTTCACGGCCCCACCAGGCGCAGGTGTAACATGAATGATCTCAGCAAGTATACCCTCTGTTGTGAACCCAATAACGGGAACATCAGGAGTATCAACGGCCCCAACTGTGACGACGGCTCCAGCTACAACGGGCGCTCAGCCCATGGTTCCGTTGGTTGTTGACCTAGTGGCATCGCCCATGGAGGAAATGAGGAAGGAGATGCATAAGGAGATGCTAAAATTCATGCAAGCTTCCCCGCAATCTGCTGGCAAGGTAGATTCGGTTTATAATGACTTTCGAACATCTTATCCTCAGGAATACAACGATGAGCCTTATCCAAAGGACTATATTCCTCCTATTTTTGAAAAATACACAAGAAAATTGGGGAACCCGAAGGAGCACATTAAGCACTTCATCGAACACTTGGGGGCACATTGTAATAATAATAAGCTCAGGTTGAGGGATTTTTCTAAATCCTTAACTGATAAAGCATATACATGGTATTCTCATTTGCCCCCCAAAAGCGTTTCTACGTGGGAAGAGATGCATTTTTTGTTCGTCCAGAAGTTCTTTCTGGCGGAAGATGAGTTTACTTTAACCCAACTGGGTAGGGAAAAGCAGCGACCTGACGAAGAAGTGGTGGCCTATGTTCGAAGGTTCAGAGAAAGATCCCTCGATGTGAGGGAGGAGGCAAAAGAGTCCAAGTTATTACAGATTTGCGCTGAGGGGTTACTTCCTATGTACATCTGCCATCTTATCAATGAAACACGCGAAGGGAATTTTTCGTCATTCCTCAAAGCGGAAAGAAATATCTCCTTAGTGGTACGACCAAATTCGGTGGTGGTACCCATGGTGTTTAGGCAGCCAATATAACCCGGGGGGGAGGTCTCAGCCCCCATGGGTAGGGTACACCGAAGGAGGAGAAGGGAGCAAGGCACTGAAGAAGGACAACAAAAGGAAGTTCTAAGGAAACAGGGAAGTCCCACCACTATTACCTTGTACAGTAGAGGTGGCTGTCAGTTGTTATAATGCAATGGTCCAAGGAGGAACGATCTATGAACCAAAATACATCCTCGCTGGCGAACCAGATGCGGCAACGAAGGCGGATCCCAAGTACTGACAGGTTCATCGTAGGATCCATCATCCAACAGAGAGTTGCTTCACACTAAGGAGAATCATCGATAAGTACGTAAAGGCAGGGACGTTGCAAATCCCTCCATAGAACATCAACAATACCCACTACCAGCACATGGGGCCAATCTCGTGGTGGCCTATGATGAAGAGGCGGAGAGAGGAGAAAGAGAGGAGTACGAAGAGGCTTTGGAGATCTGTACTGAGGGAATGGCTAACGTAGTATTGGCCTACGATGAAGTAAGCACCAAAGACATGAAGGACGTATACAGCTTTGAAGGTGAGGAACCAGATCCAGTCTTAAGAGTACTGTGCAGTCTTAAAATCCCCAAAGTTCACCTGGTTATTCGACCAGGTGGGGATACTGAAAGAGAGTAGGTTGGAATTAACCCAGGCAATACTTGACATTATTAGGAAGAACGCATGCCCTTCGCTGAGATGGAAGGGACCCATGGTTAGGTTGGTGAGGAGGTTCCTGTTAGAAGTAACCTTCAGCGATGCCGATAGGGCTATGAGATTCCCTCATAACATGCCATTGTATGTGACTGCCAGTGTCAACGGAGTTAGCTTTACAAGGACTCTTATGGATGGGGGATCTTCCATCAATATAATGCCAATTCACTCCTTTCATGCAGCCAATATTCCAGAAGAAAGGTTGGTCCCTATGCCTTTGGTAATTTCGGGGTATGATAACCAATCTTCCAAATCTATTAGGTATGCTAATGTTGGGATTGTGATGGGAAATTTGAGTTCCCATATCAAGTTCCACGTAATAAAGAGTGCAACTTCCTATCATCTACTAATAGGAAGGGTGTGGATGCACAACCAATGGCTGGTTCCTTCAACGTACCATTAATGCGCTAAGGCGAACATCAAGGGGATAGAGGTGACTATTAGGGCTATGAAGAGGCCCTTCGTGGTCGAGGAAGCTCACCTGGTAGACGCAGAATTTTACACTGAGTTGGAGGAGGATGTTCGGGTCCTAACGAGAAGAATGGAGGGAGCATAGGCTCCCTCGATCAGAGAAAGGATGGGACCCTTGAACGACCAGAGTAGAGAGGTTGCAAGTAGCGCATGAGTAACAACAGAAGAATCTCATAAGGTGGTCCCTCGGCCCAAAAACGTCTTGAAGCAGCTCAAAGACAAGATGAGGCCCAGAGTGGATCCGATGGAGCATGAGGTGCAACGACAAAGCGTGCTGAGCCGATTCTCAGGCAAAAGAGTGGTCGAAGCTTCTAGAGAGAAGAAGAGAAAGGCATTCACTGCTACCAGCATACAATGCAAGAAGCTCATTGCTGAAGAAGGAAAATTGGTGTATCGATTGTAATGGTGTGAGCGGGCGGCCGAGGAAACTAATGATGAGGTTGACCCGATATATGAATGTTTTCTAGTGGATCAACGGGGATAATGTATGGTAATAGGCAATTCCAGCATACAGGAATTTATAGAGGAAGTCACCGAGGAACCAGATTACATGGGAGATCAACCGAAGCCCCAGGAAAAAGAGTGGGAGCAGTTGAACCTGGCGAAAGAAGGAGAAGATCCAAGGCCCATCTTCGTCTCGAAATATCTCAGTAAGGAGAAATGAGAGGCCTTGGTTGTTGATTAGGGAATTTATAGATATTTTTGCATGGAAATACACGAAGATGGAAGGGATGGATTAGGAGGTAAGCTGCTACAAGTTGAACATAATTCCTTCTGCCATTCCAGTGAAATAGGCAACGAGAATGTACAAGCCTGAGCTGGACTTGAAGATCAAGGAAGCGGTTCAATACTTACTAATAGCAAGGTTTATCAAGCCGATACAACACCCGGTCTAGCTATCCAGTATCGTCCCAGTGGGAAAGAAAAACAAAAACCAAATAAGGATCGGCGTGGACTTTAGAGATTTGAATAGAGCTTGCCCCAAGGATGAGTTCCCTCTGCCCTCCATCGATAGCCTGATAGATGCAACGACTGGTCATGAGATGTATAGTTTCATGGATGGGTATGTAGGGTACAACCAGATCAAGATGGACCCCACGGATAAAGAGAAAATATTGTTCAGAACCCCATTGGGCAATTTCATGTACAAGGTTGTAACACCCCGCATTTTTCATACATTAAATATTTAATTAATTCGAAAATTTAAAATTACTTGTGAGTCATAATTTAATTGAATTAATTAGGGAAATTTCATTAAATATTAATCGAGGAGTAAATGGTTAATATTTACGGGAAGTAATTTACTAAGTGAATAGTAATTATTCATTTAAGTCATTTCGAGTATTAATGACAGGGTATGCACTTATCTCAACCGGGAGTCGGTATAGACTAAAGGGGTGAGGGGATAAATATTTTTATAAATTAATTCGGATGCCAATTTTGAGTGTACAGTTGAGTCCGGATGGGCCGAGATAGTCGGAAAAGTGTACCCGGGGGTAGTAAACGGGTCACGGGGCGTTTTTAGACATAGCCGGGCCCACACGGGGGCATTTGGGTCACTTGGGCTTGGCCCATTAGGCAAAAAACGGGATTATGTAAATTAAGGAATTGGGAGGAATAATAAAACGGCTGATAGAGTTTTAGAAAATGCTAAGTGTATTAAGGAACCCTAATAGCAGTTAAAGGAAGTTTTAGGATCACTAGAGAGCCAACAAGGATCGTCTTCAACCTTGGAAATGCATCTCCGAATCAGACACTACGAAACCTAAGGCAAGTGGATAACTTGCAATAGTATTGAATCTGTTTTGCAATTCATATTCATGTGATGTGTTTGATCAAAATTCGTTTTGGGTGTTCATGGTATAAACATGAGGTTTTTAAAATAATAATCGGATTTACGAATTTGAATGAGGATTCTTGTAGAAATCTGATATTATAAATTGATACATATCTGGTAGGATGATATCTGGATAATTAGAAACGAATTTGGTGAAGGGATTTGGGATGAAAATGGGTAAGGAATTAAAGATTAATATTTCCCCAAATTCAGAAATTGTAGTTAATGGACGAATTAATAACGTTGGAGGGCATTCTGGAGGTCCCTAATAAGGTTCCTAACTTGTATTATGGTTAAGAAAGCTTGAGATTGCTGGTAGAAGGAGTTAGGGTTTTATGAAACTCATCCATGGCAGAATCTGTCTTCGCGAAGAAGACGAAGACCTGCTCGATCCATCGATCGAAGGTCTGGGGTCGATCGATCGAAGGTCGACAGATTTTGGCAATTCGCCCAGTTTTGTTTTATATAAAGAAAATTTAATTTAATCTTTTTCCATGAATTAATTTGGTGAGAAATTTATACATGGGTTTTAAATCTAATTAATGGTGAATAAAATTAATTAGAATTTGGAGACGACTTAGTATGACATCAACATTTCAATTCGTCGGGTTTTGGAGAAATTCGGTGATACACTAAGGTTAAATTTTTAGGAAGAGTTCGAAAGGATTAAATATAGTTAGGAAACAAGTGCGGGGATAATGGTTGAGGAATACCGAGAGATAAACCTTATTTAGGTAAAAGCTAAATAATTTGAGAGTCGGGGATTTAGACTCGGGTGAGGTTGATTAGGACTACGAGAGTAAGTCAAATTTTATGGTGGGGGCGACACCAAAGGTGACTTAATTAATTAATGTGTGAATTAATTAATGATTAGAGTTGGACCATAAACTCTTAATAAATTAACTAGGCTTATGTTACGGATTGTGTACATGGTGTAGCCGGAACATTTTATATTTATATATATGTACGGGATGTGACAGTATATATATAGTGTGTGTGTGCATTAATATCAATGATTGGATATTATTAGTATATACTCTAGTGCTATAGGGGGAGGTTGCGCGTAATGGATGGATCCCCTAGCTTGAGGAGTAGGGCGAGTACAATCCCAGGTCATAGCGTCCGTTATATGGGTGAGGGGCATCTCACTTTCAGGGAAGGAATATGACCGCCTCCAAATTCGTATGTTAAACTAAGTTAGTGAGCGAATCTAACTCCAATAACTAGGTTATGTAAATACACCTAGTGGGATAGCACTTGGGAAAATTTATATTTTTGCGAGTATTTTTACTCGGTCAAAAGTTTGTATTAAATGTTATTTTAGTATGTTTGTGAATACTGTAAAATGATTAGATATATAATTAGGTAGATAATTATATATGGGATAATTAATACATAGTGAAAAATGTATTATGTGCATAATGGGTGTGAATGTTATAAGAAATTAAAACGGGTAATGATTTAATTAAGTTTGATGTTTATAATAACTTAAAAATCATGAATTAAGGCATACTCATTTAGTGTAGGAAAATTTCAAGGGTTAAAATAAGTATTGGGTCAAGAGCGCAGGACCTAGTAAATTAAATGGAAGCGTTAGTAGTGCACCTTAGAGGAGGGGTGAGGAAGTCCTCAAGAGAGTGCGGCACTAACTAAAATATGAAGAGCATGCATATTTATTTATTACTGCAAGTTAATCATTTGTTAAATGTTTTTAAATGTTTTTGGGTACTAACCCTTGCTATAAAAAAATTTAAAAACCTTTTAGGTGTCCAACCACAAGGGCGCTAGGCTTGACTCTATTCCAGGTATCCTTTGCTGCAGCACATGTGGATGTTGCGGGGTTTTGATAGACACCTCCTTCTTTCGTTCGTGTAGGAATTTTCTAGCAGTTATCTGATCATGTCGCTCACAGTTCATGTATTAGACTTGTTAAGATTTTTCTTCTTATCTTTACTTGTACTGGTTATTTGGACCGATGGTTTATTCGGTTAAGTATTTTAATTGTGGATGGTTATTTTAATTAATTGTGATTGTGTATTATTTTATGTACCTCATGAGAATTAATTAATTTAAAGATATAAAAGTTGGCACTAGTCTACTTTTCTCACTTAGGTGGTTAGTAAATAAAAAAGACGACAGTGATGCTAAGAATGGACCAACTGAGAAACCTTTTCTAACATGATTTAGGACTGATCACCCGGGATTAATTAGGCGGGGTGTCACAGGTGGTATCAGAGCATCAGGTTCTAGTGTCCTTAGGATCTGTGCGGCTTTCTACGTTTCAGCGTAGCACTCATTCATTGTAGAGCCCTATGATTAGGAGTGTTGACTCATTTTCGCTTGTGGGAGATAGTATTTTCTGTTGTAAATATTTTTGTGTAAACTGTGTACTTATGCGATTTAATCTATTTCAGATGCCACCGAGGAGACTGAGAGAGGAGAGGGATGAGGCTAGGGATGAGATCAGGGAGGCTCATCAGGAGCCACAGGTACCGCTACCACCACCCCCACCCGAGTTGATTTCAACTACTCAGGTGGCAGTGATAGTGGCCCAGGTGGTCGAAACAGCAATGAGAGCTATGGAAGCTCACTTTTCACAGCCCCAGGCACCGCCTCCAGTGGCACCAGCAGTTCAGGCTCCAGTGGGGCCACCATCTTGGCAAAAAGTTAGGGAGACCTTTCAGAAGGGTCACCCACCTGAGTTCCGGGGTAGTACAGATGTGATAGAGGCTTGTGACTGGAAAAAGAACATTCAGCACCATCTGCGCATGCTAGAGTGTACCGAGGTACAGAAGCAGATGCTTGCTACCTTTCGTCTATCAGGGGCAGCCTTACAGTGGTGGGAGTCAGTTACCACCGCCGGGGAGCGAGACTTGATGCCGATAGCAGAGTTTTGGGTGCGGTTCGACCACAAATACTTTCCACCAGCAGTAGAGACTGAGATGAGGAAGAAATTCAATGATTTAGCTCAGGGTGACCGATCAGTGGCAGACTACGAGGAAGAGTTCACCTGTTTGGCAAACTTTGTGCCAAATGAGGTGAGCGATGAGGAGCGGAAGAAATCGAGGTTTATGGACGGTTTAGCCTGGTGAATCAGGCAACACTTGATTGGGAATTCGGCGTTAGTAACGTATATAGACGTCGTTAATGCCGCACTTGTACACTACCAGGACCATCGCTTCCATGCAAAGGGGAGCAAGAGAACAGGGGAGCCGAGCCAACATGGTAAGGCTGTTACTAGTAGTGACACAAGTGGTGCTCAGCAGCAGGCGGGTAGTCAGCAAGGGAATCAGGCTAAGAAGTTTAAGCCTGGTGGTTTTAGACAGGGAGGACAGGGGTTCAGGCAGGGGCAGCCGGGCCCGAATCAGCAGCAGCAGGTTCCTCAGGTCCGTCAGGGCCAAGGGAACAATGGGGGAGGCCAGCAGGGCCAGGGCCAGCCGCGTCAGGGCCAATAGGGCCAACGACAAGGGGATGGTCAGAGACGATGTTTTGTGTGTGGACAAATAGGACATTTCAAGAGGGAATTCCCACAGAGGGGCAGAGGTCAACAGCAGGAGGCCCAACAGGGGAAACGGGGGCAATTACCACCAGCCCCACCCGCCCCACCTCAGCAGGGGAAGATGCACTACGGATGTGTGTATAACGTCCAGGATGTTCCTAATCCCCCAGCGCAGCAAGAACCATCAGCAGTTGAGGGTATGTTTCTCATTCATGGTTATGAGGGTAGTATTCTCTTTGATATGGTAGCATCACATTCATTCATTAAATTATATTTTGCTAAACGGGCCGGATTACTAGAGACCGCGGGAGGTCTTTGGATGTCTGTAGAGTCGCTAGTTGGCAACGGGGCTACGATTCACTCGATTTGTTGGGGTGTGGACATTTTGATCGGGAGACTTAGTTTAGCAGCGGACCTACTAGTGTTAGATATGGAGGGATACGATGTCATCTTGGGTATAGATTGGTTGGCAGGTTATCGGGCGACGGTGGATTGCTACGAAAGGACTATCGTGTTCTCCACTCCAGGGCAGGAGATGTTCTTAATAGCAATGCCACTACCCGAGGGAGGGACACGCACACACTTGTATTACATTGAGGAGGAAACCTCACAGGAGGTGGCTATTCCGTTGGATTCAATCCCAGTGGTGAGAGACTTTGAGGATGTGTTTCAGGAGATACCAGGGTTGCCACCTAGCAGGGAAATCGAATTTATGATCGATTTAGCACCGGGGACGAGGCCAATTGCTCGGGCCCCATACCGTATGGCCCCTTCAGAGATGCGTGAGCTGAGGGAGCAGATTTAGCAGCTTCTGGGTCAGGGTTTCATACGACGGAGTACATCATCGTGGGGTGTACCGGTGTTATTTGTGAAAAAGCGAGATGGCTCACTACGGTTATGCGTGGACTATAGAGAGTTGAATAAGGCCACGATACGGAATAAGTATCCGTTGCCTAGGATTGACGACTTATTTGACCAGTTGAGAGGGGCGTTTTATTTCTCTAAGGTCGACTTAAGGTCAGGATATCATCAACTACGTATCCGAGAGGAAGATGTTCCGAAGACCGCTTTCCTGTCGCGGTATGGATCTTACGAGTTCGGGGTGATGCCATTCGGACTCACTAATGCACCAGCAGTGTTCATGAACCTCATGAACAAAGTATTCAGGGAGTTTCTCGATCAGTTTGTTATCGTGTTCATTGAAGACATCCGGATCTACTCGCGTACCGAGGAGGAGCACGCAGAGCACCTACATATAGTGTTACAGACATTACAGGATCACCAACTCTATTCCAAATTCGGTAAGTGTGGATTTTG
Organism: Sambucus nigra; assembly: GCA_949130495.1. Classification (NCBI taxonomy): domain Eukaryota; kingdom Viridiplantae; phylum Streptophyta; class Magnoliopsida; order Dipsacales; family Adoxaceae; genus Sambucus; species Sambucus nigra. The sequence continues at coordinate 439,636,581 of OX422215.1, forward strand.
GCTACGGGAGGTCCAGTTCCTTGGCCACGTGGTGTCAGACCGGGGTATTGCGATGGATCCAAGTAAAGTATCGACGGTGAGGGAGTGGGGACAGCCCACAACACCGACAGAAGTGCGCAGTTTTCTGGGGTTGGACGGTTATTACAGACGGTTCATCAAAGGATTCTCAAAGATTGCGGGCCCTTTGACGAATCTTACCCGGAAAGGGGTACCTTTCACTTGGAATGATCACTGTCAATTAGCCTTCGACGAGTTAAAGGACAAGTTGACATCTGCACCCGTGCTTGCATTGCCGAAAGGAGGATTAGAGTATCGGGTGTACACTGACGCATCCTTACAGGGACTTGGGGGTGTGCTTCAGCAGGAGGAAAGGGCAATAGCTTATGCGTCCAGGAAGCTAAAGCCCCACGAGAGGAATTACCTCACTCACGACCTGGAGTTAGCAGCAGTCATTTTTGCTTTGAGGATATGGAGACATTATCTCCTGGGGGAGCAGTTCACGCTATTCACGGATCACAAATCACTTCAGTATCTCTTCACTCAGAAGGATTTGAATATGAGACAGAGGCGATGGCTAGAATTCGTGAAAGACTATCAGTTTGATATTCAGTATCATCCTGGTAAGGCTAATGTGGTGGCAGATGCATTGAGTCGGAGACCGACTGGGGAATTATCAGAAGTCTGGAAAGCGAAGTGGAGAGAACTTCGATACGAGGATGATGTAGCCAGGGCTTGCATGTCAGCATTATCCATCACACCCGAGATCATTATGCGGGTTTAGAGGGCTCAGGCAGAGGATCCGACCTGCCGGGATAGGGTGAGCCAATTGCTAGCTGAGGGAGGAGAGAGATACTCGATCAGTTCGGAGGGAGGCCTACGCCATAATGGGAGGTTGATTGTGCCAGAGGATGCGGAATTGAGGCACGCTGTTATGACGGAGTCTCATGGGTCGAGATTCGCGGTACATCCCGGTGGAGATAGGATGTATCAAGATATGAGGAGGCAGTAGTGGTGGGCAGGGATGAAACGGGACATAGCAGAGTTTGTTTCGAAATGTGCCACGTGTCAGCTTGTGAAAGTTGACCACTAGAGACCATCAGGGATGCTACAGCCACTTGAAATTCCTGTGTGGAAGTGAGAGAGCATCTCTATGGACTTCATTATAGGGTTACCAACATCACATAAGGGTCACGATTCCATATGGGTTATTGTGGATCGGTTGACCAAAGTGGCCCACTTCCTATCGGTTCGCACAGACTTTGAGACGATGCGTTATGCACAGCTATTCATAGCGGAGATTGTTAAACTGCACGGGGTACCGATTAATATTGTGTCGAATAGGGACAAGATCTTTGTGGCCTATTTTTGGCAGAGTTTTCAGGAGGCCATGGGCACGGAGTTACGTTTGAGTACAGCCTATCACCCAGAGACTGACGGGCAGACCGAGAGAGTCAATCAGATGTTGGAAGATATGCTCAGAATATGTATACTAGACTTTAGGGGAGGTTGGGAGAAATATCTTCCTCTGGTAGAGTTTGCGTATAATAACTCTTACCAATTCATGATCGGTATGGCACCATTCGAGGCATTATACGGGAGACCTTGTCGTTCACCCGCTTGTTGGTTAGAGGAGGGGGACAACAAACTGTTGGGGCCGGAGATTGTTCAGGAGACATCTTCCAAGATAGAGCTGATCCGAGGGAGGATTCGGATAGCTCAGGATAGGCAGAAAAGTTACGTTGATGCTTCACGGAGACACGTGAAGTTAGAGGTTGGGGATCAGGTATTGGTCAGGGTGTCCCCCATGAAAGGGGTGATGAGGTTCGGCAAGAAGGGTAAGCTAGCACCGAGGTACGTGGGACCTTTCCCTATTATCGAGAGGGTGGGGCCCGTAACCTACAGGCTGGGATTACCGGAGCATCTTCAGCGGATACACGACGTGTTCCATGTAGCATCGCTGAAGAAATATCGCAGGAGTGAGAGGGCCTTCTGGCACATTCCACTCGAAGAAATTGATTTAAAGCCAAACATCTCATATGAGGAGAGGCCGGTGGCTATCCTAGACCGTAGCGAGCAGAAATTACGATCCAAAGTTGTTCCACTTGTTAGAGTACAGTGGGGTCATCACAACATTGACGAGTCTACCTGGGAGCGGGAGGAGGATATGCGGGAGCAATATCCAGATCTTTTCTTCACAGGTATGACCTAATTTCGGGGACGAAATTCCTTTGTAAGGGGGGGAGTATGTAACACCTCGCATTTTTCATACATTAAATATTTAATTAATTCGAAAATTTAAAATTACTTGTGAGTCGTAATTTAATTGAATTAATTAGGGAAATTTCATTAAATATTAATCGAGGAGTAAATGGTTAATATTTACGGGAAGTTATTTACTAAGTGAATAGTAATTATTTATTTAAGTCATTTCGAGTATTTATGGCAGGGTATGCACTTATCTCAACCGGGAGTCGGTATAGACTAAAGGGGTGAGGGGATAAATATTTTTATAAATTAATTCGGATGTCAATTCTAAGTGTACGGTTGAGTCCGGATGGGCCGAGATAGTCGGAAAAGTGTACTCGGGGGTAGTAAACGGGCAACGGGGCGTTTTTAGACATAGCCGGGCCCACACGGGGGCATTTGGGTCACTTGGGCTTGGCCCATTAGGCAAAAAACGGGATTAGGTAAATTAAGGAATTGGGAGGAATAATAAAACGGCTGATAGAGTTTTAGAAAAGGCTAAGTGTATTAAGGAACCCTAATAGCAGTTAAAGGCAGTTTTGGGATCACTAGAGAGCCAACAAGGATCGTCTTCAACCTTAGAAATTCATCTCCGAATCAGACACTACGAAACCTAAGGCAAGTGGATAACTTGCAATAGTATTGAATCTGTTTTGTAATTCATATTCATGTGATGTGTTTGATCAAAATTCGTTTTGGGTGTTCATGGCATAAACATGAGGTTTTGAAAATAATAATCAAATTTACGAATTTGAATGAGGATTCTTGTAGAAATCTGATATTATAAATTGATACATACCTGGTAGGATGATATCTGGATAATTAGAAACGAATTTGGTGGAGGGATTTAGGATGAAAATGGGTAAGGAATTAAAGATGAATATTTCCCCAAATTCAGAAATTGTAGTTAATGGACGAATTAATAACGTTGGAGGGTATTCTGGAGGTCCCTAACTTGTATTATGGTTAAGAAAGCTTGAGATTGATGGTAGAAAGAGTTAGGGTTTTATGAAACTCGTCCATGGCAGAATCTGTCTTCGCGAAGAAGATGAAGACCTGCTTGATTGATCGATCGAAGGTCTGGGGTGATCGATTGAAGGTCGGCATATTTTGGCAATTCCCCAGTTTTATTTTATATAAAGAAAATTTAATTTAATCTTTTTCCATGAATTAATTTGGTGAGAAATTTATACATGGGTTTTAAATCTAATTAATGGTGAATAAAATTAATTAGAATTTGGAGACGACTTAGTATGACATCAACATTTCAATTCGTCGGGTTTTGGAGATATTTGGTGATACACTAAGGTTAAATTTTTGGGAAGAGTTCGAAAGGATTAAATATAGTTAGGAAACAAGTGCGGGAATAATGGTTGAGGAATACCGAGAGATAAACCTTATTTAGGTAAAGGCTAAATAATTTGAGAGTCGGGGATTTAGACTCGGGTGAGGTTGATTAGGACTACGAGAGTAAGTCAAATTTTATGGTGGGGGTGACACCATAGGTGACTTAATTAATTAATGTGTGAATTAATTAATGATTAGAGTTGGACCATAAACTCTTAATAAATTAACTAGGCTTATGTGACGGATTGTGTACATGGTGTAGCCGGGACATTTTATATTTATATATATGTACGGGATGTGACAGTATATATATAGTGTGTGTGTACATTAATATCAGTGATTGGATATTATTAGTATATACTCTAGTGCTATAGGGGGAGGTTGCGCGTAATGGATGGATCCCCTAGCTTGAGGAGTAGGGCGAGTACAATCCCAGGTCATAGCATCCGTTATATGGGTGAGGGGCATCTCACTTTCAGGGAAGGAATATGACTGCCTCCAAATTCGTATGTTAGACTAAGTTAGTGAGCGAATCTAACTCGAATAACTAGGTTATGTAAATACACCTAGTGGGATAGCACTTGGGAAAATTTATATTTTTGCGAGTATTTTTACTCGGTCAAAAGTTTGTATTAAATGTTATTTTAGTATGTTTGTGAATACTGTAAAATGATTAGATATATAATTAGGTAGATAATTATATATGGGATAATTAATACATATTGAAAAATGTATTATGTGCATAACGGGTGTGAATGTTATATGAAATTAAAACGAGTAATGATTTAATTAAGTTTGATGTTTATAATAACTTAAAAATCATGAATTAAGGCATACTCATTTACTGTAGGAAAATTTCAAGGGTTAAAATAAGTATTGGGTCAAGAGCGCAGGACCTAGTAAATTAAATGGAAGTGTTAGTAGTGCACCTTAGAGGAGGGGTGAGGAAGTCCTCAAGAGAGTGCGGCACTAACTAAAATATGAAGAGCATGCATATTTATTTATTACTGCAAGTTAATCATTTGTTAAATGTTTTCAAATGTTTTTGGGTACTAACCCTTCCTATAAAAAAATTTAAAAATCTTTTAGGTGTCCAACCACAAGGGCGCCAGGCTTGACTTTATTCCAGGTATCCTTTGCTGCAGCACATGTGGATGTTGCGGGGTTTTGATAGACGCCTCCTTCTTTCGTTCGTGTTGGAATTTTCTAGAAGTTATCTGAGCATGTCGCTCACAGTTCATCTATTAGACTTGTTAAGATTTTTCTTCTTATCTTTACTTGTACTGGTTATTTGGACCGATGGTTTATTCGGTTAAGTATTTTAATTGTGGATGGTTATTTTAATTAATTGTGATTGTGTATTATTTTATGTTCCGCATGAGAATTAATTAATTTAAAGATATAAAAGTTGGCACCAGTCTAGTTTTCTCACTTAGGTGGTTAGTAAATAAAAAAGACGACAGTGATGCTAAGAATGGACCAACTGAGAAACCTTTTCTAAACATGATTTAGGAATGATCACCCGGGATTAATTAGGCGGGGTGTCACAAAGGTGATGCCGTTTGGACTCAAGAACGCTGGGGCGACTTACTAAAGAACAATGATGGCCATTTTCCATGACTTCTTTCATAAATTCATGGAGTTTTATGTGGATGATTTGATCATCAAATCAAGGAAGGAGGAGTCACATCTGAGCAATTTGAGGAAGGTGTTTTCCCGTTGCAGGAAGTATAAATTGAAGATGAACCCACTGAAGTGTGTTTTCATAGTGACAAGCGGGAAATTCCTAAGCTTTGTTTTTTGATCGATAAGGGGTGCAGATGGACCAGGATAAACAGTGGGCGATCTTGGAAATGCCATGTTCAAGAACGGTGAAGGAGCTGAAGAGTTTCCTTAGTGAGGTCTCCTACCTTAGGAGGTGTTTATGCCTGGATTAGCCGAAGTAACACATCCATTAATGAAGTTGTTACGAAGGAACACAAAGTTCAAATGGGAGGAGATTCACCAGGAGTCTCTCGACGGGATGAAGAAACTGCTTGTTTCACCACAGACTATGGTTCCCCCAAAGGAAGGAATACCGTTGCAGCTATACCTCACATCCACCACGAGGTCCGTGGGAGATTTGATGGAACAAGAGATCGATGGGCAAGAATGGCCAATTTACTACCTCAGCAGGATCATCCATGGGCCAGAAGTCAGATATAGTAGCTTAGAAAGGCATTGTTTAGCCTTAGTATTTATAGCGCAAAAACTTAGACATTATATGCTATCTTTTACAATTCATATTGTAACTAGATGTGACCCAATTAAGTATTTTCTAGCAAGAACTATACTGATTGGCATGGCAGCTAGATGGTTCCTATCCTCTCAGAATATGACTTGAAGTGTGTGGTTCCTCGCGCGATCAAAAGTTAAGCGTACGCTGACCTATTGGCAATATTCCCCTCAAGAACTTTTGATCCACCCAAATAAAGTGTTCCGGGAGATGATCTGCAGGCCAATCACCTAGACGCAACGGAAGAGGAATGGGCAATACAGTTTGATAGATTTTTGGTAGAAGGGAAAGGAGGAGCATGGGTTATTCTTTCAAAAGGAATGGAGGAAATCGACCTTTCCTACAAATTAGATTTCCCTTGTTCTAATAACGATGCAGAATATGAAGCATTGGTGTTGGGGTTGCTAGAGGCTCTTCGAAGGGGGATTCGTTCACTTTGCATCAAGGGGGATTCAAACTTGGAGGTTCAGCAAGTGAATGGAGAGTACATGTTGAAAAACATGAGCTTAGGACCTACAGAACAATCATCCAGAGGCTTCTCTGCTAGTTCCATCAGACCAAGATCAAGAGATAGCCCAGAATGATGAACCGCCACCCAGAGGCCTATGCCACCATTGCCTAAAAAATAGTCATGAGACGTGATACAACAACCATCGTGATCCAATGAAGAACATCTTTTTCGATGGTACAGTAAATTCTACCAATGGAAGAAGAAGATGGGGACTAGAGGGGAGATATTAGGAGATAATTGGAGACTAGTGAAGGAACGATGGCACTAAGGGAGTTAGCTCAATACTTCACGAACCAGGGGAACCTTTACTTCTGAAATACAGGAGGATGGCTGTCAAGGTGCATAGGTCCAGAAGAAGCAGGGCAAAGATTAAAGAAAATACACGAAGAGCACTACGAAATAAATGAGATACCACTCTATCGAAGGATTCAAAGATAAGGGTATTTTTGGCCTTCGATTAAACAGGAGACGGCGGAGCTACAACAAAAGTGAGATAAATGCAATTTGTTCTTCGAGGAAGCTGAATGTCATTTTGTGGAGGCTCAGGATAACTAGAGACAGCCCTATATTGACTTCATTAAAGATGGAGTTGTCCCAATAAAGAAAATTGATGCGATGGGACTCCGCCGAAGGGTCTCGAGATTCTACATTCAGGAGGGGCATCTGTATCTAAGGGGATACTTCAACAGGCCGTTTCATTACATCGCGAAGGAAGAAGCAGCCGAGGTTCTCAAGCAGGTACATGATCCAGCTCACATAGGAGGAGCCAAGCTATATGACCAGTTGACGACTTTGGGATACTATTAGCCAACGATGGAGAAAGATTCAGTTGAGTTTTTTTGAAGGTGCAAGGCTTTCCAACTTCATGGAAATATGATCCATACCCCATCAGTAGACCTACACTCCCTGGTAACACCCTAACCTTTTTACACTTGGGCGTTCGACCTGGTGGGGGGAATACATCCTTCTTCGAGGGGGGAGATATGGATACTAGTGGCAACGGAGTGCTTCACGAAGTGGGCCGAAGCGATACCACTAAGAAGGGAAACAGCGGGTGTGGTGATCAAATTCATCAGGGAATACATCATTTGCCATTTTGGGATCCCAAAGGTTATCCTTTCAGATAATAGAACCCCTTTCATCAATTCAGAAGTGACGATGCTCACAAACAAATACTCCATTATCCATCACGCTTCGATGGTGGCATACCCAAAGGGAAATGGTCAAGCCGAAGCAAGTAGCAAAACTTTGGTTAATATCTTGGCTATAATGATGGAGGATTTCCCAGGATTATGGAATGACAAGATACCAGCCATTTTATGGGCCTATCGAACGACTAAAAGGAAGCCTATGAGGTATACACCGTTCTCTCTTATTTATGGGGCCGAGGCGATTCTGCCAGTGGAGTTAGAAGTTCCCTATGCTCGATATGCTTTGCGAAGTAGCATTCTCCCCCAGAATAGACATGTGCAGCTGGAAGTGTTAGAAGAACACAGATATAATGCGATGAAATACTTTCAAATGTACACGAAACAGCTCTCTAGGTCATATGATAACTTGGTGAGACCAAGGAAGTTCGTGGAGGGGACCTGGTATTAAAAACAGCGGTGAAACACATTAGGGTACTTCCTCTAACTAAATTTGTAGCGAATTGGGAAGGACCTTTCATTGTGAAAGAGTCTCATGACTCAAGTTATTGCTTAATTTCTAAGATAGAAGAAGACAGGCCATTTAAGATTAATAACAAATGGTTGAAGGTCTATCATGTGTAAACAATTATGTTTGGGGCCACCGATGTAACTAACTATTATGAATATACGAGTTCATTCCTTTATGCAAGTTCTCTTTGTTATAATACAAGAAGAGATGAAAGAATTACAGAACTTCACACTTCACAATTTATGAAAATAGTTATAACACAAAGAAGAGACATGAGAAAACATATATCTTTCTTTATTCATAGACTTTGGGGCATTACAAAATTGGGAGCTATTAGCCAAGAATTACATAAAAAAAAATACATATACAAAACTCATGGGCCTAGGAGGAACCACAGATGTGGAAAGGAGAAAAAATCTCCAGGAAGACCCGAAGAAGCTGCTTGATAAGACCGTTGAGCATTGATAGAGACCTTCAACCTTGTTTGCACCTATGTGCACTCGATAAGGAGTTTCTCCTGTTTTAGCTTCGCCAAACGAAGAGCTTCTTCGATGTCCTCCACCTCCTTGTCAATGACCCCGAGAAGGGGTGTAAGCATGGCTAACTTAGCTTTCTCAACTCACTGATCTTCCTGATGTTTCTTCAAGAGTTCCCTCTGGATATCTAGTCGTTGGATCTTTAAGGTCTTCAAATGTGCGATGATCTAGCCAAAATGGAAGCCTTCGTGACCTAACTCCCTCAGATAACCCAAAAATTGGTTAAGGAGATGTCGAGTAACGCTCTAGGTTGGAGTGTTGGCAATGTCAGCAATGCCGGTAGCCATGCCTTGAAGCCTGTAACCCATAACGGATATGTTTGAGTGCATGAAATCCACTGTGAACGTCTCAGGATGATGATTTATGAGTTATTCAATAACCAGATGATGGTTGGCAGGCATCTGAGGGGAATGCTGAAGTACCATCAAGCAGAACGTGTGAGGAGCTAGGTCGGGTAGAGGAAGCTCACTGCTAAACTCGTTCTCAGCAGTGGCACCGATCGTGGAACCTTGATCATCGTGGTGGGAACCTTCTGAAATGATAGGTTCCCGGTGCGGCGAGGCAATGGGTGAAGGAGATGGTGGAGAATCCTCTTAAGCAACCAGATAACAGTTAGAGGAAACATGGAGTCTATGAAAAAAACCTTAACAAGTGTTTTTATTGTTAAGTCACCGTTATAGGTGGAGTTTATGAAAAAGCCTTAACAAGTGTTTTCATTGTTAGGTTACCGTTATAGGTGGAGTTTATGAAAAAAAACTTAACAAGTGTTTTCATTGTTAAGTCACCGTTATAGGTGGAGTTTATGAAAAACCTTAACAAGTGTTTTCGTTGTTAAGTCACTCTTATAGGTGGAGTTTATGAAAAACCTTAACAAGTGTTTTCGTTGTTAAGTCACTGTTAGGTGGAGTTTATGAAAAACCTTAACAAGTGTTTTCGTTGTTAAGTCACCGTTATAGGTGGAGTTTATGAAAAAACCTTAATAATTGTTTTCGTTCTTAAGTCACCGTTATAGGTGGAGTTTATGAAAAAACCTTAACAAGTGTTTCCGTTGTTAAGTCACCATTGCAGGTGAAGTTATGAAGAACCTTAACAAGTGTTTTCATTGTTAGGTCACCTACATAGGTGAATTTTGAGAAACTGAGAAATGCAAAGAAATTAGCAAAGAGCCTCAGTAGTAGTAGAAGCGAGATCAGGAGTCACCGCGAGTGCCATAACGGAAGAAACCGTTGGAGGCAGGCTCATCGCCTCGGTAGCTTCAATGGGGCCCTTAGCTGAAGAAGACCCAACGGCAGGCAAACTTCCTTCGCCAATATAAGGCACTAAGGCCAACATGGGCGCATCGTTAGAAGAAGACGTTGGACCTTCAAGAGATGCCCCAACAGGAATAGTAGTACCAACTCGGGCCCAGGAAGGGAAAAGGCCACTAGGGCAAAGGGTGGAGAGTGACTTGGAGAAAGCTGCAAATGTAAAAAAACTAAGTGTTAAACACAAGGAGTAAATATAAAAGAATAAGGGGCAGGAATGCATCTAACTTACCCCCGTTATGGCACCAAAAATAGGAACTGCGGTGAGGGGCCTTGTCAATACAGGAGGAAGGAGAATGTTAGCTACCAGTGACGCCACTTCCACCTAAAATAGCCCAACATTTTAGAAATGATAAACAAAGCAATGGGATAAATAAAAGATGTGAGAATTGGTAAGAAATTTACCTGAGGGGCACTCTCCTCGACCACAACGAGGGGCACACGGACCTCTTATTCCGATAGAAACTTAGAGGAGGCTATAATAGTTGCCTCAGGTTGGTCAGACATCTCAGCAGTCCCCATGGTAGCATCTCTAGATCGGTGGGAAGATGAACGGTGAGAGTAAGTAAGACATATCAAGGGAGAATGGGGAAGGAAAACAGTGGCTGGAAGGACATCGTAACGTCCCCCACGAAATGGCTCACTGGGGGACTGGGGGGACTGGGAGGACTGGCCCTCGCTCCTTCAACTTCCTGCACCAAAGTTATCAGGCAATAAGTAAAGGCTCTACCATAATAAAAAGGGAATAAGAACAAAAACGAATGCACACATACCTCATACCCAGAGGGAGAATGAGAAGGTATAACCACTGTTGAAGGTGGCGAGGAGGCAACAGCAGAAGGAACTGGGGATGGAGGTTTCTCAGGCATCCTCTTCTTCTGGGACTTAGTACCCAGCGTTTTCTTCTTGGAGCTCATTGCATCACAACTTTCGAGTACTCTCGAACTTCTTCTCCTTTTTGCTGGGGGCTCAGAAGGATCAACCACGATCGGAGGTAAAGCAACTAAAGGAGGAAGACGACTGCGCATCATTGGAAATCAACATTTATTAATGCAATCTCATCCTACACCTGCCTCCTCAGCTCTTCAGCTACCTCTGGAGCCATAGGAGGGGGGATGGAGGTAAGAGGGAATGCCTCCAAGGGAGTTGTTGCCTGAGCTTGGGATTTGGACTTATAGGACTTTGATTTCTTGGCCTTCTTAGTGGGTGGCTGAGAAGGCCCTTCTCATGTCGTAGCAGCTTCGGCCGAAGGAGCAGGTGGTTTAGGGGTTGCAGCGGCCTTGAGTTTGGGCGCAACAATAGGGATCATGGGGCAGTATGAAGGAAGTTCAGTGGCAGGTACTTTGGGGGTCCGGCTTAGAGGGAACTCAACCCCGAGAACATAATTACCTTTTAACCCCAATTCTAAGGAAGAAAACGAAAGAACTGGAGGATACACAGGATCCCCCTCGATGAATTCAGAAATTTGGGCCAGTTGCCTCGGCTAGTACTTTATCACAAACAGAGGGGTCACGTCCCCTTACTTGGTGATACTGGAGATGGTGACTCGCCCAGCCAATGTAGAACTCACCCCCCTCGCAACAGTTGAGGAGAATAGATAACATGCGTCGCTAAAGGACACCTTTAGGTTAGATAATTGAAACACCGAGCGAGGGGACCCTTAATCAAAGACAAATTGATGGCTGCATCGGTTGGGATCGTAGTGCTCGCTGGTGTATCCCCACTCGGTGTAAGAGGGTAGGTATCCTGTCAAAAATAGAAGGACCACGACCAGTGAGGGGTCTTCAGTAATGAGGTCTACAGTGGTTGCCTGGACCACTCTTATCCCATATTTGAATAAATCACAAGTATAGAGAAAAATATCTACTTCATAGGGCCTCATCATAAAAAGTCATCGATAAAGGAGGTAAGCTCCTTTCGGCTTTGCCTCTTTTGGTAAACAAAGGAGCGAGGGGACAGGATTATTTCCCCCGAAGGAGGGAGGTTGGTCCTGACTTCTACGGTCAAGAAGCGCACATAGAGGAAGACCGTTAGGAGGACGGAGTTGGCAAAATTGGCTAGGTTGTAATGACCCAGAGATCACTCCATGTCAAAAAGGGCTCTATCAAGCCATGTGTATAGGGATCGCAAGGCGATTACAGCCAGAGGGAGCTTGATACCCCGAGCCAAACAGAGGGATATGTTGATGAGATCCCTTCGAGGCTGGTCATTGGGCATCCAAGTTAAAAAGAAGCGAGAAAGAATGACAAGGATATAGGCAGGAAGTTCTAGCGATGTACCTTGTCGAGGGGCAGCCTCAAAGGAACTACCTTCATAAGGATCCTTGAATAAATTATTGATAAGAGGAGTGAAGTTAGCTTTGTTTGAAGTACCAATGCACCTTTGGCATATACGATCCAACTCCAAACGGTCAGCAGTCTCTTGGGCATCTAGGGCTCCTGGCCTATTGACTCAAGGCCTAGGAGCTCGCACACGTCCTCCAACATTATTTTAAATTCGCCCCACGCAGATATGAACATATGAGTGGAAACTTTCCAGCGAGATACCAGAACGGGAAGGGCAGCATTATTTTTGGACAGGGTGAACTCGCCAAACCACTTGGCCCGATGAAGCCTAATCTTGGCGAGGGTATCAGCATGGGAACTCTGCATATAGGAGTTTCAACCAGGAAAATTAGCAGGAGAGCCCCCAAGACCTTTAAAATCGATGTGGGACCATGGGAGGTCCCTTCGCTTAAGATGAAAGCGGAGAGCCCCTCGGGAGGTAGAAAGCCCCAGTCATCAGCATTCTCATCTTCATCACCAAGCATCATGGCATCATACTTGGCATTAAAAATGCAAGTCTTACACGACCCAGTAAAGTCATCACCCTTGCCAAAAATGGGGGGCCGACAATAGAAACACAATTGTTCTCGATGAGCAGCTGTCAATGAGGCGGCAGAGGGGGCGATGACAATGGGGGCCGCAGGTGGAGCACTGGTGGCAGGGTTGCTTGAAGAGGCCATTGTAAACAACAGAAGTATGAAAATCTTGGTAAAAGAAGGGTTGGGAATCAATAAGGATATGCACAACCACAAGTGGTGGCGTAAAAGAGGAGAGAAGAAAAAACCTAGATAAAATCTTGGTAGACAATGAAGTTCGCACAGGGTTTCTCTCTCTAAGGAAATATGAGAGCTTGAAGAAGAAGAAGGAAGGATAAGGTTTTGAAATAAAAGAGATATTTGAATCTTTTAAATCTTTTAAAAACCTGTTGTTTGAGTTTCTCACCATCGCACGTGCAACGCCGCCTATAATCATTTCAAATGAACACGTGGCACTTCGGGAAGTGTTTTGACCGCTGAAAAGACAACATTACGTCAAATATGAAGTGACGTCTGGGGAATAAAAAGGGTTGCCTTCCTAACAAGTTCTAGTTTTGGCACCAAATTTGTGTCAGACATATCCAATAACTCCCAACGGAAAAGATGTCCCAACGATTCAAAAAAAAGCTACGATGTCCCCTTGCCACAAGTCTAAACGTTATTTAAATTGTGCCTCAGTTACATCGGGGAGAATTTCTGCTTTTTCAAATATAGTGAACCCTTACAAGGGAGAATTTCATTTACCGGGAGTCTAAACGAGTATTTGATATAGTTAGCAGGCCTTTTGGGAGAATTTCAAATAGTAAAGCTAGAACGGTTGAAGTTCAGTGTAAGAAAAAAATGGCGATGTCCCTTCGCCCAAGCCCCAATAAGTCGTAGCGCTTCGGCTCAGGTACATTGGGGAGAATTTTACTTTTTCCTGGAGATTATAACGCTGCGGTTCTCAGGAAGGAAAGGAGGCCAGAATTTCTTTTCTCACGCAAAGAAGTTTATCAGATTGAGAAGTTTTCGTGCAGACATTTCTTATTCCCACAATAAATTTCTCCACGAAGGGGAAAACGTAGAGGGGGCTTGAAGGTAATCCTGAGATTAGGGATAATTCCCTAATTAGCAACAGTGTTTGGGATTAAGCAACCGAGGCAGCTCAAGCGTGGTAACTCAGCGAGGCAGCTTAGCGTGCCAACTCAGCGAGGCAGCTTAGCGTGGAAACTCATAATTTAGCTTGTTGTGTTAGTCATATTGTATCTTTTTTTATATTGACTATGAGTTGAAACTGTTGTAATGTTGTAATGAGAATAATGATGAGTTTTAGTGTGAGGTCAAACGGTACTCGCGAGAGACCAGGCTTGGCAGGGCCTAGGAGAGCTTTCATGCTCTATGGAATGACCTCACCGTAGGAACTTTAGAGGGACGTGGTTTGGAGGATTGAGAAGTGAGGCACCGTTGGGGCTTGTCCTGACCATCTTAAATACACCTGGTAAAACACCGAAGGATCCTGACCGTGGAAGCTCATGGGGAACGACCTTGAGTTCCATCGGGCGTTGAGTTGTGAACCAAACACCCCTCTACTTAATGTCAAATCTACTGTAGGTGATGTCACTAGCCAGCTAAACAATGTCAGACCTGCACTTCAGTAATCCACCATGGTATTTGGGGTTGTCAGACAGTTGGTGATCCACCTCTGTGACAACAGCCCCCTTGACACACAATGGTTAGGCAAAAGGCATGCCTTAGAATTTAATGTTTATGACGTGGAGATAACTAGTGCATCAGGTATTTAATATTGGTGACATAAAGTATGAGGGATGTCTTTCATTAATGACTGATTTGCCTCGGGGATGGTTTAGGGGGGTTATTTAAGGACCCTAGCCACCCCTGAGGAGAGGATGATCTTTTGAGAGTTCAGAAGTTATTGCTAGAGAGAATATACATTCTGAGAGAGTTATTACAAACCAGGGGGCTTACCCACTCACCATTGTCATTTATTACGAAGCTTTTAATACTTGACAGAGATTCTTGAGGGTTTTTTGGTGTGTTTGACTGCCTACTAAGGTGTATCTAGGGTGCTTACTTCTCTCTCCCTTATAGCTAAGTTACTTCTAATTTTATTACTACCTTCTGAGCTATACACGAGAGATTTGTGAGTTTAAACTGTGTTTATCTTCATTGAGTTTGTGTTTGCATGTCCTATCATTAATCCAAGGTTCTGGGTAATTAACTTATCATTACCATACTCAAAAGAGGTTACGCCCCCATCTTATCTAAACTACCCTCTTACACATACATAAAAATATCATTCTTAGTATGTTGTAGAAATATGAGACATTAAAAAAATCCACAAGATATAATCAGAATTAATCCATCACATATAAACATCCACACAATAAAATACATCACCATGCTAACTCTATAATAAAATCCAACACCAAAAGATAGATTAATAAAAAAATCATCCAACTACAAATCTCTTGTTGTAAATCATAAACAACTGTGGTACCGAATAGCCCACCAAATCCATAAATATCTATCTCATAGAGAAAACGACATGATGAAATAAATATAAACTACTAAAGCGATAAAAATAAATCTCCATCTGCACTCGACCAATCTCCAATCCATCATATGCATATACTCCAGCAACTATACATAAAATGGTAGTCAAGGCAAATGGGTCAGAGCCCACCGCATGAATACCAATTACTCCTCCCAATTAAGATTCATGAATCCAAACATAATAATCATACATGATAAATATTACTATAGAGTATTTTAAATTGCATGATAAAATAATATGCAAGTAACGTAAAATACCACTTATTACCCATATAGCTAAGTCACCCCATTATTCAAGTCCAATTATATTCTTACAACATTAAATTTAATCTCATGATTATTAATTAAATTAATGAAACTAATTTTTATAAATGCAACACCAGTATGGCCAGTTTACCTTTCAATTGGTCCTTCACATACTTTTGGCGTGCCAACACTTTTACACACCACACCCATTCCCCTTACTGTAGTCAAATTGCCCAATTTCATTAGCACTGCGCATACTCGTGAGGTTCCATGCACGACACATCACTGTAGCCAGTTTGCCCAATTCTGTTAGCCATGCATGTAATCCTGACGCCGACACACACCCACGTCGCTTTGGCCATTTTGTCCGATTCTGTTGGCCCTGCACATACTCGCGCTGCAAATTCATTTGAATACCCATTCATTATCTTAGGCATTAATTATTAATTCTCGTTCAATTTCTCTTTGTTTTCTATTAGCCCCACCCATGATTTGGGTTTCACAACCTAAAACCATCGCTAGTCCCATACCTAGTGTAGAGGGAGGTCCAGGCTTAAATTTGATAAAGCAATGCCAACACTTCACAGGAAAGATTAAGATGGTCGCACACACAAAACTCAAGCTACCCGAAGAGTCTCCTATAAATATGGTTACTCGGACAAGAATGGAGTTGCACGAAGGGTCTCCGGTCAAGGTGGTTACTCGCACAAGAATGAAGTTTCTTGAAGGATCTCCCATAAAGATCAAGCCCAGTTGACAAACTTAAAAAACACAACCTGTATTAGGATCTTAGATATACTTGTATTTATCTTTCTTTGTATAATATAAAGTTAATTTTGTAATATTGAGAGGTTGCTCGGTACCCTCGAGGGACCATATCTGGAAGGACATGGGAGAGATTACATGCTCTATCGAACAACCTTGCCTCTAGGTATCTCGCAGGGATTTGGTTTAGAGGATTGGATGCAAGGCAACGTTGGAAGAGACCAACCCCTTTAGGGTACTTTGGTAAAACCTTGGTTTACGCAGCATGGCTTAGTAGTACTTTCAGATACCATCTCTAAGAACCCACTCGAGGGTCCCCAGTCTTAAATAGTTGTCCAAAAAATTAACGTTTGGCGTTTACACACAGATCACAAGTTTCTCGAAAAATCATTAACCAAGCAACCTTCAATTCGATGAACTACCTTTTTTAGTGATGTGACAGCACATCCTCGGCAGGCTACTGCTTACCAACTCTTTGACTTCAACATGTCTAACGTTTAGGAACTCAAAAAAATATCACTCAAGTGAAAATATTCCTAGGATGGTAAGTCCATAGTTTCACATCACGTCCTATTTAATGATATCATAGCTCTGAGAGTCCAAGCAGTGTTCCCGCCAACATATCATATCTAGCTCATTTAATTCAATATCTTTGGCATTAAATGTACAAGACTATTGACACTAAAAGGGGCCAGGCACATTTATATAGAGAGGTCCCTCAAATGATCTGGCTCTCCTATAAATACCCCCAAAGTTATACAATTTCGGGATGGCACTTTTCTAGCCCAAAATTACTACAAAAATACTCCTAGGCAAGAGAGTTTGTTGTGAGAACATTTATTGTATGACCAACCTCATTTACGTCGTCATTTAGCATTATGTGTTTAAGGTTACTGCCTTGCCTTTATTTCACTAACGGTGCTTGTTCCTACTTCCTCTAACCAAGTCAATTGTGCGATCCCCCTCATCGATTGTTTTATTATGGCATTTATGTTGTGAGAACACATTTAATACATGAGTTTTATATATTGAATATACTGACTTGGGGCTTTTATTTATTGTTGTTGATGATTGTTCTGAGGCCTTAATCACCATCTTAATAAGGGGTTACGCCTCCCTTGGCATTAATATCATTTCAAGAACTCACATTCTACATTTGGCGACTCCACTGGGGGGTATTCTCTTTTGAGAGATGGATAACGATAATGTGGCAAAAAACATTGATTTCGATGCTATACAACGTGATGAATAGGATAATCTTATCATCTTACCAGATAGCGAGAGAGAATGGTAAAAGGAGACTATTACGCCCTTCGTTAGTGGGACGGTCGACGCGGCTCCTGCGCAGACTGTAGGGTTAATGAGCTTGTTCGCTGAGTTCATCAAGACTCCGGCATCTCAGGCGGTGTTAGGGGTTATAGTGGGGCCTAATTCATTCGTGACCCCACCGGAGGCTCTAAAATATCCCTCTATCTAGGGGGAATGGCTCATATGATGACCAACGGTGCTACTCATCCAATATCTCCATTGAATGCTCCTTCTATTGAAGGAGGGGGAACGCACAGCACTGCTGTGCCAAATTTGTATTCAGCTACCTGTCTAGGCAGTGGCACATCGATGGAACCACATATGGCTAACCCGGTGATAAAAATACCTACGTAGCACAACTCAACTCCACCTTCGATGGGGTAAATGAAAAAGATCTTTTGAAAATATAGTGACCTCCAAGGCCAGGGTAGAAGCTTCTTCATTGTATGATGATTTTTGTACTCCATACCCAAAGAAGTATAATAATGAACCCTACCCGATGATGTATATTCCCTATATCTTTGAAAAGTATACAGGAAAAGGGGGGAATACCAAGGAGCATATTAAAAGGTTCGTGGCGAATCTTAGGTCCCACTATAACAATAAAAAGTTAAGGTAGAGAGGGTTTTATAAATCTCTAACCAAGAAGTCTTACACGTGGTATTCCCATTTGGCTCCAGGTAGTGTGGCCACTTGAGAAGATCTTCTTTTTCATCTCATACAAAAGGTATTCATGGTAGAAGGTGAATTCACCCTTAAGCAATTGGCTCGAGAGAAATAAAAACTCGGTGAGGATGTATTGACATACATTAGGAGGTTTTGTGATCGCTCTCTGGACGTAAGAGAGGAGACACAAGAAGCTAAGCTTTTGAAGGTTTGCACAGAAGGCTGGTGGCCCGAATATATATGCAATCTGATAAATGAAATTCAGGAGGGTACGTTCCCTCATTTCTCAAATCTTCAAGGAATATTGGCTTAGTTGTGAAGCCACTTTCAACACCATCACCAGCCTTGTCTAACTTATTATTGAAGCCTTCAAGTAGCTCGGGGAGGGGTCTACCTCATCGTGTGAACTATGCAAATGATGAAGGTGGAAAGCAAGATGGGGGAAATCGTGGTTAAAGAGGAAGAGGAAATAAGAGTAAGTTTGACAAAGATGACTCCCCGGAGTTGCCTTGATCAGTGGAACAAACTATTTATACTTATGATCTCATGATTTGAGATAACATGTAATGGCCCATTGTGGCCGACACATCACCCATAACACGAGAAGATAGAGAAGGCCCAAAGTATTGCATGGTACATAACAGGGTGGGACACCCAACGAGCAAGTGTTTTGCGCTAAAAAAAATAATAGACAGACATGCCAAGAAAGGAGATATCTAGTCTTCGCAAGTTAACGTGAATAAAAATCCTTTGCGAGCACATGGAGAAAACATGGCTAGTGCCTTTGATGAGGAGACAGAACGGATAATGATGATAATAGGTTCCAAGAGGAAGATTTTGAAGATTCCTTAGAAGAATGTTTGTCCCATATGTCTTATTTGACGTTGGAAGAGGAAATAGAAGACGAGTGGAGTTTGATCGATGATTTAAGCAGATAACTCGAGGCTTGGTCCTTAGTAGTAGTAAATGTGGTAATAGCATATAATGAATCAGAATACAGAGATGTGGAGGAAGTCTACGAGCTAGAAGAAGAATGAGCTGACCCTTGGGTAGAATGGACTTTAGTTGCACGATCACATAAGTTTAGCTAGTTCTTTGACCAAGTAGGACTGTCGAAGGATTCTCGACTGGAGGTTACTCGAGAAATATTAGAAATTGCTAAGAAAAACATGGCCCTAAACCTGTGATGGAAGGAAATTACTTTCAGAGGTTATTTTTCGGAGGCAGATCGGTTGGTTCGATACCCCCATAATAGGTCACTTTATGTTACAACAAGTGTGAATGGGTGTAGCTTTAACCGTGTCTTGATGGACGAAGGATCCTATATTAATATTATGTTTGTGGGGTCACTCTACGCCTGCAACATCTCTGAGAGAAGGATTTCGCAAAGTCCATTGTCAATCGCAGGATATGATAACCAGTCGAGAAAGTCGATGGGATATGTGAATATGGGGATCAGAATATGGAACATCACTTATCATATTAAATTCCATCTCATGGGTTATGAGCCATCCTACCATTTGCTATGGATGCATAATCATGGCTTGGTGCCTTCCACATATCACCAGTGTGCAAAGGCAAATGTCAAACGGAAGGAGGTAGTCATTCGATAATCTAAGAAGCCTTTCGTGAAGGAGGAAGCTCACTTGGTAGATGAATTATTCTACACAGAGTTAGCTACAAAATCTACTGTACTCACACGGAACACAGCGGGAATTATGATCCCCGACACTAGGGAAAGGGTGCGTACGCCAGCTCACCCGGTAGTGGCTTACGAGGAGGAACAGAGGGCACGTGAGGAAGTTAGGCATCCCAGCATGTCTAGATAGATTCACGACTGGATGACGCCCCATATTGATCCAATTGAACACCAAGTCCAACAGCAAAGTGTGTTGACCAGATTCTCAATGAGTGAGTCAGAAGAAAATGCGCGTAAAAGACCCCTCCAGGAGAAGAATCCACGCCAATGCAAAAGATTAATTTTAGCTAATGGCAAGATTATCTACAAACTTTAAAGGTGTAAGCAGGAAACCCAAAACCTAGATGATGAGGATAACCCGTTCTATGAATGATTTTTGGTAGACAGTTTAAGCCAGTGCTTGGTGATTGACCACTCCAATATTTAGGAATTTATGGAGGAGGACGAGGAAGAACTAGAATGCATGAGGGATAGGCCAAGATCACAAGTTCAAGAATTAGAGTAGATAGACCTAGATGAAGAAGGTGGAGATCCCATGCCAATGTATGTTCTGAAAGACCTTGATGATGTTGCCAAAGGAGTTCTAGTGGAGATACTGAGAGAATTCAAAGATGTGCTCATGTGGAAATATGTTAAAATGCTGGGAGTAGATCAAGAAGTGAGCGGCTATTGATTGAATGTTATACCATCAATAATACCGGTTAAACAAACCACTTGAATGTATAAACCGGAGCTAGACTTGAAAATAAAAGAAGAAGTCCGAAGGTTACTCGCTGTAGGTTTTATTGTGTCCATCCAACATCCCATCTGGTTGTCCATAATTGTGCCCATAAGGAAGAAACATAAGAAACAAATTTGGATTTGTGTGTAGTTGAGAGATTTTAATCGAGTATGTCTGAAAGATAATTTCCCCCCCGCCTTCTATTGATAGACTGATAGATGAAACGATGGGACACGAGATGTATATCTTCATGGATGGATACATGGGCTATAACCAGATCAAAGTGGACCCCAAAGATGCCGAGAATATAGTCTTTTGCACCCCATTAGGTAACTTCATGCATACTGTTATGCCTTTTAGACTAAAGAACGTGGGTGCTACCTACTAGAAGACCATGATGGATATATTCCATGATCTCTTTCACGAGATTGTAAAGTTTTACATTGATGATTTGGTGATAAAATACAAGGTGAAGGCCACCCATTTGGCATATTTAAGGAGAGTTTTCACAAGGTGCACAAAGTACAAATTAAAGATGAACCCTTTAAAATGTGCGTTTAGGGTAACCAGTGGAAAATTCCTAGGATTTATAGTGAATGGGAAAGGGGTGCATATGGATCTAAACAAAATAGAGTGTATCCTTAACATGCCCAGACCTAAGACAGCGAAGGATTTTGAAGAGTTTTCTGGGGAAAGTTTCTTACTTAAGGAGGTTCGCGCTCGGGCTGGCGGAAGTCACTCATCCACTAATGGAACTTCTACAAGAAAAGTCTAAGTTCATATGGGGAGCAACCACACCAGGCAGTCCTGGATAATTTAAAAAGCTGTTGACATCCCCACGAATGATGGTTTCCCCTCGAGTCGGTATTCCTTTGCACCTCTACCTCACATCCTACATTTGGAAACTCCACTAAAAGATCAATAATGTAATTAATATCTCAAGAAGTGGAGGGCATGGAGAAACCTGTGTATTATCTAAGCCTAATCATGCATGGACCTGAGGCTAGATATACAAGCATTGAGAGGCATCGCTTAGCTCTAGTATTTATTGCTCAAAATATTAGGCATTGCATGTTATCTTTCACAGTTCACATCATTTCTATATGTGACCTCATAAAAAAATTTCTTACTAAAAATCTGTTAATAGGTAAGTCTATTGGATGGTTCCTAATTCTTTCAGAGTTTGATCACAAGTACGTAGTTCCTCGAGCGATCAAAATTCAAGCATATGTAGATCTATTGGCAATATTCACTTCGAGGACATTCGAGCCACCTATTGAGGAGATCGCAAGAGATGATCCTCAAGACAACTACCCCAAGACAGGTCTATAATAATGGATCATGCAATTTGTTGGCTCTTCGACTGAAGGTACGGGAGGGGCAGGAGTAATTCTACGCTAAGGGGAAGAAGAGGTCCGATTATTATTCAAGTTCGACTTCAAATGATCAAATAATGAAGTTGAGTATAAGGCCTTAGTGTTAGGATTGTTTCAAGCTTTACAAAGAGGTATTGATGTGCTCACGATAAAAGGGGATTCCAACCTGGTGGTGCAGCAGGTGAATGGAGAGTATGCTCTCAATCACATGACCTTGGTAACTTATTGCACAATTGTACAAAGGTTTCTCGGCTAGTTCCACGAAGTGAAGATTTAGAGGAACCCCAGAATGATGAACAGACATGTCGATCCCTATTCTATGATTTCTCATAAAATTGTTTTTGATGGAGGATTAACAATTATTCGAATCATAAAGTGAAAGTCACCCTCAAAGATAATAGAAATGTTAATTTTCGATGGTAGCAATGATTAAAGGGGGAAACCAGGAAACAACTAGAAATACCCTAGTGTAATTATATCCCCATGGAGCTGACATTTCTATATGTGACCTCATAATGTCCGATAAAAGGGGATATCATTCACACTCCCTCAGTGGACCTACATACCCTTTCCACTCCTTTTCCATTTCTTACATGGGAATTTGATCTAGTAGGGGAAATCAACCCCTCCTCTAGGGGAAAGATCTGGATACTTGTGGCCACGAAGTGCTTCACCAAATGGGTAGAGGTTATACTATTGAAGAAGGCTACGACTGGGGTAGTTTCACACTTTATGAAGGAGTATATTATTTGTAAATTTGGTATTCTGAAGGTGTTTTTGTCAGATAATAGGACCCTATTTTTGAATAGCAATGTGAAGTTGCTCACAGAAAAGTATTCCATTATTTATCACAAATCAACGGTAGCATACCCTAAGTGTAATGGGCAGGCTGAAGCTACAAACAAAACTCTGGTTAATATCCTTTCGAAGATGTTAAAAGATTTCCTAGTAACTTGGGACGACAAAATACCAGAGGTTTTATGGGAATATAGAACCACAAAGAGGAAACCTAAAGGGTACACTCCTTTATTTTTGGTGTTTGGCGCTAAAGCGCCTCTCTTAGTGGAGCTCGAGGTACCTTCTGCGTGCTATAATGTACAAAGTGCAATGCTCCCCCATAGCTTCCATATACAATTGAAAGAATTGGAATAACACAGAGATAGCACAAAAAGGCATTTTAAGATGTATAATAAGAAGTTGTCCAGATCTTATGACCAAATGATGAATCCAATAATGCTCCAGGAAGGTGATATAATTTTAAAGGCTTCTACATAACACATTCAGGGTCTCTTGCTGCCTAAGTTCGAGGCAAATTAGGAAGGACCTTATGTTATGCGAAAGGCCCATGATTCAGGTTATTGTGAGATCTCGAAGGTTGAAGATGATGAAACTTTTAAACTTAACAACAAATGGCTCAAAATATATTTTTTTTAGTTGTTAATTTGTCTTTCCTTCTTTTTTGGTTAAGCTTGTATCTAGTGTTATAGATGTAAGAAAGTTGAAAAGAGAGCATGCTCTCATAACTTATCAAGATATAACACTTTTGATCTCATATATATAACATGAGGATAATGTTGAGTCAACCACAAGTTTTTTTTCACATAGATAATTTGCATGAAAATAAGTGGAAATTCAATTTAATGCATTCCAAAAACACATTTCATTCATAGTCACAAAAGAGAATCTACTGTCTCGGGATATATGAGAAAAAAGGGTAGTACAAAAAAAATTTAGCTGCAAAGTTCCTTCAATAATCATGTGATTCGTCTATGATAAACCACAATCTGGAGGATTTTAAAATCTTATGGCGATGATGGGGTCGAAGAGAGGCTAAAGAAGGCTCCTCGCTGGACAGATCAGCCATCCTTTGCTGAAGTTGATCAACCTTTGTCTCATACTTAATCTAATACTCCTTGATAGTTATAACCTCCTCATCAGACTTAGCAACCTCATAGTTTAAAGAGGCCATCTTTTCAGCTAAAACAGCTTGTGAGTGGGTAGTAGCCTAGATATATTCATAAAAGGAGGACATATCAGCTTTCTTCAAAGCCTTGAGCAAATCGATGAGCCATTTCAAGGAAAAACACTCACCAACAAGGACATTAATTTGTCCCATCATCTCCTTGATCTTCCAGGGGCTTAAAGAGGGCAAAGGATTATTTAGTACATTAGTTAAGACTGTGGTAAATCCCAATAGCCTACAAGCCATCATAACATGAATGGCTTGAATACAAAAAGAGGTAACTATAGAAATGTGGAATTCCAATAGTTACTCAATCATCTCATTATAAGGATGGGTTACAATATGTGTAAAACCCTTCAAAGTTTGCCTTTCAACCTCAACGGGAGACGATTCAGGAGGATGCACACTAAAAGCGTTATCACTGGTAGAGGGAAAGAAAAAATTCGAAGCCCTATCATCTTCTTGCAAAATGAGAGTGGAATCTTGGTGGCCTCCCTCCACATTTTGGGTTGTCGGAGGTATGGTGCTTAGTTCAACAAAATTCCCAATAGAATCCAGAAGAACATTCTTAGGGGGCACTTATTTAATAGGGGAAACAACATCCACCAAAGTTTTTAGCGGGCTGACTTCAACCTAAGATAATGAGGAATAAGTCAAGATGGAAGAAAACAAAGTATGGATTTAACAGATGTCCTCAAAACCTAAGTTTTCCTAAAGTGCCTTTACGGTTTGTCGACTAGGTAAACTTTTGTCACTTCAAAAGTCCCAGTTTTACTTAAAGCTCCTATATGGTTGCTCGATTAAGTAAGATTGGTCATTATCAATCCTCGGTTTGCCTAAAGAACCTTTATATTAGGTGAATTACTTGTTTCTTACAAAAGCCAAGTAATCATTGATATAAGCCTATATGTTAGCCAAATGTGAACAAAATTTAAGGATAAGAAAACAAGATAGGACATATTTTAATGACATTATTATCTTATTTTGGCGTTGAAATATCCATAAAATGTGTTCTATAAAATGGATGGAGACTTCTTGCTAGCCCATAATATGATTTAATGTTTTTGCTGACTAGTTGTCGTATGGTTTATATCATATGATTTTATCTTTCGGATGTCCGTACTTCTAAAAACATTCATTATCTCTCTCACATAATTTAGGAAAACACGTAACAGACGGGAGCTATACACTAGGAAAATTGCTCATATAGAGCAAATCGTACAATTATCATCAAGGGTGAGCTAAGAAATTATATTAACACTGTACTGATAGCATTTGATGTCACTGTTGAGGGGTTTCCTCAAACAGGTGTGGTAATCACGGTTCCTCTAAAAGTGCCCATATTGATGGAAAGAATTACAAGTTTGCCTATATTTGCACCGCTAACTCAGAGACTCAGTACTTGGGTTATTGTGTGTGGATCTTCCACCAACCTATTTATGGCCCACAAAGCCCACCACTAGTTACGACCAACAACGATGTGGGCTTGGAGAGTATAACTATTAATTTGGCTTGAATATTACTCGGGTAAAATATTTGTTCATTCATTTTGTTCTTTATGCACATACTTACTAACATGTCCAATCTTACATGCTAAAATTGAGATATTTTTATATGTGTCTGCACAAATTATATATGCCAAATCAATTTTAATAAGTTAAAATGCTCAGTGATGTTTTAAATTTTGGTGTTTATTTAGTGTCAAAGTTGAATATTGTGTTTTCCAAGTTAATTAATTTATATGTAATTGAAGGGAAATGTGGTCAGTCATGCCACGTGGGACAACGCATGGCTCTCAGGTGTCAAAGGGCGTAGTTGACCGAGTATCAACGAAGAAATAATTTAAAATTTAGGAAACTCACAACACGTCATGGGAGATGTAATTGTAACATAACTCTAGTACCCATGGATAATTTCAAAGTAGAGAGACCTAGATATATAGGAACCTTGTACTTATACATCAGGGGGATCTCACACTATTTTGAGGTATTAATTTGTATCTTGATCATGATGACTTGGACACTCAACTAGAAACCACACCACTCCAATTGTCCTTGATTTTTCTAAGTAATAAATAACTCTTTATCTCTTCCTCATGGACGTAGGCAGGATGATATGCGTGATGGGATTTCCCTTTGAGAAACATTTTCGTGAGGATTTTGATCATTATTGAGTGAATCGGAAGCAACCAAATGCATATAAAATTCTATACATGAAAAATAGGGTTTGTGAATCCATACCTTTGCGGATCTTGTTATTGATCCATAAAGAGAATCCAAGTTGATGTAGATTCTAATCTAAAATAGCCCTTTGTGTTCTAATATATGATGCTTTTGCGTGAGAATAAGAGTGGTCTTCTTTATCCATAGAAGATTTTGAAGAATTTCTAGAAATTTCTTCTCTTTTCCTCTCTCTCCACTACATATATTTTATCTCTCCTTTAACCCACTCTTAGATGACTCCTATCCACCTCCCACCTTATTTTTATGGTAGACTAAGTCATAAGACTTATAAAAGTCCTTCGTAACATTCCTATTTAAAGGGGCTTAAGAATAACCAAGGGTATAAGAGGAAACTGACAAAAAATGTCTCAAATATAAATAAGGACTACATCGAGGACTTAAGACTAATAAATAAAATTGGCTTCCAAATAGAAAAATAAAATTCCAAATTACTCTCCCATAATTGATTTCTTCTTCGATTTAATCAAAATTGATTCCACTAAATGATTACAGTTGCACTCCAATTTTAATTACTCAAAATTACCACAATAGAGAGGCTTAATGTTTGCATAGTTGGATGGCACATAATATAATTTCCCTCATAAAGCATACAATACCGCTTTGTGAAACTAATTTTTCTCAAATTGATATTCATCAACATCTTATAAACATTCCTTGATCTCAAACTTAACTTATCTGGCATATCTACTAGATCATAAAATTCACCAATAGGGTTTACTCATAGAGTAAAAACCTACAACTTTATCAAGGGGATATCACGTTCCAAGCTACTTCCTGGATGCAAATTCCTTTGAAACATGGTCTTGAATACACTAAATTGATCACTGCCCAACTTATAGGGTTTATTAGCCTAGTATAAAACTGAAATGCACCCATAAATAAATCAAAACAATGACGATGCGAACACTTTGATCCTCATATTCCTAGGGATTAAGAATATATGTACCCTATGCAAACCATGAGATTGTGAAAGTCTTATCAAGTCATTTGAACAAGTTCCTGAACCATTAGATAAGTTTTCGTAGTGAAGATAAACTACTAAGATTGTACTCGCATCCTTACCAAGAAGATGTCAACCCTCCTATCTAGGTTGTGAATCGCTCAATCATGCTAGAGCCAGAATTCTAATCTTTTATTCCCTCGCCAAAACACCTATTGGTCATAATTGACCGACATTATAATTTTTTTACAAATAAATATAAAGAATTTCTACAACTATGATTTTTTATTTCAAATGGGTTATGATGAACTTTCATGACTGGGGAGTAAATAAATATCATAAACATGGTTTAAGAATAAAACCCCAACAATCTCCCACTTAGTCATAAAACCACATGTCTAGACACTTAAAACCCAATCCATCTATATGTTGAACAAAGTCTTTGATGTATAAAGATTATATAGGTGATCACATCTCGTATAGAATGGAACCTACACTCTTATGTGCCCTACTCCTTTATGGCCTTCGGCCCTTGAAAAATAAGAACCAATCTGATGTCCTTTATGACGTTCCCTACCATACAACCTACTTTGTTGCATATAATTCTGCAACACATTTGGCTCCCATGGTGGAATCAGCAATACATGATCTTGTGATACCCCTCCATCCAATGGCTAAATTTAACACAATTCCAAAAGTAGAATCCTTGGAAACCTTATCTAACTAAAAATCCTAGTTTATGTACAGCGAAGGTACTAGACTATACACATCATAGCATTCATAAGGTTGCCCAAAATCGAAGTGTGGATACAAAAATTAGTCAGCTGACGTAAACCAATTATATGAAGACACGTGTTGATTAGCATGGCACAAATGTAATTACCGAATAACTTAAAGCATCGAGCTATTGAATATACCAAGCTACTCAACGTATCAAGCATCTAGTCAGGAAGATCAAATGACGAAGACAGATTCAATGAACATTCTTACCATATACAGATGGATATGTCTATTAAACAATGGCATATTATCTATTCATAATGAAAGCCTAAGGGATATAAATACTTTGTAACACCCCCATAGCGGGGTCAGCTGTTATTAGTGAAGATAATCAAGATTAAGGAAAGAATACCAACAATACAAGACAGTGGACGTAGGCTGAACCACTTTAAAAATCCTTTGTCATATTTCTTTATTCATATTTATCTGTGATTAATTAATTAGGTCAAGTCTAGTTTTTTACATCAACAGATAGGCATCGTTTGTGAGAACAACTATATGTAACATTTTTCACTAAAATTTCATCATACATGGCTGAGATCCTAGAATCTAGCAATAGGAATAATGACGGGGTTCCTCCAAACCAGTCCTCTCCTCCAAATGTCCATGATCTCACAGTAATATTAGCAAACTTAACCAAAGGACAAACAGCTATGCAGGAGACCTTGCGACAATTCATTCAGACTGTTCAAAGAGGAATGTCCACACAATCAGGACAATGGTGCGTTCATAGAAACATGCACCCACCGTCGTCATGATCTAGACGTACTAAACTCCCTCATGCTTTACGGTCCACACGTATCGAACTCCATCATACCAAAACTTCTAGCGATCCCTCCTATCAGCCCGATCTGACATCCCCAAAAAGAATTATAGATTCTCAAGAAAACACCATTCTAACTCCACAACGAACAAGCACTATGGAAAGGTTGAGAAGAGTCTCCCCCTTTGACCATTTAAGACCTAGGAGGAATATAAATCCTCCTTAGATTGCGTCAAGAAATTCTCAATGAACAAATGATTTAAGGGAAGGTTCTGCCCAATCACGTCCTGCAGCCCGCATAAAAAGATCCCAAGAAAAGAACTCAGCGCAATCTGTTGCTCGGGAAAATAAATCGGAGGCTGGAAATGATGCATGGAAGGGCTCCATTCAGAGATTGGAAGACAAGTTAGGGGAGATGGCTAAGGCCAAAAACCCTCTCCAAATAACCTTTATCAAAGGATCTCTATTTGTACAAGCAATTGTGGATTTTCGCACACCCTCAAAGTTTAAGGCTCCTAAATTTACGCCGAAATACGTTGGAAAAACTTATCCCGTTCTTCACATAGAGCAGTACCAAGCTGCTGCAGATATTTATGTAGTCCCAGATGAGATGAGATGAGATGTAGGTCATTCTCAGGAACTAACATTAAATCTACTCAAATATGGTATAACAGCCTTCCTCAAGGGCAGATCACCACCTTCCATCAACTGGCAGAGCTCTTTATAGGGAATTTATGTTTTGGTGAAAAGATAGTCAAGAGGGTAGCACATCTATTGAGCGTAAGGAAAAAGGCAGGAGAAAGTAACAGGGACTACATCACTCATTTTAACAACGAGAAACTGGAGGTCATTGATTACGAAGAGAAGACAACCATTATAGCTCTCATGAGTGGTCTTTTACCATACAAGATATACTAGACTTTGGCCAAGGATACCCCCAAATCCATGGCAAAGTTAATGGATAAAGAAGCCAAGATTATGAATGTCGAAGAAGTTATGGCTACGAAGAAGAATGCTGAAGCAAAAGCAGAGACTAAAGCTGAAGGCAGGTCGAAGAGTAAAGATCACAAGCATAATGGAGGAAACAAACACTTGAAAGGAAAGGAAACGTTGGAGCACTTGAGGAAATATGTAAACTATACTCCCTTAAAGATTGATATAAACCATGTTCTAGAGGATATCAAGAACAGCAAGGAACTAAACTGGCCAGAAAAACTGAGGATAGCCCCCGAGCGAAGAGATAAGTCCAAATATTATGAGTTCTATAAGGATCATGGTCAAACGACCAAGAAATGCATAGCTCTCCCAAAATGAGACAGAGGCAATCATTAGACGAGGGTATTTGAACAGGTTTGTTGATTACCAGAACGATGGGAATACCAATAACAGAGCACGGTAAAGGTCAAAATCTCCTCGCCGACCAAGAGATGACAAGAAAAGGGATCATAAAGATGACCCTGAAGATGACCCCAATCTCCCAAAAAATCTAAGGTAGCTAGAGCGTGAGGTATTTTCAATTTGTTTTGGTTAATTCGATTGTAATATGATTACAGGTGGAGATGTAGGAGGGGGAGATCATACCGTTAAAAGGAAAGATTACCTCAATGAGGCCCAAGCTTGTTCTTACATACAACGGGTAAATTTGGCAGAGGAAGATCGTCCGAGGAAGGTTAACAAAGATAAACTGGTCATTTGTTTTTTCCGAAAATGACTTGGAAGGCATTTTGTATACTCACGATGATCCTCTAGCGATCAAAATGAGGATGAAGGATGTAATCATCTCAACAGTATTGGTGGATAATGGTAACTCAGCAGACATCATATTCTACCCTTGCTTTGACAGTTTGAACTTAAAACTTGCCCAGTTGGAACCATATCACAGGCCCCTCATTGGTTTCTCTGGCGAAAAAGTTTTTTCGCTTGGGACGATCAAGTTGGACATACTGATTGGGACCTGGCATGCTTGCAGATCAGAAAAGGTACACTTTTTCATAATGGATAAAAATGTCCAATCTACCTACAATATAATCATGGGAAGAGTCGGTCTGAAAAAAATTTATAGCAGTTTCATCCGTTGTACATCAATGTTTGAAATTCCTGACTAACTTTGGAGTTGGAATTATGAAGGGCGACGAGAAAGTAGCTCGGGAGTGCTATTACTCATCTACTGAACAAGAAGAGCTGGAGGATGCCAGGAAGAAGACCACCACTTACCAAGTGGATAAATGTGATGAGTCTGAGATTAAAACCTTAGACCCAAAAGATGAAATGGGACTCATTAAAGGCCAAGTTATGGAGGCGATGGAAAGTAATGTTCTGGATGATGAGAAATTAGAAAGAATAACCCATATTAGTGCTTCACTTGATCCGGTATTAAAACAGGAACTGGTGGCATTTCTAAGGAACAAAAAATAAGCATTCGCATGGAGTCATGAAGATATGTCGGGGATATACCCATCCTTCCTATGTTACAAGCTTAATGTCAACAAAGAGATCAAGCCATTAAAGCAATGAAGAAGAGTCTTTAGTCCGGAAAAGAATCAATCTATTAAAGAGGGAGTAGAAAAATTACAGAAAGCCTCTTTTATTGAAGATGTTAAATATCCTGATTGGTTGGCCAACGTTGTGATGGTGAAGAAGAAGAAGAACAACAAGTGGAGGATGTGCGTGGACTTCACGGACCTGAATAAAGCCTACCCGAAAGATCATTTCCCATTGCCCAGGATAGATCACCTGGTAGATGCAACTTCGGGGCATGAGTTGCTAAGCTAAATGGATGCCTACTCGGGGTACAATCAAATTAAAATAAAGCCATAATATAGGGAAAGTACATCTTTCATAACCCCATGAGGAACATATTGTTACAATGTTATGCCTTTTGGTCTTAAAAACGCAGGTGTTATATATCAGCGACTGATGAACAAGGTATTCACAGAGAAAATAGGCAAAAATATAGAGGTATACGTCGACGACATGTTGACCAAAATCAAGAAAGTTGCTGACCACATAGCTGATTTGAGCTAAATATTTGATCAATTGGAGAAATACCAAATGAAGCTGAACCCGACCAAGTGCATTTTTGGCGTATAAGAAGGCATGTTCCTCGGGTACATTGTTAATCAATGAGGTATCGAAACAAATCCTGACAAAATCAAAGTCTTGCTAGAATTTCAATCCCCAACCACAAAGAAGGAAGTACAA
Organism: Sambucus nigra; assembly: GCA_949130495.1. NCBI lineage: Eukaryota > Viridiplantae > Streptophyta > Magnoliopsida > Dipsacales > Adoxaceae > Sambucus > Sambucus nigra. The sequence goes on from OX422215.1 coordinate 439,668,541, forward strand.
AGCCTTACAGGTCATGCCATAGCTCTTAACAAATTCATCTCATGAGCAACTGATAGATGTTTGCCATTCTTCAAGGTGCTCAGAAAGACCTTCAAGTGGAACGACGAGTGTAAGAAGGCAATCCAAGAGTTGAAGAGATATTTGGGAACACCTCTTTTGTTGTCTAGCCTGATTTGGGAAAAAAATTATACTAGTACTTAGCTGTCATAAAAATTGCAGTCAGTTCAGCTTTGATAAGAATAAAAAGCGGAGTGCAAAAACTAGTTTATTATATGAGAAAGGCATTCAGGGGAGCAGAGATCAGGTATCCAAAACTGGAAAAGTTATCATTAGCATTGATTGAGGCGAGCAGGAGGATGAAACCCTATTTTCAAGCCCATACAATAGTGGTAAATACTGACATGCCACTCAGACAGGCTTTACATAAGTCGAAAAAATATAGAAGATTGATGTATTGGCCAGTGGAATTAGGGGAGTATGACATTATCTATGAGCCAAGATCTTCTCTCAAAGGTTAAGTAGTGGCGGATTTCATCGTTGAATTCACCTACCCGGATACATCCAACCAATAGGGGGCTAGTGCAAAGCAACTCAAGGACGCTAGAGAACCAGTAGAAACCATCCCCGATCAAATCCCAGCAGCAGAGGTGCCAGAAAGGATTGTTGTCGACCAACCAGAATCATCTGGTAAGGGGCAGAGTTGAAGGAGGATGAAAGGAAGCACAAGATATTCCATAAAGGGATTTTATCCGACCAAGGGTTTGATGATAATATCCTTACATGGAGTTTATATGTTGATGGATCCTCGTGTGCAACAGGCTACGGAGCTGGAATAATTACTAATAGTCCAGATGGATTAGACATAGAATATGCTCTGCATTTCCAATTCAAAGCTTCCAATAATGAAGCTGAGTATGAAGTCGTAATTGTGGGCCTCGGCTTAGCTAAATCACTGAATGCAGAGTAAGTTATGGTGTTCAGTGATTCATAACTAGTGGTAAATCAAATGCTCAGTCTGTACGCAGTAAAAGGAGAATTCATGTCTAGGTATCTTACCAAAGCTATGGAGATTATAGCCAATTTAGCAGCTATCCAAATGATTAGAATACCAAGACTGGAGAATGCTAGGGCCGATGCACTATCTCGGTTAGCCTCAGCTACTTGTACTAAACTATGAAGAATAATTCCTATTGAGATACTTGTAAATAAAAGTATCGATGAATATTTGATGGTGAAGTTTATCACTTTGGATATGGGACGTTCCTGAATGGATCCCATTAGGGCTTATATCAAAGAAGGCATTTTACCAGCCTACCAACTTGCAGCCAAGAGGTTAAAGTTTAAAGCTGCTAAATATGTCTTAAACAATGGAGTTCTATAAAGAAGGGGTGTGATAGCAGGTCTGCAAAGATGTGTTCATATAGAAGAAGTTAAATATCTCATAGAAGAGATTTATGAAGGATCTTGAGGAGCTCACGTAGCAAGTCGGACTCTTTTGCAAAGAATAACTACGCAAGGTACTATTGGCCAATGATGTGCGCTGACTGTATAGCTTATGCCAAGAAATGCAACAAGTGTCAGTGATTTTCTACCATATGAAGAACTCCCCAGCAGTTATTAACACCAAACACCTCACCTTGGCCATTTGCTATGTGGGTAATAGACTTGGTCGGGCCGCTAACAACTACAAGAGGATGATTCAAATATTTGGTGGTTTATAATACGCAAATATTGCGTATTTCATCCGTTAACATACGTGTTATTAGCCCCCTCGGGTATCTTATTCCCTATAGTTATGCTCGTTAACCAGACAACCTTGAATCTCTATGTTAACATGCTTTGCAGGGGTTAATTGAGTTTTTATAGGTATTTGGATGCTAAGTATGAAGTTCGGACGCATTTCGGTGAATTTTCGTACACAATCGCACGTTCAAGGGAAATTTAGTATTTTCACATTTTGGTCACCTGGCCCAACATCGACACGAAAGTTTTAGCCCTTATAGCAAGCTTCGCGTGACCATGAACGGTTCATAATTTCGAGTCCGAAGGAATAAGTTATGGGATTTTTAGCGGAAGGGAACCATAATGAAACCAAAGCAGGGCAGCTAGGCTCACACCTGCTTGATCGATCGATCGAGCAAAACCATCGAACGATCGATGGTTCTTTATTTCTGAAATCGTTGGAACCAGTGGGCTCATTTTTGTTTGATCGGTCGATCGATCAAAGGGATCGATCGATCAATCCTCTATTTTCTGAGATATTTTCCCTTTTATTTTCTTTCTTCTTTATTTTTCTCCCAACTTACTATATAAGGGATTTTTGTTGTAATAAATAGGGATGGAGTTTTAATTCATTTAAGGGTTAGAAAAGCTTAGGGTTTTGGTTTTTGAGAGCTTTGCTTCATTTCTCTTTGGGATGATAACCATTTGGGCTTTGTAAGTTGAACTTTCCATCTCCTTTACCATTAATATAGTTGTTCTTGTTTATTTCTTGCTTCGTTAATTAGTTTACTTGCTTTATTTCTTGCTTTCTTAGTTTAGTTAGTATAATTTAGTTTAATCATGATGTTCCCTTAGATAAATAGGGTCGGAATTTCATTTCGCCATTAATGGACCTCGAGCTCCGAAAATTAGGTTTTGTGTAGAATTGCGTTTAATTGAACCCGCACGTATTAAAGTCGGATTATTACGCGTTTAACTTTCTTTGTCATGAAACATTAGTGTTTATAGCGATAATTCGAATTTAATTCGCGTGCGACCAATTTTGGATTAAATGTATATTCACGCAACTTTGGCTTAAATTCCTTATTGCGTGAAGTTTATGATTAATTGACAATGCTCGATTAAATTCCTCTCGAGCCAGAATTCTAATTAATAGTTGTTTCGAGCCGTATGGTTGGATGCTATCCCGATCCTCGCTTTTACTTTATTTAGACTTAACTTCTCTCTTTTTTTTATTTACTAGCACACATCACCTTTTACACTTTTATTCCTGAATTAATAAACCGATTAAAACCTATCGAACACTCCCTATACTCGACTTACCACTATACTTGTATTATAAATGCATTCGTAATTTAGGTTTTTGTATCAACGCGGTGAAATGAACACAACGATAGGCGTGCTGACCGCGCGTTGCGATTCACCCGCTCGATCAAAATGGCGCCGTTGTCGGGGACTATTTTGTTGTAGATTGTAATTGTCTTATTAGTTCGTAGTATTCTTTCTTTTGTATTTATATTCTTTGTTTTAACCTTTTTTGCAGGACTTCTACATTTGAGCGCCTAGAAACGCTTGAATTTTCCCGTCGCACATTGCTTGGTGGAATTTTCCCTCTCGAGCTTTATTTTAGGGTAAGCATGTCTTATTCTAATTTTTCGGGTAATCCTAATGATAATTCTCAAAATTTCGGTAAAAATGTGACTTTTGGTAAATACTTGCAAGCCGAAAAAATTGCAACATCTAAAATGATATTGGGTGAGTATTACGAAAGTCAAAGTTTGGATTACATCAATTTTGGGAATGATCATCTCGATTTTGGGTCGCAGGATCCTTATGATAAGAATTTTGAAACAAATTATAATCATTTTCAAAATTCTTATGTTAATGATTTTGAGTGTAGTCCCGAGAACAATTTCCAAACTTCTCAATTCCAAGAATCCGCTCCTTTCCCTATGACTTTCGGTGAGGGATTGCGTATGCTTGAGAGGATTGAAAACCATTATCGGGAAGAAAATTGTTGTTGGGAACATGAGTTGGATTTATTATTTGAATCCGACGACAACATTTCTTCCGAGACTTTTGAAGTCGAGGACTGTTTTGAACCAAATGAGGACCTTGTGCCTACTTTGGAATAAATCGTTCTTGACTTGACCCACGGTATAGTAGAGAATGAAAATGAGGATGAAAGGGGCGTAGTATCCATTTGCAATGAACTCGTTTCTTCTTTGATTCTCAAAGAAGAAAGTTTCATTGTAAACGATCCTATATCTTTTGAAATTCAATCTTCAAGCGATGCTAACTCATCGCCTGAGATTGAATTTCTTTCATCCCCATCTTTATTCTATACTGTCACACCGTCGCTAGTACATGATGAATCGGTTCAAAACTTTATAGTTCCAAACCTTTTCACCAATGAGGAGTACTCGCTCTAGTATCCTTCCATGACGGAATCTTTTCCCTCATGTGCTCCACCTCCCATTATAACTTCAAGATACTTCGGAGATGATTCAATTTTTCTTGGCCCACATGTGTATTTGTCACCCGTCCTATCCAAATCCCCCATCCTCCCTCCCAAATTTTTAATTGGGGATGGTTCACTTTTACCGCCTTACACATCCCTTTCGTTGTTCTAACGGAATTCCTTTTTTATGGGAGGCATGCATGAGAGGGAAGATCCACCATTGATCTTCCAAAGTCAAAATGTTGTTTGGGTGGACCCTCAAAAATTTCTACTTTTAGTATATAGCTAATTAGACATCCTATATGTAGGTTGTATATAGTTAACTTTTTTATTTTTTTTCTCTTCTTAATTTAGTCTAGTGTAATTAGTTAATCTCTTTGTATTTATTTTTGTATGCTTGGTTCTAACTCTTTATGTAGGATCAACGGACTTGAAATTGCAGAAATTGTGCGTCCCGGCATACTTTTGTTAAGACAAAAATGAAAAAGTCACACAAAGATTTTTCTTTATTTTTCACACACTCATTCTCACTCATTTTCATATGTTTTTTTTCTTTTTATTTTATTTTATTTTTCCTTTTTTTGTGATTGTACGTGTGTGCCCCTCGTTGTATACATTTTTCATTTTTTGGTTAGAATAATATATGTGTACGTATGTACATATTTAGCCTCATTTTGTTTTATTTATTTATTTTTTTTATTTTTTATTTTTTATTTGTATTTATATTTTAATATATATATATATATATATATATATATATATATATATACACACTACGTATCCCCCTCTCTTATACCCCCATTTCTTATCCCCCCCCCCCCCCCCCCCCACACACACACACGCACCATTTTGAAAACAAGAAGCAGTAGGCTAATAACTGTGTCAGCGATCGATCGATGACCAGGCTCGATCGATCGATCGACCAGTTATTAGCCAAGACAGCCCTTTTTTCCCCTTTCTCTTTCATTCTTTTTTCTCTCCTCTCTTCCTACATTCGAGCTCTTGCCTACCCAACCCCATTTTTTTTCAAATTCAACCCTCTTCTACACATCAAAGGTATAAGATTTCCTATTTTACTTATTTATTTGTGGATTTACGTTGAATTATGTCATGTTTTCAATGTTTAATCCATATTTTGACATGTTTTGAATGATTTGTGGTTGTATCCCTTTTGTGTGTCATTCCAACAGATTTCTTGGTTATTAATGCTATATATCCATTCATGAACACACATTTGTTATTGGATTATTGTTGTGTTCATGAATGGGGCTATATTGTTATTTCCTATGGTATTTTTTTCACCCTCGTTTCACATTGCACACACCAAGTGTTCGCTAAAAGGCCCCAACCATCTTTTCAATCCATTTTTGGCACACACTTGGGTGATTTTCACTCGTTGTTGCATGTCCACAAATTTATCGCAATGTTAATTTTTTTCGCTCGATTTTGCGCACATGCACTCACCGTTTCAACTAGTCCACTAACTAACCATTAATTGTGCTTACAATTGTTTTTCGTATTGCCTAATTATTGTTTTGTAGGTTGAAATGGCAAACGTAAAGAAATATAAATTCACAAGGTGCGTGCCCAACCGGGGTTTTGAGGGGTTCTATTGCCAACAAGAACGGGATTGGTTCCAGGCCTACTTTCAGAGAGGCTGTTGGCCTATCATTATGCCTGAAGCTTGAGGATGTACCACAGGAGGCGCGTGTCCTTTTGTGCCGACAGGGATGGGAGCCCTTTCTCGCTACTAATGGGCGTGTCAATGAGGAGCTCGTTAGAATTTTTTATGCGACATTAGTGGAGGTGAGAGGGCATGGGCCTACTACTTAAGAGGCCATGGCCTGTGGGGTGAGGGTACCTCTCCGCCGTTCAGATTTGGCGGCCTTTATGGATGTGTCGTACCCTGCAGATTCAGTCAGTTTCACATATGGGGATGTGTTTGGTCAGACGACGTTGATTGAGGCCCTTGCACCGAGGTAAGTATGGAAGAAATGTGCTTTTCGTTCGGCCGCAATGGAGGATTTTGCCGAGATAACTCCGCTACATCAACGTCCACTCCTTTATGGTGACGAGCAACCGATCTGAGGTGCGTCACAAACATGCGGCATTTATCTATGCAATGATTAATAATTGGGGCGATATCAGCTTGCCCAAAATCTTTTTGGATATGATGCTCGTGACATCTAAGGAGCATGCCTGGAGATATTCCCTCCCTTTTCCTGCCCCCATTACGAGCATTTGTTATCACACGGTTGCCCCGAGTACGACGCAGATCGCAGGCGTGAGCCACTAGGGCTTCTCACTAAAGATAACATCTCGAACATGTTGACTCACGCATGGGGGGAACCAGGTGCCAAGAGGTAGAGGGCAGAGGCAGCTGACCAGGCAGATGAGGAGGCTGAGATCAGACACATGGAGTAGGGTGAGAGTTCGCACATGCCACATACAAATTTTCACGCTCGCTTTGAGGCATATCAGCCAGTGAAGGATCAGAGTTGAGAGGAGACCCAACTTAGGTGGGATACTTGGGAGTCCCGCCTAGATCAGCAGCAGGTGGAGCTGAGACAGCAGCAGGCCGATCTGCGACAGGATCGAGATGAGCGTAGGCAGGATAGAGCCGAGCAGAGGCAAGGGAGAGCACAGCAGCGGAGAGAGTTCCGTATGATGTAGGCTATGATGCGAGACATATATTTACAGTAGCATGATTCAGATGCGGCGCTCCCTCCTCATTTTTAGGATTGTTTTGATCCTAGTGGTTCCGGGCACTAAGCTACTGCTGTATTATTTTGATCCTAGTGGTTCCGGGCACTAAGCTACTGCTGTTATTGGGTCATTTTTTGCCTTTTTGGGCCGAATATTATTTTGTATTTTCATTTTATTTGTATTTCTTTCTTTTTAATAGTTGTAATGTATTAAGTTATTTTGTATCGAACTTATGAAATGAGAATGTAGTTTGAGGTTGTTTATTGGATTTTGATGTGTGTGACCTTCCATTTTATAAAATCAAAATGTTCACCATCAATTTATCTAGTATTTGCACTTCAACCCCTCTATATTGTTGTGACTTGTGACATGAATTCTTTTAACTTAATACATCGGTACATATACTTATGTTGATTTGTACAAACTTGTTTTGTAGATTCATTTGGACTTATACTTATGGAGATTGCTCCAAATTTGGGTAATATCATTATTTTCCTATCTTTGTGTTGTGTTCTTTAATGGACGCATTAGGTACAATGCAACATTTAAGTTAGGGGTGTGGGATATTCTATCCATTTCTTTGTTTAGTCCTTGAATTTGACAACAATTTAGTTACAAAGCATATTTTTTGTGAAAAATTATAAAATTTTAAAAAAAAATTCTTTCTTTTTTCTCCTTTGTTGGGCATTTTTCCCTTGTTTCTGATGATAAATTTTAATAAAATGTCCGATCCATTAGACAATTCAACGATGCATGTTCTAGATTTTAGAAGTTATTAGACTTTAGTCCTCAAATCATTGATATTATGAATAACTTCATGAATTAAACTTTATCCCATGAGCACATGCGTTTTTCTTGTTATACGATTTGGTTTAAGATTTTTATAACTCGATAATCTTTTATTGCATTGTATATACTTACACCGAGTGTGATTAGAGACTTATCTTCATTTGTGAGTGTATACACTATTCTTTCCTCTTTGAAAACGTTATAGTCTTTGGTAATCTCTTTATTCTTTCATTGGTCATTCATTAATTGAGTTCATTCTTGAAATGTATTACTTGAGCATGATTTTCATATATTGTTTTGATTCGAGAATTGCGTAAACTTTATGAAATGATCATAGGCCATCTTTGTATATCACCCATGATAGTACAAATATAGAACCCCGCCGCGGAATGTATTCTTCCCTATTCAGTACACGACCGTACCTTAGGTCATCCTGGGCGCGGCCAGATCTCACACAGGGCGCGGCATTCCATCTAAATTCCACGGAGATGGTTTCCACAGGGTGCAACCCTAACCATTATAGGGCGCAGCACATAGTGATTATTCCCCAAGGACATACCGCGGCACTCCACTATATGGTGCGTGGCACACCTCCAACATCTTACAACACGGCTTTCTTTACAGGCAGCACCCCCCTCATTCGCAACTACTGCAGACTTGGTATATGTCACGTGCTCAGGGCACGTGACTCAGCACATTTCCTCATAAATAAAGGACCACACCTCGAAGGAAGGGGATCGATTCCATACCCGTCTGGTGCAGGCTCTGCAATGTAGATTCTCTCTACACAACCTCAACATACTTCTTGGAGGCACAAATATACATCACAGCCACCTTCCGGGCTCACCGGAATCTACAATACCGTTATGTACTCTCTTTTATTCTCATACTTGTACGCCTCTTTAGGCATGATTATATTTTACAATGCAACCATATAATGAGAACGGAGCAACACAGTGGACGTAGGCCTATTTCAAAGGTTGAACCACTCTATAACTTGTTTTCTCTCTATTTACTTGCTTTACTTTCTTATTACGCACTCTACTCTTGATTTGCTGGTACGAGAACGACTAGTGGACGATTTCTCGTATCATCAATCTGGCGCCGTCTGTGGGAAACCAAGATATTTCGATCTTGTTTCTCTACATATATGAGTTCTTAAACACCTCATTCGATCCCTGAGGATCCTATGGATCATCTTCTCACGGGTCGATTACTGGTTATTGGGCTTCGTTTTACATTTGCCCCCTTTAACGGGTATTTCATATTTTCGGATATGTCCTTGGATCTTCATTTGATGCCTTTGGATCTATTTTACATACCCCTGTGATATCATTCCATCTAGATAGTGCTGAAAAGCATGGTGGACTTTAGTCCCAAAAAGGTGGATGATTAGGGAAGGGTTATATTTACTCCCCTTTTTATTGCCATCGACCTATGATCTAGGGATTATCAATGAAATTGTGTCGTCTTGCGCACCGCAAGGGAATTCTCTCATCGATGGACCCTAGTAGGTTTTCTTCACGTGTTGGGGGGAGAAAATATCAGTTTTTGGGTTCCTGTCTTGGGATCTCTCTACTGCCTAGACAGGGGTGCGGACTGTAAGTTCAACAGCCACTCGTGCCACGACCCCTAATAGCGCTGACCTGTTACAATAGCTCAAAATAACTGGGGGGAGGACTTGAGTGGCCTTCGGATCAACCTTGGTGAATAACATTAAAGGGCCGCGGCATGGCACTTATGTGCTATACTGGCCGCGGCCTCGTCGGCATATCATGGAGCAGTTCAAATCCTCCTTCCCAATATTCTTGTGATCACTCACTTCTGTTAGTTTTGTCTCAGATTCTATATACTTTATAAGGACCAACAAAAGTAGAAATGGAAGGAGAAGCCATCTAGAGTGCAGAAGTCAAGGATGAGATTGTGCAACTGTACAATCACCTTAATCACCTCGATGACAGCCATGCCTCACTTCAGACCCAGGTCAATTATCTTACTCAGAGAGTGCTAATGCTAGAGGCCGCGACCACTCAGAATATTGGCGCGACAGCGAAGGAAACACCTCCACCAGCCTTGACTGCCGCGGATGTTAAAGAAACCGCGAAATTAATCGGCAGAAGCCAGAAAAGGAGAGCTGAGAAATCAGAGAAGAAATCAGGTGTCTATACTCCACTGGCCTTCCCGATTGAAGAGATCTTTGAGTTCATCAGAGAGGACAAGCTTTTGAGATGGCCAGAAAAGTTGAGAGCTCCGCCCCACAACAGGAACAAGGCTACCTAGTTCAAATTCCATCAGGACCATGGCCATGACACCGAGCAATGCTATGCTCTGAAGTATGAATTCGAAAGGGTATTTAGGCAAGGGATGCTGCAGCAATTCCTGAAGAATGCATAAAGGATTCAGCTAGACCTGAAAGAGGCTGCATACTGCATCTCATCCTTAGTTTTTCCAATTTCAACTATTTCTGTTTATGAATTTCAACTAGTTCTGTTTATGTTTTATGAAGCTCGTTATAGCCCTAATATTCAAGACTTTATGTTTTGTTAGCAAAGTCATTAGCTGGAGCATAAATATATGAATATATAAATTAGCAAATTTTTCCATACCTGATATCTCTCTTAGTTTCACAATTTGTTATCTCACAAAAAGACTTTTGTCTTAAACAGATTCCAGCGGAAGAATAATAAAATTATCTCGAAGGATTATTTTACTTCGGGATGCACCTATGAGGGGATTGTGATCTTAATTAACTAAGAAGTTCCTCTCAGGATGTGCAACTATATCTTATCGTATGATGATCATATTCGCTAAAGCAGCTGTTGGAAATCGCAATTAGCCACGGGGTCTTACAAGGCTCATTTTTAGCTTTCGGGATGCATCTTTGAGCCGGGAGGCTTATAATATCTAGCCAGGGATGGCTTTATATATGTCAGTAGCTGTGGGTGGCTTAATAACATAACCCAGCCTGGGGAGGCTTGATAGTGTCCCGTGTATTAGCTGTGGGAGGCTTAATAACATAACCCAGCCTGGGGAGACTTGATAGTGTCCCTTGGTTTAGCTGTGGGTGGCTTAATAATATAACCCAGCCTGGGGAGGCTTGATAGTGTCCCTTGTATTAGCTGTAGGTGGCTTAATAACATAACCCAGCCTAGGGAGGCTTGATAGTGTCCCGTATATTAGCTGTGGGTGGCTTAATAACATAACCCAGCCTGAGGAGGCTTGAAAATATCCTATCTGTTAGCTATGGATGGATGAATAACATGATCCTGCTCGAGAGGGCTTGGAAATACCAACGTATGTCTATGGAGGCACATTGCTGAGATAAACCAGAAATGTGTTGTTGCCCACCGATATGGTTGCAGATCTCTAGGAGCCATTCATCCATGAAAGTGTCGAGGCACTAGCATTTTGAAGCATGAGAAAGCCACAATGTCGAATACCACGGCAGAAAGAGTCAATTGTATCAAGACTGAGGAAAGCAGAGAAGGTGTAACATCCCAAGAGCCATTCTACTCTGACACGGAGATTTGGCAATCAAAGCACTAGAGGAAAGGCCTTCTCTACATGTTCCATATTGGTTATGGAATGACAAAAGACAAGCGGTTCAGACAGCCAGGTGCAATGAAAGCAGCCGGGGGTCCATGTAATCAGCAAGCCACAGCCTTGAAATAATATCCGCGGAAATCAAGTTAAGTCATTTACATGACGCGGCATAAGAAAGGGCCGCGGCTTGCACGTAGCAGCCGATGTCCTTCGGAAGTTAAATTGCACCATTTATGTGGACGCATATATTGGCAAATAATCATACTACGAAGGAGTCGATCTCTGTTCGCGGACTTAAAATGTTATGTTTATATAGACAAGGATGCATTTTCAAATATAGAACAGTTGCGTTAAACCATTCATTATAGCAAGCAATGTAAAACATGCAATGTAAAAGAGCAAGGAATTATAAGTAATCAATCATGTACAAAGTAGTAAATATGGCCGCAGCCTTGATATTAGTAGTCAAGATTACAGAAAGGAGGCCGCAGCCACAACAGAAATTAAGATAACAAGAGGGAGGGATGCAGCCCTATATTAATGATGAACAACAAAAATTGAATGAGTTTAAGAGGCTGCTTCATCATCATCATCAGCCTCTTCTCCGTCCGCGGTAGTCTCTGTCTCTCCATCTGCAGTCGCTGCTTCCGCCTCAGCCCTCAGCCTTGCCCTCTCTTCCACCGCGGCCTTAAGCTCAGCAATGCACTCTTGATGTTCGGCATCGCTTAATTTCCAGGCAAGGACCTCCTCCTTAGTCTCAGGGAAGCTCTTTATAAATCTCTGTCGCAACTCCTGCTAACCGCAGAGGTAGGCCATGTTGTTGACAAGGAAGAAGTCGTTGGAGCCTTTAAATGACTCCACGGCATGATCTATGGCTAGCTGGAGGGCGTCACCATGATCAGCCTCCAACCTTTTTATTTCCGCGGCATGGTCTAGTGCATCCTGGGTAGACTTGGACTCCAGCTCATCGTACTTCTTTTGAAGAATTTGCAGCTTGTTATTAGCAATCTCTGCAGCTCGGGCACCCTCCACGGTCTGAACCTGGGAGTCTTTAAGGGATTCTGCGGCCTATATGAAGTTTTGCTCCACCTCCTCCCTTGCTTTTTTTGCTGCCTCCAAGTTCATTTGGGTCGCTTGAAGTGTCGCGGCAGCAGACATCTTCCTAGCCTCAAATGAAGAAGTTCGTGCAGCATGCAGATCTACGGGATGAGTACTCTTCTCGGACTCCTTCATTCTGTACAAGGCCTTGTACTTCCTCTTCTGGACCACCAACACATCCGCGGCCTGAAATGAAAGAGGTTAGAAAAAATATTGGATGCAAAAGCTAGAGACTGACAACACTGGCACGTACCCTCAAAAGACTATGGAGGCCACAGTCCTCCAGATCATCATGATCCTCTCCCACCAGCCTGTCAAGGTCCGCGACATCTAAGTCTCTTCTCATTCTCCGCACAGCTTTTGCAGTGGTATCCCAAGAAGAATTGGGGCCAGGCTACCTTAATTGGGGCCTTGGTCTACCATCAGGCCCAGACCCTCCGCGGAATTGAGGAGGCGGCAAGTTCGCATTTACCGCTACAATAAGCGGCGGTGGGGGAGAAGATGAATGGACTGGAATGTCAGATGACATTAGCCCTGCCGCGACCAGGTTTGCCCCTATATCATCGTCAAACTCCCCATGCGGGAGGTTCTCTTCATTTACAGTTTTATTCGCGGCAGGAGTAGCATTTATTTATGGGGAGTGAGCCACGGGAGGAGTAGCATTTATTTCTACGGAGTGAGCTGCGTGAGGTTCCTTGGCTCTCGACCTTTTCCTCTTTCTGCTCCGCGCAGTGTTATTTAGGACGACTGCATCCTCGTCCATCTCCACTAGCTGCGCCGCTAGCAGTTCCATGTCGACTTTTTCACCTGAAAAAGTATCAGCATGAGTTCAAGAGCATAAATGATCGCGGAGTAAAAATCATGGCCCAACTAATTACCTTTCGCACCCATCTGTTGAGGAATGGACTTGTTTGGGAAAAAGCCCGCTTCAAATATGGTTGCTGACGTTACAAGTGTGTTGAACTTCTTATGTTCGGCAGGAACTGCCGCGGACTCAGCTACTCTCTTTTCCTATCGCTTGTTCAAATGTAGATTGTCAAGGGCTGCAGAAAAGACAATTCAAAGGTTAGTGGAAATTAAAATACGAAATTATGTTAAAGGACGCGACTATGGTCTTAGTACCTATTTTTTAGGGAGACCCCCATCGCCGCGGCATTCTATATGTATCTTCCCTCTCATTCTCCTTGGGGTACATCTCCCAGCCTTTGCCAGAGATGTAAAAATATTTCCCCTTCCAGTTCTTCACACTGGTTGGTCTCCCCGTATAAAGTGTCTCATCCCTGCCGCGGCTTGAAAAGTAGTAGTAGCCCGTGAACTTCACTGAATTCTCCTTGGGGTGGTAAAAGTGAAAGAATTCTGTGGGGGTGATGTCCTTTTTAAATTTGTTCTCCCAAAGGACAATTGCGGTAAGAAAGGCTCTCCAGCCATTAGGATCCAACTGTGCTGGGGCCAGTTTCATAGTCTGAAAAATGCGGCGGATAGGAACTGGAATAGGCAGCCGCAGCCCGTAAAAGAAGGCATGTAGAGGGAAGCAAATTCCACCATCGTCTAGAACCGTGCAAGGTCTCTGGTTCGCGATAGGAGCCGAGCACCTCAAATTTTCTGGAAATTCGAAGGCCTCAGCCACCTGCTCAACCCAATCTTGGGTCATGGCGGTGTAGATATCAAGCGCAGCCAAGGGTCTCTCAGCCCTCCCAGATGTACCACCTGGGTTATCTCTAACTACCGCGGTATCATCTTCTGCACCCATCGGATGATTGCTTGAGTTGGCTTCCTCTTCCATCGACACGGATTGAAAATCCTTCCTAGTTGCAGAGTCCGCGGAGTCTGAGTTAAGTTTCACGCAGTTTGGGAAATCTTTTAGTTTGCAAGGCCCTATTGATCTTAGAGGGAGCACAGAAGGGAGTTCAGGAGGAGATGTTCTGAAGTGCTTTACCCAAAAGCCTCTCAGGAACTCGTCTGGGTCAAAGCTCATATGGCTGCAGCAGTACCTGAAAGGCAGAATTCGCAGTTGGGCGCCGCAGCCAATATGGTTTGGAAAAGACTTCAAGAAGCCGCGGAAGGGTTATTTTTAAATATTAAAAATGTGTTTGGAATTATTTCCCTAACGTAGTTTTTAATGGGCCAACTCTATTACTTATGGGATCGTACTCTGGCCCTATAAGCCGTGGCTACATCCGCATCAGCAATGGAACATATACTACCGCGGTCATAAGTTCGAATTGCTTAAAGAGATTCCTGGCCACGGACATACCTAAATTTACTAAAAGGGGAATTTAGTAGCAGTTAAAGTTATTTAACATGGATATGTATTGGGTCCATGAAAGCCTGAAGACTTCGAAACTACCAAGGGTGGTGATTCAGTGCCGCGGATGACAATCTAAGGGGCCGTGGCCATTTGGCACGGTATGACGAAGAGTGATCAGTTCAGGGGAATAGAGTATTGATGTCCTATCATTTTGCGGCCTCTATCCTAAGCAGTTGATTATCTAACTTTGAATCATTTTAAGATCAAACTCACAGAATATGAAGGGTTCGACTATGAACATCAAGAACAGTTATATGTATTTCATAGGCAACATATGAAGGAAAGAGAATAACGTATAAAAAAAACCCTAGATTTCTATCAAAATGAACCAGAAAAAGCAAATCATGTCAAAAGGGAAGAAAACTGTAAATTTCTAAGGCTTTTAAGAAAGTGAAGTGGTTGAAAAATCACCTGGAAATGAAGAAATTTATGATGCTCAGATTTAGACCGCCTTGCATCGCCACACACCGCCTTGGAAGGTCGTCGGGATATGCAAGAGAAAGGAAGTGCAGAGTTTCGCTCTCGATGTGCTCTCAAAGTTTTCGAACCGTAATGAAGTCCACGGCCAGGAACAATATATATAAGGGAGCGCGGAAGACGAATCGTTGCTTTAGAAGCATCGCGGCACATTAGCCATTAAGCCGCAGCCCCAATTAATTTCTCTCAGCACTACGGCTTGGGGGCTTATTGATAGTACAAATATAACACCCTGCCGCGGAATGTATTCTTCCCTATTCAGTACACGACCGTACCTTAGGTCATCCTGGGCGCGGCCAGATCTCACACAGGGCGCGGCATTCCATCTAAATGCCACGAAGATGGTTTCCACAGGGTGCGGCCCTAACCATTATAGGGTGCAGCACATAGTGATTATTCCCTAAGGACAGACTGCGGCACTCCACTATATGGTGCGCGGAACGCCTCCAACAACTTACAACACTGCTTGCTTTGCAGGCCGCACCCCCCTCATCCGCAACTACTGCAGACTTGGTATATGTCACGTGCTCAGGGCACGTGACTCAGCACATTTCCTCATAAATAGAGGACGACACCTCGAAGGAAGGGTATCGATTCCATACCTGTCCGGGGCAGGCTCGGCAATACAGATTCTCTCTACACAACCTCAACATACTTCTTGGAGGCACAAATCTACATCATAGACACCTTCCGGGCTCACCGGAATCTACAATACCGTCATGTACTCTCTTTTATTCTCATACTTGTACGCCTCTTTAGGCATGATTATATTGTACAATGCATCCATATAATGAGAACGGAGCAACACAGTGGACGTAGGCCTATTTTAAAGGCTGAACCACTCTATATCTTTTTTCTCTCTATTTACTTTCTTTACTTTCTTATTACGCACTCTACTCTTGATTTGTTGGTACGAGAACGACAAGTGGGCGATTTCTCGTATCATCAACCCATATGACCTTGACCTCACCTTTTATGTGTTCCCTAGTTAACCCATTTGAGCCTAAATACTAGCCTTTCATTTCATTACTCAAAATCCCATAGCCAACTCCAAATTGGAGTTATATACCATACATATTACCTTACATACCTTTGTTTGGAATGTTACTTAGCATTGAATGATGTTGTGTACTGTGGTTGAAATTTGAGCATGAAAAGAGTGAGAAAAGAATGGTGAAATAAAAGAAAAAGAGAAAAGTATAAAACAAAAGAAAACAAAACAAAAAGAAAGAAAAATTTGTATATATTATTTATAATGATTCAATAAGCTTTGATTGCTGTCTCGATTGATATGTGTACTGTTCGTTTGGAAATCATTTATCCAATTTTATAATTTCCCACTTTTTCCCATTATCCCGAGTTTCATCCCCAAACACCTTTGAATCTGTATATACATCTCTTTCATTTCGTATCCTAGCCTAGCCTACATTACAACCCTATTAAATTCATATGTGATCTTAAGTAGATGTAATTCAAAGGTTTAAATAGTTTTGATAATCTGTGAAAATTCATTTCGCCTCTTTTATATATACGATATCTTTCACTGAGATTACAGTTTTTATTTTCTATATAGCGTTCTTCAGTTGTGACATGTGCGCGACCTAGTTTCCTTTTACATTTACTCCTTATGCCCGCATGTCCCGTGTGTTACCTCCCTGTTTCAAGTGAATTCATTTGATGAGTGTAATGCCCATGAGGATTGACTTATATGCATGCTTTAATATTTAGTATCCGATTTATTTAAGTTTTTGCCAAATCATATTTTGCGTGTGCTCACTCCCCTCCCACATTTTAAGGTTTCAATTCAATGAGGTGCATTCTATAATGTTAATAACTACGGACTTTTCATGTGAATATGTTAATAACTAATAACATGTTGAAATCTTGTTCGTATCGTTGAGTTTGTCGCATGCTTGATTGGGCATATTTTGAGGAAACTGTATGATGTTTGTGGGTTTCATCCCTGAAAACCCTCACGAGACGACACTCGTTCACTAGGGTAACCTAGGGGTTTAACGGCTTATTACGTACGCTAAATGCAATTGAATTGCCCACGAAAGTGGCCTTCATCTTTACTTTTTTCCCTATTTTGTTCTATCTCTTTTTGTTGGTTTACTTGTTATTCTTGTTGCATCTTATTTCATTACTAGGGACTAGCAATGTGTAAGTTAGGGGGTGTGATAATACGTAAATATTGCGTATTTCATCCGTTAACAAACACGTTATTAGCCCCCTCGGGTATCTTATTCCCTATATTTATGCTAGTTAACCAGACAACCTCAGATTTCTATGTTAACATGCTTTGCAGGGGTTAATTGAGTTTTTATAGGTATTTGGATGCTAAGTTTGAAGTTCGGACGCATTCCGGTGAATTTTCGTACGCAATCGCACGTTCAAGGGCAATTTAGTCTTTTCAAATTTTGGGCACCTGGCCTAACATCTACAAGGAAGTTATAGCCCTCCTCGCAAGCTTTGCGTGGTGACTATACCTAAATTAATAAATTGATTAAAATATGTCGAACACTCCCTGTGGATTCTCGATACCCAACTTACCGCTAATCTTGTATCGCAAATGCAATCGTAATTTAGGTTTTTGTATCAACGCAGTGAAATGAACACAATGATTGGCATGCTGACCGCGCACCGCGATTCACCCACTCGATCAGTGGTCGTTGTTGATTATTTTACTAAATGGGTGTAAGTTGAACCTCTTATTGATATGGCCTATAAAAGGGTCTATCAGTTCATCTGGAAGAATATTATTTGCAGATATGGTCTGCCGCATGCTTTCATCACTGATCACGGTACCCAATTTGATAATGAAGAGTTCGCTGTGTAGTGTCAATATTCTAACATCCAAAAGATTCATTCTGCTCCAGGTCATCCCCAAAGTAATGGGTAAATAGATGTGATGAATAGAACTCTATTAAATGGGTTGAAGAAAACATTGGATGATGCTAAAGGAAACTAGATCAATGGGTTATATTCAGTACTATGGGCTTACCGAACAACTCCCCGAACAGCAACTGGAGAATCTACCTACATGTTGGATTTTGGGAGTGAAGCAGTCATACCTGCTAAATTAGGATTACCTACTCATAGGGTTCTTAATTTCAATTCTTCGGTAAGCGACCTGATGAGATGCCTTGACCTGGATATGCTAGAAAAAGTCAGAGAAGATGCAACAATCCAAAATGCAGCTTACCAATAAAGAACCTCTATGTTCTACAATAAAAGGGTCAATGAGTGTGATCTCAGGGAAGGAGATTATGTGCTTAAGAAGGTAATTCAAAAGCACAATAAGTTGGAAGCCAATTGGCGTGGGCCCTATCGTGTCACAGCTTTTGTTCGACCTGGCACTTATAGAATAGAAACTCTAGAAGGGGAAGAATTTAAACATGCTTGGAATACAGAGCACCTGCGCAAGTACTATCAGGAATGTAACTACACATGTACCCTATTATTTCAGTATAAATGAAAATGATGATTCCTCAATATTTGTTTGTTTTATTTTGTTCGGAGTACTAGTTCTACACACCACACTTAACTTTGGCAGCAACAAAATTGGTCGACATCAGCAAACGCTAACAAAGTTGGTTGACTTTAACAAACACCAAAAAAGTTGGTCGGCATCAGCACGAACACCAACAAAGGTGGTCGGCATCAACATAACCAATAATGTTGACATAATAATCGAACAAGGCAAGGCCTGTTTGATTATGGGTGACCCAATGGCATCCAAAACTAGGCAAGAAGATGGGTAATATATCCACTGCCTAGGCACCAAGGCAATCTAGATAAGATTGTTACAACTAAGAAGGAACATGGGATAAAAATAATTCCATTGCTTCGGCACTTATGGGTGATAAGTCACTACAACTAGGCAAACAAATGGGGCAAAGTTCCGTTGTCTAGGCAATCAAATCAATACAGGACTAATTGTCCTTTTATAGATATATATACTCATCAAAGTATAGCATTATTATAATTGATCTCATAAAGAATGATAAGATAAACATCATACAATCAATTTATTTCTAAGGAAATAAAATTACAAAAAGGTGATTTTTCTTCATTAAATGATCATTAACGAAATACAAATGTCATATTCTATTGGTTTCTTTCCTTTAGATTTAGGTACAGGATCCATTCCAGCTAGAGGATCATCCAAAGCAAAAGAAGAATTGATAAAATTCTAAGCTCGTAGCATTCTAGTATTGCTTGAACTTGTTCAGTCAAGTAGATGTGGAGGTCGGGATATCTCAAAGTCTTCATGAAGATGGTAATCACTAAGGTATTTGGAGATCAAACATTAAGTAATGGAGCTAACTAGAATCCATCTAACATCTAGTTTGAAAGGAGGGAGTGGAAGATCAAGTAGTCCAGGCTCATACCAATCCCACATTTATGTTCCTTATTCAACATGTATCACAGCTAGAGCATTCAACCATCCCTATTTATACCCCTCATTGTTTGATTGCTTCAACTTGGAATCAAGATGTCATAACGCTTCATCGTATCCCCCATCCAAAACTCTAGGGGCTGCTTGTGGAATTGATAAGTCAATCTCTCAACATGTTGATGAAGCCTCTTTACCAAGTTTTCTTTGCTCTCCAAAGCAGAACTCTGATTGGAAAACTGCTCGGTAAGACTTTGAATTTTTTGGGACATCTCACCTAAAGTGTGGTTTTTTTCCTTCAGTTGAACAGCTTGATTTTTTAAGGCTTATTGAGTCCTAGTCTCTTCAATGCTTCTCCGACCAGCTCTTGCCCTGCCCCGCGAGGAAGATGTAGGTCTATACCTCTTCAAAGTCTCTAATTTTTCCCTCAATGAGGCATTCTCAGTCTCCAAAAAGGAGAAACCTTCATCATTAACCGAGACCAGAGCTCCAGAAGAAGCAGCAGATTTTAGTTGTCTTAATTCTTCTCGTAAGGCAATATTTTCCTACTCCAATAGCTTGGCAATGTTTTTGTGTTCCTCAACTTCAAGTTTAAGCACACACTCTCTCTTCTTATGGGCTGAAATAAATTTTTCATAGCCCCGATGAGCACTCAATTGTTGGTACTTTTTCTCGTAACCTTCATGTAGAAGGGAAGTGGCTTCTTTGTGTTGAAATTGAAGTTCCTCGATTACACCTTAAAGATCTTCAATCATTTCATAGTAAGCCATATTATTTTCCACAACCCGATCAAGCAGACAGTTTAAATATTAGTAAGCATCAATTTCTCGCTCAGAAGCATCAAATCTAAGGATATCAATTATTTGTGCTTCAGTGAAGTCTGTACGACCATCTTTGAAGTAATCAGTACACTTCTTCATCAACTCTGTATCATGAGCTGACAAGAGTTCCATCCCGATAATAAACTAGCAAGGAAAAGTAAAAATAGATCAACATCAGTACAACTACATTGATCAAGTAAAGGATAAACTGAGTATAAAATAATCAATTCCATTTTATTGATCACCAAAGAGAGGGAACAACTAAAGAGACAAAACCAAAAAGGGTCAATGGAGAAAAATAATAAATTATCGAACAACTTTACACCTTCTCCTTATTTCCTATAATATCTTTAGAAGGAATTGATTGCTTGGTGGGTATCTGGTGTTGCTCGACAGAAGTTGTTGTCTACTGGACTTTCTCGGAGGACTGAGGGACAGTGGTATCTAGTGTTTGTTCCACAACTAACAATAAAAATTCATCAGAGCCAGCTTCATCTTCTTCTTCATCTTTAATAGCAGGAGGAGGGCCATAAATGTGTTTATAAAATAGTTCAGAATCATCAGCAACGTTCAATTGCTTCAACGCTGCAACCCATCCATCTCTAAGGAACTTCAAACTTGCATACTCCATTTAAGTAGAAGCAGTAGTTATATCTTTGTTCCACCCTTTGTCCCAGCCAGAGCTAAAGGACTTCTTCACAACAGCTTTTCTTTTCGCCCTCTTCGAGGAAGTTTTTCCCTAAGAAGCTCTTCGACAGACCTCACTTTCTCCTTAAGGTCCTTCTTACTTCGTTCATCCTCTTTAAGCTTTCCATCAACTTCCACCTTGCTGGAAATAGCAATCTTCAATTTCTCCTCTACTTCCTTGGAAGCATTTACATCTTGTTCCCGAGTTGTATCAGCCTCTTTGGCAGCTTTTTGTTAAGTTATCTTAGCAGCTTGATTTTATTTTCCCAAGAAGCTTTATCCTCTTCATACTTCTGTCAAGACTCCACCAAAGATTTTGACAACCCATCCAGGGCTTCTTCTACTCCACCGGACGAAGTTGGGGATTTGATGGCCTCATCCTTCTCCAAGATATTATTAAAGTACACTAAAAACTGTAAGAGGTAAAGTAAAAATTAGATTATGAACATAATATGAAGAATCCAAATGATGAGTATAACGACACTTACTGATGTAAGGTGCTAGGTTGCCAAGTCAGTAAACTTCTCTCGAGGAGTAGAAGTCTCAACAGCTCGACAGTCAGGAAGAGTTCCAGAATGGATCAGCTTTTTTGCCAAGCCAGGGGTAATGATGGCTGGAGAACTAGCCATCAAAGAAGATACCTTAACCCTAGAAGGTTGGCCAGTAGTATCCATAGTCTTCTCAGAAAGACCCCTCCTCAATCTTCTCAAAGGGGCATCTTTAATCACAGGTGCCGCCTCTTCTTGAATAACAACAGCTTTAATCAAAGGTGGTGCCTCTTTTGGAACAACAGCTTCAATCAAAGGTGGTGCCTCTTTTGGAGCGATAGGGATTTTCTTGCGGACCTCTTTAACAGGTGTACTGCTCCACTAGAAGGAGTGACATCCTTTTTTTAGTCCCTTTAGCTGGGACATCCTCTTTGCCCTTCTTTGCCCCATCAGCACCAGGAACAACTTTGGCAAAGAGGTCAGACATTCTCCTCTTCCTCATCATCAGGTAAGTAATAGAGGTACTCAAATCAAAGGAAGACTCTTTAGTAAATGAAGAAGATGCTGGAACTTTCTCAAGATTAATCACCAAAGGAGGAACAAGAGGACAAGAAATAAAAGAAGAAATGGTGTTCTTATATCTCAGCAAATATGAAGCAGCTCTCACATGCTCCCCAGCGATTGATTGATGCAAACCCATATGAGTTTCAAGTATTTTATATTAATACCACTCTCTATTGGAGGTTTTCTCTTGTTATCAACTGTAAAATAAAAACATAGATGTCAGTGGTGCATTTTATCAAACAAAAACAGATCGAATTTGAAAAACAAAACAACCTATCCCATTGCCAAAAAGTGGACATATGGGACCTTGGTACATGTCTTTCCCATTTAGTGGGGGGTGTTGCCAATTTTTCATAATAACCCCATGCTCAAAATAATCCCTATTAGCATCAGGGAGATTGACCACTAAAGCTCTATTAGAAAACCTAGTTTTTAAGTAAAAAAAGTGGTGTCACTGGTAACCCATTTATAATCGTACATAATTTCAGGAATCCCTAAACGAGTTCCATGAATTTGATTCAATCTATGTATGCCATTAACTACCCTCCATGTATTTGAAACTACTATTGCGGGAACAATATCAAAATATTGGCAAAATTCCAAACACAAGGAATTAGGCGGGAAAGAAAAACCACATTCCGCTACAAAAATGGAAGAAAACCAGTGTCCCTCAGCTAGAGAAAATAAATCAAAAGGGCAAGGAGGTTCTTCCAGAATAACCCAAGAGGGAATCGCAAAATCATCCCTAAACTTATCCAACGATTTGATAAGGTAAACAATGGTGGCTAAAGCAAAGAAGAAAGAAGAAATTCTTACACAAAATCAAGAATTCACTTGACAGAAAGAATGATCGTAAGAAGAAAAAATAAGAAGACAAAGAGTTTGGATATCTAAAACGCAAAAGGTAGAAGACAATATGATTCTATCATCTTTAAATATGCTTCTTTGAAAGTGGGAAAAGTAATGATCACTAGAGACGACGATTGCATTTTCGACGTCTAAATCATGAGAAAGATGCAAATATCCAAGTGCTCGTCAAAGATTCAAAATATTTACAAGTTTTCCATTTCGTGCTCAAAATTTTTAAGCTAAAAGGAAAATTTCACAAGTATTGGAGGTTTGTAGTCCAACAAAGACTGGGGCAGCGTGCCCGAGAAACTTTTGAAAAGAATATTCCACACTCTCACTTAACTTCAACTGTGAAAAGTTAGGGGCTTCTGTTGATACAAAAAATAGTCAGCTGACGTGGACCAATTATATGAAGATACGTGTTGATTAGCATGGCACAAATGTAATTATCGAATAACTTAAAGCACCAAGTTATTTAATATACCGAGCTACTCAGCGTACCAATCATCTAATAAGGAAAATCAAATGATGAAGACAGATTCAATGAACATTCTTACCATATAAAGATGGATATGTCTATTAAATAACGGCATATTGTTTATTCATACTGACAGCCTAAGGGATATAAATACTTTGTAACGCCCCCATAGCGGGGTAAGCTGTTATTAGCGAACATAATCAAGATTAAGGTAAGACACCCAGCAATACAAGACATTGGACGTAGGCCATTATCATTAAGACTGAACCACTTTAAAAATCCGTTGTCTTATTTCTTTATTCATATTTATCTGTGATTAATTAATTAGGTAAGTCTAGTTTTTTACATCAACATGAATCATTAAGTATATTCCTCATATCCTTTATTTAATAAAGTGTTAAGGGATTTGATAATTAGATAGGCTGATTTTATGTCCAAAAAACTTAAACCTTTTATTGGAATCTAACATGCTAAATGTTGTGAGCACAAAATTTGATATAAGTATCTTGGGATAAGTCGAACATCTTGTCTATTCGCGATCTAGCAAAGGATAGATCCCAAGGATGTAACTATCTTGTCCTAAATCCTTAATATAATATCATTTGGACACCACACCCTCATGTAAGACAATACACCCACCTCATTCCTGATTAGGATAATATCATCCACACAATGTACCAGAACTACCACGTTTACTTTATACTTTTTATACACACAAGTTATATCCAATGAATTGATCAAAACCAAAAGAATTAATTTATTTATCAAACTAAATGTCCAAAGACAAGGATGCTTCCTTAAGTCCATAAATGCATCTCTTAATCTTATGCACATTGTTTTATTGACTTCTTTCCATGAAAAGGAATCTTAATAGACTTCAGCATGGCTATTGGCGAGAATAAGTACTCATAGCCAATCCCTTATCTTTTGGAGTAAACTTTTCATAATAAGCTTTGCATTGAAGTTTTGTACTTTCCACCCATCCATATTTTTTCTGCTTATAGGTCCATTTGCACACAATGAGTGTTATCCCACAAACAGGTCTATAAGAATCCAAACTTAATTTGAACACATCGAACCAATTTCGGTATTCATCACCATAATTCAAAGCTAAGAGTCTTTGTTTTGGAGTGCCTCATTGTAGTTTTTGGGATCTGATTTTTGTCTCTTCGGGACTTCACCAAAGTGTTAACCCAAAACACTAACTTATCAGGATGACTCCTGACGCTCCCACTATGATATGGCTCCACTGGTGTTCCACTATAAGTTATACGTTAATCCTGATCCCCGAGAATACTCCAAAAATCGTAAGGTAATTTATTATCAATATTCGATTATATTACTTCCTGTTCTAGTGGTCTCATAACACTAGTAATCTGATGTTCCTTTGTAATAACTCATAATGCTAGATTACTCCCGGGTATGTTATTTATCATATAATCCTTTTTTAAGAACTAGACATCATGGTAATAATGAACTTATTGTCCTTAGGATTAAAATAAAAACTACGTAAAGAACCTTTGGGATATGAAACCTAAAGACATACTTTCGTGATTAATTCCAACTATATAGGTTCCTACCTCAACACAAGTGTTGGGTACTCCCAGAACTGAACATGCCTTGGATTGGGCTTGCGCCAATTCCAATGTTTCGTGAGAGTTTAAGAAACCTATATAGATGGAATTCAGTACAAAATGTATACATTTGTTCCTATGTGAAATCCTAATAAACTTGCAGTCCTGAATAACTTACCACGAACCTTATCATACCTAAAAGAGTCTTTATCCTTCTTACCACTACACCATCCCGCGCTAGAGTGCTTGGTGTAGGAAATTGGGATGTAATCCCAACCTCCAATATATGATTTATTAACACTCCCATAAGGTATACACCCATACGATCAAATCGTAGGGTTTGGATTATTTTACCATCCTTATGCTTCCCCTTAGCCTTGTACACTTTGAACTAATCAAAGGCTTTAGACATACTGTGCATAAAGTAAACTTATACATGTCTTGAGTAATAATCAATGAAATACTCATAACCTCTTGACTGAACTCTAATAGAACCACAAAATTAGAACAAACCATTCCCAACATATCTTTGGCGCTTTAGCCTTAAAGGGCTACTCGATCACTTTACCTTATAATTGGGATTGACTAGAAGTGCCTTCACTTCCAATGAACATAAATGGCCATTCTAAACTAGTAATTGAATTTTTATTAGAATAAAATTTCCTAAGCATAAGTGTTAATATTGTGTTTGGTTCAGCGTAGAAGAAAACTTTCTCTTTGAATGATTATCCACGTCAGCATTTAGCAGTAATGGTGAGACAAATTTATAATATTTAAATTATTTAGTATGTACCGTAATTGATAAAAGGTATTCAAATTTAGATAAAACAATTTTACAAAATTAATTGGATATCTGTTCCGAACAAACTTAAAAATCGAAAAACAATTTTTCTTCCAAAAACAAGTAAGTTAAATAATTTTTGCTTATTATCTTTTGTCTCCACCAAATATCTAAAATAGATAGCTTGTGGCTTAAAATTTTTCCTTATTCCAATTACCCATTATTACAAACATCTTTCTTTTAAGCAATTTCACGATTACCTGGAACTTTTTTAATAAGTTGTATTCCTGATTCGTGTTTCCCCAATCTACATACTAGGTTACTGTAGATTGGACCATAAATTATGCTTATAGAGCTAGAAAAATTGTACAACGTTGCTATAAAAGTTCTAACAACTTGTAGTGAGAATACCTACCTTTCGTCTATTTCACTACTACTGATGAATATGAACTTTCCTTAACCAAAATTGTTGCACTTGAGACTTAGCTTTACCATCCTACCTCCCTTTAGGGAGAGAATTAAAGCTCTACTCAACAATTAATTCCAAAAGTGTAAATAAATTCTCTTGGTCAATTTAAATGTCCATGTAGAACTTCCCAGATTGGTGAACCGAACACATGTAACAAACAATTTTACGATTAAAACCATCCGATGGAGGGGGCATATAAAGCTGACATGAGGAACTAATCGCATCACAATATTAAAATATTGATAATAATTGAGGGTTAAATAAATTTATTATCCTTTTAAGTTAAATAAATGTCCAATTACATTTTCAGTCTTTGAAATTTATTCCATTTGATTAATGTCATTAATATTAAAACATGTAGTTGAATAGTTGACCCATATAGAAATATAATAATCATTATTGAAAAAGGGCTTTCAATTAAATATATAGAAATTAACCTTTTGATTAAATTTAAATTAGCTTCCCTCTACTGCTATTTAAAAATAATCCTGTCGACATCCTAATTTATTGTGAAAGTATAATTTCTCATTAGGATCTTAAATTGTTTCATCTTACATTAGACAGACTTGGCATCTTTTAATTATATATTCAAAAAGTCCAAGAACACTTTTGTCCAATCCAATTATATAATCGAAAACTTTTGGTCCCGCAATTAATGAAAATGACTCCGTTGGAGAGGATATAATCACTTGCGTCTAAGTGTAAATCATCGATTCATTCTATTTAAAATTAAATTTGTATAGTACTTCCTCGTTAGTAGGACCAAACATACGCAATATTAATTTTAAAGAATTATCATTTAAGAATTTTAAAATCTCCATCATTCCGTGATAAACTCCCTCTGTTGAGGTGGAAAATCAGTAATGCTAACACGAGGAGAAATCACATCACAATTTTAAAATATCAATGGAGACTGCAGGGTTTGTTTGCAAACCCTTCTCCCACATAATATGTAAAACTTGAGGGTATTATAAAATAATTATTCAATTCAAATCTACGTAAATTAATCGATGATAATATCATAATATATTGTCCAAATTAAAATACCCGGCCTCACTATATTAATTTTAAAAACATGTGATACCATGATAAATTCTCTATGTTGGGGAGGAAAACCTATGCTTACACGAGGAATAAATCACATAACTATTCAAAATAAATAGGAGACCCATCTCATTATTTTAAAAACCTTATGATACCATGATAAACTCCCTCCGTTGTGGAGGAAAATCTAATATAAGGATAAATCACTTTTACTATTTGAAATAAAATTCGATACCAAAATTAACTCCACGATAAATTTATTATATGATTCAATTCAATTTAAAAGGAATAATTCTTTTTTTACTTTCCATAAATTCATGATCAAGATCGGGTCACACAATTAATTTCCATGTTTTCCATGATTAATGTGGGATCCTAATTAAAGAGATCAATCACTATATGAAATTAGCAACATAATTAATTAGATGGTAGAACTATAAAGCATTCATAAAAAAATGAAATAGAAAACAAGAAGAAAATAAATTTCCTCTCCATCTTGGCCTAAACTGGAAGATGTAAAGTCCCAATGGGACAGCTTTACCCATCCTTATCTGATCACAATCTGCATGTCCCATAACTCCTAGTGTCCCCTGATCTAGAAATCTCAAGACTAGCACCTGGAAATATCCCTTCGGATATCCGGATAAAATTCTTCTGGGACCTTTCGAACTGTTAGAAAATGGTTCGTGCGAAAGGTGGTGTTCAAACGAGCTAATAATGAGTCGTTCGAATAGAATCATGAGCAATCCTTCGCACCGTGCAAAATTCATCATGAAATGAAAAATGCCGCTCAAACGACTGAAATGTCCGTTCGAATGGATGGGTGCTGAAAAAAAACTTATTTGATCTTTTGGATCTGGATCTTCTTGATCTTGCCATAGTGGATGATAATCGACGAAATATAAAGAAAAAAGACCACAAAATAATGTATATATAGTCCCAATACGCATATACATAGATCGATCAATGAAAATAAGGAAAAAACCAAATCATACAACCCAATCAAATCTAATACAAGTAACTATGATGAATTGTAGGATCCATGCATCATACAAACGAAATAAATGATCATGACAAAGGGCAATATTTTAAAAGAACCCTACAAAAAATTGAGCACAAAAATCAACTTATACGTGCTATTTTATACATACAAAGATTTTTGCATTCATATGGACAAACCTAATCTGATTCAATCGAGATTGATCGCTAAACCAAGTGATTTGATATCAACTGATTGAATTTCCCTTTGAAAAATATTTTTTCGAGGATCTTGATCAATCTTGAGTGAATCGAAAGCAACCAAATGCATAGAAAATTATATACATGAAAACTAGAGTTTATGAGTCCATACCTTTGTGGATCTTGTTATTGATCCATGAAGCGGAGCCGAGTTAATATAGATTTTGATAGGATCCTGATAAATACACCAAAAAAATCTCTAAAACACCCTTTTGTTCAAAACACCACATAAGTACCCAATATTTGTCCAAAACACCAAAAACACACAACACCACATTAAACTTGACCCATATAAAAATCTAAAAAATTTTGAACCTCACTTTTTCTCTTTCCATTTCTCTCTAACTTCTCTCCCAAACCATTCAACCTTCCAACTACAGCAAATTTCTCAAAAACCCTAGTACTTACCCTCAAGCTTCATTTCTAGTATGTTACACCATTAAAACTTACTCCCATTACTATCATGCTCTCATTTTTTGTATTAAACCCTATCATGAAAATTCATTATAAACTCATTAAAATATAAACTTAATTAATCTAACTGGAAATATATTGAATTTGCGCAAAAAATAAGTAAGGGTTTACCCCATTTGAAAAGTTAGGGTTTACCGATTTGAAAAAAGTTACAAAAAATTGCCCTATGCACCTACGGTTTCCCGTCGTCGCAGGTGCCAAGAGTATGCGGTCATATCCAACCGTGATTTTCCAGTTACGGACATATCTCACCGTGGTTTGGTTTTCATGGCCAATTCTTACCGTGGTTTTATTTTCGCGGCCATAGAAAACCATGTGTTAGGTTTTCATGGACAATTCTTATCATATGTACCAATGTATTTCATATTTCATGTATTCATGTATTTTTAGTAATGCATCCCATTTTTAGGGGGTTTACATATTATTTGACAGCCATCATTTTATATTTCTAATGTATGCATGTGTCCCTTTCACTAATTATTATTTCTTCATTGGTATGAACTTATTAATTTGATATTCATTTGCTAATATAATTCGTTAAATTCTTATATAAGTCATATAAATGGTAAGAAGAAAAAATCTTCTTACCGCATTCGAGCGAAAGAGGAGGTTGGAGGCGGCTAAGGGAGTACGACCACCCGTATCTTCCTCTAGTAGTACTAGTGGCGATGAGGCCACTAGTTCGAGCAAAGGATATTCTCCTACGAGTTCGTTAGATAAAGTAGTTGACCAAGTGGTAGGAGGTTTACTTAATGTTGATGAGGGAGCTACGTCGTAGTCAATTGAGCAAGTGGTTGAGGTGGTAGTACATGATTTGTTTGGGTTTAGTGAAGGGGGTGAGCTAAGAGCGGGAGATAAAGAGGAAGAGAAAGAAGAAGAAAAATCACGAGAGGAAGAGAGAGAAGAGGAACCAAAAAAGGAGAGGGGAAGAAAGAGAGGCAAAAAGAGAGGAAGAGAGAGAGGAAGTATGAGAGGAGGAAAGAGAGTAATAGAGTGAGGAAGAAAGAGAGAAAGTAGGAGAGGAAGAAGAGGTAGAGTGGTTCAGGGATGAGTCTTCTTCATCGGAAGATAAACTCCAAACGTCCACATCTAAAGAGCCCAAGAATAAATCCCTTGAAAATAAACCACTCTGATTCCCAACCGCTTGAGGGGTGCACGCCAAATAACCCCGAACTGTTGAAAAATTATCATAACCATATCGGTTATTCAATATGGAGCTGAGATGAGGAGAGGGGCATAATGAAGTGCGTGTACCACTACAAGAAATTTATTGAGTGGGACATAAAGACAGAGGATGAGCAAGTTATGGATTTGGTGAGGAACTCGGGTCTATACGGTTTGATAAAACACTCCCATTGGTACATAGACTATGTATCGTTAATGGCATTCATTAAACAATGGAAGTTGGAGATGAATTCATTTCATAGGCCATTCAGCGAGATGACCATGACTCTTAACGATGTGTACCATATCCTCCAAATCTCGCTAGTTGGTAAATCGGTGTATGGTACTATTTTACAAATGCAAAGCCTGCTTGAGGGATGGGTGTATTGACCCATTTATATCGAAATTTAGGGATTGCCTCGTGGCTAGACATTCGACAGGTGGCCAGATAACTTCCCCTTCTCGTGGTACATATTTTAAATTTAACACGTGCTTTTAATCTTGTTTTGTAATATATTAATTTCCTAATTAATATGTTTATTTGACTGCAGGCATGGATATACGACCACTTCAATTGGGCAAGGGGTGTTATAAAATCTAGAGTTTCAGCATAGCGAGCCAGGTCTACGCAAATGGAGGGGAAAATGATGTCAAGGGGTGCCTCTGCATAGATAATGGAGCTAAGAGAAACCTTAGACGATTTAAAAGCTCCATACGTAGGAATTATATGTTTTAAAGTCAGTATTAATTTTCTGTATTTATGTACTAACATTTTCAAATACGTTTAGGTTGTATGGGATTCCTACTCTGAAACAAGTGAAGCCTAGACATTTCGAGAGGTCTCATAGTACAATGGCCTCCTCGTTTGCTATGATGTCGGGGAACCCTATTACCCAAAGAGGGTCCTACGCCGGGCTGGCTAAGTTCAAACAATCCCTAAACCGCCAATGCGCTCTTTATTAGAGAAGAAGAGAAAGACCCAGGCCGTATACAAATTAAAGTTTGATATCGAGAAATGTTACCAACTTAACTAGGTCGACCATTTTCTTTCCAATGCCAGACGTTCGACCGTGGTAAGATCCGTGCCTTGGGAATGTGTAGATGGGTATATGTCTTGGTACCTAGAAAGATACGATCTATACATTCAAAATCCTGATCATAGAATACGCAAGCCGGAGTTAAAGTACTCGGATAAAATGGTAAATGTTTTGAAATTTATCCGTAAATTTATTTCCTTTGTTCAAGAATTGTCTAACACATTTGATGATAATTTATATATAGGACAAGGGGATAGACATAGCCATTAGCCTGCTCCAGGATGCTATTGAAGCAGGCTCGGACCAGGAGGTTACGGATGTCCTTGAACTATCACATGTAGCGCTTGATGCCCTTCTTGAGGCCAAGGGAATGCACGCACATACAGAAAAGAGAAAGGCACCGGTGCGTCATGAAACTCGGACCAAGGCACGACATGATCCACCCCCCAAGAAAAAATCCCCCAAGCAAAAGGCCCCCAAGCACCACCACCCCGAAGAAGCGTTTAAAGGGAATAGATAAAAATTTATTGTAAAGTATAACAATTTTGAATTATCACATGTTGGAACAATTTTGAAACAATTTTTTTATGTGTTTGAATGTTATGTACTTGAATGTAAACAAAATTGTGTTATGTGTTTGAATGTAAACAATATTGTGTTTGAATATAATTTTGGTTCCTTTAATTACTCTTGGTTGAATGTAAAGAAGAACCATGATTAATTACAAATAAATACTTGGCCCAATCTAAACAAGTACCATGATTAATTAAAATGTAAATTACATTATAATAAATTGTAAATAAATACTTGGTTATGCATAAAAGGGTACGGTGGGATCCAATCGTGGATAATTAGTATATGGTGTGCTGTGAATGTGTGTGTCCCACTTATAGTGTGGTGTCACCGCGATATGAATAACCATGGTCTCTAGTGGCCATGATATTTGAGTTAAATAATTCTTAAACTTTCTGCATAAACCACACGGTCAGATCACACCATGGCCTATAATGTTACGGCTAGTCCCCACCATGGTTATTCTTGCCAGGATTGCATTGGAACGTGTTGATTGGGGGAAAAAATGGCCCAACTCTCTGCATATATGGGATGGTCAGACTACACCGTAGCCTATAATGTCACGGCCAGTTCCCCTGTGGTTATGCTTGCCACGGTTACATTGGATAATGTTGGTTGGGGTGAAAAATAGCCCGACTCTCTTCATAAATGGGATGGTGAGATCGAACTGTGGTGCTTATTATTACGGCTAGTTCCCACCGTGGTAATGTTTACCACAGTTTCATTAGACCATGTTGGTTGGGTTGAAAATTCGACCAACTATCTGCCTTAATGGGACGGTGATCCTACACCGTGCAGTATGATCTTACGACTAGTTTTAACCGTATGTATTTTTCTAACGATGTGCTGTCACCATCGATGGTGCATGAACAGTGTGCTGTCACCATTTGTATATCTATGTAGTGTCAGGGGACCATATGTTGCTTACAATACCCCAAGATTTCCAATAATATTGCTTATCACATATAACCAATTTATATTATCAGATATATAACCAATTTATCACATATAACCAATTTATATTATACTGATGATTGCAAAAAGATACAAAAAGTTAAAATCAATAATTGTTAAGAACCCCAAGACATTACATATAATCAATGATTGCAAAAAGATATAAAAAGTTACAATCCATTTACATATAATCAATGATTGTAGAAAGCTAGAATCATCCCTAAGACTTTTTCCAATAACTAAATTACATATAAACCAAATTTCCAATCCCGATAATTACAAAAATTTACAATCATCCCTAAGACTTTCACTAATTTAAGTCGTCGTCAAGTTCTCATCCTCATCCGACGATATCAAGCATGATTCATCTTTCATCACAATGACTTTGGGACATATATTCTGAAACGTTTGTAAGAGGGACTTAAACAAAGTAGGCCACTCAAGGTCATCATGATTGTCCCTTTATCTCTAGTGAGAGGCAATTGGTGGTAGGGAGAAAAATCTTGTGCATTTCAATCTCACCCAATGAATATTTGATACGCTGAGGATATATATGATGTGATTCTCTTCCATCATAGATTATGGCCCAACGTCGAATGGAACAAAATTTAAGCATTGAAATTTGGATATCAACACAACCAATAGCTTAAGTGCATTCGCCTCAAGGTATCCAAACTCTAGCGTTATAAACGAGTGCTCACTTGTGCATGAGTTTTTAAAATAGTCTAATCCCCTCTCGTACTCATCAATATCGTATGAGGTCATAATGGTAGCCCAAAACATCTTGTCCTTACGTAGTTCAGACAACAAAGGACTACGAATAGCATGAGAATGTTCTAGTCCATCCCCAACACCCGCACCTTTGGAAATAGCCTTATATCCACAGTTCTCATCCAATTTTACATCATATATATCATCCATAAATGATTGGAAAAAATCGGGAACGTCCTTCATATACATCTTCTTCTCCTAAGACCATGTATTCAATTTCACGCCCATCAATGGGGTCTTATTTACGAAGAATTATTTAAGTTCCATTGTGGATGGTACATCTTGAGCCCAAGCACACGGGGTTATTTTCGTATATATATATCAGCATACTTTTTCCCCTTAGGTGGCCTACCCTTTTAACGAATTTGTATGGGCTCCATCAAGGGTGTGCTAAAGGGTTCAGCAATCTATGTTAAGTTTCTTAGCATCACATTTCTAACAGCTTCACCTGCCTCAGTCCACCTCTTATTAAACAATATCATCTCGGGTGTATATTCAAGGTCACTGTACCGAGGGATGTTCAGGAAAATGGGAAGTTTCTTCCAATGATCGTCTAGTGACCATAATGGAATTGCTTGGCCTAGCTTCTTTCATTGGGCCAACTCGTGGACACATGGTAATTCGTAGATGGTGCGAAGTATGTAGGACCATCGTATCTCCATATATTGGGTGTTAGCGATTGATGCGCTCAAGACCGATCGTATCCAATCTATCTCAACAATAATTAGGTCCAATGAATAGTGTGATGCCCTACTATGGATCTTACGCAAAAACGCATCATTGTGTCTATGCTTGGTGGATTGGAGTGATTTCGAAAACTCTGTTTGAATTTGAGTGACTTGGTATCAAGCAATGCATTCATACCCTTCCACACCATCACAAACGAAATGGTTTTATTTGTTAATTATTTTTCAATTGCGCATGGGCACCCTTCCCTCTATTAGTTGTTCAGTTGCCATGGTGAGGTACGCGATTAGTCCATGCATGAACGAACTGAAATGCAAAGGCATCAAGTTCTTCTGTATGTACCCAACCATGTTCGGGTAGTCTTTCCAGTTTTGGCAGAAAGCCAATCATGCATTCTCAAATTCAATCAGATTCTCCGACTCCAGAACCCCAATCCATCCATGCATAAACACCTTATTATCCTAGTCTTTGATGATATGTTTCAATGTTTTTTGAACATGGAATAAGCATAATAGAATGGTGGCAAGTGGAAACACATTTGGCAAAGCATTTAGATTAGACTGTTGTTTGTCAGAGACAACAACTTGTGGCAAAGCTTCTAGCTCGTATAATGACCACAAATGTTGTAGAGCCCATCTAAAATTCTCCTCTTTCTCACTCTTCAAAAAGTAAAATGCAATGAAAAAAGATTGCCTGGTGGAAGTGACCCCAATCATCTCAAATAATGGCATATTGTACCAATTGGAGTTGTAGGTGCAATCGATCACAAGTACACTCGGTTAGCATTTCCCAAACATGCAAGAGGTGGGATGCGCAAAAAATAAATCCTCCACCACATCAGTTTGCTCATTCCTTTTATTCTAGTGGACATAACTCTTCTCTATGAGTAAATGCATCAATTGGTACATAGTGGTGCGACCTTGCATCTAAAAGTTCTCCATTTTGCTTTTAGTGTTACATATTATTCGTATGGATGAACAATTGTATTCCTATCTCTTTTTCATTATCTGGAGTACTTCCTTCGGGACCACCCCATTGTTTATCATCTCAGAAGCAATGTTCCACTCTTTTTGGGAGAATCGAATGGCATATAGGTTTCCAACAAGTGATTTTGACACCTCGTGGTTGTGTATCCCACGAACAACTTCAACCACCCAATGGCCATTATCATAGGGAACGCCTTTCAATCGAAAGGAGCAATCACATTTTTGCATTCCGGAAGAACGACTCCTCTTCTTGTCCATTCCCTCATCTTTTTTGGGTCTATGAAACTCTCTTCACTCATAACTAAGTAGGAACCTCCCCTGTCGAAGTAAGATGGACTTATCGAATTTCAGTATGATCACGACCGCATGAAGCTTGCGACCAACTTGTTCACACCAATCAATCATCTTGTCGTGGTCATCAAATATCTGCATAAGACAAACATTGTTAAATGAAAGGATAGTTTAAATGGAAATTTTAAGTATAAATGTAAAATCATATTGAGTACAATATAAATAAACTAAACATGCCTCCTCAGTGATGAATTCGATTGTATGGTCTTGATTAATCACATTAATATCCAATCCTTCTTCTATTTTCGCATCCTAACAATGAATTCAATGAAATTATTTCATACAATAATGTCATACATTAAAAAACTCAAAGCGTGGAAATTTAAGTACGTGGTATGGTTTTTTACCATAGACGATGTGAAATCTGGAAACAAATCATGTAAATAATTGGACGAGGTTAATACTGTTGCATGTTCGCTCATATTCAGTTCAAATATATTTTCTTTATCGGTGGAAGCACATTGAGTAGATATACTCGACACAATGAGATTGTCTATATTTTGCTGAAATGTATCATCTAGTATCGAGTCATCTAATTCAAATGACAATACAATAATCAGTACAAAAAGGATTGACAATATAATAACAAAAATCAATAAAAACACATACACTATTTAATAATTAAACTTTAATTTCAATATGGATACCACGGACAATTACAACCGCTATAGGAATAAATACAGTGTCAAGTAACCATGGATGTCAAACCCCAGCCACACCAAACCGTGGAGTCCTTACCACAGTTACATGAAACCACCGTTGATGATCCCATGTCCAACTGTAACTGTGGGACAGGATACGGTCACTTGTGACCGAAAGTGATTATCACTTACGGAGGCGGGCAACCGTAAGTGCAGTCGCCCTTTTTTTAATCTTTTCATCATTTTAAATGTTGTTTTACAGATTATATAGTGTGTAGAGGTGTTTTAATACCTCAAAATCATCAAACGAGCATTGTATATTCTAAGTTTAGGAAGCTTGATCATCAACTTTCTTTTCCTCAACCATTGCAATGTATCCCCTTTATCCATGATTTCTGTATAAAAACAACACAACAAAGACCATATCAACACAACAAACACACAAAAATGGATATTTGGGAAGAAATGAACAAGATGATTTTGGCTATGTTTAATCGTGGGTTTGAAGCTTTCGGTGGAAAAATCAACCGGTTAGATTTTTGTTTCTTGTGGTGTTTTAGATTATGTGTTGTAAGTTTGTGTGTAATTTTTTGTTTAGTTTGAGGTATATTAGACATTTTGAATAAAATAAAAGGTACAACACTTTTGGGTGTGGTTAGTAAAGTTTGGGTTTAAATTTTTTGTGGTGTTTTGGAGATATTTTTTGGGTGTAAATATCAGGACTCATTCTAATCTAAAATAGCCCTTTATGTTCCAATATATGATCCTTTGATGTGAGAAGAATATTGATCTTCTTTATCCGTAGAAGAGCTTGAAGAATTTTCATAGAATTTCTTATATTTTCCTCTCTCTCCACTACACATGTTTTCTCTCTCCTCTAACCCACTCTTAGTCAACTCCTCTCCACCTCCCACCTTTATTTTGAGGTATACTAAGTCATAAGACTTATAACAGTCCTACTTAAGCTTCCTATTTAAAGTGGCATAGGAATATCTAAGGGCAGAAGCAGAAACTAACAAAACAGGGATCACAGATATATAAGGACTATATCGAGGACCCAATGCTAATCACTAAAATTGGTTTCTAAATAGAAAATGAAATTCCAAATTACTCTCCTGTAATTTATTTCTTTTTTTATTTAGTCATAATTTATTCCACTAACTGATTACGACTGCACTCCAATTTTAATTACTCAAAATCACCATAATAGAAATACCTAATGTTTGCACGGTTAGATGACACATAATATGATTCCCCGCATAAAGCATGAAATACCCGCTTAGGGAAACCAAATTGCCAGTAATTGATATTAACCATTACCTTATAAACATTCTTTGATCTCAAACTTAACTTATTTAACATCTCTACCATATGATAAAATTCTTCGGTCGAGTTTACTCGTAGAGTCAAAATCTATAAGCTTATCAAGGGGATATCACATTCCATGACACTTCATGGATGCGGATTCCTTCGAAACATGATCTCGTATATACTAACACAATTACTACCCAACTTACAGGGTTTATTAGCCCAGTATAAAACTTAATTATACCCATCAACAAATCATAGCAATGACGATGTGAATCTGTGAACCCTATGTAAGCCATTATATTGTGTAAGTCTTGCCAAATAAGCATCAAAGCTCGAATCTCATCCTTAATCATATTCAATACTTTCCTTAAGTACCAATACAATCTTCCTTAAACTGTTAAATAAGTTCTCGAACCATCAAACAGGTTTCGTAGTCAAGATAAACTACTAAGATTATACTTGCAGCCTTACCGATAGGATGCCAACCCTCCTATCTAGCTTGTGAATTGTCCAATCATACTAAAGCCAAAATAATGATTTTGTGTACCGACACTAGAATTTCTACTGAGTATAATTAACTGACATTATGATATATTTACAAACAGATATAAATCATATCTACAATAATTATTTTCTATTTCAAATGGGTTATGACGAACCTTCACAACTATAGAATGCATAAAAATCATCAATGTGGCTTTAAGAATAAAACCCCAACACTACGAACTACGTAATATGTCCTTTATTTGATTGCATTCATATTATTGGATCTATTTCATAATATTTCATTTATTATGGGTTTTATATCCCCTATAATTTTTCATCGTCTATGGGAAATAGTAGAATTCTCACCTTCATAAAATGTTAGCCTTACAATAATATGAGTGTTAATAAGTCTCATCTTTCAAACGCCATAAGTCGTATCCAGTCTGAGGTATGAATTGTTATAAAGAGCAAACTCCTATGAGGTCCCCTTCGCCTCCTAGGAGATTGAGGTCTAGGGGGCATTCGCCCAGAAGATCTGGTCCTAGTCGATGACACCATACTTCCTTCATTGAGCAACCTATGGGGAGAGAAATGTCATAGCTAGCCAGTCTTTATAAAGAAAGATTAGATCACCGTGATAAAGAGATTTCCCTTTTAAGAAGTTAGTTAATTGGACAATCAGAAGAACGTAACTCATGTTCTCATAACCTTGATCGGCATTAAAGGGGAAGGATTTGTTCCCCAAAGCATAACATATCTAATCGAACTTATAGGTTTTTCAAGTTAAGGAGAACTCGCGCAATGCATTCTAATACATCATGTCTTAATGACCCACTAGCTCGTAATTTTACTAATCACAATCATGCACCATTTTGGTTAACTAAGTTCGCACATAATAACAGGTGGTCCCAATCGAAAACATCGTTGAAGAATATTGGGAGTGACAAACACCTAGACTTCATGAAAAATGAATTAATTTGGCACGAAATCCAAAGGATCTTGCTAGGAACGCATTAGTTCATGGCTCAGCCTCACCATTTAGTGTGGAGATAGAAACCTCAAAACCACCGAAGAAGTTTTAGGTTCCAAAGATCACTACATATAAAGGAAAGGAGAATCTTGCTCATCCTATAAGGCATTACAAATAGACAGTGTCTCTATAGAATAACACGATGCCCTTATTTGTCGATTTTTTCCCTCAACTCTAGGGGCGATCAGTCTTAATCACTATCAGCAAAGAAGTAAAGGAGGTTGATTTACTAATCGCTCTTAAAAAAATGAAGGGATAGTTACTTAGACAGTACGTACAATGTTACTGGGAGTTGTTCAGTGAGATCGAATACTGTAAAGAACATCTACCAACTTCATCCTTCAAGTTTGGGCTTCTATATTAGACAATCTATTACTCATTGACCAAGAAACCAGTTTTAACTATGGATAACCTCATGGCGTGTATTGAAAAATACACTAAGGTAAAAAATGAGCTCAACACTATAGAGGCTCCAGCCGACTAGAGTCCTAGTAGTTGAAGAAGAACAATTAAAAAAGCCCTCTAAGGAAGGAAAATATCTCATCTCGATAAAAATATAATCGCGCAATGACACTGCTAAGGGGTGTTTTATGTCACAAACCAAAGAAAGTAGTTTACATGCGGTGAATATCTTCTTCAAGGAACCCATGTACAAGTTGATTCCATAGATATGGGATAAATCTTACTTCGAAAGACCAACCAAGATGTCCAGTGATACAAATGATATGGATTCCAATCTCAGGTGCATGTATCATCAAAACCACAGTCATCTCATAAAGAATTATAAAATCTTCAAGAAACATTTGGAAGACCTCATTCAAGCCGAGCATCTGAATGAGTACATTGATACATCCAAGACCAAGTCTTTGATAAAAGTGAATACAATACAAAAGGAAGACTATGATCTCCCACCTTCATGAATAGTTGTATCCATTCACGATTATATCGATCATTCATAGTGTACAAGCAACAAGCTCAGGAAAGGGTAAAGATTCCAGCTTCCATCCAAGAGGCTTTCTAAGTAGAGATGTCTAAGACCATATTAACTAAAAGGAATAGCAAATATGTATATTTCGATGAGTAATCATGTTTACAGATGAGGACCTAGTCGGTGTGAATATGCCTCATAAGGACGCTTTGATCCTAACCCCATAAGTAGCAAATTTCAATGTGATGAGGATACTGGTCGATTAGGGAAGATTTCAGAGATTATGTACCTAAGACTACTTATTAA
Source organism: Sambucus nigra (assembly GCA_949130495.1). Classification (NCBI taxonomy): domain Eukaryota; kingdom Viridiplantae; phylum Streptophyta; class Magnoliopsida; order Dipsacales; family Adoxaceae; genus Sambucus; species Sambucus nigra. The sequence continues at coordinate 439,708,737 of OX422215.1, forward strand.
GATTAACTATACTATTCAAGATTAAGATACTAAAGTTAGACCACTGCTCATTTTCAATAGGAATGTTGAAACCCCACCAGGAAAGATGAAGTTTCTTGTCAAAATCGAATTGGTCAATCGAGATATAGAACTCCATTTCATCCAATCATAGTTACCCTACAATGTTATTCTAAGCAGAGAATGGCTCCATACTATAAGATTCATCCCTTTATACTTCCACAAGAATCTTAAGTTTTCTAATGACTAAGGAGTTATGTATATCAGGGGATACCATGCAATAACTCGTAGTTATTTCGTAGCATCCATCAAACAAAGAATAATCAGTCCAAGAAGAGTCAAATTTATGAAGATTCAGACGATGACCAACCCAAGAAGCAACTAAAGGGCATTAGACCGAGGGTTGAGGAAAAAAATTGGACCCAGTAGAGCGAGTAATGGAGGAATTAATCACAGTTCCTCTAGATTTATCCCAGTCAAATGAGACCTTTTTTATCGAATTAGATTTTCCCAAAGAGGAAGCAAAGCATCTCATTCACTCTCTCACTACTAACACTTATGTTTTCTCCTAGCAACCCTACGTTCTCCCTAGTATAGATCTAAACATTTCATATCATCGGATATATGTGGATCCAACCATTCGACTGATCAACCAAAAGCAAAGGAAATCAACACCAAAGAAAGTAAAGGATATGGAAAGCAATATCGAAAACCTCTTCTGAGATGACTCCATTAGAAATGTCTAATTTTGGACTGGATTTCCAATACCGTTGCGATAAAAAATAAGGGAAAAAGTGGAAGTGTGTGGACTTCATCGACCTCAGTAAATATTACCCAAAAGATAGTTTCCCATTGCCCCGAATTGATCATCTTGTAAATTCAACAATAGGACAACATCATATGTGTTCCATGGAAGTATACTTCAGGTATCATCATATACCTTGTTCAATCCAGACTAAGAGAAGATCTTCATAAGAGCCTTGGGGCTTTACTGCTACAAAATGATTCCCTTAGCTTTGATGAACGTCGGGTCAAGTTACCAAAGCCTTATGACCAAGATATTCAAGAATCAAATTGGTGAAACCATGGAGGTCTACATCGACAATATGCTTATTAAGATAAAAATCAGCGACTGATCACATCAAAGACCTGACAAAAGAATTTTAAGATCCTTAAAGAGCACAAGATGAAGTTGAATGCCTCTAAATTTCTCTTTGAAGTGAACTCTGATAATTTTCTAGGGTACTTGGTTATGTAAGGGGGTAGAAGCAAATCCTGAACGGATCAAGGATTTATCATAAATAATAAGGTCAACCACCATCACGGACATCCAGGTCCTCATCGAAATATTGATCACACTCAACCAATTCATATCTCGATCGTTGGATAAATATTAAACTTTCTACCAAGTGAAGAAGTAAAATATAATAGTTTTGATGGAGGAATGTGATTGAGCATTACAAATAATTTAGCAGAACTTGGGATCCCCTCCTTTACTGTCAACTCCTACCACTAGAGAATACATTTACCTATACTTACTTGTCTTACAGCATACAACTGACGCAACATTGGTGCATTTACTGAATGGAAAACAGTTAATAATAAACTAAGTTAGTCATAGTCTCTTTAAGGAAGAAACCAAATATATGATTATTGTGAAGATGGTCCTAGCATTGGTGACATCGTTCAAGAAGCTGCGACACTACTTTAATGCTCACATGATAGTTTTGCGAATGACTTATCCATTAAAAGATATTCTCAGTAAGGAATATCTCTCTAACGGAATAATAAAAGGTCTTTGGAGTTGGCGTAGTTTGACATCAAATATGAGCCACAAATGGCCATCAAGGGGGAGATCCTGTCCAACTTTATCACCGAATTCTTGGTATCCCCACTAAAAAAGGAAGATCATTAAATTTGATTCTATAATCACTAGCCATCATCAAGGACCATCAAAGAAGAAAGATTTTTGTAGGTGCTACATCCAATTAATGTGGCACTGGCGTCCGAATCATCTTTGTCACACTATAGGGGTATGTTATTGAGCAAGCATTTCAGCTCGGATTTAAAAGATCCAATAATGAGGCGGAGTATGAACATATAGTCCATGGACTCCAATGGGTGATTAACTTAGGAACAAATCATTAGGTAGTATATTACAACTCTCATCTAATCATAATCTAGCTCAATGACGAATACGAGGCCTGAGATCCCATGATGATCGTTTATCGAGATAAAGTAAGGAAACTTATCAAACTCTAAGGTTATACTCAATGGAAGGAATATTAAAATTCATACAAATGCATTAGCCACTCTGTATCTTCCTTCGAAAGCAGCCTAAACAAAATGATCAAAAAAGAGTATATAGATTGACCTAGTATTGATCAACCAGAGCGAGTTACAGATTTTATAAAGATCCACTTAGCACCATGATCGATGGATTCGATCATTGTCTTTTTAAAGAACGATGATATACCATCAGACATAAAAAAGACTCATAAGTTAAAGATCCAATTGGTGAGATTCGACCTTAACTATGAAAGAAAACTTTATCGATGATCATTCACTAGTCATCTTCTCAAATGTGTCTATCCAGATCATGTGAAAGGAATTCTCAATGACATAAACAAAGGTAGTTACAAAACTCACGTAGGCGGAAGATCACTATCTTATAGGGAGATCTCTTAGGGATACTGGTTGTCTTTCATGCAAAATGATGCTCTTCAGAACATCTGCAAGTATGCTAAATGATAGGAGTTCTCCCCAATCATTAATCATACGGTCGGACACCTAAACCCCCTCATGAGTCATTAGACCTTTTCTCAGTGGGGCATGGACATCGTGGGACCTCTACATGTATCTTTTGACAATTGAAAGTACCTAATAACTACTACTGGCTAGTTCACAAAATGGGTGGAGGCAGGGTTACTCACCCACATCAAGGAAGAAAATATCAAGCAGTTTTTAATAATGAACATTATCACAGGGTTGGGGATTCCAAAAGCACTAATCACCGATAACGGAATGTGGTTAGATAATAACATCATCATGGATCATTGTGCCGAACATGGAATTTAAAGCCTTTATGCATCTATTGTGTTCCCACGGTGTCATAGCTAAATCAAGACACTCTTGCCAGAAATCAAGGCTTGACTAGAAAACACAAAGGGAATATGGGTGGATAAACTCTCCTCCATCCTCGGGACTATAGAATAATGCCTAAGAGGCCAACTAAGGAGACCCCATACTCCCTAATATACTTTATTTGGAGATTGGGATTCCAACTCAGAGGATAGAGATCTTTTAAGATGGTCGGAATAATGATCAAATAGATCACAAGTTAAATCTAGTGGAGGAACTTAGAGAGCAAGCTCTCATACAACTCATCTCTTACCAACAAAAACTATCCAGGCAGCACGATAAGAAGATCAAAGAAAGAGAATTCCATGTTGGCAACTTAGTTTTAGGGAAGCTCTTCCCGGCAGCAAAAAATAATCAGATGGAAAGCTAGTGTCGAACTGGCAGGCCCCGTACAAAATAGCGTCAAAGGGAGGTGGTGGATATTATCACTTAGAAGAATTAGATGGCACAATAGTACCAAATTCATGGAATGACATTAACCGTAAGAAGTTTTATCATTAGAAAGTTTCTTATTTCTTGAAAATGTTTCGAATTACTTGTGTCAATCAAAGTTATTCCTTTACTACTGTGGACTTGGTATAATTCTTCAAGCATAAAACTAACCTAAAAACATTGGTACATCCCAAGATTAGTTGGTCGGCCTAGAATAAACATAAACCCACTTAAGAATTAAGTGGTACAAATAAGTTGGGGGTCTACGTATGGCATAAAATCCGCCTGAAATGGTGGTACAGTCTAAGTTGGGTTGGTCGACCTAGAATAGGAAAAGACCCACGTATGAATTAAGTGGCACAACTTAAAAATAAGTTAGGGGCCTACGTTTATCATCAAACCCACCTGAAAATGGTGGTACAAGGTGATCAACCTATGATAAGCATAAATTTTCCTAATAGTTAAGTGGTGCAACTTGCAATTGCACGATTAGTTTAACTTATAATCTTTTGTCGATATGATATATAGGTTAAAATGATCGGTCACTAAAACTTAAACATATTTCGAGATAAAATTGAATAAATCAATTACCTTCTTTAGCATGTTTTCGATAAGGCATAATCAGGATGGTTGTCACTAAGCATGTCACAAGTAAAATAAAATGCAAGGAAAATAATTAAGGAAAAATAATTACATTCATTTAATATTTAGAATTACCCAAGGCTTACAAAAAGATGATCAGGTTATCTACAAAAGTTTCAAAGAAAGAACGGAGGGTTAAGGGTGACTTTTTCCTGACTTGCTGGAGGAGTGTTCTCAGGGGTGACCTCCCTCCAACCCGCTGAAGGAGCATTTTCCATAACGTCTTCCTCTCCCATAATTGGAGTAGCAGGGTCGGTAATGACTAGGTCAAGAGGATTAATGGCCTGATCGGCCTCCTTAATATCTTGGTCGGTCTCAATTGCCAGGGCATCGACCTGAAGGACTTTAATGGTATCATTATCCCTATTCATCGAATCCTCCAAGGAAGGGTTCTCAATATAAGATAGATCGCCCTCGGGAATGTTAAAGCTTTGAGGCCCAGCCAACCAGCCCATATTGTGCATAACAAACTTGTAGTAGTCCAATTGCGCAGTAACCTCTTATACAATCACCTCGAAATCATTATCATATGCTTTTTGCAGGTTGGTTTCATTCCTCCTCTCTATGTTAGACTTATGCCTCTCTAAGAAATGTTTTTTAGAGTTTTTCGGTAGTAGGATTTCTTCAGTTCATCCAGTTTGCTTTTGACCCAGCTGAACTCTAGTTGAGTTCGTTCAGCCTCTTTAACGTCTTAGTCCTTCACGGTCATCTCATCCTTTAATTTATTCATGAGTTCGATCACCTCATTCTTCTTATATGTCAATGCGTTGATCAAGACGTTATTATTTTCAAGAAGAACGCCATTTCTTTTCTTCAGGTGGTCAACCCGATAGGCGAGCTCCAGCATGACCTACATGGCTTGTATGGGAAAAAGAGCAATAGTTAGGCGAGACAAAAATGTATGTAAAATTTGAACTTTAAAATAAGGTTAACAGCTTTACCAACACGTTGTAACGGAGCCCTTATCTATGAAGATTCTTGAAATGAAAAGTCCTCAAGTCAACCATGTCAGATGACAATATGGTCACTTGAACAATTGAGTACGCAACCTCCAAATCACGATGAGCCGAGTCGTTAGAGGTGATCGGATCCTTTCCTTTTGGAAAGAGATCTACCAATGATATACTCTGGAAGTGGATACTGGGGGAGTCTTTCGACAACCCTGTGGTTGAGGATGGATGATCACGGGTGGGTTTGATATTGCTGGTGGTGGTGGAACACGAACATTAGTATGAGTCTTATTCACATTCCTTTTCTTGGCCATCTCGTCCAAACTTTCCCTCTCCGTCTGCTTCTCCATCTTGAGTATCTCTTTTTCTCTTAGGGCCATTACCCTCTTCTTTTGCATAGAAATGCCTTGGGCGTCCTGGTTGGCTTGCCCACTCTACTTATTTTTCTTGGCCCTAATGACCTCTAAGTCCACAGTTCTCCTTGGATGACTAGTCATATCTTCTATGTTATCGAGAATTGGGAGAATGGTAAAGTATCCTTCTTGAAAGTCTCCTCCTCCTCAACTTCTTACTATAGGTGACCAAAAATATTGACCCATTCGTATGAGAAAAGGGTATTGAGGCTATTGAAAATATAATTTATTTATTCTTCTTCTTCTCCTTCCCTCTCTTCTCTCTCTTGGTCTTCACCAGAGTCAGTCGATACGATGTAAATAGTAGTGTACTCCTCAAGGTAAACCCCCCTTGTGACCTCGCTGAGAACATGGGTGGCGGTTAGAATGTGTGACTCACTGAACACTATATAACCAATTATAGTGACTTTAAGGATTTCTATGAAGTTATTATCTGAGGTAATGGTGAGATCGTAGTCGAGAAGAGTGTGGGACACTCTCCATTGTGGGCTCACGTCGAGTGGAGTTATTCTTCACCAAACGATTTCAAGATCTCCAAAATTGATTATAAAATACTGAGGTTTCTTATTATGATGGCGATCTTCATGTAAGAAAAGCCGATTAGTAATGGAATTTAAAATAAAGTTTAATATTAAAACTGATGAATGACATATATTCGTCCATAGCAAGAACATGGAGACCTCTTTAGTTATCACCCTATAAAAGCAGAGAAAACACTAAGGCATTCTTTTAAGTGTCTTTTTGTGATCTGGGTAACCATGTAACTAAGTTGTGATACTTATTTCTGGATTGGAAATGGTACGTTTTACACCTAGGTGAACCCCTCGGGTCGTAATAGTATCTTATTTCGTTCAAACCATATTTGGTTTATGGAAATTGTGCCCATATAAGCTACCATTTGCCTGGATCGAAATTATTCTATAATAGCATAGTACTTCCACTAGCAATGGGTGGAGAAGAAAGTGACCCCCCCCCCTCCATTATGGAAACCATTATAAAAGGAACCTCACGATCAAGTCAGAATGTATCCTCCTCTTTCGGTGAAGTTATAATATAAATGTTGTTTGGAATCATATACATTGTTCGAAATTCTTCAAAGTCATCTTCTGAAGAAACTTTGTACTTCCTCAAGTGCCTATATATGGCGAGAGAGTATGAGGTAAGAAAATATGAAGAAAATGAGGAAGAATAGTTTTCTAGTTTGAAAAAAATTCTTGAGAGAGACAATAACAGAGTATACCTTGATATATTATATAATGACGAAGTTATAAGTCTCCCAAGTTCTTCTACCTTTTACTGCCAAATTCAAACCAAGCGACGACTTGGTTTTGGGAAGGGAGTCTGGACCAATGGTCTCTAGGCCATGCGCTCACGCATAATAATTGCCTAGCATGAACCGCTGATGGTTCGACAGACCCTAGGTAGGGAAATCTTGCATGTCAGAAAGACATGTGTCCAAATAAAGGAAATATCAAAATGATCTGATCAAGAAGATAGATCACCCCAATATTAAGGGTAATTTAAGGGAAATGTGGTTGGTCACTCCATGTGGGTCGACACATGGATCCTAGGTGTCAAAGGGCGTAGTTGGCCGAGTATCATGGAAAAGATAACTTAGAATCTAGGAAGATTATAAAACTTCACGGGCGATTTAATTGTAACATGACTCTACCACCCAAGGATAAGTTCAAAGTAGAGAGACCTAGATCCTATAAGAACCTTTTACTTATAAATAAGGGCGATCTCATCCTATTTTTAGGTATTTATTTGTATCTTTCTCATGGTGACTTGGACTCTCAGCTAGCAACCCTAGCATTCCAATTGTCCTTAATTCTTCCAAGTAATAAATATTTATCCCTCCTTTCATCATGGACGTGGGTTGGACAATCTCTTAAACCATGTATATATAGTGTCGTTTATTTGACTGCATTCATATTATTTGTGCTATTTAATAATATTACATTTATTTTGGGTTTGATATCCTCTATAGTAAATATTTTGTTTATAATTACTTGTGTTTATGTTAAAAATAATCAGAAAATAATTTATATATATATATACATGAGCATGCATACTATTAAATATTTTGAAAGAGAATTGGGTTTTGGGATTCACAAACATTAACTCATTTTTGGAAATATTTTCTAATCTTTTGGTTTCTAAACCAAAGGACTTAGTTTCTAATCAAAATAGTTCGTACAATTGGGAAATATCACTATGCATATGGTTGTTTGAGTTTTGTTAAGAGGGTACATTCTTCTCAATCCATTCACACAGATACACTTATTGGGCTTTTAGTCATTTGCACAGGATTGTTCATAGCTCATAAATAACACCGTACAAATAGAGAGTTTCTGATACCATTAGCATGAATTTGGCAAGAAATTGATTCACTTTCTAATGAGGTTAAATCTCGTTTCAACCATCATTTTGATCATTATCAAACATCTCTCTCTCTCTCTCTCTCTCTCTCTTATATATATATTTATAATCTTTCCATCTCTTTAGAACTCAAACCATAGTATATTTTCCGATCCAATCCCATTTTCCTTCCTAATTCGTGGAGATCGCATCAATTCAGTTGGATTTGGTGATTTCTAGGTTTAAACCCCTAGTTTAGCTTAGTTTGGGAATTTGTTAGATTTTTCAAGTAATCAATCTCTTTTATCTTTGATGATATTTCTTGTGTATATATATATACTAGGGTTTACTCGTGCCGATGGCACGACGATAAATTTGTCGCCATGATATTTTGTACCTCTACCAATGACACGACGATAAATTTTTCTCCGTGATTAATTTATTCCCATGGTATTTTGTTCCCGTGGTAAAGCTCTGCAAGTTATTTAGTGTACATGTTTTGACATCATCTTATAATAAAAAAATAATATAGTTGCCTTTTAAATCAGTTGTTTCTATTCAAATCACCATAAATTCAAACTGAATATACTTTTTTGTGCCAATTTAAATATACTTCAAATATATTAATATTAAAAGTGATAAAAAGTCCAAAAAATGAGAAAAGTAAACATATAGCTTAGGTCTACGATTACACAAATAATGCATTGACAAAAAAAATTAATTTTCAACAACTCCTACCTACCTTGAGCCATGTGCTCAGTCAAATGGTGATGTTTTATGCTAAGAGATGAGTTGTCTAATCGTTGTGATGGAAGGCCTGAAAACTATGTAGAGTAATGCACTCAGCTATCCAATACCATCACCATAAATGTTAATAAAAATAAAGAAAACAAATGCTCAAAGTATGAATATCAAAATGTTGCAATTTCTGATTGTAAAGTAATCAAAATCATCCTTTCTTAAATCAACTTATGCATTAGCCAATTCAACCATTTTTTTGCTACATCATCTTTCAATCTCTTCTATAATGTGGATGACTTTAAAAATGGAATTATAATTAATAATATTATAAGAAAATTTAAAAATTGGGGAAATATAAATAAATATTTTGAAGAATCTTCACTACCCAAATTTCGTAGATAACATTTATATAAAGACTAATTGATTGACGACTTGATGAATGAAAATAAGGCTCAAATAAAGCACAAATCCTCTTCTTTTCTTTGTACCCTACTATAAAAATTCTATAAAAAACAAATATCTTCATAACTTACTATTCTAACACAAATGTGATGTTAAAAAACAATATATAAAAATCTAAAGTTGAAAAGACGAAAAAAAAATATAGTGAAACGACAAAGTAGATAATAAAAAAAAATTGTATTTTTTAACACACCACACCATACAGAAAACCCCATAACGCCTCTTACAAAACCCAACATAACTCATGAAGCTTTATTTTAACACTCGTAAAACCCAAGACAACTCATTTCAAAAGACAATGGTCACTAACCCAAAAAATGATTAAATTTTTAGTAAATCCATATATGCAGTTAATTTTCTGTAAATGGGTCTAAAATATTTCCAAAAATATTATAATTATTGGAACAATTGGAGAACAAATATGTCCCTGGTATATAAGAAATTGGAGAAAAAATTGGAGAAGAAACAGTGGTTTTTGTATTTTCACATGAGACTCGTGTTCAAGCAGCAACGGACCATATGTCCCTGCTATATAATAACCTGGAAGCAGAGCATGCCTTGAAAACGCATATGAAATTAGAGAAAATGATACAAAAATGGTGAAAAAGGATGATCCACTCATAAAGATAACCATAAAAATGATTAGATCTCATAAACAGATCCACACATAGAAGTACCTCCAAAATGTCAAAAAATTGAAGAGGAAAATAACTAAAAGCATTTAAACTTGCAATAAAAGAGAGAGTGCAATTGAGATCTGATCTTGAACCGATTTGAAGCGAGTGATGGTTTAAAGTGGAAAACATATGCGTGGTTGAGGGAAAGATGGAGGTCAGCATCGAATTGATATCAGCTGATTGGGGTTGAGGGAGAAAGTCGGAATGACTGACCGTGAGTGAAAATGGGTTTTTAAGAGAGTGAGACCATTTCTCTTTAAAATGTAACCAAACGATGTTGACAATGGAGGTGGGATATGTCTACTTGGACCTTGAGATTTTTGTAGGGTGAATATGAGAATGAGAAGATGAGTATGGTGTATGGTGTATGTAGAGTGATACGGAGTAAGAGTACCACTTGAAATCAAATCCTATTTTCTGTCTCGAGGAACGAATTTGTTATCTCGAGACACGGACTTGAGGAATTTTTTTACCCATGCCTACAAGACTTTTAAAGTGAAGTGTGGGACATGACCCATGTCTTAGACTGTCTAATTCAGCCACACTACTTGTGAAAAATCTCCATATCCAAAGGTATGAAAAACTTAAAGGGTTCAAAAGTTGTGTAAAACACTCCCATCATTCTTTGGTGTATGGAGGAATCTAAGACATTGGATACAAACCTCTAAGATTTCATCTTAATCGTCAGTTGATAAAGACCAAACTCATCACCTTTCGATCTCAGTCGTGAGTTAGCCAAGACCAAAAGTGCCTCCTCCTTTATATATATATATATATATATATATTCCTTACCCCTTCTAGAGTGTTTGATCTTGCAAATTTTCATTATTTGATTCGTTACATAGGTTATTGCATACTTAGGTTCACTTTTCACTATATCATTGTCTATTTTATGTGTCACTTCACAATTTACATACTTAGGAGATAGACGTGTTGGTTTGACCTTTTGGTTCAGTTTGTGCCTTTTGATGTATTTATATGTCACCATGACTCAACATAAGAAGTTGTCACATATTCGAAGTGGTCATAGTGGACCTAAAGAGTATTTTGACATTGTAGTTAAACATTCCACTCTTCAGCGTGGGGATACGCGACGTGATCGACCAACGATCGAGCATTATTCCATTCGCATCACACACGAAGGTTTACCTCCTCGTCCCACCTCTTTCACTCATTACGTCTAGGCCGAGAGGGGGGCTCATCGGATCCTCGACCACTCTAACAATGGATTGTCTTTAATGTTTGAGGGAATTATATAGATTTAATCCTTAAACATGGTGTTGGTCTTCTTTACTACTTCAGTTTGTTTCTTCATGATATTCTTATAGTTGTGTTCCTTCTGCCTATTATCGTCCACCTTACACTCACCATTGTCCTAGTTTCTTTTGAGAACCACATATTTGACCTTTGCATGTCCTTATTATAAATATCCAAATACCTCTGAGCATACTTTCAAAGGACTTCCTATGTTTTTTCTTAAGAAGAAGGGAAATTATTTTATTTGGATGGGAGCAACTGGTAATAAATTTGGTCATGAAGAACTTTACCAACTGCTCAAAAATATTCATAGAAACTATAAGAAACTTCTTAAACCACTTTTGAGTCACACTTCACAAAATGAAGAGAAGAATATTGCACATGAACATCTTATTTTATTCAATAATTACATGAGTTGGTAATATTGGTGAAGTGTCTAGTTAGATCCATATCTTAATCTTAGATCCGTCGATTGTGAGTCTTTCTCACCTGAAAATTATGAGTCATATCAACCTTTTTGTGCTTACGCTTCTCCTTACGAAGCTCATGCTTGATCTTTTCTAAATGACATTTGGAAGTGACTGTTCTCCTCCTCGGAGTGCCGAGAATTCCTCTCTTGTTCATGCAAACCCTCCTCATAATCATCATTCCTATATGAGATCTGGCATTAATGAAATGAACCATGATCCTCACTATAGTGCTCCTCCCTTAGACGATAATGAGAATTGGGGTTCTTCGATTCTTTTAAAATATAATAACAGGTCGGGTGTGCCTCCTAGCTGTGATGAAAATTTATTTTCCTAGATGTTTAGTGATCCATGATTTTCCTCGTGAGTTTTAATTATGGATCATAATATTTCACTTAAAAACTGTAAAGTGAAAAATAGGGAACTCATTTGATACAAACAACATCAATTGTATAGGGAGAAAATCGACTTACCAAGGTGTAACAATCTCACAAGTGGTATTTGAACAATCCCATTACCTTATTAATTAAAGGAAAGAAGGGGATGGGTGAATAGTGGAGAAAAGAATGACTGAGACATAGATTCTACTATCTGGTTAGGATGAATGGGTGGTTGTGAATCATGCTCCAAAGTAGATACTCTAAAGAGTCCCATATACAATATTAATGATCTCACAAAGATTCAATTTCACTGAATTTTCATTTCGTGGTCTCATTTTTTACGGAATCAACCCTCTAGGATTGTATAAGAATTTGTGGAGCTCAATATGCCTGAAAGCACACAAGAACATTCTTTTGTTGATTTTATTACCAATATTCTCTACGGGGTCATTCGTAAAATTATTATACATTATTTATTTCTTACAAGTTGGTTATTCGTCAGCACCAGTTTAGCTTATGATGTGTTTGAAAGTCCTCTGGTAAATGAGTACTTTACAAATACTTTTATTTAAATTATTTTGGTTTTTTCATGCATGACTTATTGGCTTTTGTTTGGTGTTTGATCACATACATACACAAGATTTTCCTTATATATTTTTGTCAATGTTTAGTAGTAGTTACAAGGTTAGCGTTTATATTATATTTTCTTCTTAATTTTTATTATGTAAGATGGTTTTATGTTTCATACTTTTTCTCCAATATATATTGGTTGTCTTAGGATCATGGAAATGAGTTTTAGGAACCCTAGTGAATTGCATTTCAACACACACAGATATAATATATATGCACACACTGGCGGAATGTCCGTGCCTAAAGGCACGGCGAAAATTTTAAAAAGTACGTAAACGTAAAACGATAAAAATTTCCAAAGTACATAATTGCAAAACAACAAAAATTTCATTCCCTAACAAAACAAAGTATTTTTTTACAAAATAATGGCCATAATATCCTTTGTTTAAATGACTATCTACTTTACTTAATAAATAAAAAATAGTACAACAACATTCAAATAGTCTAAATCAATCAAACAAATTCACATATAATATGAAATATATAATATTCAACAACCGAATTCACGTTGTGCCTCAATTAAACAAAGTATCAATTTAATAAAAATGGGCAAATAATTTTCTAAAGTATTAAGTTGTGTATAATTTAAGTTCAATAATTATCTAGGAAGCCATTATCATAACTTCAAATAATTTAAAATGTTACTAATCTTCAATGAATGTCTTTTACAAAACCATTCTCATACTGAAATTCAATGTGCATCCATTCTCATGGCGTTATCCAAACTAATAGCATTATCTGTGAGACCATTTCACACTCTTACCTATAAGTTGTCAACACCATAACATATTTATTTATAAATACCAAAATAATAAACAAATCATACCTACAACATGACATTAAACGCAACAGAATAATAAAAATAAAAATAAAAAGAGTAGAAAATAATGAGGATTATTTTACTTTTTTTTTACACTGACATTGCTTTTACTGTTCAATATTTCTGGAACTTTGGCTTAAGAGTTCAAGTTTAGCCCTTTAAAATACAAATTTAGGTTACCTACAAATCAGAGATGATAATGAAACTGAGGAAAGAAAATAAAAACAAAGTTTGACATTCTTTTCCCCTATTAATATTGAGCATTGGTTCAATACGAATGTCAATCATGTTAGCTGCCTGCCTTGACTACCTCTCTTTCCCTTGCAAAAACTTTCCGATATATACCTCAAACGTATAAGGTGGATCAATAAACAAAAACCTATCCACCTGTATTTACTGTCCATATATGCAAATTTGCTTTGGTTTGGCATGAAACGATCCCATCTCTTTGCCTTCCCAGGCCAAAGGAAAAAGCATAAGCTTATGGTATAATAGCTCCTCTTCATCATCTTGCAGTTCCATGAAATTTAATGAATGAATGTGTTAAAAAGAAACAAATAAAATGAAAGTGTTAAAATAAATAAACAGAATGAATGAGCATTCAATATAAATACACCAGCCCCCTCCATCTGTCTAAGACCAAGTATTGCTCTGACAAACTGAACATTCAATATAAACAGAAGGAATGAACATTTAAAAAAACTGAACCAAGATTAAACCCAAGTATATGAAAATGAATACAATAGCCCCTTTGTCTAAAGGACACGAACTCTTACAAAATAAATTCATCTTTTTACAGCACTCCCAAACTCAGCACATATCGGCTTATAGTGTTTTAGAACACTCTAAAAATAATAAAAACACAACATTTTTTTTTAAAACATGAAATTCTACTATGTTAACATGTAAAGAAAATAAGAAAAAACATCATTTTCTCCTTTGACATAAGATTTTGTCATCATCAAACCATAAAAGAATAACTTTGTATTACACAACATAATTTAAATTCCATTAAGAGTAGCCACAACTTTGTGCGGGTAAATCAGAAGTTCAATTTAATTCAAATTAGATATTGAAAATGAGCATATGGCACCTAAATTATAAAATAAACTTCTCGTACCAATGTAAATCTCAAAGGATCTTGATCAACATACTCGTTTTTAGCGATGACGTGATTAACATACTTGTTTTTATGCTAAGATTCGTTCCAATAATATAACACACGTAAAGAAAGAAATGACACAAAGAACTAAAGAATTACTAATGGAACAATCCATTTTAAGATTTTAGCACTACCCATTTTTCCTGTTTGCGGACTATAATTAGCAAAAACACGAACATAAACATTTCTAATGGACACATTATTGTTTACCTTGGGTCGATAACTCCCTCAAGTGCCGATAACAGTCTCTTTTCTTGTACCTGAGCATAACACGCACATAAAGATCATTCAAAAGAAAATAATTAAATCACCTCATGTGCTAATGACAGTCTCAAGTGTACCTTATGTTAGAACGGTGTACAACCACATCATTTTCTTATGGTATCTCACAAAAATTAACTTTTCTTAATAATAAGTAGAATGCAAAATAATTGAGTAGAGATAAAAACTTATACGAGATAAATGAAATGCTACCAGTACCATTTTCGAAAAAAACCTACAAATGGTGAACAGTGTGATAAGTACTATAATATAAGCCTCCCTTAAATTTAAGCTATGCTACTGTGGAAATAAGTACTATAAGATAAGCTATGCTACTGTGGAAATAAGTACTATAGAACAGTGCACTCTATGCTACAGTGGAAATAAGTACTTTAAGACAAGCCTCCCTTAAATTTAAGCTATTCAATATTATGAAAAAAATATAGGAACAAACTCCCTTGAACTATTCAAATGAAGAAAAACTAAATGGAATGTGGTGACAATTATTATGCAACACAAATAGATAAGAGAAAGGCAATCACCAAGTAAGAGCAAGGAATATAAAATGACAATCACCCAACAAAGGATGTACGTGTTTCATCAAAGATGTGCCTACGTCCACGGTGGTGCAGTCGGTATTATTTCTATATACTCCGGAGAGTGGTTACAGAGAATACAACTTGTCCTTTTGCCCAGGACCTAGGGTTTAATATATACATGTACATTTAGGTAAGTGGGGGTGATGGATTCACCCACATCTTCCATCTCTCCCTATAACCTCCCTTAATGGGAACGTGGGAAGAGACCGGATCACATTCAAAATAAGAGGTGGGGGGCCTGGACTTTGGGCCACCAGAATTGGGCTACTCGTCCAGGCCCGTGGTCTTAATTTTGGGTACCCACAATTGCCCCTAAGTTTGTTAGGCCATGTTTATGGGCTCAATAAATTTAAATGATTACCATAATGGCTTTTTTGCAATTCTTCGAAAGCTGTGAAGTTGATTTTGGCGGCACCCACTTCGTACCTTGTGCACTATGATTAGCAAAATTTGAAGGTTTCTTGGGATAGCCACTTTTCTGTCGTCGCTTCAATCTTTCCAGCACTTTTCCATTCTCTGTGAGTTCTAGCACTTCGTACCTTCTTCTCTCAATCTCCATTCTCGTTGCTTCCTTGTCGTTTGGGCCTGTGCTTCTTCATCGTTCGAGTCGATCTTCTATCTTGTAAGTTTACTGTACCTTTTCTTTGTACTTTCTCTTTGAGTTTGTAGTTTTCTAGGGTTTTCCAATGGCGAAGATTGGGAATAGGTCGGTCTCTGAGTTTAGGAAGTTTTACAACATCCCTGAGTGGGTAGATATTGAGTGTTGTGGCTCCCCTCCTAGAAACGTTAGAGAGATAGATGATGCCCACTGGATCCACCTTTTGTTGCTTTCCCAGGGGGAACTCACTTTTCCTCCCAATGACTTGTTTTTGCATTTCTTTGGCTATTTTAATATTGTTCCTGCACAATGCTCGCCCAATGTGTGGAAAATAGTTAATGGCGTACATAGGATAAATCAGTTGTATGGTACTAGGTTACGGCTCGCCGAGGTCTGTTTTTACTATTCCTTTTCTCGAACTAGCTCGGGTGTCCTCTACCTCAAAGCTAGGAGCCCTGACAGGGTATTGGTAGTAAATCTACCTGACTCCCATAAGGACTACTGGCAAGAAGGTTTCCTTATTAGAAATTGGCAGTTTTCTCCCCAATTTGAAGGGTTGAGGTCTGAGAGGTTCTCTGTTCCCTTTTATGGGGAAGAATACATAGGTAGACATTGCACTGTTGTTTTGACTTTTGTTGATTTGTGATCTTTCTGACTCTTCTTTGCTTTTTCTTCCACAGTGAGGTCAAAGAACTTGGAACATGCTCTCAGCGAGGTTCGTCTCTTAAAATTGGCCAAGGCTTGGAATATCAGGGAGCCTTTGGGTGACGGCGAGCATCCCAGGTTTGCTGCTTTTCTGCTCGAGTACAAGAACGTTGGCTCCAGCTTCATAGCAAGTCCTGTGGACAGTATCCCAGAGTTTGACTCCTCCGAAGAGATTACTGTTGATCCTATCGAGTTGGACGAGGAGGAGAGAAACTCTGAAGGTGACATTGTAGGAGCTGTAAGTAATTTGGGTGGAGAGAGCTCTGATAGTAGCAGTTCCTCTGATCGTGAGGAGGTCTCTGAAGCTCGAGAGTCATCGAGCACATCTAGCAGTTCAAACGAGGAAATGGCTCCTCCCAGGAAGAACCTAATCCGGGACGATGATGATGAAGACCATATGCTTCTCACACAGAGGTTAAAGAAGCAAAAATCTAGCTCTGGGGCTATGGCTACTGCTTCCCGGTTCTCTGCTCAGGAGCAGGAGAAAAAGAGGAAGGAAGAAGAGCAGGTAAGGGAGAGGGAGAGAAAAAAGGAAGAAGATAAGAAGAAGATGGAGGAGAAGAGGAGGGTAAAGGAAAGGAAGAAGAAAGAGAATGAGAGAGAGGAGGAGAAGAGGAGGGTAGAGGTGAGGACGAAGGCTGGGCAGGCCTTAGTCCCAGTGTCCACGCTGCCCGAAGGGGCTTATGTTGCAATTTCCCCTCAGTTGGCCCCCGCTCTGCTCGAGAGAGCTGTCCTCCCAGATGATCATCAAAGGGAGGTAAGGTCCGAGCAATTGGACCTTCAGGCTAGTCAAAGGCTAGCGTTGGTAAGATTTTTCCCTTATCTTCCATGTTTTTATGAATTTCATCATTTCTCTCTCCTAATGTCTTCTTTTTTCTGCAAGTTTATGACTGACTTCGTCGTGCTGTATCATTCACGCGATGAGCTGGTGAAGAAAAATAGCGAGCTGGAGAAAGAAAACGTTGCCCTGAAGCTAAAGGGTAAGGAACTCGAGGCTAGCTTTAAAGATGTTGATGCTGCTCGGATATCATCCGATATGGCTCTTGTTATAGCTAACCGAGAGAAGGACGCAGCAGCAAAAGATATGAAGGAGCTGCGATAAGCCTATAACTTGGTTCGCTCGAGCAAGCTGACCGTTGTGGAGGAGAACAGGGTGCTCTCTGAATAGCTAAAGAAGAAAGAGTCTGAGGCTGTTACTGCCAAGGAGGACTCATACAATTCTGGTTGGGATGAAGCATACGAGGATGCTAAAGATTATGTAGGCTATATTAGTCGTCTAAACTTCAAGAAGGGCTGGAATAAGGCCCTATTGGCTGCTGGCATCGATATAGACTCTCCCTTGTTTGATGAGCATGACCCGGGCCTGAAGCCAACCGTAGATGAGGTCCCTGCCCTAGCTATTGAAGGTGTTAATCCTATCCCCCATATGACCCCTGTTAATGCTTCCCTTATTGTGCCGACAGATATTAATCCTGCCGAGGGCGGTGCTCCTGCTGATGATGACAAAGGGAAGCAGTCATCGACCTCTGGGCAACCTGAGGTTGCTAACTAGCTATTTTCTAGGATTACTTTATATTTTCGCTTATTATTTTTTTTGTTTGTAAACTTTCTTCTTGATGTTCGATGTAATTTCAACCTTTATTAATGAAAAGGCTTCTTTTTCTCTTCGCACTAATTTGTCTCTTTCTTTCCCTTGTATTTCTATTACTTGTAGTTAGTTGATGTGGATGATTACATTCCTGCTACTTCTCAATTGGGCAGGACCCTTGGTCCTAATGCGAGTCCTAAGGTTCGCCATGCCTTTGTTAAGCTTTGCAAATCCCTTAGGTCTAGGAATCAGAAGTATAAGGAGCAATCTGAAGTTCTGGCCAAGCTGAAGGATAGGCTCCAGGATATGGAAGAGGTTAGTGCCTCGGTGCAAGAAGAAGTGAATGCGTTGAGGGCAAAGATTCTCGATGCTTCCGAGATCAACCAGGTTTGTGAGATGCTTCAGCAAGAGAATGAGGTTCTGAAGAGAGAGGTCTCACAACTTTGGGAGCATGCACTGAGCACTGCTCCATCAGTATTATAGGGTTCCTCATCATCGCGAGCTATAGTTGGTCAGAGTGATATTCCTCCTGTGCTGCGGGGTTCCACTGGTCCATCTGTTCCGCGAGCTGGCAGGAGCACCAAGAGCCGTAACAGGGAGGTAGAAGAACTTCGAGAGAGGGAAATGGAAGAGCTTCGTGGTGATGTCCAGCGAGCATATGTGATTGCTGCTGGGCTTCAAAAGGATGTTACTCGTCTGCGGCACCTATTCAAAAAAGCTCCTCGATATGTGTGGGATGATGGCTATGACCAGGGTTGGTCAGATGCTCCAACAAGGTTATCGGAGTTCGAGGAGCTTTCCTTTGTCAGGGGGTGGCTGAGTTCTTTGAAGGAGCTGCAACTCCTGAAGAACTCGATGCTCTGGTATCGCCATGAGATTTCTCCCTCTACCCTGATGCCTAACCCCTTTCGGAGGGATGATCGATGGATCCCCATCGATGCCATCCCTCGGCAATTATTGGAGTCGGATGCGAATGAGGTTGAGGAAGAGTTATATCCTGCTCCTGATGACGGATGAAGAGCTTGAGTGGCTGATTATCTCGCTCAGAGGCCTCACCCCCATTGAGATTTTGCCAGTTGCTGTTTTTTGAATTTTTGATGATGTAAATGCTTTGGGCGAGCTCTTCGTGTATCACCATTGTTTGTAAATATGATGAATTAATGATAAGTTTATGCTTTGGACAATTTTGCCGACTAAACAAGTGCGTCATATTCTTCATATTCTTGCTGCTTTGTGATCTTCCAAGTTTGTTTTGTCATGCAAGTGTCCTCCCAGTCCGGTATAATACCGAGATACCATTGTGCACCGCTTTACCTTTTAGGTTGTTTCGTCACACTCCCTTAGGCCTAAGTGGGGCAATTGGCGAGGACACACCTGGTGTTGGATGCTTTATTTAATCAGGATTTCATTCAACCAAAGACGGTTTGATGACCAGTATAAAATTTGGTCATATTGCCTAAGGATCCCCTGTAGGGCTTCATATATTGCCAAGGGCAATGCTAAGAGGTCCTTTGTGTTTCATAATGAGGACCTGAGGAGGGATTTTTTCCTGCTGTAGTGATCAATGTGCCTATTATTTGGAAAAGATGTGCGATAAATGCAGCAGTTACTTATCATAATGTAACCAATTAAATAACTTTCATTAATGATAAGGGAAATGATCTACTAGTTTCATAACAAAAGAATAAAAGAAAGATCTAAAAATAGAATCTCTTGATATTAGTTGCGTTCCATACTCGTGGTATTTCTCTGCCTTCCATCATTTCCATGTGATAGGCTCCCTGTAGATCGTCTCTGGTTATCTTAAAGGGTCCTTCCCAGTTTGGGCCTAGCTTGTCGTCTGATGGTTTCACTGCGCTGCCCAGGACTTTCCTTAGAACGTAGTACCCAACTCGGAATGTCCTTGGGTTTACCCTTTTATTGTAATGCCTCGCGAGCTGTTGCTGGTAGCTCGCTAGTTTCACTAGGGCTAGCTCCCGGCGCTTGTCGGCTAGGTCGACAAAGTTATGGCCCTGGTCGACAAGGTTAGACCTCATTGTTGGTAAACCTATTTCGAGTGGGATGACTGCTTCCATGCCATATGTCAGCAAAAATGGGATTTCTCCTGTTGCTCGCCGAGGAGTGGTTCGGTATTCCCATAGGATGTGGGGTGGTTCATTTACCCATGCGTCTTTGGCTCACTCCAATCGCTTCTTTAATTCATCGATAACAGTTTTATTGGAAGCCTCAGCTTGGAAATTGCTCTAAGGGTAGTCCACCGAACTGAAGTGGTGTCTGATACCGTGTTCGTTACAGAAGTTGTGAAAGGAGCCGCTTTCGAACTGTGTTCCATTATCAGTGATGATGGTTCTGGGTATGTCGAAACAAGTGATTATATTCCTCCATATGAACCTTATCATATCAGCGTCTCGGATATTCGCCAGGGTTTTGCCTCGATCCATTTGGTGAAGTAGTCAGTCGTAACCAACAAATATTTATGATTGCCGGTGGCGGTAGGCAGTGATCCCACGATGTCCATTCCCCATTGGGCGAATGGCCATGAGCTGGACAGGGGTTTTAGATCGCTGGCGGGTTGGTGGACCATAGGAGCATGAAGTTGGCATTTCAGGAATTTGCGAACATACACTGCAGAGTCCTTTTGCATATATGGCCACCAATAGCCTTCCTTCATTGCTCGAAAGGCTAGAGACCTTCCTCCGATATGGCTTCCACAGATTCCTTTATGAATGTCGTGTAGCACTTGCTCGACATCCCCTGCGTGGACGCATTAGAGGTAGGGACCGGAGAAGGATTTATTATACAAGTTGCCTTCTGGGGATAAGTAAAAGTGAGAATCTTTGACTCTTATCTGGTGGGCAGTCTTCTTGTCATTCGGGAGCGTGCCATCCTTCAAATAGTCCCTTAAGGGGTCCATCCAGCTGGGAGTTAATCCCACATGGAGTACCTATTTCCCGCCTGGTAGCCTGCTCTCGTGGATGCTCAGGTGAGTGAGGAAATCGATGGGGATGGTTCTTTTTAGGTCGAAGTCGACTGCCGAACTCAGGGCTGCTAGGGCATCAGCATGGATATTTTGCCCTCTGGGAACCTGCTGGACATTGATATCTTCGAAGCTCGAGGTAAGCTACCATTCTTTTATCTTTTGCATTGTAATCTCCACTTATCTGATTGGAGACTAATTGGGAATCGCCGAACACCTGTAAATGCTTTGCTCCCAAAGTGTGTGCCTTCTGGAGGCCGGCTATTATAGCTTCGTATTCTTCTTCGTTGTTGGAGGCTGCAAATCCAAGCCTGATTCCTTGTTCAAGGATTGTATTTTCTGGGGTAACGAGGACAATGCCTACTCCTGCCCCCTTTGAATTGGAGGCTCCATCGATAAACAGTTTCCAGGTGCCCACTGTCGCTTGGTCCTCCTTTGGCTTTGGTAGTTGAGGCTGGTTGGAAGGTACCTCGCCCATGAATTCGGCTATGAAATCAGCAAGGATATGTCCCTTGATGGCGGTCCTTGGTTGAAATTGGATGTCAAATCGCCCGAGATCGACTGACCATTTAGACAGCCTGCCCGATAAATCCGCTTTCCTCATGACTTCCTTAAGGGGGTGCGATGTAAGGACGATGATTGTGTGGCCTTCGAAATAGTGATTCAGCTTCCTCGAGGCCACTACTAGTGTATAGGCGAGCTTCTCCAGCGGTAGGTACCTTTGCTCGGCGTCGAGTAGGGTCTTGCTCGCGTAATAAACGGGGTGCTGGATTCCTGCAACCTCGCATATTAACGCAAAGCTAACAGTGTGGTTGGAAACTGATAGGTACAGATATAAAGAATCTGTTTGTCGTGGTATAACGATCATTGGTGGAGATCTTAAGTATGCTTTGAGCTCGACCAGTGCTTGCGAGCAATCTGGGCTCCATTCTACCGTTTTATTCTCCTTCAGAAGCTGGAAGAAAGGCTTGCATTTCGCGGAGGATTTAGAGATGAAGCGATTTAGGGCAGCGAGCATACCAGTGAGCTTCTGTACATCCCGGATTTTTGAGGTGGTTGTACCCTGTTAATTGCATCGATTTGGTCTGGGTTAACCTCTATGCCTCTCTTACTGACAAAGTACCCAAGAAATTTTCCTGACTGGACACCGAAAGAACACTTGCTTGCATTAAGTTTCATTCGGTACTTTCTGAGGATTTCAAAGGTGTTTGATAGGTCTGAGAGGTGATTTTCTTTCCTCTTACTTTTAACGAGCATGTCATCGATGTAGACCTCCATGGTGCTTCCCATTTGGTCCTTGAACATCTTGGTGACCAACCGCTGATAGGTTGCCCCTGCATTTTTTAGCCCAAAAGGCATTACCTTGTAGCAGTATAATCCAACTGTCGTGATGAACGCTGTTTTATCCTGGTCAGGGGCATATAAGGGGACGTGATGATACCCTGAGTATGCGTTCAAAAAACTCATTCGTTCGTGAGCTGGAGTGGCGTCCACTAGTTGGTCTATTTTTTGGAGGGGGAAACTATCTTTAGGGCATGCTTTGTTGAGGTCAGCGAAGTCGATGCAGACTCTCCACTTCCCATTGCTTTTTAGAACTACTACTGGGTTGGATAACAACTTGGGGAATTGTACTTCCCGTATGGATCCTGCATCTAGTAGTTTTTCGACCTCCTCTTTTACCGCTTTACCCTTCTCGGGTGTAGTTCGTCGTGCCTTCTGCGTGATGGGTTTGAAGGCAGGATCGACGTGCAGCTGATGGCAGACCAAATTAGGATCGATTCCAGGTGGCTCGTATGGCTCCCATGCAAAAACATCTATGTTGCGTCTCAGTAGAGTTATCAAGTCCTTTTGTTCCTGGTCGGTGAGAGATGCTCCAATCAAGAAGACTCTACTACTATCGCCATCTCCAGTCGCAACTTCTACCAGGTCCTCGACGACCCGCTCGGAGGGGAGGAGCCTGGTTTTCTCCACTCCAGGTCTTTCGTACTTTAATTGCTATTTAGAAGGTGTCAGACCTTCTTCTATTTTCTCGCTGGGCTGATCGGCCTTCCTTTCTGGCCTTGGTCAGATGGCTGCTATGAAGCACCTTCTTTCCATTGCTTGGTCACCGTGGATCTCCATTACTCGTTGATCGGTTATATATTTAAATTTCTGATGGTAGGTCAAGGAGACTGCCTTCATCGCATGAAGCCATCCCTTGCCGAGGATGGCCTGGTATGGCGAGTCGATGTCAACTACCAAAAACTCGATCATCTTGGAGACGTTTCCAGTGCGCACCGGTAATACAATCTTTCCCAAGGGAGTAGTTATTTTTCCAGTGAAGCCAACTAAAGGGGCAGTAGCTTCCTTTAGGTTGGCGACGCTTAGCTTCAATTTTCTAAATAGGTCGAGATGCATTACTTCAGACGAGCTTCCTTGAGCGATGAGCAACTTATCGACGTCAAAGTTGGATATCATGAGTGTAATGATCAGAGCATCATGATGTGGGGTTCTCACTCCCACCAGATCTTCATCTGTGAAGATAATATGCTTGTTATAGTTGACGTCATCTGCTCGTCGATGCTTTCTTGACTGCGACTTTACTGGATCGATCTGAAAAGCCTGCATTACCGTTGTAAGTTTCTTCATCTCCATTCGAGCTGAATTTTCTTGTTTCTGCTTGGCATCAGATGCCCGGTGAATTACTGCGAACTCATATCCAGCGTCATCTTCGAGCACGTTGTCAGGCCTCGCCTCTCTATTGGCAGCCACTTTCTCTGCCCTTTTCTCCACAAACTCGTTCAAATACCCAGACTGGGCCAGCTCCTCGAGGTGAGACTTAAGAGCTTTGCAATGCTCGGTCTTATGTCCTCCCTCTTTGTGAAAATCACATCTTAGCGCATTGTTCCTCTTCGAAGGATCTCCTCCCATCTTCTTAGGCCACTTGATGAATGACTCATCTTTGATCTTCGCGAGAATTTTGTAAATTAGTTCTTTGAAGACGGTGTTGACCGCCCGGAATGCTTTCGACGCATCATTGTTCCCTCCATTCTTGGATCCATTTTTGACCCGGTTCTTTCCTCCTTTCTTCTGGTTCTCAGCTTTGTTACTTCCCTTGGTAGTGAGTTTAGCTCGACCGTTTTCTCCTCTACTGAGTCAGGTGACATCTTCCACCTTAGCGTACTTCTCGATGCGAGCCATCAGGTCGTTAATAGTGATAGCCTCCTTCTTTGTCAGGGATTGGTATAGAAGGGAAGAACTAGTGAGCCAAATTTTGAAAGAGGCCACTGCCACCTCCTCTGAGCAATCCTCGATCTCATTGAATAACTCCCAGTACCTCTTTGCGTAGTCTCGGAGGGTCTCTTGAGGCATTTTTTTCATTGTCAGCAAAGAATCCATCCTTTTGGGATGGGAGCTAATGGTAATGAATCGGGTCATAAAAAGTTCGGCCAAGGACTTAAAACTCCTGATGGATCGGTGGGGGAGCCTTTCGAACCACTTCTGCGCTACGTCATGCAGGCTTGAGGGAAAAATTCGGCACATCAGCGCCTCTCGGTGGTTCCAGAGGGTCATGGCCTGTCGGTACTGCCTGACATGATCAATGGGATCAGTCTTACCGTCATAAATCTTGAACCTTGGAATGGCAAATTTCTTGGGAGCTTCTTCTTCTTCAATTTCCCTCGTGAAAGGTGACTTCATCTGGGTTTTAAGAGTTCTTCTAGCAAGTTCTCGGGTCGATCTGGTACCGTGGTGGATAGAATGTTGTTCTATCTCCCTGCGGACCAGATTTCGTATGTTCTCGTCGCTACGAGTAGGGCTTTGGTAATGGCGAGCTCTTCGCAGCTGCTCGCGGAGGTCGTCGTCTGATTCTCTTCCTTTAACCTTTTGAGATCCCCGCCTAGGGCTCCTTCCTCGGCTGCGAGACTTGCTCGCCTGAGGGCTCGGAGTGCGGTATGGACGTCTCATGTTATCAGGACGAAGCTCCCTCTCCAGTCTTTCCAGTCTTCTTTTCAAGCGAGCATTCTCAGCCTCGTATCTACGAGAAGACTCCCTTTGCTCGTGGAGCCTTGCCTCGTATGCTTAAATCAATCTGGATATCTGTGTGGACCTCGCTGGTCCTTGGCTCTCTTCTGAGTCTGGCCTTTCCAAGCGAGCCCTCTGATTTGAACGTCGAACTTCAGACCTAATCCTGCGAGGAGCAGGTGGTTCTTGAATATCCTCTGCCTGGGGGGCATTGCTGTTGTGACCAGACATTTTAAACTTCTTTCTTGGTGTGGGCTCTTCTCATGGAAAGATGAACGTTTCCCACAGACGGTGCCAATTGTGGTGACAATTATTATGCAACACAAATAGATAAGAGAAAGGCAATCACCAAGTAAGAGAAAGGAATATAAAATGACAATCACACAACAAAGGATGTACGTGGTTCAGCAAAGATGTGCCTACGTCCACGGTGGTGCAGTCGGTATTATTTCTATATACTCCGGAGAGTGGTTACAGAGAATACAACTTGTCCTTTTGCCCCGGACCTAGGGTTTAATATATACATGTACATTTAGGTAAGTGGGGGTGATGGATTCCCCCACGTTTTCCATCTCTCCCTATAACCCCCCTTAATGGGAACGTGGGAAGAGACTGGATCACATTCAAAATAAGAGGTGGGGGCCTGGAGTTTGGGCCGCCAGAATTGGGCTACTCGTACAGGCCCATGGTCTTAATTTTGGGTACCCACGTGGAACATCTCCCTTTTCAACCGACACTGTAGAGTTCACCTAAGAACCAAAGTCTCTCCATCTTTGGCCACCACAAAATGCATATATTTTTTAGGTAAGAAATGCCATAAATTCAAGCTTAATCAAAGACAGTGAGAACAATAAATCAAATTCAATCAGGCAGTTACTTGAAATTTCTTGAACTTGATTTCATTGCCTCTCATGGATAAGCATTTAATAGTTCTTTCAAATTTATGACACCAAACTAGTAGAAAGTTGTTCGATTTGAGTGGGTAAATATAGATATTAAAGTGATGGATCTAACAGCAAGTATCCATCACGATGACCCATTCTTTTATAGGAAGGGGACCAACAAAGCTTTGCAATACATCCATAATGATTGTATTGTCTTTAATAAAAAAAGAAAAAGAAAAGCTTTGCAATACTTCCATAATTCTAAATGACCGTATTGGCAGGGGACCAACGAAGCTTTGCAATACTTCTGAGTTAACGAATCTGAATCTGATATATATATATATTTATATATATATATATTTTCACGAAATATTTTGGAAAATTGCAATGGTTATGTGCTGAAACAATAAAACATCAAAATATTAATTAATGGGAATGGTCATATCCTTATATCTAAAATAAAAGAACGTGTAAACGACATTTACTTTTAAAACACATTTTCAAAACAACAAAGATAAATAAGAAATAATGCAAATATTAAAATTATTACATGATTAAGCATAAATGATCCATTTAATTTTACAGATGCAAAATAAAATTCAAAACTGCATTTTACAAATAACAAATAAATTGTTAACAAAACAGATATTTACCTTGGTGGCTAAACTGATGGAGAGAGTACCTTGGTGGTTGGCCTTGGTGGCTAATCACCTTGGGGTGGTTTCTGTAGGAGGATGCAAAACCCAAGAAGCTGTGAAAACAACTTTTATATCAATAATATACATTTTACCTCTTGAACTAAGTTTAAGAAATCACATATTTTACCTCTTTGCCATCCATATATCAAGAAGAAAACATATGCATATAAAATAAAGTCAAAATTTTGTAAATCAAACCACAAAATAGGCATTAATAACCATAACACCAAAACCTTAAAAGTATTTATTATTTATAAATCAATGAGGGTTTGAAATCTTTAAATGCTAAAAAAATGAATAAATAAAGTGTATAGGGGTAAATCCAAGAGCCATACCGAAGAAAGAATAAAAGTACATTATTTGAACCACAACGAAAAAAATCAAAATAGAGTGAGATTTAAATAGTTGTTGAACATGATCTTATGAGATATGAAAAAACAAACATACAAACCAAATTTAGAGTTTAAAAAATCCAAATATCTTAACTCACTAATTTAATTTACCTGAAATAAATAAGATCCCCATTTTCTTAGTAAGGGGAAATCACTTGCATTCATTGGAAAACAAAATGAATACCTATAGAATGAAGAAAAATCAAAGAAAAGAAGTGAACAATGGGTAAATAGTCAGTGTGGGTAAAATAGTGATGAGAATTGGTGATGTAATAAACCATTTCTCATATACCGGTAAGATTATTTCCATAGTACCCAAATAAAATGAAATGAAGAGCGATCTGACCTAAACTCGTCCATTTGGATCTTCAGCTAAATTGGAGTTGGAGTTAAGGGCACCGTCGGTTGGGGGGAAGAGACGCAAGACAAAGAGTCATAAAGAGAACGGGGTGGTGAATGAAGATGTTGAATCCATTTTCATTTTCATTTTCTTGACCCAACACGGGATGTAAGGGCATTTTTCTCATGTCCAACATGTTACATTTGTGTATGTCGTACGCCGCTACATTTGGCACGTCACCTCACGATCTCACATGACGGCCTCTATCCGAATTTTGAGAATCAAGCATTCAACATCTCCATTAATGTGTCCCACATCTGCCTCAACGACTTCACGTTCCAAGATTTTAGGGACTTAATGCAAGTGGTACGCAAGGGAAGTCAAAACAGTGAAATAAGGCTTGATAGGGAAGTTCAAGGGCATTTTCGTAATTTCACATCCATAGTTCGGAGGTCTGGTCAACTGTAAAGTTGAAGAGCTCACCGCAGCGAAGATACTGGAAGAAACGGCACCTCAATCCGAGCTATGATGAAGAAGTTATGACCTTTTGAAGTTGGAGAAAATTCCTTGAAGAATGCTGTTTTTTAACCCCATACCAGAATGGTACAACCAAACCGATTCGGTGTACCCCAGATGGGGTTCGGTGTACCTGTACGCTGATAAGATTTTTAGAGTTTTAAAAAAGCGGAACTCTTCATATTTTTTCCTATAAAAACCAACTTCGGGGGAGTTGTTTTGCAAGACTTTAGGAGACGAATTTGAGAGTTCAAATACACCTAGTCTTCATATTTTTGAGTCCCAAGACTCATGTTTTGATTCACACAATTCTTCCAAACCTTTGTGAATCCTTTTGCAACCCAAGAACACAACTTTGATTTGTTCAACCCTTGTGGAGGAGACCGTTCTTCTTCTTCATTGCAGCCCTACTGGAAAGGGATAATTCCAGCCGCGACTACAGAATCCGATACCCGAGGGTAATTCTTAGTCAACTTGTATTTTCATTGTAATCCGATTGTAAGCCGTTTTCTTACAAATTATAGTGAAAATAAATGGTTTTGCCCCTGAGGGGGATTTTTCCTTAATTGCATGTGTTTGAATGTTCTTGCGTAGATTATCTATTTATTCAATCACATACTGCTGCATGTTTAGGGTTTGTTTGTGTTAAAAGGGTTTTATATATAACTTGATCATTTGAACGCGAGCACACACGTTTCTCAAATTGGTATCAGAGCGGGTTACGCTAATTTATCGCGTGATCTTGATTTTTCAGAGATTTACTTTCTTTTTGATACAATTTGACTTCACACACTCTTCAAATTGGTATCAGAGCGGGTTACGCTAATTTATCGCGTGATCTTGATTTT
This sequence comes from Sambucus nigra, assembly GCA_949130495.1. Taxonomy (NCBI): domain Eukaryota; kingdom Viridiplantae; phylum Streptophyta; class Magnoliopsida; order Dipsacales; family Adoxaceae; genus Sambucus; species Sambucus nigra. The sequence continues at coordinate 439,737,677 of OX422215.1, forward strand.
TAAAAGATTTATTTTTTTTTATACAATTTGACTTCTCACGTCTTCAAATTGGTATCAGAGCAGGTTACGCTAATCTATCGCGTATTCATATTTTCCGCAAAAAATTTTCTAAGATATCAATTTTCTAAAAAAAATTGATTTTTGAAAAAGTGCGTGTTCAAATGGAGAAGTTATATAATAAAGTGCCTATTTTTGAAAAAGTTCACGACCATGCTGAAAATTTAAAAACTTTGAATTTGAAACTTTGCAAAAGAATTAAAGTTTTGGAAAAAGAAAATTCTCGTTTTAAATCCGCGATGGATCTTTTGCAAACGGTTCAAAATCAAAGAGATTTTTATCGTGAAAAATTTGTTTCCTTGGACCATGACTTTGATTCTTTAAAATTGTCCAAGAAGGAGTGTGATGATAGGGTCCATGCTTTAGAAAACGAATTAGAAGACCTTAAAAACTCGATGGTTTGTGTTTGTGCCAAAGATGAAAGAAATATTTTAGTCAATGAGTTTGTGTCACGTGAAGAGACTCTTAGGGAAAAGTTTGCTTTAATTAAGGGGGAGAGAGACACCCTTTTTGAAATAATTGAAAATTTGAAAAAGCAATCCCTATCTTGGGAAGAGTCTAATTTGTTGCTTGAATCAAAAATTTTGGAGTTAAAAAATGATTTAAATGATTCAAGTAGATTTGACAGTAATGGTAATGGCTCATCTTGTTCTCATGCTTCTAGTGCTAGAGCCAAGACCATTATCTATTTTAGAGGGTCAATTAATCCCATGGACGTTAGAAAAGATCACACTTTAGGTGTCGTTCCTCCCGTTTACACATGTTCACATTGTGGTAGGAAAGGTCACCTTAGGCATTTCTGTTTTGATCTTGGAAGAAGTCCTAGGAAGTTTATGTCTAGTGTTTCCGTGGTTTCCAAAGCCCCCCCACGACGTTTCACATCTATTTGGGTTAGGAAATCACTTTTGGATACACTAGATTTTAAACAAGTTGATTCTCATTTGCTTGCACATGATTCTTCTCTTGCAATATCATATAGATGATTGTGTTTGCATGTTTGTCATACACTAGTTGTGGTTTCATGATTTATATTTGCTAGTGTTATGACATGTACCTTTTGTATATATTTTATTTTGAAAAATTGTGAAAAATACAAAAAGATTTGTGTTTTGGTTTGTTTGCACCGTTTATGGATGAATACTTAAGTTGACCGAGTCACAACATCATTCCATTATCTTCATGTGACTATTTGATAGTGTTTTGAGATAATAGGTCAATTCATTCATGTGCTTTATAATGTTTGGAGTCATTAAGATGTAATTAAGTGTTACTTCCTACATGTTTGACTCATATTTCCTTTATTGCACACATGCACGGATTTGTTTGATTATTGTGCTTGTCTTATCACATGTTGGTTAGGTGTTTTCACTTCAATCCTGTCCTTAAAACGAACCAAGCGCGATAAAATTTTGATAAGGATATTGTGCATATAAAAACCGTTTTGTGAGTTTGTGTGCTTTGTTTGAAAACGGGGAGGGGCTGCGAAAGGTAATTATTTATCCTTTGCGCAAAAGCCACCGTTTAAAAGGACCTAAAAAATGGAGGAATTTTAATATCCGAGGTCCTAAGAGGTTAAAAGAGCCCGAAAAAAAAAATTTAAGGCAATAAAAAGAAATACATGCCATATTATGGGCCATTTAGGTTTTTACCCAATTCTCCAAAGTTTGAGAATTTAGATTACCTCTATAAGAAAATATATTCGAGGGAGTTTGGTTGGAGAATTTAAAACGGGTTTGCACGTCCTTGAAATGCTTAAAAATGCGCTACATAGTTTTGGACGTTATTGGTGTGAAAATCATTTGACTTTGATTTGTTGATTTGCATAAGACGATGTCATCTAAATTCAACAAATTTTTACACCGAAGGATACCTTTGATGTTCATTCGTTAGGAGTACACGTATGCATCGTGCACATATGATTGATTGAGTTGATTTACCTATCGAATGTGTACACACCCATTCATTCCGTTTCCATGACTTGGTTGTTTGAGTCTAAATCCATGGTGTGATTTTTGTTTCATATTTGTTCATATTGGTATCTTGTTTTTGTACGAAAAATTTAAAAAATCAAAAATAGTTTGTATTTTTTTTGTATACCGTGACACCCCGATTTTGCTTATTTGATTCATTCTTCTCATTTGTCTATTTGGGGACATCATAAAAAGGGGGAGAAAGAATTATCATATTATGGGGGAGTTTGAATTTTGGAGGAGTTTTTGAGATGTTGCTTATGTTTTTATCATATATTGATATCCATGTTATCTCATTTCAAACTCGATATGTCACGTGGTATTTGCTTTGTCTCATGTGTGTAGGTATGAAGGTTGAAGATCTATATGTTGCACACCCTGATGAGAAAAGATTTGAGATTCCTGAAGATTTGAATAACAAACGATGAAGACTATTCATTTGTACCTTTTCCAGTTTTGGGTTCATGGGAGGGTAGATTTGTATAGGCAATTTCATATTTGATAATTCGGATTTTTTATGTATGTACCGGCATAGACATAGGGGGAGATTTGTAAGGACATTTTTCTCATGTCCAACATGTTACATTTGTGTATGTCGTACGCCGCTACATTTGGCACGTCACCTCACGATCTCACATGACGGCCTCTATCCGAATTTTGGGAATCAAGCATTCAACATCTCCATTAATGTGTCCCACATCTGCCTCAACGACTTCACATTCCAAGATTTTAGGGACTTAATGCAAGTGGTACGCAAGGGAAGTCAAAACAGTGAAATAAGGCTTGATAGGGAAGTTCAAGGGCATTTTCGTAATTTCACATCCATAGTTTGGAGGTCTGGTCAACTGGAAAGTTGAAGAGCTCGCCGCAGCGAAGATACTGGAAGAAACGGCACCTCAATCCGAGCTATGATGAAGAAGTTATGACCTTTTGAAGTTGGAGAAAATTCCTTGAAGAATGCTGTTTTTTAACCCCATACCAGAATGGTACAACCAAACCGGTTCGGTGTACCCCAGATGGGGTTCGGTGTACCTGTACGCTGATAAGATTTTTAGAGTTTTAAAAAAGCGGAACTCTTCATATTTTTTCCTATAAAAAGCAACTTCGGGGGAGTTGTTTTGCAAGACTTTAGGAGACGAATTTGAGAGTCCAAATACACCTAGTCTTCATATTTTTGAGTCCCAAGACTCATGTTTTGATTCACACAATTCTTCCAAACCTTTGTGAATCCTTTTGCAACCCAAGAACACAACTTTGGTTTGTTCAACCCTTGTGGAGGAGACCGTTCTTCTTCTTCATTACAGCCCTACTGGAAAGGGATAATTCCAGCCGCGACTACAGAATCCGATACCCGAGGGTAATTCTTAGTCAACTTGTATTTTCATTGTAATCCGATTGTAAGCCGTTTTCTTACAAATTATAGTGAAAATAAATGGTTTTGCCCCTGAGGGGGATTTTTCCTTAATTGCATGTGTTTGAATGTTCTTGCGTAGATTATCTATTTATTCAATCACATACTGCTGCATGTTTAGGGTTTGTTTGTGTTAAAAGGGTTTTATATATAACTTGATCATTTGAACGCGAGCACACACGTTTCTCACGGGATCATATGGGAATCCAGTTGCAGTAATAGTGAGAGAAGATGTTCTTTTGTGATGGCATGCTCTCGGAGAGGTATAGAGAGAGTTGGTGGGGATGTGTTTAGAGTTAATGGATGTCTGAGAGGTAGTCGTAAAAGATAGGATGGGTGGGAGGCTCAAGTTAATACAGCGTGGGAGAAACTTCATGTGTTTGTGTCCACAAAAGCAATCGTTCACGTGGCTTTTGATCTCACCCTCCATCTAGTGCCTAGTTGGCTTTAATCTCAACCCTTAATTGTCTTAGTTTTTATTGAACAGTAAAAAACACCATTGCTCCTTATATATATATATATATATATATATATATATATATATATATATATATATATATAGAGAGAGAGAGAGAGAGAGTAATACACCGTATTTTTATGGCTTTTAATTATGAGATTAATTAAATAAAATTGCTTTTAATTATGGGATTAATTAAATTAATTTGAGGTAACTAATTGGAAATTAATCCGAATTTAAATACTAGCTAGACGAGAGTTAGTATTTGATTATGATAATAATGTTGAATATTACTGAGTGAATATGGTAATATATGATTATTTAATTTATTAATATTATCGCGAGTTATAAATATGACAATTCGAAAATTAAGTTGGGACGCGCGTGTTAGTCGTGTCAGGAATCAATTTGAATGAATTTAAAAGTAAAATATATTTGTATCATCTGTATGGTCATTTTGAGTGCGCCAACGTATCCGAAAAGGTAGAAATAGTCAGAAAACACTATTCAGGGGTTTAGTTTGAGTCCCGGGGCATTTTTAGGCCAAACAGGCAACCCGGGAGGGTATTTTAGTCATTTTAATTTTTAAGGGATTTTGACCCACGAATTTTAGGCTTCATTTATCAGCCAATATTAGGGCCATTATCTGTCAAAAAGCAAAGAGTGGGCAATGTGAGAAAGAGGAGAAGTTACAAGAGGGTTGCAAGGCCATAACCACCACACACCACCACTATTCACCATAATTTATGACCGAAGAGAGAAAGAGAACCATCCCTTAACATTATCAACGGATCATAACATCAAAAATCCCAGGCAAGTGATTTGATTCATTAAGTTTCAGCGAATAATTTATTCATGGTAGTGTAGGATTTGATGATAGCCATGAACCATGATTGGAACTCATGAAATTTGGAGATGAAACCTAAATCTTGGATAGGATTTGCATATAGTTTGATTCTGGAAGTTTTCCTTTAACAAAATCATAACCCTTGATTGATTAAAAATGGATTTAGGAAGATAAGTATGGTGACTCTTTAAGAAAATAGAAAACTAGGGTTTATCATGATAATATGATGATTTGATCCAAGAAAGGTCTAATTAATGATGATTTAAGAGTTATGGAACATTAAGAATCATGTAATTAGGTTATATAATGACCCTATATGCTTACTTTATGATTTAACATCGTGTAATGAAGTTTTGGGACAAATATGGGACTGAAAATGAAGGAAATCCGTAGCCTGCACCTGCTTGATCGATCGATTGATATTCATAGGTCAATCAATCGATGGTGCTCGATCGATCGATGCCCAAAGGTTGATCTATCGATCTCCCCAGAAAGTGTCAAATTTTTCCCCTTTTTGAATTTAAGTGTTGTCGACCATCGAACGTTGTAGTTGGGGATTAGGTGAATACATTAGGTCTTTAGGGAGACCATTATGGATATATTTGAAGCCCGGAACATATTAGAAATTGTGATGGAATGTAGTGTTGAATTTACGAGTGTCCGGCGAGTAATTTTTTATTTTATGATGGGAGAACATGATTTAAATTCTAAGGAGTGATAACAGTTATCTAAGTTGTGTGAATGCTTAGTATATGGATTATTATGTGTATGACATACCTACCATACTTGCTATCACAGGAGGTCGACTTTCGGATTAGGATCATCTAATCTTTGTGTGCCTACGGGGGGATTTAGATCGGTACCTTAAGGACATAGTGATATGAATGACTTATTTGTGAGTTGATAAGTCAGCTGAACATGGGAGCGTAGGTATGTGCATGACCCATGGGTATGTGAACTATGTTCGCCTCCAATATGTGTGATTATATTTATTGAACGGTTCCTGAGCGATTCGGAACACGTGGTCCTTATGTACGTGATGTACCAAGATCCGATAACAGAGTATGCGTGCACCACAGCTTAGCCTAGGGGTGCCATATTTGTATATTTGTGCTGAGAATAATATACTTGTATTCATTTTGAGACTCTTTGTTAAAGTGTGAATATTAATAATTGAGATATCTTGAATGGGATTAAAAATGAGAATTTCCTATCGTTATTGTTATAACTTAATCTGATCAATGAAAAGGTGAGTTACACGCAGGATATATTAGAAAGATATGATTAGACCCCTATATTATATGTGAGGACAGGAAGTGGTCTAGACCATCTAGTTAACGGCATAACTAGGACGGGTTAAGGATATATGTTAGGCGTGCACATTAGTTGAGGGGTAAGGAACTCATATGAGAGAACATAACTAACATGTATATAATATTTACTATTTAATGCAATTAAAGAATTGGCATATTTTAAACTGTTTTCACCTCGGGCTCTGACCCATTTGCTTCCAAATCTATTTTTGTAAAAACCTTTTAGGTGCCCAGCCACAGGGATGCCCAACATAAGAGTTCTGTTAAATTGACGTGCTGTAGCTGAGGTGGAAGTTACAGGATCTCGGTATTAGATGCCTCTACATTATACATTTGATTTTATTCAGGGTTTCTCATCTGTTAGGGCAGGTCACCCATTTCCATTTAGAGATAGCATTCTTAGACTTTCAGTTTTATTTGAGTTTTGGATTTATCTAATTATTCAGACTTTTCTATTGGGATTTATTCAGTATTTGTATTATTCAGGGGAGTGTTACTCCAGACTCATTTTTATTTATTCCATTATTATTTTGTTGAGAATATGATGTGGATGTTGTATGGTTTGCTTAATTAATTATTTGCATGTTAATTTAATTTAATAAAATTTGGCATCTCTCTATTATAATATTAGGTGGCTAGTAATTAACTATGTTTTTCGACAGTGATGCTAAGACTGAACCAACTTGATATTCTGTATTAATTTAATAAAGGAGTAGCTACCCGGTATTTAATTAGACGGGGTATCATAGGTGGTATCAGAGCATCAGGTTCTAGTGTTCTTTAGGATCTGTGCGGCTTATTATGCTTCCAGTGTAGCTTTCTTTGATATAGAGCCCCATTGTTGATTTCTTTGGTGAGATTTTGTTCTCCTACTGTAATGTATATGATAGTGAATCTTATTTGCATTCGGGTGTGTTCGTGTGCCGAACAATGCAGTATGTCAGGCGAGGATAGTTGGGCGGATAGCAGGAGGCAAGGCTCAGTTGAGGTTATTAGGTATGTTCAAGAATGATGATCGTAGTTGAGGTCACCCCTCTTATGGTATAGAAAGCCAGGATGGTAAAGGAGGCTTGGGCACAACATATGACATTCAGGTACCATTATAGTGGAAAGTGGAGTCGAATTAGACTCACCCAACCAGGTTGGATTGGGATAATGTCAGACGAAACATTGAAGAGAATCGGTAGGGATGTGGAAATCGTGCGCCAACGAAGGTAAAATATCCAAAGGCTTGGGCATATGTCGAAGTATGGCTAACCGGAAGTGAAATTTGGGGTAAGAATTTCTTGGCTTGTCGGAGAAAAATTATTATGGTAGGAGTCAATTACCACATTTATTAGTGGAATGTTGTGTCAACGGAAGAATCTTATGTACAGTTTAACCTCAAGTTCCTTCATCACATGTTCAGGATAAGATGTGAAAGTTGTTCTGAACTCATACAAGAGGGTTGGACAGAGGTCACTTTGTAAAAAGGAATTTAAACAATTAGCAAACCTTGCACCGGATGAAGTAAGTACAATTTGCTAGCGCTTTTGGGAAATTTTTCTTGGGCGATCAAGGAAGATGACAACAATGTTGTGTTTATCGATGAGGATGTAAATGCTTCCTTGTGCGGGGAGCTATAAGAATCGAAGAATTTAGTCAGAGAGTAAGACTGGGTGAAACGGTGTTAGTAAAGCACAACAATGGGGAGACCCATCAGGGGACCCATTTAGATGATTCGGATAGCTGAACTTTTATCGAGCGATGGTGAATTCAGTAAGAGTTGTTGAAGCCAGTAGCATATTCCTTAGGGCCATTAAAGCTAAGGGAACAACAGAGGTAGCCATCAGAGTCGAGATTACCAAAGTCCGAGAGAAGGACAACCCTAACATGGTCAATCTGACCAGAGATAAGAGGAGTATGTGTAGATGTATTTAGTGGGGAGTGAAACCCGTGCGTTAAAAAAAATTCCGAAGCAAGTTAAGGGATAAGGGTATGGTGCCTAGCAAGGGCAATAGTTATTGAAATTTTTGGTTTGGTACGGACAAGCGTGTTAAGTTTAGGAACCATTTGAGCAGCCAGAGTGATTGGCAAGGTAGAAGTATGAGTTATATCCTCAGATGATGATGCGTGTTGTATGTAACAGGAATCAGTTACTATAATTTTTATTATTGCTATATTCACATAAGAGACGAGTTTAGTGCATATATCGGCAACGTTGGTATTTACATAGATATTTTTCCTGGTATAGTGGGGTTACCTTTAGTGTTATCCACGGAGGATGAATGGGTGTATCGATAGTGATATATACTTTATTGAAATGACTCATTTTAGTGATGTGTTATATGGGTATGATATTATCCTAATTATGGTTTTATAATAATGATCAAACCAATAGTGCGAATATTGCAAGTCTATCGGGGTTACTACCTTGGTGTAGAATGTTTAATTCTGGCGAAACCCCATCTGCGAGAGGGCTGGACTCGTATTTATATATATATATATATATATATATATATATATATATATATATATATATATATATATATATATATATATATATATATATATATATATATACACTAGGGTATGCCCGTGCCTGAAGGCACGACAAAAATTTCAAAAATACGTAATAACAAAGTGGCAAAATTTTCCAAAATACGTAATCGCAAAACGACGAAAATTTTGTTCCCCGACAAAACAAAGTGTAATTTAAAAAAATAGCCATTATATCCATTGTTTATATGACTATTCCGCAAAACAGTAGTGGTAGTATTCGTGATTGGTAAAAAAAATTCATGTAGTGTCGTGTTTATTTTAGTCAAGTTTGTATTTGATTAAAAAAATATTGTGTTCTGCCACTTTTACTTTGGTCGTGTTCGAGATAAGTAAACAATAATATTTCATGTCGTGTCGCGTATATTTTGGCTTGATTCCTTTTTAGTGTATAAAAAACATTTTGTATATTGCCACTTTTTCTTGATATAGTATTCATGATTTGTTAAAAAAATATTGTTTCATGGCGTGTCATATTATTTCGAGTCATGTTTATTTTTGTCAACTTTAAATTTTGTTAAAAAAATTATTTCATGTTTTATCGCTTTTACTTGGATTGAATTCGAGATAGGTAAAATATTATTTCAAGTCATGTTTATTTTAATCGTTTATAAAAAATATAGTTTATAATAAAATTTCGACCATTTTTTCTTTAAAAGGAATGTTCTATATTTTTGTTAGACACAATTATCATCAGAATTAAAACATCTTTAGGGCCCGAACGTGAGGCTCCAAATAAAAAAAATATATCTCAAATGAAATCTCAAATATGAAAAAAGTATAAATAAAAAAAAAGTAATTGACGTGATGTAAAGACAAATCACTGCTCTAGGCAAATGTGAGGCCCGCAAAAGACAATCTAAATTATTCGCACGGGGCCCAAGGGGTTATACATAAGGCAGTAGATATATAATCCGTAAAAATCGAGTGAAAGGTATTATGACAAATACCAACTCTTTTCTGGTAAGCCATCAACTTAAGTCAACCAATGTGGGACTCAAAAAATTGATATCTCAGTCCACTTGTGGACTTTAAGAAATTGAACAAATCATATATAAAAAGTAGGAACTTTATAAATTTAGGATTTATTGTAATATATATTTTGAAAATAAAACAACAAACATTTTATTTATAATTTTGGTTCCTATTTTTTAATAAAGCCGCTGGCGCGGACCATATTCATAAAAACGTCAACCAATTACAACATGTCACGTGTCCCTTTAATTTGAAAATAGTGAGTAAAAATGAAAACGAAATGTTTGTTATCTTATATCTATAATCAATATTATGTTAAGTCCAAAAAATACATAATCTATAAAAAGTATAAGACAATATCTGTAGGTGTAAATTATCTATACAATTAGTTTATATATAAAACAATAGTCAGTTCAAAGAACAATCAGAGCGAGGTTCAAGATTGAAAGGAAATCAAAGTTGCCTCTAAGGTAAACAATTATAATCATAGAGTTTTACATTATAACATAATTTATTTTTAAGTAGAAAAAGCTTTTCTAAACAATTTAAAAACGTTGACCAAGGTTTTCTTTTGCTCTGAAATAAAATAAGTAAAAAGTAAAATGTGAACACATATATGTACAAATTCAAGTGCAAATTAATTTCCTTCTCACTTCAAATTTCTCAACATCCTCATATTAACACTACACACAACAAACACTGCACAATAAACAAAACTACTGGGTTTCTAAAAAAGTTGGGTTGAAAACAAAAAATACTGGGTTCTAAAAAAAAATTACAACAACAATAAACACTCCATAATAAAGAAGTGGTTGCCTTAAGATACATAGAAGTACAAAGAAGCGTACATTTTTTGTCAAGAATTATATATGAGAGTCAAAAAAAATTCTCCATAGCAACTGGAGGCCTACCAATTCATAATAGTGTCTTTCACACTTGAAAATGAGAGTACAAACACAACCAAAACCTAAATACGATATTATATTCCATTTTGTTGTCCATCACTTGTTTAATTTCCAACCTTTCCGACTCATCCACCTGTTGGCCACCCAAGCTTCCTATTTGTTTAATAAACCCATATGTGACTTTGTTGGCTAGGGAGTTTACCCACCGGCTCACCAACTTCAATGCTCCGTTCTTGTGTTATCGTCTCAGGCAGGCCCGACGACATTTGAACTCACTTTTCCGTATTTCGTTGCTTATCCTCTATGTACACCCCCATCATCAACATGAAAACTTCAAAGAAAAAATCCATACCCGAGCGAGGCAGCGACGGCAGTGAAGATGAAATAAGACAGCAAGCAGGTTTTGAACCAGTCGGTGGCCAGATCTATCTTCATCAGGACGGTGTTTACTCATGTATGGCATAACCTGTAAACAGAGATCCATTTCGCTTGATTTGAATATAAGGGACCCATTCCGTGTGTTTTCAAGGTTTGAAATAGAGACCCATTTATCAAAAAAAGAAAAGAAATAGAGACGCATTTAGTGTGCTTTCAAGATAAGAAATGAACTCACCTACAATGGCACCGTTAAACACCAAAAGCTGCTGCAAAATATACTCTGAACCAAAAAAAATGCAAATGAGTATCCCATAAATCAAAATGGATGTTGAGATATTACCCATTTTTTCAAACACCAATATATCAAAGTAGAGTTGTTCGTTTAAAAAAAACAAAAAGGGAGAGCTAGAGTTCGTATCCAAACAACCCAATCGTTTCCCTCTCTATAACTCAATATCTGGGTCCAAAAACAAAAATCAAAGCACAATATTAGTACACCTAAGAAGCACAAACATAAAAAGAGATGAGTGATCAAAATCGAAGAGAAAAGAAACAGAAAAGTAATGCTTTTAACCTTAAAACCTACCTCAGAATCTCAGCCAGATGTGTTGTCAACAAACATACCAAATGATTTTGACCTTAAAAACGAAGAGAAAAACAACAGAAAAAAGCAAGTATATATCAAAACTGACAAAAAAACTGATTTCTAACTGTCAACAAACATACCAAACTAATTTCATGTGTGAAACGTTAAACACGCACGACTAATTATGCCCAAAAATATCAAGATACAAAAATTCAAGATTTGAAAATAAAACATAGAAGCCCCGAATAAATACGAAAACTCAACCGTTGTATGGAGGCAGAGAGGCGGAGAAGCGTAGATTTATGAGGAAGGTCATGGTGGGTGGAGACAGAGAGCGAGACATCTGTTGAGATCGGAGGTTGAGGGAGGCTGGTGTGTGAAAAATGCAGGAGAGAGAGAGATAGACTATGGAGGAATAGTGAGCATCTCAAAAGAAAGAGAGGGGAGATTGGTTTAGGGAGACATCTCGAGCCTTGTGCTCTGATAATAAATTAGTTGCCTCGAGTCTTGTTCTGTTAGGTGTAAGTGACATATTTTATCCAAGAATCTTTTCAATATCAAAGCATTCCCAGCCATTAGATTTTACACGTGTGTAGATTACTGATATACCCTTTATATTTGAATCTTAGGAATATTTTAGAAGGAAAATGAGGGGAGAAATAAATTTTTAAGGGTAAAAAAGGTGCTGCAAAAAAAATTCATCCGATGACATCATAGTGCTAACTTATGACATACACAAGTTTTATACTTTATTATATATATATATATATATATATATATATATATATATATATATATATATATATATATATATATATATATATATATATATATATTATCGAGACTTCGAAAGGTATAATGGTCTCGGATATTTGATCTCGGTATGTGTAGGGACTTTATTAATATGATTCGGAGTGTATTGAGTTTACTGTTCAAAGGAAAGATTTAGCTTGTTATTATGTTTAACGCTCAATAATAGGTAATAGGAAGAGTGAATTATTATATCACCCTTTAGAGACGTGGGAATTAAGACTCATAGCTGTATGTCTGGGGACAGGATTTTGAGAGCCCCGATTATATGTTCACGATGTTTATGGAATGCGATATCCACCAATGTTAAGTGACAGTGTATTTCAGAGAAAGTTCCTTGTTTGAGTATAATTGCGGAAGGAGATGTAATTTTAGTGTCAAGAGACGGGAATATCGAGGTACACGTTATCGACTGAGGGCCTAATGAATTCCGATGACCGACAATGCTAGGTAGTAGTGTATCAGGGGGGTTCCTTGTTTGTATTTCGCTTTGCGAGACATCCCACGCATGAAACTTAACGTAAGGTTGGTAGTAGGGAGATGTTTGGCCATTCGTCCATGAGTTCGGTACCTCGGTAGTTATGTAAGTAAGTAGTTATAACTGAAAGTTAAAAGGTAAATTACGATATAAAGCCAGTAGAGCATGTTGTGTGGTAAGGAAGTGCTGAAAATTTTGTTTTATTACGGTGGGTTGAAGGATGGAATAATGTTAAGGAGGATATAGGATTTCGAATTCTGGGGTAATCTAGAATGCCCAAGTGGTATAGCCACGTTGCGAATATAGGAGCAATAAAGAATTATGCATAAGTCTGAAGCGTTTATGACGTTTAGACCCGTATGCACGGTTTATAGGGTGTATGGACACCTTGGTTTGCTGGTGTCTGGATCGTCGGAAGAAGAGACATGGAAATAAATGGGTGAAATTTATGCTTGTGAGACTGATATTATAAAATGGTAGTGGTAGAATGGATTCATCGTCGTAAGAGAAGGATGATAATCAGTATATTCATGTGCAATCAGAGTAACACATCCGAGCTTGGTGGAAAGGCAATGGGAAACCATTTAAAAAAGGGGTATCCCTTGAGAAGTCAAATATTTAACTATTATGGACAATTTAGAGCAGAGTTCCACCCAATCGAATGTTGAGGGTTGTGACACCCCGCCTAATTAAATACCGGGCGATTACTCCTTTATTAAATTAAAATCAAGGTGAACAGCTGGTTCATTCTTAGCATCACTGTCGTGAAAATAAATTTTTCCAAATTAACACCCTACTTAATTAAGCTAAGTGTCAAAACCATTTTTCAACATTATTAACCAATTTTATTTTTAAAGGAAAATTATTTATTTAATTAGTAACAACATTTTCAATAAGTAAGAATCATACAACAATTATCCTGGAACATAATCCAATTGATTTAAACTTCCAACATCCAAAATCCCAACATTTAAAACTTAATGTAAAACATACATGCTGAATAAATCCCAAAGTAACAATACTAGAAATAACTGAAATACAAATGTCCCAACAAAACAGATAAATGGTGGAAAGGGCGACACATGCCCCAATAACTGAAGATCATAGAAGTGGAATCAAGTAAATGAAACCGTCTAAGCAAATGGCCTGCAACTCCCACCTAAGCTGCAGTACGTTCCTTCCAAGGGATCCTAAGCAAGATGCCCCTGTGGCTGGGCACCTGTAGCACATACATATATATACAAGAGAGAGAGAGAGAGAGAGAGAGAGATAGAGAGAGAGAAACGGGTCAGAGCCCGATAGTGTATATGATTTAAAAATTCGTTTAGCAAGTATTTAAATTGATACAGGCCAATGCAACAATATATATGTGCGACACTCTCTTGAGAAATTCTCACCTCTCTTCTAATGTGCACTCCTATCGCACTAACCTTCCCAATGGTTTATCTCTTCATATATCACGCTATCTTTCCCCAAGGATTTAACTTATCTTAGGTTATTCGCAGGATTTAAAATTGAACGATACAATTGTTTAAAAGAATATTTCAATTAGTATCCAAAATTCTCATTTTAACTTTATTAATTTATAAAGTTTTCCTGTGTCATATTATACTCTCTCAAAACAAGTATTTACAATATGAGTCATCAACCATGTCCTACTTACCATATCACAGTAGGCAGTTCCAAATTCCAGTATTTCATATATATATTAAATACTCGAATAATATATATATATATATATATATTATAACAGTTTTCCAAATAAAAACTATGGTGCGGGCATACTCTACTATCCAAAACCCCATATCACTCGTATTAAGGGGAATACATTCGGAATCACTCTCGAATTGTATTAACACATACACAAACAATATTGAGGCGAAGCATAGATTCCAAGTCTCTAAGAGGATGGCACATGCCTACGTCTCTTAGGACCGTCTGAACTATCACATCGATAGCCTGTACCAAGGATATCTATCTTCTAGGGTACAAGTCAATATCCCCCATAAAGGTCCCATCGAGATAAGACTGTCCCAGCGCGGTAACCTCGGGGATAGCAAGTAGCGTGGGCATGATTTTCACACATAGATAGCATATGCATACACAATTATATAACTATACTAATATTACCATATCAATATTAGGTATATTTCAAATCCCATAGTTACGACATTTATCCTTATTTTCACATTTTTAGTAAACACATATAACGGTTCGTTTCCAACCTTGATTCGGTATTATTCCAACTTACCACATAACTCTCATGGCTTTATCCTCCCAATTATAAAATTCAGTAGGTGTCCTTTTTATGTTCCAACGTAACTCTCTTGTGCATTTCCCCCTTTTATACATAAATTCATCGACCCTTAAGTAATTATCCTCAAAATACAATTCTCATCTCATATTAAAAGTCCCCAAAATTATTCATATGTCCTACTGATCTTCCCTATCTCCCAAAACACTTTATTAAGGATGTCCAAGTATTATTTCACATTAAATTGAATTTAACTAACTTAAAAAAAGAAAACATGAGTCTTCCAGGAGGGGTCAATCGATCGAGGTCTGGGGCTCGATCGATCGAACCTTCGATCGATCGAAGCTCTGGGCTCGATCGATCGATCAAGTAGGTATTGCGATTTCTGCAGTTTTGCAGTTACGGGTTCTAACACATATCTTCATCCAAATTCAAGTTTTTCATTCACAAACGTCCAAAGATTCATACTACTAACATTATATCATTATACTAGGTATTTCCAACGTAAAGCATGTGGATTTCTATCACTAAACATGGATTAATAGCCCAAAAATTTATATAATTATCAAGAACCCTAGAATTCTCTTAAACATGGTTCTAACAAGTATTTCCAGAAATTTCTTCTTATAAACAATCATAATTTCGTGGGTAATTCCTCTACATGGCAAGGGTTTCCAGAATTATCATTTAAACCATAACTACATGTGATTCCTATCTCAAATCTTTGGTTTTCTTCCATAAAAACTCATTCTAATTACTCCTAAACTAATATGAAAGATGCACCAATGAAATAAGAAAGATAAACACTTGCCTGGGATTTTTGGTGTTCTGATTTGCAGATGATTTTGGTGTGGTTGCGTTCCTCATCGCGTGATCTACGCGTTGGTGGTGGTGGCGGTGCAAATGGATGGATTTTGGGCCTTGGATTGCCTTGGAAGCTCTCTCCTTCCCTCTCCTATGACCTTCACTTGTCTTTGGTTGTTCTAAACCTAGAAGACAACCTTAGACATCTGATATAACCCTTAGAATTTCGTGGGTTTAATTACCCATAATTGCGAAATGTCCAAAACGCCCTCCCGGGGTACTAATTAGGCCTAAAAACGCCCCGAGATCGAAACTAAACCCTCGGGTACACTTTTCTGACTATCTCGACCCTTCCGGACGCGTTGGCGCCCTCAAAACGACCATACGAACAACTTATAAAATATTCACTTTTATTTATCAATATTTAGTCCCGACGCGACACGGGCGCGTCCCGACTCAAATTTCCAAAATTGTCATTTTATTCACTCGTGACATTCAATATAACTAATATTACATATTACTTCTCTCATTAGTAATATTCGACAAATTTCCCATAATTACTAACTCTCGTTACGTTAATAATTATAACATAATTAATTTCCGGATTTTTATTAAATAATTAACTCACATTAAATTTAATAAATCCCCAAATTAATATAGCATAAAAATACGGGGTATTACAAGGGTGACTTACGCGTAAATAGAATGATGATGTCAATAAGGTACAAAGATTCCAGAAGTGCACATTATGGCTAAAAGTGCATGGGTCAGAATTTTTGGATATACGCTGAAGGAAGAAAAGGATTCTTAAGTACCACTGAATGGGACATATTATAAGTGAAAGTCGATGTTGAGCGGGACATTGTAAGTAGTCTCCACGTGCACCACTTATAGATAGAAATCGGTTGATAAGAGCATCAACCAGAAAATTTGGTATCAAGCCGATGATTCCAGTAGTGGAAGAGTCAAGTTGGTAAATTTCTTTGATGGGTTGCCAACCTAAGATAAGTAACGAGTTCCTTCGAATGTGTGGAATAAATTATCCGGAAGGAAAGTAATTGTTATATCCTTGGGTGATTTACACTATTAAATAGTGAAAGTGCCGATACGTGGTCCTACCCAGTATTATTCTGAACTAGGATGAGATCTTCGAAATCCACCTTCAACAGGGGGTATCAGGAAGTAGTGGTGATAACGTTGAGTAGGCGCAAGGTGATTGACGACTGGTGGAGCTGTATGAAAGTAATTTTGTACTCATTGCGATCATTTCATTTCCACAACGGGTATAGCCAGTAAGTGTAGTACAATATGTAATGGGGAGAGGATATTACCTAATGGTAGAGTTGGGTGAAAACACCTGTACCTATTTATAATGGACAAGGTGCTTACTGAGGCTTTGTGTGGATAAACCTTACTATTCTTCCTCTGGATGTTTAGAGGTGAGCGAATTATCAGAGTTTTGGATCAGTCAGAAGTTAGAGTCTGATGACTATAATGGGATAACCACCAATCGTCTTAAGTGGATTTTCCTTTAGTAAAAGTCACACCGTCGGAGCAAAAATTCGATGAACGGACAAGATTAGTCAGATGTCCTATAGTTTCTCCCAAGATGGGAGTTTTGCATTTAGATAAATGCGGGGTTTGATACGAGGTGAGGTGCGATCTCCGCATAATATTGAGATAATACGGTCAATGATGTGTAGGCAATTCCAATTCGAATGTTGTTTAGTAAGAGCACAACGTGAGGTGCATTTATTGAGGTGTGACCCTATAACTGATTAAGTGTCGAGAGTGTTCAACAAACTTGTTGTGAATTGGGGATTGGAGTGATTAAGCCTTACTTTGAATTTAGTTTTGAGTACTGAAGGATACCTAATTTTTCCAGGTATACCTTACTTTTCTGAATTTCGGGATGAAATTCCATTATTAGGGGGGGAGCATGTAATACCCTGTATTTATGGCTTTTAATTATGATATTAATTAAATAAAATTTCTTTTAATTATGGGATTAATTAAATTAAATTGAGCTAATTAATTAGAAATTAATCCGAATTTAAATACTAGCGAGATGAGAGTTGGTATTTGATTATGACAATAATATTGAATATTACTGAGTGAATATGGGAATATATGACTATTGAATTTATTAATATTGTCACGAGTTATAAATACGATAATTCAAAAATTAAGTTGGAACGCGCGTGTCAGTCGCGTTAGGAATCAATTTGAATGAATTTAAAAGTAAATTATATTTGTATCATTTGTATGATCATTTTAAGTGCGCCAACGTGTCCGAAAGGATCAAAATAGTCAAAAAAACTAGTCGGGGGTTTAGTTTGGGTCCCGGAGCATTTTTAGGCCACATCGGCAACCCAGGAGGGTATTTTAGTCATTTTAATTTTTAAGGGATTTTGATCCACGAATTTTACGCTTTATTTATCATCCAATATTAGGTCCATTAGGGCCATTATCTATCAAAAAGCAAGGAGTGGTCAATGTGAGAAAGAGGAGAAGTTACAAGAGGGTTGCAAGGCCATAACCACCACACACCAGATTCACCGGAATTTGTGACCGAAGAGAGAAAGAGAACCATCCCTTAACATCATCAATGGATCAGAACATCAAAAATCCCAGGCAAGTGATTTGATTCATTAAGTTTCAGCAAATAATTTATCCATGGTAGTGTAGGATTTGATGATAGCCATGAACCATGATCGGAACTCATGAAATTTGGAGCTGAAACCTAAATCTTGGATAGGATTTGCATATAGTTTGATTCTGGAAGTTTTCCTTTAATAAAATCATAACCCTTGATTGATGAAAAACGGATTTAGGAAGAGAAGTATGGTGATTCTTGAAGAAAATAGAAAACTAGGGTTTTTTCATGATAATATGATGATTTGATCCAAGAAATGTCTAATTAATGATGATTTGAGAGTTATGGAATGTTAAGAATCATGTAGTTAGGTTATATGATGACCCTATATGCTTACTTTAGGATTTAACATCGTGTAATGAAGGTTTGGGACAAATCTGGGACTGAAAACGAAGGAAACCCGTAGCTTGCATTTGCGTGATCGATCGATCGATATTCATAGGCTGATCGATCGATGGTGCTCGATCGATCGATGCCCATAGGTCGATCGATCGATCTCCCGAGAAAGTGTGAATTTTTTCCCCTTTTTGAATTTAAGTGTTGTCGGCCATTAAACGTTATAGTTGGGGATTAGGTGAATGCATTAGGACTTTAGGGAGACCAGTAGGGATATATTTGAAACCCGGAGCATATTAGAAATTGTGATGGAATGTAGTGTTGAATTTACGAGTGAACGACAAGTAATTTCCTATTTTATGATGCGAGAACATGATTTAAATTCTTAAGAGTGATAAGTTGAGATTTTGGACATAAATAAGGACTTCGGAGTACTGAATTGATATGTGGGAAAAGTAGGAGGCTTAGTAACCCATTCGATTAGGATTTTAAGTACTCGAAACTATACAACGTGAGATTTATCGGCAAAATATATTATGTCTAATCGATAATAATAATAATAATAATAATAATAGTGTACAAATTAGACTAATGGTATAGGGCTGAGAATATACCTTAAATGAAATAACAGTTATCTAAGTTGTGTGAATGCTTAGTATATGGATTATTATGTGTATGACATACCTACCATACTTCCTATCACGGGAGGTCGGCTTTAGGATTAGGACCATCTAATCTTTGTGAGCCTATTGGGGGATTTAGATCGGTACCTTAAGGACATAGGGTTGTGAATGACTTATTTGTGAGTTGATAAGTCAGCTGACCATGGGAGCGTAGGTATGTGCGTGACCCATGGGTATGTGAACTATGTTCTCCTCCAATATGTGTGATTATATTTATTGAACGATTCCTGAGCGATTCGGAACACGTAGTCCTTATATACGTGATGTACCAGGATTCGATAGTAGAGTATGCGTGCACCGCAACTTAACCTAGGGGTGCCATATTTGTATATTTATGCTGAGAATAATATACTTGTATTCATTTCGGACTCTTTGTTAAAGTGTGAATATTAATAATTGAGATATCTTGAATGGGATTAAAAATGAGAATTTCCTATCGTTATTGTTATAACTTAATCTGATCAATGAAACGGTGAGTTACACGCAGGATATATTAGAATGATATGATTAGACCTCTATATTATATGTGAGGGCAGGAAGTAGTATAGACCAGTTAGTTAACGGCATAACTAGGATGGATTAAGGATATACGTCAGGCGTGCACATTAGTTGAGGGGTGAGGAACTCATGTGAGAGCACGTAACTAACGTGTATATAATATTTACTGTTTAATGCAATTAAACACTCGCTATATTTCAAACTGTTTTCACCTCGGGCTTTGACCCGTTTGCTTCCAAATCTAGTTTTGTAAAAACCTTTTAGGTGCCCAGCCACAGGGACGCTGAGCATAGGAGTTCCATTACATTGACGTGTTGTAGCTGCTGTGGAAGTTACAGGATCTCGGTATTAGACGCCTCTACATTCTACACTTGATTCTATTCAGGGTTACTCATCTGTTAGGGCAGGTCGCCCATTTCCATTTAGAGATAGCATTCTCAAACTTTCTGTTTTATTTCAGTTTTGGATTTATCTAATTATTCAGACTTTTGTATTGGGATTTATTCAGTATTTGGATTATTCAGGGGAGTGTTACTTCAGACTCATTTTTATTTTTTCCATTATTATTCTCTTGAGATTGTGATGTGGATGTTGTATGGTTAGCTTAATTAATTGGTTGCATGTTAATTTAATTTAATAAAATTCGGTATCTCTCTATTTTAAATATTAGGTGGCTAGTAATTAACTATATTTTTCGACAGTGATGCTAAGACTGAACCAACTTGATATTCTGTATTAATTTAATAAATTAGTAGCTACCCGGTATTTAATTAGATGAGGCGTCACAGAGAGAGGGGAGAGAGAGAGAGATTTATTCATTTGTAATATTTGAATCAGATGTAAGATCCATAAATATGGCTAGAACTTATGAAATAGATGTTCTTGAAATTATCTTTTCTTGAGAGTTTTGAAATGATTTTTTCTTGAAAGTTACACATGTGAAATTGTTATTAATAAACTAGTTTTTGCATGATTTTTGGCCCCGATGTCATGTTATTAGTAATTAATATGAAAGATATGAAATACAAGGATTCATCCTCTAATTAAACGAACAACATTCATTAATAAGAAAAGATTATTAACTCCAACAAAATTAATGATATTTTTTTATTCTCAAATTCTTAATAATTTCTTATAGTAATAAATTACTTGATACAAAATAATAAATATATTTTTTATGAAATTTTAAAAAATAACATATAAATTGAGTGAGATTATAAAGCTAATCATTCAAACATTACTCATTAAAAAGAAAAAGGGAGAGGCTATTCTCACACCCTTTTTAGCTTCTCCCACGTCATTTATTATTTCAAGACAAAAATACCCTCATTTTTCACCTTTTTCAAACAATCACTTCTTTAACCCATTTCATTTTTTTCACTTTCACTTTCACCTTTTATATCTCTCACGTTTTGTATCCATCTCACCTTTTATGCCCTCACAAAACATAAAAATTGTTTTATATAAAAAAATTTATTTTTATAAAATAGTACATTTATGTACATATGGAAAGTAAATAGTGCCTTTATGTAAGTGTAAAATTAAAAAAATTATAACACTTATTTAAAAATTCTAAAAGTTAAAAATAAAATAATTTTAAAAAACTACAAATTACGAAGAAAAAACTCTCAAAAATACTAATAGATATTAGAAAATAATATTTGGCTGGAAAAAATAGTTTTTAACCCAAAAAATGATTTTCACCAACAAAAAAACTATTTTTTATTCAAAAACAAAAATTGTTTCTCACCCCAGAAAAAAACCGTTTTTCCCCAAAAAATAATAATAGATATTAAAACTATTTTTCAAAAAAAAAACTTTGAAAATTACTAATAGATATTAAAAAATTAATTTTTTGTTTGGAAATTAATTTTTTTTTAATAAATCTTTTTAAACAATTTGTTTTCACTGGATATTATTATTTTTCTTTTGGAAATCACTTTTAGGTACTATTTACTTTCCATATGTACATAAAGATACTATTTTGTAATAACAGTTTTGATTTTATATAAAACAATTTTTTATGTTTTATAAGCAGTTTTTTAATTAAAAAATCATATAACGAATTTTTTAGAGCGATTTAAATGTTTTTTAAAACAGTAATGAAAAGTTTAAAAAAATTAATTTTAAAATAGATTCTTATCAAGAACGGCTTTTATTAAAAAAAACTTTTATTGAAGCTACAAATTTTTAGTAATTTTTCAAAGGCATTTGTTTTAGTAAGAGGGGAAAAAATTGTATATTTAGATTTTATAAATATATAAGAGTATAATTGTCATTTGGTACAAAATGGAGTGAGGGAAAACTTGTTGGGAGCGGGAATAGTCACTCTAATAAAAAAGAGGTTTTGTAAATTTATGATTTATTGTAATATATATTTTGGAATTAGGAAAACAAACATTTTATTTATAGTTTTAGTCCCTATTTTTTAATAAAATCGCTGGCGCGGACCCATATTCATAAAACGTTAATCAATCACAACATGTCACGTGTCCTTTTAATTTGAAAATAAGGACTAAAAATGAAAATTAAATGTTTGTTGTCATATATCCATAATCAATATTATTTTAAACCCTAAAAGTACATAATCTAAATAAATTATCATGAGATAAAGTAATATTTTATATTTGATAATTAATAATTAATAATAAAAAATAATAAGAATAAAAATATTTATTTCTTGAAATAATAAAAAATGTAAAAAAAAATTAAAAAGACATTAGAATAGTCCCTCCAAAAAAATTTGTAAGTGCATCTCTAGTTTAAAGATATCACATGGACAAAGTGAGGTAAGTCACGTCATAACACTTTTTGTCCTAAACACCTATTGGCTTATCTCTTTGGCTTTGTACTATATGTCCACGTGATCTCCGCTCCCGCTACACAGTTCCTTGGATAATGGGATCATATAACATTTTGAGTCCTTCTACTGTAACTGAAATTTCGGTAGAAATTTCGACTGAAAAATGAGGTGGCAGCAAGCTATTGGAGGGTGTCATGCTCCCACTGGCGTGGATCCCATAAACAAACCAATAAAAACCCTCCACCTGTTTCGGTAGATACACTTTCGGTCAAAAAATCGGTTACAATAGCATTTTTGTAACATTTTCTACAAAGGAAAATTCTCAAATGACGATACTGTCCCCTTCCCCTTCTATAAATAGCCAACTTCCCAATAATAATTCCTCTCCCATGCCCGATCCCACAAAAGTGTGGGAAATACATAATACGTTACGTTATATATATAATATATAATATAAAGAAAGAGAGTATGTTGGGAATTTTCAGCAGCTCAATAGTGTCACCGCCGGATGAGCTGGTTGCCGCCGGCAGCCGGACGCCGTCACCTAAGATAACATCGGCAGCACTTCTGAAACGTTTCGTGGAAACCAACTCGTCGGCGGTGTCCATGAACGTCGGTGACGACGTTCAGTTGGCCTATACCCACCACAAACAGTCGCCTTCTCACCCCAGGTACTACCCAAATGGTTAAAACAACAGTATTACTTGTGTTCTCGGACCATACTTTCCCAAAAATCGGTTTGTGGACTCATAATCTTAAATAATTGAATTGAATATCTAATAAGAATTTAACGTACATGTTGTATGTGCCCCCCCCAAAAACGTAGATGTTGTATATGTAAATGGAAAGCTTAACTAAACGATCAAGAGAGTTAGACAAATTAATCAGCCGAATTACGGTCGGAAGCGTTTCATCATTTATTGATAACACAATACAAGTTTAGTGGGAGCGCTTGCTTGAATATCTAATTGTTACCATGACTAAGTTTAAAATCATATAGGAAATTAATAACATATGTTATATGTTACAGGCTCAATGAATATGTGTGTCTATTAGTGTATTAAAATCTTGTTCATGCTATCTTCATATTCTTCGCATATGACATTAGTACATGTTATTAGGATTTTTTAAGATGATTGATTATCAACAGTTAAAACGTCTGAAAATTAGACATATATATATATATATATATATATATAACTTTTCATTTCACGACGTTAGGACCATGGCTCACCAGCGGTGTTATTCTGCTGTTATTCCTGCAAAAGAGAGCAAATCAAGGGGTTGTATGGTCTTTAGACACTGTAAAGGTGGGCAATACCGTCCATGCAAGAAAATCAAGTTTTTAAGAGCATCCACAATGGGGATGAGAAATGCCAAAAAATTTGTAAGTTTACAAAACGGGATCACTGCAGTGGTGAGCATAATCGAACAAATTCTGTATGTCGATTTGTAGTGGGTTTGCAAAGATACAAAACAGTTACAGAATTTGTAAAGGGTTCCTACGAACTTCATTTGTTCGTAGGAATTCCTACGAAGAAATAAAGTTCGTAAGAAGTAAAAATAATCATTTTAATTATATATTTTGGTTCCTACGAACAACATTTGTTCGTATCAATTCTTACGAACAAATGTTGTTCGTAAGAAAAGTGGTTTCCATTTCCAACGAACATCTATTGTTCGTTGGAACTCTGCCTACAAATTCTATACCTCCCCCATTGTGAGAATTAACTCTCCACAAAAAGTAAAGAAGCTTTTCAGCTTGCAAAATACCTTTCATTAGCTCTCCCCCAGTAAAGATGCTCTAATAGTTCTTATTGCAGTAAACACTGCAGGGTAGTTCACTTCAGGAGAGCTACTCTCCTGGCTATATGCAGTATTGTATGGAACCCCTTTTTGGGTGAGTGGTGTTCAGTGTTTTTGTGGTTGTAGATTTATAACTTGTGCAGAAGCATAGAGAAAATAATTATACCCCCCATAAAGTTCTACAAAAACAATAGTTATGATATTTTAGTTTATATCTGCCTTTGATGGACCCCGTGTTATCCTCGCTATGTCTTTTATCTTTGTTGCAGAGAGCTTATCATAAAGTGGATTATGATTTATGAGTAGTGGAATAACTCTAATTGGGTGATGGAACTGGCAGATCATTTGCAGTTAAGGAAGATATATTTTGCTTATTTGAGGGATCACTGGACAACTTAGGCAGCCTAAACCAACAATATGGCTTGGCCAAATCCGCAAACGAGCCCGTAATGGTGATCGAGGCTTACAAAGCTCTTCGTGACAGGGCACCATACCCTCCAAACCGTGTTGTGGGCCATCTCGTCGGGAATTTCGCCTTTGTCGTCTACGACAAGGCCACCTCCACTTTGTTTGTCGCTACGGTAAGTTTATCTCTCACCACATCATCTTTATTCAGTCTTGTTTTAATTCGAAACATTTTATGGGACGCATTAACATATCATATAATCTCCCTATATTGATACTGGTCATTTGCCTCTTGAATTTGTCCTATTATTTTTATCAAAACATTTAATGAGTATCTAAGATATTTTAGCGTCTCAGGATAATGCGGGCTAAACGCAAAATAACAAAGGACTTTGGGGTAATAGGCTAGCAATTGCATTTTTTAAACTTTGGGATTGATATTTGTTTACCAAAAATTGGGGTTGGTATAATTGTGACAGGATCAATTTGGTAAGGTTCCTTTGTATTGGGGGATCACTGCTGATGGGTACGTGGCATTTGCTGACGATGCAGAATTACTTAAAGGTGCCTGTGGCAAGTCACTTGCTTCTTTCCCTCAGGGTGGGTAAAAATCTCTTCTCACGTATTGCATTTCAATTTTCAACCCATTAACAATATAAAAATTGGGACACGAGAAATTGACAACCACCTTCCTTAACAAGGGGAACTGGACAACTACATGAGACCATTAATAAAATTTCTTAATTTTTTTAATCCTTTAATTTACCTGTCTTGCTTGATCTCACTATTGTGAATGGATTATACAGGGTGTTACTTCTCAACAGCAGTTGGGAAACTGATAAGCTATGAAAATCCTAAGAACAAGATTACGGCAGTTCCTGCCACTGAGGAAGAAATATGGGGAGCCAAATTCATGGTAACATTATGTTTATTCTCATATATACAATCATTTGGTCATATACTGGAAGCTGTAATTCACTATTCATTGTGGAGAATTAACACTAAAGCATAGAAAAACAATCCACCATTTGAGATTTTATTTTACATGGTTATTTTAAAAAAAATGTCTATATTATACGATAGATTGTTAGTCCAAAAAGTAGACTATTTCCTGTGCGGTGAACTTTTCCACGAGGTTATTTGGTATAATTTGCGGACACTAGTACTCTTTTGTTATTTTTCTAAGTTTTTACAAAATTAACAGCATCACTTTTTTTAAACATTTTAATCAAAAGAACCCTAAGCTTAATACTTTGTTTTGAAGGAATTTTCTGTTGTTGATTCGTTATTGTGATTGCATCACAAACAGACTTTTAGGTTGTCGGTAACAAAACTTCTCCTCAATGAAGGAAAGTGGCCTGCTTTTTTAGTGGGAATCCAAGTCCAAAAAATGTATCCGACATACATAAAACTTCGTTTGATTCTTTAGTTATGATTTTGATTTCATCGATGTCACCAACATGAATGGGATATTGACAAGGTTACAAGATAGAAGACAAGTGGATAAATCAATTATAAGCTGGGTAAATTGCAAATACATCCCTAGATTGTTATATTAACCGTACATGAGTCCCAAAATTATTATTTTAGAGAGAAGAAAATTTTCGTGAGCAATCTCAAAAGCTGAGGCGGTCTTGAGCATGTGCCAAGTGGACGTTGTCCATAAGTTATTATTTATATATTGAGCGTCCATTTTTATATGATTATTATATAAGGGACTTTGTCAAAAACAAGCGAGTCATATTTGTAATTTTTTCATAGTTACCCGGAGTATTTGATAGGCCAAGGAATTGATTGTAATAGTTCATTTGTTTTTATAATTTACCCTTGTCAGTTTGTGGAAAGGTCCCATTAGTATCCAATTCAACTTGTTTGGATCTGTTCACTTTGCACCACATATTGAGTCATTATACCATTGAAGATGTGTTTAGTGTTAGTGGATGAAATTTCAGGTGGAAGGGCCAACAATTCTAGCGGCCACGGAATAGAGAGAATCTCTCTCCAAATTCTGCCGCATATATCTTTGCAGTGGGGGAATAACAATGCAGGACACCAAGAGGGGCGATTTATGTAGATAAGACGCGTAACTTTGTGTGAAGTCACAATATGTAAAGCAGGTTTGGTGGTTTGTTTCCTTATGTAGTTGCTTTCCGAACCAACAGTTTCGGATACCTTAATCAGTGCTATCCTCTCTTGTTAATAAAGTTTTAATCAGGAGTGGGTTTCTGTATATTTACGTTATTTTACAATTGTATTTTACCTTTGGCTAATGCTATATGGACACATTTTTAAATGGGTCAATTATTAAATAGTCCATACTATAAATATATATTTTTTAAAAATGACACATATTTTTAGTTTAACCCATTTAGTCCATCAAGCACTCAATATCCTCTTATTTTTAGAGGTCCGCGCCAGCGGCACTCCCTCTCCAAAATATGTGGCAAAGGACTTTTTGAGGCAAAATAAAAAAGTTTGGACTAAATGGGTATTAAAAAATGTCCGAGGGACTATTTGGTATATGTCCCTTTTTAAATTATGTATAATTAGTCAAGGATTTAGTTAGAAAAATATATATATTAAGGGTTGTGATAACATGTGACCTAAGGATACACACTAAGAATTCAAAAATAGTAGAAAGAGAGTTTCGACATATATTTAATAGAATACATATATTCATGTAGAGCTCTCATACTTACTATTTTGTGGTTCAAAATATGGTGCCTTAAGGATACATGTTATGATTTTCCATATATTAATACCATACTACCACTAAAATAAAAGGTCTTAAAGACTATTAAATTAAATTTTAGTTAACACACAACTCACAAAAGAGCACTGCTATGAGTTTAAAAAACAATTCAAATCATCTATATTATAACTTTAATACGGTAGTATTAGAGATATAAATGAAGGAGTTTTACATTTATGATATTTATACGTAGGGTCAATTATTTAATAGTCCCTACTATAAATATATATTTTTTAAAAAGGACACATATTTTTAGTTTAACCCATTTAGTCCCTCAAGCACTCAATATTCTCTTATTTTTAGAGGTCCGCGCCAGCGGCACTCCCTTTCCAAAATATGTGGCAAAGGACTTTTTGAAGCAAAATAAAAAAGGCTTGGACTAAATGAGTATTAAAAAATGTTTGAGGGACTATTTGGTATATGTCCCTTATACGTATCCTCTTCTTATTTTTCTCTTTTAATTATCTCTCATTAAAATTCTTGCTTTGTCTTTTCATCTCTAGGCGTACATCTGACTTTGAAATGAAGAGCCATTTGGAAACAAACACATAAATGGGAAATGGGAAGTCTCTTTCTCTTTGATTCCTTCATAAAAAAAAATACTCCTGTGACTCTTCCATAATTTTAAGGACGAACATCCAATCCCAACCTTGATACCCACACTTTCAGGCAGATCCTCACTCACCTGTACCAAGAGTAGGGAAAATAAGATCTCAAGACCCGATCAAAGTTCATTTGAATCATGTTTGGGTTGTGAGATCCATCTCGGCCTAACTTATTCTTGGGTTTGTTGGTGAAGGTATCTATTGATTAAAATCGGTGGAGGGATTTTTATGCCCTTAGTTAGCCCTCGAACAAATTTCAGATATCCCAACAGAATAGCCAAATCAAAGTTCAAATATATATATGAGTCTTGGCCAACAGATAACCTGAACTTGACTAGGGTAGTACAAAGAATAATCGAAACACGCCACAAGGGTCGGTCTTAAAATAAAATAGATGAACCCATGGCCGTTAAAACCATCGACTCAGTTTTTTTTAATTGTGGCCATTGGGAGTTTACCCTCCACTCGGGTCCATTCAATTTGAATCATCACTATATTTTCCAATTCTGGTGCCGATTCAATTTACGTCATTCATATGATTACTATTGAGAAGGTGTTTTATAAGCAACACATCACCTTCTTTGTGTCTTTTATTGTTGATACTCACGTCATTCATATGATTACTATTGAGAAGGTGTTTTATAAGCAACACATCACCTTCTTTGTGTCTTTTATTGTTGATACTCAAATTATCTCTCTCTCTCTATCTATCTATCTGACACACACACGCGCGTGCATAACAAAATTTGTCCTTTTTGAGTTTTGATACGCTTCCTCTAACAGTTGTATAAGTCTTCGACAAAGAAATCTTTGAGTTTTGATATGATTTTGTTGTTTGAATTTTATTTTTGCACTAGGTTTCATTTGGTGATTGATTCATGTGGGTTTATTCTTCCTATATTTCGATTTGAATACTCAGATTGTATCTTAATAATTTTACCGAACTTTCACCACTGAAAATCATAGAGATGGAATCAAATCACATCAATACCATTTCATAACATATTTTGGTTTTGTTACAAACATATCGAAACTTGGAAATATTCAGAGACGAGACATGTGAACTTTTAAGAAATCTTAAAAGATTTCTTAAAAGTGTACAAGATCCGGCTTTTGGATAATAAAGAAATATCAGTGGATCTCTGCCTAATCTATTATACAGATGATCGTAAGGAAGAAGAAAAAGAGGAGTTTTTTTTTTGGAAATTTTGTTCAGACCCTTTCCGGTAGGATTATACCCAAAATTCATACTTTTGTTATAATGAGGAAAAAAATCCAAAACTACATGTTTTTGCATTTTTATAATTGTTCATGTGAATCTTCAGGTATGTTGAATGCTTAATCATAATAATGTATAGAAGAGCTGTAATTTTTTCGATGATAATAAACTCATTTTCTTTTTTCTTTTAGTGCTAATAATTTTGTGTTGTAAATTTTCATTTGCATCGGTATTGTACTTATTGATACAGTGATCATATTTACTAACAATGTCAGTTTTTTTAGTACAAAAAATAGCATTGCAAGTTAATTGTGATATTTATATGGCCGAATTTAGTTTCATTTATTTTGGAATTTTGCTATTATTTTTCAAATGGGATTAGCAAATGTCTTTGTAGAATCTCTCTTCTTACTTTATTAATAGAGGCCTCTTTTATATTTGTGTACCCAGGTTTGAAATTGTTTAAGTTCTTACTATGCATAGGGATTTATGTTTAAATGGACAAAAACTATCTGTTACAGAGAACACCTTTTGAAGTTTATGTTAAATTGGACTTTCATTTTAAAAAAATAGAAATAAAAAAGAGGCTACCAATAATATGCCAAATAATCAAGGGACTATAAATTGCAACATTATCAACGTCAACTTCTTGATTCTAACTTCAAATGGATTATATGTCTAAAAGAGGCAACTGAATCAGATCAATTTTGTAAAATAATTCTGCAACATCATGTAGCGAAGGTGGACGCGATCGTTGATTGAAATTTATTTTCGATATAATGTGCTTTAACCTAAAGATTATTGTACCAACTTTTTCATGCCCTTCCTCTCTTCATTCACTAATTTTATAAAGTATACAATTTATTTTATTTATTATATTCATTTGCAATTTTTTGTACACTATTTAGTAGTTAAGATTGTTCACTATGGATTTAAATTTATAAATTATTCACCACTAAGGTTTGCAATGTTTCTTCATAGTTGGTTATTTATGAGATTAGTTTACAAACGAGTCGATGCATTTCTAAGAAATTATATAATGCGCCCGCGCATCGCGCGAGTTACATGCTAGTTTTCAAATAATAATAAAGTGTTGTATTCTGCCAGGACTCAATATCACAAATACAACATTTATTATTGTTTGGAGGATGATTTGAGGGATTTTTTTGGGACTCAAAGCACCTCTTTCCAATAAATTGTTAAATACCAACTATTAATCATATTCCTCACATAATTCCAAAATTGTAACTTCCAAAGTAGAAAGATCGTCACTTTTTCTCTTTGCTTCTCAAAACTTGAACCTAAATTTATTTTGTATTGATGAAATACCTGGACTCGAGTTGCAAAAATATGAAAATGTTGATGTGGAATCCAATTAAGGAGCAATAGTTTGAGAGATTTAACTTACTATTGTTCACCGTCATGTCTTGAACACGAACGCCATTCAACTCTCATTTATTGGGGACACGAGGTTGACTTTTAACTTTTGAATTTTTTATGTGTTTTTCAATTATTTGAGATTCATTCTATAATAAATAACCTTGGCATTATCTAGGTTAATAAAGTACTCTAAGTGGAACTTATTATAAATATGAAAAAGGACATACACTATCAAATCTATATGGGTCCTGATAAATACACCAAATTTTTTTTGGTAGCATACCATTAGGTGTGCGGGCCAGCTTACGCGCACCACGACTAATCCCCATTCGCGGTTCGTGGCTTCCGTTGGCCAAGCATTATTTTGACAATGCCAGGAATCGAACTGGGGACTAAACCCAATCCACCCCCAATATTTATATTCCAAAACACCTCTTTCTACAAAACACTACATAAGTACTCAATATTTGTACAAAATACCAAAAACACACAACACAACATGTACCTTATCCCATATAAAAATCCAAAAAATTTAAACTTCATTTTCTTTATTCTCTCTCTCTCTCTCTCTCTCTCTCTCTCTCTGTAACTTCCCTCCCAAACCTCTCTCTCAAATAGAAATATATTGCATAAACCCATTTAACAACTCTAAAATAAACATTGGTAATTTATTACATAAAAAATGAAGTAGACAAACTAGTGTTTTAAAGCCAAAAAAAAAATTGCGAACCCAAAACCCATGACCACTTGCCACCGTAACAACTGTTTTTACGGCCAAAGTTAACCATGTGCGGGTTCATTTCGGTTGCATCTCACCGTAATTCACTCACCACGGCCACTTGCCACCGTAACAACTGTTTTCACGGCGACTTCCAACCGTGAATAAATAGGCTACGGTTATTGATAGTACAAATATGACCCCTTGCCGCGGCACCCTTTCTGCACAGACTAGTTCCAGGCCGTATCCCCTTATTACACGCTGCACCCCATGTTATAGGTCGCACCCCCTATTACAAGTCGCGCACCTTGTTACGGGTCGCGCCCTTTATACCATCATGACCACTTAACAGCAGTCCACCTTCTAGAAGGATTCCCTACTTATCATACTCATCCATATGTCACGTGACATAAGCACAAGACACACCTTTACACCTCCTATAAATAGAGGCACTCACCTCACTATCAAGGGAGCGGGGACAGAGAACTCATAGACGAAGCCCTGCCCAACTATACTCTCTCTCTCTCTCTCTCTCCAGAGCACCGGACTTGGGGGTTGACCCCCTACCGCAGCAGTTTCGGTCATCCTTCAGGCCACATCTAGGGGTCCGGCTTAGCCACTACCATGTATTCTCTTCACCTCATTTATTTGTATGCCACTAATGGCATTGTAAACTGGTACAGCAACATACGTATAATGAGAGTAGAGCGCCAAAGTGGACGTAGGCCTATTTTAGAGGTTGAACCACTCTATATCCTGTATTTATCCTTATTTATTAGCTTTGCATGTCTATTATACAATTTACACTTGATTTACTGATATGGGAACAATATATGGGCAATTTCTCGTATCATCAATTTGGCGCCGTCTGTGGGAACGAGATATTTCAATCTTGTTTCTCTATGTTTTGAGTTCTTAAACACCTCATTATATCCATGGGGATCCTTTGGATCGTCATCTCATGAGTAGATTTTTGGTTATTGAGATCTATTTTATATTTACACCCTTAGATGGGTATTTTGTATATTCAGATCTATTATGGCCTCTCTTTTTATGACCTTAAATTCGTTTTTACCCCTATGATATCGCTACATCTAGATAATGCTGAAAAGCATTATGGGCTTCAGCCCCGAAAAGATGAATGATTAGGGAAGGACTGTATTTTCTCCCTTTTTGTTGTTTTTGACCTATGATCTAGGTTTTATCATTGGAACGGTGTTATTTTTATGCACCGTGAGGGTATTCTCTTAGTGATATACCCCAGTAGGATCGCTCTCCACGTGTTTTGGGAGAAACTTAATTGCTGGGTTCCAATCTCGAGATTGCTCCCTCCACTGCCTAGTCAGGGATGCGGCCAGGTGGTTAAAATGCCTTCATGACGCAGCCTCTGCTAGCGCAGTTGCATTACAATAGCATCAGGTCATCGGGGACTGGAGTCAAGTGGTTTTCAGCTCAACCTTAATGAATATCGTTCAAAGGCCACGGCAGTACACTTATGTGTCTTACTAGCCGCGGCCTTGTCAGTAATGTCTTCTAAAGAGCCACGGCAGTATACAAGTATGCTTTGTTGGCCACGACCACAACAGTAATATCATGCAGCAATTCGAACGCTACATCCCAACTTCATACCTGGTTAATTCTGCACTTCTGTGATTACTCACTTCTGTTAGTTTTTGCCTCAGATTGTAGATTTTTAAAGACTAACAAAAGCAGAAAATAGAAGGAGAATCCAGCCAGAGCACAGAAGAAAAAGATGAGATTGTGCAGTTGTATAATCACCTCAACCATCTCTACGACAGTCATGCCTCACTCTAAACCCAGGTCAACTATTTGACTCAGAGGGTCCTCATGCTAGAGTCCGCAGCATCATCCAATGTGGGTGCGGTACCAAAGATCATTGTTGCAGCTCCTAGCCCTGCCGCGGTAGTTACATCAGAAACTGAGGAAGTGTCCCAGCTAAAAGCACTGGCCGCAGAAGGCAAGGTCGCGGCCAAGGCCCTAAAAAGGAGAATGGAGAAGGCAAAATAGGAGATCTGAGGCCTACACTCCGTTGGCCATCCCGATTGAAGATATCTTTGAATTCATCAAAGAGGACAAGTTGTTGAGGTGGCCAGAAAAGCTGAGGGCACTACCCCACAAGAGGAACAAAGCTACTTGGTGTAGATTCCATTAGGACCATTGCCATGACACTTAGCAATACTATGCTCTGAAGGATGAAATCGAAAGGCTGATAGGGCAAGGAATGCTGCAGAGGTTCCTCAGAGATGCTTAGGGGATGCAACTTGCCCTGATGAGCCATACTTCCCTTATCTTTATGACTTAGTTTATATCTCCTTTTGTTTATGCTCATAGTGAACAATACCTTTTATTTCATTCTGACTTTTTATGTCTATGCTTAAGAGAATTAATGAATATAATATTTTAATTCCACGATTCCATTATGAAAGACTTCTTGTCTTAAACAGATTCTATATGGAGACATCGAATTATATTAGGAATGATTATATTCAAATGGGCTCACAACGCCCGCAATGATGCCTGATTGTATGAAGTCAAATGATAATTGAAAATAATGAAAGAGACCATTGGGATCAGCTATTTGAATTGGTCTACAACAACCTGAAATAAAGATTATATCCCAGCATATGATAGTGATAGGCAGGGTTTCACCGCGGCGCGAGAGTCACCTACGCGCTGTTCATTTTGAATTCGGCTCACCTGAACTATACAAAAACCTAAATTATGACTACACTCAACTGGTGAGTATAGCGGTAAGTCGGGTATCGAAATATCCACTGAGACGAGTCGCTAGAATTGACAGGATTTAGTACTCCGAAATAAAACCGTAAAAGGAGATTACAAACTAAAAAGGAAAAGATGCATAAAAGGGTAATATTAATCTAGGAGAGTGAGATTAACAAAGCGAGTAAAACTATAGGATGGGTCAAATATCCCTCACCCGAGTTAATTAGTATAAAATGGTCACATGGGTCGACGAGTTATTTAGAATGTGTCTCGTTTCGACAGTTAATTGAACCAAGGGTTGTCACGCCCCTAAATCCGCATAAAAGCCTAATATGATTTTGGCGTCAACAAATACTCCGAAAATTACGCACGCAAGGTCGTATGCACGGGACATACATGATATGCCTCGTCAAATCTCCTAGGCACAATAACCAGGACAACGCACCCGAAATAGACCCGTAAGCACCATCACCAAAGCAAAGCAACGTGTCAACCCGAGTGAGTTCAATTCAAACACAACCTAATTTAAATTAGTTAGAAAGCATATTAAAAACGCGGCAAAGAAAGCGGTAAATAAACGCGATAAATCTACACTAGAAATCAATTAAAGAAAGCGTGTGAATCTAATTAACAAAGCATTTAAATCTAATTATGAAAGCAAGAATTAATGGAAAGCAACTATATTAATGGAGAGGCTGATGAATAGTGCAACTTACAACCCAATTGGGTGTCAAACCAGGAAGAATCAAAGAAGAACTCTTCAAAACCCTCAAAACCTTATGCTATTCTAACCTAAAACGAATTATACAACTTGATATCTTATATTTACAACAAAATTGGTATTTATAATAAGTGGGAAATGAAATAGAAAAGAAAAGAAAAGCCAAAATATCAGCTGAAAACAGGGGATCGATCGATCGATCCCAATGATCGATCGATCGATGGTGAAAATATCAGCCCATTGTCTCCCACGATTTGGCAAAATATGAAGGATCGATCGATCGATCAAGTAGGTATTGAAATAGCGTTGCCAAAGCCGTTTATGAAAATAAACTATTTAAGCAACTCCGAAAGTTTGTTGAAGAAACTCTTTACTTAAATCAAACTGATTTTGAACACAAGATGTGTTAACAAAATTATGTACGAGATATGAACAAGATTTGATAACAAATTTTAGTAAAAGTTTAAAATGTTTTAAACTCAGCACACAAACAGAATGGGATGAGAAGATGTAGAAATATTGATACTCAGGATTTTTAACGTGGTAAAACCTCAACCTTGAGGAAACATCCACGACTCCCTCTACGGAGTAAAACAAAAACAATCACTAAAACAAATATGCGAGTTACAACCTATTTAACTAACATGCACACAAAAACAAATCTATACAAGTTCAGGATTGTACCCTCTGGCGTCCTTAACTTTTCTGCAGATCTTGTTTGTTGATGTAGTTGTCTCAGTTTGTCAACTCTTCTTTGTTCCAGCACTTTACGTTGACTTATTGTTCACCAAATCTTATAGCCAACACTTTGAGTGTTTGTAGTGTGAAGATGTTTGTGAATGGTGTTCTAAAACACATGCATGCACACACACACACTTATTAGTTACAGACAATCCTAACAAATCACATATAAAGTCTATATGCAGTGAGATTGTTAATTTTCTTTCTTACAAAACCAAGAACCTATTTGACCTTTCAGAATAACCCAGATTCCACGGAGATCTTGCTTAAGAAATCGGTCAAGACCTTTCTCAATCAGTTTTGAAAATATTATGGAGATTGAGAACCCTCCAAGTGCGAATCCAACTAGGTCAGGTTACGTTTTGTAAAAACAGAAATAGAAAAACATCTATTGTTGATTTTGAAGAAGAAAATGTTTTAACAGAAAACAATCAACAACGAAATTCTCAAGATGAGAAATAAATGCAACTAAGTGTGCAAGTGATGGCTATAGTCTCAGGATCATCACAAGATGAATAGAAGAAGAAGCAAACCAATCTCTGAAGCTCTTTGGTTTCTAGGATGGACACTATTTTGTCACAATTTCCAAACTAGATGAGCTCTTATACAGTCTAGACTCAAATGAGTCAAAAGTATAAGGGCTTCAATCTCCCCCTTTGGAAATATGAGACAAAATCTCCTTTGAGTCATCTAAACTCGTAGGGTGACAACAAATAAGAAAATCCTATTCCTATAAAAGATCTATCTACCCAAATCCTAGAAATCAAAAATTACATAACTCAACTATATACAGTTTAACATCCTATTATTACAATGAAGAATGACTGTACAAGAAGAATACCTGCAAAAAATTACTAAGATCAAGCTTTTTAGTATATGCAGTAGACTCAAATTTCTCCCCCATTTTGTCTCAAATGGACAAAGGGAAGGAACTTGGCAAATATGACAGGTATTTACTCAACACAAATCATACCAATAGATTTACGTAAAGAAATGAATCTATTATAATCAAGAGGTTTGGTAAATAAATCTGCAAGTTGTAGATCAGTAGAAAGATAATTGATTTCTAATTCCTTGGTTTCAACTAATTCACGAATAAAATGATGTCTTATTTTAATGTGCTTAGTTCGCGAGTGTTGAACTGGGTTCTTAGAAATGTTAATCGCACTTTGATTATCACAATAGAGATGAAATGTGGGTTCTAAAATACCATAATCACTTAGCATTCGTTTAAGCCACAATAATTGGGCACAACAGCTACCGGCGGCTATGTATTCAGATTCAGCAGTCGAGAGAGATGTGCAGTTCTGTTTTTTACTACTCCATCCTACCAAGTTATTACCAATATAACAACATGCTCCTGAAGTGCTTTTACTATCATCAGTACACCTAGCCCAATCAGCATCAGTGTACCCAATAATAGTGCTAGGTGTGTCATTCGTGTACCAAATTCCTAAATTTAGAGTGCCTTTAACATATTTAATTATGCGTTTAACAGCGTTTAAATGGCTCTCCTTGGGGTTGTTTTGATAACGCGCACAAACACAAACAGCATACATGATATCAGGACGCGAGGCAGTCAGATAGAGTAATGTGCCAATCATACTACGATATAAGGTAGAGTCTACAGATTTTCCATTTTCATCTTTAGATAATTTCTCTGTAGTACTCATAGGCGTTTTAGCACTTTTAGCACTCTCGAGGCCAAATTTTTTAACTATCTCTAATGCGTACTTAGTCTGCGAAAGAAACAATCCATCTGGTTGTTGTTTGACTTGGAGACCTAGGAAGAACTGTAACTCCCCCATAAGGGACATCTGAAATTCCTTACTCATAATTTCAGCAAAAGATTTTACTTCTGAGGTAAAAGTGGATCCAAATATGATATCGTCTACATAGACTTGAGCGATAGTAATGTGTTTGCCAAAATGTTTGACAAATAAGGCTTGGTCATTTCCACCTCTGTTGAAACCTTTGTCCAGCAGAAAACTGGACAGGCGCTCATACCAAGCTCTAGGAGCTTGTTTAAGACCATATAAAGCCTTTTTCAACCGAAATACATGATTAGGATAATTAGGGTCAATGAACCCTTTAGGTTGTTCTACATAGGTTTCCTCAGCAAGTATTCCATTAAGGAACGCAGATTTAACATCCATTTGATATAATGTAAAATGCATGTGACAAGCTATAGCAAGAAGCAGACGAACTGATTCTAAACGAGTAACAGGAACAAACGTCTCATTAAAATCAAGTCCTTCTATTTGGGAGTAACCTTGAGCAACTAGTCTAGCTTTGTTTCTAATTATCATCCCATCTTCATCAGTTTTATTTTTGAAAATCCAACGAGTGCCAATAACCTTTTTGTGCTCAGGACGTGGAACAAGATACCAAACATCATGAATGACAAATTGTAAAAGTTCATCCTGCATAGCAGAAATCCAGTGTGAGTCATTCAATGCCTCATTTACATTCTTTGGTTCCACAAGAGAAACAAAGCATGCATAGAGAGCATAATTTCTAAGTTGGGATCTTGTACGTACTGGTTCACCAGGGTTACCAACTATGTTGTTTATGGGATGATCTTTAGAAACCCAGTTAGGTACTTCAGGTGACTCAATAGGTAATGAATTATCTATTTCAGAAGAGTCATTTTCTAAAATGTTTGACGATTCTTCTTCTATAGTTAATTCACTAGTCTTGCTTTCTGCAGTAGTGTCACTAACAATTACATTGATGGATTCCATTAAGGTCTTAGTGCGAAGATTATACACTCGATATGCTCTACTGTTAGGTGAATAACCTAAGAATATGGCTTTATCTCCTCTACTCTCAAATTTAGATAAGTGTTCCCTATCTTTACAAACATAGCAGGTACTACCAAAGGTTCTAAGGTACTTAAGATTAGGCTTTTTATTGTACCAAAGTTCATAAGGAGTTTGTTTGGAATTCTTTCTAAGATAGACCCTATTGATAATATGGCATGCTGTACGAATAGATTCAACCCAAAAATACTTAGGTAGGTTCTTAGCATGGAGCATGACACGTGCCATCTCTTGAAGAGTTCGATTCTTTCTCTCAGCTATTCCATTTTGTTGAGGGGTCTTAGGAGCACTGAACTCATGTTTGTAACCATTATAGTCACAATATTCTACAATACCAGTGTCTTTGAATTCACCACCTCTATCACTTCGGATTCTATTCACTTGAGTGTCTTTTTCATTCTCAATCCGTAAGAGAATCTTTAAAAAAGTTTGAAAAGTATCGGATTTCTGTTTTAAGAAAGCTACCCAGGTGAACCTAGTGAAGTCATCAACCATAACTAGAATATAACTGTGTCCACAAAGACTAACAGTTTGAGAAGGACCCATTAGGTCCATATGGATGAGTTCTAAGGGATTAGAGGTAAGGATATCTTTAACTCTTTTATGGGGTGCTTTAACAATCTTTCCTTCTTGACAGGGACCACAGACAATGTTATGAATAGGTTTAATTTTTGGTATTCCTCTAACTATCTGTTGAGAAGACAATTTACTCAAATTTTCATAATTAATGTGACCCATTCTGTTATGCCATATTTCGTTGTCATCCATTCTGGCAACGTTACAGATTTCAGAACTACTCATGACAGTGTAACAATTGTCAGGAGTCCTGATTCCTGTGATTATGCATTCTCCCTTTTCATTTAAAATCTTGCAATTGTTCTTTGAAAAGGTAACAGTATGGTTTAAGTCACAAAATTGCGAAATGCTGAGCAAGTTAGCCTTAAGACCTTTAACTAAGAGAACATTTTCAAGAATAGGAAGTCCTTTTTCTTTAAGAGTTCCTTTGCCTATGATCTGGGATGATATACCATCACCAAAAACAACTTTTCCACCATCAAAATGGGTTTTATTTAAAAGTTTTGTATCATCACCTGTCATATGCTTGGAACACCCAGAATCCAAGTACCAACCAGAAGATGTAAGTTCAGCTTTTAATGCAGAAACAACAACATTACACTTCATCTGGGGTACTAGATCATCTTTTCTAACCCAAATTGCTCTGGTTTTCTGTTTGAGCTTGTTTGCTCTCATTTGATAAAATTTGCGAGCAGCAGATTTTTGTTGAAAAATATTTTGTACATGATTTTGGGTAAATTTACACACCTGAGCATTTGATTTAGAAAAGTTTCTGGGAATCCATCTAGTAAATGTCCTTTTAGGTTTAGTCTTTCTATTCCTATAGTTAGAGTTTTTGTCTGGTGGCCTGGGAAGAACATAATTGTTACGACTCCTCCTAGAATAGTTAAAGTTATGGTACATAGGAGTGTTGTAGATAGGCTTGATCAGTCTCCTAGCATAGCAATTATCGAAAGAGTGGCCATATATATCACAAAAGGAGCAATAAAGATTGCTCAGAATGGGGTTTTCCTTAGGAAAGTCTCTAAACAAAGGTTTTGAGAAATTTTGAGGCTGAATTTTATTCCTAGGTAGCACAGGTTTGAAAGCAGGTTCACTTTTCCTAATAGGGGGGCAGACATATTTTCCCTTTGGTAAACTTTCATGCTTAGAGCAACTTGCATCTCCAGTGTTAGTGTTTTGATGGTCAAACTTAGTTTTTAGAGAATGAAAATCTGGACATGTTTCAATAGGTCTTTTGCCTCCTGACACAAACTTGATAGGTTCAACATGTTTAGTTTGTGTCTTCAAATTGGGGCAAAACCCTATTCCAGTTCTATCATCGGAATTGGTTTTAGATTCAGCAACGAATTCCTCAAAACATTTAGAATTGTTTTCAAATTTGGTAAATTTTTTGAAAACAGTTGCTGTCTTTTCTTTTGTTTGTTCCAATTCTAATAATGTCCCTTTGTATTTTTTCTCCAGAATTTCATTAGCTTCAGTTAAAGTTTTCAGTTTTTCATCAAACACTTTGACTTCACTTTCATGAGACATGCATTGAGTAGTATACTCTTCAGCATTCAGTTTTACCATTAGGCTTAGATCCTCTAGCTTTTTGGTAAGATCTTTCACAATCTTTTCTAGTCTAGTACTTTTCTTAAGAGTTTTAGTATATAGAGTGTGGATGTCTGGGAGATCATCATTGTCAGAGTCACTAAGTGAAGTGTGTGAAGTGACCCCTAAGGTTTCATTTCTTAAACTCACGCACCCATTGACATCAGCAGTATCGATTTCCCTTTGACTCACACACCCCGAGGAAGAGGTATTAATGTTCTCAGTAAGTAAAGCATCTAAACCAGTTAAAGTATGATTCAAAGCAACAGAACTAGAATTACTAAACTCATCCTCACTATCAAGCATAGGCATATCGTCATTGTATATGATTTTGGCAAAGAAGGATAAACAGGGATCAAAATCATCAGATGCCTCAGGTTCCTCATTTTCAGAGTCACTTGAGGCATCCCATGTTTTGCAGAGGTTGGCTCTAGAGTGTTTGTTTTGGGCATTTAAATTAACTCTACAGTCTTCAGCAATGTGTCCTAGTTTACCACATCTATAGCATTCAGTCTTCTTGAGGTCTCTGTGAGGTCTTGTGTTGTCCTTGTTCTGTTTGTCATGAGGTTTCTCATGGGGCTTGTGATTTGAAGGAGTAGAATAATTAGACTTGCCCTGTCTATTTGCAACACTGTTTCTAAATTTAACAATTTTCTTAAATTGTTTTGTCATTAGGGCAATCTGATTATCTAGACTTTCTAAGTCACAGTCCTCATCAGAATCATTACTAGGGGTGTTTAACTCAGGCTTAATCATCTTAGAGGTAAAGCTAAGATTGGAATTGGTATGTTTCCTATTAGTGTGGGTCAATTGTTTCTTAAACTCTAATTCCATTTCCACAGTTCTTAATTTGCTACTGAGTAATTCAGGAGTGAGATTAATATCACACATCTCCTCAATAGCATATCTTTTATTGTCAAATTTCTGTGGTAATGATCTCAGAATTTTAGACACAATTTCTTGTCTATCATAAGTTATACCATTGGCATGAAGTTTAGTGACTATATCAGTAAGATTCATATAAAAATCATCGAAAGACTCAGATTCAGACATGATTAAGGTATTATACTGTTGAATTAACATCTGAGTCTTAGCAGCTTTTACCCTAGAGTCTCCTTCATGTGCAGTAATCAGTGTATCCCATGCTTCCTTGGAAGTGGTACAAGATGAGATTCTCTTGAACTCATGTTCGTTAATGGACATAAATATAACGTTCTTGCCTTTGTTATTATTTCGAGAAACCTGTTTCTCTTCTTGAGTAAACTCACTCAATATTTTCTTAATCCTTTCATTGCTTCCATCAGTGGCTGGTTTAGTTGGATAAGAGTATCCATTTTCAATAATATCCCAGACATCATCTCCCAGGGTTCCTTGAATGAAAGCAATCATTCTTACTTTCCAGTAAGAGAAATTGGTTCCATCAAAGACTGGGGGTCTGGTCAAGTTACCATATCTTTCGTTTTTCTCGTCCATAATGATTTTGAGAAAACAGTTTCAGAAACTCAGGATCTTTTTGAAAAAGTTCACCAAATGCTCTGATACCAATTGAAATAGCGTTGCCAAAGCCGTTTATGAAAATAAACTATTTAAGCAACTCCGAAAGTTTGTTGAAGAAACTCTTTACTTAAATCAAACTGATTTTGAACACAAGATGTGTTAACAAAATTATGTACGAGATATGGACAAGATTTGATAACAAGTTTTAGTAAAAGTTTAAAATGTTTTAAACTCAGCACACAAACAGAATGGGATGAGAAGATGTAGAAATATTGATACTCAGGATTTTTAACGTGGTAAAACCTCAACCTTGAGGAAACATCCACGACTCCCTCTACGGAGTAAAACAAAAACAATCACTAAAACAAATATGCGAGTTACAACCTATTTAACTAACATGCACACAAAAACAAATCTATACAAGTTCAGGATTGTACCCTCTGGCGTCCTTAACTTTTCTGCAGATCTTGTTTGTTGATGTAGTTGTCTCAGTTTGTCAACTCTTCTTTGTTCCAGCACTTTACGTCGACTTATTGTTCACCAAATCTTATAGCCAACACTTTGAGTGTTTGTAGTGTGAAGATGTTTGTGAATGGTGTTCTAAAACACATGCATGCACACACACACACTTATTAGTTACAGACAATCCTAACAAATCACATATAAAGTCTATATGCAGTGAGATTGTTAATTTTCTTTCTTACAAAACCAAGAACCTATTTGACCTTTCAGAATAACCCAGATTCCACGGAGATCTTGCTTAAGAAATCGGTCAAGACCTTTCTCAATCAGTTTTGAAAATATTATGGAGATTGAGAACCCTCCAAGTGCGAATCCAACTAGGTCAGGTTAGGTTTTGTAAAAACAGAAATAGAAAAACATCTATTGTTGATTTTGAAGAAGAAAATGTTTTAACAGAAAACAATCAACAAC
The DNA here is from genome assembly GCA_949130495.1 of Sambucus nigra. Lineage (NCBI taxonomy): Eukaryota > Viridiplantae > Streptophyta > Magnoliopsida > Dipsacales > Adoxaceae > Sambucus > Sambucus nigra. The sequence goes on from OX422215.1 coordinate 439,780,949, forward strand.
GAAATTCTCAAGATGAGAAATAAATGCAACTAAGTGTGCTGTGACATGAAAAACTTCAGATCTATGATTTCTATTGAAAGAGAAACAAGATCTGAGTCTATGTCTAAGTTGGAAATAAGATTTATGAACACAAGGATTTCAGCAACTCAAGATCTCTTAACCAGAACTCTCATAAACCCAGGAAAACACTAAGGATGGTGTTTATTTGGTTATGGTGTTTATGGAGAGGTAAGTGGTTTAGGTTTAGAGGTATTTGGACGAAGTTAGGGTTTCTAACTAGGATTTCATTTCTCTCTCTAACTTCTCTCTTCTCTCTTCTCTCTCTTCTCTCTTCTCTCTCTTCTCTCTCTATTCTCTGAGACTTTGCAAAATGGCAAAAGCTTTCGAAGGCTGAGATGAGAGGCCTTTAAATAGGAAGAGGAGAAGATTCCAGAGCCTCGTTCAAAAACAACGGCTGTGATTAAGTCAAGCTCTTTTGACTGCAATCCAAGGGCTCACAACAGGCGGTGGATTAAAAGGGCTGTGATTGGCTAAGGGGTTTACACTGGGATTCACTCAGGCGACATGCAGGCCATCGATAAGGGTTGATCCAAAGGCTGTAAACACGCGAAGGTTTGTCTCTGTAAAGAAACACAGTTTGGGCCAATCAGAAGACAGCAGGTGTTGGCCTATGGACGAAGATAAACGCGCGTCCCAAAATAATTACAAAGCCAACCCTAGAGTCTCTAGCGCTTTCGGTTTCTACCCAGAGTAACTTTAGGCCAATAAACACAACAATCCATATTTATATATTGACCCCAAGACTTTTTAAATCAAGTTTTAATTAAATAAAACCTTGTTTAAAATATGTTTTAAATTCCCAAAAAATTATTAAAAATCAAATTGAGGGATTTAAACACACTCACAACATTAATACACATAGTGGTGCAATATGAAATGCAAGAATGAAATTCTAAGTGTGCAAGTGATGGCTATAGTCTCAGGATCATCACAAGATGAATAGAAGAAGAAGCAACCCAATCTCTGAAGCTCTTTGGTTTCTAGGATGGACACTATTTTGTCACAATTTCCAAACTAGATGAGCTCTTATACAGTCTAGACTCAAATGAGTCAAAAGTATAAGGGCTTCAGGTATGCAGCTCCTGCCCTCCTGTTTTGGCATGTTTGCATTTCTCCTCCGCTAAAATCGCCATAACTTCTTTGTTCTGAATCAAAATTGCGCACGTTCACGGCCACACGAAGCTTGCGAGGATGGATACAACTTCCGTGTAGATGTTGGGCCAGGTGCCCATGTGAAAAGACTAAAATGCCCTTGAACATGCGATCGCGTACGAAAATCGAGCGAAATGGGTCCGAACTTCACGCTTGGCATCCAAATACCTATAAAAGCTCAATTAATCCCTACAAAATATGTTAACATAGAAATCCGATATTGTCTGGTTAACGAGCATAAATATAGGGAATAAGATACCCGAGGGGGATCAAATGCATCGGTTCGATGGATGAAATACGTAATATTTGCGTATAATCAGATAGCTACATTCTCGGAAGCAGTTATCAGAAAGCGTTATTAGCGGCGAGGGCTTCTAATACTCGTTCTTAGCTTTCGGGATGCGTCATTAACTTGGGGAGGTTACTCCCCCAGCAAACATCATTAACTTGGTGAATATGAGACTGAACATCGTTAACTTGATGATCTCATGTTAGCTTGGGGAAGCTTTATAATACCTAGCCCGGAAAGGCCTGAAAATAACCCACAAGGGCCGGAGACTTAATTGTCTACGGATAATCCTATATCTGAAGGGACCAAAGGCTTAATTATCTACGGATAACCCTATTATAGTCGGGGAAGGCTTTATATATATCTACATAATCTTGGGGAAGCTTTATAATACCTAGCCCGGGGGGGCCTGATAATAACCCAATCAAAGCTATTAAAGGAAAGAGACTAAAGAAAAGAATTAATTGTTTGCTGCGATGACAAAGCATGCTAGAGATACAGAAGGATGGCCTCAGTTACTTAAAGGGATCTTAAAAGGTGTCGCAGCCTTATCAGTATGGCTGCAGCCATTAAGTGAATTCATTAAGAAGACGTGACAGATAAATTCAGGCAGGTTTGGTTACCTTCTGCGGCCCTGTTCAAGGAAAGCTACAATCATAAAGCTACAGTAGACTAAATCCAGACACTTAGAGGTACCGCGACCGTCTCCAAAATGAGATTGCGGCATGTTTATCCGGCAATGATTGTTAAGAATTCAAATGGAAAGGCCAAGGTGAACTTAACAGGCTGCGGCCTATATGAAGAAACCATTTATATAATAGTTCCCCTACCAAGGTGAATTTAACAGGCTGTGGCCTTAATCTATAAACCCCTACCAAGCTCATTTAATCAAGAAAACAATTTTGAATGTAAAATCGACAGTTCGAGCATCAAGTCATTAAAGGAATGAAGCATGTAAATGACATACAAAAACCATTGATTTCTAAAAGTGGTCGCAGCCTTGATAGTAAAAGTTTTGAAGCAAGCAAAGCAGAAGAATGCAAAAGCTACTAGAGGAGGCAGAAATAGTCAACATTAGAAGAGGTCGCGACCTTAATTAAAAGAGAAAATATGTTAATGGGCGCAGCGCATATAAATAAAGTTAAAAAATTAGAAGGGACGCAGCCCTGTATGGATGAGCAGTTCAAAAAATTGGAAGATTATACAAGCTACAGGTTCACGAGGCCGTATCATCATTGACATCCCCTTTATCACCATCCGCAGCTCTCTCAGTCTCGTCTTTGGCTGCAGCCTCTTCAGCAAGCTTCATTTCCCTTTCCTCTGTCGTGTCCCTAAGTTCAGCTACACACAGGTCGTGCTTAGCATCACCAAGTTTCCAGGACATGATTTGATCCTTGGACTCTGGGAATTTCTTGACAACTCTGTGCCGCAACTCTTGAAAGCCGCGGAGATAGGCTTTATTGTTGATCAGGAAAAAGTCCTTGGACTTGGCTTAAGGCTGAAGCATGTTTCTCTTCTTTCAGAATGTTATCCTCGCATATTGGATCTCAAGACTTTTAAGAGTCGCGGCATGCTCGGCAGCCACCTTCTCAATTTTCTTTCCAGCCACGATAAGCTTATTTTGAGCAGTATTGGCTTGTGTCGCAACCTCAAGAGCTTGATCCTTGGCAATTGACAAAGCCTTTGCGGCCTGAGAGAAGTTCTGCTCAACCTCATCTTTAGACTTAAGGGTGGCCTCCAAGTCTTGCCTAACCGCCTCAAGTTCCGCGGTCAAGGAATCCTTGCTCGCTTGAAAAGTAGAAGATATATTTGCATCCAGGTCGTTCTTGTGGGAAGTCTCCCAGCCCTATAAAGCTTGAAGATCCCTTCGTACTTCATTCTTTGAGTCACCACGACGTCTGAGGCCTGTTAGAATTCTAAAGAGTCAGTACAAGAATTAATAAACCAACAAAAAAAGAGCCAAGTGGGAGAAGTTGTTACCCGCAGTAAGCTATGAAGGGCAAACTCCTCCATATCCTCGTGATCTTCCTCCACAAGACGATTCAGATCCACCTCCTCTGGAACCTTTCGCATTCTGCGGATGGCCCGTACGGTTGTATCCCAGGAGGAACTGGGATTTGCTTCCCTAAGCTGGGGTCGCAGACGCCCATCAGGCCCAACCCTTGGCCTAACTTAAGGTGGTGGCAAGTTGGCATTTACATCCATGACAGTGCACGGAGGGGAATGACTGGAAAAAATAACAAGTGAAGAGCCACATCCACGATGGCCCTCAGATTCGGAGGGTAGCAGGCCAGCCGTGGCCAGGTGTTCGCCAATGTCATCGTCGTATTGGAATTCTCGTTATGGTGCCGCGACACTATCATCAATCACAACATGAGTTGAGGCCCTCCCCAATGTGGGATTTATTACATCTTCCTCTTCTACGACAGTGGGCTCAGCATTGTTTGAGACAGCGGTAGGTACCCTCTTTCTCTTCCTTCCTCGCTTAGCAGCATTATTAAGGGTAGTTGCATCCTGATCCATCTCTGCTAATTGAGCTTTCAAAAGTTCCCTATCTATCTTCTCACCTGAAGAAAAAGCAAAGCAAAGCAAAGATTTTAAGTATTTATGATTTGAAGATAAGTGCTGCGGAGGGCTAAACATTTGTCAATCAGTTGGGGTTTTTTTCTCAGAAACAAATATAAATGAAAATGATTGTTACCTTCCGCAGCCATCTCTGTTGGCTGAGACTTGCTGGGGAAGTAGCCTGCCTCAAAATGTAAGTAGAGGTCACTAAGGTGCTGAATCTTTTCTCTTTATCCTTGATAGCCGCAGCCCTTCCCACTCTTCTCTCCTATCGCTCACTGAGTTGTAAATTATAAAGAGCTGCACAAGAGGATAATGTTAGTACAGTACAATAAAAGGAACCGTGTGAATCGCGAAACAGGACGCGGCATGATTATCAAATATATAGCCCTGAGTACCTAGTGTGGATGGACGTCCCCATTACCGCGGCATCCTTTGTGATTTCTCTCTTTCAGATTCCTCTGGATGAACCTCCTATCCTTCTCCGAAAATATAAAAATACTTCCCTTTCCAGTTTTTTACGCTGGTGGGCCTCCCAGAGTAAAGGGTTTCATCCTTGTTGCGGACAGTAAGGTAGTAATACCACGCAAATTTCACGGAGTTCTCCTTTGGCATGTAAAAATGGAAGAACTCCGCGGGAGTTATGTCCCTGTTAAATTTTTTTTCCCATAATACTATTGAGGCAAGAATTTCCCTCTAACCATTGGGGTCCACTTGGGTTGGGGCTAACTTCATTGCTTCAAAAATTCTTCTAACTGGAACTGGGACAGGAAGCCGCAGCCCATACACAAACGCATGAAAAGGGAAACAGACCCCATTATCAGCAAGAGCCGTGGAGGGCCTTTGTTCCACGGCAGGAGCTGAGCACATCAAGCCCTCAGGAAACTCGAAGGCCTCAACTACTTGATCAACCCATTCTTGGGTCATAATGATGTGGATGTTAATTGCAGCAGGAGGCCTCTCAACCCTTCCGGAGGGACCAGCTGGTTCATCCCTAACACTAGTTTCACCCCCTACTGTGGTGTTATCTTCCACATCTATTGGTCGGTTACTAGGGTTGGCTTCCTCTTCCATCGGCGTGGACTCAGAATCCTTCCTAGAAGTAGAGACCGCGGAGTCTGAGTCTAATACTACGCATTTTGGGCAATCCTTTAGTTGGCAAGGCCCTATTGACTTCAAAGGAGGCACGAAAGGAAGTTTTGGAGGAGAGGCTCCAAAAAATTTTACCCAAAAGCCCCTCAGAAATTCATCTGGGTCAAAGTTCATATGGCTGCAACAGTATTTAAAAAGCAGAGTCCACAGTTAGGCACCGCAACCAATATGGTTCTAAAAGAGTCTCTAAGAAGCCACAACAGAACTAGTTATATGAAGATTGAAGTGAATAGAAATGATCAGCAAGATTAGCTAAATATGCCAAGTGTTGGTATCTAGGGCCCTAGAAGATAACTGTCGTCACGGCATATTGATTTGTTAGGTGTTATTTTTCTTTTCATGTCGTAGTTATTATGAGCTAAAATACCGCCAACCCTAATCTGAGAACCTAAGGTCGTAATCATCAACCTAGGGACTTAAATGCCACAGAGTTTAAATATTACCTTATCAAAAAAGCTATCGACCGCAGCCATTACCCACAACAGCCATGAATAGGAATCAAACCAATGAGGATTGAATGTTTTAAGGTTAACCCATGATTACTAAAGGGGTAATTTATCATGCCACGACCATTCACTCAAACAATTTAGTATCTAAATGTTGATTCATGTAAAGATCAAAGACCCAGAATGTGAAGGGTTTATCTAAGAACATCAAGAACAGTTATTTGATTTCAATATGATTCGACACAAATACAATCTATATGATCTAAGCATTGGAAGTTTAAGGGTTCATTTCGTACTATGAAGATTGATTCAAAGAACGAGTTAGCAATTACTACAACTATTTATCATTCATATGTGTTCGGTTCTTGGGAATTGATAGAATTATTCAATCAAAACCCTAGGTTCCTATCAAGCAATTGGGGTTTTTTCTCAGAAACAGATACAATCCAGAAAAATCTAACACGAAGCTCATAAATGAATAAATTCATGTGTTCATATATTTGAAGAAGAATTATGAAGTACAAAATCTATTAAAACGGATGTTGTTTGGAAAATTACCTGAAAATGGAGAAATCGGCAATGATCAGCCTCAAACCGCCTTAGAACCACCACACTCAACCTTGGAAAGTCTCCGAAAATAGCAGAAGGACGGATGAACAGAGTTTCGATCTCGATATGTTCTCAAAGATTTAGAAAACGTAATGAAGTCCACGGCCAGAACAATTTATATAAGAGAGTGCGGGAAGAGGAAGCGTCGCCTCGAAAGTACCGCAGCACCTCAAGATGACTTAATTACTCAGTCGCAGCCCCAATCGCAATCTATAGGAACTACGACTTAGGGGCTTATTGATAGTAAAAATATGGCCCCCTGCCGCGACACCCTTTCTGCACAGACTAGCTCCAGGCCGCATCCCCTTATTACAGGCTGCACCCCGTGCTACAGGTCGCACCCCCTATTACAGGCTGCGCACCTTGTTATGGGTCGTGCCCTTTATACCATTATGACCACTTAACAACTGTTCACGTTCTAAAAGGATTTCCTACTTGTTAGACTCATTCATATGTCACGTGACCTAAGCATGAGACACACCTTTACACCTCCTATAAATAGAGGCACTCACCTCACTATCAAGGGAGCGGGGATAGAGAACTCATAGGCGAAGCCCTACCCAACTATACTCTCTCTCTCTCTCTCTCCAGAGCACCGAACTTGGGGGATGACCCCCTGCTGCAGCAGCGCCGGTCATCCTTCAGGCCACATCTAGGGGTTCGGCTTAGTCACTATCATGTATTCTCTTCACCTCATTTATTTATATGCCACTAATGGCATTGTAAACTGGTACAACAACATACGTATAATGAGAGTAAAGCGCCAAAGTGGACGTAAGCCTATTTTAGAGGCTGAACCACTCTATATCCTGTCTTTATCCTTATTTATTAGCTTTGCATGTCGATTCTACACTTTACACTTGATTTGCTAATATGGGAATGACATATGGGCGATTTATCGTATCATTAGTTATAATCCACTTAAACTACTCGTCACTTACGGTGACGGGAGACCGTAAGTACACTAATCCCAATTTTTTAATCTTATTTTCGTTTTTCAAGTTAACCGTATGTGGGTTCATTTCGGTTGCATCCCACTGGGGTTTTATTTGTGTCGTTTTCTTTTCACCGTAATCCACTTACCACGGTCACTTGCCACTTTAACACTATTTTCACGGCCACTTCCAACTGAAACTACTCATCACTTACGGCGACGACGGGCTGTAAGTACAGCAAACTCAGTTTTTATTAATCTGATCTTCATTTTATAAATAGTTTTAGACATTATGTACTTTGTAGAGGTGTTTTGTGGAATATTGCAATGTATTTTTTAGGTTGGTGGACAAATGAACAAGGTGAAATAGTTAAGTTATTTTGGAGTTGAAATTTTTTGAGATTTTTTATTATATGGTGTTGAGTTTGTGGTATTAGTATGTGTGTAATTTTTTTTTTTATTTTGGGGTATATCAGATATTTTTGAAAGAAAAAAAAAGTCACATAAATTTTGGGGGTTAATAAAATTTGGATTTAATTTTTTTGTGGTGTTTTGAAGTAAAAATTGTGGTGTATTTATGAGGACCCAGTCTATATCTCTTAGTGCTATACAACATTAGTATAAAATGCTCGAAATTCTATATTTGGAAAATTTATACCCAAACAATGTCTAATGTGTGCACATAACTGCTCCCCAATGAAAAGGTCACCCATACTAAACTTTATTTCTATTTGTCAAATTAAAATATTTTTAGGCTACATTCAAGTTCCAAAACAAATGAAGATGTTGATTCGTAATCGGATTAAGGAGCAATCCATCATGGGATTGAAGATGTAACTAATCTATTCGAATTTCTCCCGTTCTTTGATGAGCGAGATGCAACAAAGAAAATGAAGCATTGTTCATTAACATTCAATTAAATTATGAAAATTACACATTATTCATCATCACTTTCATAAACAAAATACAATGTTCAATTATGACATTTTTCGGGGTAATAAAGAGGGTTATCAATGAGAGATGGTGAGGATTTTTAGGGTATTAAAATATGGTTTGATTTTGAATAAAGGGGAAGAGTGATGAGGGTTAATCTAGTTATATTAATGGAGAGGGTTAATTTGTTAATTTAAAATATGGTTAGATTAATGGTGAGGGTTAACAAGAGATATATGGGGAGGATATTTTAGGTTGTACTTAACTCAAGTGTTATATCTAAAATATATGTTAGTTGTACATAAATCATAAGTTGTGCTCCAAAGGTGGTTGCAAATATAATTACCCTTTGTCTTTTGGTAATTACCTTTTGACCAGATATGAAAATGACATATTTACCCTTCATTAATCAATCTAATTTTCTCAACCCTTAATAACCATTCTATAGACGTATTTTTCCTTTCAACTTTTCATATGCATAGCCTTATTTGTGTTTTCTTAATCCTTAAGTTGTTATCTGGAAACTCTCTTCCTTCTCTTTAGATTAAACCCTAGCGACCATACCCCCCCCCCCCTTTCTCCTCCATAAGAAAGAGGGGGATCCTCACTCATGTCCATTTTCCTTACAATAAATTAGTTTTAGTTTTGATAAAATATTCTCTCCTTTGTGAGAGTTTTATGTCTCTCTTTTATGAGAGTATTATCCCTCTTTTTGGTATGTTTATTTGTGGGAGTTTTTCTCTCGTGGTGTTGTTTATGCTCTTCGTAGAGGCTTTGTGTTGTGTTTTTTTCCTCTCTAGCGGAGCTGCGCCCGATGTCCTCATTTGTGGTGTGGCATCCGTTTAGATTGGGTCGAGAGTCAGTCACCGATCTATGGCTATTTTTCAGATCTAAATGCGTATGTCTTATCTTTCTCAGTTGGTGTTAATCCCATCTTTGGGACGAGCTTTATTGGAATATATCCGGGTTGACCCACGATCTAAAAAGGGTTTTATAGCGATTGGTTGTTTTCTCCCATATGTATAGTGTGTTTTTTCCATACCTCATTTGAGTCAGTGATGAGTCCATTTTACCAGATAACTCATCTTATTTGAAATTGTATCATCTTCAACACCAAGAATGTGTTATGATAACTTATCTTATTTGAAATTCTATCATATATCACATCAAACATGGGATGGGATAATATTATCACATTTTACATTCTTATCTCGCATATCAACGCAACCTAAGAGTTATATAAAGCTTTTAGGATTTCTTGATTCTTACCCAAAACTTTAAGAAAATTTGTATTTATGACACTATCAAAATTCATTTTTATAAATTTATTTTCATTTAGGACACTATTTGAATTCATATCCATTGCAAATTTATATGTGTAAATGATATTTTTGTTTCTATTAGGCTACCCGCATATGTGTTCTTTACACTATAATTTCGTGAAACCGGCGAACCAACTATTAAAAGTGCACTAAAATAATATAAATTATTTCTTATTTGTCATAGTTTAGAATATTATAATTTTATTTTTCATAATTTCACCCTTTAGTCACATAAAAGTAGTTTATCAGATGAAAATTGATAAATTATCATGTGGGGAGAGTATTATGTGACCGCATCCAAAAAAGACGCCATATAAATTATGTATATAAAGAAAAATATCAAATATTTAAGACTCATATCTCATCCATCTGTGTTGTACATTTATTGATGTTAAGTAAGAAAATATAATACCTTTCGTACAAGATAATTTTTAAAACAAAATTAAAGAAAATGAAAAGTGGTGATGAGTGTTGTGCTAAACTAAGAGCATCCACAGTGGTGAAGCTAAAAGACACCCGAATTGTTAAAGTTATAAACTGAAAGCTCTGCACTGGTAGGAGAATGACAACAAATTTTGTATGAAAAATGGTAGACGTTTGCTAGTTTTGCTGAACGGCTACTGAATTTGTAAAGGCTTCCTACGAACTTCATTTGTTCGTAGGAATTCCTACGAACTTCTTATGGTCGTAACAAATATAAATAATTATTTTTATTATATATATGGGTTCCTACGAACAACATTAGTCCATAAGATTTTCTACGAACAAATGTTGTTCGTAAGAAGTAGTGTCTTAATTTCCTACGAATAAAAGTTGTTCTTTAGAAGTTTAGTTACAAATTTTTCTATTCCACCATTGTAGAATCTTAATGCCAGCGAAAAGTAAACCATCTTTTCTATTGGTAAACCTCTCTTTCATGAGCATCCACCATTGTAGATGCTTTAATTAGTCATTACTTTTGGAGACACTATTGTTTAAAGAGGAATGTTACAAATCCAAAATAATATTCAATCATCTATCAAAATAAAGCAATAAATTTGTATACTTTATAGTTATTATAATAAAGTGTTGATATGTAAAAAATAATTTGGATTTGTTATTAAATCAGTCAAAATGTAACACAATATATTAATTCGACACGACACGAAATTATAAGTTAATGAATTTATTTTTATTGGGTTTGAGTTAAGTTAACACGATAGACCCGTTAAAATAATGATTCAGGCTTGAAAATTGACCTACAACCGTTTTTACCCGCTAACACTTACGATTGCTATAGAATCACTCAATTCGTACTCAATTATTTTTAAATTCACTCTCTTCACATGTCACCACCATGTCCACTTATTATGAGATGACATCCTACTCATTGATTTCTTATCCATTATTTTCATGATCTTTTGTTTCACTTCATTATCAAATTATAATTTTTGATTCATTTTTATTAAACAGATTTTAGAATATTAAATATTTATAAAGATAAAAAATATGAAATATTATTATCATTTTTAAATTTTAAGAAATAAGATAAAAGATAGAGGAGAAATTGAAAATGAGTTAGTGTTTAATAAATTAAATGTTTAAAAAATAATAAATAAGAGTGATTCTAAATGAACCGCATTTGGTACCGCCTAGCGATCGTATTTGACCTTTTTCTTCTTCTTTCTTTTAAGTTTCTTATTCTTTTGAGTTTTTTATATAAAAAAAATACTTTTTCTATTAGTATAAAAAAAGTTTTTCTATTAAAATTAAACAATTTTTTTTAGAAAAATTAAACAGTTTTTAATTAAAATTTTAAAAAAATATATAAATAAAAAAAACTACGTTTACTAATAAAAAAAAGCTATAACATAGTTTTTTTAATTAAAAACAATATTTTAAAAAATATTTTTTTAATTTTAATAAAAAAAAATATGTGTAATTTAATGTATTAGATTCGCGATTAATTAGTACCGTTGGCACGAACCCACATTCAACAAATGATTTTTGTCCGGAAATGTGGGTCCGCGTCAGCGGCACTGATTAATCGCGATATTTTATTGAAAAAATATCGTTATTAATCAGTGCCGCTGACGCGAATCCACATTCAACAAATGATGTAGGCCGAGAATGCATGTCCGCGCTAGCAGCACTAATCAATCGCGATATCATGTCAATAAACATATTTTTTTAATTTATGAAAAAATATTTTTTTAATTTTAATAAAAACTGTTTATTTAAAAAAAACTATTTTTTTGTACTAATAGAAAAACTATTTTTTTTGTTATATAAAAAACTATTTTTATATTAATTATTAAAAACATAGAATAAGAAACTTATAAAAAGAAAAAAGAAAACTATTTTTTTTAGGATCAAATACCAAAAAATTCCTCAAATGTTTTTTAATACACCTTTAGTCAATGCATTTTATTTTATTGAGAAACAATTTGATATATGCTCCTTTTTTATAATATAAAAATTATTTTTATATTAATTATTAAAAACAAAAGAATAGCAAAAAAAAAAAAAAAAAAAAAGGGTAATGCGATCCTATACCCAAGACGGTACCCGTAAAGTTTCCCAATAAATAATGAGTGCACGTAACGATTAGATAAAGAATCATCCAGTTACGATCCAAATCGATTGCATAACATTGGCTAATATTATCTTTAGACGCGTTAAAAATATCAAATTGCCTATGAATCAAAGCTATTTTGACACAAACCTTTATCACCTGTCAGTCATTGTCATTGTCCTTTCTAAATGCTAGTTGAAATTCAATTATTGCACATGGCTCTTATCTTCGGTTCTTCGCGCTTTTTTAGGTGAATCCCTATTGTAGGTGAGATATGTGCGGTTGATATTGAATAGCACCAACCTTATTTTCTATTCTGCTGTCAGATTACCTAAAATGAGCTTTGATAAAATAAGTACATCTTTCAAAGGAAGGGAAGCCAGCCCCAACACAGGATGAACATATGTCGGTAGGCGGCATTATACATACATGCCGGGAGTCCGGGACCCTTATTCACAAGGGCTTAGATGGGTGGGTATTCGACTATTTGGGTCAACACGAGCCCGACACTTCGAACTTCTCGACCCTAACACGGCTTGTTTATTATACGTGTAACACGACAAGATATGCTTAACCCGTTTAATTAATTGAGATATATCAAATACTCCCTTGAACTTCTTTTAATACATGTATAGTTCAAGTCTTTTTTTTTTGCACCAAAAAGTCTTTCGCAGATAAGAGAATAAAATGCTTATTCTTTAATAGTTCAAGCCTTTTAATAAGGGACTTTTTGGTGCAAAATAAAATGTTTGGATTAAATGTATATTAAAAAATGTTTGAGGGACTTTTTGGTATTTGATCCTTTAATTAATGGGTCATGTCACACGAGTAACACGACACGAAATATTTAACCCATTTAATTATTATGCCGTGTCATGACACGACACTTTTAACTCGTGAACACGATAAAATACGTCTGACCCGTTTAATAATTGACCCGTTTAAGAAAAGTCGGCATAAACAAAAAAAATCCAGATTCAATATTACACGAGCTTTTGGTAGGTTCAATATTACACATGGTAAGGAAAAAAAAGTCACATTCCTCAAGGAAATTGCACATTTCCTTCAAGCAGATGCAATGTTTTTTCCTCTGGTTTTTCCTTATAAACAAATTACTTTGCTTCATATTGCACAAGCAAGCATTGAGCATTGATTCAAACATATCCAAACACAAAATAGATTTAAGTGCTTCCATGGTTCAAACACAAAATAAAATTACATGGATTCAAAAGAGATCCAAACACAAAATAAAATTACAAATTAAAGTAGTTTTAAATGCTTTCATGGATTCAAACAGACACAAAACTGGAAGACTTCCATAGCTTCAAACAGACACAAAATCCTTCTTTCCACTAAGCTTCATCAAGGACTAAACCTGAAAAAAAAACATTGAACACAATTAACACAATATTAAAATAATTCACAGCTAAAATGAAAATAAAAAAGATATTAAGTATTACCAAGTAATTTTCAATCTCCAAATCTACTACCACATTTGAACATTCGAACGATTTTGGGTCATCATCTTCTATAACCTCCTTTGCTTTGTTGTTGATGCTCAAATGTGTTATGTCTTGGAGCAACTCATCCAACCTCACTCAATCTGGATGACAATAAAAAATAAAAATATAAGGATATAATTTTTTTTAAGACGTACAAATAAAAAAATGAAGAATAATATATTACCTTTACTTCCAAACAACCAATCTCTTGAACAAATAAAATCCTCTACAACTTCTGGCCTTAAAGCACTACGGTATTGGTCAAGGATCCGACCTCCAACACTAAAAGCAGACTCGGAGGCTACCGTAGAAATAGGAACACTTAATATATCACGAGCCATGCAAGCAAGCCCGGGATACCGATATTGATGTTCTTTCCAATATGTAATAACGTATATTCTTGATTTCTTATCAACACGAGGCTCATCCAAATACAACTCCAATTGACTTTTTTGGGTACTAGTCAGAAACTCTTGGCTCTCAAAAACATCAAATTCCTGAAATGTGAAAAGTTAGTTTCTAAAATAGTAATAAAACATTAAAATACAAAGTTAAATAATTTAACTTAAATTCATATTCATAAAAAATAGAGAAAAAATATTTCACCTTAAAAACATCCATGGACTCTTTACTTTGACCATCTTGCTCATTCACATCTTCATTATTTCCATGAGAATTCGATGACTGGGAGGTGGAAGACTTTGAAGCATTTTGCATGTACTCATCGAAGAGAGAGAATAACTTTTCACGCACCCTCGTGCATTCAGTGTTTCCAACACCATAAAGTTTGTTGTAGGAAGATTCCACAAATTGAATTTTATAACGAGGGTAAAAAATGACAGCCAGTGACAACAACAAGCTATATTCATTCCAATATTTCTCAAACTTTGTAACCATTTGCACGGCTATTCTTCTAATAAAAACATCCATGCTTTCACTTTCTTTGTTTAAACTAAACTCAACCATGAAAACAAGTGGGAAGAACAAGTTTGAAGTCGGGTATTTCACTCCAGAGAAAATACAAGTAACATCATAAAAAAGTTTCAAAAACTTACACATTTTCTCCACTTTTCCCCATTCCTCATGAGATGGACAATGCTTAAAATTAGAGTCGGTGAGTTACAAATGACAAAATGCTCGACGATAATACAAGGCACACTCAAGCATAAGCAAAGTGGAGTTCCATCGTGTTGGAACATTTTGTCTCAACGCCCTTTTTGAATCTAGAGATGTTTGTGCCACACATGCAATAAATCTATCCTTCCACACTTGCGAACCTTTCACATATTTAACACATTTTCTAATTTTATTAACCAACTCATCAATCTCTTTTAACCCTTCTTGCACAATTAAGTTCAAGATATGTGCACAATAACGAACGTGAAACAAACTACCATCACTTAATAATGCACTTTTCAAATTTAGTTGGCTCCTTAATATCTCACAAAAAAATCATTAACAAATGCATTATCCAATGTAAGAGAAAATAATTTCTTTTTAATACCCCAACTACTAACAAGACTATAAACCTTTTCCACTAAACATACACCACTATGAGGAGGAGGCATGTAACAAAAGTTTAAAATATTTCTCTGTAAAACCTAATCCTTATCAATGAAATGAGAAGTAAGGCATATATAACCATCCATAGCAATAGAAGTCCACAAATTAGAGTTAAGAAAATTCTACTCGGACAATCTAACAACAAGGAGCTTAATTTAATCACTTCTTTTTTGTGGGCCTTCATTATATCGGCTTTTACCGTATTCCTAGTGATATGTTTGACTCTGGGGCATAGATAGGTTAACAGCTTCCTAATACCAACATACTCAACAAATTGGAATGGCAAATCATGCCTAATAATAGCAAATGCCAACAATAGGCGGAATTTTTCCGAGCAAAAATTTAGAGAACGGGTGGTCAATGAATAATTTACTTGCGACATAATCAACTGGCCTATGTTATTTGTATTTCTCCTTTCACAAATTATAACATGTTGGGTCATGTTACCCGTTCCATATTTACTATCACAAAGATATATAATCCCACATTTTTTACATTTACATCTTTGTTTTTTATCACTACTCAATGAAAGGAGTAAAAAAAAGCCCAAACAGCAAAAGCTAACTTTCTAACTCTTATGGCTTTGGCTCACTGGACTTTTCTTGGCCATTTCTCCCAGCAGATTCGTCTTCCCCCAAATCTCTTTAAAACTCCAACACTATCTTCTTCCTCAAATACAACATTATTATAGTCTATGTTCTAAGGACATATTTTTATAAGTTCGTTATCAATTTATTATGTCATATACCGCTACACCGTCGAAGAGCATTCAAGAGCAATCTATATCAAAGACGGATCTGAATTAATCATGTTCTTCATCAAAAAGACTCCGTAAATTTTACTTTGGTAAGAGTATGTTTTAAATGCCTTAACTTTACACTTAGAGCTTTTGGGATATTTTTATAAAATATTTTCTAAGTGTTGGAGCGGACTTTTTCGTCAATATTTGAGAATGAGTATTTTTTCTAAGTCTTGGACCAGACTTTAAAATAATATTTTTTTGACGTAGCATTCGTTCAAACGACTTAGCACTGTCGTTCGAGCGACATGTGCAAGTCGCGCGATGTCGTTCAAATGACATTTGTCCTTCGTTCGCGCGAGACCCTTATCTCGTTCGAACGAGCTCAATTTTCTAGGTGGCATGATTTTCTATAAAAACTCATTCTGTGGTTTCATTTTGTTTAAGAAGTCCCAGCATTTTACAGAATAGAAAAACTGCGAAAGAAGAATTCTTTTTGACTTCTTCCTTTTAGGGTTTAATCCCTTTTTGTTTTCAATTCACAAAAGTCTCATTTGCTTTAGTGAATTGTTTTGGTGTTTGAAGAACACACTTTGCTGTTGTTTACTCTTGTGGGGAGGATAACCTACACCGAGAAGACTGCGTGTCTAGGATTGCGGTCCTTGTGGTATAGATTCGTGTGAACCATTGCTGTTTTGTTTCTAGCCATTGCTTTGGAGGTTTATCGAAGACACCATGCGTTACTCTTGTGGACGAAAGCAAATTTTATGTAAGTCAATGGTCTTGTAAACTTTTCAGGGTTCTAGAAATAAAAAAAGGTTTTTCCCTTCGGGAATTTTTCCTTAAACTTGTGTCGCATGCTTTATTTATTTATGGATTGACACACGCACACACGTAGATGCATGTTTAGGGGATGAGATAATTTGGTTTATATTGACTCCAATTATATAAGTGCACCAAATTAGAAATTATGAATTAATTTAAATCGATATCACACACCGCGTTTATTCGGTTTTTCAAATTGGTATCAAAGCGAGTTACGCTTATTTATCGCGTGATCTTGATTTTTCAGGGAGTTATTTTTTTATACAATTTGACTTCTCACGTCGTCAAATTGGTATCAGAGCGGGTTACGCTAATTTATTGTGTGATCTTTATTTTTCTACAAAATTTGTGTGATATTGATTTTTTTTGAAAAATCAGTTTTGTGAGAAATTGCAATTTTTCGATGGAGCACTTATGTAATCAGATGCCTCCCTTTGATGACACGAGTCAGAGTTTTGATGATATAAATCACTTGAATTTGACGTTTGCTAAAAGAATTGATTTTTTGAAAAAAAAAATCTCATTTTAAATCCGCGATGAATCTTTTGCAAACGGTTCAAAATCAACTAGATTTTTATCGTGAAAAATTTGTTTCCTTGGACCATGACTTTGTTGCTTTAAAATTATCCAAGAAAGAGAGTGATGATAGGGTCCTATTTTTAGAAAAAGAATTAGAGGACCTTAAAAATTCGATGGTTTGTGTTTGTTCCAAAGAGGACAAAAATATTTTAATCAATGAGTTTGTGGCACGTGAAGAGACTCTTAGGGAAAAGTTTGCTTTGATTGAGGGGGAGAGAGACACCCTTTTAGGAATTGTTGAAATTTTGAAAAAGGCGTCCCTCAAATTGGAAGAGTCTAATTCTTTGCTTGAGTAAAAAATTTTGAAGTTAAAAAATGATTTGACAGACTCGAGTAGGTTTGATAGTGATGGTGATGGCCCATCTTGTTCTCATGAGTCTAGTGCTAAAGCCAAAACCATTATTTATTTTAGAGGGTCAACCGTTTCCATGGACTTTAGAAAAGGCCAACCCATAGGTGTCATTCCACCGGTTTACACATGTTCATATTGTGGTAGGAAAGGTCACCTTAGGCATTTTTGTTTTTATCTTGGAAAACGTCCTAGAAAGTTTATATCTAGTATTCCCGTGGTTCCCAAAGTCCCCACACGTCGTTTCACATCTGTTTGGGTTAGGAAATCACTTTTAGAGGCACTAGATTTTAGACAAATTGATTCTCGTTTGCTTGCATATGATTCTTCTCTTGCCATATCATATAGATGATTGTGTTTGCATGTTTGTCATACACTAGTTGTGGTTTTATATATATATGTTTGCTAGTGTTGTGACATGTATCATTTTGTATGTTTTTCACTTTTCGAAAAATTTTGAAAAATACAAAAAGATTTTATTTTGAGAAAATTTTGAGAAAATCCAAAAAGATTTTTGTATTTTGTTTGCACCTTTTATGGATGGACACTTAGGATGACTGAGTCACAACATCATTCCATTTTTTCATGTGACTATTTAATAGTGTTTTGAGACAATAGGTCAACTCATCCATGTGCTTTATAATGTTTGGAGTCATTAAGGTATAATTAAGTGTTACTTCCTATATGTTTGACTCATAATTTCCTTTATTGCACACATGCACGGATTTGTTTGATTATTGTGCTTATCTTATCACATGTCGGTTGGGTGTTTTCACTTCAATCATGTCCTTAAAACGAACCAAACGCGATAAAACTTGGTAAGAAAGTTGTGCATGTAAGAGCCGTTTGTGAGTTTGTGTGCTTTATTCGAAAACGGTGAAGGGCTACAAAAGATTATTTTTTATCCTTTGCGATTAAGACGTCGTTTAATTGGACCTAAAAAAATTGAGAAATTTTATTATTCGGGGTCCAAAGAGGTTTAAAAGAGCCCGAAAACATTTATAGGCAATAAAAAGAAATTCATGCCAAAAATGGGCCATTTAGGTTTTTGCACCAATTCTCCAAAGTTTGAGAATTTAGTTTAACACCTCTAAAAGATAATATATATGAGGGAGTTTGGATGGAGAATTAAAACGGGTTTGCACGTCCTTGAAAGTCTTGAAAAAGCGCTACATAGTTTTGGACGTTATTGGTGTGGATATCACTTTGACTTTGATTTGTTGATTTGCATAAGACGATGTCATCTCAATTCAATAATTTTTACACCTAAGGATACTTTTGATGTTCATTCGTTAGGAGTACACGTATGCATCGTGCATGTATGATTGATCGAGTTTATTTACCTATTGAATGTGTTCACACCCATTCATTCCATTTTCATGACTTGGTTGTTTTAGCTTAAATCCATGGTGTGATTTTTTTGTATCTTATTTTTGTATGAAAAAATTGAAAAATCCAAAAATAGTTTGGGAATATTTTTGGGACATTCCTTTGCATTCGCATAGTTTGATCCATATTTGCTAAGCATTTTATCGTGACACTCCATGTTTTGATTTTTTCTTCTTATCTGTCTATTTGGGGACATCATAAAAAGGGGGATAAAGAATTATCATGTTTTGGGGGAGTTTTTGCATTATGGGGGAGATTTGATTTATTAATGCTTTATTCTTATATCATTTCAAACTCGATGCGTCACGAAGGTTTTTGCTTTATCTCATGTGTGTAGGTATAAAGATTGAAGATCATAATGTTGCACACCCTTATGAGAAAAGCTTTGAGATTTGGCGAAGATGTTTGAAGAACAGTTTGAGAACTTATAAATTTATTCATGGGAGGGTATATTTGTATAGGCATTTTGGTTTTTCATAATTCGGATTTTTTATGTATGTATCGGCATAGACATAGGGGGAGATTTGTAAGGACATATTTTTAAAAGTCTGTTATCAATTTATTATGTCAAATACAGCTACAGCGTCGAAGAGCATTCAAGAGCAATCTACATCAAAGACGGATCCGAATTATTCATGTTCTTCATAAAAAAGACTCCACAAAGTTTACTTTGGTAAGAGTATGTTTTAAATACCTTAACTTTACACTTAGAGCTTTTGGGATATTTTAATAAAATATTTTCTAAGTGTTGAAGCGGAATTTTTCGTCAAAATTTGAGAATGAGTATTTTTTTCTAAGTCTTGGAGCGGACTTTAAAATAATATTTTTTGACGTAGCAGTCGTTCAAACGACTTAGCACTGTTATTCGAGCGACATGTGCAAGTCGCGCGATGTCGTTCAAACGACATCTGTCCTTCGTTCGCGTGAGACCCTTATCTCATTCGAACGAGCTCGATTTTCTAGGCGGCACAATTTTTTATAAAAACTCATTCTGTGGTTTCATTTTGTTTAAGAAGTCCTAGCATTTTACATAACAGAAAAACTGTGAAAGCAGAATTCTTTTTGGCTTCTTCCTTTTAGGGTTCAATCCTTTTTATTTTCAATTCACAAAACTCCCATTTGCTTTAGTGAATTGTTTTAGTGTTTGAAGAACACACTTTGTTGTTGTTTACTCTTGTGGGGAGGATAACCTACACCGAGAAGACTGTGTGCCTAGGATTGTTGTCCTTGTGGTATAGCTGCGTGTGAACCATTGCTGTTTTGTTTCTAGCCGTTGCTTTGGAGGTTTGTCGAAGACACCGTGCGCTACTCTTGTGGGCGAAAGCAAGATTGTATGTAAGTCAATGGTCTTGTAAACTTATCAGAGTTCTAGAAATAAACAAATATTTTTTCCTTCGGGGATTTTTCCTTAAACTTGTGTCGCATGCTTTATTTATTTATGGATTAACACATGCACACACGTAGTTGAATGGTTTGGGGTTCATTTTAGTTTTTTTTAAAATAGACTCTAATTAAATAAGGTTTGATTGGAAACTTGCGAATTTATTTAATCAATTATCACACACCGCATTTATTCGGTTTTACACATCTGTTGAATAACATAAATAAAAAATAAATCAGCCACAAACAAAACAAAAATGGGTGGATCTTAAAAAACATATAAATAAAGCATATATATATTACATAGAAAAAATGGGTGGATCTTAAAAAAATGGGGTTATGAAAAAAAATGGAGTTACAGCTTAAAAAAATGGAGTTACAACTTAAAAAAATGGAGTTAGAACTTAAAAGCAAATCGTTTCATGGATCTTAAAAAAAATGGTACATGAAAGAATTACATATTTGTGTTTTAACATTACAGATATTGCACCTTTGGAGTAATATAACACATGTAGTGGTTAATAAAAAGAATCCAACAAGTTACAGACATTGCAAATGAAAGAAATGAAAAGTTGGAACTTGGAATAAGAATAGTAGAGAGAAACATGGTCTTACGGCTGGAGAGAGAGAATGGGAAATGAAAAGGTTGAACACTGAATGATATTTAGGTTTTTTTTTGTGGGATAGGACATTTACTAAATTGCCCTCATGGGTAGGCTTTTACTTAATTACCCTCATGTCTACTTTTCTTTTAATACTTTTGTTGGACAATAGTGTAATTAAATATATAAATTAAATAGGTATAATAAATATAATATCATATTTAAATGGGTCGTAAATGGGTTGGGTGGGTCATGTTATAAACGGGTCAACCCGTTTATTAAACGGGTTATACGTATCAAATTCGAGTTATGGGAGTTGAACCCGAACACGACACGATTATTAATCGTGCTAAACGGGTTGACACGATTATGACACAAACCCGTTTAGGCTCAACCCTAACCCATTTATAGCTTGTTGGGTTCGTGTGGGGTTTTCATGTCGTGTCGAAAATTGCCACCCCTATTCATAAGTCATGAAGGAAATTACTAATACATGTATGGACACATAGAAATCTTTTTGGTTGTGTTAAAAAATAATTTTTATTTTAAATATAATTCGGCTTAGAATTTGTGTTGATAGCTTTTAAAAATTAAGTTTAAAAATTGTTGGGTTTGTCCCTATATTCGGAATACAAAAAAAATATTGTTTCTTGAATTAGTTTTTAACTTAGAATTGTCATTCTCTATATATTCATGCACGTATTACATATTAAGGTACACCTGCAAGAATATATAGAGAGAATGACGATCCAAAGTTAAAAAACTAGTTTAAAAAAATAGAGACTTAAACGGAACATTTTTTAAATCAAACTTATATATATATATATATAAATCACAATCACACAACATGATATATACGTGGTTCAACAACGTCCCTACATCCACGATGCGCTTCTCTATCTCTTTATTGATCAGCTCTTGATAACAAAGATTACATGTCCCTTTTTCCAAGGGAGTGTGTTACATTTGTAGAGAACGAACACATAATGAGTCATGTGAGACTGTATGGCTTTGGATTGTTGTTATGATCTGGTCGAGTGAATCCAACCCCCAGATTTCAGTTGATCGGCCTCTCTTTATTCTTGTCACTGAGATGTGATCGCTTATCAAACATGTCGGGCATGTGTCGGATATTCTTTCCAGGATGGATAACTCCACCAAAAATTTCCCCCAAAGCTTTCCGCTCTGAATGGGGTGCAGATATTTGCTCGCCTATTGTACATGACACTGGTCAACAGTGAAATTTGATCACCCATAGGTTCTATGGTCACAGTGTGTCAACACTTGGTATTTTTTTTGTTTAAAAAAATGCTTTTGTTTTACTCGTTAGACCCAAACGGCATGCTTTGTCATTTACTCCGGTATTTCAGGGGTACCTTGGTAACTTTTCATTATTTAATGAAAGGGCGGTAGCGTTCATTGATGATGCTAAGAAATCACCATTTAAATTTGTATATGAAACTCAAGCTCAAAAATATCACAACAATGGAGATATGCAAACAGATATGAAAATAAGAGAAGGAGATAAGGGCAAAAGGAATAACACACTCATGTAAGTGGTTCGACCATATTCCTACTCCACTATGCAGGTGTGTTTAAACACTATAAAATAGAGCTCTAATGGATCAAGGTTACAATTCTAGAACTTTATCTCTGTACAGAAGGTTTAATAGAGTTTGGTTAGGGTTTTCTATTTTTGAATCCTTTTCACCGAGGAAGATGAGAAGTATATATAGTGCTTGGGTGCGTATTATACCTCTAAGCATCTAAGAAGCATGTTCAGGGTGATGCTTTAAATAGGGCCTTGACACATGTCCTGGCGTAAGTATGCCATGATGATGAAATATTCCTTTACGTTCTCATGGAGATTTTGTTATAAATGCCTACCCATGTGGACTAGTCATGTTGTAACCCTATGTCACACGTGAGATATGTGTCATCCTGAGAGGTCTCAGCCTGGCCGAGACTGACACGTCCGAGGTCTGAGTGAGCTACTGCTGAGTTGGATTGAAGTATGGTCTCGACTGTTTGTGGGATACCAAGTGGAGACAAGACTGGTGAAGTACTGATGGGCTAGCTGATAGGTCTCGGCCTAAGAGACTAGTACGATGCCGAGACTGTCGATAAAGAGCCGCTTTAAAGGGACTCGCAACTGCCCGACTTGATGGACGAGTAATGTCGACCCGACTGAGTTAAGGCCTGCATAAGATAAGGCTACACTTAAGCATATGAATCACCCCTTAGCCCTAAATCTTCAATGTAAGTAGAAGGTTGAGGGGTAAAAATGTCTGAGAGAAAATGATAATGAGACGTCTTGATTGAGGGTTGAGATGTCCTTTCACTGTCAGTTCTGAAATGTTGGATAAGATATCTTGAGTGCCAACTCATATGTTGCCTAAGAGTGATGGCTGCAGGCCTGCCTTGGGAAGTTGTGCCTTAATGATGACAGCTTGGGAAGTTGTGCACAATCATTGCACCTATTTAAATTCGTTTGAAAGATTTTTTATTTCTTCTCCACCTTCATTCGCGCTCAAACTCTCTCTAGAAATCCAAACACCTCTTTTTCTCTCTCATCTTTTCAAACTCTTCTGGTTTGTTTTAAGGATTTTTCTTGTTCCTCCGGTGTCTTCCAATCAGATAACCCTCCTCTTCCTTTTTCCTCAATAATTTCAAGCTTTTTGGGTGGTTTTTACCTACTGTTTATTTTTTCGAAGAATTTCCATCTTTTTCGACAGCCTTGGTTGGTTCTTTTATGGTTATTTTTAGGAGATTTAGGGGTGGTTTTGAGTTTAGGTAAGTCATTTAGGTTTTTCTGGGCTATCCCCTGCCTCCCTTGCCCTATGTAAGAATCACCGATGCAAGTTCGGTCATCTTCCCCGATTGATTTTAATTTCAACTATTCTTGGTATTTATTATTTAAAAATGATTAAGTTTCCACCTTTTAATTTTCTAGTCAAACCTTGAAACTGTTTGGATGTTAAGGACCTTGTATGAGCTGATAGACCAATACCCCAACCTTAGGGATAGACTTTTTAGTGAGATACGAAAGGTTGATATCGAGGCAGAGGCTAAACGCAAGGTCGGGGTCGACCCTACCCCTCCAATCCATCCAATTCCACTAGTTATCATCCATCCTCCTATCACAGAGGTTAGTGATTCCATGTCTGAGTCTTCAGCCCTTTCAAATGATAACCCTTCTATCTCCTCTCAAGTCGAGAGTCAAAATTCCTTTATTGAGGTGATAAGAGTTCCCACTACTGATCCTAAGGGGTCTCAGACAATCGATATTTCTTCTCGTGCCTTGTCCTCTCAGCATACCGAGTCCTCCAATTGTGCAGACCAGTTCATGCATGAGATCTCAAATTCTGATGAGTCGATAGTAAAGGTTGTAATTCCACCCCGTCCTATGGTTGTCCCCATTTAGTCTATGTTCGACACCGAGTATGTTAGGAGGTGTCAAGAATGGGGCCACAGTCGTTCGGGTTGAGGAACGTTCGTCTGAGGGGGATGAGGATCCACTTGACACAAGTTATGACCAACAATTTCCCAATACCATCTGAGAGTTAGACTTGATAATATAGAAGCATCAATATGGCATAAAGCCTGGCATTAATATGAGGGTACCGTACAAGAATGAGAGGGCTTATGACGGTCGAGACGGGGATAGGTTTAACACCAGTCCAACTATCTTCCAATACCTGGAGAATTCTGATTGGCTTTGTCTAATTTTGTCATCTCGTCCATATAACGGATCTCCTTATCTTGGCATTTACAGGCTACTACAGCGTCTCATGCACTAAGGCACATCCTGATAACTATCATATTGTAGCCAAGAATACCACTGAGAAAGTTTTGCATGTCAACCGGACTTCTAACCATCATTGGAAACCTTACCATTTCTTTATTTCTGGTGCTTATGAATTTAGCGCCGACACACCTGAGATTTCCACTGCGCCGAGAGTACCCAGAAAATGGGTGAAGGCCCCTATGTCGGCCAAACTTTATCTCGGACTGAGCATAAACGCAAGGGATAAGGTGGACAAGCTCCACTCTAAGGGAGACAAGAAGGGACTTGTGGAGTTTGAGAGGTTGATAACTCCCATATATCTTCGAAAGATGGGTCTGGGGGTCGACCCTTTGTCTAAGCTGCATAAGTTACCAAATAATTGTGACACCCTGCCTATTTTAATCATGAGTGATTAGTCCTTTATCAAAATAACCAGGAATCTCATTTGATTCATTCTTAGCATCACTGTCTAAAAACTTTTTAATTACTAACCATCTATGTTAAATTAAGCCAGTGCTAAATTTTATCTTGCATTAATATAATAACATGATAAAATTAAATACATCCAACAACCATCAACACAATATAATAGTTTGAACCAATCACATAAGAAATAACTGAATAAATAATACCGAATAAACCATTGGTTCTCAAATAAAACTGAACTACAAGTCTAAGGCAAAATAAAACTGAATCTCAATAAAGTCTGATAAATAAACTGAAGAAATAAATAGTCTGAAGGGAAACACGCCCAAATGAAAATACTAAAATGAAACTCCTAATCTAGGAATGAACAACTGAAGCGTCTAAGCAATCTCCTGCAAGCCTCCACAAGTTTTGTAGATATGCATCCCTAAAAAGAATTGTCAAGCATGGCGTCCCTGTGACTGGATACCTAAAAAGTTTTGAAAATGGATTTGACACGGGTTAGAGCCCAAGAAAACAGTTTGAAAATATTTTTTAAGTATTTAAATAACAGTTTAAATCAGTTATTGGATACACATGTCAGTTCCATGTACACTCCCATGAGTTTCTCACCTCTCATCTAAAGTGCATGCCTAATGCACCCTACTTAGCTATGCTACCCGACCCAACTAGATAACGTATCTAAATAACTTCAATGGGTCTAGCTCCCTCATATTACACATACGAAACCACTACAATAAAATGGCCAAATTGTCACATTTCAGCTGGCCAGCCTTGTCACGGTCAATGACCATGACAAGTCCGTGATGAAGGATTGTCACGGTCATTGACCGTGATGGGTCCATGATAAGTTTGACAGTTAAAAAAAAACTTCCCTCTTCTTTTTTCCCACCGTTTTCAATTCCCTCCCATTTTCTCTCTCTAAACGACTGCTCTCTCTCTCTCTCTAGAATTTAAGGTATGTTTATTCTCTCTTTCTCTTTCATTCGTATATGTGTGTGTGTGTATATGTGTGTATGTGTGTGTATATGTGTTCGTGTGTGTGTTTATGTGTGTGTCTGTGTGTGTGTGCATGTATAGGTGTGTGTGAGTGCGTGTGTGTGTGGTGGGGGGCAGGGGAGTGGTGGGGCAGGGGGTATGAGGGTGGGGGTTGTATGCGTATGTGTGTATATGTGTGTGCAAGTGTGTGTGTGTGTGTGTGTGTGTGTGTGTGCATATGTGTGTGGTGGTGGGGGAGGGGTGTGTGTGTGTGTGTGTGTTGAAATTAATTGGTGATTGTTTGGGACTTGAAATTGATTCTTAATTTAGGACTTGAAATTAATGTTTAGTTTAGGACTTAAAATTAATTATTAATGTTGATTTAGTATTTGAAATTAATGTTTAGTTTAGGACTTGAAATTAATTGTTAATGTTGATTGGGTGATGTTAGCTCGGATTGAAATTAATAGGTATTGTTAATATTGATTGAATCTTATTGTTTAAAGAATAAAATTAATTTGACATTATATATATTGTTTCAATATTTTTATTTAGGTTAGAAGTTGTTAATGTTGAATTAATTGAGTTGATAAATTAGGAGTATGGGATACACATTTGTTGGTTTGTTGTTGCTGTTGGATTATATTAGACGGGATATGGAAGTTGACTGTTTAATTTTCTTAAAATCCTTAATCTAATTCACACTAATAAATCCTTAAATAATTATATTGTATTAATTTGTTGGGTTGGTTACTTTTGGAAGTGGCACGACCACTGGATTATTGTCAAAATGGGGGGAGGGGGAGTTTTCAACTTTTTTTCTAAAATTACTTCGTGTCACGACCCGTTCGAGAGTGGAACGACAATGGACTTATGATAATTAAATGAAACATACTTGAAATTACATATAGTGCGCATAGATACTAGCCTTCTAGTTCTTATGCATATGCATTCAATATCCCTTAGACCCGTTCGAGAGTCATTACCCCTGTAATGAGATCTCTCGAATTGTCCTGTTTGGACAGTTTGGGACTGCATAGTTTCTATATAATAATATTCTTAGTGGCTCAAACTTGTTACTATTGGAGGAAGTTCTGCAGTCGTATCTTAATGTTCTCTGGGTACATACTAGATGATGCGATGTTATTGATAAATTGAAATAACACTCTCACTTGCGAATCTACTTCGTGTACTTGGAGAACTATGGGGATATATTATCGAATCTTTCTCAAATCGTAACAATGTGCATGAGTTGTTAAGTATATTACAGAAATATGCGGTCTTAAATGGGATAGGACCACTCACCCTTTAGAGGAGATGGAGGAAATAGGAATTAATATTATAAATTGAAATTGAATTTGAAATTTAACAATCCAATATAAATAAGACATAATTAAATGAAACATACTATAAATCTAAATTTTGTTTATACTAATCCACAAATATACACTTCTTACCTTTAATAGGTGATTGCTTATAGTAGATGTGATGGGATATCCTAAATAAAAAGAGTGGATGGGTGAGATAAATAGATTGGGGGATGTATTTCGCAGAGGTGCTAATGAATTTGTGAAATACGCAAAGAGATGTCATAATGATGAAGTGTTTTCGTATCTGTGTGCTAGGTGTGAGAATGGTAAGGTGTTTGGGTGGAAAACAGTTGAACTACATTTGTTAAGATGGGGTATGAAAGATAACTATCGATTTTGGAGTTTTCACGGGGAATTGAAAGTTCCTTTTCTCCCCGAGCAACCTTCCCAACAACTATCAACAAACATGATAGATGTAGAAAGGGATGGCATAGATCGTAATATGTTAGAGGATTTAGTTGATGGCGCGTATGGAGTTCATGAAGTGAAAGAAAATGATGTCACTGACGATGTATAAGGTTCAGCTCATGAAGATATCATGGTAAACCTTGACGATTACTACCAAAGTTTAAAATTTAAGGCGACCCAGCCGTTATACTCTGGCTGAGAGAAAGATCAAACAATTGTACAGTCCATGGTTGGTTTGTGTAGTTTGAAGACCCAATATGGTTTGTCTGGAAATAGTGTGACATAAACTCTGAATTGGGTGAAGGGCTTGCTACCCAAGGAGGATACGATTCCACATAGTTATCCTGTTATGAAGAACAGTTTGAAAGGTTTGGGAATGAAGTATAAATAAATTCATTCTTGTGTGTATGACTGCATACTATACCGAAAGGAGTATGAAAATCTGGATCGGTGTTCGGTATGCGATGAACCTAGATATGTCCAATCTACTGGAAAGAAAGGCACAAGCTCAAAAGTGCCTCAAAAAGTGTTGAAATATTTTCCCGTTGGGACTAGATTAAAGAAATTTTCACAGTACCATGGATAGTGGAGGTAATGACTTGGCATGCTAGGGCAGAAATAGGGAATAATCTCATGCGTCATCCTATTGATTGTACAGCTTGGAGGAGGATGAGTTATGAGTATCCCGATTTTGCTCGAGAACAGTGTAACATTCGTTTGGCTATATCAACAAATGGTTTCAGTCCATTTGGAAATCTAAGCACCAATCAGAGTGTATGGCCATTGATCCTAGACCCACTCAACCTCCCTCCTTCACAGTGTATGAGACTTAAATTTTCGATGTTGTCTTTGTTAATACCTGGGCCAAAGGTACCAAGTTATGACATTGATGTTGATTAGGCATAAATTCTTCCTAATTTATCCCTTAATTTGGGTACTTTTAGCACCTCGAACAACGTAATCGAGTTGACTTTATCTCATAATCTTGCTACTGACTAATCCTAATGAGTACACCGAGTTTCTGGTATTTCGTACTGATTTTACAGGTATTTGATGTCAAGAAACGAAAGAAGGAAATCAGAAGAATCAAGAAAGAAAAGAAGGAAAGTCAAAAGGGCAAAAGTTTAATTTCCACCCGGAATTCGGATGAGGTACCTAAAGAGAAGTTGAAGATATCACATTCATGAGCACGTAGGAAGAAACGGAAACTCAATCGGAGTCCCGGAACAAAATATATGAGCAGTCAAAGTTGAGCAAAAAAGTCAAATAGGCAGACCGATCCGCCCCTACCCCGGATCGGTCCGCTGTGCAAACTCCAGTAGACCTCGGATCGAAAGCAAATCGAAGAAGGTAGACATTAAAAGAATCGATCCGCCACCGGATCGGTCCGCCCCAAAATAAAAAGAACCGATTCGCTTTAGAGGCAGACCGGTCCGCCTAAGGCCCGGACTGGTCCGGGTATCGAGATTTGCAAATCTGATCTTCTCCTAAAAGAGTCCTAGTGCAGCTGAAATTCCTGAATTCTTGGAGGGTATAAAAATCCGTTTTCTTATTATTATTTGGACGGAGAATTTTAGTTAATTTTCCTCTCTTTTTCCAAAAACCCTAGTTTAAATACAATTTCCAGTTTAATTCCAAGATTGAAGCTTTATTCAGAATTTATTTGATTACCAATTTTATTCATTGCTGTTGTTACTGCTTTGGTAAAAATTAGTGAGTAATTCCCTCTTTTCAATTCTATTCTACATCAATTCACAATTTTTCTTTAGATTAATCATGAATTCCTGCACATTAAAGACTGTTTTCATTACTTTCAGCATGTTAGGCTAGATTTTCTAAGGCCGGGATACATGAGCCCAGCCTGATGTGTTAATTACACGTTTATAACATTAATCCTCTGAATTTAGTGATTGATTACGACCGTATCGCATAGCAACATAACAATTGTAGGTCTTTATATCTCGTTTGCCTCTGGGTAACCGTGATGATTTAGAATGCAATTCGAGTGTTACTATTACGATACCAATTTACTCGTCCTCAGATTAAGTATGACGCGGGCTTGAACCTCGTATACATAATGCTTGGGAGTACTAAATTCCGGTTCAAATTTAATCAGTTAAATTTATGATTAATATTATAACTGCGATTCACTAGGGTTGGGGGATTGTATTCCCGGCCTATTTTTCCCATCACTTAGTTAAAAGTTTCAAATCATATTTTAGGTAGTTTAGTGTATTTGCATCTTGTTATAATTTCATACTTGCATTTAGTTATAATCATTCCCAAAATCAAATCATTTTCCCTTTGTTTTTAGAGTCAAGGTTAGGATTCCTTCGTCTTTTCCCGTCGTTACAACTTCGTTGTCCTTTTTCCCTGAGGATCGGTACCCGACTTGTCGGATTATTACTTGAGCGACAGGCTTGCACTTGAGCCTAGAGAGTACGCACTTCTGAGACACATTCTGAGTCGCGTCATATGTCTACCTGGATCCTTTGGTATAAGAATTAAATGAGTTGTGGGAAGAGGGTGTGAAAGCATTTGACTCTTTTAAAAAAGAAGAGTTTACGCTAAAAGCTATGTTGATGTGGGCAATTCATGATTTTCCAGCTTATGGGACATTATCCGGTTGTGTAGTACATAGTTATTTGGGGTGTCCTATTTGTGGTGAGGAGACTGAATCTCTTCGTCTCACCACTAGCTCAAAAAATGTATACTATTTCTATAGGAGGTTTTTACCTCTCGCTCATAGTTTCAGATTTGAGGAAGGTTCCAATTTTTTATCGGGCAGGGTTGAACATAGGCTACCGCAGAGAAAACTTTCAGGTTCAGAAATTGAAAGTAAATCTTCTGATTGTGTCCCTAATATGCTAGGTAAGAATACTAAATTTAATAATGTCAAGCATAAGAAGACCCTAACTGGGAATGAAAGTGAGACAAGAAAGGCATGGTCTAGGAGGTCAATTTTATTTGACTTGCCTTATTGGAAGAATAACCCGGTGCACCATGTATTGGATGTGATGCACGTAGATAAGAACATGGTTGAACATATTGTGGGCACATGCCTTGGGGGGAGTCATTCGAAGGATGGAGAAAATGCACGAAAAGACCTTAAATCGTTGAAACGTAAGCCACAACTATGGTTAAAAGAAGATAGCAGGGGAAGGACAATAATTTCCCCTGGTGCATTTACTTTGACGAGTGGGGAAAGGAAAGTGCTTTTAGACACAATATATAATTTGAAGGTTCCATCTAATTTTTCGTCCAACTTGCAAAGGATTGTTAATTATGCTACCTATGATTTACAGAAGTGTAAGTCCCACGATTGGCATATGATCATAAAATTGGTTCCTCTGTTGTTTAATCATTGTTTCTGCAAGCATAAGGATTTGTGGAGGGATATTATGCAAATTAATATCTGTTTCTCACTTTTGTGTGAGGAGGTAGTCAATCGAGAACACATAGTGGCCGCAAAATTAGCGATGACCCAAGCGATTTGTGTGTTAGATAAGTACTTTCCCCCATCATTCTTTGACATAAGTGTTCACTTGTTGGTACACCTATGCAACGAGGAACTTCTTTGCGATCCAGTTAGATATCGGTGGATGTATCCGTTTGAAAGATTGATGAAAGTTTTCAAAGATTACGTCAAGAATACACGATACATTACATGATCAATTGCAGAGGAATACATCACCGTGGAGTCATCAATCTATACTTGGGAATATATGCTTGAGTCGACTAGTGTTAATGAAAATTGTGAGTTCGTCGATGAGGGTGGTCATGTGATGGGAAAATGAGTAAAATTAACGAGTTTGCAACATGAACAAGTAGCTCGTTATCTATTTGACACACATGAAGATGTCGAAGAATGGAAAAAGTAAGTTTAAATTATTTTAAGTTTTACATTATTTTAGATTATTTTATACATGATTAATTTTGTAATATGTTCGTCACATTAATTTTATGCAGAAAATATGAAGCCTACGAGAACAATAAAAGATGAAAAACAATGGCACAATCAAACAACGAATTTAGCCTGTGATTGTCACACGAGGTAATTATAATGAAAATGATTGTTATTAAATGTGACATTACAATAAAACTTTACAACTAACCTAATTAATTTATCTATATTCTCAGCTCTTAAAAATGGGTGATGCGACATCAAGGCTTGCTCGTCTAGCTACTAGACCCTTGTTCATGGCATAAGAGTATAAAAAGTATCGATTGAACGGTTACGTATTTGGTGCAAGGGTGTACAAGAAAAGTACAAATGTACAGAACTCTGGCATTTCATACAAGGCTCTTACTTTCTTTTGAGCGAGCGCAAAATATAAGAACCTCGTTGACGCTGAAATTACTTACTATGGTGTAATTCAAAATATATTTGAATTGATTTATGTAAGCTTCAAAGAGGTTGTATTTTATTGTCATTGGGTAAGAGTTGAGGATAAAAATGTTTGTAAAGTTGATCCCGACACCAATTTGATCATGGTTAACTTGTCCAAGTTGAAGAGCAGCGAACACGTGAGCAATGAGCCATTTGTTTGTGCATTTCAAAAGGTCAAGCAAGTGTTTTACTCGGAATATATCAACAACGAGTCACGGCCAATCATCCTACATGCGCCAAAGCGTCTAAACAATAGTGTGGATGACTTGCTGCTCCTACCGAATATCAATCCATTTTTTATGATAACCCGAATTTTAAACATTTTTTTAGATTTGTAATAAGTATTCCAATTATCGGACAATAGTTTATTTCTTTTAATTCATTTGTACTTGATCAGTTTAGTGCATGTAATAGTTAGATTTAATTTTTAAGCATTATTCTAGTGTTTTATTATTATCGGACATCAGGTTAGTGCTTTTAATTCATTTGTACTTGATCATTTTCTCTATTTCTCTTTTTCCTTTGGATATATATGTGGGTGGGGGTGGGGGAGTTTTCAAATTTTTTCTAAAATTACTTCATGTCACGACCCATTCGAGAATGGCACGACCACAGAAAATGTTTGTATGTCTTCTTCAGGTGTCTGTGTGCAGGTGTGTGTGTTTGTGTGCAGGTGTGTTTGTATTCTTCTAATTCATTTGGATTTTTACTAATAACAATCATTTTCACAGAAAATGTCTCCTTCAGGGAGTAAGGCAAGGATGATGTCTTCTTCAGGGTTCGACGGTAGCGGAGGCGACGAGGGCTCATCGGCCCCTAGGCTCCCCAAATGGGGAAAATTAGGAATGATCGCTGAGAACAAGACGGACATATTAGCTAGATCCCTCGAGCTGGTGAAGACGATTATTAGCCTGGGGTATACCAGTTGATGGGACGTGACAAATGAGCTCAAGTTAGCTAGTTGGGCAGCACTACAGGTAATGTATATATATTTATATTTATATTTATATTTATATTTATATTTGTATTTGTATTATATTAATATTTATATTTTAATTTATATTTATATTTATATTTATATTTATTCGCAACTAACACCTACTTTGTTTTTGTTTTGTATTTGTTTGACAGGAACAATTCATCCTGCCCCCAGAACTTTGCGATTCTGTGTTGGAGCAGTTGAGGGAGCAACATAAGACATGGAAGAATAATTTGTACGCCCGGTACTTTGGGAAGACCCGAGAATCCATTCTCAGACTGCGTGAGACCATCCCGTCGAAGGATCTGATCACATTGGCAAACTGGCAAAAGTTCATTGACAATGAGATCGATGAGCGACAATTGGCATCTCACCAATAGGGGGGGGAAAACTGGGCGAAAAAGGATGGACATGCATTAATCTGGTCGGACGTCTTACGTCGAGGTGGAGCACGGGATGGTAAGTTTTTATTTTTATATAATTATAAAAATTTGTTATTCTGCATTATTATACTTTGCGTTACTTACTAATTTTGCAATATTTTATTTCAGGAGACGGGGAGTAGCCCTGGGGGTCGACCACATAGGTTCGATGCCTATGTGGAAATTCAAACGAAGAAGGGCAAGGATAAGGAGGTGTCCTCGAGCGTCGCGGACACGATTGTAAGTAATCCGACACTTTAATTTTTATGAATTACATTATAATTTTTAATTTACTTATTTAACTAATCGTGTGCTTTTTATCGTTTCAGGCAAATCTTGAGGAAGTGCATGAGTCGCAGTCTGATGCCGACAAGGCATCTTTGTCCATGGATGCACTTAGCCAAGTGCTTAGTGTTGATCGCAAAGGGAGGACTAGGGGGTGAGCTCGCGGGTGGGCAAATCTAGGATCATCAGAATGGAGACGAGCAACACCAGGTTGGCTCGTCAGGTGGACACGTATGATGCAAAACTATCAAGGTTGGAAGCGATGATCCTAGATATGTACGCATTCATGAAGCGTCAGTTGGTCGGAAAGGGAAGGGAAGGGGCAAGGGGAAGGAGAAGGTGGTGGAGGAGGAGGAGGATGTGGACAACGCTTTTTCATCGTCGATACGCGCGGACTCAATGCTTGATGATCCAGTCCCCTACTTGGCTCCCGTCTAGTGGACTATGTCAATAATCGGTTGGTCGAGTGTGTTTTTACGTGACATATATGATGGCTAGCGGATAGCGAGGGGTTGAGGGACCCAAATACCTTCCCAAGTATGCTGGTTCATGGACGTATCCTTCAAAACATTGAGGCCAAGGTGCTCGGCACGCATGTGATAACTACGAAGGAGAACTCCGCATTGGGGTTGCACGAACAATGTGGCATGATGCATATTGAGGGGTGTCTCAATGCGTATATCCTGTGGCCTTCCTTCCTCCTCGAACCTATCCCAGACACTATGGCGTGACATTATTTGTATTTATTTTTATTTGGACACTTGCATTATATTTGAATTGTATTGAGTTGTTATATATTCATTTGGATATGGATTGTATTATTTTTTTATTTGGATAATGAATTATATATGGAATGATTTGGTGCATTATTTCTATTTTATTTTGATATATGTTGTTTGAACGGGTACAATTTTGCTATAACAGGTAAAAATATACTGTTGGACAGTGGCAGTGGCCAAACTGTACTGCAATATTTTTTTAAATTTTGTCCAGATTTGTCACGGTCAATAATCATGACAATTTTTTAAAGTGTGTCATTGGTTTGTCACGGTCTTTAACCGTGACAAAACTTGTCAAGCTCAAAGACTGTGATAGGACCGTGAGGTCTAACGAAGTTATCACGATCAATGACCGTGACAAGTCCCTGACAACAAAAGTTATCACCCCCAGACTTGTCACGGTCATTGACCTTGATAAGTTGGACTTGTCACCGTCAATGATCGTGACAATTCAGTAATTTTGGTGAAGTGCACGCTACTATATTTCCAATGATATATATTCCTTCATATTATTATTGAGTCATTCATTTAAGTTTCTTCACTTATTTTACTTTTAGATATGCACAATTTATCGGTTCTACTATCACACGTAAGTACATAAATCACACTTGTAAATATTTATCACACATATAATACATACAACTAAAGAATCCCCCTAATAACACCCGTGATGCTGGCATACTCTGTTATCATGTCCAGGTACCTCTCGTACCAAATCAAGGACTATCGATTAAGAATGTATCCTCGAACCCAAAATCAACTACACACAATGGAGGTGAATATAGTTCTAAGCCTTTAGGCTACACACATACTTAACATACCCAATGACCTGCCAGTCACACTAATACACTGCACATAGTAAGCCACCAAAAGTTCTATGTTTTGGGGCACACATCCAGACCTCACTGGAATCATCAAGGTGGGATTGCCATCTATGCAGAACCTCTCGTTATAGCATGCAGTGTAGGTATGTTCACACACATAATCAAGTTATAACAATAGGTATTCACACAACCTATATATATATATATATATATATATATATATATATATATATATATATATATATATATATATATATTATTCAGTAGGTATACACACAACCCATCATACCAACCCATGCGTAGTATATATAGCTCATATACTCAACGTACTCATTATAATCTCTTTCCATATATTCTTGAGTATCACTCGCTACCCAAACGGTCCTAGTTACCCCTTAATTAATATCAGTAGTTAATATCTCTCTATCCTACTGGTTTTCAACTTGGATTTGCTCACACCCCCCCTAACCCGTTTCGAATCTCGAAACTCCTTAAATTTCATATTATGCCCAAAGGATACTAGCCTTAATTCTCCCCTTTTAGCTAAGCCTAAGCTTTATCATAGGCCTAAAATTCCCTATATCCCTCACTATAGTTTAAGAATAACTCCAAAGTCTCTTGATCAATTATTCACAAATTCGAGGCATAAACAAAAGAAATAGGGAAAATCTAGGTAACTGAATCGATTCGGTGAAGAGGCCAAATAGATTCGCCTACCGAATTGATTTGCTCTTTGAGCCGAATTGATTCGAAATGCTATAGGTTGTCTTCTCCAGTATGATGTTACGTTTTTCACCATTTTTACTCATCATAACTCTCCTATATCACATCCAAACTCCATCATGCTTCAACCCAACATCAAATAATGGTATATAAATAATTTCTAACGTGAATAACACATTAAATACATTCTAAATCTACCGAAGGATAGAGTAAAACCCAAATTTATACTAAAACCCTAGTTTATGTGTTCTTCATTCATAATCAATAATTTACCCAGATTTCTCCCATAATAATATCTACAAATAATCTAATTTGTGTCCTCTACATTTATGGATTCATTCCACATGTAATCTTATCCCATGTCATGAGTTTTATTTATTAAATCCCAAGAATATCATTAATTATCATCAAATTGAAAACCCTACACTACATGGGTATTATAACTCATTAAAAACATGCGAGATAAAGGCTTGCCTTATCAAGTGTAGGTCTAATTTCATGTTGAGTGTGATGAGGATGCCTTCCCTTCCTCCCGGTCATAATTCTGGAAATTTTGGTGAAGAGAAAAGATGTTGCACCTCCAAGAACTCTCTTTTCTTCTCTCCTATAGCCTCTCCTTTCTCAAGATTGTTATAACCCTAATCCCACACTCCCATGGGCTGATATACTCCTTCAATTTTCGAAGTTATCTCTACCACAAACTCCCGAATGGTTGAAACGCCCTCTCATGGTGCTGGTTTGGTTTAAAATCGTCCTGGGACCCAAATACTACCCCTGGGTATAATATTCTAACTATTTTGACCCTTTCAAAATCAATCGTGACTTTGAAATCACCATCCGATTCACTCTAGAATAATTTCCTATCTCGACCTCATATAGTCTACACCCGACACCCGGTGTAGATATAACACTATTACGTCGTTGTCAATTGCTATAACGTAAAAATAATTCTTTACGATTCACTTAGTAATTATATTCAATAAACATTAATCATTTTCTATCCGACTAATATTTTAATCAACACGTAATATTTTATTCCATTAAATTACGTCACTTCTTTGATTTAAAATTAATCGAATTAATTAAATTTTAAATACTCATAAATACGTGGTGCTATAAGAATTTTATCTATAGCTTTGGCCTCGTCTTATTATATTTGTACTTACTCAAGTCTTCCTTTTATGCAAATCGTCCAGATGATATTTCTGACCATCTTTGGGAGATGGTTGTACCTTTCGCCGCCAATCTTTTGAGTAAATTGGCATCCCAAAAGGCTGACAAGCATAAGAAGACCACCGTCGGTGGTCTCGGCCAGACCGAGGGTGGTTAAAAAGGAAAGAGATGGCCGGTGGCCATACTAACCCTCCTCCCCCCAAAAGAAGACCACAAGAAGAATGGAGGAGGTTAGGGATAATGTCGTTGCTATCCCTATTTGTTCAAACTCAATTTTGGTCGACAAATTATCCTTGTTATCTCTCAGCCTGAATTCTTTTATTGGAGATTCGTCTAGGGACAAGTCTAGTGTCGGCTCTTGGATGCCCCAATCTGATAAATGATTCGTTGATTCCTTAGAGTTGGAGCGTCTGGCAAGTTTTTGTGTTCATAAGGTCGTGGAGGTATCTATATTTGCTTTTATCAGTTATTTTTGTCAGTCATTTTCAGCCTATGTAATCTCATACTGACCATTTTACTTTTGTCTTGTAGCATCTTCTTTCCATCCACCAATTGGCCAAATGGGTTCAATCCAATAAATCCAAGATTGACAAGGTCGATGCTATTGTCAAGGCCAAGAAATCAGCAGCCAAGGAAGCTTGAAGAAGAAGGATAATGATTATAAGGCCAAGGTTGACGAGATAGAGAAAAATAATCGAGACGACCTTACCGCTAAGGGCAAGGATTACGACGACACAAAGAATGAGATGATAAAAAAAGTATGAGGTCGAGATGGAGGTTGCAATAGAGGCATCTAAGCAGAAGGCTATGGAAGACTTTAAAGCCTCTAAGGAGTTTGTCGGTTATAGCCTCTAATTTCTGGACAAGGGAGCCCAAACTGCCCTTAGGTGGGAAACCCTAATATTTCCTGAGGTTTTGGCCTTAGCCAGCAAGCTACTGGAATTTGATTTCAAGGATACTCTAGTAGGGATGGCTTTAGCTAAGGTCGAAGCTGAACTCCTTACTGCAGAGTATTCGGTGGATAAGACGACTATGAACAAAGATAGTGTGATTGCTGATGAGCCCAGACTCGGCCAACTGATTATGGAACCATTATCGGACAGAGCGAGAGACGTGCTTCAAGAAATATCTTGTCTTGTTTATTTTATAGGGCGGCCGTATGTGGCCTTTATGCCTTTTTTCATGTAATTAATGTTAATATGTGTAACATCATCTTTGAACAGTGTCTGTAATTTTCTAAACAATATTTTGTTTGATGTTCATTTGCTATGTGAACAATTGAATATGATGAATGGAAATTATCTTGTTTGAATGAAAATTCTCTTGTAACTGCAATTTTCATATCTGATTGCTTTGTGATTTTCATCTGTACGACTGTTAAGTCTACTCTCGTCTCAGCCTAGAGAGATAACAAAATTAATGATTTTTAATTAGAGACCACCAAATTAATGATGTTATTCTTAAGTCTACTCTCGTCTCAGCCAAGAGAGATAACCAAATTAATGATTTTTAATTAGAGACCACCAAATTGATGATGTTATTCTTAAGTCTCCACTAGTCATTTTTGGAAGTGTATGGACGAGTTATCTCTTCATACACTCTCATCTTCACTGGGGGAGAGACTAAATTTAAATCCACCAAGTCAATGATTTTTTTAAACAACCATAGTCAAATTATTTCTAATAGAATTTTTGTGCTCTTCACCACCTTAGTGATGTTGACACGCCATTACCCCCTCTCGGTGTTATTAAAAGCTCATGAACGAGATGAATCCCACAAGGTTTCTCGTATCATCGAAAGTGAGTCAAGACTAAATTCACCATTTAAATTTTGTTATTTAGCTTAGAGCAATTAAAACCATACATTAGAATAACACACAAAAAGATACGAGGAAACACTTGTTCTTTCATTTATTACTTTGAGATATTCTAAATACAAAGAGAATGACATATAACTGATGTACAAGCCTATTGATAATGCTTATTTAAGTGATCTGCATTCCATGGATTGGAGAAAGGTTCTACCTCTAGGTTCTCAAGCATGTAGGTCTTAGGGACGACCTCTTCAGTGACTTTGTATGGGCCATGCCAGTTCGGATGCAGCTTTTTTGGCTTCTGCCAATACTTTTTTAACACTAGATCTCCTACAGCTATCGAAGTTATTCTGACCCTCTTGTAATAGAATTCGACTGCCCTTTGTTGATATGCCACTTTTATGACCTCGGGGTCTTCTCTTCTTTCTTCTATCAAGTCTAAGTCCATTTTTCTTTCTTCATTGTTGGTCT
This sequence comes from Sambucus nigra, assembly GCA_949130495.1. Lineage (NCBI taxonomy): Eukaryota > Viridiplantae > Streptophyta > Magnoliopsida > Dipsacales > Adoxaceae > Sambucus > Sambucus nigra. The sequence continues at coordinate 439,820,721 of OX422215.1, forward strand.
CAAGGTTATAAGTCTGAACTCTGTGACTGGGTAAGCTGAGTTCAGTTGGGATTACTGTCTCTGACCCATAGGCCAGTATAAAGGGTGTCTCCCCTGTAGGTGTCCTCTCTATCATCCTGTAAGCCCATAGGACTTCATGTAGCTCGTTTATCTAAAGACCCTTAGCATATTCAAACATTTTCTTAATGTAGTCCAGTATCATCATGTTGGTTACCTCGGTTTGGCCGATGGCTTGGGGTTAGCCCATTATTGAGTAAAACTATTTGATGTCGACCCTTTTGCAATAAGCCTCCAAGGACTTATTTTTGAACTGATTTCCATTGTCATAAATCAAGGTGTGGGGTAGACCATATCTGCAGATTATGTTCCTCCAAATGAACTTGAAGGTCTTTGTCTCAATTATGGAAATCATGGCCTCAGCCTCCACCCACTTTCAAAAGTAGTCGATTACGATAATTAGATATCTGTAATTACATGTTGCCTTGGGTAAAGGCCTCACCAGGCTGATTCCCCACACCACGAACGATCAGGGGTTATAATAGATGAAAAATGTTAATGAGGCTGGTGGGGATGCAAGCATATCTCTGGAACTTATCGTATTTCTTTACATGGTCAGCCACATCCTTGGCGAGGGTCGGACACTAGTAGCCTTGCATCACAATCATTTTTTCCATAGATCGTCCCCTAATGTGACTTAATCATGACCCCTAATGAACATCTCGCAAGACGTATTCTACCTCAGTGGGGTGAACACATCGGAGTAAAGGGAGCAAAAATCCCTTTTTGTATAGGATGCCCCCTATATTGGTGAACTTCGCAGCTCTATATTAAAACTTTTTCCTCTCGGACTTTGTTTCTAGGAGCCCCCCATATCTGATATAACTGATGAGAGGATCCATCCATGAAGCTTCGAGGTTCAAATTCAGGCAAAATTCAACCCTACTATCATCTTCATTAATGCTTGGCTTGTATAGGAACGCTATTGGGACAGTCCTCCTAATTTTTGTCTTAGTCGTAGAGGCTAAACTTGCTAACTCATAGGCTCGGCCATTCTTCAGTCGAGGTATTCTCTTCACCTTCACTTATTTCAAGCTGGTCAAGACCTTCTTCACCCTTGCCAAATACTTAGCCACTGTCTCATCTTTGTCTTCATAAATCCCCAGATTTTGGTTCACCACTAACTGAGAATCGCTATGTACTATCATATGGCCGACGTTCAAAACTTTGTCCAAGGATATGCCAACAAACAAAGCCTCATACTCAGATTCATTATTTTAAGCTTTGAAATTGAATCTCAGTGCATATTTAATATCGGTCCTGTATGAAGCCGATAATATGAGTCCTGCCCCACTACCACTTTCGCAAGAGGAGCCATCTATAAACAAACTCCAAACTGGGTTGTCATCTGAAAAAGGACCTTCATCTAATGCCCCATTTCTTAACAAAACATCTTTTTCAGTAAGGTCGGCTATCGGACCATCCGCCATGTCCAAACCCAGGGTTATCTTCTCAGGCAATACTGTAATTTTATCTTTTTTATCATCGACTTCAGTCCAAGTGAACTCTGCTACAAAATTAGTTAATTCTTGCCCCTTAATTGTAGTCCTTAGCTGATATATGATGTCGAACTCCACTAACTTAATTGACTAAGCCATCAACCTATCCAATTTCTCGGGTTTATGGATGACTTGCCTTAAATGAGTGTCGATGAGTACAACTATAATATGGAACTGGAAATAGGGCTTCATCTTCTGGAGGCATCGATCAACACATATGCCTATTTTTCCATCCTTGGGTACTTTAGCTCGGCCCCTTGAAGATCCTTTTTGTTGAAGTATACATGCTTTTTAACTCATTCATCATCTTGGACGATAGTTTCACTTATGGCCGATTTAGACACTACTAGATAAAGGAACAATCTCTCACCTTAAATGTCGAGATAAAAGCATTAGGGATCCCAAATGAGCTTTAAGCTCTTGAAAAGGTTTTTCACACTCCTCATCCCAGGCAAATGCTTTTCTCAAAATTTTAAAGAAGGGAAAACACTTATCTGTGGACCTAAAAACAAAGAGGTTAAGAACAGCGACTCATCGTGTTAATCGCTACACGTCTTTTATCATCTTTGGCATCTTTATCTCTATCAACTCCCTGATTTTCTATGGGTTTCCTCAATCCTTCTTTGATTAAATATGAAGCCGATGAATTTTCTAGCACCAATGCCAAATACACACTTAGTCGGATTCAACTTCATCTTGTAAAGATCCACGGTTTCGAATGTCCTCTTAAGGTCGGCCACATGGTCCTTGATCTTGAGGCTCTTCATTAACATATCATCAATATAAACCTCCATAGTTTTACTAATCTGGTCTTTGAGCATTTTATTGACCAACCTCTGGTAGGTTTCCCCTGCATTCTTAAGGTTGAATGTCATGACTTTATAGAAGTAGGTTCCTTTGATAGGGATAAAGGAAGTCTTATCTGCGTCGGCTTTATCCATGAAGATCTGGTTGTACCCTGCGTATGCGTCCATAAAACTCATCAGCTTGTGCCTAGTTGTGGCATCCATCATTTAATCTATGCGAGGCAAAGGAAAACTATATTTGGGGAAATATTTATTCAAACTAGTGAAGTTCACACACATCCTCCCCTTTTCATTGGCTTTTGGCACATTCATAACATTAGATAGCCAATCCGGGTAATGCACTTCACGAATAAATTCAGCCGACTAAAGCTTTTTACCTCTTCCTGAATGACTTCGTACCTATCTCTAACATATGTCCTCCTCCTCTGTTTTGCTGGTTTGGCATCTTTGTCAATGTTTAGCGGATGGTAGATAACTTCGAGCTCTATTCCTAGCATATCTCCCTGGCTCCATGCGAAGATGTTTGGCCTCTTCCTCAACAGCTCTTTCAACTTTTACTTCACCTCCTTTTTCAATGATGAGCTGATTTGGATGGTTTTTTTCGGATCTTCCTCATTGAGGACGATGGATTCTACCTCCTCTGTGGCCTCACCCTTCTTCAGTTTCCTTTCATCCCTGGGGTCAAGAGTGTTAATATTGTAGGAGGTTGTGAGTTTTTTGTAGGCCTATTTTCGTTCCATCGAGCTGAAATAACACACCCTGACCTCTACTTGGTCACCTCGGACTTCCCCTACCCTATAAGGGGTTAGAAATTTTACCATTTGGTGAATGATGGAGGACGATGCTTCAAACTCTTTGAGTGCTACTCTATCGATGATGGTATTGTAGGCTAATAAGATATTCTCATCAATCACAAAAAAGCTAAATTTCTTTGTTAGGTACCTCGGCTAGGTGCCCATGCAAACATCCATCTCGAACACCCCAAGTGGGTAAACATTTTCTCTACTAAACCCTATCAAGGGTTGATGATAAGGAACCACCCTCTTCTTACTGATCTTTATCCCCTTAAAGCAATCCCAAAACATGACGTCGCCATCCACCAATATTCTAAACACATCATACCCATGTACCTTGGTGTTTATGACCAAAGGGTCATCATGGGGGGATAAGATGCTCTTGAAGTCCATCCCTGAGAAGCCAAAAACCAATATGTCCATGTCTACCTTCGTTATCTTCCTTAACTTTGGCTCTCAGGCAGTCGATTTCACTTCTATTCGTTTGGGCACTGACTTTACTTCTACGATGTGCGCCTTATGGTCGGTCGACTCTGTCCCTCTGTCGACCATCCCCCCACTGATTATTTTCACATCGAATGAGATCATGTACACATATCCCTTAGGCTCAGAGATCTTCAATGGGAGATCTTAATCATCCTCATCGCTATCAGACTGATTATTTTTCTTTTTGGCCAGAGGCTGTCGTCTCAGCCTCTCATCTCTTGGTTCATCGTGCTTCTTTCAAGAATCATCTTTAGAACCGCTTCAGTCAACATATTTTTAGAGCTTCCCTTGCTTCAACATTTTCTCTATATTGTCTTTAAATGCAAATTAGTTATTTGTCCTAAGCTCGTGGTCTTGGTGGAACTTGCACCACTTATTTTTGTCCCTCTTGTGGGGAGGAAAGTAAAGATTTTCAGGCCACTTAAGAGCCCTTTCGTCTTTAATTTTAATCAAGATTAGGTTAGGATTTACTATTAAAGGAGTGTGTCTGGAAAATTTCTCCTCAGATGATTGCTTATTCCCATCTTTTCCCTTTTCTTTCTGAGATTTACTCCCACTGGATTCCTTCTCGTTCTCTCATTTAGCCTCCATGGCATCCTCTACGTTCATGACTCTCCCTGTTGTAGCCAAAAGTTCTTCCACGGACTTGGGAGGATCCTCGGATATATTCCATAGTAGCTTACCTTTCTTTAGTCCAGTGATGAGGGTAGTCATGGCAATATTTTCTTCTTAAACCTCCACCTCAAGCTTCTACTTATTCAATCGCACAATATAGTCTCTCAGTGATTCATTCTCCTCTTGTTTCACATATAAGAAATGCGTCACCTTCTTTTGGGGCTTTATGTCAAAGAAAAAGTTATGAATGAACTTCTCAGCCAACTGTTTGAAGTTCGCTATGGATTTCGTAGGAAGTTAAGTCTACCATATATGAGTTGCCATAGTGAGAGTTCCGGAGAAATCTCGACATCTCATCTCGTCTGAGATAGAGTAGATGTCATCCGCATACTGATACATCTTAATGTACTGTATTGAATTCGTACTCCCATCATACTTGGAAGTGATAGTTAGAGGTTTAAACTTGGATGGATAGGAAATCTCACAAGCCTTGTTACGAAGGGAGACCCTTCCACATACCCCCTTTGGATGGGGTCTCGGATTATCAGAAGTTCGTTGATATTATCTTCCAATCTTTGGATTAAACTGTTCCATGGTTTCTCAATTGCCATGGTATTATCTCCTCCTCCTCCTTCTTTGTCAGTTGGGTTAGGAAGAGGCTCTCGACCAATAATCCTATGTCGATTATCTACTTCCCTTTATTCCCTCTCTCGGCCTTGTTGGGGTTGACGATATATACATCCTCCATTCCCTCTAGAGGTCGCAATGCTGTGGGACAGTCAGCCTCATAGGTCTCCTACATGTCTGAAACGATCAAAAGTTGACCCTCTGCCTAGTTTATCGAATGTTAAAGCTCTAGGTCGTCCTTTTATGTCGACCTAACACTTTTTTCCCTGTAAGTTGGTGCTAGGCGAACCGAGTTATACAGTTCCCAACAGTCGTCCTCATCATAATCAAGGTCGTCTAAACCTTCCTGCACTTATTTTCCCAAGTGGAGTCTCCAAGGATCAGCCACGTCTCTTCGCCTCTGGTGGCATTGTGCAGCCTTGTGTAGGGTCGGGGGTGGTCCCCCTATCACCGAATCCACGCCATCACTGGAGATCAGAGTGATCATCTCCGCTACAGTGCCTGGAGTCCTAGCCATCATAGACTAGCTAAAGAAAATGAACTGTTTCTACATCTTTTACTGGCTAGCCTCCAGCGAGCACAACGTCACTGCCACATTAGCCATTTCTGACTGAGGTGGCACTTGTATTGAGCTGGGGCCAACACCCGGTGGCTAATTTGAAGCCATATCTCCAGTGATAAGTAATTAAATAAGATGAGCTAAAAAACCTGGAAAAGATACCAAATCTCTTTTAATGGTGATTCAAGTCCAACAAAGGTGGAGTTAGATTACCACCAGTGGAAAACAGTAGGTTTTCAGGCCAAAATGATTAGGAGGAAGATGATGTCTCTTCCCACAGACGGCGCCAAAATGATGATGCTAAGAAATCACCATTTAAATTTGTATATACACCCCAAGCTCAAAAATAGCACAATAATGGAGATATGTAAACAGATATGAAAATAAGAGAAGGAGATGAGGGGAAGAGGAAGAACACACTCATATAAGTGGCTCGGCCATGGGCCTACTCCATTGTGCAGGTGCAGGTGTGTTTAAACACTATATAATGGAGCTCTAATGGATCAAGATTACAATTATAGCACTTTCTCTCTATACAGAAGGCTTAACAGAGTTTGGTTAGGGTATTTATTTTCATATACTTTTCATGGAGGAAGACGACAAGTATATATAGTGCTTGGGGTGCGCATTATACCCCCAAGCATCTAAGAAGCATGTTCATGGTGAAGCTTTCAATAGGGTATTAACACTTTTCCTGGTGCAAGTATGTTATGATAATGAAATATTCCCTCACTTGCTTATGGAGATCTTATTATAACTTCCTGCCCATGTGTACTAGTCACGCTGGAACCCTGTGTCACACGTGAGATATGTGTCATCATGAGAGGTCTTAGCCTGATCGAGACTATCACGTCTGACATCCTGGTGAGCTACTGTTGAGAAGGACTGAAGTATGATCTCGACTGTCTAGGTTATATCAAGTCCAGACGAGACTAGTGAGGCACTGATGGGCTAGCTGATAAGTCTCGACCTAAGAGACTAGTATGAGGCTGAGACTGTTGGTAAAGAGACGCTCTAAAGGAACCCATGACTACCTGACTTGATAGGCGAGTAATATTGACTCAGATAAGCTAAGGTCTGCATAAGATGAGGCTACACTTGGGTGTATCATTCATACATTCATTTGGGGGCGTGTCTTTCTAACGATGATTTTGTATCGAAATATGTGCCTTTCTAATTAATGACTTCCCTACCACCAGTTTGAGATGCACCTAAATCTTTAATATTTTCGAAACCAAGTCAGAGATTTTTTCCTTCTTCATTCAGTATAAATCTTCTTCTCTCCTATTCCTCATTTCCCTGTAAATTTTCTCTCCATTTTCTTATCATTTTTCTTTCTTGAGTTACAAAAATGATTTACCCAGTCAGTGAGAACTCCAATGATGAGTTTAGGAGTTTTTCTATACCTGAGTGGGTAAATATTTAGTTTGGGGAAAACCTTATTGATTAATATAATATTAAGGGTGGACATTGGATATTCACCTAATTTATTGTTGATGTCGGCATAACCTTTCCTTCGAACCAAACCTTCTTAAAGTTTTGTAAATATTTCAATATAGTCTATGCCCAATGTACCCCTAAACACTTTGAGGATGGAAATAAATGAGTTGTATCAAACTCAGTTAAGGATCCTAGAGATACAATTCTGCTACATGTGGGTACAAACGAAAAATAACACTATTTATCTGAAGGTGAGGAAGGAGGAGAGGGTGCTGGTTGTGAATTTTCCCGATTCTAATAAATATTATTTGTCTCATGTCTTCGTTGTTAAATAATGGGAACTCCCACCCATTCATGAGGGTGGTGAACCCTGCATGGGCTACAAGTGCCCCCTATGAGGATACGACATAGGTTGATTGTTGTTTTCAATTGTCCTCCATTTTGGTCGACCAAGTCTAGTATGATTGTTTACTGATGTTTTCCTTATTTGTTCTATCCAGATGCTTCTAGGAGGAAAGATTCCAACCATTCACACGTCAATTTTGATGAGCTGAGCAAGGTCTGGAAACTTGGGAAACCTTTGGCTTTTAGTGCCGAGCATCCAAGGTCGGTCTCATTTTTGCTTAATTATGCCTACACCACTACTTCATTCGTAATACTGAATATAAATGTAATTATCTAGTCAATTTCATGTCTTGAATTTTTCCATTTCCAATGTCGAGCATGTTTTTATTAGTTGTCTTACCTTTTAGGATAAGTGTCGTCACACCACCTTAGGCCTAGGACAACCTACGGTGAAAATGCACCAGGTCGGAGGGCAATCTGCCCATTAGGTATTTTAGTCATTCAAAATCGAAACATTTAGTGCTTAGGGATCCCCCGTATGTCTTTTTCTTGTGTAGGAAATTCTAGACTTTTTCATGTTATTAGTGACGAAATCATATAACCTTAATATATTATTAAGTGTAATCTCACTAAGGCATTTAAACTGGCGATCAGAACTTGATCAAGAAAATTTGAACCAATTTGTAATGATAATATCTTTTCCATAATGACATTTGAACCAAGTTGGCTTGCCATTTGGAAAAATAAGAAAGATAATTTCATTAATTTAACTTTATATCATCGAGGAAGTTGGAATACTATCGACTTTAAACTTAAACACAATTAAAAGTTTCAGAAATAAAATCTTGAAAGGTTGGCCACATTCCAAGCCCTGTGTATCTCCCTGTCCCCCATTATTTCTAGATCGTAAGCTCCTTTGAGGTCATCTCTAATGACTTTGAATGGTCCTTCCTATTTGGTACCCGATTTTCCATTTGATGGATTCTTCGTGTTGTCGATAACGTTTCTTAGTACATAATCTCCAACCTGGAACTTCCTCGGATTGACACTTTTGTTTACTGATTGGTCAACTGTTGTTGGTAAGAAGCCAGTTTGATCAAAGCTTGTTCTCTCCTTTCCTCGGCCATATCGATATCAGTCCTTGTCATTTCCTTATTCATGTTTTACTCGGTAGTTATCATCTTCGTGATTGGTAAGCTAACTTCCAGTGTAATTATGGCTTCCATTTTGTAAGTCGAGGAAAAGGGTTTTTCCGGGTCGACCTCGTGAACGTTGTTTGATATGCCAAGAGGATATGAGGAAGTTCGTCCACCCAAGAACCTTTTGCTTTCTCTAGCCTTTTTTTATCCGGTCGAGCACTGTCTTATTAGAAGCCTCAACATATCCATTATTTTGCTGATAAGCCACCGAGTTGTAGTAGTGGTTAATATTATGGTTGTTGTAGAAGTCTTGGAATGGTCCGCTTTCAAATTTCATCCCATTATCAGTAATGATCATTCTGGGCATGACAAAACGAGTCATAATATTCCTACAGATAAATCTAATCATATGAATGTCCTTTATATTCATTAAGGGTTCATCACCTATATACATTTGGTGAAGTAATTCGTGCAGGGGACCCACAATGTACGATCCCCATTGAGTAAAAACCTACGGACTAGTCAGTGACTTGAGTTCACTGGCTAGTTGTGAAAGATGGGCGAGAATTCTTAAAACTTCTTGCACTTATGAGATATAAGACTGTATATTTTTGCATGTAAGGCCACCAGTAACCCTCTTTAATGGCACTGAATGCCAAATACCTTCCCTCGATATGACTTCCATAATTTTACAGTACAACTCATATAGAACTTGGTTAACGTCTCTTGAAGGCACACATAGGAGGTATGGGCCTGTCAAATATCACCTGTAGAGCTTCCCCTCGGGTGATAGATAGAACCGAGTAGCTTTCACCTTGGTCTAATGGGTTTGCCTCTTATTAATGGGTATAATATCATTTCGTAGGTACGCTATGATTAGGTTCATCCAGTTGGGAGAGTTTTGGATGGTGAGGAGTTGATCAATGATCTTTGGCTTCATGATGTTTGGTTGGACAAGGTATTCAACCTCAATTATTCTTTTGAGATCCAAATCAACGGGTAAACCTAAAGTGTCCAGAGCATCTTTATGGCACGATTCCCTCGGGGAAACTGTTGGATATGAACTTTCTTGAACTGAGTGATCAGATTGTGGGAGACTTATACGTATGCTAACATGTGTTTATCTCTGGTATTATAGTCTCCTGATAATTAGATACTAACCTTGAGTTACAGAAGAGGTCAGGGTGACTTGTGCTAAAGGATAAAGCCTTCTTCAATCCGATGATGAGGGCTTCGTATTTGGCTTCATTGTTGGATGCTTCAAAGCCAAGTCGAATTCCTTACTTGATCATGAGTTGTTCTGAGGTTATAAGGACGATTCACATTTATGCCCTTTTCGAGATGGATGACTCATCGACATACATCATCCACTTGTTGAGTTGGTCAAACTCTTCATTGTTGACTTGGTCAGTGTGTTCCCCTTTATTGATCACATGCCCTCCGATGAACTCAGGGATGCTAAATCTAGCCTTTGATCGCAATTTTTGGTTAATAATGGATATCGAACCTCCCTGGTTCCACCGACTATTTGGACTTCCATCCAGAGAGGTCATCCTTTCTGAGATCTGCTTTGAGTGGAAAGGAAATGGTAACTACAATTAAGTGGGCTTTAAAATATTCCTTCAATTTTTATGAGGTAATCCCCACAAAGTAAGCTAGCTTTTCCAAAGGAAGGTAGCATTTCTTGACGTTCAGTGGCCCCATTCTAACATAATAGATTGGAGCTTGCTACCCCCTTTTCTTGCACATTAACGCTCTTGAAATTAGGTACTCAAGCAAAGATGATCGGCTTAAATAAAGATTGATTTCTGTAAGTACCAACATTCCTCATTATAGGCCAAGACATTCTCTTTCTTCAAGATCTAAAATAATGGTTAGCACTTCTTAGAGGATTTAAAGATGAAACGGTTGAACACTACTAATATTTCGGTAAACTTTTGAATAATTATGACTATTTTTGGTGGTTGAACATTATTGATCACGTCCATCTGGTTGGGGTTTGCCTCGATTTCCCTTCAGCTGACTAGGTAGCTCAGAAATTCCCAAATTGTACTCCGAAAGAGCATTTAGCTTCATTTAGCTTCATCTTATAATATTTAAGGACCTCAAATGTCTTCGCCAAGCCTTGCAGATGATCACTTTTGTGCTATCTTTTAATGAGTATTCTTCCATGTAGACTTTCATGGTGTCACCCAACTAATGTTAGAACATCTTGGTGACCAATTATTGATTGCCCATTCATTCTTGAGCCCAAATGGCATGATCGTGTGGTAGTACAAGCCAACGGTGTTAATTAATGAAGTTTTTTCCCGGTTGAGCCCAAACAGAGGGATTTGATGATACCCTAAGTATGCATCCAGAAAACTCACTCACTCATAGTTGGTTATAGCATTGATAAACTAGTCAATCTTTGGCAGACGAATCTCTTTGGGATAGGTTTTTTTTAGTCGGTGAAGTCTATGCAAACTCTCCGCTTCCTATTACTCTTTTTTATGACGATTGGTTTGGAGAGCCACTTAGGGAATTGACTTATTTAATGGACATTGCCTCCAGAAGTTTATCAACTTCTTTTTCCACTGCTTTTGCCTTCTTGGGGACTGTTCGACGCGCCTTTTTTATGATCAGTGAGAATACTGGGTCCACGTGAAGTCAGAGGCATAAGACTTTGGGATCAATCCTAGTCATATCATAAGTCTGCCAAGCAAATACATCTTGATTATCTTTAAGAAGAGATATCACTTCCTCTTTTTCGTGATTGGTTAATGAGTTATCAATCATAAATTTATTCTTCGGGCCTAAATTGTTGTACATGACTTCTTGCAATGGTTCCTTGCCTCTATCTGCAGGGGTCACCCTTGTTTCTTCCACTCCCGGTCTTTCGTGTTTTAGTTCCTACTTGGACAGAGTAGCCCCGTCTTTGGTCACCTCGTTAGTGACCACTTTCTCTTTCTTTTTCTCTTATTTAGACATGATGGAAGAGATAAAGCATTGTCGGTCTCCATTATCCCACGATCGGTGATGCATTTGAGCCTTTGGTGATAAGTGGAAGGGACATCCTTTATGGGGTGAAGCCATCCTCGTCTCATGATAGAGTTTTAGGGGGACTTCATGTCCACAACTGGAAATTCAATCAACTTAGAGATATTTCCAGTTCATACTCATAGTACCACTTTTCCTAGAGGCAAGATCATCTTTCTAGCGAAGCAGACCAAAGGGTTAGTCGCTTCTTTAAGATATTTCATCTTGAGATTGAGATTGTTGAAAAGTTTTAGGTATATGATATCGAATGAGCTTCCTTGGTTTAATAGTAGTTTGTCCACATCCCAGTTAAAAATCTTGAGAGTGATTACGAGTTCATCATAATGCGGAGTTCTAACTCCGACCAGGTCCTCTTTGGTAAGACTATATATTCGTCATATCCAATGTCTTTTGGTTGATGGAGTTTTCCCCCCAGGGTCTTGGCATCAATATATAAAGCCTCTATGACTGTAGTAACCTTCTTCAATTCCTTCCAAACACTGTTACTTTGAATCTGTTTCGGACTTGACATATTGTGGATGACTAAAAACTCATGTTTGATTTCGTCGTCACCCAGGACATTATCAGATGTAGAGGGAGGTTAAACTTAATGGTTAATAGAATGATAATATTATATACCAAGATAAATTAAAGGACGATCGAATGCAAAAGAGCAGGACCAACGTCGACCGGAAGAAGTTTATTCAGAGGTATTCCCACAATTAGAAAGCTCGCTCAAAGACACTCTAAAATGAGCAAGGTTATTCTAATGACCTTGTCACAAACAATAAGTTTGATCGAAGAGGCTCCAGGAAACACACTTGTAATATGAACTTAGTTTATATTTATTCCCATTTGTCAATTATTTGAAACTCAGTTGTAATAATATTGAGGTTGTTTGGTACCTATGAAGGACCATGTCTGGCAGTATATGGGAGAGCTCTAATGCTCTATCAAGTGACCTCATTTAGGGAATCTCATAGGAATTTAGTTTTAGAGGACTGAGAACAAGGCAACGTTGGGAAATAGTCCCAACCTCTTTGGTACACTTGGGCAAAACCTCTCTCTAATAGGGTCAAGTTAGTGTTCTGAAGCACCTTTTTCCCGAGGGACCTCGCTCAAAAGACCTTGTCAGAAGCAACTCGTTCGAGGAACCTTCCTCAAAGGAACCTCATCCAATAAACACATACAACGTAAGGAACCTCATTTGGTTAACAAGACATCATATCTTATTGTTACTATTTAATATATTTGTGATGTCATGATTTTGACACTTTAGGAGCTCAAGAAAGTTTGTACTTGAGTAGGTGAATTCCTTAGATCATTGGCCCATCTAGGGAAATGTCTAATCAGTCATCACCGAAGAAACCTTTGTGACAACTTGTTATATCCCAATCAGTATAGGAGACATTCTGATGGCTTAAATAGTTTTCCCGCCCAAAATAATGTCTACTATCCTTTTTGTTAAATACACATTACACTTAGCATTAATGAGGGGCTCAAAACATTTAATGTTGGGCAAGGTTTCTTGAACAGCCTTGCGTTCCTATAATTACTATCATTAATCACACTTGTTAGAGGCTAGATCTTTGATATCTAATTTTCCTATACATGAGATCATATTATGATTTACCACTATCAAAGTCTATCCATTCATTCTTAGAGTTTGGACAATCTTTATTGTTAATCATTTGCACTTATTGAACTAAGAGGTTTTTTGCCTTGCCTTTGTTGCAAAGTACATGTTATTTCTCCCTTCAACCAAGTTAATTATTGAAATTCGTTTCATTTATTACATTAAGAGAATACTCATGTTGTAAAGACTCACTTAATGTATATATTATGACACTGAAACCATTTATTTCAAGTGTTGGAATCATTCATTATATTTTATTCTTCGTGCATTAATTATCATTCTGAAGAGGGTTACACCTCGATTAATACTAATTGTCTTTAACGTACCCACATCTTACATTTGGCAACTCTGGTGGGGAGGTATTCTCTTTGAAGAATGACTAATGGTAATGCAGTGAAGAATATCGACTTTGACACTATACAGCATGAGAAAGAAGGAGATATGATCGTCTTGTCGAAGGCTAAAGTGACGATGCCAATGGAAATAATATTGCTAACTACCACGACGACGGAAGCTATAAGCCTAGCACAAATAGCTGGGTGAATGAGTCTATCTCCAGAGTTTATCAAAACCCCAGGTGCTCAGGCAGTACTGGGATTTTCTGGGCGATCAAATTCCTTCATGACATAGTCGACCGTACTATCGGTGCCTTTTGTCTCAGGAGACGTGGTTGCTCAGCCATGTGCCAATAATGTTACCACCCTACCGATTGGGTTTCCCACTGTAATTACTTCTATTAACACAAAAAATGAGGTTTCTACCACCCCACCAAGGATTGTTTTGTCAGTGGTGTTGCCCATTCAAACACCCTCTTCCACCCAGTGTGGGGGAAATAAAGAGATAACTATTGCGGATGATGGCAACCTCTAAGGCTGGGGGGATACTTCCTAGATATACGATAATTTTTGTGCCCCATAACTTAATGAGTACAATAACGAACTGTACCTGAAAGGGTATGTTTGCCTGTCTTTGAAAAATATGTCGGGAAAAGGGAAAATCTAAAGGAATGTGTGAAAAGGTTCATCGAAAACCTCGGGGCACATTGTAATGACAAATAGCTGATGTTAAGTGAGTTTTTCAAATATTTCACTGAGAAGGCATACACGTGGTATTCTCACCTTGCACTTGGGAGTGTGGAATTATGGGAGGATCTCCACATCTAATTTGTCCACAAATTCCTTCTGGCGGAGGATAAATTTGCTCTCTCCCAACTCGATGAGAGAAACAAAAGACTGGGGAGGACGTGGTTGCATATATTAGAAGGTTTCATGAACGGTCTTTCAATGTTAGAGAAGAAATGCGAGAGATCAAGCTCTTGCAAGTCTGTGTGGAAGGTTTACTCCCAGAGTATACTTGTTGTTTGATCAATAAGACTAGAGACGGAACGTTTCCAGCATTCCTGAAGTCTGGAAGAAATATCTCTCTGGTAGTGAAGCCCTTACCACCCCCTGTATTGTCTAATTTATTATTGAGACCACCAATTTCTTGGGGAGAATAATGCCCCTGTAAGCAAACTATATTGATAATAGAGATAGAAGGTAAGGAGGAGAAAATAATGGTGGACGAAGAGACAACAAGAGGAAGTTCAAGCCAAGAGATGACCCCCCCAACCTGCCTTGCGCGCTCGAATAAGCTTTATGTATTTATAAAAATATGATACATGATAAAATCTATAGACCAGTGAAGTTTAGCATAATGGAGTCGACAACGTAGGAGCAGAAAAACAATCCAAGGTTTTCCCAACTCCATAATAAGGTGGGCCATCTAACTAGTAAATGCTTTGCCATAAGGAGGCTTATTTTTGCACATGTTGATAAAGGGGACATTAAATTGCCCCAGTCAAATGTGGATGACAATCCTTTGGTAGCTCATGGGGCCAACATGGCCAGTGGTTATGACGAAGAAGTAAAACAAATCTTGAAGGAGCAAAGGTTCCTCGAAGAAACCTTTGAGAAATTCCTAGAGGAGTGTCTATTCTAAATGGACCACCTCGCCTTAGATGATGACTTATGCTCAATTGATGATTTGGGGAAAAACTAGAAGCTTTCTCATTGGGCACTACGAATGCGGTGATAACCTACGACGAATCAACATATAGGGATGTGGAGGAAGTTTATGAGCTAGAGGAGGACCACGTTGATCCTTGGGTAGAGTGTACCGCAATAGCATGATCGTAAAAGTTCAATTGGTTCTTCGTCCAAGTGGGGCTACCAGACAACTCCAGATTGAAGGTCACTTGGGAAATTCTGGAGATTGCCAAGAATAATATGGTTCCAAATTTGCATTGGAAAGGGCCTATGGAAAAGCTTGTGAAAAGGTTCCTCTCAGAGGTCACCTTCTCTGAGGTAGATCGCTCGATCAGGTATCCTCACAATAGACCACTTTATGTAACAGCAAGCATGGACGAGTTTAGCTTCAATCGTGTTTTTTTGTATAAGGGAGCTTACATCAATATCATGCCTATTGGATCTTTTTGTGCCCGTAACATCTCTTAAACAAGGACTGTTCAAAATCCCTTGGCTATATCGGGGTATGATAATCAATCGTCCAAGTCCATTGGTTATGTCAATGTGGGGATCACTATGGGGAATACCACTTCCCACATTAAATTTTATATAATAGAATGTGAACCATCGTACCAACTATTGGTAGGTAGGGTGTGGATGCACAACAATGGGTTAGTACCTTCCACTTACCATCAGTGTGCTAAAAAAACCTTAAGGGGAATGAGGTGGTGATTCAAGCGTTAAAAAAGGCATTTGAGGGTGAGGAGGCGCATTTAGTGGATGTTGTTTTTTATACCGAGCTAGCCGAGAAAGCTGTGGTGCTCACCAGATACCTTGGTGGCACTAGGGTGCCTAGCACTAGGGAAAAGGTGCGTGCAAAGATCAATCTGATTGACAATTTAGAGGAGTCTGAAGTGGATCGAGAAAAGGTGATTACGAGATATAATGACATTACGGATTGATTCGATTGAACACCAGGTCAAACAATAGATCTTTGGAGGAAGAGGCCATAGTGTGTTGACTAGATTCTTTATAAGAGTGTTGGAAGAAAATTACAAGAAGAGGGAATATGTGAAGGAAGCCGCTAGATAATGTAAGAGAGTCGTACTACCAAATGGTAAAATCATTTAAAAATTATGAAGGTGTGAGAGGGCATTCAAAGGTTTGGGAGATAAGGATGACCCGATTTATGAATTTTTTTTTGTGGATAACCAAGGGTAATGCATGATAATTGACAACTCTAATGTTCAAGAGTTTGTGGAGGATGTAGAGGAAGAGCCGTAATACATGAGTGATAGACTAAGGCCTCAGATTCAAGAGATAGAGAGATGGACCTTGCATTAGAAGGTGATGATCCTAGGCTAATTTTCATATCAAAGGATTTGGATGCAGAAGAAAAATGAGCTATGATCGATCTAATTGGAGAATTCAAAGAAGTCTTCGTATTGATATGCCTGGAATTGATAAAGAGGTGAGTTGTAACAAGTAAAACATTATGCCATCAGCTATCCCAGTCAAATAAGCCACCCGAATATACAAACTAGAGGTTGACTTGAATATCAAAGAAGACGTCCATAGGTTGCTCACAGTAGGCTTCATTGTTTCGATACATAATCATATTTGGTTGTTTAGCATTGTGTCCATTGGGAAGAATTATAAGAACTAAATCATGATTTGCGTGGATTTTAGGGACCTGAATCGAGCTTGCCCAAAAGATGAGTTCCCACTACTATCCATAGGCAGCTTGATAGATGCAACTGCTGGTCACAAGTTGTATAATTTTATGGATGGCTACGTGGGTTACAACAAGATCAAGATGGATTCAGATGATATGAAAAAAACTATTTTTCACACCCCATTAGGTAATTTCATATACACAGTTATGCCTTTTGGACTAAAAAATACAGGTGCCACGTATCAAAGGACCATGATGGAAATATTCCATGATCTTTTCATGATATTATTGAGTTCTACATGGATAATCTGGTCATAAATTCGAAGAAAGAGATTTCCCACTTGGTAAACTTGAGGAGGGTGTTCACAAGGTGTAGGAAGTATAAGCTGAAAATGAACCCTCTCAAATGTGCTTTAGGGGTAACTAGTGAGAAGTTTCTAGGGTTTGTGGTGAACAGACAGGGCATTAAGATGGACCTAAACAAGCAAAAGGCCATTCTTAAAATCCATGTCCAAATGCAATGGAATTGAAGAGTTTCTTGGGTAAAATATCTAATCTTAGAAGATTTATACTTGGACATGTTGAGATCATTCATCTCGTGATGGAGTTGCTGCGCAAGGGGTCATTTGGGAGCAACCTCACTAGGAAGCTTTGGATAAATTAAAGAAGCTACTCACATCACCATAAACCATGATTCCACCTAAGGCAGGTATAACGTTACAACTCTATCTTACCTCCAAAGCTAGGTCTGTTGGTGCATTGCTAGCACAAAAAGTGGAGGGAATTGAAAAGCCTGTTTATTTTTTTAGTCGAATTATTCACGGGCCTGAGGCTAGATACACTAGTATTAAAGGCACTATTTATACCTTGTCTTTGTTGTTCAAAAGCATAGGCACTATATGATATCCTTCACAATTCACATCGTAACACGATGTGAACCTATTAAGTTTTTTCTAGCTCGAATTGTACTAATCGGTAGGGTTGCTATATAATTCCTAAAACTCTCAAAGTATGACCTACATTGCGTGGCGCCTCAAGCTATCAAGAGCCAAGCCTATGCGGATTTTTTGGTGATCTTCCTCTCTAGTGTGTTTGAACCACCACATAAAGAACTTCCAAGTGATTATCTACAGTCCAATTACTTGGAGACTAGCTTGGAATAATGGAGTACAGAATTTGATGGTTCATCGGCTGAAGGCAAATGAGGAGTCGGGGTTATTCTAAGTAAAGGAAAATAGGAGGCTTGCTTATTCGTTAAGTTAGACTTTTGTTGCTCCAATAATGAAACTGAGTATGAAGAACTAGTGCTTGGCTTATTAGAAGCTTTATGAAGGGGCATCCAGATACTGACCTTCAAGTATGATTCTAACCTAGTGGTGAAGTAAGTGAAAGGGGAATACGCTCTGAAGCATATGAGTTTGGAACCTTATCGAACAATCATGCAAATATTATTTAGATAATTCCACAAAGTGACAATAAAAATATATCCCAAGATGATGCTTATGCAATAATTGCCCAGAAGATAGACATTAAAGGTGATTCAACGGTCATTTGAATTACCAAGAGGACAACTCCATCTGCTATAATAGAAATATTTCCCACCGACAATAGCAATGATTTAAGAGGAAAAATAAAGAGGCATTTTGATATAGGGAAAGGACCATTAAACTTGGCAAAATTAACTCAATATTTATCAATGGCCGGGAACTTATACTACAAAAATATAAGAGGCTAGTTGTTAAGGTGTGTTGATCGAAAGGAAGCTGAGAAGAGGTTGAAAGAAGACCACCAAGATAGTTGTGAAACCAATGAAATTTCACTATATCGAAGAATCCAAAGAGCGGACTACGTTTGGCCCACAATGAAGCAAGACGCTGCAGTATTTCAAAGGGGTTGTAACAAATGTCAATTGTATTACCAACCGACCGAGCTCAATTTCATCGAGAAACCAAGTGACTGAATATAACCTTATATCGACATGTTTGTATAAGTGATGGCCCTAGTGGACAAAGATGATGCCACCAAGCTGAAACAAAGGATCTTAAGGTATTATGTCCAAAATTACCAGTTGTATCGGAAGGGTTACTTCAATATGCCTCTGAGATGCATTAGTTTAGAGGAAGCTGAAGAGGTTTTGAGGCAAGCTCATGAGCCAGGTCACATAGGGTGGAAAAGTTATATTACCAATTAATGATCCTAGGGTATATTTCCCAACCATGGAAAAGGAATCGACCGAGTTTGTTCGAAAATGCAGGGCATGTCAACTCCATGGAAATATGATTTATACTCCTTTGGTGGACCTACACTCACTCTCCACCCCGTTTCCTTTCCACACTTGATCCTTTGACCTTATGGGGGGCATCAATCCCTCTTCTAAGTGCAAAATCTGGATATATTGGTTGCCACTAAGTGCTTTACCAAGTGGGCATAAGCAATACCTCTAAACAAAGCTACAGCAGGCATGGTTGCATGATTCATGAAGGAATATATTATCCATTGATTTGGCATCCGAAAGGTTTCCCAATTCAACAACGTAACCCCCTTTGTGAATAGTGAAGTGAGGTTTCTCAGGTATAAATATTTTATTGTTCACCACAAGTCCATTGTAGCCTACCCCAAGTGTAATGGATAAGAAGAAACTACTAGCAAGACTTTGGTAAATATCTTAGCAAAAATATTGGAGGATTTTTCTAGAACATGAGATGATAAGATACTAAAGGTTTTGTGGGCATATAAAATAACTAAAAGGAAGCCCACTTATTACAACCCTTTTTCCTTGGTGTTTGGTGCTGAGGTAATTTTATCGATTGAGCTGGAGATACCCTTTGCCCTATACAACTTGCGAAGCATGAAGCTTCCTCAGAGCAGGCATGTGCAATTGGAAGCCTTAGATAAGCCTAGAAATAACGCCCTGAGACATTTCCAAATGTATAGGGAGCATATCTCAAGATCTTTTGATCAAATGGTGAAGCAAAGAAAGTTTAAAGAAGGAGATCTAGTGCTAAAGGCTTGCACAAGGGATATTAAAGGTCTTTCATTTCCAAAATTTGAAGCTAATTGGGAGGGACCTTACATAGTGTTCAAGACTCGTGATTCAGGTTATTGTGAGATATCTAAAATTAAAGATTAGGTGACCTTCAAGATTAACAACAAGTGGATCAAAATCTAAAACGTCTAGAAAAATCTCACTTGTAATGTTAAGTAAATTTTATGTTTGTAGTGTTTAATAAAGAGCATGTTCTCGCACGACCTTTTTATGTGATTATTAATTAATAAATTGTGAGGTTACATGATGCTCAAGAAAAGGCTTTTTACATAAGAATAATAGTAAAAAAAAAAGAGGTGCTATTAATAGGCATGACATAAGTGAACAACAAAATTAATATTTCATTCAAGTACTAAAGTTGTACTAAAAGGAGGAATTACTTCCTTAAAAATACAAAATTAGAAAATCTTAATTGTTGTCCGGATTATCTGCGATAAACTACAGGTTGGTTAAATCAAGTAGTCTGGGGTGAATGCCTAGTAGATCATTTACTAACTCGGTTTGCTCATTGGTGAGCTGAACTATTTCTTCCTCACATTCTTCCATATCTTATTGCAGCTTCTCTAACTCTGCGTTAGCCTGAGCCAAGGTCCCTCGCACAACCATCACCTTGTCTTTAGCTTTAATGATCTCCAGACGAAGGCTAGCCATCTCCTCAGCTACTGCAATTTGGGTCCTCGTGTTGCTTGAAGTTTTGCATAAAAGGAAGGCGGATTAACTTTCTTAAACGACCTCAGAATATCGGCCAACCATGTGAGGGTGAAGCCATTATTAGTTAACACGTGAATTTTGCCAAGAAACTCTTTTATCTTGGAAGAAATAAGTTACTTCAGAGGTGTATTTATGATCTCACTTAACACAGTGGAAAAACCAAGAAATCTGCAAGCCATCATAACAGGTATAGCTTAAATACAATGAGGACCAAAAGTGGAGGGATAAAGCTCGAGCAATCTCTCTATAAACTCATGATGAAGGTTAGAGGTGAAATTGGGGAAATCCCTTAAAGTTTGCCTCACTGTGTCAATTTGATATGCTTTGGGCCGATAAAGACTATAAGAACTTCCACTAGCAGAGGACACCACATTGGTGTTTAAAACTTTATCTTATTCTTCTTGAGACTGCACCTCAATGTTTTGGCTAGTAGTTGCAGTTTGGGTTGGTTGGAAGGAAAATTAATAGCAGCAGGAGGACTGTGTAATAACCCGTATTTTTGTGACATTTATTTATAGAATTAATTGAATTAAATGTGTATTAATTGGAAATTAATCCGGATTAAAATACTAACGAGATGCGAGTTGGTATTTGATTATAATGTGTATATATGACTATATATGAATATTGAACTATGAAACTTGTCGTGAGATTGAAATACGGCAATTTGGAAATTTTGTTGAGACGCGTGTGACAGTCGCGTTAGGAATATATTTATTTTAATTAAAAAGTGAATTTTATTTATATTAACCGTATGGTCGTTTTGAGTGCGCCAACGCATCCGGAAGGGTCGAAATAGTCAGAAAACACTAGCCGGGGGTTTAGTTTGGGTCCCGGGGCATTTTTAGGCTATGTCGGCAACGTATAAGGGTAGTTTGGTAATTTTAGATTTTTGGGAATTAAAACCCACGAAAATCGGGAATTAATATCTGATTTGGTCTTTACCCACTAATAACCTAATGGGCTACGGGGGTTATTAGAATTAGTTCCAAAAAGTTTCCTAAGGCAAAAACCCTGGCCACCATTGTCACCTTGGAGAAGAAGACTTGTAGAGAGAGAGGGAGGAGAATTCTGCAGAGGGAGAGAGAATCATTCATCAATTCGACATCAAAATCAGAGATATACATAAGGCAAGTGGTTTAATTTCGTTTATTACAAAGAATGTTTCTTCCATGCGTAGGAAATTGACAAAATTTGTATTGTTCTTGGGAGTTTGATAAAAACCCATTAATTGGAATTAGAACTTTATATTTGATGAAAGGATTGCATGTAGAATTGTGTTAGGAGGATTATTCCGATGGAAATACACCTTGTTCATAACGAAAACGGATTTAATTATGCCCATTGGTGACTTTAAAATTTTAGGGTTCATGTTCATATGATTTGGGGATAAATGAAGGGATTTGATGATTCAATGAGGTTTAGGAAGAATTGGTTATATAAAAACGTTAATATATGACCTAAGTATGTTTAGGAATGATTAGAACCCATGAACAATTGTTGAAATGATGTTTAGATGAGATTAGAGGTGAAGAAAAGTTGGAAAAACGAAAATAGGAAATCTGGGCTCGAAACTGGCCTCTCGTTAGAAGACCTACCCAGGTCGTTCGAACGAGCTCGTTCGAACGAGCTTCTAACGAGTTGACCTTTGACTTCTAACGAGGGTGATTTTTGTTCGATGACTTTCGTTCGAACGAGATCTCGTTAGAAAGCCCACTTCGAACTCTCGTTCGAACAGCCTCGTTCGAACGAACTCTCGTTCGAACGAGACTTCTAACGAGCTAACAGTTTAGGCTTTTTGGCCTGTTTTGATTTCGCGTGTCCCGTAACCTTGTTTAATGATAGAGATAACTTTACCTTGATGATAAATTAATATAGTTGGGACATTTGGGATATATTGAGGAGTAAGACATTGAAGTGTGATTTGATTTGAATGGAAATTGAGGAATAGGACATGAGTGACTATTACGGTGCGAGAGTTATTGACGACTTATATAATTATATTAACCGGGAATATGTAAATTGTGTAACCTTATAAGTCGGTACGAGAATGAGATGTGTACTACAAATAAATTATGGTGACTACTAAGATGTGTGCATACTTAGTATATGTATATGATTTTGTGTGTATGACATACCTACCATACTTGCTATCACGATAGGTTTACGTTCGCTTAGGGACATCTCATCCTTGTGTTGCCCGGATTTAGATTGGTACCTCGAGAACATAGGTCAGAGAAGGACTTATTGGGATGTTAATAAGTCTGCTGATCGTGGGAGCGCAGGTATGTGCGTGACCCATGTGATGTGACTGTGTTCGCCTCCATTGTTTGTGATTGTTGTTATCTGAGAACGATTCCTGAGAGATTCGGAATGCGTGATCCTTATGTACGTGATGAACCGGGATGGATAGCAGAGTATGTGTGCACCGCAACTTAGTCTCGGGGTGCTTGTATTGTATATTTATGACGTGAATAATATACACTTAATTAATGGGAACTTTCATGTTGGTATTGCGAATATAATTATGGTAATGTTTTGAGAAGACATAACGGGTTAATCGATAGTGAATTGTATTACTAATTGAGAATCTGAGTTTAAGTAAAGCCCTCTATTTAATTGATAACGCTAGAATGTAATATGGGAATCGAGTAGTAAGGGGTAGAACTTATTACGGTTTGGTTAGATATGTATGTCATTTAGATGGGCACGGTACGTTAGGAGTGCACATATAGTCGAGAGGTGAGAATTTCATGAGAGTGCACGTCCTAACATGTATTTTGCATTTATTGTTTTAATGTTATTAAAACACTTGCTGTTTTTAAAATGATTTCCACTTTCGGTCTCTGACCCATTTGCTTTCAAATCTATTTTTGTAAAAACCATTTTAGGTGCCCAACCACAAGGACACCATGCTTAGGATCCTCATCCAGGTGACGAGCTGTAGCTGTTTGTGGAAGTTACAGGACTTTGCTAGTAGACGCTTCATCTATCTTGACTCTATATTCAGATTTCATCAGTTGTAGGTCATGTCGCCCATTCCTTTTAGAGACATTTCATTTATTTCAGTTATTCAGACTTCTGGCATGTAATTAATTCAGGATTTAGACTGGTCATATTATTTTCAGTTGTGGGATTGTTGTGAGGAGTTTCCTCCGGACTCTTATTATTTTGTTGGTTATTCTGTTGCTTCGTTATGGTGAATGGTTGTTATTCTTTCATTATTCTTGTACTGCATGTTAACCAGACTTAATTTAAAATTTGGCAACTTTATTTTTAAATACTAGGTGGTTAGTAATTATTAAAATGTTTTCGACAGTGAGGCTATTAACTGAACCAACTTGGCATTTTGTATTGATTTAATAAAGGAGTAGCTACCCGGTATTTAATTAGTCGGGGTGTCACAAACTGACAATTACTTCACCTAGAATAGCCTTAGAGAGCAACTGGTTCGCGAAAACAGGAGGTTGAATAGGAACCACAACAAGCTCCTCTATAACCGTTGGGGTAGATCAATCAAACGCAAGCTAAAAAACAAATGAGAAAAGTCAGACGGAGCAAGTTGGCCAATTTCCTGACCAAATGGTCCTCAAGTCCAAGTGTACTATGATAAGCATCAGATGCTTTCTCGGACAAGTACACATGGTCAACAAAAAAAATTCCAGTCCAAATAAAATTTGTGATTGGTGTCAAGTCCAAGTATACTATGATAAGCACCAGATGGTTGCTCGAACAAGTACACTTACCCAACAAAAAATTCCAATCTAAAAAAATTTATGATTGGTGTCAAGTCCAAGTTTGCTATGATAAGCACCAGATGGTTGCTCAGACAAGTACACTTGACAAACAAAAATTCCATTCCAAAAAATTTGTGATTCGTGCCAAAGTCCAAGTGTACTATGATAAGCACCAGATTGTTGCTCGGACAAGTACACTTGGCCAACAATAAAATTCCAGTCCAAATAATATTTGTGATTGTTGCCAAAAGTCCAAGTGTACTATGATAAGCACCATATGGTTGCCCGGACAAGTACAGTTGGCCAACAAAAAAATTCCAGTCCGAATAAAATTTGTGATTGGTACGAAGTCCAAGTGTACTAAGATAATCACTAGATGGATGCTCAGACAAGTACACTTGGCCAATAAAATATTTCAATTCAATAAATTTGTGATTGGTGTCAAAGTTTAAGTGTACTATGATAAGCACTAGATGGTTTCTCAGACAAGTACACTTGACTAACAAAAAATTTCAGTCCAAATAAAATTAGTGATAAGTACCAAATCCAAGTGTACAGTGATAAGAACTAGAAGGTTGCTCGGACAAATACACTTGGCCAATAAAAAAATTCCAATCCAAATAAAAAAATTTATTGGTGCCAAGTCCAAATGTACTATGATAAGCACCAAATGGTAGCTCGGCCAACAAAAAATTCTCGTCCAAAAAATTTATGATTGGTGCCAAAGTCCAAGTGTATTATGATAAGCACCAGATGGTTGCTCGAACAAATACATTTGGACAACAAAAAAAGTTCCAGTCCAAATAAAATTTGTGATTGGTGCAAGTCCTAGTGTATTATGATAAGCACTAGATGGTTTCTTAGGCAAGTATAATTGACCAATGAAAAATTCCAGTTCAAAAAATTTGTGATTAGTGCCAAAGTCTAAGTGTATTGTGATAAACACTAGATGGTTTCTCTGACAAGTACACTTGGCCAACAAAAAATTCCAATCCAAATAAAATTGGTGATTGGTACCAAGTCCAAGTGTACTATGATAAGCACAAGATGGTTGCTCAGACAAGTACATTTGGTTAACAAAAAAATTAAAGTCCAAAAAAAATTGGGATGGGTGTCAAGTCCAAGTGTACTATGATAAGCACCAAATTGTTGCTCGGACATGTACAATTGGCCAGACATTATTTAAAGACATCATATATTTGCTCGAATCAACATGCTAGGCCACCAGGAGGAAATTAAAAATGAAGAGAATGGAAGTGTAATATACCTCAGGTTGTGGGGACACCTCAAGGACCGGTTCCTTAATAGCAGGCCTAGCTGCAAGGTTATCCTCAGCTTCAACCTCCTCAACCCCCCCCCCCTTAATAATCCCACCTTCCAAGATTCTAGTACCAAAAATATTTACCAGTACTTGCTCATTAATTGTGGGAACAATTATCAAGGCCATGTAAGTGTTGACTTGGGTTGGAGGGGGAGATGAACCAGGGCAGCTCGCTCGCAGGTAGCTTCCTCTAACATTGAGGAATCAGTAACCTAGATTTAAGAGAAATGACAAGTCAAAAAAATGTGGGAAATAATTTATGAACATTTCGAAAGTAAGCTAAAGAAAAAGCGAAGGTACCTCAAGCCCAGCCATTAGCATGATAGAAGTTACAGGTTCAGCTGCAAAGGATTGGCTAACTTCACCCTGCCTTGACTCATGATCAAGTGCGCAAGAAATGGATGCCTGATCTCGCAGGAATGAAGAATCAGGAGTATACCCTTTATGCATAGACCCATCTTCTGAAAGACCATTTCCATCCATAAGGGGGAATTAACCATTACCACAGGATCTTTTGTGGCATGAAATAGTCCTTCAAAAGATTGTTGTTGTTGCCATTGTTGTTCTTGCTATTATTGTTATGATGGGGATTGTTACCGTTATTGATGTTGTTGTAAATGGGATTGTTGTCGTTGTGATGAGGATTGTTGTTGTTGTTGATATACTATAAAATGGATTATTGTTGTTGTTACTGCTGTAAAGATTGTTGTTCGGTATTTGAAATTTGAGGCTCCACCCTAAGGGTATCAATATAATCATCAACTTGAATAATATAAATAAGTCATAAAAGACAAGTGGAGAATAAGTTAAGAAAATATGAAGAACCATTAAAAAGTGTGCAAATATTTGTTGAAAAGAAAGACCATCCTAATAACTAAAAAAAATGGTACCTCGCATTAAAGAGATTCATCAAGAATAGTACAACATTGAGGAGGGGAAGATGGTTTCTCGTAGTTGTACATTCAGCGTAATTTGCGTGATTGATGCATCATTAACCTCAACCTCCTCCTCAAGATCAGGTATAGATGCACGAGAAGACTCTACCTCAGACTTTCGTATTTTACGACCGTTTGAACCAATTATTGGGCTGAAAGAAAGACCTCTAAAGGCTAATTATTCCTCTATAAACATGTGAACAGCGACAACCCCATGGTTGTAGCTACTTATCAGGTTGTCAAAAAGTATTGTAACTTGATCCTTGATATTAGGATCAATCTCTTTGGAAGAAGACACAACTTTTTGGTGACTAACCTTAGCGATTTTCTTCTTCTACTTTTTCTTGAGCATCATGGCTACTCCAACCGAAGGACCTAAAGGTGTATCATCACCCACATCAAGTTGAGAAGTAGTAAGTACGTCTTCAGCTTCTTCAAGCAACTGAGAGGTTGAACCCCCTTTCTTTTTCTTCAAAACAGCTAGCTCAATAGTTTCCAGGGGTGGTAATTTAGTTAGCCTAATCTTATTGAAGGAGCTCAGGTGAAGTGTTGAATGTTCAATCGAACAACTCTTTAACCCAAGCTCTGTGAGGGGGAATCTTTCTACTCCTTAGGTATGATGGATGACGGAGAATAACCTTTTTGAAATGAGCAACTTAATTTGTCCAAAATACATTAAGGTAGCTGACGGACTTGCTACTTTTGGCCCTTTTGAAGGGAATCACCAATTTTCCCTTGTATCTGGCCGATAGGTCCATCACGGTCTTAGTAATAAAGTTCTCATGAGCTAGGGAGAAATTGGTGGGCTTTTCTAACTGCATGTGTCTGAGAAGGGGCACACCCTAGTCATAACCAAACTGGGCAGCTACCCTATGGGGGGAATAAATAGAATAAAAAGCCTCCCTCTCTGTGAAGGAAGGGAGGTAGCAAGGAGTTAAAACCAAAAGAATGCCGATAGAAGGATTATTCCTATCAAAAGCTTCATTAACCTCATCAATTGGCCGAGAGGACTCAGCAAATAACTTATTGGTATAAAATTAGGTGGTGGCAGTATAGTGTCGATCACAAGATCCCTTAACATTGTCAATAAGAAAAAAGGGGATTCTTGCTTTACCTGTGGTTCCACACACATGAGTGAGGAAATTTTATTGGGTAAGAAACAAGAAACATAACATTTGGCACAAAATTGGGAAACCTTGCTTAAAGGAAAGCAGTAAGGAGTAAAGTGTTGGCATGGTTGGAAACGTCAAAGCAGTCGATCGCCCTGACAGAGTCAGCATAAGTCATGTCTAACCAGGTGTAAATGGAACCCAAAGTTATGGCAGATAAGAGGATTTTAACAACCAAAGACATCTGAATAACCATATTGATCAAGTCCCTCCTTAGACAATCATGAGGTTTCCTATGTAAAAAGAATCTAGAAAGGACAACCAAAATATAATCAAGTAGTTCAAGGGCATCCTCAAAACGCTTCCCACTTAGACGCAAAGTATAAACTTGTTTACCTTTGGGATTCTCCTTAGTGAAATCCCTCGCTTTGGCAGCAGTTTTATCCTCCACAAAGTAGAAATAATGAATAAGCTCAGCAAAAGAGCACTTGTTCGAACGACTAATACACCTCTTGCAGACTTGTTTCCAACGCCTTCCTTGTGTCCTCCTCCTCTTTAGAAGTAACTTCTTTAAACAAGGTTTCATTTCCAGCAACGTTTAATCCCAAGAGCTCACAAACATCTTCTAGGGTGATAGTGAACTCACCTCATGCTGCCACAAAAGTACGCGACTTGTAATTCCAACAAGAGACCAACAACTTTAAAGCACTGTTAGGTTTGCTCAAATTTATGTTGCTAACCCACATTGTGCTTGACAAGCCAACCTGCGCCAAGCGATTAGCGTACTTGTCATGGATGTACTCAGTCCATGGCCCCAAAGCTTCACAAGATTCCCCACAAGACTCAAACTCCACATTGGAGTAGGTAAAATCCCCTCGCTCCACCCAAAACCTTACCATGATAGCGCCTATAATGTACATCCATTCCTCCACTTCATCACTTTCCTCCACCAACAAATGTGGAGTTGTCTTAGCAGTTTGGCGATCAGGATATGCCTCAACCACCGCTCAGAAACAATCTGCGTCACTAAAAAAAGTAGCACAACGGCGTTTGTCCCATTGAGTTTGATGGACAAGAGTGTTAGGAGAAGCGCTCCTGGTGGAAGTAGTAGTTTTGGTGATGGGGTGGCATTTGAAATGACGAATATAAAGAGGGAAGATGAAGAAAGGAGTAATTTGATCGCTTAAGTAACAAGGAATGAAGGAAACAAAGATTCTCTCTCTCTCTCTCTCTCTCTCTCTCTCTCTCTAAAGCACAGGTGTTTTAAAAAACTTTTAAAAGTAGAAGGCTTAGTGGAGAAGACGAACCTCTTTTTATAAGGGGCAATAACTAATTTGAAACGATGGGAAGTGTTATTTACATGCGCGTGGTTACACATGCCTAAGTAAAAGCCATCATTACCTACTAGTGAAACAGTCATCGAGGCAGCTCACGTGGATGCCACGTGCTAACCATAGGCCGCCATGTGTAATTGCGTGGGAAAGTAAACCTATGCATTTAATGTAAAAGGATTATTCAATAAATACCTTATGTTTTGGGGGCTAGGTTAATCCTTTGGTATTCTTGGGGAATTTAATGAGTTTTTTTTTTTTTTTGGGGGGGGGGGGGGGGGTGGATTTCAAAACCAAATTATTTCCCTAACATAAATGTAGAGATTTAAAGTTTTTTAAGAAAACCTTGGGGATAAAAATACAACTGAGAATCCCCAACAGCCGAGATTATAGGGCCAATCGAGTAGATGTTTTCTCGAATGAACAAGTGATTGTTATAGCATATTTTCACTAGCATATGTTTTTTTCATATACTAAAATAATGACCTGCTTCCAAGCAAAATCTCACTCATATGAAAAAAATGTCAGCTAACAATTAAATGCTCATCCAATAGTTATCCAAAAGTGGATTTTATTTACATGTTAAAGGTCATTCAAAGGAAGACAATGATATTTCGTACATATATTTCTTCATGATTAAACAAATATCTCTACGAAGGGGCAAACCTAGAGGAAGGTTAAAGCTAATGGTTGATCGAAAGACAATTTTGCATACCAAGTTGGATTAAAGGATAATAGAATGCAAAAGAACAGGACCAAGGTCGATCGGAAGAAGATTATGCAGAGATATTGCCATAATTAGAAAGCTCTCTCAAAGACACTCCAAAATGAGTAAGGTTGTTTGAGGGACATTCTCGCAAGAAGAAAGTTTAATCGAAGATGCTCCAAGAAACACACTTGTAATATGAACATACTTTATATATAATCTCATTTTTCAATTGTTTGAAACTCATTTATAATAATATTAAGGTTGTTTGGTACCTGCGAAGGACCATGTCTCGCAGGACATAGGAGAGCTCTCATGCTCTAGTGAGTAACCTCATTTAGGGAATCTCATGGGGACATGGTTTGGAGGGTTCAGAACAAGGAAATGTTAGGAAACAGTCCCAACCTCTTAGGTACACTTGGGAAAATCCTCTCTGTACTAGGGGCAAGTTAGTGTTCTTAAGTACCTTTTCCCCGAGGGACCTCACCAAAAAAAGCTTGTTCGAGGAACATTCCACGAAGGATCCACATCCAATAAACACATACGAAGTAAGGTTGTTCGAGCAACCTTCTCTCTAAGAACCTCAATTGGTTAACAAGACATCATATCTTATTGCTACTACTTAATATCTTTGTGATATCATGATTTTTGACACTTTAGGAGCTCGAGAAAGTTAGTACTTAAGTAGGTTAATTCCTTGGACCATTGGCCCATCTGGTGTAATGTTCCATCAGCCATCATAGAAGAAACCTTTGTGCTAACCTGTCACTTCCCAATCAATGTAGGAGACATTCTGATGGCTTAAACATTATTCCCACCGAAAATAATGTCTCATGCTTTTAATACACTATCCTTTGTATTAAATGCATAGTACTCTTAACCTTTGATAGGGGGCTCGAAATATATGGGAACGGACATGCATTCCTAAAAATACTTTCATTAATCACACTTGTTGGAGGTTGGATCATTGATATCTAATTTCCCCACACACGAGAGCTTCATGTGAGTTATCACTATCAAAGTCTATCCATTTATTATTAGAGTTTGGCCAACCTTTATTGCTAATCATTTGCACTTATTGAGATGATATTCTTTTTCCTTGCCTTTATGGCACTAAAGTGCTTATTCATTATCCTTTCAACCAAGTTGGTTGTTGAGATCCATTTCATTTCTTGTGTTGAGAGAATACTTATGGTCACTTAATGTATAAACTATGGTACTAAACCATTTATTGCAAGTGTTGGAATAATTCATTAAATATTTTATTCTTCCTGCATTAATTATCATCCTGAAGGGGATTATGCCACGTTAAATACTAATTGTATTTAACAAACCCACATCTTACATCGGGCTTCTGGTCGTGCTCCACAATGATCGTTACACCCTTTTTCCATATAATCATCTAGGTGTCCTACTTGGACTAACTCCTCCAAGTGATATTTATGTGTTTTGATGTCTTATGACCATGCTGCTTGTGGTAGGAATACCTCAGGGTAACGTTTCTTTTTAACGGATCTCCTATCATCTTACTCGGCCATTTGAAATATTGTTGATCTTAAATCTTATTCAAAAGTTTATAGATAGACGCTTTAAAAATAATATTAATCGTCTGTTGAACCTTGGTGGGATCCGCATTGTTGTTACTTTTGAATTCATCGTTCTATTTCTTGCTCCCTTCTTGAGAGTGTTCTCTTTGTCTTCGTTCTTGGCTATTTTTTATTGATCATTATCGTGTTCAGCCCCGGCTACTACATCTTCCACTTTCATATATTTTTCAATTCTTAACGTAATATCGTTGATTGTGTTGGCCTCCTTCTTCGTGAGGGACTGGTGAAACGTAGAGTTGCTCGGCAAACTAATCTTGAATAAGTCCACATCTACCAGCTCGGATCAATCCCCTACTTTATTTTAGGTTTTCCAATACCGCTGAGTGTTCTCCCGCAAGGTTTACTGTGGTTTCTTTCTCATAGTGAGAAATGAGTCCATCTATTTTTTATAGGAACTATTAATAATGAATCTCGTAGTAGAAATCTTCGTGAGCTACTTGAATATGGTGACTTATCTATGTGGTAAATTTTCAAACCACTTTTGTGTAATGTCCCCCGGGATAGAAGGGAATATGCAGCACATAAGGGCTTCGTTGTTGCTGCAAAGAATCATTATTTGTCGATATTGGCGAACATGATCAATGGGATATGTCTTCCCATCATAGATCTTAAATCTTGGGTGGTGAACTTCTTGAGAGGCTTTGGTTATTCAATTAATCTCGATAAAGGAGACTTTATCTGGATGATAAGGGCCCTCTAGCCAATTTCTTAGTGGACCTGGGCCCCCCGATCAGTTGGATTCTAAATAGTGTCAATTTGTATATTTTAGCATTATTTTGGACAAAAAAACACTTTGATTCATAGGACAGTCTTTATGTGTCACGATTCCCTTAAGCCTATGACGTTGTGATGAAGACGTAGCGGCCAAACTTTAAAGATAGTTCATACCGCATTTTTGGTGCACGTTTCAGTATCCATATGATTACGAAGATTCTCTAAGGTAAGAATGCATAATGTTTTATGTTTCTCGAAATATTTTATATAAGGATGTTATTTTATTTAAAAATGATTTTAAGAAGATTTTTTATAAACATTTTCTGAGTTAAAACGAGTTTAGAGTCGTATGAACTAAGTCTTGCATTTATCCTGCTTCAAATGACTTTTTACCTTGTTCAAACGAGATTGTTTTCTCATTCTAACGAGATATAATTTTCATTTGAATGACTGATTGTTCTCGTTTGAATGACGTGCCGTAAAATTTGTGTTTTATTATTTAAGGTGCCTTTGACTCATAAAAACGTGGATACAGAACTGAACAAAACAATATACGTTTTCTGAAATTTTTTTACAAAGTTTTCTAAAGCTAAAATCATAAACATCTTTCCTTTGTTTCAAGATCTGAGTTTACATAATCCTTATGTCATAGAGATCTTGCTTTGCACCTTTGTTTCGATTCTTCCATCATTATAATAACCGTGTTCGTGCGGTAGACTTCGTGCATACTAATTACGATGAAGAAGCGATAGATTTCGTGTTCTGAATCATAGACGGTTGGTGAGGCTCTATTAATGGATACCGAGGCATACGTGGACTCTTGTGTTGTGGACCTGGCATAGGTGGACTCCTATGTTGTACTGTGGAGGAGTGGTTGAATATAGACGAGCGTTAAGGCTTATGGGGATCAAGTCATTGTGTAAGTCTATTGTCTATGCGTTGTAAAATCATATCATAGTGATTGTCTGGCTTGGGCCATCCGAGGTTTTATTTCCTTAGTAGTTTCCTCGTACATCGATGTTGTGAACTTGTTTTACTTTATTTTCTTAGTCTCACTAAATGCATGTTTAGGATTAAGAAGATAAAATTGGGTTAATTAAATTGGTTCACAAATTTGGTGCATAATAAAATTGAGAAAATTTTAAAAAGATTGTCTTTGCCTAAAGAACATAATCGTAGGGGTCTTCTCATCCCTCTCTCGTCGGATGAGGTTACGTAAATCCTTCTTATGATGACTCCCTTCCTGGTCTCTCAGTTGTTCTTGGAGCGCTCTTGATCACGGTGTGAACTATTTCCTCGACTCTGAGTTTTGCTCACCTGGGGGCTAGGGGTCTCAGCACGCTACATTTTCTTGTCCCCATGTAGCTCCTGCCTCATTCTTTCTAGACGACAGTAAAGTAGAACATTTTTTCTTATTGGTGGAACATCCTCTTGTTAACGACGTTGTTCTCATAGGTGTCCACAAATCGTGAAATCTGGTTGGAACGTGGATGTTCATTGTTTTCCACAGTTTGTTCCTCCTAGAGACAGTAAGGTGAGAGAGGAGTGTTACAACTCCTATTGAGGTGAACCACAGACCTGACCGTAGGTGCTGGAGGTCTGTTTTGATCTTTCTAATGGTAACCTTTAGACAGAAGACGTAGGTTATGCGAGTGAGTCATAATTGCTAGTTATCTTTTCTTGGCTGATAAAAAGAAGTCGATTTCCATGGACGGTGCCAATTGTAAGTGGTAAAATCCTATTATAATTGATTTAACACAACCAAGTCGAGCAGAAAGTAAAAATCACAATCACAAAATGAAATATATATATGTGTGTGTGTGTGTGTGTGTGTGTGGTTTGACGATGTATCTACGTCCATGGGTTGAGACTCTCTCTCTATTGATTAACTTCCTTTATCCCAGGGGTAGGTTACATTTATAGAGAATGGAAAGAGAATGAGTTGTGTGGGACACTATGACTTTAGATTGTTGTTAGGATTGGGTCGAGCGAATCCAACTCTGAGATATCCATTAATCGGCCTCTCTTTGTTCTTATTACCAAGCTGTGATCGCTTATCAAACCTGCCGGACATGTAACAGATGTTCCTTCTAGGTCTGATAAATCCCCCATGGTGTGTGTGTGTGTGTGTGTGTGTGTGTGTATTATGTGAGTGTGTAAGTGTTAGTTTACTTTCATGAAATTTCTTTTAAATAAAGTTTACCAAGTGCGCAAAATGTTTAAAAACCAACGAAATTGAGTTATAAAACTTTTCTAGAAAATAATCTTCAAACCAAATTTTCTGAAAACATAACCAAACCAACCCTCATTGCTTTATGGTTTGGTTGTGTTCATTTTGACTCTTAAGAATATTGAGTAAAATATGATTTCCTCCCAAAATAAGAAAATTTAATAGCACTCTTGAATTTTCATATTCTGACGCAACAATTAATATGTCACGACTAATCTGTAGCGTAATAAAACACAATCACTTTCCCTCTCCGTTTAGGCAACGTATATCTATATTTTTATGATTTCTTTGAACTTTTAAAATTTATATTGAGTGTATAAAATACATATTCTTATTTTATGGACTTTATAGTTAGACTATGATGAATGAAGAATTACTTTTCATGTATTTAATAATAACAATGATATAAATAGATAATTCATAATAAAGAAAATTACCTCTTTAGTGCTAAAATTATGACTAAAGTTTTAAAATGGTCATTACCCTTCATTTTGTTTTAATTTAGTCCATCAACTAATCAATAGGGTTCAATTTCGTCCTTCCGTTAGTTTTAAGAGGAGGGGAAAATTGATAAAGCAACATATACTCTAAGTAAAATTAGTGTTTTAAATTAAAGCAACCTAGAAATAAAATGTAATAAATTATAACCTAAACAGGTGATACTTAATTCCGACGGCTTTCTCACGTCAGTGAACTCCATCATCCCCTCTCTATTCCAGCAACCCCCTTTCCTGACAAAAAAAAAATCAAACTGCATATCGTTGAAAATCCCAAACAAATTTAACAAATAACAAAATATTTCCAAGATGAAACAAATTCAACCAATAAATATCTTGTAGATTTTGGTTCTTTATAAGATACGACCTTGGTATGAAAATGAACCATATTTGCATTTGCAAATCCCAAAAGCTATGTGTTAAGATTTATGCTAACCTCATTTAGATAAAACAATCCAAAAGACAAAGTTATGCTTCAATATATTTGAAGCATTCAAAAGAGATATCTGGTTAGAACTATTTTCGATGTTGTTTGGTTTTTTTTTAAGTTTTTGTTTGGATCAGATTTGCAATTTTTAAAATTTGTTTGCAATTTGCGATGTTGT
Source organism: Sambucus nigra (assembly GCA_949130495.1). NCBI lineage: Eukaryota > Viridiplantae > Streptophyta > Magnoliopsida > Dipsacales > Adoxaceae > Sambucus > Sambucus nigra. The sequence continues at coordinate 439,855,972 of OX422215.1, forward strand.
AAAACACACATCTAATGTTGCGATTTATGTTTGTTTGTGCGTGTGTTTGGGGGGGGGGGGTTCTGGAAGGGGGACAGAATTCACCGACGTAGGAAGGTTGTGACTAAATCACTAACTATTAATTAAAAAGAAAACACTAATAATTAAAAACTAAACAAAACCAAAAACAACATTCGCCATTTCGCCGACATGGGAAGGTTGGCGAAATGGCGAATATTGTTTTTGGTTTTGTTTAGTTTTTAATTATTAGTGTTTTCTTTTTAATTAATAGTTAATGATTTAGTCAATGAATTATTTAATTAATGTTTTATAGGTTGCTTTGTCAATTTTGCCACTGTTAAAACTACCAGAATAATTTAACGGAATAATGAAATTGAACCAAATTGATTAGATGAGGGACAAAACTATAACAAAATGAATATTAAGGACCATATTAAAACTTGAGTCATAGTTTAGGGACTAAGTAGGTAATTTATTATTCATAATTTTATATTTCCATAGTGTAGGAGGATTATTAGTGGTTATCTGGGATTTTAGGGAGTTGTTCCACAAGGACAGAGGTGTAACTCGTCTAGAAGAGGGCTTTACCAGAGGTGTGGAGGATAATTAATAGCAATAATAATGGTAACGCGTTATAAATATGCAATAAATAGTAATAACGGATCTCAAGGGCATGATTAATTGGAGGGTGAGAGAGCAAGCATCCTTTTTAGAAAGAAACCCCCAAGAGCAGCCTATAACACCAATGATTTTTCGAGTATTGATTATGGTGGTTGTGGTTTATCCAGGGAAGTAATGGTGAAGGTATTAATGAAGGCGATAAAGGGAATGTTTTCGTATGTTGGTTTCAAGGTTGATGCTAGCAAGTGATGATGGGTAGCCTCCTTCTAACTGGAGTAAAAATGGGAGTGGATGTTCTTATATAGTGATGGTTGAAATAATCTTATCCCTTGATCTTGAGCTTTGGTGTACGTTGCATGGCATTTATGGAGCGTAGACTATCACTAAATGGGGTGGTGGTACATAAACATGCAGTATGAGATATCAGATCTGATAAAAAGGGTTTGTCGCTTGACTCATATGGACAGTGTCAGATGCTTATTTAAAAACTAACACTTTATATTAGAATGTGTAATATGTTGGGTTCAAAAGGTATGGTTGGTGGATTTTGGGATCATTGATGTCTTTTGCTCTTGTATTAGGAAGTCTGGCATGTGGGAGCCTAACAACTTTACTCTCCAGCCTTTAATCGAGAACCCTTAAGAATCCCAGTGAAATCTTCTGGTTCCCATGAGTTCTGCCCAACTCATGCCCCAAAGTATTGGGGATAGATAGCTGAAAGGAAATGTACATGCCTTAGCCTCCGCTACCTGTGTCGAATCCCGAACTCCTTTTGTATAGAGTGTGGCTATCGATCGTTGATGCCTTCAGCTAGTGGTGAGTGTCGATGTTGATATAAATTGTTGATTGTTTAGCATCGATGGTCAATAGCCCGATTGTGTTGATTGTTGATTTTTTAGTATCAATGGTCATGAGCCCGATTGTATGTTCTATGCTATCGATGGTGAGGGTACTTATACCCCTCCTACAAATGGAAATTTATACATATCTACTCATTTTTACTTGTGAAACTTTATAGCAGATATATTATTATATTCAAACACTATACTTATAATGTACATATTCATTTTATCATTAATTACTTTATAGGACTTTCTACTTTGTGGAATATTTAATAGGCATAATCGATCTCGAAGCGCTTGTAAAACTAATTATATTTTGCAATGCGTGGATTACAACATCAATACCACAAATTCAACTGAAATTTGTTATTCACTGATGTGTATGGAAAAATAAAGCTACCTACACTTAGTACCTACTAAGTGTCGAATGTGTTTTATGTTAAATCATGGTAGGGCCACACTGCGGTACAACACATGTGAAACACATTCTATACTTTGTAGATACTAACCATAGTTTAGAGACCCACTATAGTGTTAAAAAATTTGAACCAAATCTTTCTTAATTAATAAGGAAAAATAATGGCATGCATACATGAGTCCTCTTAAAGAGGCACATATGCAAACACGGAGTCCTCTTAAAAATGCAAATCTACTGTTGGAAGTGTAAAAAAGGGGCTTCGTCTAGAGATAAAATATTTTTCAAATTAATAGATTATAATTCTTTTCATAACCGAATGAGAAAATTATTCATATATTAATTGATTAAAATTCTTTTCACAAACGAATGAGAAAATTATTGATATCGGTTTAGCAAAACCATAGCATCATATTGTAATACAATAATTGTATTAGTTTAGCAAAAACCTTAGCATCATATTGTCTGAATGGCCAAGTGAGAGATCTTTCGTAATTTTCCAAGAAATTAATAATGGCTAAGCGGTCCCGCTTTTATCTGAAAACCCTAAAAACAAACTTCCAAAGCAAGTTGAATTGTAGTGATGGATGTCATAGTTTCAACCCTATCTACCACCTCCAACAAAGGATTCTCCCCGAGCAACTAGATTAATACGGATTGTAATGATCGGATTACTTATGCCCATACACGAGCCTGAAAGCGCAATCCTAGTGACAGTTTTTATATGCATCCATCAACCGAAAGGTCTCGTGTGTATATATAGAAAGGGGTAGCCAGTCTCCTAAAGGGGTTTAAGATAGGGTGTTTTTATTTAGACCCCCGAATCTTGTGTAGAGTATGTTTTCCTCCTTCCCTTTTTTATCCTTGTTGTTTAACAATCAAATGATCTCCGGGATAGTTGAGTATTGTTGTTTCATTAACTATGGTTGTTATTGTCTTATTGGGGTGTTAAACCAAGAATATCAAGGTAATTTAGCATATTTTTGCGTTGAAAATTAGCAAAATACTAATTGGGGGCTATATAAAGAATAAAGGGGTTTGTATAATAACACCCTTAAGATATCATCTTGATTTAGCAAATGTCATTTTTATTGATTGTATAAAGCCAGGAGCTTATTATCTAGTAACTTACAAATTTGAATATATGAGATAACCATTAGACTACATAAGAAACAGCATGTGAGAGTGTTGATTAGTTCACAGGTGACTTATTGTAGTTGCATCTTCATTGAGATTATTAAGGGGGGGAGTTACTTTGAAAGTGAATGGGTTATAAAGACACATATCCCTCCAAGAAACGCAAAGAGTCACTTTCTGAATCTCAATTCACATACACTCTACCCTGACATTGCTCCACAGATCTCCAAAATTCACTACACGATGCCCTTCTACACAAGTTGCCCAAGAGAATATGCTATTTCACTTGTGAAGAATAGGTTAGTTACTTGACGATCACCCATCCACACAAAAACTCCCGAAATCTCTTAACATGAAACTGGTCATAATTTAACCCGAAACTCTTAAAAAGATCCTGGATCTGGTAATTAAAGCTCTGGCAAAGACAATTTTTTTTATCTGGATTCTGAACCATGATAGAATCCTCACTAACTGCCTTTAGGTGACAGAGAAACATGATAAAGGAGGGCCCTTGCCTACCGCACAATAGCAATTCAGAAACTATATAACAAACTTTAAGGGACTCTCCTAAAACAAAAGAAAAATCTAGAGTTTCTTTAAATCTTTATGAACCCTTATAAGTTTAGTTAAGATTATAGTCAATGTGCAAGAATGGGCTCAGAATTACTTTTACAGCAAATCGAGTATACAGGATATTCAAACAGTTGCATAGCATTATCTGAGCTGGATTTTTAGCGAAGCTCTAGTGTAATGTAGATGCTTGTGTGGGGGGTTGTGAAAATGTGATGGGAACACGAACTAACTCTAATTTCTCATTGATAATTAAATCCAACAATCTAAAGATAATACCAATAAAGCATAAATAAACTGAAATGATACCCCCCCCCCCCCCCAACCCTTACACACACACACACTAGTCACATCACTCCCTGTTTGAAAAAGTTTGTCCTTGAGCTTAAAAGGATCGCCAATTGAGTCGGAGTCCAACAAGATGACGTGCAAGATATGCGCCAACAGCTTGGACTTCATCCTGTTTGCTATTGGGAAAAGACTCTTCACCATCGCCGTCTAGTGGTGTCTCGCAAGTCGGACAATCAACAGCTTGCGTCCAACCTTGTGTCATCAGAAGCACACCATAGAGATCAAACCAAATCCAGAGATGGCCGAGAATGCTTTGGAGCAGCCACGTTGGTGCTGGTAGTAGTGGATGAAGTTGCGGGTGGCGTTGCGGTAAGGTGAAACTCCTACACACGGAGTGCATAGTCATAAGCCACCTCAACATTGGGGACCTCTTTAATGAGCGAATCTTGTGGGCTCGTTGGTAGGAGGCCATTGATATAGCATTCCACTCGTTCAACCTCTTCCAAGAGGGGGGCCCTGGGTACACAGGTCAGGTTGTGTTGTATCGTGACAAAACTCTCAACTCATAACCGGGCCCATTTATAGTTAAAGTTAGTGTTGGGTCAAGTCTATGTCGTGTATAAGCTATTATACATTTGTAGTGTATAATAAAGTTGTCTTCTATAATCGAATTCGTGTTCTCTATTTGTTTTAGTGTGTCTGATGTCAATTCGTTAATAATCCTACCTCATTTAAGTCCAAGTCCTAGTGCTAATATCAGGTTGACGGGTCATATTATAATTGCCAACTTCAAAAGCAGATAATAATTAGTACTTAGTAGTATTCTCGTGAGCCATTACTACCGATCTGGAAACTACCAATGTAATGGGAAACATGCACCTTGGCTCAGCAGGCTTAAAATTTGAAAGAGAGCAGCAGAGATGAAGAGTTCTGATTGTTTCTAAAACAAAGGAAAAAATACAAAAGAAAATGAAAACATGCACAATAAGCAACACCATAAAAAATTGGCACTCTCCATGTAGTTCGAAACAAGTCCGAGCTTTTATAACAGACTTTCGAAAAAGACTTAAGTAAATATTACACAAGAAAGAAAGAAAAGGCTTAAATGATTCATTATCTGGAAAACATTATGCTACACAATCCAAAGGAAATGATCGTTTCTTCAGTAGATATTAGTATACTGAATTCTCATTCAGTCTTCAATGTCACTTTGGTATTTTCTCCTGTACTTTGGTATTCAGATAACTTCCCTAAAAGCCTCTGCAAACACTATTTTATCATAGTATCAGTGAGCATAAGAGCAATAAAGGAATTAAATTTACAGAAATATGACCCAGTATTATCCCTTTAGACATCTGAAAAATGAAGGGAACCAATAGGTTGCATTTTTTAAGAGTTCAAATTAACCAATTTGATTTGTTAAATTCAAAGCATCCCACTCAAAACCAATTGGCTATGGGTTGAGGCACCCCCAAGGTCTTATATATTGTGGTACAAAGCTTTTACTTCCTGATGTGGAATGTTATATTTTCAACACACCTCTTCACTTGTGTTGTAACTTGAGCTAAACACATGGAATAAATTATATTGGGTGGTGTGGAGTAATCAGGCTGTTGGCGCATGCGATAGCCTACACTGATACCAATTTAAATTTGGAGCACTAAATCCAAAACCGATTAGCTATGGGTCAAGGATGGCCAGAATCTTACAAAATGTGGTGCAAAACTTATATTTTCCAATGTGGGATATATTCTCAACATAGTACAGTCAGTGATTCAGTAATATAAAAATGTAACTAAGGTTCAGATCTATATTCTATAACTTAGCTTCAGAATTTAATGAGCAGCACCAGTATATTTGGGAGCCTTGATCAGTGGGGTTTGAATCAACACGGTGGTGTGGGAGTCGTCGGATATCCATGTCAAGAAGGATTTTCGTTTGATATCCTTCCTAATATTTTGTTCCATTTCTTTATCTCTACCCGATGAAGCACGGGCATGACACGTGAGACAACACGCCAACATGACATTTTGGAAAAAGTGGGATGCGCACAGCTGCGGACACGTTATTTATTTATCCATACAGTAATACGAATAAAACTTAAAAAATCAGCATTGTTTTGATCCTATTAAGGACAATGTATCAATGGAAATAACGTGGCAAAAGTAAAAGGGGAAAAAAAAAATTAAACTACAACGCAGAATCCTCAAATTATCTACAGTGCACAATCCTCATTTTTTACAGGACGGGGAGGGATGCAATAAACAGGGTAATAAATTTTGAAGGTTCAAGAGCAAACACAATTAATGTGATAGTTAAAAGCAAAATTCCAGTTCATATTGTCATAATTAATATTCAACCTTTAAATGCAAAAGTATGATACAAGCACACTCACATTGTCATCCAAAGGCTGGTCCAGTAACTCCTTGCTCAAGAATTTTCAGGTGCCTGCTGTTGCTGTGGCCACATTGGCTGAGCCATGTAAGGACGAGGCTGTTGGCCATAAAGGGCTTGATCCACAGGCTTACCCACAAACATCCCTGGAGCTCCTACCTGTGGAACATGTTGAGGTGGCATATAATAGTAAGGAAGGCCCTCAGTTGGACCCCCAACAGGAAGAGTGCCCCTTGGGATTGATGCAGCCAGTACCTCATCTTTCAAATCCTCCCTCGGTACTATATCAACCAAGAAATCGAATATATCAGTCCTCGTGATGGCTGCCGCTATATCATTTTTTTGAAGCGTCCTCCTCTTGTTCTCCTCCGTGTGATTCCACGATCGCAAAGTCAACTCGAGGATGAACATCTCACAGGCCCGGGCAAATATGACGGGAGCTTCTGCTGATATCATTCTCACATCCTCGTCTGCTTTCATAATCTTCTTGATCCTAGCCAATGGCAGGCTATGGTTCTTAAAATCAGTTGTCTGCTCGATTTCGTGGTACTGGTTTGCCCAGAAATTCTGGAGTTGTTGCTGCAATTGCTGTTGCTGCTGCTGGTGGATGTGCTGATAAGCAAGTTGGTGTTGCGCGAGCTGGGCTGGAGAAGAAGGAAGACCCACAGTTTGAGGAGACTGCAATGATGTAGGGGGAGAGGGCCCCATCATCTGGTTAGCTTGATATGGGGCCACACCATAAGGCATCTGGCCTGAACTACCCACTACACCCATACCTGGGGGCTGTCCATGCCCTTGCTGATCCATTTTGATTTATACGCTTGTTGGGAATTTTTATGCTATTGACTTTCTGAATGCAAAAAAAGTTAATAAGTAGAGAAGAATATTAGGGGGGGTGGGATAACAACCTTGTGAATAAAAAATCAGGTTCAAAAGGTCATCTGTAGATATAATCAGCTAGAATAATCCATGTGTAGATATATAATGCATAGAATCAGGTACAAGTTCACTCCTATAATCCGATTTCAGTGTAGATGATGCAATAGATGTGGCATCCGATGAAGATTTAGAAAATGATGATTTAATATTGGCGTCTGGGAATTTTATGAACAAGAGGTTTACGTCCATAGAGGTGAAGAACAAGGTTTGAGCCAATAATGTTTCTTGTTCCCTCTCTTCTCCTCTAAAGTCGTTCATCAACTATTGCCCCTTGGGGGTCTGGCAAGGATGATCATGTTTACAGGGGTTATGTGAGAAACTATGTGAATCAAGGGCATTTTTGTCATTTTTTGGCATATTAGTAGTTTAGTTCCTTTTTTGTTATTTTTCTTATTTTTATTAATTTCGTTTTGTTGTTTATTTGTAAGTTTAGGCATAGGTGAGCACAAATGGGTATTAGGCTTATTTGTAAAGTGGGAGTTCCACATTGGTTAGAGAACCATTTAGTGCTCTCTTTTTCCCCACTTATAAATAAACCCCTTGTAACCTCATTTGAGGTAGACCTTGATTTTGAATATAGAAAAAGAGTATTTCTCTAGGAGCCTTTTGACCGGTGGATTACGTCAAATTGGTATCACAGCGAGTGAAGCTCTACATTGGTGCTAGTGTATTGGTGAATTTTTTTTTTTTTTTTCAAATCGTACACTACCCTCAATGGCTCCCAAGAAATCCAAACAACAATAAGAAGAGGAGAATCGAGAGTTGAAGCAACAAATTGCGGAGTTGCAACAACAAATAGCCCAACTTTTTGCCAACCTAGGGCCAAAACCTAACCCTCTCACCCCCATGGCTGCCCCAACCCCAAAAGAACCACAAACCCTAGGTTTTCCCCATCCTAACCCTAACCCTAGCTTCCGCCCCGCCGCCTCAGCCTTAACCCGCCACCATCAAAACCCTCCACACTACCCCCAAAACCCTACCTGCTGCCCCCCACCCTAGCAGCCCCCCTACCCCTGCCGACTATCCCTATTGCCCCCACACCCTAGCAGACCCTTTCCCCCACCCCACGACCACCGGAAAACCCCCAAACCTTGGTCGACCTACTCTCAAACCTCACCCGCACCATTCCGACCCTAAAAAAAATCCATCTACCGACCTCATCCTTGCCCTAACCCGCCTCCATTTAACCCCCCCTAAACCCTTCAACACATCCGTTGACCACTTTCCCTCTTCCACCCATATGGTTTTTGACCCGGGAGGAGAAATCTAGGGTTTATTTGGTTGAGACAAAGAGAAGAAGCATTAAAGAAGAAAATTGCGGGATGGGCAACCTCAAGTTTTCAGAAATTTTATTTTTGGTTCCATACAAGTTTTGGTACCCCTTTTTTTGGAGTTCCCTCATGAATCCCCAATTTTTTAACGCTCGAGGACGAGCTTGGTCTTAAGAGGGGGAGATTAATGTGAATTGAGGGCATTTTTGTCATTTTTTTGGCATATTAGTAGTTTTGTTCCTTTTTGTTATTTTTGTTATTTTTATTAATTTTATTTTGTTGTTTATTTGTAAGTTTGGGCATAGGTGAGCACAAATGGGTATTAGGGTTATTTGTAAAGTGGGAGTCCCACATTGGTTAGAGAACCATTTAGTGCTCCCATTCCCCACTTATAAATAGACCCTTTGTAATCTCATTTGAGGTAGACCTTGATTTTGAATATAGAAGAAGAGTATTTCTCTCTCTAAAGTGTGTGTTAGATATTTTATGAGCCTTTTGACGGGTGGATTACGTCAGAAACTCCTGATATGTTTTTAGATACCATAGGGGCACAAATTCTTCAACGTGGATTGAGTCCTCCTTGAAACTCTCTTTGGGTGTAAGTCCTGTTCTTGAATATCCTGTTTTAGAGCCAGTGGTAGTACAGTTACCTCTGGGGGCATGGTTCAAAGTCGCGGTATCATTGTACGACTCGGTCCCCCAATTTTCAGTTTGGTATCGGTATCGGTCGTCGTATCGGGCGATACGCAACGATACACAATATAGAGAGAGCGCAAAAAAAATTGAAACAATATATAAATTTTCATATAAATAAGAATAATATTATAACTTAATTAAAACCATCCATAGCATTGTGTAATTGCTTATATTAACGCATGTCCCACGGAACTTATTAGCTGCAATATTCCATAATAGTTTAGTAATAAGTAAGCAAAACCATCAAATTAGACACAACTTTATCAAAAAAAAAAAGTAAATAGAAGTTAAATAGATTTTTTTCATTAATGTAATAAAATATTAATCATAAATTAAGTAAATAATAATACTTATTAATATATTCCATAATACATTTTTAAAAATACTTTGATTAAATAGACGTACATGTTAAGGAGAGATAATAATTATATATATTAAGTAAACAATGATACATTTTAATAGATATTAATTTAACAATGATACATTTTTTAAAATATACTTTAAATAAAGAAGTGTTCAAACACAATGATACATATGTGCTATAGTTTAATAAATAGATATAAATACATTATCACTCATACGGTAAATATTAATTCAACCATAAATAACATCCAAATTTGATAGAAGTGATATAAATTTATTAACTTCATAATTAAGATAAACTTTATAATGAGTTGTCCAATATTCTCCGAGACGACCGAGATTCTGAGTCAACCGAGATCGCGCCGATATTGTCCGAATTGACAAAGATCTCGCCAATATGGTAAGATTTGAGCCATGAAAGCCTATTACTCAACTCATGTCACGGTGTGGGAACAGTAGGCCACGAAATCGAGTTAACTCGGTCGGCCAATACTTTGAACCATGCATGCCTCTAGGGGTAATCACTCATATCTTCGGGGAGGAATGCATAAATTTTAAAAACATTTTGGAAAATCTAATCTAAACCTGTTAGAGAAAAGGTGATTGGCAGAGGAAGAACTAGGGCTGTGTTTTTTTTCCGAACATTTCGATTTTTCCGATGTCCGATCTGATATTTTCTGATTTTGGAACATATATAAGGTTTCTGATTTCCGATTTCCGATTTTTCCGAATTAAATTGGATAGGAAATTGGAACTATGTTTTAAATTCCGATTTTTCGATTTTTCCGATCCGATTTTCCGATATTTTAGCCGATCCGATTTTCCGATATAATTTCCGATTAATTTTCCGAATATTTTTTTCGATTAATATTCCGAATATTTTATATATATATTTTTTACCTTGTCTAATAATAAGAATGTGTACATTTACATTTCCCTTATTTTTTACCTTACCCATATATATATGCTGTTAGTTTTAGCCTAGGGTTAACATATCTCTCCTCTTTCTCTCTATACGGCGCATACCCGCATGCCGTCTACTCACCTCTCTCTCTTTCAACTCCCGTCCGTCTACACACCTCTCTCTCTCTCTGGTTTTTACGCTTCTCAGATCGTAGAAAGATCAAATATTCGAATGAAGGATCTGTAACGATCATTTCCCTCATATACGGATCAGTAAGCCCTTTTATCTGTTTCCCTTATCTGTAACGATCGGTTTTAGTTTATATCATTTCCCTCATATAAGATCTGTAACGATCGGTTTTAGTTTATATCATTTCCCTCATATAAGATCTGTAACGATCGGATCTGTAACGATCTGATCAGTAACGATCTGTTTATATTGTGTAACGAGCGGTTTATAGGATCTGTAAGATTATACATGTTTTTTGTTTCTATAGGATTGTTATAGGATCTGTTTATACATGTATTTTTTTGTTTCTATAAGATTATACATGTTTATAGGATCTGTAAGATTATATATTGTGTAACGATCGGTTAATTACATGTTTCTATACCTGTTTTATATTGAGATCAAATATTAATTTCTGATTTATACTGAGATCAAATATTAATTGTTGATTTATACCTGTTGTTTCTATACCTGTTTTATACATGTTTCTATACCTGTTTTAGTCCTTTTTTTGTGTACTAATTGTGGATTTAATAATTGTTTTATGCAGATTTAATATATTGTGCGAGTCAAATTTAAATTGTTCCAGCTCTTCAAAGTGAGGTATATTCTGTCCACTCCACTATTAATTGTATGTTGACAATGGATTAAAGCGCCGGAGTCACTAGTAAAGTCAATCCTAAAGAAAGCAAAATAACACCAAAATCAGGTTTAGTTGGTCATCATGGAGCGTCGGGAGTGTGGGAGCATTTTGAAAAAATTATGGTTGAAGGAACAAAAAAAAATTCGGGTACTTGTAATTGCAATTATTGTCATGTACAAATTTTAGCACCTTCTACCGGGGGAACAAACATATTATGGAATCACCTTAAAAAGTGTAGAGAGTTTCCCGGTTATGAAGGAGATAACACAACGCAAACCATTATTTCATTGGTACGATCCCAACCTTCTAATTGGCGATTTGATCAAGAGAGATGTCGGAAGTCTTTAACTAAATATACTATTATTGATCAACTCCCTTTTAATCATGTGGAAAAAGAAGGTTTTAGAATGTTTTGTGCTGATTTACAACCTAAATTTCACGTGATATGTAGAACCACACTCACTAAGGATTGTTTAAAGATGTACCACGAGGAAAGGATAAAGTTGAAAGATTACTTCAAATGTTTTAATACGAGGGTATGCCTCACAACCATAGTTGTCAAATCGCGAATCGTATCGTGAATCGTTTACCCCCCGAATCGCGAATCGTGAATCGTGAATTGAATCGTGAATCGTATCGGTCGAATCGGAACCAAACAATAAAAACGTAGTAAAACATACATAAATGGAATTTAACACTATAGAATTGGTAATTAAGCGTAATATGACAAAAAACTAATCGTAGCACATGATAATATACCAAAATATATCACAAAAATTAACCGTAGCACATGTTCTCATTCATTTTAAGCTTAAAAATGTAAAAACCAAAAATATATCATAAAACAGCCTACATATTAATTTAAAACACCCTACATAAAACAAATATATATCATAAAGAGCCTATATATTAATTTAATGTAAAAAATCGCTGAAAAAAAAAAAAAAAAAAAGACTGAATCGGACCGAATCGGGAATCGGACCGAATCGGACCCGAATCGGAAGATTCGAGTCGTGAATCGCCGATTCAGTCCGATTCTTTAGACATTTGCGATTCTAAGGTTGATTCGAATCGTTTTGGTAGTGAATCGAATCGAATCGTCCGATTCGAATCGCGAATCGGACGATTTTGACAACTATGCTCACAACTGACATGTGGACTTCATTACAAAACCTTGGGTATATGGCCTTAACCGCGCACTTTATTGATAGGGATTGGGTAGGGCTGGCAATTTTTGACACGATAACCCGCTTATGGTAATAACCCGAAATGACCCGAACTTGACACGATTAGCTTGTATGGATTTAAGAGTACCCAAAACTTATACTCAAATAAAAATCAACGCGACCCGAAAATGACACGACTAACCCGAATTGCCACCCCTAGGATTGGGTTCTACATAAGAAAATAATAAATTTTAGAGTCCTTCCTTATCCACATAAGGGTGAGGCGATTTCCAAGGCCGTGGAGGGTTGTTTGATGGAGTGGGGATTAGAAAAGATCACAAATATAACACTTGACAATGCTAAAAATAATGACACATGTGTTGCGGATTTGAGAAAAAGGTTAAATAAAAGAAATGGGTTGTTGTTAGGAGGTGAGTTTTTTCATATTAGATGCTTTGCACATATAATAAGCCTTGTTGTGAGAGATGGAATCGTGGAGGTTAAAGACGCAATCAAGCGCCTTAGGCGTAGTGTCAAATATTTGCGAAGTGACCCATCACGCATGTAACTTTTCAAAAAATGTGTGGTGGATGAAATGTTGGAAACAAAGAGGGTTGTGTGCTTGGATGTAAAGACGTGTTGGAACCAATGTTTAAAAAGGCGAAAGGCGAGGCGAGGCGTTTTAGTCGCGGCGAGGCGAGGCGTAAGCCTCGAGGCGCTTGAGGCGTAAGCCTCACCGAAAAGAAAAAAAAAGAGCAAAATAATATTAAAAAAATACTAATAAAACCATAAAAATAAAATAACAAAGAAATATAAAATAAAACTACAAAAAAAACATCCTTGAGGGCTTTCTCACATAGTTTGACATTTTTTTGTTCCCCCCAATATAACTTTTTAGAAAAAGAAAATCAATTTGAACATATTGGTTATTTTAAATATGACAATAAATTAATCAATGCAAAATCGTATTGGCAAAATCATTTTTTTAGCTTCATTCACATATTGGTTCTTTTATATTATGACAATAAATTAATCAATGCAACTTAACAATCAAATTTATTAAAAAAACATTGATTTTCAAGCTAAGATTAAAAAAATAGCAACTTTATTAAAAAAATAATAAAACATATTAACCTAAGTTAAAACATATTAATATAAGTTGAAAACCAAAAAATAGAGACCTTTTAAAAAAAAGTCATATTGAAGTTAATTTTGTACATTTATTTCAAACAAACTATATATTTGTAACAAAATATAGTCTCAAACAAATTTATACACTTATTTCAAACAAATTAGTAAAGAAAAACAAAATTAAGTGCAACTTTAAAACTAAACTAAAATAAAAAAAGAATAAGAGTTAGTAGATTAAAACAACATTTTTTTAAGTTAGGTGCAATTTTAGAAAAATGAAGAATTTTAACCTATAAAAAAACAGACTTTGTAATGAAAGATTTTTTTGTTTTTTTTTTTTTTTTTTTTCCGCGCCTCAGGAAAAAGGCGTGAGGCGAGGCGTGAGGCGCATCGAGGCGTAAGCCTCGAGGCGCATTGAGGCGTAAGCCTCAAATTCAGCCCTGAGGCTTAAGCCTCGAGGCGTTTTTTCAGCGCCTCGCCTCGAGGCGCGCCTCGAGGCGTACGCCTCTTGCGCCTTTTTAAACATTGGTTGGAACTCAACTTACCTAATGATAAATTCGGCATTGGAGTTTGAGAGGGTATTTGATCGTTTAGATGAGGTTGATCCTAATTATAAAATCGAGTGTAACGTGAAAGGGGAAGGTTTATTGGATGAGGTTGATTGGAAAAAATTAAAATCTTTGCACACATTTTTAGAAGAATTCTTTGAACTAACAAAGCGTGTGTCGGGTACTCAATATATCACTTCCAATACTTATTTTGATGAACTCACCCAAGTTAAGGATCTTCTCATTGAGCATTTACATAGTGATGATTTAATTTTTCGTTCCATGGCCATTAAAATGGATGCAAAGTTTGACAAGTATTGCTATTTTGATTCTCTTAATCCGATATTAGTTGTTGCAATTGTGTTGGATCCTCTTTATAAATTGTAATTTGTCGAGTTTTGGTATTCCTCATATTTGGAGAAATGTCCCAATCTTTTCGATGTTGAAAAAGCTTACAAAATGGAAGTGCTTGTTGAAAAGTTGAAAGATTTAATGCGTAGACTTTATAGTTACTACAAAGCGGGAGAGAGTTCTTATGTGGAACATGGTCATTCCACCCCACGGGATCAAGTCAATGTTGTAGAAAAAATGATCAAAAAACCGAAGTCTAAAGACTTGTTTAGAGGAGTTTTGAAGAGAAAGGAGTGTAGTGAAGTTTCCAATGACTTGGATAGATATTTGGCTGATAGTGTTGTGGAGATTGATGATCGTCATTTTGATGTTGTTGCTTGGTGGAAAGGAAAGCTTCCAACATACTGTGCTCTTGCCATAATGGCCCGTGATATTTTACCTATTCCGGTGACATCGATTGCATCTGAGTCCGCTTTTAGTACGGCTGGTAGAGTCCTTGATCAATTTCGAAGTTCTTTGACACCTACTATTGTGGAAGCTTTGTTATGCACACAAGATTGTCTTAGAAATCCTATGCTTTCTATTACTATTGAAGATACAATAGAAGTTCTAGAATCTATTGAGGAAGGTATATTAATTTATTTAGATTCATTTTTCTAATTTCTTATTATGTATATTCATTCTCACTAATTTCTATTATTTTGATTGTAGTTGTGAACGAGGATATGAAAGCATTGTCGTTGGGATGAAGATGGTTATGCTTGGTTAAGAAGCTTGGATGATATTTTAATTGTAATTTTGAACAATGTTATTGGATTTTATTTGGTTGTTGGACATTTTGAATTATGTTGTTGGACATTTAGACATTTTGAACTCTGCATGGATGGTCATTTTGAATTAACTATTATAATTTTGGAAATGATGGTCATTTTGAATTAACTATTATAAGTGGAAATGGAATACAATTGTTATAACTGTCATTTTAAATTAACTATTAAATGTCAATTTGAATTAACTATTATAACACATTTGGAGTCAAAGCATTTTGATAACAGTTTCTAAATCTCCATATTTGGAACACCTCCATATTTGGTAACATTTTGATAACATTTTTGGTAACATATTTGGTAACAGTTTCTAAAGCATTTTGATAACAGCATTTTGATAACAGTCAAAGCGTTGGTGTCAAAATCTCCATATTTGGAACACCTCAATTGGAGTCCATAGATATAAGTTATTGTAGTTTTTAAATTTTAAAAATAGTAAATTTATATATAAAAAATATAATTTTAAAAATTATAAATTTTTTGGATTTTTCCGAATTTTCCGAAACTTTCCGATTTTGCCGAATTTTCCGAAAATGGCAAAAAAAAATTATTCCGAAAAAAATCGGAAATGGTTTCGGAAATTAAATGTTTTTGCCGAATTTTTTGGAAAATTTTCCGAAAGGGTCATTTCCGATCCGATCCGGCCGAAACACAGCCCTAGGAAGAACAAAGGCAAAAGGGACTTTTAAAAATAGTGTCAGGTATTAATTTTTTTTTTAATGAGTGGTGTCAGGTATTAATTATTAAGGAAAAAAGTAAGGAGGGCCTCTGCATGTCACAAATGAAGATAATTTCAAGGAATGTAAGAGAAGTGGATTCCAAGAAGAAGAAAAAAATTAAGGAATTTTTGTTAAAAGAAAAGCCAGATATAGTCGTTTTACAATAAACTAAAAAGGAAAGAAAACAAGAAACTAATTGTGGGCCTTGGAGAGGTAGGTTTATGGGGTGGGTGCCATACTTAGAAAAAACAGGGGGATTGTTATCATTTAGGGTGTGCAGTCTATAAATGTGACATAATGGATTTAGGGAGATTTTTCTGATTCTGTAAAGTTGAGTCATCAGCTGAGGGTAGTTGGTGGTTTTCAAAAATATGAAGTCTAGAGTGAGGAAAGAGTTACGGAAAGAGTTGGCATGGCTGCATAGTTTATGAGACCCGAACTGGTAAGCGGGAGGGGATGCTAAGGTTGTGAGATGGGTGTCTGAAAAGTCAAAGGTGGGGAGAGTTGCCTGAAGCATACTGGATTTTATTCATTGACCAATGAGAGATGTTGGACCAAGTAACGGGAGGTTCACTTGGTCTAACATGACATGACAGAGGATAGTGTATGTTCTAGGCTTGACAGATTCATGTTTTCCTCGGGGTGGGAAGTGCTGTTTACGGGGGTGAGACAAGAAATTGACATAGATTAACATCAGATCACATCCCTATTTTCTTGAGACACTAGCGGGGTGAGGTGGGGCCCGTCGCCTTTTCGTTTTCAAAATGTGGTCAGATTATAGGGACTTTAACGAAAAATCAAAATTTGGCGGAGGGAGTGTCATATCCAAGGGTGGGAGGGCTTTAAATTTACAAAAAAATTGAAAGAGGTAAAAAATAATCTAAAATTTTGGAATAATGAAACTTTTAGGAATGTGAAACCATATAAAAATGCAATTTTGGAAAGAATTAAAGCAATTGATAACATAGAGGAGGATTGCACCGTAAATGATTTCCTAAGAAAGGAGAGATGGGGTTTAAAAAAGGAACTTGAAAAAGTCGTCTTAAAAGAAGAAAAATTATGGTATCAAAAAGCTAAAACCAAGTGGATCAAGGAATGGGATAATCATTCAGAACTCTTTGACACAATTATTAGTGTGCCAAAGGAAGTAATAAGTTATATCAACAAAATGGAAAAAGGAGAATGGGGATTCGATTGAGAATGAGAGAAAATTGAGGCAGTCGTGGAATTTTGTTGAAAAGTTGTATTCTAGAAGGGACAAGAAGGGATGTGGGGGTTGAGGGTTTAGAGTCAATCCCGTTTGGACCAAATAGAACGGAATGGCTTGAAAGGCCATTTGACGAGGATGAAATTAGGTGGGTTGTTTGGGATTTTTGTGGAGATAAATCCCCAGGTCCATATTGCTTCACTTTAGCAGTGTACAAGGAATGTTGGGGTATATTGAAAGAAGATTTGAAGAGCTTTTTTAAAGAATTTCATGAGGATGGAGTGGTGAATGCTGGTGTTAATGAAATCTATAATTGTCTTATCAATAAGGAAGTGAATTTGGTTAAAGTGAGAGATTTTCGGCCAATTAGCTTGGTCCCTAGTCTTTGCAAAATTTTGCCAAAAGTGTTATCCCCCACCTAAGGGAGGTGTTGGGAGACATTATCTCGGCATCTCAAGGCTCCTTTGTAAGAAAGACAAACTTTAGATGTAGGGAGCGTTTGATTACAAAGTTAGAAAATGATTGAAAAATAGTTCATTCTTTATGAGTTGGAAAATGAGTGAAAAAAGATGGGGTTGGTTTGACCTTACTTTTGGAGTTTTCCATGGAAATCAATTCTTTGGGGGTGAATAAGAAATATTTTTTCCAAGGAAAATGATGAAACTATGGAGCACTTTTAATATTTATAACTATTGTTTATCTAAAATGAATTTGAAATCAATTACCACAAAAGTAAAAAATGAATTAAGGTGCGTATTTTCCATGGAATATAAATCAACATCAATCATACGTACGGACCCTTAGTTTTGATAGCCAATGAGATTGTCAAGGAATATATAGAGAAAAAGAAGAGGGTGGGGTGTTCAAAAGCAATTTAAAAAGGCACATGACCATGATGATTGGAACTTTATGATTTCATGACGGAGAGGAAAGGTTTGTTTGTTAGGTGGAGAAAGTGGATCAGGGTTGCATTAGTTCAATTAACTCTTCGGTGTTCATTAATGGCAATCCAAAAGGTAAATTCAAAGGATCGAGGGGCTTAGGCAAGGTGACTCACCATCCCCTTATTTATATGCGTTAGTGGCATATATGTTCAGTTGTATCATGTATAGAATTAGGGGTGTGATGCAATGGAGGGGTTTAAAATAAATGGGGACAGGGTGGAGGTGACTCATTTGCAAATTGCAGATGATTCTCTCTTTTTTCCTTCTTGGGACACGGTAAGATTGATAATATTGTCCCCTCTATTCTCTTGTTTTCTAAATTTCTAGGCTTGAAAGTGAATTTGGCCAAATGTAAAGTGGCGAAATTAACTTAATGCAGGGGTGGAATCTTGGCCAACAAAATAGGATGTGGGATTGAATCTTACTTGGGATTACAATTAAGTGGAAACCCAAATGCTTTAAGTTTTTGGTGCTCGGTTTTGGACAAGTTAGTAAGAGATGGGATGGGTGGAAAAAAAAACGTTTATTTAGGGAAGGAGGTTGACTTTAATCTCTTCGGTGCCAAGTAGTACTCCGGCGTATTTTTTGTCCATCTTTAAACTAAAGGTGGAAATTGCAAATCTCATTGAAAAAAGAATGAGATATTTCTTTTAAGAAGGGTGGGATGAGGCCAAAACATGACATCTAATCGACTAAAAAGTAGTAAAAGGCCTAGAAATAAGGGAGGTTAGGGAATTGGACCAATTGGTAATTTAATTCTTAAAACAGATGTTTATTAGCTAAATGATTGTGTAGATTCCCTAAAGAGAAAGAGTCCCTTTTGTGTGCTATCATTAGGCAAAAAATGGGATGAATGAAAATGAGTGGAACTCCCAAAGGATAGATCGATGTACTTTGAGAAGCCCTTGGAAATTTATTTTCCATGACATTAAATCCTTCATTAGTATCTTCACAAGTAGACGATGAGTCATATATACGTTTTTAAGAATAAGTTTGAAGGAGTGAATCCTCTATTCAATCCACATTTCCTCGGTTATATAACCTTTCTTTGAATAAAAATTATTCCATTGCTTCTTTCGCCACATTGAACTCCAATGTTATTGCCTCTTGGAATTTATCCTTTTGGAGAAACTTAAATGATGAAACTAGGGAGTTAATTTCATTGTCAGGTGTTGGATAATCAGATTTGCAAAAAAAACCTTTATTATTCAAATTCCACATCTACCATGAAATTTGGATTAAATGATACTGGAAATTGGATAATCGAGGGTTTTCTTGCAAATCTTATTTCCAATTCCTTTGTGATGACTCTACTGTTTCAATATTTGAACCTTCTCAACTGATTTGGGCAACTGGTGGAGGCCTTGCCTTTGAAACTGATAGATTTGTTGCTTTGGGAAATAATAGGTTTCTAAAGTTGACTTCCTACAGAGATATGTGGTATTGACTATGTTTTATTACATTTGGAATAAACGAAATAGCAGAATTTTCAAAGGGAGAGAAGAGAGTAAGGATTGGGTGTGGGAGAGAATTTGAGTAATTGCATCGCTGTGGGCTTCTCTGCTGAAGCCATTTGAAGATACACCTCTACACCTGATTTGTATGAGCTGGATTTCATTTGTATCGTAGGGAATCCAGTAATGTCATGGATTTTGCTTCGAATATGGGTGATGTGGGGTGCTGATGTGCAGTGTAGAGCTCTGTCATGTTGAATATGCAGCGGTATTTTGGTCTCTTTTTTTTGTTTATGTCATCGTTATTTTGTGGACTAGTGGTCCACCTTAGCTTTGTAATCGTTACCCTTCTTTAATAAATTTCACTTGTTTCTGAAATATTAATGAAAAATACATTAAACAAAATGAATTTTCATTTGAATATTGCATTAGGGTACAGAGTCAACTTCACATTACTGATTCGGAACAATATTGCATAGCAACACATACCGATATAACAACGATACAGCTACAATGCGGACCAACACATACCGATATTATTTCACATCAAATTTTAATTCTGCGCACCCAGAAATCCCTATAACTCACCACCCCAATCCGACTTTTCATGAAGAAAGTGTAATTCTAAATAGCAAGGTAATCATTAGTAGTTCAATATATCATATGAACATGAGTAAATGACCATTCTTGTTAACTAACTACATGCAATTTATTTAATTCTTTTGAGGCAAAATATACAAAAAGGACAAACACCAAAAAAAATTATAACATAGAAATCATAGACGCCAACACCATTCTAGGTTTGAATTTTTTATTTTTAAGTGTCTTCTTCTTTTCAAAAAGTTGAAAATGTCATCATTCTACAAGCATCCATATAAATTTGATATACTTTGTTTACCCACTTAAAAAAATAAAATGGAATTCAAAACAAAAAAAAAATGTATATTGTAACACAAAATACTTGATTTTTACTAGATCTACAACAATGATGAATCCTTGAAAATTCTCAAACGTGTGCTAATGAATAATCACGTTCAAAAATACATGCATGCCATTCTTTTGTTAAAGAAACCCAACCCAGAATCATCAAACAATCAAACCTTGAATCGTTCGTCCAAGTCTTTTGTTCTTATGCATATATTTTGCAGGAAGGGTGAACATTTTTTGGCCTTTTTTGACACCAAGATCCAGATTTCCTATGGTTTGCTAGTCGTTTTAAAATAACCTGATGATGCAGAGGTTCAAAACCAAGTCATTTCAGTAACCATCCATACCTTAGGACTTCATTGTATGGAGGATCAATGTTAAAATGGCGCGCTTTGATTCTCGAGTGTCTCATCTAAGTCAACTCAAGATTGGCCAAGTCAAATCAGGTTCGAGCAATTATCTAGGACCTTAATTATTCTACAAGAAATTAAATCCTTGTAGGATCATTACTATTACAAAATAAAGATAGGATGAAAGATACCTGTTCACTTATGTGAAGGTACCTTTTCATCTCAGACTTACATTAACTTTCTTTTAGAAAAATGGCTACCATATGCATAAAACCCAAATATTTGCATAATCATACATAGGGTATATGTCGAAATGGTATCAGACATCTACAACTGGCCCCATGTGAAGTTCATCTCAAATGGTATAGCCCATCATTCAGACACTAAATGTCAAAACAAATTTGGACATCCGTCTACATTGTGAAGGTCTGATTTTTTATTTTGACATGTTGCATTTTCGGAAGCTAGTATTTTCCTTTTGAATGTAAAATATAAAATTTAATTATCGGAAACTCACTTTGATATGATTTCTACAAAATTGCTATTTTTATAAAGAGCCTCGAAAAACTTCGGGATTTCTAATGAGTACACCTCGTCAAAACTTAAATAAGAGGAAAATCAAACAATTCAGGAAAAATAATGACGACGAGTGCCTCAAACAACTATATAGAACAAAAAAAACATACTTAAAAATCAAATAAGCTACAAAATCCCAACCCAATGAGTCACACAATTCTATGTAATTAAACATAAGAGAAACAAAATAAGTCGGATGCATACCACAATTTAAGAAACACAAACTACGTAAAGTACGTACTTCAAACAATACTAAAGGTATGTATAGGATATGTAGTATGCTCATTATTCGTCAAAATTCAAATGGTCTCACAAGCAAATCACCACATATACCATCTCCTCAACTCCAAACATGGGTGGTATATTCGTTGGTGAGGTACCCCAACTTATACAATTATTTAAAAAATTGAAAAAAAAAGTTGAGAGCGGCAAAACAAATGCCGCCAAAACCAAAAAATTTGGCAAGGCTAGGCAAATTTCTAGCCATTTAAAGTTCTAGGTTCAAAAAATGGCTCAAATCCATTTTGATCAATGGATTGTCATCGGTCCGATTAGCGACAACAGACACAAGGCCACCAACACAAGCATAAACCTTATAACAATTCATCAGCGTAAAGGACTAGCTAAATTCCATCTGCCTTCTTAACAAACTCACTGGCTAATATATCAAAAACGCTCCTTTTCAATTCCAGCCAAGTGTGAGTGATATATTTATATATCTATATTTATATGCAAAAGAGCCATATGATAACAAAAGCAGCATTAAAAAAATAAAAATTGCCAATCCTCACATACATAGCTCAATTAAAATTCCTCATCAATCAATCTGTAGATTATATAAACATATATACAGAACAAAATTTTACCTTTTATGCTCTATTTACTTTGAATTCCCGATATTGCTCAATGATCAGGTCCTGTAACCAAAAATATAGATTAACTAAATCGAATACACGTACGTGTGTATATTATATACATATAAACATATATATATATATATATATATATATATATATATATATAGAGAGAGAGAGAGAGAGAGAGAGAGAGAGAGAGAGAGAGATGAAACCTGGGCTGAGTGATTAAGTAGGGGTGGGTTCGAAAATGGAGTGGAATGAATGTCCATGTTGACAAATAATAATAATAAATAACAGAGAAAGAAAGAGAGAGTCTGGTTGGTCAAAAGCCAATTTTCCACCCAAAAATGACCTAATAAGATCTATCCATTTGACTTCTTTTCTAGGACGGTTCCACCCTTTGTGCTTACTTTTTCTTCCACCAAAGCACTATAAATGACCAAATAAACAAGTGATAAGAATCAAATTATTCATAAACAAACTCCATTATCTAGATTTTTTCTTCTATTTAATAATTTTAAGCATCACTAAAATTTGGCTGTCAATTCCCACTAGGGATGTTGAAGTGTACAACACTAAGACCATCTCAAATGTCACTAGAATTAATAGTCTAAAATTATAATTTATGTGAAAAAATTATAACATTTTATAGTTTTGTCATCAATAAAATAAAAAATAAATATTAATAGTAAATATATATGAACTTATTTGACAAGTGAATGGTGTAGTTTTAAGAAAAAAGTTTTTATGCTTTTGTTTTTAATTAATTGAAAAAAATATAATTTTTATAAAATTTATTTAAATTAAGTGGATACAAAAACCTTAAATTCGAGTTTATCCCCCATTTCATTTTCAGTATTTAGTAAAACCATCCTTCTTTTTGAAAATTTATATTATTGTTGTTGTTGAATACATGAAAATATTTTCAAAAGTTATTATAGTTTGAGCCTTTTATGGTCTAGTCCTTTGACTAACAATTTTGGACAAAAAAAACGAGCTCAGCAAATTTTAAACGATTAGGTCTATATATAAATACCCCCAAACTCTATTCCAAACTCATACTTTCAAAATCAAACCGTGAATAAACTCTTCACCTAGCAAACCTTATTCATATTCGATCAATCCATTTCCAATCTTCTTCATCATGTATAATCTATTGAAATGTATTTTTTAAGCTTTTCGGTCTTGTAAACCCTAAATGGATCATCGTTAATCCTAACCCTACTCTTCATGTCACTAAATCGATCATCGTTATGACTTGATTTTTCAATAAACGAATGAAAATTACAAACATACAGACATGATTAATGGTTTTAATTTCATAATTTATTGTATATTGTATATAATCATCCATTAATTGAGTTTATATAACTAAAATTTCATATAATTGTATATTTTCTGTTATTAGGTTTATATTTCTCCTATCTTCGATTTTTATATGTACTTTGAATATATTTTGTTGAGTATTTCATGTGTGTATATTCTACATTTGTTTTTGGTTTTGAAAAACAAACTCATTTCGAAATTGAATGTACAGATGTGCTTTGTATGTTGAACAAATCCTACGTTTATTATGGCCCATGCCCGTGGTCTTTTTTTATGTCTATGCACATTTGAAGCATATCGCAATATTTGTATAATTTTTTGAAGTTGTCTTATTTTTTAGAAATGACTACCACACCCATAATCGACTACATAACTGTATACTTCTTCTATGAAGATCTTAACAATACGAAACCATTCACTTTAACACTCGATATGACGATACTATTTTTTTTTTGCTTTGCCTCAATGACAGAGCCAAAAAGTTAAATGGCTTGTACCACTATTATGAAGAAATCAAATGCACATTTGATGTAACAAAATTTTAAGTGACTAAGGCTAAAGTCAAGAATTTAGCCACACGAACCGAGGGTCATTGCCAAAGAGGTTTTGAAAACGTCGACGCGTTTAGCATGAACCTTCTGTACTATTATTTTTCTCAATATGTTAACGATAGTGGTTCGTGGTTTTCGTCTTGTGTTACGACGTCTATTAGATATCACTATGTAGTAGATTATTTTTTAAATGTTGTACTTTAATAGAAATGTGTATGTAGTAAATGAAAATTCAATATAATTTGTTAAATACGCACGTACTCTATTGGAATATGTTACTTTATTAATACAATGTCAAGTGTACTTTATGTTTCCATGCCTGTGTTTTCATTATACTTCGTGTAATTTATATTTCAAAGCTTGTATTTATTCCAATTCATATGTACTTTATATTTTAGGCATCGTGTACTTTTTATTTTGGACCACATGTACTTTGTAAATACACATGTACTTTATTGTTTGAGCCTGTATTTTATTCCAATTCGCGTGTATTTTATCTTTTGTACATGTAATTTATCATTATAGGTTTGTAATTCAAATTTTATGTGTTCAGATTATTAGAATGGGGGTGAAGATGAGGGTAAGAAAAGAAAAGAATAATAAGAAAGGCAGTGCTAAAGAAAGTTCTTCAAGCAGTGATGTGAATAAATTCGACTAGTATAGGTCGAATGTTGTTAGCTTTTATCATGATTTGTTTGGCATTCAAAGAAAAATAAATGCTAGGCATATTGAACTGCTTAAGAAGACTCCATTTTGGGAGCTTTTCAATGCCTACTATAGAGATGAAGTAGTAGAAATTCAGCACAAAAAATCGATAAAAATATTATATCCATTGTCAAGCTCTACAAAAAGGAAAGGAGGAGTTTTGACATGAAGAGCAATGCCCAAATAAGACCAAAAGATATAAGTGAAATATTTGATATCCAATTGGTAGAGGGGCAAAAATCAATAAATCTGAAAAGAGATTGGATACGTCTGCTCCAAAACATGTATTCTTTGTCTGATACTTCAAAGCTAATAAAAAAATTGAAAAATCAGAAGTAAGGGTTTGAAGAAATTGGTAGAGTTGGACACATATGAGGGCATAATTGATTTTGTAAAACTTATTTCTCTCCACTTCATGACGATGTTATTTTTCTCCAACTTAAACTTCACATTAGGAGAATTTTTCACACCATACATCGATAATATTTATGACATGATTACATATGATTGGGCTTCTATTGTGCATGGGTTTCTCATCAATTCACTCGATAAAATAGTAAGTTCAAAGCGTAGCACAATAAGTGAATGTGTCATTTCATTATTGGTGAGAAAAACTTATTGTTGATACAAAAAACTAGACTAGTCTAATTAATTGATCACAAATAAATATAACTAAGAGAGACAAAAGATTTTTAAAGTGGTCCGGCTTAAAGGAAGAGCCTACGTCCACTATTATGTATTTCTTTTGGGAATGCTCAATTGCCTCTTATTTCATCTGTCTATTTTGGATGTAGGGTTTACAATGTATTTATAGCCCCCAAGGGGTGTACCAGTGCTGGAATATCAAAGGATAGAATGTCTTTATATCGTAGACATTTATATATGTATAATCATTTATGTATACAACTGTTGGAATTTTTTTGTCATTGTTGATCAGTCTTCCTGGTGTTGGTCGGGCTTCAATGATAGGTTGGTCGGCATCCCTTAATAGGTCGGTGTTTCATCTTTGTTGACTAGGATTAACCTTATACTATATTACATATGTCAATATCCGATTGATCCACGTAGCAGGATAATTTTTTGTCTCAACATAAGCCTCCAATGTTTCATGCTTGAAGTTTTTACAAAAGTATGGAGCATTTAGCTCAAAAACGTTGCTCGGGCAATAATTTTAGACTTAGTCCGTTGCTGACTTCCCATACTTATAAAAATTATGACTTACTTGTGGACATATAATGCACATGGCATTTTTTGTAATTATTCATCACTTTAATGAATCATTTTTGGGCAAATTCGTCTTTTCTACCTTTAGCCGTCGTCAGCGCAATCGACGCTAACTTTTAATCATTATTTTTTCAGTTTTTGAGTCAACCTATAAAGAGCGAAAAAGGCCGCGATCTTTTCTTACCTTAAATTTTCTGAGTGTTTTTAGCTATTACGTCTTCAAGATTTCTTTTTCTCTCTCGTGTGATCGTTTTTTGTCTTTCAGTTCTTGTTGTATCCTTAATCTCTGTAAGAACTCTTTCTCTTTTATTCTATTCTTCATCATGGTTTATTCTATTGATTCTCTTGACGAATTTAGAAATGAATTTAAGATTCCATCTTGGGTTGTTTTAGAACACGCTACTTTGCCTGCTGATTTTTTTCTCACTTGCTGAGGGTCACTGGTTTCCCTCTATCTTTATAGATGTGTGTGGGTTCACCTTTCTTCCAAACCCATTTTGCCTTGAGTTTTGTCAATATTTTGACGTTGTTCCAGCTAGGGTAACCCCTAATACCTGTAGGGTTGTACATGGAGTGTATAGGTTAAATTAAATCCATGGAACCCATCTAAGGGTTTCAGAAATAATGTTTTGTTATAAGTGGGTGACTAGTGATACCACTTTTTATTTAAAGACTAGGACTGTAAACGAAGCATTAGTAGTCAATCTTCCAGACTCCAATAGGGATTATTTTGAGCATGGAGTTGTTGTAAAAAAATTGGCAATACGCCCCTTTGACTAGAAATGCTGAGTACCAAGGGCCTAGATGCCCGCCTTTTGGTAATGCGATGGGTTATTACTCATTTAACTGTCTTGCCCTCTACATACTTGTTTAAATGTAATTCTAATTATTTCTCTGTAAATTTTGATTGTAGTTGATTAGAAGAGAAGGTCCCCAAAGGAGAGTGAAGTGAACCTCAAGGATTTGAAATTCATTTGGGGACTTTATTAGAAGATTGGTGAGGAACACATTAGGTTTGCATCCTATTTGCTGCAGTACAAGAATACGATTTCATCCTTTGTTGTTCGCCCCCCAATAGCCATTTTTCCCCTGTAATTGACCTTGAACAGGAAACTCTTTCTGCATCCTCATCTACTGCATCTGGCAGTGATGATCTTGCTGCTCATTCCCCTTCTTCCTTGGATTCAAACTTACCTCTTGTCGCTGCTATGGGGAAAAGGAAATTTCCCAACATTTGGGAGACATAGCTTCCAATGCCCCTTCCAAACAAGCTGATGAGGGGGTGCAAAACAAAGAGGAAACTGGGAAGAAACCCCCAGCCAAGAAAATTGAACAGAGCCCCTTGAAAATAATAAGGAAAAGGCTTCCTTCTAAGTTAGCAGAAGGTTCTTCTATCCTTCCTGCCCAGTGAGAATTGGTTGATATATCTTCTTATGCCTCTCTAGTGGTCATTGGCCTTAAATTGGCAAGACAACTAATAAAGTCTGGGACTTTACCAGACCACGGGGGTGCTGCTGTGGCATTCCCTCATTCTAAAAGTTCTGACAGGGCTGCTCAAAGTCTTACTCTGGTATATTATTTTACCTTCTTTATTTTTATGTCTCTTTAATTGTTCTTCACAATACTGACTTTCTTTGTTGTCTTTATGCAGACCCTCATTGACTTTAATAACATATTGGAGAAATATGAGGTATTGAGAGCCTCTTCTAGGGAAGCTGAAGAGGCTTTCAATGAGCTGAAAAAGTTAGTGTTTGATTCCTAACAAGTACTGACTAATGAACAGAAAAAATGGGAGAAGAAGGTGAAAGTTGCTGAAGGAGCTGCTGAAATTGCTCATGGTCTAGATGATCAATTGCAGTAAGACTTGGATGCTGAGAAAATCAAGAGTGCCCGGCTACAGAAGGATTTGGATGTAGAGAAGGCGAAAAGGAAAAAGGCCAGGGAGGCTAGATTCAACAGAGACTGGGATAAAGCCATTGGAGCAATTTCTTCACAAAATTAAGTTTGTGAAGAAAAAATGCTTTAAAGATGGCTAGTCTACTACTCTGGTGGAGGTTGTCACTCCAAAAGACTGAGTTGTTCATACGACATGATCCTCGAACCCCTCCGAACATGGATGAGGAAGTTGATGATGGGGGTTCCGTGATGGAGTCTACTAATTAACACCAGGAAGTTGATTCTTCTACTCCTTCCATATTTAATCATCTTCCTCCTTCTTCCCCTCCTTCTACTTCAGATGATCCTAAGGCAGATAAGAAGGTGTAGATCTGAGCAGCTTTTTATTTTCCTTTTTCAGTAATTATATTTTTTTATTTTTAAAGATATATTGTACTTTCCCCTTTTATTAATGAAAAGAGAAATGTTTTTGTTCCTCTGCTTGTATTTTTCCATATTATGCACCTGGTTGATTGATGATTTTCTTCTTCTTAATAGTTTATGGATAAATTATAATACTTCTCATCTACTGACTCTGAGCTACTCTAGAGGTGTAATAAGCTTTTCGAAGTTGGTCACTTATCTCTGACTAAGGGCGACCTACTGAAGTTTCTCAGGGAAGGGTTATCCGAGCAAGCCAAAGAGGCTTATGTTCATCTGTAGTGTCTTCTTGATCGGGTAGTGTCCAATAACATTGCCTACTATGAAATGATTGAAGATCTACAGGAGGACCACAAGGAAACTAAGGCACATTTATATGAGGATTATGAAAAGAAGTTTTAGTCCCTGAGTGAAGGTTGGTGATTTGAGCAAAAGTTGGATAAATTTGCCTCCCATTTTTTAAGGTAAGAATTCCTACTTAATCATGAAGTGGAGGAAGCAAGGGACATTACCAAGATTCTGGAGGAAGAGAACAACAGTTTGAGAGATGAAATTATTACGTTGAAGTCATTCACTACTGTTGTTGCTACTATAGATGAGGGTCATTAGTTCTTAAAGGCTGAGAATACAAGGTTGAGTGAGGAGGTGAAGGCCTTGAACAAATCAAAACCTACTTCTTCATCTTCCCGAGCTAGAATCAAACATGGTTGAGGTACTACAGAGGAAATCAGGACCCAACAGACCCTTACCAATTAAGCTGCACAACTAAAATCCAAAAACCAAGCCATTATTGAGATGTCCCAAAAGCTAAAGGCCTTATCCGAGTAATAATTCATTTAATCTTCTCAGTTACAAGCTAAGGATGGAGTGTTGAAGAAACTGCATTACCAGGTTGACAGATTGACCTTTCAATTCCACAAACAACCAAGGGAAGTCTGGATATAATGGTACAATAAAGCTCTGGGGCATCTTGATGACAAGCTTCAATAAGATAAGAATGAGAGCTGGAAATGGGGGTGGATGAATGCTTTGACAGTGATGAAGGTGGATCAAAACAACCAACTGTGGGACTGGTATGACCCAGGATTGCTTGACCTTAACGATCCCCCTTTTAAATTAGATGTCAATTGGATTCCTGTCCGACGTATTCCTCAATGCTTGATTTTAAAGTACTAGGGAGATTATGAGCTTCATGGTGAATTAGAGATCGTCCGACCTCCAAACCTTCTTGATCGTCCCAGTAGTAACAATGCTATAATGCTTTAGGATTTTAACTTCATTAATTCTCCTCACACTTTACATGATCCTCCTACTAGAATATATCCTCCCAGTAGTAAAATGAAGCTTTATACTTTGTTTTATTAACACAGTTATGTAATTAATTTGATTTAATAAAATGAAAGTTTGATCAACTTACTTGGGTTGAATGTGTAAGATTAATCCTTTCTTTGTCATTAGTTCTATTGATACACTTAGATCTCCAAAGGTTTTATCAATGCACCCAAGTGTTAGGTTTTGCATTAGATACCAATGGTGTGACTAGGCGTATGTGGAATATGTGCTTACATTCCTCTTGAGGAATCTTTGCAACGTTCTTCCTGCACTTTGCCCAGTGTATAAAGATCTTGTTTTATCCTTATGTTTATGGACCAAGTTTCTTAAGGATTTGGCGTCCTGTTAACTTGGACTTTGCGTATCAGCGATCAAGTTTGTGGCTTTTTCGAGCAACTCTCTTGTATTCTTATGGTCTCCCGAGAATCTTTTAGGAAAATATTTTCTTAAATCGAGAAACAATTTGAGTTTTTATGGCAATTACTTCAATAACTTCTAACTTTTGTCAATTTGAAGTTTCGAAAGTTTTATAGTAGTGCAACTGATAACATCATTGGTAATATTTTCTGAGATGCTCGGCATGCCATAGGTTTTTGAATTCTTCACCTTCTAAGGTTTTAATTGATAAGTTCCAGGTCGGATGACTGCTGAAATATGATATGGCCCATGCCAATTGGCCTCTAGCTTGTTATTTTTCTGCAACACTTTCTTTAGCACATAATCTCATTCCTTCAGGTTGGTCGGTTTCATCCTTTTTATTATAAAAATGGGTTATTCTCTGTTGGTAGGATGCATTTCTCAGGGCAGTATCTTCTCTTACTTCTTTCATCATATCTAGATCTAACCTTCTTATTAGATCACTTACAAGAGAGTTAAAATTTAAAACTTTATCGGATAGTAAACCCATCTCAGCATGTATAACAGTTTTAGTCCCAAATGCTAACATATATGGGGATTGTCCAGTTGCTATTCTCGGGGTTGTTCGATATGCCCACAAGATAGAATGTAGCTCATTTATCCAGTTTTCATTGGCATCATCAAGCCTTTTTGTTAACCCGTTAAGCCAAGTTATGTTCGTAACTTCAGTTTGCCCATTACTCTTAGGATGTCCTGGAGCTGAATGTAATTTTCAAATATTAGACTGAGCACAATAAGTTGCGAATTACTCATTGTCAAATTGTGTTCCATGGTCGGTAATGAAAGCACATGGCAACCTATACCTACAAATGATGCTTTTCCATATGAACTGATAGACCTTTTCATAAGGCATGCCTATCAAGGGCTCTGCCTCAACCCATCTTATAAAATAGTCCACTGCGATAACCAAGTACTTAAATCTTCCTCGGGTGGTAGGTAATGGTCCGACCAAGTCTATACCCCACATGGAAAATGGCCATGGTGAAGTGATTGGAGTGAGAGCAGCCTGTGGAGTTTTTTGAATAGTGGAGAATCTTTGACATTTATCACACTTTCTAGTAAAATTTGCACAGTCTGCTCGCATTATTGGCCAGTAATATCCTTGCGCACTGATTCTCTGCAAAAGTGTTCTCCTTGCTATATAAGATCCATATGATCCTTCGTGCACCTCCTGAATTAGGTCTTGGACCTCTGTCGTTGTAAATTGACTGTTAGTCCTCTCCTGTACAAAACAACTTTATCTAGTACATACTGAGCTGCTTTATACTTTAACTTCTTTACTTCCACCATATTTGTTGGTAAAGTTCCCTCTTCAATATATACTCTGATGGGGTCCATCCATGATGGTCCCGTGTCTATGGCAATCAAATTGATCATCAGATATTCATCTATGCTTCTATTGGCCAAAATCTCAATGGGGATAGTGCATTGGAGTTCAATCCTAGTAGCTAAGGCTAGCCGAGCAAGAGCATCAACTCGGGTGTTTTCTAACCTTGGGATTCTATTCATCCGAACAGTTGGTATTTTTGTAATCACTTCCCCCGCCTTGGATAAATATCTGGTTGTTAATTCTCCTTTAGCTCCATATAAACCCAGTACTTGGTTAACCGCCAACTGAGAGTCGATGTGCGCCACAACTTGCTCGACATTTAATGATTGGCTAAACTTAAGCCCATATTAAGGGATTCATACTCTGCTTCATTGTTTGAAGCCTGGAATTGAAAACGCAAGGCATACTCAATATCAATACCATCAGGAGTATTAAGTATTATACCTGCTCCGTTGTCGCTTCCACAAGATGACCCATCCACATATAAATTCCATATTGGCACATTATTGTCAAACGTTTGGTCTGTTAAATTCCTATAGTAGAATATTTTTCCTCTTGCTTCTTCATACTTCTTGGTCATATCTTGTGTTCGGGAAGAGGAATATGGTAGGTTGGCAACTGCTTCTTTTAAATAAGGTTCTTCGGGAGCTTTCTTGTTAACATCACTTCCTCCTGATTCTTGTTCGGCATGTTCACTTTGTTACTCTGGGATCTCAGAGTAAGTGAACTCTGCTATGAAATATGCCACTGCTTGGCCTTTCAAAGAGGACCATGATACATATATGATATCATACTCCCCCAATTCCACACCCCCACTACATTAATCTACCAAATTTCTCCGGTTTATGCAAAGCCCGCCTTAGAGGCATATCAGTGTAAACTATGATTATATGGGCTTGGAAATAAGGTTTCATACGTCTGGATGCTTTAATCAGTGATAACCCTAATTTTTCCAAATGAGGGTATCTGATTTCTACTCCTCAGAAAGCCTTACTAGTATAGTAGACGGGTTTTTGAACTCCATTCTCTTCTTTGATTAATGCAGAACTTACGGTCAATTCAGAAACAGCTAAGTAAATGTATAATTTTTCACCTTTAATTGGTCGGGAGAGTAATGGAGACGACCCCAAATACTATTTCATTTCCACAAAAGCTCCTTCACATTCTTCATTCCATTCAAAACCCTTTCTGAGTACCTTGAAGAACGGCGGGCACCTATCTATAGCTCGGGATTGTAATAACCCGTAATTTTAAGGATTTAATATTTAAATTATTTTTTAGAGTTATAAAAATATCTAAATTGGAGAAACTTAAATTCAAGTTAGAGAATTTATTTGAGTGAGCCGAATTATTTATAATTGGCGACTTTAAAGTTTAATTGTCCGAATTAATGTGTGTCGCATTTTGAGGTCAAAATTTAGAAATGTCAAAAAGTATTTTGAATGGCAATTCTGAGTGCGCGGTTGAGTCCGGAAGGGTCGAGATAGTCTGAAAAGAGTGCCCGGGGGTAGTAATTGGGTCTCGGGGTATTTTTGGGCATAGCCCGGCCCACACGGGGTGAGTTGGGCCATTTTAATTAGGCCCATATGGCCAAAAACGAGATTAAGGGTTTTTAACCTAAATGGAGAAGTGTTAAACGGCAGAAAACACAAATTCTAAGCCTAGGGCTTGAGAGGAAAATTGGGGGAAAGCAAATCAAGAGCCAATTTGGGGATTTTGGAGCTAAATTAAGGGACTACACCAACGGTTCAGACTCTACGAACAATTCCAGGCAAGTGGTTAACTGTAGTGATTGCTAAATTGATGATAATTAATTCATATCATAGTGTGTGTACATGAAAAATTCATTTTGGGTGTGTAACCAAAATTAAAATTGGGTTTTTGGAAATTCATATACCTTAATGGGATTAAGGGTGAAATTTATTGTGTTTATGATTCTAAAATGTAGAGGAATGAATCGTATGTTAAAACCAGTAAGAATCAATGGTTAATTGCTATTAATATGAATGAAATTCGTATAGGAGATTTGAAACCCGGATAATACCCAAATCGAGAAAACGTTGGAATTAATCGAAATTGATGATGAATTAAGGTCTGTAGGATGTTTAGACCCTTTTCTTATATGGAGGATATGTTAATTGTATTTGATTAAGGGTTTAGATTGAGAATCAAAGCTTTAGGGTTCGTCCATGGCTGACAGTGGGCTGGAGAGGACGAATGCTGGAACGATCGATCGATTGACCAAGGGGATTCGATCGATCGATGATGCAGAATTTCTGGCAATGCCGCCAGTTTTAATTACATGGAAATAATTATTGAGAAAAAGATTTTTGGGCTGATTTTACATGTTGAAAATGGACCAAGTGAGCAAGTCCGGGTATGTTGGTAATTATAGGTAAATATAATTGGGAAATTTGATGGAGATGAATGTGTGACACATTATGGGCGAATATGTGGAAATAAAATTCTGAGATGTAAAAATGGAACGAGTGAGCGAGTCCGAGTATGTTGGTTAAGTGACGCCAAAGTATTAAATTAAATTATTAAGAGTATAAATTAATTTGGAGTCGGAATGTAGACTCGAAAAATATTAAGTTATGGGTCAAGTGAGCGAGTCCGGGAATATTGGTTGGGTGCCACCAAGTTATTAAATTAATGGAGGTGTTAATTAATGAAAGTAGAGTTGGAAGGCAGACTCGAAAAAGTATTAGATTAATGGATGTTGTAATTAATTAAATTAGAGTCCGATTACAGACTCGGATTGGTATAAATTAATTAATATGTAAATTAATTAACTGGGAGTCGGACCATAGATTCGGATCGGTATTAAATTAATTGATGTGTTAATTAATTAAATTAGAGTTAGATTGCAAACTCGGGGAGGTATTAAATTAATAGGTGTGTTGATTAATTTAATTAGAATCGGACGATAGACTCGGGGAGGTACTAAATTAATAGGTGTGTTAATTAATTTAATTAGAGTCGGACGATAGACTCGGGGAGGTATTAAATTAAATAGGTGTGTTAATTAATTTAATTAGAGTCGGACGATAGACTCGGGGAGGTATTAAATTAAATAGGTGCGTTAATTAATTTAATTAGAGTCATACGATAGACTCGTGGAGGTATTAAATTAATAGGTGTGTTAATTAATTTAATTAGAATCGGTCGATAGACTCGGGGAGGTATTAAATTAATAGGTGCGTTAATTAATTTAATTAGAGTCGGACGATAGACTCGGTGAGGTATTAAATTAATGGGTGTGTTAATTAATTTAATTAGAGTCAGACTATAGACTCGGAAAAGTAATAAGTTAATTGAGATGTGAATTAAATATCTTAGAGTCGGACCATTACTATGTAATGTATTTATATGAGAGTCGGACCACAGACTCGGGAAAAATATTATATTAATTGAGGTGTGAATTAGATATATATGAGTCGGACCACAGACTCGGGGTAACGACAATTTAATAAGTGAGAAAATTTATTTAGTTGAGTCCGGCCAGAGACTTAGGAAATTTCAGGCTAGTGTTACGGGTTGTGAGTACACGGTGAAGCCAGGATTTATTTTATATATATATATATATATATGTGTGTGTGTGTGTGTGTGTGTGTGTGTGTGTGTGTGTATACATTATGTGTGCTATTAAATATCAGTGATTAGATATTTACTTAATTTATCTACTCTAGTGCTATCAAGGGAGGTTGCGCGATGTGGGTGAATCCCCTAACTTGAGGAGTAGGGTGAGTATATCCACAGGTCATAGTGTCCGGTATATGGGTGAGGAGATTATCTCACTTTCAGGGAAGGAATATGACCGCCTCCACTTCGTTTATGTTTTAGGCCAAGTTGGTGAGCGATTCCAACTTGGGTAACTAGGTTATGTGAGCACACATAGTGAGATAGCACTTTAGAGGGAATCATCCTTCGAGGGTATACTCGGAGGGATGGATATACGGATGTTATACGTGTGGATGTTTAGTAAAGGTACGTATATAATGGTTTTCAATATTATATGCGGGTAATAATACAGTGTGTGATGTATTTACTTTATATAACTTGTGATACGGTTATATGTTATTATGTAAGAAGGAATTAATTAAGTTAATTGGTGAAATAACTTATAAATTCATGAATAATTATACTCGGGTTAGAGTAATATGGCAAGGGGAGGTTATACCAGGACTAGTTGGATGGGGTAGTATAACTAGGAGGGGGTCAAGGTAACCGTTAGGTGTGCACATTAGTGGAGGGGGGAGAATGTCCACAAGGGAGTGCGACACTAACTTAAATATGAAGCGGATTCATGCATTTTAAATTACTGCAGTTAATTCACTTGCTAAATATTTTCAAAATGTTTTGGGTTATAACCCTTGCTATAAAACTATTTTCAAAACCTTTTAGGTGTCCAGCCACAGGGACGCCAGGATTGATATTCTATTCTATGGATACGGAGCTGCGGCATATGTGGATGCTAGCAGGAATTGGGTTTAGACGCATCGCTCATTCATTCCTAGAATAAGAATCATTTATCAGTTTCAGTTTTATTTAGGGCTTGTCGCCCAGACTTCTCGGTATAGATTATAGATGTATTTATTCAGGTGTTGGATGTTTGTTTTGAATTTCACTTTGGTGGCCGATGGTTTATTCGGCAAATTTTTTAATTAATTATTTCAGTTGAGTTTTATTCAGTTGTGTGAATGGTTTACATTTATTTCCGCATGTACTGTTTTGTTAATTAAAAAAATTAAAATTTGGCACCAGCTTTTGGAATACTAGGTGGTCAGTAAGTTTTAAAAAGTTTTCGACAGTGATGCTAAGGATGAACCAATTGGGATTCCTGTTTTAATTTGGTATAGGACTGATCACCCGGTATTTTATTAGGCGGGGTGTCACAGATGGTATCAGAGCATCAGGTTCTAGTGTCCTTAGGATCTATGCGACTTTTCACGTTTCGACTTAGCAATCTTTGATATAGAGCCCTAATATAGGATTGTTGTATTCTCATACGTATGCGCATATACGTTCTTCTGCCAAATTTATATTTGAGAGTGAACTCGTACGATTCGATTCTCATTCCAGACGTCGCCCAGGAGAGGGAGCAGCTAGGGCAGCAGGGGGAGTTGAGACTAGGTAGGCTCATCAGGAGCAAGAGTTACCGCAACAACTGCTAGAGATGATTTCGACAGCGCAGGTAACTGAATTGGTGGCGCAGGCAGTTGAAGCGATGATGATCGCAATGGCAAGGTACTTGCCACGAGATCAGTCACAAGTGTTAGTGGCACCAGATGTTCAGGCCCACCCGGGGCCATCGGGGTGGCAGCAAATATGAGAGGTTTTTCAAAAAGGTCATCCATCAGAGTTTCGAGGAGGTTCAGATATAGTGCTAGCGTGTCAGTGGAAGGGAGATATCTAGCATCACCTACACATGGTAGATTGCAATGAGGTGCAGAAGCAAATGCTAACCACTTTTAGTTTAGTGGGAGAAGTGCTACAGTGGTGGGAGTCGATCACCACAGTTGAGGAAAATGATACTCTAACTATTGCAGAGTTTTGGGTGCAGCTCGACCGCAAGTATTTTCCTCCACGGTTGAGATCAAAATGAGGAGAAAATTTAAAGAGGTGACTCAGGGGGACCGTTTAGTGATCGATTACGAGGAAGAATTTACTCGTTGGCAAATTTTGTACCGGATGAGGTAAGCGATGAAGAAATAAAGAAAACAAGGTTTATGGATGGGTTAGTCTGGAGAATTAGACAACATTTAATTGGTAATTACTCATTAGTAGCTTATACTAATGTCGTTAACGCAACACTCTTGCACTGTCAGGAATATCTCTTCCATGTAAAAGAAAGCAGGAGGGGAGTGGAAACTAGCCAGTCAGATAAAGCAGGAGGAAATAGTACCAGTAGGGTATTCCAGTAGCAGACAAGGGAAGATCAGGGGCAGGATTTTCGGCAGGGAAATCGTGCTAAACTTAGAGCTGGGGGCTATCGACAGGATGGCCAGGAATTCCAACAAGGTCGGCATGGAAGGGATTAGTAGCAGGGTGAATGTATTAGAAGGTGTTTCGTTTGTGGGGAGGCAGGACACATGAAGATAGATTGTCTTAAGCGAGGCAGGGGTCAACTACAGGACGAGGTCTTGGATGTACAGCCACTAAAGCAAGTCATGTGCGCATTCGGGCAGGGAGAAGATGCTCCGAAACCCGAGGATCAACCGTTGCAGCTAGAGTATGGAGGTAAAAATTTTACCCTATGGGCTTAGGGTATATTTTTTTAGTGACAAAGAGGATGTCATAGTATAAGATTTGTTTTTCACTAGAGTTCGCAGGTGAGTCGAATTTAGTGGGTGCGTTGGTTGTAGCAGCCATAGTATGTGGATAAACTTTTCGTGGGGTAGCGGAGTTTCTTTGGTGTTCTTCACAGGAGAGTGGAGGTGTACACTGAGTGAAGGTTTGAATTATGCGAGGAGTTACTACTTTCGAGAATTATGGGAGTAGGGTTAATAATATTTCCTAAATATCGGCTGGATAACGATGGAATTTAACTATTGTGGATATTGGTGTTAAGTTTTGGTGTTCGCGACACCAGGATATGATTGGTACTAGGTATCACCTGAGAGGGCGTTTAGCCTATGTATATGTGTGTATATATGTTGTATTGCGCGGTGCGATAAGCACATAGTGAGCTCTTGTGTTCTCACAGTTTATCCTGGTAAGTAGGGATGTTTACTGAAGTGAATCAGGGTGGTTAGATTTATGTTCGAGCAAATAGAGATAGATCGGGGTTTATTTTGTGCAAGGACTAGTGATGGAAAGGGCGCGGTATTTTATGTTATTTTTGGTAGCATAAGGGTAAGCATATATACTTTTGTGCTAAGAAACAAGTATTTTGTGGGGAGATGTTTGGACATTAGTACATGGGTTGGGTAACCCCGGGCAGTAGATATATATATATATATATATATATATATATATATGTGTGTGTGTGTGTGTGTGATCTGACTACGGGTTCGAAGTTATATTACGGGTTACGACTAGAATAGTCGAGTAACTTTCGTGCAGTAAGGCGCGGGGATAGAGTGTATGGGCACCCGGGTTAATGAAGGAAAACTTTGTGCGGTTAAGCATGGGTATAGGGCGTATGGGTGCCCTGGTTAATTTAATGCATACTTGTGTAACTTATGCTTAGAAGCAGATGGGATAGATATAGCGGGCTTAGAGGCACATGACTAGAGAGTGATATGCGAAGCTTTGAACATTACGCTCATCTTAATTTCGAGGACGAAATTCCTTTATAGGGGGGGAGTATGTAATACCCCGTAATTTTAAGGATTTAATATTTAAATTATTTTTGGGAGTTATAAAAATATCTAAATTGGAGAAACTTAAATTCAAGTTAGAGAATTTATTTGAGTGAGCCGAATTATTTATAATTGGCGACTTTAAAGTTTAATTGTCCGAATTAATGTGTGTCGCATTTTGAGGTCGAAATTTGGAAATGTCAAAAGGTATTTTGGATGGCAATTTTGAGTGCGCGGTTGAGTCCGAAAGGGTTGAGATAGTCAGAAAAGAGTGCCCGGGGGTAGTAATTGGGTCTCGGGGTATTTTTGGGCATAGCCGGCCCACATGGGGTGAGTTGAGCCATTTTAATTAGGCCCATATGGCCAAAAACGAGATTAAGAGTTTTTAACCTGAATGGAGAAGTATTAAACGGCAGAAAACACAAATTCTAAGCCTAGGTCTTGAGAGGAAAATTAGGGGAAAGCAAATCAAGAGCCAATTTGGGGATTTTGGAGCCAAATTAAGGGACTACACCAACGGTTCAGACTCTATGAACAATTCCAAGCAAGTGGTTAACTGTTGTGATTCCTAAATTGATGATAATCAATTCATATCATATTGTGTGTATATGAAAAATTCGTTTTGGGTGTGTAACCAAAATTAAAATTGGATTTTTGGAAATTGATATACCTTAATGGGATTAAGGGTGAAATTTATTGTGTTTATGATTCTAGAATGTAGAGGAATGGATCGTATGTTAAAACTAGTAAGAATCAATGGTTAATTGCTGTTAATATGAATGAAATTCGTATTGGAGATTTGAAACCCGGATAATACCCAAATCGAGAAAACGTTGGAATTATTGGAAATTGATGATGAATTAAGGTCTGTAGGATGTTTAGACCCTTTTCTTATATGGAGGATATGTTAATTGTATTTGGGTAAGGGTTTAGATTGAGAATCAAAGCTTTAGGGTTCGTCCATGGCTGACAGTGGGCTGGAGAGGACGAATGCTGGAACGATCGATCCATCGACCAAGGAGGATCGATCGATCGATGATGCAGAAATTCTGGCAGTGCCGCTAGTTTTAATTACATGGAAATAATTAATGAGAAAAAGATTTTTGGGCTGATTTTACATGTTAAAAATGGACCAAGTGAGCAAGTCCGGGTATGTTGGTAATTATAGGTAAATATAATTGGGAAATTTGATGGAGATGAATGTGTGACACATTATGGGCGAATATGTGGAAATGGAATTCTGAGATGTAAAAATGGACCGAGTGAGCGAGACCGGGTATGTTGGTTAAGTGACGCCAAAGTATTAAATTAAATTATTGAGAGAATAAATTAATTTGGAGTCGGAACATAGACTCGGGAAATATTAAGTTATGGGCCAAGTGAGCGAGTCCGGGAATAATGGTTGGGTGACACCAAGTTATTAAATTAATATAGGTGTTAATTAATGAAAGTAGAGTCAGAAGGCAGACTCGAAAAAGTATTAGATTAATGGATGTTGTAATTAATTAAATTAGAGTCGGATTACAGACTCGGATTGGTATAAATTAATTAATGTGTAAATTAATTAACTCGGAGTCAGACCATAGACTCGGATCGGTATTAAATTAATTGATTTGTTAATTAATTAAATTAGAGTTAGATTGCAAACTCGGGGATGTATTAAATTAATAGGTGTGTTAATTAATTTAATTAGAGTCGAACAATAGACTCGGGGAGGTATTAAATTAATAGGTGTGTTAATTAATTTAATTAGAGTCGGACGACAGACTCGGGGAGGTATTAAATTAAATAGGTGTGTTAATTAATTTAATTAGAGTCGGACGATAGACTCAGGGAGGTATTAAATTAAATAGGTGTGTTAATTAATTTAATTAGAGTCTGACGATAGACTCGGGGAGGTATTAAATTAATAGGTGTGTTAATTAATTTAATTAGAATCGGACGATAGACTCGGGGAGGTATTAAATTAATAGGTGTGTTAATTAATTTAATTAGAGTCGAACGACAGACTCGGGGAGGTATTAAATTAATGGGCGTGTTAAGTAATTTAATTAGAGTCGGACTATAGACTCGGGAAAAGTAATAAGTTAATTGAGATGTGAATTAAATATCTTAGAGTCGGACCATTACTGTGTAATGTATTTATATGAGAGTCGGACCATAGACTCGGGGAAAATATTATATTAATTGAGGTGTGCATTAAATATATATGAGTCGGACCACAGACTCGGTGTAACGACAATTTAATAAGTGAGAAAATTTATTTAGTTGAGTCCGGTCAGAGACTCAGGAAATTTCAGGCTAATGTTACGGGTTGTGAGTACACGGTGAAGCCAGGATATATATATATATGTGTGTGTGTGTGTGTGTGTGTGTGTGTGTGTGTGTGTGTGTGTGTGTGTATACATTATGTGTGCTATTAAATATCAGTGATTAGATATTTACTTAATTTATATACTCTAGTGCTATCAAGGGAGGTTGCGTGATGTGGGTGAATCCCCTAACTTGAGGAGTAGGGTGAGTATATCCCCAGGTCATAGCGTCCGGTATATGGGTGAGGATATTATCTCACTTTCAGGGAAGGAATATGACCGCCTCCACTTCGTTTATGTTTTAGGCCAGGTTGGTGAGCGATTCCAACTTGGGTAACTAGGTTATGTGAGCACACATAGTGAGATAGCACTTTAGAGGGAATCATCCTGCGAGGGTATACTCGGAGGGATGGATATACGAATGTTATACATGTGGATGTTTAGTAAAGGTACGTATATAATGGTTTTTAATATTATATGCGGGTAATAATACAGTGTGTGATGTATTTACTTTATATAACTTGTGATACAGTTATATGCTATTATGTAAGAAGGAATTAATTAAGTTAATTGGTGAAATAACTTATAAATTCATGAATAATTAAACTCGGGTTAGAGTAGTATGGCAAGGGGAGGTTATACTTGGACTAGTTGGACAAGGGTAGTACAACTAGGTGGGGGTCAAGTGTGGCACCCCGACTACTTAAATACCGGGTAGCTACTCCTTTATTAAATTAATACAAAACGCTAAGTTGGTTCAGTTCATAGCATCACTGTCGAAAAACGTTTTAACAATTACTAGCCACCTAATATTTAAAAAGTGAGTTGTCAATTTTAATTAAATCTGATTAACATGCAATAAGAAGATTATGAACTGCTAACATAACCAACACAACATACTGACATTAGAATAACCATAAAATAGTAGTGAGTTCGGAGGAATACTCCTCACAATAATCCAAATACAGGAATAAACAAATACCAAGTCTGCATCACTAAATTAATTACAACCCAAAATCTGAAATAACTGAATAGATAAAATGTCTAAAAGAAATGGGGCGACATGCCCAACAGATGAGAAAAATATGATAACATAGAGTCAAGATCGAAAGTGGAGGCG
Organism: Sambucus nigra; assembly: GCA_949130495.1. NCBI lineage: Eukaryota > Viridiplantae > Streptophyta > Magnoliopsida > Dipsacales > Adoxaceae > Sambucus > Sambucus nigra. The sequence goes on from OX422215.1 coordinate 439,898,283, forward strand.
TCTACTGTCAAGGTCCTGTAACTTCCACAGCAGCTACAATACGTCATCTGAATGGAACTCCTATGCTTGGTGTCCTTGTGGCTGGGCACCTAAAAGGTTTTTACAAGAAAATATATTTGGAAGCAAACGGGTTAGAGCCCGAGTGTGAAAATAGTTTAAAATATAGCAAGTGTTTTAACGACATTAAACAATGAATGCAAAATACATGTTAGGACGTGCTCTCACATGAAATACTCACCTCTCGACTATCTGTGCACTACTAATGTATCCGTAACTAAATCTAGTTATTCTACTATCAAACTAGTCCGCTTCAATATTTGGTATTTACTAAACTAATCATGGTTTAATTCCCGACGCCTTTATGAACTGGGAGTTTTACTTTCATTTAATTCTCGGAATTAATCATAACAATTTCTAAGCGTTTTTCCATTTTTAATTCTACAGGATGTAACATTAATTCACACTTGCACTCACATAGACAGTTCGCATCAATATTTCATTGCATCAATCCTCTCAGAATTATACAATACTGGCACCCCTAGACTAAGCTACGGTGCGCGCATACTCTGCTAGCCAATCCCGGTACATCACGTACATAAGGATCACGTGTTCCGAATCTCTCAGGAACCGTTTTGACAAGTACAAACACACATAGTGGAGGCGAACATAGTTCACATCTCATGGGTTACGCATATACCTTTGATCCCATAATCAGCAGACTTATTAACTTCTCAATAAGTCCTTCTCTGACCTATGTCCTCAAGGTACCAATCTAAATCCCCCCCATAGGCACACAAAGATTAGATGGACCGGAATCGAACGCCGACCTCCCGTGATAGCAAGCATGGTAGGTATGTTATACACAGATAACCACATATACTAAGCATTCACACTTCTTAGATATTTCAGTATATTAATAGAGGTATACTTCTCGTTCTTATCCCATCATTTACTGTTATACATTTATAAGTCCCCATTTTAAATGCATTAGAGTTGTCAACTCTTCTCACGTCGTAATTAGGTACTCGTTTCCAAATCCATAACTGGCATCCGATTTACTATAAGGTTATAAGTTATACTCCTCAACGTACCCCAATTCTCACAATTATACCCACTAGTCATTAAAGGAAGGTTAATTCTTCCTTAATTAAGTCTACGGGACATTTGAAATAAAATCAGGCCTAAAAGGCCATTCTGTCAACTCGTTAGAAGTCTCGTTCGAACGAGGTCATTTGAACGAGTGTCGTTCAAACGAAAGGCTTCGAACGAACTACCAGATCGTTAGAAGGGATACTGTCATCTTGTTAGAAACTCGCTCGGACGAGGTCGTTCAAACGACCTGGGCAGGTCTTCTAACGAGATGGCAGACTGCGCCCAGAAATCTCCAAATTCATTTTTTCTTCATTCTCCTCTTCTCTAAATCCATCCTATGATCATCCAAACTAAGTTTTAATGTGTTTAAACTACACTAAGTCCTCCTAGGTCACTTTTTAACATATATATGGGGACAATACCTCCTAAATCAATATGTAATCATCATAATTCCCAAATCTTGTCCCAAACCCTATAAATATGAACACATAATTTAGTGTCTACAACTACTTCTTATAAATCCGTTTTTAAAATCATCAATAGATATATTTTGGATATGAAATTCGTCCATCACTATTCTACATGCGATTCTCATATAAGATTTCAACTTCTATCTCCAATTTCACGGGTTTTCATCAAACTTCCAATATAAGACATATATTCAATTCTAAGCATGGAGGAAACATTCGCTTGAATTCATGTAATTAAACCACTTGCCTAAGATGTTCTGATTTGATGTTGAAGGATGAAGGTTGATTCTCCTCTTTCTCTCTACAGATTTCTCCCAAAGATGGTGATGGTGGCTAGGGTTTCTTTTGGAACCTCTTAGGACTCTCCCTATAACTCCCGTAGTCCACTACTTGATAAATGCTGAATAATGGACTTAGTGGGTTCATTACTAATATAAAATTAACCTCTAAAATTCGTGGGTTTTAATTCCCATATTTTTAAAATTACTAAACTACCCTTTTGGGTTGCCGGTATGGCCTAAAAATGCCCCGGGACCCAAACTAAACTCCCGACTAGTGTTTTCTGACTATTTCGACCCTTTCGGACATGTTGGCGCACTCAAAATGACCATTCGGTTGATAAAAATATAATTCACTTTTAATTCAAATAATTTCATTCCTGACGCGACGGACACGCGTGTCCCAACTAAATTTCCAAATTGTCGTATTTCTGCCTCGCGATAATTTTAACATTTTCAATACTCATGAAATTTTCAATTTTAACATCATAATAAAATACCAACTCACATATCGCTAGTATTTATACCCGGATTAACTCCCAATTAATTCTCATTTAATTCAATTAATCCCTTAAATAAAATCAATAAAATTACGGGGTATTACATACTTCCCCCCTAATAACAGAATTTCATCCCGAAATTCGGAACTAAAGAATACCTGGTAAAAATAGCTCCGGATAACGCTCGCGCATCTCATCCTCGCGCTCCCATGCGGACTCCTCATCATTATGATGCCGCCACTAAACACGTACTGACGGTACTATCTTCGACCTAAGTTTTCGCTTGCTTCGATCCAAAATAGCAATTGACCCCTCCTCGTATGAACTATCGGGCTGAAGATTAATGTCCTCCAAAGCAATGTGAGTATGGACCAAATCATCCCTAAGATATTTCCTTAGTGAGGAAATATGGAACACATCATGGATCCTATGTAAGTGCTCCGATAACCCAAGTCTGTATGCGACTGGCCCAATCCTCTCGATGATAGGAAATGGCCCCACGTATCTTGGTGCCAGTTTCCCCTTCTTCCCAAAACGCATGATCCCCTTCATTGGAGATACTCTGAGTAACACCTGGTCCCCCACCTTGAATTCTCTGAAGAACCTCTTGGCATCAGCATAGCTCTTATGTCGGTCCTGAGCTGCCCGAATACGACTCCGTATCATTTCTATCCTTGTCGAAGTATCCTGAATCACTTCCGGTCCAAGGAGTTTGTTATCCCCCACCTCTAACCAACATGTTGGGGAACGACAAGGTCTACCATACAATGCCTCAAATGGAGCCATGCCAATGGTGAAATTGTAGGAGTTATTATAGGCAAACTCCACCAGTGGAAGGTACTGCTCCCAACCACCTCCAAAGTCTAAGATGCACATACGCAACATGTCCTCCAATATCTGATTTATCCGCTCTGTTTGCCCATCAGTCTGCGGGTGATAAGCCGTACTCAACCGCAATTCCGTACCCATGGCCTCCTGGAAACTCTCCCAAAATCGTGAAACAAATATCTTGTCTCTGTCAAACACGATATTTAGAGGCACCCCGTGAAGTCTCACTATCTCTGTGATGAAAATCTGGGCATACTGTCTCGTAGTGTAATCTGTCCTTATGGATAGAAAATGAGCAACTTTGGTCAACCGGTCCACAATTACCCATATGGAGTCGTGACCCCTCTATGACGTAGGTAACCCCGTGATAAAATCCATGGATATGCTCTCCCATATCCACATTGGAACCTCTAACGGCTGTAGAAGTCCTTCCGGTTTCCGATGGTCCACCTTTACTAGCTGACAAGTGGCACATTTAGAAACAAACACGGCAATATCTCTCTTCATCCCACTCCACCAGTACTGTCATCTCATGTCTTGGTACATTTTTTCCCCACTAGGGTGTACCACGAATCTTGAGCCGTGCGACTCTGCCATTACCTCGTGTTGCAAGTCTTCCCCTTTCGGAACGACCAGTCTCCCATTGAAGCGTAATCCCCCGTCTGAGCTAACGGTATAGGACTCGGCTCCCTCTGCTAGTAATCGAACTATCTGCTCCTGACAGAATGAGTCATTTGCCCGGGCCTTTACCACTCTTGTAACAATCTGAGGTGTAATAGTCATCACAGACATGAATGATCGGGCCACTGCATCCTGGTGTCCCAACTCCTTCCACTTAGCTATCCATACCTCGGCCACCTCATCTACTGGCCTACAGATCAACGCGTCTGCTACCACGTTAGCCTTCCCTGGGTGATACTAGATATCTAACTAATAATCCTTCACAAACTCAAGCCACTGATGTTGATGCATATTCAGCTCCTTCTATGTGAAGAGGTATTGTAGGGACTTGTGATCTGTGAACAATCAAAATTTCTCCCCCAAGAGATAGTGTCTCTAAATTCGAAGAGCGAATACGACTGCCGCTAACTCCAAGTCATGGGTGGGGTAATTCCTCTCGTGAGGCTTAAGCTTACGGGAAGCATAAGCTATAGCCTGACTTTCCTGTTGCATCACACCTCCAAGTCCTTGTAAGGACGCATCGGTGTAAACTAAATACTCAACTCCCGGTGTGGGAAATGCTAACACAGGCGCTGACGTCAACTTGTCCTTCAACTCATCGAATGCCAACTGACAGGCATCGCTCCAGATGAAGGGCACACCTTTGCGAGTCAGATGTGTCAAAGGACCCGCTATCTTTGAGAAACCCCGAATAAACCTCCTGTAGTATCCTGCTAAACCCAAGAAACTACGGATCTCAGTCGGTGTCGTGGACTGTCCCCACTCCCTCACCGCGGATACCTTCCCCGGATCAACAGATATCCCCCGGTCTAAAATGATATGCCCCAGAAATTGAACCTCCTTCAGCCAAAATCCACATTTATCATACTTTGCATAAAGCTCATTCTGACGTAGCGTCTGCAAAACCTGTCTCAAATGCTCGGCGTGCTCCTCTACTGTCTGGGAGTAAACTAGAATGTCATCAATAAAGACGATGACGAACTGGTCTAGGAACTCTCTGAACACCCTATTCATCAAGTCCATAAACACGGCTGGAGCGTTGGTCAAGCCAAAAGGCATAACCCGGAACTCATAGGAACCATATCTCGTCAAGAAAGCAGTCTTCGAGAAGTCTTGTTCCCTGATACGCAACTGATGGTATCCCGATCGCAAGTCAATCTTTGAGAAGAAGGAAGCTCCTCTCAGCTGGTCGAATAAGTTATCGATTCGGGGCAACGAATACTTATTCCGTATTGTGATCTTATTCAATTCTCGATAATCTACACACAACCTCAACTATCCATCCCTCTTCTTTACGAACAACACAGGGGCACCCCACGACGAAGTACTACTCCGGATAAACCCCTGACCCAACAACTGCTCTATTTGATCCCTTAGCTCTCTCATCTCCGCTGGAGCCATACGGTACGGTGCGCGAGCAATGGGCCGAGTGCCCGGTGTCAAATTAATAACAAAATCTATCTCTCTACTAGGAGGTAATCCAGGTATATCCTGGAATACATCAGCGAACTCTCTAACGACTGGAATCGAATCAAGTGGTATCACCACTTCCTTAGAGGTCTCCTCCTCTATATAGTACAAATGAGTGGACGATCCTCCCTCAGGGCGAGGCATCGCCACTAAAAACATCTCCTGCCCGGGGATGGCAAAAATGATACTCCTACTAAAACAATCAATCATGGCTCGGTATGTAACTAGCCAATCCATACCAACAATCGCATCGTACTCAGTCATCTCTAATACTAACATATCAGCAGGTAAAGTAAATCTCTCGATCTCTATACCCACACCTCTACAGATAAGGGAAATCACGGAACCCCTACTCAACGGTGAATCTACACAAGTAATCATGCTCTCTGCAGTGTCTAACAACCCAATAGTGCGTGCAAATATCGTGGCAATGAAACAGTGTGTGGCCCCTGTATCAAACTTCTTTAGACCTACTTTTCCCATGATTATATTTTAAGCTGAATGGACGTTTTTATCCATTATAAAGAAACGAATCTTCTCTGTTCGGCTAGCTGGCCATATGTCGATCATCACCTCCATCTTAATGGTTCCTAAAGGGAAGACTTTATCACTTGCAAAGCCTATTAGTGGCCGATGATAAGGCTCTAGTTGGCTGAGTTTAAAATCCAAGTTGTTGAAATAAGGATAAAATATGATATCTGACAAGCTACCATTATCTACTAATACCCTAAAGATAATGATTTCTTGCTTTCTAACTTTGATTACCAGTGGGTCATCGTGAGGGTATAATACCACTAAGAGATCATTTTAGAGAAACCGATTACCAATTTATCTTTGTTAACCTTCCTTGGTCAATCTTCCTCGGCAAGGTTGATCCTCTGTATGTACAAGTAAGTTGTGCCTCATTGAGGTAAGATTTTCGTTCTACTGTATGATATCCTCCTCCTGCATCTCCAATTGTAATCATTTGGCAATCAAAAGAACCAAAACTGATATAAAATACCTCACGTTTTGATTGCTTGGGTTTTTTGGGGAGATCAGGATCATCATCATGGTCATTTTCATGAGTTTTTTTTCTTCTCCTCTCTAGGCTTGCAATGAGATTTTGATCTATGCCGAACTCTTTCATTATTTTATCAATCAACATACTAACTCAACTTTCCTCGTCGGATGAGAGTTTCAATCTCATTTTGAAGGGCTATGAAATGCTCCGTCATGTGACCGTGATCCTTGTGGAATTCGTGGTACTTAATCTTATCCCTCTTGGTCGGGGAACTTCTCAACTTATCAGGCCAACACACATCTTTATTATGCTTGACTTATTCCAAAACATGGTGAATTACCCTGCTTAATGGAGTATAACTGTTGTACTTCTTGAGTCGCTCTAAAAATCCTTTTTGTTTTGATTCCCTGTGTTCTTTGGGGTCTTTATGATCTTTCTTATCATTTTTTCCATTAACTTTTGTGCCCGATCTATGCTTGGCCGCCATTGCTTCTCGACATTCATGATCTTTGCTGCTTTAGCCATCAATTCTACCATTGTCTTCGGAGGGTCTTTGGAAAGAGTGTAATACAGTTTTTCTGGGAGCACTCCACTCATAAGGGAACTTATAGCAGTCTTTTCCTCATAATCAACAACTTTTAGTTTCTCGTTATTAAAACAGTGATGTAATCTCTCGTGCTCTCTCCTTATTTTTGTCTCACGCTAAGCAAGTGCGCCACCCTTTTCACAGGTTTTGCTCCAAAGCAAAAGTTGTTAATGAATAGCTCGACCAGTTGGATGAAGCTAGAAACTTATCTCGAAGGAAGACTATTATACTAGATTTAGGCAGATCCAGTAATAGTTCCAAAAAATGCTCTACACCTCATTTCGTCGGGGACGGCATAAATGTCAGCAGACGCTTGATATTGTTCTATATGAAGAACTGGGTCAGTTTTTTCATCATATTTGGGTGTTACTACTGGAGCCTTAAACTTTGTTGGAGTTGGGAAATCCACAATTGCTTGCACAAATGGAGACCCTTTTATAAAACTTCTTTCCAGTGGATTTTTGGCCTTTTACATCTCTCCTAATCTGTCTTCCAATCTTTGTATAGAACCTTTCCATGCATCGTTGGCAGCACCAGATCTATGAGTTGCAACCTTGTTATTTACTGAGCTTTCTTCCTGAAGTTTTTTGGTCCAAGCAACAGTTCGTCGGGTATTTGATCTAGACTAGGTTATGACTTCCCTTTGATCATATGGTCATTAATTGTTACCTGACATTGCCCTAGACACATTTATGTTTCTCTTGGGTCCCAAATTATCGAAGGGAGAAGCACGACTTAATATCTCTAAGGCACTTGGCCTTTCTGGAGAATAAGATTGCGTGTGGAAAGATTCTGATGTCCTAAGCAATGAATTTGACCTTGGATGGTAGGAGACATCCCTTGTCGTCATTGATTGGCTGCGCCGACCACCTCTTGGTGGGGGTCATGGCATATTTCCCTGAGAAGATAGAGCAAGTTCCCCCACTTGAAGAGTTAGTACAAGTTACCTAATAGTATCTTACATAGCCTCTTGTCCTCTTGCAAGACTGGCCAGAATTCTAATTAAATCATTTGTAAATGGAAGAGCGGAAGGGACAAGCGAAATACCCTTGTTCCTGAGACTTGATTCAAGAATATCATCCATTTAGATGTTTAAATGAGTGAGATCGATTAGAAATATTGTTTCACCAATCTGTTGATGCAAAAAAATTAACTAGGCTAATTAATTGATCCCAGATAAATCTAAGTAAGAGAGACAAAAGATTTTTAAAGTGGTTCGGCTTAAAAGAAGAGCCTACGTCCACTGTTGTGTATTTCTTTTGGGAATGCTCAATTGCCTCTTATTTCATGTGCCCCTTTTGGATGTAGGGTTGACAATGTATTTATAGCCCCTAGGGGGTGTACTAGTGCTGGAATATCAAATGATGAAATGTCTTTATATCGTAGACATTTACATCTATACAATCATTTATGTATACAACTGTTGGCATTTTTCTATCATTGTTGGTCGATCTTCCTGGTGTTGGTCGAGATTCAATGATAGGTTGGTCGGCATCCCTTAATAGGTCAGTGTTTTATCCTTGTTGACTAGGATTAACCTTATAATGTATTACACGTGTCAATATCTGATTGGTCCACGTAACGGGATAATTTTTTTGCCTCAACGCTTACTAATGCAATTGTCCAACAAACAAATTGGAAAATTTTGTATGATACATCTTTTTTTCATTTTAGATTATCAAAAACACGTGTAATATATAAATATTATGTGTATTTTAAAAATACACGTGATATTTATAAATTACACGCACAATTTCAGTGACCATGGTCATTGAAATATCACGTGTACTTTCAAAATACAATTGATATTTATAAAATACACGCGTTATTTAAGTGATCATTCTCATTGGAATTACTAGGTATCATGTGTATTTTGAAAGTACATGTGATATTTATAGATTACATGAATGTACTTTATAAATATCACATGTATTTTGAAAGTACACATAAAATTTATAAATTACACACATTATTCCAATTATGAAAACTAGATAATACAATTATAAATATCACGTGTGTTTTTGCATGATCATAGTATTGGGTATGTGAGAAGTTTGATATCATTCCACCTGTTGAAGGGAAGAAAGAGAAGACACTAAAATTTCTTAGATGGAACTTATTATCTTTGAAAGATTGGTTACTTGAGAATTATATCGCTTCAGCAAATTTGGAGAAGGAGACTACAAATAAAGCAGCCAGTAAGGATAGTGCAATGGAAAGTGAAGTTAATCTCAATAAGGTCATCAAAAAGAGTAAAACTCTATGTGAAGGGCCCAATTTCTCTTTGAACATTTCTGAAGCTTGTCTTATACATATTGATTCATCGTCCGAAGAAGCTGCTAAAGAATGTGATGACAATACTGTTTTATCAGGTTGGAATATTCCTCTTAAAGACTTTGTGATTCCTTCAAAAAAGAAGGAAAATAATCAACCAAAAGATACTGAGAATTTTAAATCAAGATATTATGAAAAGTTTGAGAATGTTGGGAATTATGAACCAATATATACTCAAAACTTTGAATCAAGAGATTCTAACAATGTTAAGCAGGTCAGTTTAGATGAAGAAAATGCTTCATTAGAGATGGAGTTGTTGAAAAAAATTGTCAACTATATAAAGCAGCTGAAGAACGTGATTGTGCATTGGAGAAGGTGAAAATTTTGGAGGTAGAAAATGCCAAACTTATTGTTTTGTGTGTACAGTTGGAGGTGGATAATTCCCAACTTGTGAAAGAACAATAAGAAATGAATAAGGTGGAGGTAGAAAATTCTCATCTTTTGAAAGAGAAACAGCTACTGAATAAGTTGGAGGTGAAAAATATCGAGCTTGTGGTCATAAATAATTCTTTGAATAAAAATCTTGTTCAAGCAACAATGAGTGACTTAGAAAAAAATATAACAATTGGATGAATCATTGAAACAGCAGGCTAAATCATCAAGAATGTTGGAGAAACGAATACCTATCTATCTGAGAGTAATAAAAAATTTCAAAAAAATGTACGAAGATATACTGCAAAAATTCAGAGATAGTGAGCTAGAAATGGTGACAGTGAGGCTAAATCTTAAAGAATCAAAAGTGAAAAAACTGAACAAGTACTTTTTATAAATTTTCAAATGGAAAACATCATTATTCTAAAAAGTACAAGAAGTTATTTTATAAAATACACCCGTTTTATCAAAATACACGTAGTATATTGATAAAAGTATACGCGTTTATATTATAGAATAATAATGTTTTAAGAAATTACACGTAGTTTTTATACAGCATAGGTTATTATTCGTGTTGTTCTTGATCAATTATTTCATTTATTTTTATTTGTATTCCATGTTCTTTGACATTATGTTTATCAAATAATGCTTACAATCTAATATTCTTTTTTTATATATATATCAAGAAAATAGTAATAAAGCTCTCGGTGACTAAATTTCAGCGTTGAGGAAAATTCTTGAAGAATCACAAGTGAAAAAACCTGAACAGGTACGTTTGATTAATTTTTAAATGGAAAACATCATTATTTTATAAAGTACAAACAGTTATTTTATAAAGTATATGCGTTTTTAAAGGACATGATCTTTTTTATAAAGTACAAGCAGTTATTTTATGAAGTACAGGTATTTTATCAAAATACACGAAGTATTTAAATGAAAGTACACGCGTTTTATATTGTAGAATAATGATGTTGTAAGAAAATACACACAGTTTTTATAAACTACGGGTAGTTATTCATGTTCTTTGACATTATGTTTATCAAAAAAATACTTATAATTTCACATTCTTTTTTTTATATATCAGGAAAACATTAATAAAGAACTTATGGACGAAATTTCGAAGTTGAAGATTGTACAAGCATCAATGTACAAGAAAATCCATGAGAGACATAATAGAAAAATAAAAAATTTGATGATTACATTTATAAAGATGAAATAAAGACACTACAGACCACTCACAAAGGACTTGTATATAAAGAAATACCCGCAATAAAAGGGCATGTCACTAGAGGATAGAAGAATAAAAAAGATTCCGATGAAACCAAGAAGAATCGCCCAATAAAAAAACAGAAGCTAAGAAAGCCCAGAATCGAGAAGCTAACAATATCCCAATAGAAAAAAACTCACTTCAAGCTTGAAGGAGTCAATGTATATAAATACCTCAATGAAACTTCGAAGAATAAAATCAAAGAATTTATTTAAAAGGCTGAACCAGGGTAAAGTGTATTGTTTGATGATATTGCACTTCACTTATTTTTTTATTTTTTGGTGCATAAGAATAATATTGTTCTTATTATACAATTGTTACTGCCTATATTAAAATGCATGGAATTTATTTACCATGGGCTGATTTTGTATGTCACATGAAAAGATTTTGTTAAAGTCCTCAAGAATCAAGAAATATCAAGCCAAGTATGTAAACCAAATATTACACATTCAATAAATTTCAACATTATTATATTCTCACCATTTTAAATGTGTGAAATAGATAATAATCGCCTTCAGTGAAGTATTGAGAACGAAATTTTCAAAGGAAGCTTGTAGCAAAAACGAAGTCAATAAGAAGAGAAAGTTATACAAAGATTTATTTCAATACTTGGGCAGTAGTAATAATTTGTTCATTGTACTAAGACATGACATAGGATATTTTACATTACTTACGATATACAAAAACCAAAATAAAGTCGTCCATATGGACTCTTGTCAACCGGACGACAAGGAACAAGACACGTCATACTTCGATGATGCTACAAAAATGGTTAGAGCCTAAACTTAAACTTATTATATTACATGTACTTTTATGATTCATGTGTACTTTATAATATTCATGCTGTGTACCTTGCATTAGTTACAAATAATCACCCAGGAGTATCAAAGTACAGTCACAATATTATAAAATACACGTGAAATGCACAAATACATGAAAGTGAACTTTAATATTATGAGTGTACTTTGCATTATTAAATCTACATATACTTTTTTAATTGTATACACTCACTATTTTTCCTCTTAACGATTTTATGTCTTCTAAAAAACACTGTACGTGTTAAAGACTGAAGCAGAATCAATGAAAAAACGGGTTTCGTAACTCAGAGAACGGTCGATGAAGGTACACCAAATGAATTTACAATTGATGATGATTCATTGACGGAACAATAAAAAAGAACAATAGATTTCTTGTTGAAAAGTGATGTCAAATTTAACCTAATAAGAGATCATGAATGCCCTAAGCAATAATATAATGGGTATGGAAAAACTTCATTTTCATAAAGTACTAATTTGTATATTTGCAAAAAATTTCATTCACGTCATACTAATTTGTATATTTGTTTTATTTTGACTGCGGGGTCTTCTGCATCTACTACAATGAACAAATTAGCAGAGGCAAGAAACTGAAAAAATCATTTCAAGACCCTGAAATGCTAAAATACTGGGCATATATACGCGAAATTTTATTTTCAGAATATTTTTTCTCTAAAAAGAAGATTTTGTATATTGATTTAAACACATCATATTTGTAATTTTTTTATTTTGTATTGGTTATTGTTCCTTATATGTATTACTCCAAAGTGGTGCCACTAGTACAGACCATGAAAGTTATACACAAAATGATAACTAACGCAAAATATCCTATGTAACTTTATATTGTCGCTGGTAGGGACCACAATACATGTAAGGTATACACAATGATAACTACCCAAACGATTTCTTCAAAGTAAATATTATGAAATAAAGTACACGCATTTTAATCAAAAGTACACGCTTTATGAACCAAGTACAAGTGATATAAATAAAATACACGCATGGATTAATTAATTAAATTTTGATTTTGCAATTGAAAATTACTACTAAATTATAAGACATGCATGAAAGAAAATAGTTTTCTATTACAAAACAACATAAAAGTACAAGAGATTTTGAAAGAAAAACATCAAAAAAATCAAAACTTAAAAAGCTTATGAAAAGCGTTCAAAACTATATATGGCGTCAAGATGATATGAAATCTATGCACAAAATAATAACTACCACAAAATATACTATGTAAGTTTATATTATCACTTGCGTGGACCACAATAAATGTAAGGTATACACAATGATAACTACACGAATAATTTTTTCAAAGTAAATGTTATGAAACAAAGTACATATATTTTAATAAAAAATACACGCTATATGAGCGAAGTACACGCAATATAAATAAAGTACACGCATGGATTAATTAATTAAATTTTGATTTTACAGTTGAAAATTAATATTATATTTTAAGACACGCATGAAAGAAAATAATTTTTTATTACGAAAACAAAAATAGTGAAAGAGATTTTGAAAGAAAAACATAAAAAAAATCAAAACTTAAAAATCTTATCAGGAAAACGTTCAAAACTATATATGGCATCAAGATGATATGAAAGCTATACACAAAATGATAATTGACACAAAATATCTTATATAAGTTTATATTACCGCTGGCGCGGACCAAAATACATGTAAGGTATAAACAATCATAACTACACAAACAATTTCTTCAAAGTAAATGTTATGAAATAATGTAGACACATTTTAATCAAAAGTACACGCTTTATGAGAAAGTACACACAATATAAACAAAGTACACGCATAGATTAATTAATTAAATTTTGATTTTTCAATTGAAAGTTACTATTTAGATATAAAAAGTAATTTTTTTTACACGTGTACAAGTATGAAAATGCAAGAAATAGAAAGTGCACACATGTTCTTTATCCCATTTATATTCACTTATACACAATAACAAAAAATTATTTACCTCGTTTATCTCCAGTAAAAAACAATAACCAAAACTCATTTATTAAACTCAACTACCCATGTATCCCAACTACTTATGCTAAAAAAAAAAACAGATTTTATTTGGCCAATAAATATTTGTTCATTTTTGTACCATTACAAGCTCAAATAAAAAGTTGATAATGAGTATCTCAGCAGAACAGTTGCGAGCTAGTTTAGAAAATGAAGAAAGATACAAAAAATAACAAAGGGAAGTTGAGAAAACTCTTTCCTTATACCAAACTGTGTATGATCAGTTTCTAGAGTATGTCAGGGAAGGCTACTCTGTACTTCCTCCCGGTCCCATTTATTCATATGACGTGGATGGGAATCTTCCTCAAACACATGTCTTTCTATACACATGAGGTTACGAAGAAGTTTGTGGAGCTAAGGGAGAAGACGGCTTACCGGGAAAGCCTTATAACTGCGATGGAAGCACAAATTCGAGTCTACTCAAATTGAATCGACTCTCTTCCTGACATCATAAATACCTTTAACAACTTTCTCTTCTAGCAGTCTTCCTGATTTTTTTTAAGCTTTTGTTATGCACTCTGAATTGTACTTTTTTATATTATAATAAAAAATTGTTTTCTTTCGTGCGTGTCTCGTGACTTATATGATACACTAGTATCCATATAATATACCATCGACGCGAACCACGAATCATACATAGAGTGCAAAAATATAAAATACACGCAATTTTTATAAAGTACACATGAACTTTAGAAAAATGATCACGTGTACTTTGCTGAACTGCTATACAAAAAATAAATAGACCAAACACTAAACAACAAAATTACATTCATTTATTCAATTAAATGTGTTCTTAAATAATTTTATTCAATCAAAAGGTTACAATGAATGAATTCAACTGTGGTGACAATTATTATGCAACACAAATAAATATGAAAGAGGTAACAACCAAGAAAAGGTAAATAAAATGCCAATCACACAACAACGGGTATACGTGGTTCAGCAAAGATGTGCCTACGTCCACGATGGTTCAGTCAGTGTTATTTCTCTATGTAAGAATAAGTACAGAGAATACAACTTGTCCTTTGCCCCGGACTTAGGGTTTAATTTATACATGTATATGTTGGTTAGTGGGGGTGATGGATTAGCCATCTCCCCTGTAACTTTCTTACATGGGATCGCGCTTCCCCACAACTTCTCTTCATGGGATCGTGGAGTAATCGGATCAATACAAAAGGTGATGGGCCTGGGCTTTGGGCCCCTAAGGCGAGGCTACTCGTCCAGGCCTATAATGCTAAATTCAGGGTACCCACAATTGCCCCTAAATTTGTTGGGCCATTTCTATGGGTCCAATGAATTTAAATGATCAGCTATTATGGTTGATTTCTTCGAAAACTGTGACGTTGCTTTGGCGGCACCCGCTTCGCTATTCGTGCGCTATGATTAGAGTTGAAGGCTTGTTGGAATAAGGCACATTTCTTTTCGTCGCTTCAGCTTTTCCAGCAATCTTCTATCTTCTGAGAACTCTTACGCTTTGTACCTTCTGTTTTCGATCTCTACTTTCGTTGCTTCTTCGACATTTGACCTGATCTTCTATCTTGTAAGTCTCTCGTGCTCTTTGCATTTTCTCTTTGGTTTGTAGTTTTTCTTATATTTTTCCAATGGCGAAGATTGGAAATAGGTCAGTAACTGAGTTTAGAAAATTCTACAGTATTCCTGAGTGGGTAGAGATTGAGTGTTGTGCCTCGCCTCCTAGGAACGTTAGGGATATAGAGGATGCACATTGGATTCACGTCCTGTTGCTCTCCCAGGGGGGACTTACCTTTCCCCCTAATGATCTGTTTCTGCACTTCTTTAGCTATTTTAGTATTGTGCCTGCACAATGTTCGCCCAACGTATGGAAAATAGTGAACGGCGTGCATAGGATAAATCAATTGTATGGCACAAGGTTAGGGCTTGCCGAGGTCTGCTTTTGTTACTCCTTTTCTCGAACGAGTTCATGTGTTCTGTACCTTAAGGCTAGGAGCCCTGATAGGGTATTGGTAGTAAATTTACCTGTTTCCCATAAGGACTACTGGCAAGAAGGTTTTCTTGTTAGGAATTGGCAATTTTCCCCCAAATTTGAAGGGTCGAGGTCTGAGAGGTTCAATGTTCCCTTTTATGGGGAAGAATATATAGGTAGATGTCAGATTATTATTTCAACCTTTGCTGACTTGTGATTTTTCTAACCTCTCCTTGCTTTTTCTTTCACAGCGAGGACAAAGAACTTGGAGCCTGCTCTCAGCGAGGTTCGTATCTCAGAACTGGTGAAAGCTTGGAACATTAGGTAACCTTTGGGTGACGGCGAGCATCCTAGGTCTGCTGCTTTTCTACTTGAATACAAGAACACAGGCTCCAGCTTCATAGCCCGACCTGTGGATAGTGTTCCAGACTTTGACCCTTTCGAAGATATTTCGGCTGAGCCCATCCATTTGGACGAAGAAGAGAGCAGCTCGGAGAGTGAGCCTGCAGGTGTTGTGAGTAATTTGGGTGCAGGCAGTGCTGACAGTAGCAGTTCTTCTGAAGGGGATTCCGAGGCTCGAGACTCGTCGAGCACTACCACCAGTTCTGGTGAAGAGATGCCTCCCAGGAAGAATTTGATCAGAGATGATGATGATGATGATGATGATGATGTGCTTCTTGCACAGAGGTCCAAGAAATCGAAGACTGCCTCCGGGGCCATAGCTACTGGTTCTCGGCCTTCTTCTCAGGAGCAAGAGAAGAAGAAGAGAGAGGAGGAGCAGGCGAGAGAGAGAGAGAAGAAAAAGGAGGAGGAGAGGAAGAAGGTGGAAGAGAGAAAGAGAAGGGAGAGAGAAAAAGAGGAGGAGAGGAGGAAGATGGAATTGAGGACCAAAACTGGTCAAGCCCTGGTCCCAGTGTCTGCCTTGCCTGAGGGGGCTTCGGTGGCCACCTCTCCTCAGCTTGCCCCTGCGCTGCTCGAGAGAGCAGTCCTCCCTGCAGATCGTGAGAGGGCGTTGGGATCCGATAAACTGGCTTTGCAAGCTAGCCAGAGGCTTGCCTTGGTAAGGTTCCCTTCTAATTCTTAATTTCTTTTAACAAATTTTGATGGTTTCTTCTTCTTGATCCCTTCCTTGTTCTTTGCAGTTTGTGACCGACTTCGCTGTGCTTTATCTCTCTCGCGATGAGCTGATTAGAAGGAATGGCGAGCTGGAGTAGCAAAAATCTATCCTGGTAGCCAGGGGGTCTCAGCTGGAGGCCGATCTGAAGGCTGCTGACGCAGCTCGAGCTTCATCTGACTTGGCTCTTGTTAATTCTGCTTGCGAGAGAGATGATGCGGTCAGGGAGCTTGGGGAGCTGAGGAAGGCGTATGACCCGGTGTGCTCGAGTAAGCTAGACCTTGCAGAGAAGAACAAGGTTCTGGCCGAGCAACTGGAGGCAGAGAAAGCCCAGGCAGCCACTCTTAAGGAAGATTCGTACAACTCTGGCTGGGCTGCTGCGTATGAGGACGCCGAGGTTCAAATAGGCTATATCAGTCGTCTGAACTTCAAGAAAGGGTGGAATAAGGCTCTCGTGGCTGCTGGGGTGGACGTTGCATCCCCACTCTTTGACGAGCATGATCCAGGGCCAAAGCCAGTCATGGATGAGGACCCAACCCCAACTGCTGAAGGCACCAATCCTGTCTCTCAGGCGACTTCTACTGATGCTCCTTTGGTCGAGAGGGCAGTGGACACCCCTGCAGAGGGTAATGCCCCTGCTGATGCTGATAAGGACAAGGGTCCATCCACCTCTGGGCCATCCGAGGTTGCTAATTGATAGGGCTTCTTTGTAATTTTTTCTTTTTTAATCTGATGTAACCTCGCTCATTATCAATGAAAAGACTTCATTTTTGTTTATGCTGATCTCTTTCTTTTCTCTTTCTTTTACTTGTAGTTGGTTGATGTGGATGACTATATTCCTGTTACCTCCCAACTAGGTAGGACTCTTGGTCCTAATGCAAGCCCTGCAGTTCGCCAGGCCTTTGCTAGGCTTTGCAGGTTTTCTAAGTCAAGGAACCAGAAATATAAGGATCAGTCCGAGCTAGTGGCCAAGTTGAAGGACAGGCTCCAGGAAATGGAAGAGATCGGTGCTTCAGTGCAAGAAGAAGTTAGCGAGCTGAGAGCGAAGTTACTGGAGGCCACCGAGATCAACCAAGTTGGGGAGTTTCTGTAGCGGGAGAATGAAGACCTGAGGCGTGAGGTCTCGAGGCTTAAGGAGCATTCACCGAGCACCGTTTCGGCAGTCCTACAAGGCTCTTCTTTATCGCGAGCTGCTCGGCCTCCCCTCCCACGTGCTGGTAGGAGTGCCAGGGGTAGGAATAGGGAAGTCGAGGAACAGCGTGAGAGGGAAATGGAGGAGCTGCGCGGCGATGTTCGGCGAGCTTATGTGACTGCTGCTGGGCTCCAGAGGGACGTCACCCGTCTCCGGCATTTGTTCAAGAACGGCCCTCGACAAGTGTGGTCCGATGGATATGATCAAGGCTGGCTGGAAGCTCCGACGAGACTATCAGAGTTTGAAGAGTTATCCTTCATCAGGGGGTGGTTGAGTGCCCTCAAAGAGCTGCATGTCCCGAGGAACTCGATGCTGTGGTATCGACACGAGATGTCCTCCTCTACTCTGATGCCCAACCCATTTAGGCGGGATGATCGATGGATACCCATTGATGCTATTCCCCGGCGATTATTGGAATTGGATGCAAATGAGGTCGTGGAGGAGCTCGCCCCTGCTCCTGATGATGGAAGGAGAGCTAAAGTTGTTGATTATCTTGCTCGGAGGCTTCCACCCTCTTGAAATTTTGTTTTTATTTATTGTAAATGATTTGGGAGAGCTTCGCCGACTAAACATGTACTATCATTGTTTGTAAATATAAAAGATTAATGAGAAGTTCGAGTTTTGGGCAATTTTGCCGACTAAACGTGTTCATCCAATCCTTTTATATTTTTGCAGCTTCACAATCCTTTTTATTTTGTCATGTGAGTGTCCACCCAGTCCAGTATAAGAATACCATTGTGCCCTCCCTTTACCTTTTAGGTCGTGTCGTCACACTCCCTTAGGCCTAAGTAGGGCAATTGGAGAGGACACACCTGGTATTGGATGTCTTCATCCGGTCAGGATTTTGTTTAACCAAAGTAGGTTTGATGCCTAAGAATACTCTGTAGGGCTTCATATATTGCCATGGGCAATGCTAAGAGGTATGTCGTGCTTCATGACGATGACCTGAGGAGGGGTGTTCCCCTGCTATGTCGACCATTATGCCTGTAATTTGGAAATGATGTGTAATAAGATATAACTGTTACTAATTAGAGAGTGATCAACTGAGAGATTTTCATTGGTGAATTGAGAAATGAACTGTCCTTTCACATAATGAATACAATAAAAGAACTAAAAATAGAATTTCTTGAGATTAGCTGCGTTCCATGCTCGTGGTATCTCTCTGCCCTCCATCGTTTTCAAATGATAGGCACCTTGCAGGTCGTCTCTAATTATCTTATAAGGTCCTTCCCAGTTCGGGACCAGTTTACCGTCTGATGGCTTCACTGTGTTGTCCAGGACCTTTCTTAGAACATAGTCCCCAACTTCGAATTTCCTCGGATTGACCCTTTTGCTGTAGTGTTTCGCGAGCTGGTGCTGATAGCTCGCTAGTTTTACTAGGGCAAGTTCCCTGCGCTCGTCGGCCAAGTCGAGTTCAGCGAGCAAAGCCTGATCGTTCTGACCCTGCTCGACAAGGTCGGATCTCATTGTAGGCAATCCTGCTTCTAGTGGGATGACCGCTTCCATACCATATGCTAGTGAGAATGGCGTTTCCCCTGTGGCTCGCCTAGGAGTCATTCTGTACGCCCATAGGATATGCGGTAGCTCGGTTGTCCACGCGCCTTTTGCTCGCTCTAACCGCTTCTTCAATCCAGCGATCACTATCTTGTTGGAAGCCTCAGCTTGTCCGTTGCTTTGAGGGTAGGCCACCGAGCTGAAGTGGTGCCTGATCCCGTGTTTGTCGCAGAAGTCCTGAAAAGGGCCACTCTCGAACTGTGTTCCATTGTCAGTGATGATGGTTCTGGGGATTCCGAATCGGGTGATTATATTTCTCCATATGAACCTCATCATGTCAGCA
Source organism: Sambucus nigra (assembly GCA_949130495.1). Classification (NCBI taxonomy): domain Eukaryota; kingdom Viridiplantae; phylum Streptophyta; class Magnoliopsida; order Dipsacales; family Adoxaceae; genus Sambucus; species Sambucus nigra. The sequence goes on from OX422215.1 coordinate 439,918,098, forward strand.
TCTCGGATGTTCGTCAGTGGTTCTGCCTCGATCCACTGTAAAGTAATCAGTTTCCACCAGCAGGTATTTGCGATTGCCGGCAGCGGTGGGCAGTGGTCCCACGATGTCCATTCCCCACTGGGCGAAGGGCCAGGGACTGGTCAGGGATTTTAATTCGCTGGCGGGCTGGTGGACCATGGGAGCGTGAAGTTGGCATTTTAGGCATTTGCGAACATATACCGAGGAGTCCTTTTGCATGTATGGCCACTAGTAACCTTCCTTCATTGCTCGGAAGGCTAGAGACCTTCCTCCGACGTGACTTCCACAGATTCCTTCGTGAAGCTCGTGAAGCACTGCCTTGACATCGTCTGGGTGGACGCATCTAAGGTAGGGGCCGGAGAAAGATCTTTTATACAAGTCGCCTCCTGTGGATAAGTGAAAGCGAGCAGCTTTGACTCTTATCTGGTGAGCAGTTCTTTTATCCTCTGGGAGCGTTCCGTTCTTCAAATAGTCTCTCAAGGGATCCATCCAGCTGGGGGCTGATTCCAATTGGAGTATTGGTTTCGCTTTGGTCAGCTCGCAGTTGGGGTAAATGCTTGGGCGGCTGAGGAAATCGATAGGGATGATCTTTTTAAGGATGGAATCAACTGCCGAGCTCAGGGCTGCTAAGGCGTCAGCGTGGCTGTTTTGCCCCCTGGGAAACTGTTGGATGTTGATTTCTTCAAAGTTCGTCATTAAGTTTTTTACCAAGGAGAGGTAGGCTGCCATCCTCTCATCCTTCGCGTTATAGTCTCCACTTATCTGATTGGAAACTAGTTGCGAATCTCCGAATACCTGTAAATGCTTTGCTCCCAGAGTTTGCACCCTTTGGAGACCTGCTATTAAGGCTTCGTATTCTGCTTCGTTGTTGGAGGCTGAAAATACCAGCCTGATTCCTTGCTCGAGGACTGTATTCTCTGGAGTGATGAGAACAATTCCTACTCCTGCCCCCTTTGAGTTGGAGGCTCCATCAACAAATAGTTTCCAGCTTCCCCCTGTAGCCTGGTTGTTTTGTTCTGTTGGCTTAGACTGGTCGATGCGTTCTTCGCCTGTGAATTCAGCTATGAAATCAACAAGGATTTGACCCTTGATAGTTGTCCTTGGTTGAAATTGGATGTCAAATCGGCCGAGCTCGACTGACCATTTAGACAGTCTGCCCGATAAATCCGCCTTCCTTAGGACAGCCTTGAGGGGGTGTGATGTAAGGACGATGATCGTATGAGCTTCGAAGTAGTGCTTCAGTTTCCTCGAGGACATTACTAGGGAGAATGCGAGCTTTTCCAATGGTAGGTAGCGCTCCTCGGCGTCTTGTAAGGTTTTGCTCGCGTAATAGACTGGATGTTGGATCCCTATAACTTCACACATTAGCGCTGAGCTGACAGTATGGCTGGACACAGAGAGGTAGAGGTACAAAGAGTCCATTTGCTGTTGTATGACAAGCAGCGGTGGGGAGCTTAGGTAGGACTTGAGCTCGTCTAACGCTCGTGTGCAACCTGGGGTCCATTCTACTGTTTTGCTGCCTTTTAAGAGTTGGAAGAAGGGCTTGCATCTCTCGGAGTATTTAGAAATGAAACGATTTAGAGCAGCGAGCATTCCAGTGAGTTTCTGTACATCTCGGACTGTGCGAGGAGGTTGCACTCTTTTGATTGCATCAATCTGGTCCGGGTTAGCTTCTATGCCTCGCTTGCTGACCAAATACCCAAGAAACTTTCCTGACTGGACACCGAAGGAACACTTGCTCGCGTTGAGTTTCATTCGGTACTTTCTGAGGATTTCGAAGGTACTTGTTAGGTCCGAGAGGTGATTTTCCTTCTCCTTGCTCTTGACGAGCATGTCGTCGATGTAGACCTCCATTGTGTTTCCCATTTGATTTCTGAACATTTTGGTAACTAGCCGCTGATAGGTTACCCCTGCATTTTTTAGCCCAAAAGGCATGACCTTGTAACAATATAAACCAACCGTCGTGATAAACGCCGTTTTGTCCTGATCTGGGGCATACAGGGGAATCTGGTGATATCCCGAGTATGCGTCCAGGAAACTCATTAGTTCGTGAGCTGCGGTGGCGTCTACTAGTTGGTCTATTTTCGGAAGAGGGAAGCTATCCTTGGGGCAGACTTTGTTGAGGTCAGTGAAGTCTATGAAAACTCTCCACTTCCCGTTGCTTTTTGGAACTACCACTGGGTTGGATAACCATTTGGGTAATTGCACTTCCCGTATGGACCCTGCATCCAACAGTTTTTTGACTTCTTTTTCTATTGCTCTGGCTTTCTCGGGAGCAGTTCGTCGTGCCTTCTGCGCTATCGGCTTGAATGTGGGATTGACGTGCAACCGATGGCAGACCATACTGGGATCGATTCCTGGCAGCTCATAGGGTTCCCAAGCGAAAACATCTATATTGCTTCTGATTAAGGTTAACAAATCCTTTTGCTCTTGGTGAGTGAGTGAGATATTGATCAGGAAGACTCTGCTGTTGTCGCCTTCTTTAGCAATCACTTCTACCAGGTCCTCTACAACACGCTCGGAGGGGAGGAGCCTGGTCTCTTCCACTCCGGGCCTTCCATATTTTAATTGCTATTTGGAAGGGATTGCACCTTCCTCCACTTTCTCGCTGGTTTGAACGGCTCTTTCCTCTGGCTTTGGTCGGATGGCCGCTATGAAGCACTTTCTCGCCATCGCCTGGTCGCCATGTATCTCCATCACTCCCCGCTCGGTGACATATTTGAGTTTATGGTGGTAGGTCGAGGAGACTGCCTTTATTGCATGAAGCCATCCCCTGCCGAGGATGGCTTGATACGGTGAATCGATGTCGACCACCAAGAATTCGATCATTTTGGAAACATTTCCAGCGAGCACTGGCAGTACTATCTTGCCCAGAGGCATGGTCATCTTCCCAGCGAAGCCGACCAGAGGGACAGTGGTTTCCTTTAGGTCGGCGATGTTCAACTTCAATTTCCTGAACAGGTCGATGTACATTACTTCGGATGAGCTCCCTTGATCGACGAGCAGCCTGTCGATATCAAAGTTGGCTATCCTGAGTGTAATGACTAAGGCATCGTGATGTGGGGTCCTTACTCCCACAAGATCTTCATCCGTGAAAATAATATGCTTGTTGTAGCTGATGTCCTCTGCTCGCCGACGTTTTCCTGCCTGTGATTTTGCTGGATCAATCTGAAAAGCTTGCATCACCGCTGTCAGCTTCTTTACCTCCATTCGAGCTGAGTTACCCTGGATTTGCTTAACATCGGATACTCCGTGGATTACTGCGAATTCGTGTCCGGCGTCGTCTTCCAATACGTTGTCGGGTTTCGCCTCCTTGTGGACAGTCACTCTCTCTACCTTCTTTTCCACAAAGTCATTCAAATGTCCGGATTGGGCCAACTCCTCGAGGTGGGACTTAAGAGCCTTGCAGTGCTCGGTCTTATGCCCTCCCTCTTTATGGAAAGTGCATCTCAGTGCATTGTTTCTTTTCGAGGGGTCTCCTCCCATTTTCCGGGGCCATTTGATGAACGGCTCATCCTTGATCTTTGCGAGAATTTTGTAAATTGGTTCTTTGAAGACGGTGTTGATCGCCTGGAATGATTTTGTAACGTCAGGGTTCCCTCCGTTTTTGGAGCCATTCTTGCCCCCACTCTTTCCTCCTTTTTTCTGGTTATCAATTTTCTCACTTCCCTTGGTAGCGAGCTTGGCTCGACCGTTTTCTCCTACGTTAAGGCGGGTGACATCTTCCACCTTTGCGTATTTCTCAATCTGGGCCATCAGGTCATCAATGGTCGTAGCTTCCTTCTTTGTCAAGGACTGGTAAAGGAGGGAAGAGCTAGGTAGCCCAATTTTGAATGAAGCCACTGCCACTTCTTCCGCGCAGTCCTCGACTTCGTTGAATAACTCCCAGTACCTCTTCGCGTAGTCTCGGAGTGTCTCCTGAGGCGTTTTCTTCATTGTTAATAGAGCATCCATCCTTTTGGGATGGGAGCTGCTGGTGATGAACCGGGCCGTAAAGAGCTCGGCCAGGGATTTGAAATTTCTGATGGATCGGTGAGGGAGTTTCTCGAACCATTTCTGGGCCACGTCATGAGGGCTCGAGGGAAAAATACGACACATCAGTGCATCTCGGTGATTCCAGAGGGTCATAGCCTGACGGTACTACCTGACATGATCAATGGGATCATTCTTCCCGTCGTAAATCTTGAACCTTGGAATGGCAAACTTTTTAGGAGCCTCTTCTTCTTCTTCTTCAATTTCCCTCGTGAAGGGCGATGTCATCTGGGTCTTGAGGGCTCTCCTGGCGAGTTCTCTGGTCGACCTGGTGCCGCGGTGAGCTGGATGTTGGTCCATTTCTCTGCGGACTAGGTTCTGTATGTTGTCGTCGCTGCGAGCAGGGCTCTAGTAGCGGCGAGCTTTTCTCAGTTGTTCGCGGAGGTCGTCGTCTGAGTCGCCACCTTCGTACCCTTGATATTGCCGCCTAGGGCTCCTTCCTCGGCTGCGAGATTTGCTCGCCTGAGGGCTAGGAGTGCGATAGGGGCGTCTCCTGGTATCAGGACGTAGTTCCTTCTCCAGTTTTTCCAGTATTCTTTTCAAGCGAGCATTCTCAGCCTCATATCTGCGAGAAGACTCCCTCTGCTCGTGGAGCCTTACCTCGTATGCATCGATCAATCTGGATATCTGTGTGGACCTTGCTGGTCCTTGACTTTCTTCTGAGGCTGGCCTTTCTAAGCGAGCCCCTTGATCTGAACGTCGGACTTCAGACCTAATCCTGCGAGGAGCGGGTGGCTCCTGAATATCTCCTGCTTGAGGAGCGTTGCTGCTGTGACCAGACATCTTAGATTTTTTCTTGGCGTGGGCTCTTCTCAGGGAAAGATGAACGCTTCCCACAGACGGCACCAATTGTGGTGACAATTATTATGCAACACAAATAAATATGAAAGAGGTAACAACCAAGAAAAGGTAAATAAAATGCCAATCACACAACAACGGGTATACGTGGTTCAGCAAAGATGTGCCTACGTCCACGATGGTTCAGTCAGTGTTATTTCTCTATGTTCTGAAGAATAAGTACAGAGAATACAACTTGTCCTTTGCCCCGGACTTAGGGTTTAATTTATACATGTATATGTTGGTTAGTGGGGGTGATGGGTTCCTCCTTATTAGCCATCTCCCCTGTAACTTTCTTACATGGGATCGCGCTTCCCCACAACTTCTCTTCATGGGATCGTGGAGTAATCGGATCAATACAAAAGGTGATGGGCCTGGGCTTTGGGCCCCTAAGGCGAGGCTACTCATCCAGGCCTATAATGCTAAATTCAGGGTACCCACATCAACAATCTTACATAGAGTGAAAAAATGTAAAATACATGCAAAGTTTTTAAAGTACGTGGGAACTTTAGGAAAAATGATCACGTGTACTTTCTAAAAAATACATGTACTTTGTTAAACAGCCATACAAAAAACAAATAAAAAATAAAACTAAACACTAAACAATAAAATTTCATTCATTTATTCAATCAAATGGGTTCTTAAATAATTTTATTCAATCAAATGGGTTCTTAAATAATTTTATTCAATCAAATGGTTACAATGAATGAATTCAATAATTTTAGATAGGGTGCAAAAATATAAAATACATTTTATTCAAACAAATGGGTTCTTAAATAATTTTATCCAATCAAATGGTTACAATGAATGAAGTCAACAATTTTACATAGAGTGCAAAAATGTAAAATACACGCAAATTTTATAAAGTACACGCGAACTTTAGGAAAAATGATCGCGTGTACTTTTTAAAAAATACGTGTACTTTGCTGAAATGCCATACAAAAAATATATAAAAAATAGAACTAATCACTAAAGTATAAAATTGCATTCATTTATTCAATCAAATGGGTTCTTAAATAATTTTATTCAATCAAATGGTTATAATGAATGAATTAAATGATTTTAAATGTAACTAAATAGGTTCTTTACATTTAGACTTGTAATGACCAATTTTACTACACCTAGAGCAAGTAACTTCCCTAACTGTGATCTCACCAACAAGATTTATTCTCTTATTTCTTGGCATGCCTGTCGATCTCTTTATCATTAAAGGAATGATTGATGGATTTTCAGGTATAGGAACATTTAAGGAAATCAAATCAGGAAGAGGAATTATAGGTATCGAGTATGATTTTTTGTAGTATTACATCTTATAGTAATCCTCAATATACTCATAAATACTGGTCCCTTTCCTCCGAGCAATAGCAACAACACGAGAACATGGAAAACATATTATTTGTAAACTCTTACAAGTACAAGTTCTTTCTTTTAAGTCAATTGTCGCTCGCATTTCTGAATGAACTTCAAATACATGTTGACTCAAGCGACTAATAGTTCAATGTAGACTTTTATTCCAATTTTCATTCAGTAACTTTTGAAAAAAGGGACATAGCTCATTTGTTCAAGTGTCAGACTCAACAAGTTTGTTTGCGTTGAAATTCATAATCTTCACCCTCAATTTGTCGAGCTTATTCATTATTGGTAAATTCCTTTCCTCCAAGATCCATGAATTGAATGACTTCGCAACACTACATACCATATTATTTATCGGGGAAATATGCACATGACCAATTCTTAGGAAGCAAATTATCAATGAAATTAGCAACCCCAGCTCCTCATTCATCTTCAATGCTTTAATATTCTTGTGAAATTCATCTATTGAGACAACATAGGCACAAGATAAAAAATCTTTCACAATTTTCTTTCGAAATCCACCACAATTCCCACAAATTCTCTTCTTTATATTCCCTGGTAAGTGATGTATACAGTAGGAATGTGTAGACTGTGACACCCCGCCTATGCTAATCCTGGGTGATCAGTCCATTATTAAATTAAACAGGAGCATTGATGGTGTCATTCTTAGCGTCACTATCGAAGTTCAATTTATTTTACTAGTACCCTAATGGCCCGTTTAAAAATTTTAATCCTTATTATTAACCTGCAGTAAATATATAATCGAAACAAATATAGTATTCACCATTTCCATGCACATAACAATGAATAATGAGATAACGACATAAATAAATAACTGAGTCTGGAATAACACTCCAGATAAAATCCAAATACGATCATTTATAAGTAAGGTCTAAAATAATACTGGAAGTAAACGAAAATAACTGGAAATACAAAGTCTCTGCAAAAAGTATCCAAGTATGAATGGGCAACATGTCTGAATGAGATAAGTAACTATAACTAAGAACTGAATAAATGTAAAGGAGTGTAATATCAAGGTTTTGTAATTTCAATAGTAGCTGCAGCACGTCAAATGTAAAGACTCCTAGGTCTGGCGTCCCTGTGGGTGAGCACCTAAAATTGTTTTTACAAAAAGGATTTGAAAGAGGTCAGAGCCCAAGTAAAATAGTTTGAAAAAGTTTAGCAAGTGTTTAAAAATCATCAAGATAAGATATTATATACATGTTAGTATGGCGTGCCCTCACTTGAGATCCTCACCCATCAATTAATGTGCACGCCTAACGTACTATTCTAACCCACCTAGTTATGTTACCCGCCTAACTAGTCTGGATTATATCTCTTCGCATCTAATCATTTATAGTGCCCACCCGTATTTCCCATACAATACGATACTACGCTTTTTTCTATATATACATTAGGAATTACTAGTAAATGATTTAGTTCTCATACACATTGATTAATTTAGATATCACTATCTATCTTATATACTAATACACTCATAGTAGGATCAATCACACATATATACACATTTATCACTCTTATCATATACACGTATACAACACCCCTAGGTGGAGACCTGCTGTGTGGGCGTACTTTGCTATCAAGTTCTGGTACATCACGTATTGTATAAGGACACTGGTTTGAATAATCTCCCTCGAACAATAACTTAATCACATAATATTAAAGGTAAACATAGTTCTAAGCCTTTGAGATACGCTTATACCTAATGCACCCAAATGATCGGTCACACCCTTATTCACACAAGTGGTGCTCAATCTCTAAGTTTTATATCCTGAGGTACAAGTCAATATCTCCCCAATTGGGCTCATCGAAATAAGACTATCCATGACGCGAAATCTCCCGTGATAGTAAGTAGCCTAGGTATGATTACACATACGAGTTAAACAATATGTATACACATAACCTATATCATATGCCTCATACGTAGTATAGTAACTCTCGAATATTTTATGTAGCGTAATACTACTCATGGTTTACTCCTGAGTGTTTCCCAATGCCCAGATGGTTTCCAATTGTCCTTCAAGTAAATTTAGTAGGTATCCCACAAAAGGCCTACTGGTCTTGGTCCTTTATTCCCCTAATTCTCCATGACAAGAAATCATTATCCGAATAAGCTTTTATTAACCGTTAAGCTTAATCAATTTTAGTCTTAAACTCTCCTCGTGCGACTAACCTCAAACCCAACATTAGCCTACTGGTATATAGAGTATCTCTTATTAGGATTTAAAATTAATTTAAAGGTCAACCCAATCATTTCCCATGAGGTCTAAGAAAAAAGGAGAAAATTGTGCAAATTTGGGAAATCGAATCGATTCGGCCAAGGAGCCGAATCGATTCACCATACCAGGTATCATCTTCTTCACTAAACTATTATGGGAATTCACCATTGTTAAACCTCCAAACCAACATTACACTAACCCAAACTCCCAACCAAAGGTATCTAACAACATACTAACTTATATAAACGATTTTTAACGTATAAAAATCATTAAATCTTTACATAACAACCTCAAATCAGATTTAATCAAGATAAATTTCTAAAACCCTAGATTATTATTCATGTTCAAGGACCTCAACATAATTCCATATTTATTCCCCAATTTCCTGATATTTCTCATCAAATTCATCCTACATGTATAAGGTATCAAATAGATTATCATTCCTACCCAAGAATATGATTTATATCTCAAATTTTAAGGTCAACGTTAATGAATTTCATAAGGTAATCATCTTATTATAACATGGATGGTATATCAAATCAAAAGTTAGCAAGATAAACACTTGCCTTAATTCGGAAATCTGATTTCTGCAAAAGTGATGGTGGGAATTGTATTCTCCTCCCGATCTATAATTCGGTGGTGGTGGTGGTGCAAGAAAGTGGTTTTTGGCCTTGGAAACCTAGGAACAACTCTCATTATTCCTCTTGTGATTCTCCCTTTGGTTTGGTAACTGATAACATTTATTCCCTTTACGTGATTGCACATATAACTCTTTAATTTTTGTGGGTTTATTTTCTCCAAAATTTCAAAAGACTGAAATATCCCTACGAAGTGCCGGTTTGGCCTAAAAGTGCTTTGGGACCCAAACTAAACCCCCAAGTAGAATTTTTTTAATTATCTCGACCCTTCCGGACACACTGTCTCACTCGAAATGATCATATGGAATATCAAAAGTGAAATTATATTTTATTTCCCAAATTAAGTTTCGACATGACTAACACGCGTGTCCAGACTAAATTTATCGTAATTGTCGTATTTTTAACTCACGACAATCATAATAATTTCTTATCATTATTATTACTCATTCACTAAGTAATATTCAATATAAATAAATATAAACCATTATCTCGCTAATTAATATTTATTTTACCGGATTAATTTTCCAAATATAATTTAATTAATCCCAATTAATTCCCAATATAAAAATCAATAAAATTACGGGGTGTTACATACTTCCCCCTAATAACGGAATTTCGACCTGAAATTTGAAAAAGGAAATACCTAGTATGAACAACTCTGGATACTTTTTGCGCCGTGCTCCCAAGTGGACTCTTCGGTATTATGATGCCCCCTCTGAACCCGTATAAGTGGAACTACCTTCGACCTCAGTATCCTCTCGCTATGGTCTAAGATAGCAATCGACCTCTCCTCATAAGAAATATCGAGATGCAAATCAATCTCCTCCAAAGCAATGTGAGTGTGAACTAACTCATCCTGGAGGTATCGCCTCAGCGAAGAAAAATGAAATACATCATGAATCCGATGCAAGTGCTTCGATAACGCAAGACTGGCCCAATTCACTCAATGATAGGGAATGGACCCACATTCCATGACGCCAACTTCTCTTTATTCTCGAAACTAATTATCCCCTCCATAGGAGATACACGTAGTAACACCTAATCCCCCACATTAAACTCAGCATAACTCTTCTGTCAGTCCTAGGCTATCCGTATGCGACTACGAATCAACTTTATATCGGTCGACGTATCCTAAATCAATTCCAGCCCAAGAAGCTTATTGTCCCTCACCTATAACCAATAACCGGGCGAACGACAAGATCTAACGTACAACGCCTCCATTGGTTCCATGCCAATCATGAACATGTAGGAATATTATACGCGAACTCTACCAGTGGAAGATACTGCTCCTAACCTCCCCATAAATCAAGGATACACATCCGTAGCATATCTTCCAACATCTGATAAGTCCTCTAAATGTGTCCATCCATCCGTGTGTGGTAAGCCATACTCAGTGGTAACTCGGTACCCATGGCCTCCTGGAAACTTTTCCAAAATTGAGACACGAAAATCTTGTCCGTTTCAGACACAATATATAATGGTACCCCATGCAATCTCACTATCTCAGCAATGAAAATCTGGGCATACTGTCCCCTATTAAAATCAGTTCGAATTGGAAAGAAATGGACCACCCGGTCAACCGATCCACTATCACCCATATGCAATCGTGACCTCTCCGTGAAGTAGGAAACCCAGTAATAAAATCCATGGAAATGCTCTCCCATTTCCACATCAGGATCTCACAGAATACGACTCGGCTCCCCGAGCTAGAAGTTGTCTAATCCAAACCCACAAAAAAAAAATTGCGGCCTGTGCCTATACCACCCTCATCGCAATCTGGGGGTGACAGTCATAACTGACATAAATGATCGGGACACTGAATCGTGATGTCCCAATTCCTTCCATTTCTCCTTCTAAACTTCAGCTGCATCCCCTACTGGACTGCGGCTCAATGCGTCCGCCACCATGTTAGCATTTTCGGGTGATACTTGATTTCAAACTGATAATCTTTCACAAATTTCGACCACCAACGTTGATGCATATTCAACTCTCTGTGAGTGAATAAGTACTGCAGTGACTTATGATCTGTGAACAGGAAAAATCTCTCCCCCAGCAAATATTGTCTCCAAATTCGTGATGCAAACCCGACTATCTCTAACCCCAAGTCGTGGATGGGGTAATTCCGCTCATGAGGATTAATCTTGCAGTAAGCATAAGTTATAGCGTGATCCTCCTGCTGTAACACACCCCCAAGTCCCTATAGGGACGCATCAGTGAAAACGAGATACTCCACTTCTGCCCTGGGAAGTGCAAGTATGGGTGATAAAGTCATCTTGTCATTTAGCTCATCAAAAGCCAACTGACAAGCATGATCCCAGACAAACAGTACACCTTTGCGAGTCATATCAGTCAACGGACCCGCAATCTTTGAGAATCCCCTAATAAATCGTCTGTAGTATCCGGCTAACCCCAAGAAACTATGCACCTATGTCGGTATCATGGGATGTCCCCACTACCTCACCACTGACACCTTACTCGGGGCCACCGATATCCCCAACTCAGAAATGATGTGCCCCAAAAATTGTACTTCACGCATCCAAAACCCACATTTTTCAAACTTTACATACAACTGATGCTCACGCAGTGTCTGTAAAACCCGATGCAAATGCTCAACATAATCCTCCTCAGTCCGAAAATAAATCACGTTGTCATCAATAAAGGCGATGACAAATTGATCCAAGAACTCTCTAAACACCCTATTCATCAAGTCCATAAATACATTCGACACATTGGTTAGCCCAAATGGCATAACCTAAAACTTGTAAGATCTATATCTCATCAATAAGGCAGTCTTAGATACGTCTTGCTCCCGAATGCACAACTGTTGATACACAAACCTCAAGTCTATCTTGTAGGTGTCTCCTCTCAACTGGTCTAATAAGTCATCTATTCGGGGCAATGGATACTTATTCCGTATCATTAGTTTATTCAACTCCCTGTAATCCACACACAGGCTTAAAGACCCATCTCTCTTCTTCATAAATAATACTGGGGCACCCCGGGGTGAAGTACTACATCGTATAAATCCTTTCCCCAATAATTTCTCAATCTGGTCCCGTAGATTCCTCATCTCCATAGGAGCCATACGGTATGGTGCACGAGCTATTGGCCGAGTGTCCAACGCTAAATCAAGACAAACTCAATCTCTCTGCTAGGGGGCAATCCCGATATCTCAAGAAACACATCGGCAAACTCACATACAACTGGAATCGAATCGAAGGAAATCACCACCCCCTGAGAGGTCTTCTCCTCTATGTAATACATATGAGTAGAAGATCCTCCTTCAGGACGATGCATCGCCACTAAGAACATCTCATGGCTGGGAATCGCAAACACTATAATCCGGCTATAGTAGTTAATCATGGCCCTAGACTCAGCGAGCCAATATGTTCCTATGATGGCGTTGTACTCTGACATACCTAATACCATCATATCAGTAGGCAAAACTAGTCTCCTAATATTTATACTCACACCCTAACATATAAAGAATATCACTGTCCCGTTACCCAGTAGGGAATCTACACATGTGACTGTACTATATGCAGTCTCTAATAATCTCGCGGCTCGTGCAAATGTACTGGCTATGCATGAGTGTAAATCCCCAGTGTTAAATAAAATATGCCCCAAAGTACCATGGATAAGAAACATACCTTAACAGCGGGTGGAGCCTTTGGAGCTGCAGCCTGGTGGATATGATACATGCGCTCATACTGTAACTGCCCCTGTAGGGGTGGGCCTATTAGAATGACTGGTGCTGCAGGCAAGGCTGGTATAGGTGCTGGTGCTAGGAGGGCGGTGAGGAAAATAGGTCTCTGAGGCTCCTGGTGGGCTCAATGCGGCTGTTGAACCCTGCCTTATCAGGATAAATCTTTCGTATGTGGCTAGTCTTTCCATAAATGAAACACCTGTCTGTAAAATTACCTCCTTCTGGCCCTGCTGTCCATTACCACCTCTACCTGGCCCTGCTAGACCTAATAAAAATGTTGTTGGCACGGCTGGCTCTGATGGCCTTGCTGACCCTGGTGGCCCTGCCTGAATGCACCCTATCGCTGTCTATAATCCCCCGAATAGAACCTCTTAGTAGCATACCCCTGGTGGGAACCCTACTCACTCTGTCTTAACTGACTCTGAGTCGACTGTGCCCCACCGGCACTAGTACCCCATGTCCTACCCTACTGGTTGGACTCTACTAAGCGCTTGCTTCCTTTAACATGGGAGCGATGATCCTGACAGTGTAGTAGCGTCGTATTCAACACCTCCGTATAATTCTTTAGGGTTGGATTACCCAACAAATTATATTGGATCCTCTAGGGAAGACCATCCATAAATAACTTAATCCTCTTATCTTTCATTGGCACCTCATCGGGAACAAAATTTGTCAGTCTAGTAAACTCCTCCTCATACTCTGCTACAGTCCTCCCCTCCTGAGAAACATCCAAATATTTCTGCCTTGTCTTAGTCTGGATGGAAGAAGGGAAGTATTTACGATCTAACCGCTCCTAAAACTCATGAATAGTTAAGGTGTCCTTCTCCTGCACGGTGGTGATGGACTCCCACCACTGTAATGAAATCCATACTAGCTTAAAGTTAGCTAGTATTTGCTTATGTACCTCTATGCACTCGTACATCCTCAAATGCCTTTGGATGTCCTTCTTCCATTGCCATGCTGCAACTACATCGGGGATCCCTTGGAACTTTGAAGGATGTGCCTTCTGAAAGGCATCTCGGTCTCGCTCCCAAGTAGAAGGAAATGAGTGTGCAAGAGCTAGAGCAACCACCTGAGACTGGGGTGGCACATGTGGTGCCTGCTGAGCGAAAGTAGTTAGTGATGCATTAACCACTTGTGCCATAACATCGGTAACCTCGGCAACATTCATAGAGTCTGGGGCCTGAGTTGGCTGTGGCTCAAGCTGTGGCTCAGGGGTGGCTCGTGGTGAACATCGAGGAGGCATCTAAAACAAGAAATAATTTTCCATCAGTGCACAATTCAATATGTCTTAAAATAGCTGAAGACGTAAATGCGTAATAAAAAATACAACCGTCCTAATAATAAGGATCTATATCAAGGGACACTACGCTAAAAATCGGAGTAATCCGCACAAATCCTAAGGACACTATAACCTATTGCTCTGATATCATCTGTGACACCCCGCCTATTTTACTCCTAGGTGATCAGTCCATTATTAAATTAAACACGATTCATTAATGGTGTCATTCTTAGCATCACTGTCGAAGTTCAATTTATTTTACTAATACCCTAATGGCCCGGTATCAAAATTTGAATCCTTATTATTAACATACAGTAAATATATAATCAGAATAAATATATTAATCACCATTTCCATGCACATAATAATGAATAGTAAGATAACGACATAAATAAGTAACTGAGTCTAGAATAAAACTTCAGATGAAATCCAAATATAGTCATCCATAAGTAAGGTCTAAAATAATACTGGAAATAAACAGAAATAATTGGAAATACAAAGTCTCTACAAAAAGTATCCAATTATGAATGGGCGACATGCCCGACTGAGATAAGTAAGGATAACTAAGAACTGAATAAATGTAGACGCGTCTAATAGCAAGGTCCTACAACTTCCACGGTAGCTAATTATTTTTACAAAAAGGATTTGAAAGGGGTCAGAGCCAAAGTAAAACAGTTTGAAAAAGTTTAGCAAGTGTTTAAAAAGCATCAAGATAAGATATTAAATACATGTTAGTATGGCATGCCCTCACATGTTAGTATGGCATGCCCTCACTTGAGATCCTCACCCCTCAATTAATGTGCATGCCTAACGTATTATTCTAACCCACCTAGTTATGCTACCCGGCTAACTAGTCTGGCTTATATCTCTTCGCATCTAATCATTTATAGTGCCCACTCGTATTGCCCATATAATACGATACTACCCTTTTTTCTTTATATACATTAGGAATTACTAGTAAATGATTTAGTTCTCATACACATTCACTCGTAGTAAGATCAATCACACGTATATACACATTTATCACTCTTATCATATATACGTATACAACACCCCTAGGTGGAGACCTGAGGCGCGGGCGTACTCTGCTATTAAGTCCTCGTACATCATGTACTATATAAGGAAACTAGTTCGGATAGTCTCCCTCTAACCATAACTTAATCACACAATATTGGAGGCGAACAAAGTTTTAAGGCTTTAGGATTCGCTCATACCTAACTCACCCAAATGATCAGTCACACCCTTATTCACACATTGGTGCTCAATCCCTAAGTTCTATGTCCTGAGGTACAAGTCAATATCGCCCCAATTGGGGTAACTAGAATAAAACTGTCAATGATGCGAAACCTCCTGTTGATACCAAATTTAATCTGCTGACGTGGACCCATCACTTGAAGACACCTGTCTTCTAACGTGGTAATTACAAATACTTCTATCGATCAACTTATTGCCACCGAGCTACTCAAGCGCCACAAGCAACTCATACATTCCGAACAGCTCAAGCGTATTAACCAGCTAAAGTCCCCCGAGTAACTCATACATGTCGAGCTACTTAGACGGTCCGAGCAGCTTAGGCGGTCCGAGCTACATAGCATACAGAGCACTCCAATTAAGATAATCAAGGAGACTACTGCGCATTAAATGCTCATTATTATCATACAGATGTACATGTCTACTAGATAACAACGCATTGTCCTTTCATTTGTACAGCCTCAAGGCTATAAATACATTGTAACCTCCTCATTATAGGGGGAATCGGAATTTCTTGGTAAACCCATTATCGATAATTCCAAGCTAATAGTCAGCAATAACAAAAACAGTGGACGTAGGCCATTCTTTCAAGGCTGAGCCACTTTAAAAATCTTTTGTCTCATTTATTTTATCTGTGATTGATTAATTAGATATAATCTAATTTTTTACATCAACAGATTGACGCCATCTGTGGGAAACGACTGTAATTATCATTTTTCACCAAAATAATTCATCACCAATGGCTGATCATCCGGAATCCAGCAATCGAAATGTTGGGATCCCTCCAAATCCTCCATATACTCCTCCAAATGTCCAAGATCTGAAAGGTATAATGGTTAATTTGGCCGAGGGCCAGACGGCTATGCAAGAGACCATGCGATAACTCATGCAAACTATCCAAGGTGGAGCACCGGACCAGTCAGGACAACGAAGCATTCAGAGAAATACCCGGTTACCTTCTTCGCAAACTAGGCGAACGTTATTCCCAGAGGAATCTTGATCGAGACACACCGAATCATATCGTGCCAAGAAATCTAATGACCCTTCTTATTAACCTGGTCGGACTTCCACAATACAAGCAACAGACTCTCAGCGAAACATCACTCTCTCTCCAGAAAGAACTAGTGCTCTAGAAAGATTGAGTAGGATCTCTCCTTTTGATCGTTTGGGCCCTAGGAGGAAAAGAAGACCTCCTAGGATCGCGTCGAGGAACTCTCCACGACCATCCGACCTAAGGGAAGGCTCCGGCCAATCACGACCAACTGCTCGTAATGAAAGATCCTAAGAAGCAAATTCAACGCCATCAATTGCTCGAACCAATAGGCCCGAGGAAGGAAATGATGCATGGAAGGGCTCTATTTAGAGGTTGGAAGACAGATTAGGGGAAATGTTTAAGGCCAAGAATCCTTTACAAAGGACCTTTGTTCAAGGGACACCCTTTGTACAGGCGATTGTGGATTTTCCAACACCATAAAAATTCAAAGCTCCAATGGTAACGCTTAAATATGATGGAAAAACTGACCCTGTCCTTCACATAGAACAATACCAAGCTGCTGCCGATATCCATGCAGTTTCAGATGAGATGAGATGCAGGGCATTTTCAGGAACTCTTACCGGATCTGCTCAAATATGGTATAACAATCTTCCTCGGGGAAAGATCGCGACTTTCTTTCAATTGGCAGAGCTGTTTATTGGAAACTTCTGTTTTGGAGCAAAACCAGTCAAACGAGTAGCACACTTATTGAGTGTTAGACAAAAGGTAGGTGAAAGAACCAGGGATTACATTACTCATTTCAATAATGAGAAACTCGAAGTAATTGATTACGAGGAGAAGACAACAATTACTGCTCTGATGAGTGGACTGTTGCCAGATAAATTGTACTACACTTTAGTCAAAGGCCCGCCTAGAACCATGGCAGAACTAATGGCAAAGGCAGCCAAGATTATGAACGCCGAGGAAGCTATGGTTGCGAAGAAGAATATGGACACTAAGGAGACCAAAGTTGAGGCGGATAAGGTTGAGAAGAAGGAGCAAAAGAACAATGGTGTCAACAGGCAATTAAAAGCAAAGCAAGCATTGGAACAGTTGAAGAAATTTAGAAACTATACTCCATTGAACGTAGACATAAACCACATTCTGGAAGAGATCAAGAACAGCGAGGAGCTAAACTGGCCTGAAAAAATGAAGACATATCCTGACAAGAGGAATAAATCTAAATATTGCGAGTTCCATAAGGACCATGGTCACATGACCAAAAACTGCATAGCTCTCCAGAATGAAATTGAAGAGCTCATCAGGCGGGGAAAATTGACCAAGTATGTGGATCGCCGAAATGGTGGAAATAGCAACGACCGAGCAAGGCAAAGGTCTAGATCTCCTCGTCGAGCAAAAGAAGATAAGAAGAGAAGTCATGAAGAAGACCCGAATGATGACCAGGATGACCCCGATCTCCCCCAAAGACCAAAACAGCCAGAACGCGAGGTATTTTTAATCCATTTTGGATCATTTGAATGTAATGTTATTACAGGTGGAGATGCAAGAGGTAGAGATATGACTGCCGAGAGAAAAGCTTACCTCAATGAAGCTCAAGCTTGTTCGTACATTCAGCGAATAAATCTAGCTGAAGATGATCCCCCGAGAAAGGTGAACAAGGACAAACTCGTCATTGGTTTCTCTAAGAACGACCTGGAGGGTGTACTATATCCTCATGATGACCCATTGGTAATCAAGATGAGAATGAAGGAAATGGTGATTTAACGAGTACTGGTGGATAATGGTAGCTCGGAAGATATCATGTTCTATCCATGCTTTGACAGTTTGAATTTGAAATTAGCCCAGTTGGAGCCATATCATAGGCCCCTCCTTGGTTTTACTGGCGAGAAGGTTTTTCCACTTGGGACGATCAAGTTGGATATGCTTATCGGTACCTGGCCTGCTTGTCGAACAGAAAGAGTACGCTTTTTTGTCATGGATAAAACGTCCAATCATCTTAAAATATCATCATGGTAAGAGTAGGTCTGAAGAAGTTCGAAGCAGTACCATCTACTGTGCATCAATGTTTAAAATTCCCAACCAATTTTGAGGTGGGAGTTGTGAAAGGCGACCAGAAAGTAGCTCGGGAATGCTACTATTCATCTACTGAACAGAAGGAAAGTGAAGAATCTAGACAGAAGACTATCACCTATCAAGTGGATAAGATAGGAGATACAGAGATTGAAACATTAGATCCTAGAGACGAGTCTCAACTCATGAAGGGACAGGTTATGGAGGTTACTGAGAATATCATTCTGGACGACGAGCATCCAGAACGAACAACTCAAATTGGTGCATCCTTGGATGTATCGATAAAACAGGAATTGATAGCATTCCTAAGGCGAAGAAAACAAACTTTTGCATGGAGTCACGAAGATATGCTAGGGATTGACCCGAACTTCTTGTGTCACGAGCTCAATGTGAACAAGGAAATTAAGCCAGTGAGCAGCGAAGAAGTGTGTTCAGTCCTGAGAAGAATCAAGCCATACAAGAAGAAGTAGAGAAGCTACAAAAAGCCTCTTCCATTGAGGATGTCAAATATCCTGACTGGCTAGCAAATGTGGTGATGGTAAAGAAGAAAAATAACAAGTGGAGGATGTGCGTAGACTTCACCGACCTTAACAAGGCATGCCCAAAGGATCATTTTCCTTTGCCCTGAATCGATCAACTGGTGGATGCTACCTCGGGGCACGAACTATTAAGTTTCATGGATGCTTATTCTGGTTATAACCAGATTAAAATGAAACCTGAAAACAAGGAGAGTACCTCTTTTATCACCCCAAGGGGAACTTATTATTATAATGTTATGCCTTTTGGACTTAAAAATGTAGGTGCAACATATCAACGGTTGATGAATAAGGTGTTCGCAGAGGAAATCAGTCATAACATGGAGGTTTATGTTGATGACATGCTTACGAAGAGCAAGAAAAATGCTAATCATCTAGTTAACTTAGGTCAGACCTTTGATCAACTAGAGAAATATCAATTGAAGCTAAATCCCACCAAATGCATATTCGGAGTACGAGAAGGTATATTTCTCGGGTATATTGTTAACCAACGAGGTATTGAAGCGAACCCTAAAAAGATCAAGGCTTTATTGGGGCTACGATCTCCAACGACAAAAAAGGAAGTGCAAAGTCTCACAGGGCGAGTTGCAGCACTTAATAGATTTATGTCACGAGAAACTGATAGATGTCTCCCATTCTTCAAAACACTCCGAAAAATGTTTGAATGGAATAATGAATGTGATAAGGCCTTTCAAGAATTGAAGAAATACCTGGGAGCACCTCCATTGTTGTCCAGACCAGTGATGGGAGAAAGATTATACTTGTATCTGGCGGTATCAGAGAATGCACTTAGCTCGGCATTAATCAGATTGGAGAATGGAGTGCAAAAACCAGTCTATTATACCAGCAAAGCTTTTCGAGGAGCAGAAATCAGATATCCAAGACTGGAAAAGTTGGAACTAGCACTGATTGATGCAAGCAGAAGGATGAGGCCATACTTCCAAGCTCATACCATAGTCGTGTATACTGATATGCCGTTAAGGCAAGCTCTTCATAAACAAAAAAAATCAGGAAGATTGATGTACTGGGCAGTAGAACTTGGTGAATATGACATAGTTTATGAGCCTAGATTATCGCTTAAAGGGCAGGTAGTGGCAGATTTTATCGCAGAGTTCACCTATCCTAACACCTTCGAAGAGCATAAATTGAATACCGACCAGCCTGTGGATGTTACAGGATCATCAAATTTAAACCCCGACCAACTTAAGTCGGTTGACGAGCAAGAGAAGATGGTCGACGAGCAGCAAGAAGTGATAGAAAAGGACATAAAGAAGCAACAAATATTCCACTGAGGAACTCTGTCTGATAAAAAATTTGATGATGAAGTACCTATATGAAATCTATATATGGACGGCTCATCTTGCACTACAGGCAGTGGAGTAGGAATTATTTTAAACAGCCCGGATGAGATCGATGTGGAGTATGCTCTACGCTTTAAATTTAAGACTTCTAATAATGAAGCTGAATATGAAGCTATGATTGTAGGTCTTAGTTTGGCAAAAACCATGAAGGCAGAGCAGGTCATTGTATTCAGTGACTCATAGTTGATCGTAAATCAAATGCTGGGGGTATATGCAACAAAAGGAGAATCAATGATCAAGTATTATGCGAAGGCAATAGAGGTTGTATCGAGTTTTAATGCCGTACAATTGATTAGAATACCGAGATCGAAGAATGCAAGAGCAGATACACTAGCTCGATTAGCATCAGCCACACATACCGAGCTAAGAAGAACAATCCCAATAGAAATCCTAGCTGATCGGAGCATAAACGAGGATCTAATGATGAATTTTATTGCCCTTGATTTAGGACCATCTTGGATGGACCCCATCAGGGCCTACATTGAAGAGGGGGCTCTGCTGACTGATAAACTCGCAGCCAAGAAATTGAAGTTTAAAGTTACTCGTTATGTATTGACCAATGGCATTTTATATAGATGAGGAATTATAGCGGGGTTACAAAGATGTGTCCACCCCTCCGAGGTGAAAAATTTGATCGAAGAAGTCCATGAAGGGTCTTGTGGAGCCCATGTGGCAGGTCAGACGCTTTTGCAAAGAATAATAACACAGGGGTATTAGTGGCCGACGATGAGAGCTGATTGTACATCTTGTACATCTTACGCAGAGAAGTGTGATAAATGCCAACGCTTCTCTTCTATCCGAAGAACTCCTCAAGCATTATTAACACCCATCACGTCCCCTTGGCCATTTGCTATGTGGGGAATAGACTTGGTCGGGCCACTTCCAACGACCAGGGGAAGATTTAAATATCTCGTGGTCGCTGTGGATTACTTTACTAAATGGGTTGAAGCTGAGCCTCTTATTGATATAATATATGACAAGGTGTATCAATTTATTTGGAAGAATATCATTTGTAGATATGGTCTTCCTCATGCATTCATCACAGATCATGGAACTCAGTTTGACAATAAGGAGTTTGCTGCATATTGTCATCAGTGAAACATATTAAAGACCCACTCTGCACCAGGCCATCCCCAGAGCAATGGACAAACTGAGGTGACGAACAGAACGCTACTGAATGGTTTGAAAAAATGACTGGATGATGTAAAGGCAAATTGGATTAACGAGCTACATTCTGTGGTGTGGGCTTATCGTACTACACCGCGAGCAGCAACCGGAGAATCTCCATACATGCTATCATTTGGAAGTGAAGCTGTTATACCTGCTGAGTTGGGCCTACCCACACACAGAGTGCTGAATTTCAATTCTTCTATCAGTGACTTGATGAGGCGATTAGATCTAGATATGCTCGAAGAAGTTAGAGAATAAGCAGCAATCAGGAATGTTGCATACCAATAACGAACAACTCTATTTTACAACAAGAGGGTAAAGAAGTGTGATTTGAAGGAAGGAGACTATGTGCTGAAGAAAGTAATTTAAAAGCACAATATACTGGAAGCTAACTGGCATGGACCCTACAGAGTAACAGAAGTTGTTCGACCAGGGACATACAAGATTGAAACCTTGGAGGGATAAGAATTTAAGAATGCATGGAATGCATAACATCTACGCAAGTATTATCAGTAGTTGGGATTCCTATGTAAATGCAGTTTTCTTAAGTATGAATAAAGTGTTGAATTTTTTACCCAGTTTCTCTCTTTTTGTTGAAATTTTTTGGAGTATTAGTGCTACACACTACGCATCAAGTTCAGAACAAATATCCATCAACTCCAGTTGGTCGACAAATTAATCTCCTTCAACTCCGGTTGGTCGGGAATCAATATCCACCAACTTTGATTGGTCGGCAAATTAATCTCCTCTAACTCCGGTTGGTCAGAAATCAATATCCACCAACTTCGGTTGGTCGACAAATCAATTTCCTCCAACTCCGGTTGATCGGGAACCAATATCCACCAACTCCGGTTGGTCGACAAATTAATCTTCTCCAACTCCGGTTGGTCGGGAATCAATATCCACCAACTCCGGTTGGTCGGCAAATTAATCTCCTCCAACTCCGGTTGGTCGGGAATCAATATCCACCAACTCCGGTTGGTCGGCAAATTAATCTCCTCCAACTCTGGTTGGTCGGGATTCAATATCCACCAAGTCCGATTGGTCGGCAAATTAATCTCATCCAACTCTGATTGGTCGGGAATCAATCTCCACCAACTCCGATTGGTCGACAAATCAATTGCAATCAACTCCGATTGGTTAAATTAAGCAGGATCATGGGATGTAAGTCGTTTCATTGCTTAGGATACACTACGCATCAAGTTCAGAACAAATATCCACCAACTTCGGTTGGTCGGCAAATTAATCTCCTTCAACTCCAATTGGTCGGGAGTCAATATCCACCAACTCCGGTTGGTCGGCAAATTAATCTCCTCCAACTCTGGTTGGTCGGAAATTAATATCCACCAACTCCGGTTGGTCGGCAAATCAATCTCCTCCAACTCCGGTTGGTCGGGAATCAATATCCACCAACTCCGATTGGTCAAAAAATTAATATCCTCCAACTTCGATTAGTCGGGAATTAATATCCACCAACTCCGGTTGGTCGGCAAATTAATCTCCTCCAACTCCAGTTGGTCGGGAATCAATATCCATCAACTACGGTTGGTTGGCAAATTAATCTCCTCCAACTCCGATTGGTCGGGAATCAATCTCCACCAACTCCGGTTGGTCGGCAAATTAATCTCCTCTAACTCCGGTTGGTCAGGAATCAATCTCCACCAACTCCGGTTGGTCGGCAAATCAATTGCAATCAACTCCGATTGGTTAAACTAAGCAGGATCATGGGATGTAAGTCGTTTCATTGTTTAGGATAAAAGAGTGATAAGTCACTATAATAAAAAAATAAAACAGAATGGCATATCAAAATATGCATATATTCACAAATAAAGACATTCTGCAAAATACTTAGAAGAAAATAAAATAGCAAAAGATTAAAATTTTCTTCATTTAAATTAAGAAGGATTACATAAGCTGTGAAAACTACAAGTTATTACACAAAAATCCTATTCTATTAGTTTTTTCCCTTCTGCCTTTGAAACAGGTTCTACTCCAGCAGGAGGATCATCTAAGGCATAAGGAGAATTTATAAAATTTACATCTCGAAGCATCCTGACATTCATTATAGATGGCCGATCAAGTAAATGTTCTGGGCGAGATATCTCGAAGTTAGCATGAAGACTGTAGTCGCCTAGATACTTGGAGATCAAGCACTGAGGAATAGCCCGAGCAGGAATCCAACTAATGTCGAGCTTAAAAGGAGGCACGAGTAACTCAAGCAATCTAGGGTCATAGTAATCCCATAAGTAGTGCCCCTGCTCCACTTTTAGCATACACAATGCATTCAACCATCCTTGCTTGTACCCCTCGTTATTTGATTGTTGGATTCGATCATCAAGATGGTAGAGGGCTTCATTATAACCAGCCATCCAAAACTCTCTGGGCTATTTATGGAATTGAAAAGTTAACCTCTCTAGTTGCTCGTGAAGATTCTTCACCATAAGTTCTTTATTTTCCAAGGCAGAACTTTGGGTAGAAAGTTGCTCGCTGAGGTTCAGAATTTTCTTGGACATCTCTGCTAAGGCTTGGTTCCTCGCTACCAACTGAAATGCCTGATTCTCCAAGTCCGCTTGAGTTCTTGCTTCTTCAATAGAAATCTGACCAGCCCTTGCTCGTCCCCGAGAAGAAGATCTTACTCGTCTGCGAGTAGAAGTGGAGGGTCTAGCTCTTTTCAAAGTTTCCAACTCATCTCGCAAGTTGTCATTTTCTACCTCCAAAAAAGAAAAACCTTCATCATTGACAGGGACCAAGGCTCCCGAGGAAGACACAACAGACTTGAGTTGTTTTACCTCCTTTTGCAAGGCAATGTTCTCTTGCTCCAGCAACTTGGCGATATGCCTATGCTCTTCAACCTCAAGCTTTAGAACGCTCTCTTTCTTCTCGTAGGCAGAGATGAATTTATCATATCCTTTTTCATCACTTAACTGCTGATATTTCTTCTCGTACCCTTGGTGCAAAAGTGTGGAGGACTCTTTGTATTACTGCTGGAGTTCCTCTATAGTTCCTTGGAGATCCTCGATCATCTTATAGTAGGCCACATTATTGGAAACTGCACGATCAAGCAAACACTTGAGATACTGGTAAGCTTCAACTGCTCATTCGAAAGTATTTGAACCAAGGATATCAATGATTTGAGATTCATTTAGATCTTCATGACCAACTTTGAAGTAGTCATTGCATTTCTTCATCAATTATGTGTCATAAGCTGATAAGAGCTTCATCCTGGCCATAAACTAGCAAAGAGAAAAAAATAAAAAAGATCAATAAGAATGCAGACAGAGCAAGTGGAAGGTAGTCAAGATGAACAACCAAAAGTTCGAATTTTATTTCATCATAAGGGGAAAATACAAAATCCGAAGTTACATCCAATAGAATAACAAAATAAACATCCGAGCAACTCTACAACTTCTCTTTATTTCCTATAATTTTCTCAGAAGGTTTCGAGGAAGAGACTGGTTGCTCGAAAGATAAGATTAACTGCTCAGCAGAAGTACTGGACGGTTGGAGTTGCTCAAGGTAAGGCTGAATAACAGGAACCTGATCTCTAGTCATCATTGAAGATTCATTTGAGGCAGCTTCGTCCTCTTCTTCTTCTCCAGGAGAGGGAGGAGGGCCATGAATGTGTTGCTAAAACAATTCTGAATTCTCAGCAACTTTCATCTCTTTCAAAGCAGCCACCCATCCATACCTAAAGAATTTGACACCTTCATACTCCATCTGAGAGGACATGGCAGCCAGACCCTTGTTCCAGCCTGTATCCCAACCAGAAATGAAGGATTTCTTAACTGCCTTCTTCCTTTTTGCCTTCTCCGAGGAGGTCCTTTCCCTAAGGAGCTCCTCAGCAACCTTCAACTTCTCCTCCACCTCCAGTTTCTGGCGCACAACATCCTGAAGTCTAACAACTTCCTCTTCGGCAGACTTGAGCTTAACCTCCAGCTCCTTGTTGCTTTGATCGAAGACTTTATTGTTCTGCTCCGACTCTGTCAATTTCTTCTCCAAATCCTTGGATGCATTCACAACCTGATTTCTTTCTAGCTCGATGGACTTGAGTTGCTTCTCCCAAGCAACTTTATCTTCATCGTGCTTTTGACGAGAATCTTTTAAAGACTGAGTCAAACCAGCAAAAGCTTCCTCTACACCTCCCGAGGAGCTTGAAGCCTTGATAGCTTCATATTTCTTCAAGATGCTGTTAAAACATGTCACCAGCTAAAAAAGAAAAAAAAAGGAATAACCTTAAGTTAATGCATGAATATAGTATTAGAGAATAAGGAAGTCAAGTTAAAAATACTTACTGAGGCAATGTGTTGAGCAGAAAGGGTAGTAATTCTCTCACGTGAAAGAGAGTCCTCAATACCTTAGACTTCTCGGACAGTCCAAGTCTCACCAAACTCACAACGGAGCTCGGAGCAGCAAAAGATGGAATAACACCTTCAGCATTTGAAGGTTGGGAGACAGGTTCAGCAGGTCTCTCAGAAGAATTTTTCTTCAACCTCCTCAGGGGAGCAGGAATAGTTTCATCTAAAAACGATGTCTTTGTTGGTGATATGACAATAACCTCACTTGGAGAAGAGATAGCAACAACCTTGATCGGAGCCACAGGGGGATTCTCAATCACTTTTTTGGCAGCAGCAGGAGGGAGTGCATCAATGTTTCTTGTCCCTTCCTCTGGAATATCCTATTTATTTTTCTTTGCCTCCACATTGGCAGAGTTTGATTTGTCAAAGAAGGCAGGAGCTCTTCTTCTCTTCATTAGGTTACTGATGGGAATGTTTGACTCAGAGGAAGAACCTTCTACACCAGTTTCAGAAGCTGGTACCTGATCAAGATCAACTGCCAATGGACGAGGACGAGCAGTGAAAGATGAAGTATAGCTCTTATACTGCAATAAGTAAGAGGCAGATTGAATATGTTACTCGGCAACAGATTGGTGCAAACTCCAGATAAGTTTCAAATGCTTTAAATTAACGTCAGTTTCTTTGGGATATTTTCTTTTGCTGCCAACTGCAAATAATCAAAAATTAAATGTCAATGATACATTTTATCAAACACAAAGAAAATAAGATTTCAAAAAAATAAAAACAACCTATCCCATTGCCATAAGGAGGACATCTAGGACCTTGGTATACATCATCTCCATTTAATGGAGGGTGTTGCCAATTTTTCATTACCACTCCATGTTCAAAATAATCCCTGTTGGCTTCAGGAAGATTGGCAACTAACGCCCTATTCAAAAACCTAGTTTTTAAATAAAAAGTACTATCGTTGATAACCGATCTGTAGCAATACATAATCTCTGGAATCCCTAAACGAGTTCCATGAAGTTGGTTCAACCTATGAACTCCATTAACTATCCTCCAGGTATTTGGCGCTATTTTTGTAGGTACAACGTCAAAATATTGACAGAACTCCAAACATAAAGGATTTGGAGGAAAAGAAAAGCCATATTCGGCCACAAAGAGACTTGGTAACCAATGTCCCTCAGCCAAAGAAAAATAGTCAGAAGGTTTAGAAGTTCTTCCAATATGACCCGTGAAGGAATTGAAAGTTCAGAACGAAATTTGTCAAGCGATTCAACAAGGTAAACCATGATGAACAAAGTAAATAAAAGAGAAGGAAGAAAATCTTACAGGCAAAGAGTGAATCAGTTGACAACGAACAATGGAAGAAACGAACGCACAAGATAGAGAAGAAATGAAGAGTTCAAAGATACAAATTTGAAAAGTGAAAGACGATAGGATTTCTGCCGTGCTTAAATACTTTACCTCGGGAATAGAGAAAGCAATAATTACAAGGAAGGACATTTGCGTATCCGGCGGCTAAAAAGAAGAAAAGGGGCACGAAAAATAAAGCGGTTATGGAAATTCAAAATACTTTAAAAGTCTGATACTATGCACTCAAAAAGGAGTTATATACAACGAAATTTTGCCTAAAATCCATAAAAACCGAAAATCTAAGCAGCAGAATGTTCCATATTTTTCTTCAACATCCAACTACGAAACATTGGGGGCTTCTGTTGTTACCAAATTTAATCTGCTGACGTGGACCCATCAAAAACACGTGTCTTCTAATGTGGTAATTACAAATACTTCTATCGATCAACTTATTGCCACCGAGCTACTCAAGCTCCATGAGCAACTCATACATTCCGAACAACTCAAGCGTATCAACCAGCTAAAGTCCCCTGAGCAACTCATACATGCTGAGTTACTTAGGCGATCCGAGCAGCTTAGCGTACAAAGCACTCCAATCAAGATAATCAAGGAGACGACTGCGCATTTAATGCTCATTATTATCATACAGATGTACATGTCTACTAGATAACAGCGCGTTGTCCTTTCATTTATACAGCCTCAAGGCTATAAATACATTGTAACCTCCTCATTAGAGGGAGACTCGGAATTTCTTGGTAAACCCATTATCGATAATTCCAAGCTAATAGTTAGCAATAACAAAAACAGTGGATGTAGGCCATTCTTTCAAGGCTGAACCACTTTAAAAATCTTTTGTCTCATTTATTTTATCTGTGATTGATTAATTAGATATAATCTAATTTTTTACATCAACACCTCCCATGCTAGCAAGTAGCCTAAGTATGATTACACATGCAAGTCAAACCATAGGTATACACACCATCCATATATATATATATATATATATAACATCATTATAGGTATACACGTAACCTATACCATATGCCCCATACGTAGTATTACAACTCCCAAATATTCTACATAGCATAATACTTCTTATGGTATACTCCCGAGTTTTTCCCAATGCTCAGATAGTTGCCAATTGTCCTTTAAGTAAATTCAATAGGTATCCCACTCAAGGCCAAATGGTCTTGGTCCTACATTCCCCTAATTCTCCATAATAAGACATTATTATCCGAATAAGCTTTTATTACCCGTTAAGCTTATTTAACTTTAGTCTTAATCTCTCCTCATGTGACTAACCTCAAACCCAACATTAGCCTACTAGTAAATAGGGTATCTCTCATTAGAATTTAAAATTAATTCAAAGGTCAACCCAATAGTTTCCCATGAGGTCTAAGAAAAAAGGGGAAAATTGGGCAAATTTGGGAAACCGAATCGATTCGGCCAAAAAGCCGAATAGATTCACCATAGTAGGTATCAACTTCTTCACTAAACTGTTGCGGGAATCCACCATAGTTAAACCTCCAAACTAACATTACACTATCCCAAACTCCCAACTAAATATCTCTAACATCATAGTAACATGTATCAACGATTTTTAACGTATAATAATCATTAAATCTTTACAGAACAACCTCAATTAAGATTTAATCAAGATAAATTTCTAAAACCCTAGATTATTATTCATGTTAAAGAACCTCAATAGAATTCTAGATTTCTTCCCCAATTTCGTGATATTTCTCATCAAATTCATCCTACATGTATAAGGGATCAAATATATTATCATTCCTACCCAAGAATATGATTTATATCTCAAATTTTAATGTCAAAATTCATAAATTTCATAATGTAATCATCCTATTCTAATATGAATGGTATATCAAATCAAAAGTTAGTAAGATAAACACTTGCCTTAATTCAAAAGTGTGATTTCTTCAAAAATTATGGTGGGATTTGTGTTCTCCTCCTACGGATCTAGAATTCGGTGGTGGTGGTGGTGGTAGTGCAAGAAAGTGGTTTTTGGCCTTGGAACCCTAGGAACAACTCTCCTTCTTACTCCTGTGACTCTCCCTTTGATTTGGTAACTGATAACCCTAATTATCTTTACGTGATAGCAGATATAACACTACAATTTTTGTGGGTTTATTTTCTCCAAAATTTCAAAAGATCGAAATTCCCCTCTGGGGTGCCGGGTTGGACTAAAAGTGATCCGGGACCCAAACTAAACCCACGGGTAGACTTTTCTCACTATCTCGATTCTTCCGAACACACTGGCGCACTCGAAATGACCATATGGAATATAAAAAATGCAATCATATTTTGTTTACCAAATTAAGTCCCTATACGACTGACACGCATGTCCCGACTAAATTTACCGTAACTGCCGTATTCCTCACTCACGACAATCATAATATTTTCTTATCATTATTATTACTCATTCACTAAGTAATATTCAATATAAATAAATATAACCCTTATCTTGCTAATTAATATTTTTTTACTGGATTAATTTTCCAAATATAATTTAATTAATCCCAATTAATTCTCAATTTAAAAATCAATAAAATTACGGGGTGTTACATAGACATCGGGAAGACCCTCTAAACATATCTAATTAATCGATTGTTTCGATCATATATAAACGTTATGTTTCGATATTGATCAGCTAGTGCATCATGCAAATTGACAAGATATCTCATCCAGTTTTCTTCCATTTCGGAATCAACAACAACATATGCGAGAGGAAAAAGGCCTGAAATATTAAAATATATCCAAATTAAAATAAATTGCATATCCATATACAATATATCCTTAATTGATGATGTTGGCACAGACTTCCAACACATAGAAGATATATTAATATATTATGTGTGTACTTTGCATTGGTTGTTAATAACAAGACAAAATATTAAAATACATGCATAAAAATGTAAAGCACACGTGGTCAAGATGCAAAAACATGCATGTGTACTTTATAATCTTTTGCGTGACACAGATCATCAAAATATAAGCATAAAAATATAAAGTACACGCGAACTAAACGAAAACATTCACGTGTACTTTACATTTTCATGCATGTACCTGGCATTATTTCTAAATAACAACACAAATCATCAAAATACACAAATAAATATGTAAAGTACACGTGAACTAAACAAAAACATTTAGAGGTACTTTACATATTTATGCGTGTATTTTGATGATCTGCAATGGAACAAACAAAATTTGAATGCAATATACAAAATAAAATATTTATGATTAATTTACCATTGTTCTCATCCTTGTGGTTACTGATAATATTGTTCCCCAATAACGGCTCTTCAAAAAGGCACCATCAAGAAATAAAACAGCTCTGCAGTATTGAAATCCATAAATGCGTCCTCCAAACATTATAACTATTCTCTTGAATTTTTTACTTTCAAGTTCCATGTCAAGGATGCAATGAGACCCTGGATTACATTATAATAGAAGTTCCCGATAATTATTCATTAATGCATAAGAAACCTTTTCATCACCATGTAAATCAACAACAGCTACCTCTTTCGCATGCCATCCATGTTGATAAGCTATATCGAGATCGTAGTTCTTCTTCATATCTCTAACTACATCAATTGGCCTCAATAGTGGTTTATCTCTAAGATCATTGGCTACCAATGTTGTAACAAACTTGGAGGATATCATTTTGGTCGACGGACTATAAATGACACCTTTACATGTATGCTCATTATTCAAACTTTGTATTTAAAAGTTTCAATTTATTGTAGATAATGAAGCATGAATTCTCCACATGCAATTCTCAATTGTCCTTTTAGAGCATTCAACCATCACCCGAGTTTTATCATTCTTCCAATACACATACTTGAACCTAACCTCAACGGCATACTTTCACAATTTATCTCGAAATTTCACTACACCTCCTTCAAAACACTGTTACTCGTGACTTATATATGCCTTCCAATCATCGAAAAGACTTTCGACTTACTTAGCTCCACACCTCCAAGATAAAAGTCATTTTCAATGCCACTATTAAAATCATTTGCAGTTCCTAATCATAAAGACTCTAACATCTCTATTTATATCACTACTATCAACCCTCTTGGAACTTGTATTATTACAGTCAACCACTCCACAAATTTGATTACCGCATTCAGCATGTTCACGACATGTATTACTTGGCAATGCTAGTGAATCAATGGCATATATCCAAATGAAATCGAATTTGACGATCAATTGGGACCGCGAAATACAACGAACATCGTTGTCATAAATCAACATGAACCGATATTCATCACCAAATGAAAACTTCAATGAAAAACTCCCAATTCTCAAATCAATAAACCTAGTTTTCAACTCATTACATATGAAAACTAATGAGCTGTCTTCGAATATTTCAATACAAGTCATATTATCCAAATAACAACACATTGTTATTCTACTACTTACCATAATGGCATGCATTAAAAGAAAAATGAAAATCATTTAGTTCAAGCTCAAGAATTGTAAAAATGAGTGTAATACTTGAACAATAGTACTAATATAATGCATGAAATATCAAAATGTTTACATATACTTGAGAGTAAATTTAAAGTACACGTGGAGCTATAAAGTACGTGTACTTTTATTAAAAAACATTCACGTGTACTTCACAAACTGCCAATCATAAAAAGAAAATAGAAATGAATACTAAACAAGAATTGTAAATGCCGTTCGTGCAAACGTACGAACACATTCATAATTAAAACATCAGTAATTCTACACACCATATTTGGAGACCCGATTGAAAATGGATGCTTACATGGCATGTCAAGATTGGTTAATTCCGTTGGCATGGACCCATATTCATAAGTGATAACTAATCTTCACACACAATATACGAATGTTATTTCAATGCCAACTCACCTAGAATTAGTCTTAAACATTAATAATTCTACATCTAATGCATTTTGAGACAACATTGAACCATTATGCTTACATGGTGTGTCGAGATTGTGTAATTTCGCTGGTGTGGACCAATGCCAATAAATGATCTATAAAATTTCAACAACCATGTAGGCATGCGGCTTCAATGTCGTCTCAAAATGTGTCACACATAAAATTAGTCTTAAAACATGTCCAGTATATTAGAACAATATTTTGATTTTATCTGTTTATACATCAAAACACACAATATTTTACATAAATACATTAAAAAAAATACAAAATCCAATCATTCAGAAAATATTGAAGTTCATCCAGTGCATACAACTAACAATTACAATAATGTCATTCACTCAAAATGAAATACGTATATTAAACTATTATAATTTATCGAGATATAAAACAATTGTTGATACATATAAACCTATATATTATAGAATAAAAACATAAAAAATACAAAATCAAAACATATTCATTTAAAATGTAAAAAACGTTATTCAATCACTTGAATTACGCAATTGCAATGATTTCATTGAATCCAAACCAAGTACATTGACCTATTTTAATCGATCGAAAATAAAAAACAAAAATGTTGATAAAGATAAACTTACAAATGATAGAGACAAGTGATCGAGGTAGAATCAATTAAGAATGACGTAATTGATTCTTGGACAGACTCACGAAGCAACAAGATTGATGTTATTTTCGATTCTTAGAGGATAGTAGTTAATTTCAGAGAAAAACTCCAATAGCCGATTAGGTCTATGAATTTTTTAAATTGGAAGTATTTATATGTGGATCTAATCATTTAAAATTTGTTTGACTCGATTTTTTTGTCCAAAATTGTTAGTCAAAAGACTAGACCGTAAAAATCTATAATGGTTTTATCATACGTCAAACTCTACTTTTAACCATATATAAAACCGTTTTATTATCATTCAAATTACAGAATATAAAATTTTAGAAAGTTTATTGTAATATCCCGTACTTTTAAATAATTGAAAAATGGCTATTTAATACTTATTTTAATTGCTTGTGTGTATTGTCGTTCTGTGATTTATTAATAAATTGGATGCATTGTATAATTAAATTTAAATATATAAGAACACCTAGCAATTTGATATTAGTGTTGATTATTATTTTGTATTCTGAATGTGAACCATTAGGAAAGACTCTTATGTATATAGAAGCCCCAAATAGTATTTTTGGTATGCTAAGTTGGGCCCATGACTGGGTAATCCTTTGGGCTACGTTTTGAGAGCACCAGGTTAGTATTTTGGTCTTATTTAGGTAATTTAAATCAGACCTAAAAGGAACACCCCCAAAGTAAAGAGCTTAAAAATATTAAATATCATAATTAACATAACTTAGAGAACTAAAACCCTAGCTGTAGAGGAGAGGATTTTAGAATTTTTAATTTTGTCAGACTTTGTATTCTGTATTCAGAGATTTTTAGTGCGAGACCATGGTGGTTTCATAGTTGTTAATAATTTTGTTGGACTTTTTATTCAGGTTTCTTATATTGTGGAGATATATATTAGTCATGTTGTACATTCAGTTTTATCTTATTGTAATAGTTTGTTATCGCTTTGAGTCGTAGTTATCATCTTATCGGTTATTCGTCAATGCTTAGAATGATATTTTTAGATAAATAATAGCACAAGACACAAGGATAGCACATGAACATTGATCGGGTTAATATCTCATCCATGAAGATATGGAATGTTAGCGCTAACTAACTTACGAGAATCAACGAAGTGAGATACAGTCAACCAATCTGGGATAACTACCACAACAATTGGGTATCGCGCGACTCAACCATCTTCTCATATAAATGTAACTCTAGACCTCAAGGGAAAGGGGATGTAATTATAAATATTTAAACCATACTAATAGAAGAGAAGAACCTCCCAATATAATACTCTGTATTTTTCGAGAATTATTAAATTGAATAAAAATTAATTATGTGTGCTTGTTATGACTAGAGATGACACTATTTATATGTTTATGTGTTGTTTAAATTGGATTTAAAATTGTACTTAAGATGCGGAGATTATTATTAAATTAATTAATATTTGGACTCTTATCGGGTAATTATTAAATAATTACGTTATTAATTATTTATTTTGGGTATATTTGGTAACTGACTTTTGGGACACGTAGAATGTCCATTAGTACAAAACAATGGTTTAAAGGCCTACTGGGTTAGTATAAGGCTCGGGTAAGATTGTAAGTCATTTGGAGTTATTTTTTGGCCATTTTAGGTGAGGACCATTTGGATCCCAAACCCAGTTTGGGGATTAAAGAGGTTTGAGGGGCTATTTGGGATCTCAGTTGATCATAAGCACATTTGAAAAAAAAACTTTGATAAGCTAGAGAGAGAGATCATGGAGAGAAGAAAAGAAATTGGAAATTTTGGTTTGGTTTTCTCCAACAAATACGAGGCAGCTTTATATATAATATTATTATGATTGTATATGTGTTAACATTACAACTACTCATTATAAATCTAAATCAAATTATGTAGTAAATCTAATTTTGGATAATTAATTAGGTAATTTTCATAATTAACTTAACCCTAAAAGTAATTAACTTAATTTCCCCTATATTCTAGTTGATTCCTTCATAAACTTAGATTAAATCTGATAGATAATGATTTGGATTTATTTTATAGTGTAAATCATCTAAAAGCCTTATCTTTAATCGAATCAATTTATCAGATTACTAGATTTTGGTAAAATTGATAAACCTAGGGTTCTTGAGTGAATTTTGGGTGTTTACTCTGAATCTTGATGTAGATTTGAGATTTGATGTTAGAAATAGGTTCTAATTGGTTATATGATGTAGTTTAATTGATTTGATATTGGTTGGGGGCTTAAATGAAGGTTTATGGTTCATTAATGGATTATGGAGAGAGAAAAATGGGGTTTGAAGATGGTGAATCCCGTAATAAATGAAAATTTTGGAGTTTCTGTGTTGATCGGTCTACTAGTACTAGGCCACCGATTGGCGGGTGGTTTTGTGTATTTAATTTTGGAATTTTGGTTTTGGAGCCTAAGGCTAGAATTTTTTGGCCTATAGTTTTCATGTACTTGTAGAATAGAGGTATATTCTTTTGATTTGAATTGTTGGATATTGATATTCAGAGGTATTTAGATATTGGGTAAATCTTTGATTTAATGGGGTTAAATTGAGGATTGGACAGTTGATTGTAAACCCGAGGGTACGATGGGTTGGTAATTGGTAATTTGGAAGCTTAGAGGATTAGGAATTGTTAGTAAGAATTATTAGAGTCATAGTGATTGAATGGTGGGACATTTATCCTTGGGGTGAGATTATGAATTTGGTTAAAACTCCCTACAAAAGGGTAGTTATCATAACCGATGGCT
Organism: Sambucus nigra; assembly: GCA_949130495.1. NCBI lineage: Eukaryota > Viridiplantae > Streptophyta > Magnoliopsida > Dipsacales > Adoxaceae > Sambucus > Sambucus nigra. The sequence goes on from OX422215.1 coordinate 439,953,546, forward strand.
ATAAATAAATTAAGTGTGGATTGATACTTAGATTCGATGCCGTGGGAGATTAAAATAAGGCTAACTGAGATTTAATAAAGTGAATGTGCATATTTAGTGTATGGTTGGGTGACACCATACCTAGAATTGGGAACCCAAAGTTTTAGGGTTAATGTGTCATGGAATAAGTATAAGGTTAAATATGTGTTATACCCTTTTTTATAAATGGAGATGCTTAGTGTGACCCTGTAGCGTTGGGTTAAAATGTGTATATGATTTATCTTAACCCGTTAGTAAGGGTTGTGTGCATTATGTTGATTTATCCTATTAGTGAAGGTTGTAAATGTAATTCGGTAGCGTTGGTTCAAGATGTTTATATGTTTATTCGATTCAACCTGTTGACGAGGGTTCTATTTAAATGGATGTTTTATATTCTTTATATACCATTTGTAATTACTCACAGTGACGTCCAAGAAGGGATTCCATTTTGAGGCACGTATGGCACGGATCGCATTGTTGCCTCGGTGAGTAGACGGGTTTATCATGGTCATTTTACCCTAGGGTCCTACTTTATGTATATGTGTATCGATGGGGTTCACAAAGAGATTTCATATTACATTCTTTGGTATGGTGGGCCATACAAATAATGGGTAGACACAATTATTTATCCTTCGATCGTGATGAGGTCTTAGGGTTAGGATAATCTCAAACTATACCTAATATGGGTGAGTGATCCCCAAAGGTAATAGGGATAGACCTTCGTTATGTGAAGGTGTGAGAATAGACCATCTATTTATACATGTCGGGAGTTGTACCTTCGTAAGGATGTTAGACGTGATGGAGTCTTTCTCCTACCATGTGTGGTTATTGTGTGCAATTTAAGATTTAGTTGTACTAGTGTATGTGTTATACTAAAGATGTATACGACTTATAGTAGGGATGTCTACCTACGTACTTATGTTTCAAATTCGTGTATTATATATACTAGAGACATGCATACTGTGTTATTGGTACGAGATAGTCAAATGTGTATAAACTGAAGTTATAAGTCTATTACTGTTATATTGATTATTTGGTGAGACGTACCGTTGTGACACCTCGCCTATCTAATATCGGGTGAACAAGTCGTTATTAAGATTAAACGGGAATCCAATATGATTTCATTCTCAGCATCACTGTCGCAATGTAAATAATATAAATATAACCAACATGAACATACACCAAATAAAATGACAGTATAAATCAGAGCATAAATATAAATAATGTAAACCGAATAAATCATCACAAATAATAATCCAACGTAACAAATACTAAGAAAGACATAAGAAATTAACTAACATATATAAAATGTCCAATCCAACTATGGGCAATAAGCCCAAAAGGAAATACTGAAACTGAATCCTATCTATATAGAATAAATTGAGCCAGCATTCACATCTACTGCTAGCGAGGGTATGAAGAAGAGACTAAACCTTTGGTCCCTGGTGTGGAAAACCTGGGGTGTTGGAAAATAATTTAACAGCAGGTCAAAACCCGAAAAACATTTGAAAATATTTTGCAAGTATTTAAATGCTTTAAATATAAACGTGCGGTGTATTACCTTATAATTAACTTTTCATTCGCACTCACTTGAGACCTATCCTCACCTCTTATCTACGGTGTGCATCTAAAACATTCGTTCTATGTTCCTAATCATGATACCCAGTCCAACTAGAACATAACCACTATCGTTGCCCATTTCGCTAATAATCACCATTAGTTAATATATATACTACCAGGAATATTATCGTAAATAATTACATAGCTACACACGTGCTATAAATAAATATACACACACTATCTCATATACACATACATATAGATCACTTGTTATATACGTATATGACACATCCCTAGAGAAGGACCTCGCGGATGCATCCCTCGTATGCTATCAGGCTCCAGGTATACCACGTACTACAACTGGGACACCGGGTCATAATCTCACCACCGAACCCAAACGTAAACACAAATAAATGGAGGCGGTCATAAACATACATTCGTGGATCGCATCCATATCACATCTCACCCAATAGGTCTCCAAACCAAGACCTACCCTCACACGTGGATAGTGTTCATACAACAATACTATGACCTGGGGAATCAAATCAACACAAGTTTATCAACGCCAGGGTGGACTGCCAATTATTCACAACCGACTAACAATAATACTTTTGAGTAGGTATGTTCAAAATAAACAAGCAACAATATTATATATACAAGTAACCCATAATACGTATACATATAAAGTACCGTGTACGTACAAAAATCCCATAGCGTACTAATCTATAAATCCCGAAGTCCGAACCGATTTTTTAATTTCCCATTTAAGTGTTCACTCACGTGTAACCCAATTCGTCTCATTCAATCCCATCTATTAGCTAGCCTAAAACACACATCAAACCCTGGAATTGTTCCTCAGCAATCCCAATCAACCCCGAAAGCCCATACGCCCAGTTATCCCAGGTTAACAGGTTAAAACAATGCACAATAAAAATCGATACAGGCCATAAAATCGAACCGGTTCACTGGCAGACTGAACCGGTTCTGTCAACAAACCAATTCGCTCACCCAACAAACTCGTTCGGTTTGTTAAACTTCACTTCATCTTCAACCTCAAGTTTTCAACTCCCAAACCCATCAATGGAGGTCTCAAGCCTCCCCAAACCATCAATTAAGATCCCACTCCAATACATAATCAACCCATAAGTATTTTAACCTCGAATCTGATATCAAATCTTAAGGATTCCTAATCAATAATTCAATTCATTCACTCTAGAATGAATCCAACCTTAATACTCATTAATATAACACCTTATCCATGTTCATCATGTTCATAATCATATTCCCATATTTATATCAAGAATTTCTTCCATATTAATTATCAAGCACATTAATATGATAAACATAAATCAAATCCTCTTAATTAATCCCAATGTTTTCATCTTAAAAATCCCCGATTTATTACTAATTAACAACGAACATAATTAATTGTAGAAAATCACATATCTAAAGTAACTAAACACCTGCCTTGTTGGATTAAAATCCAAAGTCTCGACGCATAGAGTAGAATTGAATCTGGAGATTGGTTATTCCTCTCTTCTCCGAGCTTATCTTCTCCCTTTTTCTCTTCTTTTATCTTATCTTTAAACTTTCCCTTAATCTTAACTAAGAAGAGGTTAGCATGAGGCTTCCATCCACCCCACTTAACCTTAAATAGCTCTTAATTAATCTCCAATCTTGTTACCTATACAGGCCATACTATGTCTAAAAAGTCCCCAGAACCCAACTATAACTCCCGAATACATATTCTGGACAATTTTGACCCATTCCAGATTACCAGTTCATTCATAAAGGTCATTCGTGTCATCGAACCAAAAATGTTCCACCATCTCATTAAGCGGGCCCGACACATGCGTACAGTAAGCATCGCCCATAAACTAATTTAAATTCATTTATTTAAATGTCTATCGACATAATATAATAATCCGCCATTTTTCACTCATTAAATGACAATAGAATAATGCGTATCGCTATTTACTTATTACCATAAGTAATTAATAATAATCATAAATATTAATCCTAAAATCGCGAATTAATATTCATTGAACCTAATTTAATTTTTCCAATTAAATTAATAATTAAATGCACGTATGGAAATAAAGTACAGGGTATTACATTCTCCCCCTTTAATAATGAAAATTTGTCCCCGAAATTCAAACATAACTGCCACAAAGAGTTCTGGATACTTTTCTCGCATGTCATCCTCGCGGTACCAAGTTGATTCGATGACATTGTAATGCCTCCACTGTACACGTACTGATGGTATTATCTTTGACCGAAGATTTCGCTCACTACAACCCAAAATGGCAACAGGTCTCTCCTAGTAAGTAATGTCATACTGTAAGTCTATCTCCTTTAATGCTATACGTCGATAACCCAAGTCATTCCTGAGATACTTGCTCAATGACGACATGTGAAACACATCGTGGATCACCTGCAAATGCTCCGGTAAGGCAAAAGTATACGCAACCGGACCTACCCTCTCAATTATAGGTAAAATCCTCATATATTTAGGTGTCAGCTTCCCCTTCTTTTCGAACCTCATCACTTCCCTCTTGGGAGATACCCTTAACAACAGCTGATTAGTTAAGTCAAACACCAAGTGTGACAACCCGAATATAATTATGATAAATCATGTTTAAATCATGCTTACCTTATGTGATGGGGATAATGTGTTATTGGTGTATATAATGTTAAGTTAATATGTTTAGTCTAATACTACCTTCATAACTCATGAGATATTTTAAAGTTTTTGGTAGGAATGTTCAAGTTGGAGACTAGTTTTGACCATTATAATATAACAATTGACTTGAGATGAAAAAATTGATAGTTGTAGATATGTGAGTTGGGTTTGTAACACAACAAATGGTGCATCCAACGGACATTCGAGTGAAAAGAAGTCGTCTTTTTACAAACATAGGGTAAAGTAGTCATTTAGCTTTAAATGATATTTTGTCTTATATGGCGCCACATGTTGTGTTTTGATTGGACCAATTGGAGGTGACCTTATGCCAACTTAAAGACCTTAAAATATTCATTAATCTTCATCTACATCAGAATTTCAAGTGGGTTGAGGTTTCCATGAAAGAAGGAGAGGAAAGACCTTAAAATATTCATTAATCTTCATCTACATCAGAATTTCAAGTGGGTTGAGGTTTCCATGAAAGAAGGAGAGGTTATGGTGAATTAGTGAAGGATTAAGGAAGATAATTGAGAAATAAATAAGCTTATGTATCCAAGGGTGCTTAGGTAATATTTAACTTGTAAATTTCATTATTTACACGATACATGTTGTTTTATATGATATTAAAGATCATATATGGGGACAAGGGGATACATTTTGTTGTATGTATACGGGTACGTGTAGGTTGTAAGTGTGAAGCATGTTGAATTCATGCAACTAAGGGCGAAATCATTATTTTAATCAAACTGGTGAATCTTTGTGAATACATAATGGAATCAATTGATTCAAGTTGGATATGAAACTAAACTTATATATACCTTTTATATCCAAAAATTATGAAAAAATACCAAGAAATGTATCTTGGGGTATTGTTTGAAGTGAAGGTATAGAATTTGTCTCGAAAGTGTAAGTATGAATACCAGGTGTTTGATGATTTGCCTGACATAGCAAATGAACTCTAAAAATTATGAAACTTTAATTTTGTATTATTCAATATGTTTATTGAAATTGGGTGGAATATGATGGAAATTTGTGATGTAAAAAAATTATGAAAATTCTTGTAAGTTGACTAAACGATAGAGGAGCCTATAGGGCCGATTTGTTTTGTAATAAAGAAATGGGCATATCTTGCTCTAGGAAACTTGAAATGATGTATCGTCTTTTGTATTGGGAACCTAATATGATAAGAATTGGATTTCTAAGAATGAATTAAAGTATGTTTGGACTATGAATTAGAGATGTTAAATATCTCAATATGAAATGGGATGAGACTTCATTTATGATAAATGATTTGAATGGGATCATATGATGTTTATGAATTGAATTACATTTAAGTGATTTTTTGGATTGGTAATATTCTTATGATGACACTAATATTGTAATAATTATAGGAATGGAAGGATACCTGGTTGAGTAAGTGACAGACAAAATTAAAGGGGAAAACCTATTAAATGGTCAGGGTGAGTGTACCCAATAGTAATATGTAATTATACATGGTTATTGATATGATCAGAATATCACTCACTGGTAAGATGTATTTATACATGGTTATGGATATGATCAGAATATCACTCACTGGTAAGATGTATTTATACATGGTTATGGATATGATCAGAATATCACTCACTAATAAGATGTATTTATACATGGCTATGTATATGATCAGAATATCATTCACTGGTACGGTGTAATTATACATGGTTATGGATATGATCAGAATATTATGAATATGGAATTGTTCATTTGGGTTTACCAAAATGGGAGGCTACTCCCGACTCGGAATGGGGGAGATTTGTCTATTAAAGACAAGGGGTTACTCCTCGACCAGGAATGTGGGAGAATTGTCTAATGCAGACAGGATATGTGAATCATGATTAGGATAAGTTGGCCATTCTTTATGAATGATCCGGATAAGTATATAATTGGTCATTCTGTATGAATGAGACGAATAAGTATATAATTGGTCATTCTTTATGAATGAGCCAGACAAATATGCATATATCATCACGAGGACATTATTTATTGCATTTAATTTTATGCAATAGTGTAGTAGTGATGCATTTATTGAGTTATTTTGCTCATGGTTCCTTGTGACACCCCGCCTAATTAAATACCAGGTGACCAGTCCTTTTATTAAATTAAATCAAAGTGTCAGGTTGCTTCATTATTAGCATCACTGTCGTAAAACAATTTTCTTTTATAATCACCTAATAAATAATTAAGCTAAGTGTCAAAACATTTAATTTTATAAATTAAGACCTGTCGTTATGGTTTAATATGAAACCATCTACATGAACACAAATGATAATATTAAAACCAAACCATCCAAATGAAATGACTAAGCTAGATTAATCAATCCAAATAATAAATTCCAATCGTTGGATAAGGAAATAAATAAAACAATCCCAACAATAGCTAAATCCTGAAATAATAAAGAATATAAGTCTCTCTCTTAACTAAATGAAATATGAAAACGGACGACACATGCCCTATCTGAGAATAACTAAATAGAAGACTGGAAAGACAAGAATGGAGTCGTCTACTGCAAGGACCTGCAACTTCCACACTAGCTGCAGCATGTCAATGGTCCAAAGATCTAGGCTTGATGCCCTGTGGCTGGGTACCTGTAATATATATATATATACACGCGTACACACACACACGAGAGGAAGAAAAGATAATAGGAAACGGGTCAGAGCCCGAGTGTAAAACAACTTTGAAAGTAGTTTAGCAAGTATTTAAAATGCCTACCAGTTGATATTACATACATGTTAGTACCCCGACACTCACTTGAGAATTCTCACCTCTCAACTAGTGTGCATGCCTAACGTACTACAAAATTAACCTAGTTAAATCTAACCCAGTTAACTAGTCTAACCCAAATTTCCATTCACCAAGTCTAATCCAAGTGATCGCATGACTATAGTTTACATCTGATAACCTTTTCTTATGAATATATTAAGCCAGTTATACTTATCTCGATACAGACTTAAGTTCTCAACCACTTAATTCATTTAATATTAAGTATTCAATTTTATCTACTTACAAGCACATTAGATTAATCACAGGTATATATATATATATATATATATATACACACACACACTAATCAAGCACCCCACATCAAATCTAGGTGCAGGCATACTCTGCTATCAAGTCCCCATATCACTCGTACAAAAGGGAAATACTAGTTCAGAATCACTCTCGAACTGTATTAACACAAAACACACATATAGGAGGCGAAACATAGTTCCAAGTCACTAGGAGGTCAGCACATACCCTCACGTCTCTTAGGACCGTCTGACTATCATTATCGAATAGCCTATACCAAGGATGCTATGTTCTAGGGTACAAGTCAATATCCCCCATAAAGTTCCAATCGAGATAAGATTGTTCCGGCGCGGAACCTCCATGATAGCAAGTAGCGCGGGCATGATTACACACAAATATACAATATTATAAATATATATATATATATTTACATTACTCATCTAGGTACACCCACAACCCATAATATATGTGAACCATGCGTGGCACATCATGCTCGAGTTCTACGTATAATTAAATTATTCTTTTTATTTTCTCAATTACCGCCAATCCTTAAGTACTTCTCGACTCTCGATGTATACCCTCTTGATAAATATAAAATCAGTAGTTATACACTCACTACCCTACTGGTCCAAGTCCTTCTTAATTATTGCAAGACCTAATTTAATGTACGCATGATTTCCCATTTAATTTATACCACCGAAATCCCACGGTTAAATCTCATATAAATCATCTTCCCCGGACCCTACTTATACCTTACTGGTCCTCCTCTAGTCCCATTATAATATTTAAATTATGACCAAGGGTCCTTACACATTGGGATTAGATTAACATCGAAAAGGGGAAAAAGTTTCCATTTACAGGAGAAGTCGATCGATCGATGAAAGGGGGTCGGTCGATTGATCGACATTCTTGAGTCGATCGATCGACCAAGCAGGTCTTGCCCAGAACTCTACATATTAAGCCCACGGGTATCCTCTAACTTAAACCATCAAAACTCCATTAACATGTCCCAAACTCCCAACCAAACATCATGAACGGTATGTAAACTAATATGGATGATTTCTAACGTAAAGCATCATTAATTCCTCAAGATTCGTCATCAAATGGGTTAATTCAAGAAATTGTCATTTAACCCTATTTCATCAAAATTTCTCAAGAATTCATTTAATTTTCCAAATTTCTATCTCTACTGGCATCAAATTTCGTGGATAATATTCTACATATAGCAAGGTATTCATCCTAACATGGTTTCTACTCCAAAATTATAATAATAATCTCTCAACAACATTATATTTTCACGAAGACATAAAATAATTAACTCCTACACTAGCATGGATGTGTTATCAACTAAATAAAAACAAGTTAGATACTTGCCTGGAAATCAAGGTCTGGTCCGGCAGATTTGAGTGGTATAGGAATGTTTCCCTTCTCTCGATCTGCGCGTTGGTGGTGGAATTGATGAGAGTGGTGTAGGGTTGGTAGCTCTCCTCCTTGGAAGCCTTCTCTCTTATTTCTTCCTTAGCCTCTCTGCAATAACAAGGTTTCTAACCCTCGAGGACTCTAACTCAAATCAGATATAATCCTTCAATTTTCGTCCATAATTAAGGCTTAAATTCAAAAATTACCAAAATGCCCTCTGGGGTTACCTGTTAGGCCTAAAAACATCTCGAGCCCTAAACTAAACCTCGGGGTACAATTTTTTGACTATCTCGACCCTTCCGAACACATTGTCGCACTCAAAATGACCATATGGGTGACTTATGATTAAATTACTTTTTATTCCATTAATTTAGTCCCAACACAAAACACGCGCATCCCGACTTAATTTATATGATTGTCGTATTATTCACTCACGACAATTTTAATAAATTCAATCTCATATATTACTTTACTCATCTAGTAATATTCATCATAATTATTACCAATAACTACTAACTCTCATCACGCTAGTAAATATTTATTTTAAAATCCGAATTAATATTAAATTAATTTATCCCAATTAAATTTAATTAATCCCATAATTAAATACCATAAAAATAAGGGGCATTACATTCCTATGTTTATATTTTTCAGGTATTGTGATATCACTGCCAAATCTAGGAGATCGGTGGGGTTAGCAAGGGATGCATACAACCATGATTTGGTCAAACTTAAATGGGGGTAATTTAATCCTACTTATCTTTTCTTTAAGTTTGAATAATCATAATTAGCTTAAAATTGTGAAAACTTTTAGTTTTATTGATTCATGTTAATAACTGGAAAAAAAAGGATACTCGTATTTAGGGTTTGGTTAAGGTAATTAAGATTTGACTCAATTTGACTTTCAAACTTAATTATAAGTAACTGGGTTGGGTTGTGTCACCAAATGCCTTTGATTTGCATTGGCATAACTCTTCTGGCGGTCCTTAGCTACCCGAATATGACTCTTGATCAACTCAATCTTCACCGACCTATCCTGAATCATGTTTGACCTGAGAAGCTTTTCTTCATCCACCTATAACTAACACGAGGGTGAACGATGAGGTCTCCCATACAAAGCCTCGAAAGGTTACATGGCAATAGTAAATTCGTACAAGTTATTATACGAAAAGTCCAACAATGGTAAATACTGCTCCTAAATACCCTTAAAAAATCTAGAATACACATCCTCGGCGTATCCTCTAACATTTGATTCACCCTCTTCGTCTGCCCATCGGTCTGTAGGTGATACTTCGTGCTCAAATGTAACTCCGTCCCCATCACCTCCTAAAAACTCTACCAAAAATGGGACACAACGATCTTATCTTGATTAGAAATAATATTGAGCGACACTCCAAATAGTTTCACAATCTCTGTAATGAAAAGTTGGGCTTACCACCCTGTCATGTAGTCCGCCCAAACAAGTAAGAAATGAGATACCTTAATCGAACGATCCACAATAACTGACGCGACCACAAATGTGTTTAGTGTTTGTGTTATGTAGGATCAAGTGCAAGCTTTTCGCTCAAGTAATATTTCGATAAGTCGGGTATCGATCCTCAGGGAAAAAGGATGAAAGAATTCGTGACGACGTTGGAAAGATGAAGAAATCCTAGCTTTGACTCTAAAAGAAACGAAAAGATGATTTGGGGGATGAAACAACTACGACTGGATGCAAATTTTAGAGTAACAACTAATGAAACAAAGAACTAACAATATGGAACAACACTAAATAAATGAAATGCTGATGATAAATGGATTAAAGATTTAACTATGAGATGAGAACAAAAGGTTGGGTTACAATCCCCCACACCCTAGTAGTTCACTTTATAGGATATTAAATTAGGAAGTAATACTTTTAATGAACCCGGTCTTTATTAATCCTAAGCATTCCATATATAAAGGATCATAGCCCGCACCATATGAAATTAAAGGTAAGAATAAAGCAGTGTCGCATTAACCGATAAGCGCGTCTCACTCTTAAGCATCCCAGTTACCTAGGGCAAAGGAGATCAAAAGTCCTACGATGGTTGCAATAGTTACGCAACACGATTCATCTAAGATTTTAATTCAGAAGTCTATTTCTCATTATGGTGAACTACATCGGGTGGGTTTCATGTACCCCAACCCTTAAAAACTTAGCTGGGCAAGCTGAATCTAATGAAAAACATAAAATCTACTATGCATGGGTGCATAATTATAAAGAGAATAGATCTAAATATGCAAATAATGATTGGAATATCAGGAAATAATCAAAACATGCAAAGAAAAGTTAACCTAAAAGAATAGAGATGAAGAACACAAACTTTGGAAACAAAACCTTGAATTAATGGCTTAGAACTTGAATCTTTGTTGAAGAGAGTGAAACCCTAGAGTTCTTGGGTGCAAGAACCCTCTAAAACTATTCAAAACCTAGCTATCTAATATCGGGTCTCTCCAATAACTAAGTACATCATGTATTATTAAGTCATCCTCCCATCTTTTTTCTTAAAATAATAAAAAAATTCCTCGTCGAACCGGTTCGGATTTTCTATACCTTACGGGGGTGAACCGGTTTGCTTTTCCAGTATTGACAGGAACTTGTGAGTTGAGAATTTTTCGAAGTCTTTTCGCTTCTTTTTCAATGATTTCTTCCCAACTTCATAACTTTTCACTCGTAGCTTGGATTTGGACGCCGTTTCTTCCTATGCACTCACGGGACAACGAACTTCAATTTCTTCATGGGAGTCCATGTCCATTTTTGAGTGTAAAATTATGAAATTGCCCCTAAACTTTCCTTCTCTTGCATTTCTTTCTCAACTCTGAGTTTTCCCCTTTCTTCTCTTGAAGGAATTTCCTGCAAAATGTATGAGAAATACACAAAACTTGATGCACTGCATAAAAAGGTTAGTAGCACTTATATGAAAGAAATCAATGGATTTTACGTTACACGAGGTGATAAAAACCTCTAAATTAAGGGGATAAATACACAATATTTATGCCTAATCAAACCCCCCCTAACTTAGAACTTTGATCGTCCCGCACAATGTAAGAGAATATAAGCATGTTTGAATACCTAACCCACATGGGGCATGGATAGAATAACACTTTCATGGCAAGCGATTGCATTTAGCATATGCAACAAGCCTTTAAACCCCTAGGTTACCCCAGTAGGACGAGTTGTGTCTCGTGAGGGTTTGCAGTGAATATACCCATAAAATTCATTGTTGACGCAAAGAAATTCAAAATCCTTAAAAATTATATAACTTAAATTTTTCCAGAAAATAGTCATCATCGAGAGTCCCAAATCATAGTGCGTGCGTGCGAAGCCAGAAATTTAACCTCGGATTTTCACCGATTGACCATTACATTACTTTTTCAAAATTTTGTTTTGATTCAAATGCTCACGGAATACTCTCACAAATGAATCCCTCAAAACTGTGGCTATTTCTCTCGGTGTGCGTTATATAAAGAGTAAATGCAATGGAAAACGAATTCACGCACACAAGATTGAAAAGATGGAAATTTATAGTGAAAAGATCTCATCATCGGAGTACGGTTATACGGAAACAGAAGCGTCGCCTCTAACTCACACAATTTAATCTCTTATATTATCTTTTGTGCCTTAGCTCTCCACGCGGTAGGCAATTTAGCAATTCAGACTCGGTTAGAACTTCCTTGGGTTTAGGGGGTAAAATGGGAATGGTTAGAAAATTTGAAATTGAAAAATTTACTTAGGATGTCCATTAGTTCTTTTCCGGGTGTTTGCTCATTTTTCTCTTCTTTTTATATTTTTTTCTATCTTTCACACTTTTCTTTTCTTGCTATTTTTGTTGAGCATTTTTCCACTTTTTTTTTCTTGCCCCTTTTTATCGCACCATTTGGACAAAATTTCTGATTTTTTTTTATTTTCACAATTCCGGGTTAAATTTGGGGTTTTTCGGGCATTCAAACGAAAGGGATAAACTTATTCGGCTCAATTTCGGTTGCAAAAAGGTTATTTTTTCACGACTTTTTCTGACCAATATTTTTGGATGACAAACAAGGGCCTACTTTAATGTCTAAATTGCTAATTACATTACCAAATGCGTCTCGAGATTAATTAAGTTTAGAGATATTTTCAGCGCTTTTTTCAAGACAACATTCCACACATTTCCCGTAACCGATCATATTAAGGACTTGAGATCTTTAATGACTTTTTTAGACACTAAAAAGAACTTTGAGTTAACCATTAACTCGGATTGATTTATAAACTCGCAAAAATTGATAGGCTCAAAATCTCATCGAGTTGGTTAATCTCCACACTTATTCGTTAAGTCGTCAATTTTCTTTCAATCTCCATCTTTGGTCAATTTTGGCTTTGTGTAATTTATTTTTACAATTTGAGACTTTAAACCGAATTTTAATGATATTTTTGAAAATTTTAAATTCCAATTTTTGTTTATTTTGAAGAAAAATATTTTTGGCTTTTCAGAAATTTTCATTTTTTTTTCAAAATTTGGGCATTTTTGGACTTTGTGAATTGTAAAAGCGCACGCGTACCCCCCCTAACTTAGGCATTTGCATCGTCCCGAGGCAAAACAGACGACAAAATAAAAACTAAATTAAGGAGAGGATACAACAAAGGACAAAAAATGCATAAATGGAAAGAAAATACAAAACACCCAATTTAGAAAAACCAATTTCCATTAATAAATAACGCAAGCATACAAGACTATGGAAATAGGGAATAAGGAAACCATTACATTAACATTGCCAAAACATGCAACCTATGGTGGGGGTGGGTTGGATGGACCGGGAGCATTGGGTCCATATGGATCATAAAAATAGGTAGGGAGAGAGACATTTGGGACCACTTGCAGACGATATAGTTCTTCTTGGGGGCAGATCATTATAGAGGTATCATAACGGTAGTCAGTCATGAACCCATCAAATCACCCCTCGAGTCGGACCATACACCAAGTGAGGTCATCCCCTTCCGGGTCATAGTCGGAATCCTCCTCCTAGCTATACTCCTCCTCTTCGTTGTGCCCCATTTCAACATCTTCCACCACCGGTGGTGGATGCAACACCTCCATTTGGCGCACGCTCCTAGTGATGGACTCCAATCCAATAGGCTTGGGAAGACGGGGTTGCGATGCTGGTGGTTGAATCTCGGCGGTCTTTAGGAGTGAGGTGATGAATCAGGCATAAGGTAGAGCCATTTTTCCCTTTTTGTCCATTGCAGAAGTGATGATTTTCGAGTAAAAGATGCACGAAAGATTGATGGTAATCAGGTTGCCAAGAAGGTGGTAGAGGAAATTACCATGGCGGATGCGAATTGCGGAATTGTTGGAGGGTTGGATAATAGCCCCACAACTGATAATAAATGCGAATTGGGTGGTCTCATCAAGGTTTCTGACCGCGAAAGTGTCGTTGTCCCAAATGTGGTTGGGTGCTATGTGTTCAATGCATTGGTGTTTCGGGATTGGGTTTCCATAGGTTGGATAATCAAAGTTGGGTGGAAATGGTACGTTGTCGGCGCTCATGATTTGGGTAACTATGGAGAGAGAAAATGGGATGGGTACATCATCCACATAAGACTTATACGCATTTTCAGAAGTGTGGACGAAAGTGACATAAAAAGATCGCAACTCGTTCATCCACACCTCCTCATCGGGATTGGCTAGGAATTGACGCCACCCTTGGCGGTGAAAGATGGAATTCATGGCTTGGGGAAGTCCCTTCTAATTAATGGCTCGCTTAATGTGGACAGTGTAAGAGCATGAGAAAAATTCCTCAACCCATCGACTTTCTTAAAGTGAGTGGTAGCCACGTCGTGAAGGATTTTGGTAGAGTCGTCTTTGACGGGCAATTCGTCATTGGCCATTAGAACTGGTGAGTGGAGAGGAAGGAGTGTATGAGAGAATATGGAGGTGTGAGAGGCATGGGGGTAAAAGGTGTGTATTTATAGGTGGGATGGGGGGGAATTGGAGGGAATAATTTGGAGGGAAAAAGGGTGAGGGGAGAAGCATTTGGAGGGAAAAGGTGGGGGGAATGTATAGGGAAGAGGGGGGGAGTATGGGGAAATGTCTTATTGGAATTGTCGGTTTTCTGCACCTGATTGGACGAACCGGTTTGGGTCTGGGGCAAACCAGTTCGATTAAATTAATTTTTTATTCGAACCTAGGGGCAAACCGGTTCGGCCCTGATAGTTAAGAAAGGGCGAACCGGTTCGGATTTCCAGCATGCCTACAACTTTGACATCCTAAAAAAAACTAAGTGTTGGAACTCCGAAAATCCCCATTTTCCAAAATTTCTCAAAACACTCTTCCTAACACCTGATCATATAAAACGCCAAAAACTCACCTTGCCTCGCATGGAATTCTTCTAAAATGTGTGTTTGTGCTTCTCCTCAAACTCGACTCGGACCCTGACCAATTCTAACTAACCTAACCTATACAAACCTACTATACACAAGATTCACCCCATACGCGTCGGGGGTGAAATGACCTCTCAAATTCAACACACTCTACCCCGTAAACGGGGTCCGACAGCCAAATGGTGTTGACTTCTTCCACATACGCCTCTAAGTATGGCTTTAGGCACTGTCCATTGACCTTGAACGTACTTCCCCCTTTTGGATCTTCTAATTCCATGGCTTCGTGTTGGATTGCGTTCTTCATAACGAATGGGCCAGTCCATCGGGACCGCAATTTTCTCGGAAATAGATGAAGCCGATAGTTATAGAGGAACACTTTTTTCTCAGGAAGAAACTCTTTTCGTTGAATAATTTTATCGTGTGCGAGTTTCATACTTTCTTTGAAAATCTTAGCGTTCTCATACGTGTCATTGCGTATCTCCTCTAACTCATTCAATTGAAGCTTAGGAGCTTCACCGGCGCTATCCATGTGATAATTTACCCTCTTAATGTCCCAATATGCTGTGTTTTAACTCGACGGGAAGATGACAAGGTTTTCCATACACAAAGCAGAATAGGGACATTCGGAGTGGGTTCTTGTATGCGGTATAGTAGGCCTATAACAAATCGTTCAATTGAAGGGACCAATCTTTTCGGTTAGGATAGAAGGTCTTCTCGAGTATGTTTTTGATCTCACGATTTACCAACTCGGCCTGCCCATTCATTTGTGGATGATAGGTCGTTCCAACTTTATGAACGACACCATTCTTTCTCATGAGATTCTTTAATGGCATGTTGCAAAAATGTGTGCCATTATCACTGATTATCGCTTTTGGAGCACCGAATCGAGAAAGTATGTGTTCCTGCAGGAATCTTATCACCACTATATTATCATTAGTCTTAGTAGCTATAGCTTCCACCCATTTAGAAACATAGTGTACCACGACTAGGATGTATAGGTAGCCAAAGGACGGGGAAAAAGGGCCCATAAAGTCAATACCCCAGCAGTCGAAAACCTCAATGATGAGAATCGGGGTTAATGGAATTATGTCTCATCGGGTTATCACCCCCATCCGTTGACACCTGTCACAAGATTTACAATAATTATTTACATCCCGAAATATTGTGGGCCAGTACAAGCCGCTTTGGAGAATCTTAGCGGTTGTCTTTTTCACAGAAACGTGGCCTCCATATGCCGCTGAATGAAAAATTGGATGACCTTTGGAATCTCGTCATTCGGTACTCATCGTCGGATGATTTGGTTGGCGCAATATTTAAAAAGGAGTGGATCGTCATAGAAAAATATGCGAGACCAAGTAATGAACCTCTTCTTATCTTGCGGTGCCCATTCGGGAGGGATGGCTCCCGTGATAAGATATTTCACTATATTCGCAAACCAGGGCAAAGAAGAGGTGGCAAAGAGTTACTCATCCGGGAAGTATTCGTCTATGGGTGTAGGATCACTAGGTACATCGGACGAAAGCCGTGATAAGTGATCGTCTATGACATTTTCTACTCCGTCTTTGTCTCTAATGGAGAGATTAAACTCTTGTAGGAGTAGGATCCACCTTATGAGGCGCGACTTTGTGTCTTTCTTTGCAAGGAGATATTTTAAAGTCGTGTGGTCGGTGAAACAGGTGATGGGGGAACCAATGAGATAGGACCTAAATTTATCTAGAGCAAAGACTACCGCTAGCAATTCCTTCTCCGTGGTGGAGTATTTGAGTTGTGGTCCGGTAAGAGTCCGGCTAGCGTAGTAGATGACATTAGCCTTTTTAACTTTTATTTGGCCCAAAAAAGCCCCTATCGCAAAATCTCTAGCATCACACATGAGCTCGAATGGTAAGGACCAATCCAAGGCTTGCATGATGGGAGCGAAAACAAGCATGCTCTTCAATTTTTCAAAAACACTTTGGCATGCTTCATTCCACTCGAATGGGTTGTCCTTCATAAGAAGGTTGCTTAAAGGTCTAGCAATGGCGCTAAAGTCCTTAATGAACATTCTATAGAACCCCGCGTGGCCCATGAAAGAGCGCGCATCTTTTAGCAATTTTGGTGGGGGTAGGTCAACTATGACATCGATTTTTGCCCTATCCACCTAGATCCCTTTGGATGACACTATGTGGCCAAGAACTATGCCCTCAGTTACCATGAAATGACATTTCTCCTAGTTCAGCACTAAGTTCTTCTCCACACATCGGGCAAGTAATTTCTCAAGATTGGCTAAACATAGATCGAAAGAGGTGCCAAACACACTAAAGTCATCCATGAACACCTCCAGTCCTCTCTCAATCATGTCACTGAATAAGCTTAACATGCACCTTTGAAAGGTCGCTGGTGCAATACACAAGTCGAATAGCATACGTTTGTAGGCAAATGTGCCAAAGGGACAAGTAAAAGTTGTATTTTTCTGATCAAGTACATCTACCTCAATCTGTTTATATCTGGAATAACCATCTAGGAAGCAGTAATAAGGGTGGCCCGCTACTCTTTCAAGCATTTGATTGATAAATGGCAAGGGAAAATGGTCTTTCCTAGTTCCTGCATTGAGTTTTCGACAAGGTTCTAAAAAATACGGGGTGTGATTGAGGCGTGGAGGTTAAGACTTAAGCTTTAGAAGCCTAGATTAAGTGGTGTTTTTCAAGAATGGTCATTCCAAGAATGGTCGTTAACACATAGTTTGCACATGTTGTTTGGAAGTCACTGTCAACCCATTATGGAAAAAAGAGATCAAGTGGATTTTTTCAAATCCACGATCGGGTCATGCGCTTACCAACTCTTGAAATCGTTCCTAACACTTGTCAAAAGGCTCATTATCTTGTTGTCGGAAAGCTTGGATTTGAGTCTTGATAGAGTTGGTCTTGTGCGATGGGTAGAATTTTGAGAGAAATTTGGATTGCTTATCCCTCTAGGAAATAATGGAGTTTGGGGGTATAGACCATAGCCAGGTCTTAGTTTTATGCTTTAAGGAAAAAGGGAAAAGCTTTAGGCGAACGACATCCTGCATGCAAGCTTGGTCACTAAATGTCTTGCACGCCTCTTTGAACTCTCTTATGTGAGGGTACGGTTTCTCCGAATCCATGCCATGGAAAGTAGGGAGAATCTGTATCATCCCATTGTGAAAGTGGAACTGACTGACATTATACGGAAGTAAAATGAAACCAGGGGTGAGAGTTCGTTCAGGAAAGAATGAGTCTTTCATGGGATGATAGGGTGGATTTTCCTCTACAGTGCCGAAATTAGCGACGTCAGACATTGTTCTCTCTTTAAATGACTCGAAATCCTCACTCGGTGTCCTAAATGTGTGGCTCAAGGATTGCCTCAAATTGTGACTAGCAATAGAGTGCTCAGGAGTAGGAAGTGGAACCCAAAACTGTGGAACGCGAGGCATGCGGAGGCTGTTAGAATTATACTCAATAATTGGATTTTCGTGAATTATGGTTGGAGTATTTTGAGGAGTTTGAGTATGTTCGGGATTTTGCATTAAAGGATTTTGAGAGAGAATTTTTTTGGATTTTTTTTTTGAATTTTTGGTCTAAGTTTTTGATTGACTCGATCTAACCTAAGTTTACCTAATTCCAAGGTAACGGCACCAAAAACTTGACGCGACCACAAATGTGTCTAGTGTACGTCCTATGTAGGATCAAGTGCAAGCTTGTCGCTCAAGTAATATCCCGATAAGTCGGGTATCGGTCCTCAGGGAAAAAGGACAAACGAATTCGTGACAACGTTGGAAAGATAAAAAATCCTAGCTTTGACTCTAAAAGAAATGAAAAGATGATTTGGGGGATGAAACAACTACGACTAGATGCAAATTTTAGAGTAACAACTAATAAAACTAAGAACTAACAATATGCAACTACACTAATTAAATGAAATGCTGATGATAAATGGATTAAAGATTTAACTATGAGATGAGAACAAGAGGTTGGGTTACAATCCCCCACACCCTAGTAGTTCACTTCATAGGATACTAGATTCGGAAGTAAGATTTTAAATGAACTTGATCTTTATTAATCCTAAGCATTCCATGTATGAGGGATCGTAGCCCGCACCATATGAAATCAAAGGCAAGAATAAAGCGGTGTCGCATTAACCGATACGCGCGTCGCACTCTTAAGCATCCCGGTTACCTAGGGAAAACGTGATCAAAGGTCCTACGACGGTTGCAATAGTTACGAAACACGATTAATCAAAGATTTTAATTCAAAAGTCTATTTCCCATTATGGTGAACTACATCGGGTGGGGTTCATGCACCCCAACGATTAAAAACTTAGCCGGACTTGTTGAATCTAATGAAGAACATAAAATCTACTATGCATGGGTGCATAATTATAAAGAGAATAGATCTAAACATGAAAACAATGATTGGAATATCAGGAAATAATTAAAACATGAAAAGAAAATTTAACCTAAAAGAATAGAGATGAGAAACACAAACTTTGGAAAAAAAACCTTGAATTGATGGCTTAGAACTTGAATCTTTGTTGAAGAGAGTGAAACCCTAGAGTTCTTGGGTGAAAGAACCCTAACTATTCAAAACCTAGCTATCTGATATCCGGTCTCTCCAATAACTAAGTACATCACGTATTATTAAGTCATCCTCCCATGAAAACTCTATTTTTTTAAAAAAAAATAATCCCCGTCGAATCGATTCGAATTTTCCATGCCTTACTGGGGCGAACCGGTTTGCTTTTCTAGTATTGCCAGGAACTTGTGAGCTGAGAATTTTTCAAAGTCTTTTCTTCTCCTTTTGCTTATTTTTCCATGATTTCTTCCCAACTTCAAACCTTCATAACTTTTAACTCGTAGCTTGGATTTGGACACCGTTTCTTCCTATGAGCTCATGGGACAACGAACTTCAATTTCTTCAGGGGATTCCATGTCCAGTTCTAAGTGTAAAATTATGAAAATGCCCCTCAACTTTTCTTCTCCTTCTTTTCATCTTTCTTTCTCGACTCTGAGTTTTCGCTTTTCTTCTCTTGAAGGAATTTCCTGCAAAATGTATGAGAAATACATAAAACTCGATGCAGTACATAGAAAAGGTTAGTAGCACTAATATGAAAGAAATTAATGGATTTTACGTTACACGAGGTGATAAAAACCTCTTAATTAAGGGTATAAATACACAATATTTATGCCTAATCAATAACCCAGATGGAATCTTGACCCCTCTACAACGTCGGTAACCCCTTGATGAAATCTATCGATATACTCTCCCACTTTCATATCGAAATATTAAACAGTTGTAAAAACTCGACCGTTCTTTGATGATTAACCTTCAATGTCTGACAAATGGTGTATTTGGAGTCAAACTCTTTTATGTCCCGTTTCATACCGACCAACTAATATTGCCTCCTCATATACTGGTACATCTTGTCCCCTTCCGGATTCATTGAGAATCGTGACCCATGCGACTCCTCCATAACTGTGTGTCCTAGGTCCTTGTCATTTGGGAATATCAACCTCCAATTGAATCATAAGCCACCCTCATAACTAACTGAGCAGGACTCCGCTTCATCTACCAATAACTGTCATGCCTTCTCTTAACAACAAGGATCCCCTTCCAGTGCCTTCACCACCCTCAAAATGATTTTGGGTGTGACGGCCATCATTACAATGTAAGCTCTGACAATCTCATCCTCTTGACGAAGTTCATCCCACTTCGCCTTTCAATCTACTACCAACTGCCCCGTGGGCATATGGATCAACACATCTGCCACCACGTTAAGCTTTCCCTAATGACACTAAATGTTAAATTGGTTATCCTTCATGAATTCAAATCTTTTGAGCTAGCTCATATTCAGCTCCTTCTGTGCGAAAAGATATAGTAGTGACTTGTGATCCGTGAACAACCAAAACTTCTGCCCCAATAAGTAGTGCCTCTTAATCGTCAAGGAAAAAATAATTTCCGCTAACTCCAAATTATGAGTGGGATAGTTCTTCTCATGGGGCTTAAGTTTACTAGACGTATAATCTATACCCTGCTCCTCCTGTGGTAGAAATACCCCAAGTCCCAGTAAGTACGCATTGGTAAAAATAAAGTAATCCACTCCTCCCCTAGGCAATGCGAGCACTGGTGGTGAAGTCAACTTCTCCTTCAGATCATCAAAAGCCAATTGACATTGGCCATTCCAAACAAAAGGTATGCCCTTAATAGTCTGTAGACAACCCATCCTAGGACCCCCCCTAATAACCTTCTTATGTACCTATCTCAAACCTTTATTAGTAGTAGTTTCACATACTCTATTTTCATTAAAAAAAATAAAAAAAGGGTTTATCTATAAATTCTAAAAGAGGTATTCTCATCTCACATTCTCATTTATAAAACACATTTTCTCTACACAAAAAAATAAGAGAAATCGCTGTTTGGATTTATGGATTGAACCCCACACCATTTTATATTCGAACTACGTAGACTTTGATGCCCCATGAGCTACGTAGGCATCTTGGGCAAATCCTAAGACTCGAGTCCTCCCTAATGCGCGTTTATAATATTATTTTCATATTATATATATATATATATGGGGAGAGGTTCACAAGTGAACCTAAAAGATGAACTTTTTAATGAACCTTAATAAAATAACACCTAACAACTCATTAATTTTAATTCCTATGTTGTAATTTGTCCGCGCCAGTGGAAACGAACACGTGTGTCGATCAATCCCCCACCCCCACCCCCACCCCTGCCCCCATGGCAGCCTTGCTGCCATAAGGGCTGCTATAAGGGTTGCAATGGTGATGGTGGTGGTTAGGGGTGGGGGGCCAGGGATCAATCGACACGCGTGTTCGTTACCGCTGGCATGGACCAATTACAACATAGAAATTAAAATTAATGAGTTGTTAGGTGTTATTTTGTTAAGATTCATTATAAAGTTCATCTTTTAGGTTCACTTGAGAACCTATCCATATATATATATATATATAAAGTTACAAAACTTATGTATGTGATAAGATTCAACTATGATATCACAAGATGAATTTTGTTTACACTTCCTAATTTGCCTTGAAAATTTTGGATTCTCCCTCTTCCACTTTAATTCAAACATAAGGGTTTTTGTGGTAAATTAATTCTTTTTATACTATCTCACCCGCCCTCTATCACGACTGTTGATACCAAATTTAGTCTGCTGACATGGACCACTCACTTACAGACACGTGTCTGCCACCGTGGCAATTATGCATACTTTTAACGAGCAATACAAGATCACCGAGCAACTAAGAAGCCACGAGGAACTCAGGGGCCTCGAGAAACTCAAGCGTGTCGAGCAACTCAAGCGTGTCGAGCTACTTAGGCCGTCCGAGCAGCTTAAGCGGTCCGAGCTACTTAAGCGGTCCGAGCAGCTTATCACTTTAATCAGGATAATCAAGGAGACGACTGTGCATTAAATGCTCATTTATTATCATACAGATGTGCATGCCTACTAGATGACAGCGCATTATCCTTTCAATTGTACAGCTTCAAGGCTATAAATACATTGTAACCTCTTCATTGTAGGGGATCGAAATTTCTTGAGAAAACCATTCCTCGAGAATTCTAAACAAACAGTTAGCAATAACAAAAACAGTGGATGTAGGATATTCTTGCAAGGCCGAACCACTTTAAAAATCTATTGTCTATTATTTCTTTATTCTTTTTATCTGTAGTTAAAATAATTAGGTCAAATTTAATTTTTTACATCAACAGATTGGCGTCGTCTGTGGGAAGCGACTGTAATTATCGTTTTTCACCAAAACAATTCATCACCGATGGCTGATCATCCTGAATCCAGCAATCGAAACGCTGGGATCCCTCCAAATCCTCCATCTACTCCTCCAAATGTTCAAGATTTGGCTGGTATAATGGCTAATTTGGCCCAAGGGCAAACGGTCATGCAAGAAACCATGTGTCAACTCATACAAACCGTTCAGGGCGGAGTGCCAGCTCAATCAGGGCAATGAAGCGTTCAGAGAAATATTCGTTTACTCTCTTCGTGAACTAGGCGAACGATATTCCCAGAGGAATCTCAGTCCAGACATACCGATTCATATCGTACTGAGAGATCTAATGATCCTTCTTATCAGCCTGGACGGACTTCCTCGGTGCGAGCTAGAGACACTCAGCAAAATATCACTTTATCTCCAGAAAGGATAAGTGCTCTTGAAAGATTGAGTAGAGTTTCTCCTTTTGATAGTTTGGGTCCTAGGAGGAATAGAAATCCCCCTAGGATTATTTCGAGGAATTCTCAATGACCATATGATTTAAAGGAAGGCTCTGCCCAATCACGACCAGCTGCTCGTCATGAAAGATCCCAAGAGGCAAATTCAACACCATCAGTTGCTCGAACCAACAGGGTCCAGGAAGGAAACGATGCATGGAAGGGTTCAATTCAAAGGTTGGAGGATATATTAGGGGAGATGGCTAAAACCAAAAATACTCTACAAAGGACTTTTGTCCAAGGAACACCATTCATACAAGAGATTATGGACTTTCCCACACCGTCAAAATTCAAAGCCCCGGTAGTAACACCAAAATACGATGGAAAACTGATCCTGTTCTCCATATAGAACAATACCAGGCAGTTGTTGATATCTATGCTGTTCCAGACGAGATGCGATGCAGGGCGTTTTCCGAAACCCTTACCGGATCCGCTCAGATGTGGTACAATAACCTTCCTCGGGGGAAAATTGCGACTTTCTTTTAGTTAGCAGAACTCTTTATTGGAAATTTTTATTTTGGAGCAAAGCCAGTCAAACGAGTAGCACACTTTCTAAGTGTTAGACAGAAGGCAGGTGAGAGCACCAGGGATTATATTACTCGTTTCAATAATGAGAAGCTCGAGGTAATTGATTACGAGGAGAAGACATCAATTACTGCTCTGATGAGTGGACTGTTGCCAGATAAATTGTACTACACTCTAGCCAAAGATCCGCCTAGAACTATGGCAGAACTAATGGAAAAGGCAGCAAAGATTATGAACGCCGAGGAAGCTATGTCTGCGAAGAAGAATATGGATACTAAAGAGACCAAGATTGAGGTTGATAAGGCTGAGAAGAAGGAGTAGAAGAATAATGGTGGTAACAGGCAGTTAAAAGCAAAGTAAGCATTGGAACAATTGAAGAAATTTGGAAATTATACTCCTTTGAAAGTAGATATAAACCACATTCTGGAAGAGATCAAGAATAGCGAGGAGCTAAACTGGCTAGAAAAAATGAAGGCAGATCCGGATAAGAGGAATAAGTCCAAATATTGCGAATTCCATAAAGACCATGGTCACACGACCAAAAATTGCATAGCTCTTCAGAATGAAATTAAAGCACTCATCAGACAAGGAAAGCTGGCCAAGTATATTGATCGTCGAAATGATGGAAAGAGCAACGACCGAGCAAGGCAGAGGTCTAGATCTCCTCGTCGAGCAAAAGAAGATAAGAAGAGAAGACATGAAGAAGACCCGAATGATGACCAAGACGACCTCGATCTCCCCGAAAGACCAAAACAACCAAAACATGAGGTATTTTCTATCCATTTTTGATCATTTGAATGTAATGTCATTATAGATGGAGATGCAGGAGGCGGAGATATGACTGCTGAGAGAAAAGCTTACCTCAATGAGGCCCAAGCTTGTTCATACATTCAGCGAATAAATCTAGCTGAAGATGATCGCCCGAGGAAGGTGAATAAGGATAAACTGGTCAATGGTTTCTCTAAGAACAACCTGGCAGGTGTACTATATCCTCATGATGACCCATTGGTGATCAAAATGAGAATGAAGGAAATGGTTATTTCACGAGTATTGGTGGATAATGGTAGCTCGACAGATATCATGTTCTATCCATGCTTTAACAGTTTGAATTTGAAGTTATCCCAGTTGGAACCATATCATAGACCCCTACTTGGTTTTACTGGCAAAAAGGTTTTTCCACTTGGGATGATCAAGTTGGATATGCTTATTGGTACATGGCCTGCTTGTCGAACAGAAAGAGTACCCTTCTTCGTAATGGATAAAAATATCCAATCAGCTTACAACATCATCATGGGAAGAGTAGGACTAAAAAATTCGAAGCAGTGCCATCTACTGTACATCAATGTTTAAAATTCCCATCAAATTTTAGAGTAGGAGTGGTGAAAGACGACCAAAAAGGAGCTCGAGAATGCTACTATTCATCTACCGAGCAGGAGGAGCATGAAGAATCCAGAAAGAAGACTACTACCTTCCAAATAGAAGATGCGGAGATTGAAATATTAGACCCTAGAGACGAGTCCCAACTCGTGAAAGGGCAGATCATAGAGGCTACTGAGAATGTCATTCTGGACGATGAGCATCCAGAACGACCAACTCAAATTGGTGCATCCTTGGATGAATCAATAAAATAAGAATTGATAGCATTCCTAAGGCGAAGAAAGTAGACTTTTGCATGGAGTCATGAAGACATGCCAAGTATAGATCTGAATTTCTTGTGTCACGAGCTCAAGGTGAACAAGGAAATCAAGCCAGTAAAGCAGCGAAGAAGAGTGTTCAACCCTGAGAAAAATCAAGCTATACAGGAGGAAGTAGAGAAGCTACAAAAAGCCTCTTTCATTGAGGATGTCAAATATCCTGATTGGCTAGCGAATGTGGTGATGGTAAAGAAGAAAAATAACAAGTGGAGGATGTGTATAGACTTCACTGACCTTAACAGGGCATGCCCAAAGGATCATTTTCCTTTGCCTCGAATTGATCAACTGGTGGATGCTACCTCGGGGCACGAATTATTAAGTTTCATGGATGCTTATTCTAGTTACAACCAGATCAAAATGAAGCCCGAGGACAGGAAGAGTACCTCTTTTATTACCCCAAGGGGAACTTATTGTTATAATGTTATGCCTTTTGGACTTAAAAATGCAGGTGCTACCTATCAGCGGCTGATGAACAAGGTGTTAGCAGAGCAAATCAGTCATAACATGGAGGTTTATGTTGACGACATGCTGACAAAAAGCAGGAAAGCTGCTGATCATCTAGTTGACTTAGGTCAGACCTTTGATCAACTAGAGAAACATCAAATGAAGCTGAATCCCACCAAATGCATATTTGGAGTACGAGAAGTCATGTTTCTCAGATATATTATTAACCAACGAGGAATTGAGGAAAATCCTGAAAAGATCAAGGCTCTATTGGAGCTGCGATCTCCAACGACGAAGAAGGAAGTACAAAGCCTCACAGGGTGAGTTGCAGCACTCAACAGGTTTGTGTCACGAGCAACTAATAGATGCCTCCCTTTCTTCAAAACACTCCGAAAGTCTTTTGAGTGGAATGATGAATGCGGGAAGGCCTTTCAAGAATTAAAGAAATACCTGGGAGAACCTCTATTGTTATCCAGACCAGTGATGGGAGAAAGACTATACTTGTATCTCGGAGTTTCAGAAAATGCAGTGAGCTCGGCATTGATAAGAGTGGAAGATGGAGTACAAAAACCCATCTATTACACTAGCAAGGCCTTCCGAGGAGCAGAGATCAGATATCCAAGGCTGGAAAAGTTAGCACTGGCGTTGATCGAAGCAAGTAGAAGGATGAGGCCATACTTCCAAGCTCATACTATAGTTGTGTATACAGGCATGCCGTTAAGGCAAGCTCTGTACAAACCAGAGAAATCAGGAAGATTGATGTATTGGGCTGTAGAATTGGTGAATACGATATAATTTATGAGCCTAGGTCGTCATTCAAAGGGCAATGAGTGGCAGATTTTATCGCAGAATTCACATATCCAGACACCTCCGAAGAGCAGAAATCGAATACCGACCAATATGTGGATGTTACAAGATCATCAAATTTTAACACCGATCAACTGAAGTCGGTAAACGAGCAAGAGAGGATGATCAATGAGCAACGAGAAGCGTTAGAGGAGGATAAAAGAAAGCATCAAATATTCCACCGAGGAACTCTGTCTGACCAAGAAATTGATAATGAGATACTTGTGTGGAATTTATATGTAGATGGCTCTTCTTACACTACAGGCAGTGGAGCAGGGATTATTTTAAACAGCCCAGATGAGATCGATATGGAGTATGCTCTGCGTTTTCAATTTAAAGCTTCTAATAATGAAGCTGAATATGAAGCTATGATTGTAGGCCTCAGCTTGGCAAAAACCATGAAGGTAGAGCAGATCATTGTATTCAGTGACTCGCAGTTGATTGCAAATCAAATGTTGGGAGTGTATGCAGCAAAAGGAGAATTAATGATCCAATATCATGTGAAATTAATGGAGATCGGATCGAGATTTAGCGCAGTACAGTTAATTAGAATACCAAGATTAGAGAATGCAAGAGCAGATGCCTTAGCTCGGTTAGTCTCAGCCACACGCACCGAGCTACGAAGAACAATCCCAATAGAAATCTTGGCTAGTCGGAGCATTGAAAAAGATCTGATGTTGAACTTCATTACCCTGGATTTAGGACCATCTTGGATGGATCCCATCAGGGCCTATATTGGGGAAGGGGCTTTACCAACTGATAAACTCATAGCTAAGAAACTAAAGTTTAAAGCTGCTCGTTACGTATTGATTAATGGCATTTTATATAGACGAGGAATTATAGCGGGTCTGCAAAGATGTGTCCACCCCTCCGAGGTGAAAAATTTGATTGAAGAGGTCCATGAAGGGTCTTGTGGAGCCCATGTAGCAGGTCAGACACTTTTGCAAAGAATGACAACGCAAGGGTATTACTGGCCGACGATGAGATCTGATTGTGTAGCTTATGCCAAGAAATGTGATAAATGTCAACGTTTCTCCTCTATTCGAAGAACTCCCCAAGCATTGCTAACACCCATCACGTCTCCTTGGCCACTCTCCATGTGGGGAATAGACTTGGTCGGGCCACTTCCAATGACCCGAGAAAGATTTAAATACCTCGTAGTCGCTGTGGATTATTTTACTAAATGGGTAGAAGCTGAGCCTCTAATTGATATGACGTATGACAATGTGTATCAATTTATTTGGAAGAATATCATTTGTAGATATGGTCTTCCCCATGCATTCATTACAGACCATGGAACTTAGTTTGACAATGAGGAGTTTGCTGCATATTGTCATCAATCAAACATATTAAAGACCCACTCTGCACCAGGCCATCCCCAGAGCAATGGACAAACAGAGGTGACGAACAGAACGCTGCTGAATGGTTTAAAAAAAATGACTGGATGACACAAAGGCAAATTGGATTAACGAGCTACATTCTGTGTTGTGGGCTTATTGTACTACACCGCGAGCAGTAACAGGAGAATCCCCGTACATGTTGGCATTTGGAAGTGAAGCTGTTATACCTGCTGAGTTAGGCCTACCCACACACAAAGTGCTGAATTTCAATTCTCCTATCAGTGATTTGATGAGGCGATTAGATCTAGATATGCTCGAAGAAGTTAGAGAAGAAGAAGCCATCAGGAATGCTTCATACCAACAACGAACAGCTCTGTTTTACAACAAGAGGGTAAAGAAGTGTGATTTGAAGGAGGGAGACTATGTGCTGAAGAAAGTAATTCAAAAGCACAACAAACTGGAAGCTAACTGACATGGACCCTACAGAGTAACAGAAGTTGTTCGACTAGGGACATACATGATTGAAACCTTGGAGGGAGAAGAATTTAAGAATGCATGGAATGCAGAGAATCTACGCAAGTATTATCAGTAGTTGGGATCCCTATGTAAATGCAGTTTTATTTAGTATGAATAAAGTATTGAATGTTTTACCCAGTTCTCTCTTTTTGTTGAAATTTTTTTCGGAGTATTAGTGCTACACACTATGCATAATCTCTTTCAATTCCGGTTGGTCGGGAATCAATTACCTCCAACTTCGGTTGGTCGAAAAATAAATCTCTTTTAACTCCGATTGGTCGGGAATCAATTACCTCTAACTCCGGTTGGTCAGAAAATAAATCTCTTCCAACTCCGGTTGGTAGGGAATCAATTACCTCCAACTTCGGCTGGTCGGCAAATAAATCTCTTCCAACTCCGGTTGGTCGGGAACAAATCTCTTCCAACTCCGGTTGGTCGGGAATCAATTACCTCCAACTCCGATTGGTCGGCAAATAAATATCTTCCAACTCCGGTTGGTCGGGAACAAATCTCTTCCAACTCCAGTTGGTCGGGAATCAATTACCTCCAACTCTGGTTGGTCGAAAAATAAATCTCTTCCAACTCCGATTGGTCGGGAATCAATTACCTCCAACTCCGGTTGGTCGGTAAAACATATACAATCAACTCCGGTTGGTTAAACTAAGCAGGATCATGGGCTGTAAGTTGTTTCATTACTTAGGATCAAAGAGTGATAAGTCACTATAATAAAAAAATAAAAAATAAAACAGAATGGACATATCACAATATGCATATATTCACAAACAAAGACATTCTGTAAAATACTTAGAAGAAAATAAAATAACAAAAGACTAAAACTTTTCATTCAAATCGAGAAGGATTACATATGATGTGGAAAGTACAAGTCATTACATAAAAATTCTATTCAATTGGTTTTTTCCCTTCTGCCTTTGATGCAGGGTCTACCCCAGCTGGAGGATCATCAAGACTATAAGGGGAATTTATGAAGTTCAGATCTTGCAGCATTCTGAAGTTCATTATAGATAGACGATCAAGCAGATGTTCTGGGCGAGATATTTCAAAATCTAAATGAAGACTATAATCATCAAGATACTTAGAGATCAGAACACGAGGAATGGCTCGGGCTGGAATCCAACTAAGGTCAAGCTTGAAAGGAGGCATGGGTAAATCAAGAACTCCAAGATTATAGTAATCCCACAGGAAATGACCTCTCTCCAATTTTAAAACACAGAGAGCATTCAACCAGCCCTGTTTATACCCTTCGTTTTTCGATTGTTCTAAACGAGCATCAAGATGACAAAGTGCTTCATTATAACTAGCCATCCAAAACTCTCTAGGCTATTTATGGAATTGGAAGTTAATCGCTCCAGCTGCTCGTGAAGATTCCTCACCAGAAGTTCTTTATTTTCCAAAGCAGAACTCTGGGTAGAAAGTTGCTCGCTGAGGTTCAGAATCTTCTTAGACATATCCGCCAGAGCTTGATTCTTTACCATTAATTGAACTGCCTGATTTTCCAAAGCTGCTTGAGTTCTTGCATCTTCAATAGAAATTCGACCAGCCCTTGCTCGTCCCCTGGAAGAAGATCTTACTCGTCCACGAGTATAAGTGGAAGGTCCAATTAATTTTAAAGTTTCCAACTCATCTCTTAAGTTGGCATTTTCGACCTCCAATAAAGAGAAACCTTCATCGTTAACCGGAACCAAGACTCCCGAGGAAGATGCAACAGATTTCAGTTATTTATTCTCTTCTTGTAGGGCAATGTTTTCCTGTTCTAGCAATTTGGCGATATGCTTATGCTCCTCGACTTCAAGCTTTAGAACACTTTCTCTTTTCTCATAAGTAGATATAAATTTATCATACCCTCTATCAGCACTCAGTTGTTGATATTTCTTCTCGTACCCCTGGTGCAAGAGTGTGGAGGACTCTTTGTACTGCTGCTGGAGTTCCTCGATAGCTCCTTGGAGGTTCTCAATCATCTCGTAGTAAGACACATTATTGGCTACTGCACGATCGAGCAAACATTTTAGATACTGGTAAGCTTCAACTTCTCGTTCAGAAGCATCTGAACCCAGGATATTAATAATTTGAGCATCATTCAGATCTGCACGACCAGCCTTGAAATAGTCATTGCATTTTTTCATCAGTTCGGTGTCAAGAGTTGAAAAGAGCTCCATCCTATCCATAAACTAATAAAGAGAAGAGATAGAAAGAATCAATAAGAATGATGACAGAGCAAGTAGAAGAAAAAGTCGAGACAAACAACCAAAAGTTTGAATTTTATTTCATCACAAAAAGAGTACATAGTCCAAAATTACATTCAACAATAAAAAAAAAAAAAAGATCCGAACAACTCTACACCTTCTCCTTGCTTCCTAAGACTTCATCGGAAGGCTTGGACGAAGAGGTTGGTTGCTCGAAGGGCAGTGAAAGCTGCTCAGCAGAAGAGTTTGCTAGTTGGGGCTGCTCAGAGCAAGGTTCAACAGCAGGGACCTGGTCCCCAATTATCATGGAAGATTCTTCTGAGGCAGCTTCGTCCTCTTCATCTTCTACAGGAGAGGGAGGAGGGCCATGAGTGTGTCGCTGGAACAGTTCAGAATTCTCATCGACTTTTAGCTCCTGCAAAGCTGCAACCCATCCATCCCTGAAATATTTAAGGCTGGCAAACTCCATTTGAGAGGAAATAGTAGCCAGGACTTTGTTCCAGCCTTTGTCCCAACCAGCGCTGAAGGACTTCTTAACAGAATTTCTTCTTTTTTCCTTCTCCGAGGAAGTCCTCTTAATAAGAAGTTCCTCGGCAACCTTTAATTTCCCTTCCACCTCCTGTTTATGGCGATCAACATCATGAAGTCTACCAACTTCTTCTTCAGCAGTTTTGAGCTTATTCTCAAGCTCTTCAGCATTCTTGAGCTTCTCCTCGAGCTCTTTATTATTCTTCTCGAACTCTTTCAATTTCTTCTCCAATTCCTTGGAGGCTTCCAGAGCTCGATCTCTCTCCTGCTCAACGGACTTAACCTGCTTATCCTAAGCAATTTTATTCTCCTCATACTTATGATGAGAGTCTTTCAAAGACTGGGTTAATCTAGTAAAAGCCTTTTCCACTCCATCCGAGGAACTGGAGGCCCTGATGGCTTCATCCCTTTTTACGATGCTGTTGAAGCACGTTACCAGCTGAGAAAAGAATTAACTCTAAGTCAAAGTATGAACATAGCATTAAAAAAATAAAAGGCTCAGATCAATAATACTTACTGAGGCAATGTGTTGAGCAGCTAGAGCAGTAACTCTCTCACGAGTGAGAGAATTTTCAATATCAGGGACCTGTGGGATAGTCCAAGATTTTACTAATCCCATAGCGGAGCTCGGGGGAATAAAAGTTGGAACACCACCTTCAACAGCTGATGATTGAGAGACTGGTTCATCAAGTCTCTCAGAATAATTTTTCTTTAACCTCCTTGGAGGAACAGAAACAGTCTCAACTAAGGATGTTGTCTTAGCTGTTGATATGACAATAACCTCACTAGGAGGAGTGATAGAAACAATCTTGATTGGGACGACAGGGAGCTTTTCAACGATCTTTCTCGGAGCCATAGGGGGCTTCTCGCTGAATTTCTTGGTAGGGGGGTACCTCTACAGTCTTTATCCCCTCTTCTGGGACATCTTTTTTACTTCTCTTTGCCTCCACAGCAGGAGAATCAGACTTGTCTAAAAAGGAAGGAGCTTTTCTTCTCTTCATTATGTCACCAATAGGAATATTTAACTCTGAAGAAGAACCTTCCACCCTAGTATCAGCAGCTGGTACTTGGCCAATGTCAACCACCACTGGACGAGCAGTAAAGGATGAAGTATAGCTCTTGTACTGTAACAAACAAGACGCAGATCTAATGTGTTCCTCGGCCACAGACTGGTGCAAACTCCAGATAAGTTTCAAATGCTTTAAATTAACCTCTGTCTCCTTTGGATATTTTCTTTTGCTGTCAACTGCAAATAATAAAAAATTAAATGTTAGTGATACATTTTATCAAACATCAAGAAAACGAGATTTCAAAAAATAAAAAATAACTTATTCCATTGCCATAAGGGGGACACCTGGGACCCTGATATACATCATCTCCATTTAGTGGAGCATGTTGCCAATTTTTCATAACAATTCCATGTTCAAAGTAATCCCTATTGGCATCTGGAAGATTGACAACTAAAGCCCTATTAAAAAACCTAGTTTTTAAATAAAAAGTACTATCGCTGACAACCCATCTATAGCAAAACATAATTTCTGGAATTCCTAAACGGGTTCCATGAAGCTGGTTTAACCTATGAACTCCATTAACTATTCTCCAGGTATTCGCTGCTATTTTTGCAGGAACAACGTCAAAATATTGACAGAACTCCAAACATAAAGGATTTGGAGGAAAAGAAAAGCCACATTCGGCCACAAAGAGACTTGGGAACCAATGTCCCTCAGCCAAAGAAAAATAGTCAGAAGGTTCAGAAAGTTCTTCCAATATGACCCATGAAGGAATTGAAAATTCAGAACAAAATTTGTCAAGAGATTCAACAAGGTAAACCATGATGAAAAAAATAAGTAAAATAGGAGGAAGAAAATCTTACAGGAGAAGAGTGAACCAGTTGACAACGAACAATGGAAGAAACGAACGCACAAGATAGAGAAGAAATGAAAAGTTCGAAGACACAGATTTGAAAAGTAAAAGACGATAGGATTTCTACCGCGTTTAAATACTTTACCTCGGGAATAGAGAAAATCAATGATTACCAAGGCAAATGTTTACGTATCCGGTGGCTAAAAAGAATAAAAGGGGCACAAAAATTGAAGCGATTATGGAAATTTAAAATATTTTAAAAGCCTGATACTATGCACTTAAAAAAGGACTGAGATACAACGAAAGTTTGCCTAAAATCCATACAAACCGAAAATCTAAGCACCAGAATGTTCCTTACTTTTCTTCACCATCAAACTACGAAACATTGGGGGCTTCTGTTGATACCAAATTTAGTCTGCTGATATGGACCACTCACTTACAGACACGTGTCTGCCAACGTGGCAATTATGTATACTTTTAATGAGCAACACAAGATCACCGAGAAACTAAGAAGCCACGAGGAACTCAGGGGTCCCAAGCAACTCAAGCATGTCGAGCAACTTAAGCGTGTCGAGCTACTTAGGCAGTCCGAGCAGCTTAAGTGGTCCGAGCTACTTAGGCGATTCGAGAAACTTAGCACTCTAATCAGGATCATCAAGGTGACGACTGCGCATTAAATGCTCATTTATTATCATACAGATGTACATGCCTACTAGTTGACAACGCATTATCCTTTCATTTGTACAGCTTCAAGGCTATAAATACATTGTAACCTCTTCATTGGAGGGGACCAGAATTTCTTGAGAAAACCATTCTTCGAGAATTCCAAACAAACAGTCAGCAATAACAAAAACAGTGGATGTAGGCTATTCTTGCAAGGCCGAACCACTTTAAAAATCTATTGTCTATTATTTCTTTATTCTTTTTATCTGTGATTAAAATAATTAGGTCAAATCTAATTTTTTACATCAACAACGACAATACACACTCTCCTCCTCAAACTCTCAAAATCAGAACCCACACCACAAACCCGAAACCCTCTCATTCTCAAACTCAGAGCGTCATTTTATCTCACTTCTCCACTTTTAAGGTATTATCTCTCTCTGCGCTTATTTTGTTTGTAATCCTCCCTTCCAAGATGTCGGCCTCCCCTTTCTAGGACGCCGCCCTCCCCCTTCCAGACCTCTGCCCTCAGGTAATCTCTTTCTTACTCTCTCACACACGCACATAACCAAACACCATCATCTTCCTATGACTCTCCCTCTAACCCTCTTATACACGCACACACGCACAAAACCACAGATCTGAAGATCTTGACCTTCGATTTATCAGACAATGTAATGAAATTAATGGTTTGATTTATTTCTTATATAGATCTGAAAGTATGGTATGATTCCTAGGGATTTTTAATGTTTTTTGACAAATTTTTTATTTGAGTATTTTCCAGATATAATTAGTCTTTTTTGCAGATCTACACTTTCAATGGTTCTATGGTTTTATTTTTGGTATACATTTATTTGAAGATCTAATTATTTTTGGATTTATTGAAACTCTATGGTTTTATTTCTTGTAATCAGGTATACGTTCTCTTTTTGTGTGATTAAAACTCTATGATTTTATTTTTGTTTCAAATAAGCTTTTTGCAAATCTAATTTCTCTTTATGTTTTGCTTTCCATGTTTTTTTTATGTTGGGACAAACATGTATACATTCCCTCTCTGTTGATTTAGGTAAGGTATACTGTTGGCCTACATTTTCTTCATTTATGTGTTTGTTTCATACATTATATTATGAATACCTATTGTATTGCGTATCAATGTGTACATATTGGAAAATTTGATTGAGGCACCCATTATGTGTTTTGTTGATTTAAACAACTTCAGAATGTTCGCTTATTGGCCATTTTATTTTATTCACTACAAAGGCTTTACGTGAGTTTTGTTTGACTTCTCTTCCAAATGTTGTTGGTTGTTTGATGAATTAAATTTACTTCTCTTATTTGGCAATGTATATTAGTTTTACTTATTTCGTTATTTAACACCCTGTTTAAGGGGTGTAGGTATTGATTTTACGTTGTGATTTGTTTCCACTTTAGTTGTTCAGAACCTATTCCTCAACATTTTGAATTTACATCTAAATTGAATGCTCTTTTGTCATATGTTTCCAATTTATTTGTTTAGATGTTTTAGGGACTTTTTGTGATTGTTAAGACAACAACATGTGCATTAGCGCACTAAACTGATGTTTATGACATAAATCTTTAGTGTGGTTTCACATTTTATTCATAGATCACTTTGATGTATTTTTATTGCCTTTTTTGGTTTTGATTTTTGACTGAGTTTTCTAATGTTTTTTGAATTAGGTTCACCTAGCACAATAGTAATTTTTTTATGTGGTGCCATACCAACTTGTGGGCTTATGTTAGGCATGATTCGATAAAATCGAGTTTATTGGTGTGAAACTTACATGTAAAGTACTCTGCCATAAACTAAAATATATTTTTTAGTCATGGTGTAGTGTCTTTTGCAATCCCCAATGAGTATCCCTTTGTGTTTTTAATACTCACTAAACTATCAACTGACTACATTGTTCATTACAGGTTTTTAAAGGTATATACGCAAGAATTTGCAATCATTACACCAAAGTACGAATTTTCCTCTTCTATTATTCAATGCATGATTATTAGGTATGTCTTAAGACTTGGAAGTTTATAATTTGGAAGTTTATAGTATGAAGATATCTCATGTCTTTTGATTTATCCGACTTATCTTTATACTATAACTAATTGTTGTATATCTATCCGACATGGAGTATCCGAAAGTACTGAATGGGCAGTGAACTATATGTTCTTTAATAGTTTGAATTATATGTTCCTTCATATGTATAACTAATTGTCGCATACTATTCGTGATTAATAATAGTATGAATTATATGTTACTTAACATTGTTGCATAGTTTCGAATCAAAGTATATCATTAGAAAGCTTGCAGATAACTGCACTGGACTGCAGGGGTTCTTGGTTTTCCATGCTGTTGGTGGTGGAACTGGCTCTGGCCCTGGTTCTCTGCTCCTTGAAAGGCAGAGAACCAGTTTATATTTACTTTTTTGAACTCGCTCTGTCTCTGGTTCTTCTCCTTGAACTAGCTCTGGCTCGGGACGAGTAAGTCCAGTTTATATTTCATTTTTTGTCATTGATCTAAAACATAGTTGATCTCTTTTTTTTTATCGAGCAAGTGTAATAGTGTTATCGGATCTACTATGGTCATGCAGCAAAACAATATGATTTTTTCAATCTGTTCATGAAATTTGGACATGGTAGCAGAGACCAGTCTCCATTCCATTAGTCCAACCAAACGTAACATCTGTAACAAACATAATCAATTACACTCAAACATGAATAAACTAAGTATCAAAATAAATTCATATAACATGATTGCTTTAGACTATTAGCGACCATTTCAAAACAGATACCTTCTCAAGATCTACTGGACCGGCTTCACTAATGCCCAAGGTTATCACATCGATGTCATGTAGATCTTTGGTAGTTAGATATGTATTTTATCCAAAAATGATTCCAAATGAATGACGTGCTGAAAAGAATAAAAAGGATAATAATTCATAATAATATTAACTAAGTATCTATAATTATGAATTGGGAAAATATGCATATGACAGATGAAGATGAAGGTGAAGTATAACTCACTGAAATATCATAGGACTAGAAACCCCCAAAAGGTTTAACTCATTGAACTGTTAGATGTTAATTCCCGTTAGATGTTAAAAACAATTAGATGTAAATTATGTTGTAAACTTAGCCTGGGAACAGGAATTAGCAGGAATTATGTTGTAAATTATGTTGTAAACTGTTATATTTTAACATTCCTATTGGATGTTAAAAACTATTAGATGGACCCCCCCCCCCCCCCCACACACACACACACAAGCATCATAGAACTGTTAGATGTTAAAAACACATGTTAGATGCTAATTCCACACTATTCTTAAGAACGGTATGTAGTTGGAAACCATTTTGTTTACTTAACTGAATACTGTTTAGCCAACACAGGGTCGTTTGAGTGTGAATCGGGAATATATGGTTGCACTATATGATATAACAATGTTTAAGTTGTGTTGTTGTTATTATGTGACTTAAGAAGTGTTATTGCGACTTTCTAAATTTAGTTGTTTGAGTGTGAAGAGGTAATATACATGATCTGTTTCAAATTATAATTCATCTCAAACAATTGTTATTTGAGTTTGTTTCATCTCATTCGTTCATTCTAATATAATATGCCTAGACATTGGACAAATTGTCAGAGTTGTACTAAAAGAGTTATCTAATTATTTTTTCTAAACAAAGGATTTTCTTACTTCGAATGAATTTTTTTAATGCCAATCAAACAAATTTTGCTCCAAATTTAATGTGCATCAAAACTTATTTTCTTTCTCATTATTGTCTCATATGTGAAAGGTGGTTTTGCTCCAAGTTTAACGATATTATGGATGTCTACTATGTTTGCAGTTATTGGAGAAACAACAACTTTCGTGTCTCCCAGTGGGCTGACTTTTCTCTCAAATGGAGAATGGTATAGTAGTTTGTTTATTGTAAATTATGTTCTTCCCCAACTTGGTCCTCGTGGAAATTTGAATCAAGTACTTGATTAGATAGAGTAAAACTCATTGTTGGAAACACAGGAGGAAGTATAGAAAAGGAAAAAGAGCCGAAGCCGAGGTAAGGAAAGAAGAGCCTAAGTCATCCTCGCACTTGGTGTTGTTCGTGTGTGTTGCACTGACGGAAGGTTTTGAAGATTGAAAACAATTCATCTACAAAACTAAGTTTGCGCATTACGGGCTCATTTATTATTTATTGATGTATTTGTTTTTTTATGAATTGATTAAATTGATTACCGTTGTATTGGTAATATAGGAGTATTTTTTTTATTTTATAAATAGGGTGGATACTACTACTATAAACAAAAGAAACTCTTGCTAAATTTTATTTATTTAATGGTGCATTGGTTGTATATCGATGAGTTGGGCCAAATTTGTTATGATGTTTATATGAGTTCCAAGATGGACTATTGCTATTATTTTTGTTGGACCTTTTTTATTTCTTAAGAAGGGTGAATAGTCCAACAAACAATTGAAATTTTGCCCAATTTTTTAAAATTGTTTACACATTTGAGTTGTAAAAAACTTTATGACTTAAATTTAGATGATTCTATACTTTAAAAATTTACACATCTAACATATAAAACATTTATTATTTACAATAACATGACTTTATAAAATATTTACAATTGTATATATGTATGTATGTATGTAAAAAAAACTTACAAAAAATTTCCATTTTTCTGAAACTAATAGGTTCGTACAATAGGTTATTTTAAAAGTTGTTTATTTGTTGCAAACTAAATAACGTATTGTTCAATCAATGATGTACACTTTTGAAAATATGTGTCGTGCCTATTAGTTCAATTATTTATACTCGATTAAATAATTTTGAAAAAAATATCCCTCCTTCAGAAAAATTGACCATGATTGATATTTTGAAAAATTATATTATAATACAAAACTTTTATGACTCGATCATGCGATTCATACTCGGGAGAATTGTTGTCGTACCTTCAGGCACGCGCACGACTTCGAAAATTATGATCAATTTTTTTAAAATTATACTTCGTTTTGTTGGGGAACGAACTTTTCGTCATTTGCGATTACGTACTTCAAAAAATTTCATCGTTTTGCGATTACGTACTTTGAAAATTTTCGTTGTGCTTTCAGGAACGGGCATACACTAGTGTATATATATAATTTCTTGATGAATATCATATTCCTGCATGCTTATGTTTCGTTCGATATATACATTCGTTCTTCCATAACGACTTGTGATTCGGCAAACAATCATAGTATAGTTTGAATTATTATTTTCAGGAACACTCTTAAGGATGAATTCACTCCGTTTTTTTCCATGACGTGAGTTGAATGATTCCAATCTTCATGTAACACCTCGTAATTTTTGGGTTATTATTTTTATTTAATTAATTCAGTAATTAGTATTTAACTTGTGTCGTAAATTAATGAGAAATTATTAAAGGGAATATTTAAATGTGAATATATTTAAATAAGTTAACGAGTGAGAGTTAATTATTAGAAATTTATTCCGGATGGCGATTTTAAGTGCGCGGTTGAGTCCGGTAGGGTCGAAATAGCCCAAGATGAGTAGTTATATGCATATATTGGATGTCGGGGCCTAATTACTCATATGTGAGCTCTATATAGAGAGAGTATGGACCTTTTTTATAAGGTCCATAGGCCCAAAAACGTTAATAGGGTTTTCAATCCCAAATGAGTAAGGGTTAGGCTACATTAAATCACATTAGAAGACTAAAAAGGGGAAACAACTAAAGGGAGAGCCAAAGAGAAGAGAAACTTGGGAATCCTAGAGAGATGGATTCAATTGCAAATCAACACCTTCATTCAAAGCCTTGGATCTTCATTTTTTAGGCAAGTGGTTTAAATTGTGTTTATTAAATCGCATCTATCTTTTCATATTAAAAGAGGTGTAATTCAATTAAATTCTAGGGTTTGTTCTTGAGCAAATTGGGGATGTCCTTTTAATGGGAGTCATAAATATGTAGGGGTTTTGAGAATTGATGAAATTGATGATTGAATTGATGAAATTATTAGGGCTAGATTTGTGATAACAAACGAATGGACTTAGGATGAATTTGGGGACGTTTTAATGCAGTAATCTATTCAGAACAGAGGTTGAAAACTTGTTAATGGCGAACTGGGTTTTGAGTAGAAGAGAGAGAGAGAGAGAGAGAGAGAGAGAGAGAGAGGGAGAGAGAGAGAGGAGAAATGTCAGGATCGTTCGAACGTCATGGTATTACGTTCGAACGACAGGGCTCTTCGTTCGAACCATCTTTGATGTTTACCAGATTTCTGCAATTCCCCTGATTTAGACCTGTTGTGTTGGAAATTTACAGTTCCTACCCTAACTGAATTATGAAATTGAGTATTGAATTAGAGTTAATTTGGGAAAACCTAACCTTGAAAGTAAATAGATGTCTAATGAAATTAAAGATGTAAGTTCATGATTTAGCATATTGTAATCTTGTTGTTTAAGTGAGTAGACTT
The DNA here is from genome assembly GCA_949130495.1 of Sambucus nigra. Taxonomy (NCBI): domain Eukaryota; kingdom Viridiplantae; phylum Streptophyta; class Magnoliopsida; order Dipsacales; family Adoxaceae; genus Sambucus; species Sambucus nigra. The sequence goes on from OX422215.1 coordinate 439,993,993, forward strand.
GATTGCATGAAATTGAAGGGTGGATTGAAACTATTGACTTTCGGGCCGAGAGATAGAGAGTCTGGGTATACATGAAAGGGTTACACCAAAATAATGAGAAATAATTGGTGTGTAATTAATTAAAATGAAGTCGGACCATAAACTTAAATGTTTTAGGCTTGGGTATGGGCATAATACTCCGGAAGCCTGGATTTCTATATATATGTTGATGTGTAGTACATATATATGAGTTATATATATATATATTTGTGTGAATAATATATATAGTAAATCGATACCACTATTAATTCTATCATAGGAGGTTGCGCGATGTGGGTGAGTCCCCTTACTAGCGAATGCAGGGTGCGTATATTCCCCAGGCCATAGCGTCCGTATTTAGGCGTGGGACAGTTACGGTATGGAGCGGACACTTTCGGGGGTAACTATGGTCGCCTCCTATTCGTTTGGTGATAGCATTATCCGACATGCGTTTGAATGTTGAGATATGGATACGTATATATAGTGCAGAATAATATACGGATATATATATATATATATATGGTGTTAAATGTATAAATAATATAACTTGTGAAATGGTTATATGGTATCAAGTTAGATATAGATATAAATAAGTTAGTGTGAAATATAACTTATGACTCGTATACATGATGTGAATTTTATAAGGATATAACTCGTGAGAATGTTATATGGCATTAAATGAGAAATAAATTAAATAAGTTAACGAAATTAATAACTTATAAAGTATACCAAACCCATTGGGGTTAGAGTAGTGGGAAATCATGGGATATATGTGATAAGACTAGTTAAGGGTTGGTTAGCTAGGTAGATCATGTATCGAACGTTAGGCGTGCACATTTGTGGAAGGGTTAGGTGTCCTCAAGAGAGTGTACAATACTAATTTAAATATGAAGAGCATTTGCATTTAAACACACTGCTACATATTTTCAAATGTTTTGGGTTCTAATCCTTGCTATAAAATATTTTCAAAAACTTTTAGGTGTCCTACCATAGGGGCGCCAGTCTTGATCCTTCCTACAGGGTGCGCAGCTGTAGCTTATGTGGATTGCTGCAGGATCTTTGTTTAGACGCTTTCCTCATTCTATCTTTATATAGGGACTTTTCCAGTTATACTATTGAGTTTTTACATTCATATTCAGTCTTGGCATGTATTGGTGTTCTTTTATACTTACATTTGTGGATTGCTTGTAGTCGATGTTGCTCGACAAACTTTTATACTTATTTTATGGCATGTTTAGTTTCCTTCTTGTATTAGTTAGTTTGGTTTCCTAGTATGTTAGTTGGGTATGATTTAATTCATAAGATAAAATTTGACATCACCTTAATTTAAGACGAGGTAATTAGTAATTAAAAAGTTTTTCGACGGTGATGCTAAGAATGAACCAGATGAGATTCCTATTTAATTTGGTATAGGACTGATCACCCGGTATTTTATTAAGCGAAGTGTCACAGATGGTATCAGAGCATCAGGTTCTAGTGTCCTTAGGATCTGTGTAACTTTTCACATTTCAGCATAGCGTTCTTTGATATAGAGCCTTATTTTAGGATTGTTGTATTCCTTCACGTATGCGATTTACGTTCTCCTGCTATAGGGTATAATTCATGGGATTCATATACGGTTTCGATTTAGCATGGTAGATCGAACATTATAGAACAACCGACGTGGAACATTAGAAGGATTGCAGGGGGAGGAATCAATAGCAGCCATGGGGCATTCTAGAAACTGTAACGTGATAGGAGTCACCATCTAACAATTGAAGTTGGAGAAACCGCTGGGGTGCAATAGTTGCCCCAAGAACCGTCGGAAGGATGATGGTACAAAGTTAAAACCCCAAGTGTAGACGACAAGGGGTGAGGGTCGAATAAAATCTTATTTTAGAAGAATATTTCTCTAGGATTCGATGGGAGGTGCAGAAGAGTGATTAACCAGTGGGTAGAGAACATCAAATTGGGATCACATGTGGGGGAGTGTGGTGTCACTCGAGTCAATAGTCGGGCAAGGAAGTTTGCTCTTAGAAGCAGTATGGGGTGACTGGAGCCAGTCACCACATCCATGGGGAGATACCATGAATAACGAAGCATTTGGGGTGCGGATTACTATGAATACTCTCATTAGAGGTTAAATTGAGAGACATGGGAGATTTCAGTAATCTTTTCAAAAAGGGTCGGACAGTGGCTGGATGGTAAGGAAAGCTGACTGAATTCGCAAACTTAGTAACTAATGAAAGGGATACGAAAAATCAAGTAAGGTTTGTAAGTGGATATTAGACCTGTGGGTAGAATGTACAGCCATGGATAAGAGATACAGGTAGGATGACTGGTTTCATTGTCGTCAGGGTTGTACATTTGGATTTGTATCAATGCTCTCGATAGAGGGGAGCTAAGGGAGTTGGAAAATCTATCATAAGAGTAAGATTGGATTTTAGTACGAGTAAGGTTTCAAGAGAAGGAATACCCCATAGAGAACCCGAATTAATGATTGAGATCTATGAAATCTCTACCGAGTGACGATGGGTTTACTTAGGACCATCAAGGCCAATAACCCATTTATTTGATCAGCCGAGCTAAAGGGACATTTGGAGTAGCCAATAGGGTTAAGACTATCATGTCCATGAGAAGGAAAACATCAACATGGTTGGTGGGCCAGGGGAATGACACAGAAAAGTGTCTTATGTGTAAAATAGTAGAAACACATGGGTGAATCTTGTCCATAGAGAGTTAGGGGATAGGAGTGGCATGTCTAGCAAGGGCATCTGTTAGAAAAATGTTAGGTTTTGGTTAGAGCGAGGGTGTTATGTCTAATAACCATTGATCCGGCAGTGTTATGGGCAACTAAAACTACGGGTTTATTTTCGAGATAATTGAGGTATGTTTTGTGTGTCGTGGGTGAATCATAGGAAAGTATTAGTACTAGATTCGCGTGAGAAACGTATTTAGAGGAGGTATCGTTAATATCTTCAGTATGTGTATTTCACCATGGAGTGGAGGGGCACTCTTCAGTTCCACCTGTAAAGGAAAGGGCATGTAAATGAGACGATATACTTTTTTAAGAATTAACACATTTGAGGGGTGATATGGGTGTGTTTTTATCATGGGTATAGACGGGGTCGCAATGGTGGACAGTTATAGCGAGGCTGTCATGTTCATTGTTTTAGTGCCGAATTTATACTCTCTTGAGATGTCTCACTTAGGAGAGGGTTGAGCAATATCATAGCGGCTATATTGTGTGAAGTAGGATTCATATAGTGCAGTTGTCTAGTTATATTGGATCCGGTGCGTAGGACTCTTACTGATGAGATTTAAGGGATGTAGGATTGCCGTGGAGCGGAGAGATTAAGCTCATTATTAATATTTAGCGTTGAGGGCTTAGCGATAGTACGAGCGCATTAGTATATGACTCCTTTAGAGACGCGGGATCCCGTGATAGACTTGTGAGTATAGGGGCAAGGTTTGAGAGTCCCGGGGTTATTCTTTGGGTTCTGTGGAAATCAAGGACCAACGATGCTGAGGAATTGTGCATTGGGGAAAAAGTTCTTTTGGTCTTCGCGAGGAAGTGTTATACGCATAAGCCTAGATATAATGTCGAAAGTGTGGAGACGTCATTTCATTTTAGGTCATTGGATTTAATGATAATTAGTGAATGTGGGGATAAAATACATTGAGTGGAAAGCCACTAAGTGATAGGGCTAGTGGATCCAGAAAGTGTTGCGAAAGAAATACTACGAAGCTTTGGCACCACAAGTTACTAGGTTGTGCATATTGTTATGTGTTTTGTGTGATTTATTTTATCCACTTTTGCCATTGCAGGGGCCCTTAGGTATGGGACTAAGGGAATATTTTGAGGATCTCACATCGATTATAAAGGTGGGGTAATATCGGGGATAATCGAATAATAATGAGTAAAGTCTTCGAAAGTATTTGGAGGATATAGCCACGCCGAGAAATGTCGGGACTGAAATTGAGACAAATATGGTTACGTAAGTGATGATCGGAGGTTTGTGCAATTATGCACGAGATATAGGGTGTGTGGACACCCTGGGAGGAGCCAGAGCCTCTACTGTGTAGATACTTAGCAAATTCAAGGAGAAGACGCAAAGGCGATGATGTTGGGTATATTCTGGAGGAATGGGAACAAGTGGTCCCCCGAATTATGGAATAATTAATCATGGATGTGCTTAGAAGTGAAAGTGGTCGCTTCACAACATATGGTGTTCTATCACTAGGATTCGTGAGTGCGACGAATATTAATGGATGTGTTGACCGTAATACCATAATATATATATATATATATATATATATATATAAGTACCGTGGGATAGCGGGGATTCCTTGGTGTTAACCATGTGAGGGTGGGGGTTACATGAAGACGATGGTTATATTGTACGAGAGATTCCTACTTTCGATGATTATGGGAGTAGTGCGGATATTTTTCCAAGTTTCCACTATGTAATTATAATTTGGGGCTATAGCGAATAACCATAGTAAGACTGGGTGTTAGCAGGTATGAATTATCATTGCTAGGTATCACTTGTGATAGGGTCTAGCGTATTTATACAGTAATGTATGATAAAATGTGTTGGATGCTAATGTACTAATATTGTTAAAAATTGAAATCTCGAGAAGTAGGGACATTTCTGATGTGATTCCGAGTGGTTGCACTGATTGTACGTCGAGCGAGAAGATATGGCTCGGGTTTTACTTTCGAGCAAGGAAAATTAGGGATAGTAACGGCGCGGTAGTAGATGTTGTCTTTTTACATAAGAGTGGATATGTATAATTTTATGCTGAGAAAAGGGTATTGAGAATGTTATAACTGTGGGATTAAAGTCATATTACGGTTTAAGTGTTGGTAAAAGTTGGGTTTCATTTCGTGCGGTTAAGTATGGGTACGGAGTGTATGGGCGCCCTGGTTAATTAATTCAATTGTAACAAATAATTCGCGATTAGAAGTGGGAAAGATGGGTGTAGTATCTTAAGTATAGGCGACTTGGGAGCTAGTCGATACTGGAAGTACTAGGCTTATCCAAATTTCGAGGACGAAATTCCGTTGTAAGGGGAAATTATGTAACACGTCGTAATTTCTGGGTTATTATTTTTATTTAATTAATTCAGTAATTAGTATTTCATTTGTGTCGTAAATTAATGAGACATTATTGATGGGAATATTTAAATGTGAATATATTTAAATAAGTTAACGGGTGAGAGTTAATTTTTTGAAATTTATTCTGCTTGACGATTTTAAGCACGCGGTTAAGTTCTGTAGGGTCGAAATAGCCCAAGATGAGTAGTTATATGCATATATTGGATGTGAGCGCCTAATTAGTCATATGTGAGCTTTATATAGAGAGTTTGGACCTTTTTTATAAGTCCCATAGGCCCAAAAACGTGAATAGGGTTTTTAACCCCAATGTATAAGGGTTAGGTTACATTAAATCACATTAGAAGACTAAAAAGAGGGAAAAGCTAAAGGGAGAGCCAAAGAGAAGAGGAACTTGGTAATCCTGGAGAGATGGATTCAATTGCAAATCAACACCTTCATTCAAAGCCTTGGATCTTAATTTTTTAGGCAAGTTGTTTAAATTGTGTTTATTAAATCGCATCTATCTTTTTATATTAAAATATGTGTAATTCAATTAAATTTTAGGGTTGGTTTCTGAGCAAATTAGGGATTTCCTTTTAACGGGAGTTATAAATATGTAGGGGTTTTGAGAATTGATGAAATTGATGATTGAATTGATGAAATCGTTATGGCTAGATTTATGATAACAAAATAATATACTTAGGATAAATTTGGGGACGTTTTCATGCAGAAATCTATTCAGAACAGAGGTTGAAAACTTGTTAATGGCGGACTGGGTTTTGAGCAGAAGAGAGAGAGCAAGAGGAGAAATGTCGGGGTCATTCGAATGACATGGAATTTCATTCGAACGATAGGGCTCTTCGTTCGAACCATCTTTGATGTTTGCTAGATTTCTATAATTTCCCTGATTTAGACCTATTGTGTTGAAAATTTACAGTTCCTGCTCTAACTGAATTATGAAATTTAGTTTTGAATTAGGGTTAATTTGGGAATACCTAACCTTGAAAGTAAATAGAGGGCTAATGAAATTGAAGATGTAAGTTCACAATTTAGCATATTGTAATCTTGTTGTTTAAGTGAGTAGACTTGATTGCATTAAATTGAAGGGTGGATTGAAACTATTGAATTTTGGGTAGAGAGATAGAGAGTACGGGTATACGTGAAAGGGTTACACCAAAATAATGAGAATTAATTAGTGTGTAATTAATTAAAATGAAGTCGGACCATAGACTTAAATGTTTTAGGCTTGGGTATGGGCATAATACTCCGGAAGCCTAGATCTCTATATATATGTTGATGTGTAGTATATATATATATATATATTTGTGTGAATAATATATATAGTATATCCATACCACTATTAATGCTATCATAGGAGGTTGCGCGATGTGGGTGAGTCCCCTAACTAGCGAATGCAGGGTGAGTATATTCCTGAAGACATAGCATCTGTATTTAGGCGTGGGACCGTTACGGTATGGAGCGGACACTTTTGGGTATGGTCGCCTCCAATGAATTTGGTGATAGCATTTATATCCGACATGCGTGTGAATGTTGAGATATGGATATGTATATATAGTGCAGAATTATATAAATATATACATGGTGTGAAATGCATAAATAATATAACTTATGAAATGGTTATATGGTATCAAGTTGGATATGGATATAAATAAGTTAGTGTGAAATATAACTTATGACTCATATACATGATGTGAATTGTATAAGGATATAACTCGTGAGAATGCTATATGCCATTAAATGATAAATGACTTAAATAAGTTAACGAGATTAATAAATTATAAAGTATACCAAACCCACTAGGGTTAGAGTAGTGGAAAATCATGGGATATATATGATAATACTAGCTAAGGGTTGGTTAGCTAGGTGGATTATGTAATGAACATTAGGCGTGCACATTAGTGGAGGGGTGAGGTGTCCTCAAAAGAGTGTACGACACTAATTTAAATATGAAGAGCATTTGCATTTTTATCTCTTGAATTTAAACACACTTGCTAAATATTTTCAAATGTTTTGGGTTCTAACCCTTGCTATAAAATATTTTCAAAAACTTTTAGGTGTCCTACCATAGGGGCGCCAGTCTTGATCCTTCCTACAGGGTACGCAGCTGCAGCTTGTGTGGATTGTTGTGGGATATTTGTTTAGACGCTTTCCTCATTCTATCTTTAGATAGGGACTTTTCCAGTTGTACTATTGAAGCTGTACTTTCATATTCAGTGTTGGCATGTATTGGTATTCTTTTATACTTGCATTTGTGGATTGCTTGTAGTCGATGTTGCTCGATAAACTTTTGTGCTTATTTTACGGCATATTTAGTTTCCTTCTTGTATTAGTTAGATTGATTTCCTAGTATGTTGGTTGGGTTTGATTTAATTCATAAGATAAAATTTGACATCAGGTTAATTTAAGATGAGGTTATTAGTAATTAAAAAGTTTTTCGACGGTGATGCTAAGAATGAACCAAATGAGATTCCTGTTTAATTTGGTATAGGACTGATCACTTGGTATTTTATTAAGTGGGGTGTCACACTTCATCTATATTATGCACATAAGAACACACTTTGTGGAGTCTAACAGAAGAAGATTAACACGTGCCCATGAGAGACTGAAAGGGCGGGATGGGTGCTTAATACCTTCCCATTTCATAACTTAGTCCCCGGACCTTTGAATTACTTGATTTCGCAAGTATCAGTATTGTCCTTTATGTCCTTCTCTCGAAGAGGCAACACTTCTTTTGCTTGTTTTGTGCAAAATAGGTTGGCGACTCTATCTCTACACATTATCCCACATTAACAATGGTCAAACGTCCCGAGAAAGGGAGCAATCCTACATTCAGGCCTAAGGGAAAAACCCCGGGATGGCCACGAAATCAAATTCATCAAGAACCCGCAATCTCCAAAAATACTCTGACAAGCCGGCGACACTAACCTGTTAACCCCAGAAAAGCACGAACCTCCATCGATGACGTGGGCTGGCTCCACTCCTTCACTACTGACACCTTAATTTGATCCACTGAAATCACCCTCTTGGAGTTTATACAAGAGCATCACTTTTCGCAACCAGAATATACACTTCTCGAACTTGGCATACAATTGATGGTCCCGCTAGGTATGAAGAATGATGCACAAGTTCTTTATGTGCTCTCCCTCCATCTGATAATAAACTAAGATGTTCTCTATGAAGATAATGATCAATTGATTTAAGATATCCTTGAACACCCGGTTCATAAGATATATGAAAACTGCTAGTGCATTAGTTAGTCCAAACATCATAATCCTAAACTCGTAAGATGCGTATCTCATCAAAAGCGCGATCTTAGGGACATCCTACTCCTTGATACGTAACTGATGGTACTGTGATCTCAAATTAATCTCTGAGAAGTAGGCTTTTATTTTCAAACGATCGAACAAGTCATCGATACGCGATAACGAATACTTGTTTCGAATCATGATCTTGTTCAACTCTCGGTAATCAATACACAATCTCAATGACACATCTTTCTTCTTCACAAATAGTACTTAAACACCCCAAGATGAGGTACTCCTTGTAATACCCCGTGATTTTAATGACTTTTAAAATGGATAATATTTTAAATTAATGGATTAATTGGATTTTATTATTAATTAATTCATTTGGGTTTTATCCGAATTGTGGATATTAAAATGGGTGATTCTGAATATTACTTAAAGATATTTAGGTAATATATGAATGTGATGACTATTGATAATTGTTGTGAGATGTGAATTCGGTAATTTGGATTTTTAGTCGGACGCGGTATGAGACGTGTCGGGACTAATTTGTTAAATTAAAAAGGAAATTTATTTGCTATCAACCTTATAGTCATTTCGACTACGTCGTTGCATCCGAAAGGTTTGAAATAGTCAGAAAAGTCTATTTGGATGTTGAATTTGGGTCTCGGGTCACTTGAAAATGAATAGACAACCCAAAAGGGCATTTTAGTCATTTTTTATAGGGGATGAATAGTGATTTCGGATTTTGTCCTATTATAAGTATTTGAAGGTTAAGTGTGCGTGGGTTATTCATCTCATCTACACAAAATGGAGAAGTCATCTTCCTAGAGAGAGTGAAAGGTTGTTTGGGAAGAGAAGAGTTTACTTGGGAAGGAGAAGAACTAAGAACCAAGGGTTACCACCACCAACCACCACCGGAGGTTGACCGGAGAAGGGAGAACCACCTGAGATATACTACACCAAAGGATTAGACCTTCATTTGAGGCAAGTGTTTGATAATGGCAATCTAAGTTTGTATATTGTCCATGTTAGAATAGTTAATAAAAGAGATGATTTTTCATGTTTGGAAGAAATAATGGAGTTGTTAAATAGATTTCTGGAAACTGAAAATATATAGGAATCAAACTCATGTTGTAGGTAGTTAGTAATCCATAAAATAATCATGAATCTGTTGAAGAAATTCTGAAAACCATTGATGTGTTCTTGAAGATAATATGTTGATAATTTTCTGGAAAAAGTAGATACAAACATGCTTTTAATTCAATCTCTTGATGATTCTAGGATGTTTAGATGATTAGAAATCATTCATATATGTTGTTATATCATGTAGTAAGGATTATAAGTCATTTGGGATGTTAATATGAAGGTTTGAAAGATCAAAAATGGCTAAACCCCTAGTTACAGAAATATAGAAATCTGGGTTGTTACCTGAGTGATCGATCGATCGACCCCCCTGCCTTCGATCGATCGACCTCCCCAGAATTCCTAAAGTTGTTCCTTTTTAATGTTGATTCTTATCCCAAATCTTTGGTAGATCTTTAGTGATTATTAATTGGATATTATGGGACTTATATAAGATCAGTAAGCCCTAGTTAAGATTTGAATTAATTTGATTGGGATTTAATTGATTAGAATAATGATAATTAATTAAAAAGGTATTTCGGTTGTTAGATTCATTTGTTGGATTCTAATTAATATGCGTGAGGATTAAAGATATGACCAGTAGGGGTGATTGCATATAACACCTGGGTATCCTTAAGTTTACAAGAGGGTTTAATCCTAAGTGAAAGAAGATGTATTCATAAGAGATTTGAGACTATCGGTTTTAACCCTAATTAAATGGAGAGTTTAATTCGTAGTAATTCGGGAGAGATGACGATATGGACCAGTAGGGTATTAGTGACTTCTTACTGAATATATCTTGAGGAAAAACTTATTTGAACCTTGAGTAATGCGTGAGTCTCGGGGATAACAAAATTTAAGAAGTAAAGTTATGATAATTTAATACGTGGGAATTAAAGTGATATAATGATACGTATGGGAATAATCTAAGGGTAATTTGAGTACCTTGTTGATAGTATATTATAGGTATGATAATGCCTATATTTTTATTGATGATTTTGTGTATGACATACCTAGCTTACTTACTATCGACGGGAGGTTTGCGCGTGAGGGCAATCATATCCTGATTAATCCATGGGATCTTTGATTTGTCGCTCGAGAACATAGGTCTATGAAAGACTTATCAGGGAGTTGATAAGTCCGCTGACTATGGGAACGTAGGTATGTGCGTGTCCCGTGGGTATGAGAACTATGTTCGCCTCCAATGATTGTGTTATTGTTTGTGGTTCGAGGAATCCTTACCGAACCTGTTGTCCCTTATTTGGCGACCTGCGATATTGGGACGTGATAGCAGAGTAATGCATTGCACCGCAGCTGTGACTCGGGCTGCCGTATTATATATGAATATATATATAATGAATTAAATGAATGAATGGATATATTGTGGTTAAATCATCTACTGTGTGAGAATTGTAGATAACGGTGAATTGAGAAAAAAATTGAAGTAAGTTAATGAATATTTATTGAAGAGCTTAATTCATATTAATGAGAAACGATTCATGTTAATGAGAAATGTATAAGAATAATGAGATGGCGTATGGTATGGGACATACGGGGTTATGATATGGTAATGGAATCATATTATGGAATTGGTGAAGAGGAACCTTTAACTTGGAGGTTAATAGGAAACGTTAAATGTGCCCTCTAGTTGAGAGGTGAGAATAGCAAGTGAGATTTGGATACTAACATGTACATAATAAATGATTTATTGCACTTGTTAAATACTTGTTGTTTTCAAAATCATTTTCACAATCGGACTCTGACCCGTTTCCTTGCATATTTTCTTTTCTATTGTATCTTCTATATCAGGTGTCCATCAACAAGGACGCCAACCTTAGCAGATTATGACGAGCTATGGAGTTTTGCTTAGACGCCTATCTTCATTTGATTCACAGTATTCTTATAGTTAGGGCATGTCGCCCAAAGGATTTCAGTTATCACTTTCTATCGGGGTCATATACTATTGTGTTCGCGTTGTTTTAATACAGTGGTTATTGTTGGAATTACTGTAATGGATTAATATTATTTGGGAATGTTTATTCCAATGGCATTTAAATTCTTTTGTGTTATTTGTTCAGTTATAAGTGTTGTAGAATAAAATGTGTTGTGTTATTCTTAAACTAAAAATGGCTTTGTTGAACTAAATTTTGGAAAGTTTTTAACACCTGCTTTAATTGGGTATTGGGTGAGTTGTAAATGTTTTCGACAGTGATGCTAAGAAGTAGGGGTGGCAATTCGGGTTAGTCGTGTCATTTTCGGGTCACGTTGATTTTTATTTGAGTATACATTTTGGTTACTCTTAAATCTATACGAGCTAATTGTGTCAATTTCGGGTCATTTCGGGTTATTACCATAAACGGGTTATCGTGTCAAAAATTGCCAGCCATGAGCCAACTGTATATTCTGTTTTAATTTGGTATGGGACTGGCCACCCGATATTTATTTAGGCGGGGTGTTACAGGTGGTATCAGAGCATCAGGTTCTAGTGTTCTTTAGGATCTGTACGGCTTATTGTGTTTTCAGCTTAGCATTCTTTGATGTAGAGCCCTATGAGTAGGATTATTGCTTTTCTATTTACGCCTACGATCTTTAGCTATTGTGTTGTATCAAATACTGATAGTGTACTCTCGTTTCAGACGCGTCCTCGACGTGCACCTCCACCCGCCCTAGCTCAGGGTACGATGACTGCGGTCGAAGTTGTTGCAATTGTCGCTCAGGCAGTCAATGCAGCTCTAGCTGTTGTTCAGCAGGCTCTAGCACCGGCACCAGTTGTGCCACCCGCGTAAGGGCAAGTGTTTCCTCTTGCATGGGAACAAGCGAGGGATGCCTTTCAGAAGGCGCACCCACCTGAGTTTTAGGGAGGATCAGATGTTATGACTGCTAGCCAATGGAAGAAAGATATCCAACGGCACTTGAGAATGCTCGAATGCACTGAGGTTCAACTTCAAATACTAGCCACCTTCAAGCTAGTAGGGGCAGCTTTACAATGGTGGTAAACTACGACCACTATGGAGGAGAGAGACACAATGACTATCCAAGACTTTTGGATACAGTTTGATAGGAAGTACTTTCCTTCCGCCATCCAGGCAGAGATGAGGCGAAAACTACTCGATTTGAAGCAGGGAGAGAAGACGGTGGTGAAATACGAGGAAGAATTTATGAGATTAACTAATTTGGTACCAGCAGAAGTACCCACTGAGGAGAGAAGAATTCTAATGTTCATTGATGGGTTGAACTATAAGATTCGCTAACATTTATTGGGGAATCTTTCACTACGTACGTATGAAGATGTTCTTAATGCTGCAATGCTTCACTGCCAGGATAATCACTTTCATACTTAGGGTGTCAAGCGGGGGTTTGGGTCAAGCCTGCAAGGCAAGACTACTGGGGGCAGTTCTAGTGGGACTCAGCCAGGACAGAGTCATCAGCGTCGGGGTGAGCAGGGTTCCCAGACAGGGGATTATGCTAAGTGTTTACGATCGGGAGATTCTCGATTTGAGGATAGAGGTAATGGGTAAGGACAGCAGGTCCATCAGGGCCAGAGACAGGCTCATCAGGGCCAAGGGAAAGGAGGTAATGGCCAGCAGGGTCGGGGTCAACAAGGCCAAAGTGGTGGAAAGTTTACGGGAAAATGTTTCGTGTGTGGCAAGTATGGCATTAAACGACAAGATTGTCCTGATAAAGACAAATTCCCTCAGCAACAAAATGCTCGACAGGAGCCACAGGTACCAGTGTTTCCTCCAGCTGCTCTTCCAGCTCCAGGTTCGGTGCTAGCACTACCTCCCATTCCAGCAGCAACCACACAGCAGGGTCAATACGGGCGTGTATATAACGTCCATCAGGCAGCGAATCAACAACCACCACCCGCGAATGAGGGTATGTTTTCTATCTAAGGAATTATGAGGCGTATATTGATTTTTGTAGCTATTAATATTGTGTGGGAAAATGGGTTGCTAAACTTAGCCTATAGCATTGTTATTTATGTAGACTCACCGAGGGGTTGGGGACACCTATATTTTTACATGTCATCACGTGGGTCTGATTTTATCATGGAGTTACTTACTTTAGGCATGTCCGAGCATGATGTGACTATCGGCGTGCATTGACTTGTGGTATATGAGAGCGTATGTACTACTACTATCCATCATCTTGTCTTCTATAAGAGAGTAGATGAGTAAACTCTATTTGAAATCGAAAAAACCAGATTTTTAAATCGATAAACCTGATTTCTTTTTAAAAAATTGATAAACCTAATTTTTATATACTATTGACTAAGGACCTGAGGAGTTTCGATGACCGACTACTTTAGGTAGTAGCGTATCGGGGGGGTTCCTTGTTTGTATTTCGCTTGCGAGACACCCCACACATGAAACTAATAACCGTTGGGAGTCGAAATAAGTTAGGTCTTTGGGATATGAGTTTATAACCTTTGCAATAAATCTTATAATGAAAGTGGTACGATAAGGTGTATGGGCGCCCTGGATGGTTGAATGGTAGTAGTTTTCATAACTGTGAAACAGTGAGTAGTTGTGACTTCAGGATGTATTTACTTGATAATTGAGGATCATTCGCTTTTCCCAAACTTTATTATGAGGATGGTATAGGGAAGATTGGGTAAACTTTATATTCGATTCAGTTGAAACTATATGGTGAGGTCTGGCGTATAACATCAATAGGGATTTTTGATAATGTACTGTATGAGCGGTACGTCTTAGCTTTCTTGCGATGTGAGATTTATACTCAGAGATGACCTTACCGGTATGATTTATATTCCTGAATTTCGGGATGAAATTCTGTTATAAGGGAGGAAGTATGTAATACCCCGTGATTTTAATGACTTTTAAAATGGATTATATTTTAAATTAATGGATTAATTGGATTTTATTATTAATAAATTCATTTGGGTTTTATCCGAATTGTGGATATTAAAATGGGTGATTCTGAATATTACTTAAAGATATTTAGGTAATATATGAATGTGATGATTATTGATAATTACTGTGAGATATGAATTCGGTAATTTGAATTTTTAGTCGGACGCGGTATGGGACGCGTCGGGACTAATTTGTTAAATTAAAAAGAAAATTATTTTTTTATCAACCTTATAGTCATTTCGACTGCGTCGTTGCATCCGGAAGGTTTGAAATAGTCAGAAAAGTCTATTTGGATGTTGAATTTGGGTCTCGGGTCACTTGGAAATGAATAGACAACCCAAAAGGGCATTTTAGTCATTTTTTATAGGGGGATGAATAGTGATTTCGGATTTTGTCCTATTATAAGTATTTGAAGGTTAAGTGTACATGGGTTATTCATCTCATCTACACAAAATAGAGAAGTCATCTTCCTAGAGAGAGTGAAAGGTTGCTTGGGAAGAGAAGAGTTTACTTGGGAAGGAGAAGAACTAAGAACCAAGGGTCACCACCACCAACCACCACCGGAGGTTGATCGGAGAAGGGAGAACCACCTGAGATATACTACACCAAAGGATCAGGCCTTTATTAGAGGCAAGTCTTTGATAATGGCAATCTAAGTTTGTATATTGTCCATGTTAGAATAGTTAATAAAAGAGATGATTTTTCATGTTTGGAAGAAATAATGGAGTTGTTAAATAGATTTCTGGAAACTGAAAATATATAGGAATCAAACTCATGTTGTAGGTAGTTAGTAATCCACGAAATAATCATGAATCTGTTGAAGAAATTCTGAAAACCATTGATGTGTTCTTGAAGATAATATGTTGATAATTTTCTGGAAAAAGTAGATACAAACATGCTTTTAATTCAATCTCTTGATGATTCTAGGATGTTTAGATGATTAGAAATCATTCATATATGTTGTTATATCATGTAGTAAGGATTATAAGTCATTTGGGATGTTAATATGAAGGTTTGAAAGATCAAAAATGGCTAAACCCCTAGTTACAGAAATGTAGAAATCTGGGTTGTTACCTGAGTGATCGATCGATCGACCCCCCTGCCTTCGATCGATCGACCTCCCCAGAATTCCTAAAGTTGTTCCTTTTTAACGTTGATTCTTATCCCAAATCTTTGGTAGATCTTTAGTGATTATTAATTGGATATTATGGGACTTATATAAGATCAGTAAGCCCTAGTTAAGATTTGAATTAATTTTATTGGGATTTAATTGATTAGAATAATGATAATTAATTAAAAAGGTATTTCGGTTGTTAGATTCATTTGTTGGATTCTAATTAGTATGCGTGAGGCTTAAAGATATGACCAGTAGGGGTGATTGCATATAACACCTGGGTATCCTTAAGTTTACAAGAGGGTTTAATCCTAAGTGAAAGAAGATGTATTCATAAGAGATTTGAGACTATCGGTTTTAACCCTAATTAAAGGGAGAGTTTAATTCGTAGTAATTCGGGAGAGATGACGATATGGACCAGTAGGGTATTAGTGACTTCTTACTGAATATATGTTGAGGAAAAACCTATTTGAACCTTGAGTAATGAGTGAGGCTCGGGGATAACTAAATTTAAGAAGTAAAGTTATGATAATTTAATACGTGGGAATTAAAGTGATATAATGCTACGTATGGGAATAATCTAAGGGTAATTTGAGTACCTTGTTGATAGTATATTATAGGTATGATAATGCCTATTTGTTTGATTGATGATTATGTGTATGACATACCTAGCTTACTTGCTATCGACGGGAGGTTTGCGCGTGAGGGCAATCATATCCTGATGAATCCATGGGATCTTTGATTTGTCGCTCGAGAACATAGGTTTATGAAAGACTTATCGGGGAGTTGATAAGTCCGCTGACTATGGGAACGTAGGTATGTGCGTGTCCCGTGGGTATGAGAACTATGTTAGCCTCCAATGATTGTGTTATTGTTTGTGGCTCGAGGAATCCTTACCGAACATGTTGTCCCTTATTTGGTGACCTGCGATATTGGGACGTGATAGCAGAGTAATGCATTGCACCGCAGCTGTGACTCGGGGTTCCGTATTATATATGAATATATATATAATGAATTAAATGAATGAATGGTTATATTGTGGCTAAATCATCTACTGTGTGATAATTGTAGATAACGGTGAATTGAGAAAAGAATTGAAGTAAATTAATGAATATTTATTGAAGAGCTTAATTCATATTAATGAGAAACGATTCATGTTAATGAGAAATGTATAAGAATAATGAGATGACGTATGGTATGGGACATACTGGGTTATGATATGGGAATGGAATCATATTATGGAATTGGTGAAGAGGAACCTTTAACTAGGAGGTTAATAGGAAACGTTAATTGTGCCCTCTAGTTGAGAGGTGAGAATAGAAAGTGAGAGTTGGATACTAACATGTACATAATAAATGCTTTATTGCACTTGTTAAATACTTGTTGTTTTCAAAATCATTTTCACAATCGTGCTCTGACCCGTTTCCTTGCATATTTTCTTATCTATTGTATCTTCTATATCAGGTGTCCAGCAACAGGGACGCCAACCTTAGAGGATTATGATCGTCTATGGAGTTTTGCTGAGACGCCTATCTTCATTTGATTCACAGTATTCTTATAGTTAGGGCATGTCGCCCAAAGGATTTCAGTTATCACTTTCTATCGGGGTCATATACTATTGTGTTCGCGTTGTTTTAATACATTAATTATTGTTGGAATTACTGTAATGGATTAATATTATTTGGGAATGTTTATTCCAATGGCATTTAAATTCTTTTGTGTTATCTGTTCAGTTATAAGTGTTGTAGAATAAAATGTGTTGTGTTATTCTTACACTAAAAATGGTTTTGTTGAATTAAATTTTGGAATGTTTTTAACACCTGCTTTAATTGGGGATTGGGTGAGTTGTAAATGTTTTCGAAAGTGATGCTAAGAATGAGCCAACTGTATATTTTGTTTTAATTTGGTATGGGACTGGCCACCCGGTATTTAATTAGGCGGGGTTTTACACTCTTACAGATAAAACCCTATCCAAAAAGATGTTGAATCTGATCTATCAACTCCCACATCTCTAAAAGAGCCATATGATATGATGCACGCGTTATCGGCCTAATCTCCGATGTTAAATCGATCACAAACTCAATATCCTGACTCGACGGTAACCTCGATATCTCCTAAACTTTATTAGCAAAGTCCTTAACAACGGGGATCGAATCTAACAAGATAATAATACCCTCTAAAGTCTCCTCCTTAATATAATATAAATGCATGCTCGACCCTCCCTCAAGACGAGGCATTGCCATAAGAAACATATTCTGCCTTGGAATAGCAAACACAATAGTCCTCCTATAACAATCCACCGTCACTCTATATGTTGCTAACCAATCCATCCCCAAAATAAAGTCATACTCGTATATCTCCAAAATGAGCAAAGCTTCTACCAAACATAACTTTCCAATGTCCACACATATTCCCCTACAGATGGAATGGATGAGAGCCCTACTACCCAACAGTGAATCTACGGTCATAATAATATCAGACGTTGTGTCCATTAAACTTGTCTCCCAAGTGAATCTAGTGCTAACAGAAGTATATGACTCCCCTGTGTTAAATAATACCTACCCCATGTGCCCATGGATAGGAAACTTATCCTCAACTGCTTGCGGCGCTGGTAGAAAAACTGGCTCACGGACGTTATACACACGTCCAAACTGTAATTGCCCCTACTAAGGTGGTTCTGTCGAAACTGCTAGCAGTTGAGGTAGCTATTGCCACTACTGGGCATACTGATGTTAAACCCTAGCCCTATTCGGGCAAGCACCCCATATGTGGCCCTACTCCACACATACAAAACACCTCCCTGCGAAGTCTGTCGACCTTTAGCCCTACTGGCCTTAGCGAGGCTTCTCGTGCTACTGGCCCTGATATCTATGGCCCTAGCAGCCCTGCCTGTACCCACCATCTCCTAGTTTAAACCTCTTAGCCGAGTCCTCCTGCTGGGAACCTCTCTCCTACTGCCTGCCCTGATGTTGCGGTGCCCCACTGACACCGCTGCTTCCATTCTTATCCTACTAGCTCGACTCAACTCTCCTCTATACTCCCCTCAGATGGAAGCGATGATCCCGATAATATAGCAATGCAACGTTAACAAATGCTGACAGATTCTCTAAGTGAGCTCATCCATGAACTTTAAAATTCTCTTCTCATCAGTGTTCACATCATCCGGCACAAAGTTCACCAGGTGAGTGAACTCCTCTTCATACTTAGCCATTGTCTAACCTTCATATGTGAGATGTAAAAATCTCCTCTCCATCATTGTCTGCATAACTGAAGAAAAGAACGTGCAATAAAACTGTACCTAAAACTCATGAATCGTCATCAAATCTCTATCCTCTAGCGTGGTGACTGACTCCCACCACTCCAAAGTCATCCCAACTAGCTTAAAAGTAGCTAGAACCTGCTTCTGAGTTTTTTTTTGCAATCAACCATATGAAGATGCCTCTGGAAATCCTTCTTTCATTGGCTCGTCGCAACGACGTCTGCACTCCTATGAAACTCTAGTGGATGGCCCTTTTAGAAGGCCTCCCTAACTCTCTCCAACACAAACGGCAGCATGTGAGCCTGTATTGGTAACTGGTGGTTATGGCTATACCTGAGGTAGGTATTGCGCCATGGCTGTCATAGAAGCATTAACTGTCTAGGCTACGATGGTTGCGACTTCTATTGCGATCACATTCCCCTAAGTTGTATGTGGCTCCGACTAAGCCTCCCTCTCTGCAGCCTTCCTCGCTGCATGTGATGGTCTCCATCTCCTGGTGTTTGGCATCTGAAACCAAATCGAAATTATATGAGATTCCACTTTAATTATCTAAAAGTATTCGAAGAACAAAAAATGCTCAATATGAAAACAACAGTCTTAAATATAGGGCTATATATTAAAGGCACGCAACGCTGACAATGTAGAAAGTTCGCCACAGATCCTAAGGACACTAGAACCTGATGCTCTGATGCCAACTATGACACCCCGCCTATTCTAATATCGATTATCATGCCTTTATTAAAATTAAACAAGAATTGAATATGATTTCATTCTCAGCATCACTGTCGCAATAAAAATAATACAAATATAACCGACATGAACATACACCAAATAAAATGACAATACAACTCAGAGCATAAATATAAATAATGTGAACCGAATAAACCATCGCTTACCAAAAATAATAATCCAGCGTAAGAAATACTGAGAAGTCATGAGAAATTATCTGACATAAATAAAAGGTCCTATCCAACTATGGGCAACACGCCCAAAAGGAAATACTGAAACTGAATCCTATCTAGATAGAATAAACAAAGGCGACTACAGTCAAATCTCACAGCATTCACAACTACTGTTCGCAATGGTATGAAAAAGAGACTAAATATGAGGTCCATGCTACTACAAACCTGGGGTGTTGGAAAATGATTTGACAGCAGGTCAAAGCTCGAAAAATATTTAAAATATTTTATAAGTATTTAAATACTTTAAACATAAACGTGCAGTGTATTGCCTTCATAATTAACTTTTTAGTTGCACTCACACGAGACCTATCCTCATCTCTCATCATTAGTGCACACCTAACTCATTTGTTTTATTATCCTAATCATGCTACCCAGTATATCTAGGGCAATAACCACTATCGTATCCCATCCCGCTAATAATCACCATTAGCTAATATATACTACCTTTACTAGGTATATGTTCGTAAATAATTATATAGCTACACACGTGTTATAAATAGATATACATACATTATCTCATATACACATACATATATATCACTCTCTCTCTCTCTCTCTCTCTATATATATATATATATATATATATATATATATATATATATATATATATATATATATATATATATAACGCATCCCCAGAGTAGGGCCTCGTGGATGCATCCCTTGTGTGCTATCTGGCTCTAGGTACACCACATACCACAACTGGGACACCGAGTCATAATCTCACCACCGAACCCAAACGTAAACACAAACAAATGGAGGTGGTTATAAACATGCGTCCGGGGGTCGCAACCATACCACATCGCACCCAACCGGTCTTTAAACTAATATCTATCCTCACACATGGATAATGATCATGCAACAGTACTATGACCTGGGGGATCAATCCAACACCTGCTGGTCAACGCTAGAGTGGACCACCCACTACCCGTAACCATCTAACGATAGAACTACCGAGTAGGTTTGTTTAAAACAAACAAAAAACAATCACACGCGCGCGCGCACACACACTCATCTCACACATGGATAGTGATCATGCAACAGTACTATGACCTGGGGGGATCAATCCAACACCTGTTGGTCAACGCTAGGGTGGACCACCCACTACCCGTAACCATCTAACAATAGAACTACCGGGTAGGTTTGTTTAAAACAAACAAAAAAAATCACACACACAACTATCGAGTAAGTTTGTTTAAAACAAACAAAAAGCAATCACACACACACACACACACGCGCGCGCACACACACACACACATATATATACAAGTAACCCACAATACGTATATATATAAAGTACTGACTACGTATGGAAATCCCACAATGTACTAGTCAACCAATCTCGAAGTTCGAACCGACTTCTCGATTTTCCATTTAAGTGTACACTCACTTGTGACTCGATTCGTCTCACTCGAACCCATCTACTAGCTGGCCTAAAACACGCACTAACCTATGGTAATTTTTCCCAGTAATCCCAATCTACCCCGAAAGCCCATACACCCATTTATCCCATATTAACAGGTCAAAGCAACGCACAATAAAAATCAGGACAGCCCAGAAAACCAAACCACTTAACTAGCAGACCGAACTGGTTCGGTCCACGAATCGATTCACTCCTCCAGCAAACCGGTTCAATCTAGGTTTTTACCTCCCAAGCCCATCAATGGAGGTCCCAAGCCTCCCAAAACCATAAATTAAGATCCCACATCAATGCATAATCAGCCCAGAAGTAATTTAACCCTGATTTAAACCCAAATCCAACATCAAATCTTAAGGATTCCTAATCATTAATTTAATTCATTTAATCTAGAATTAATCCAACCTTATTACGCATTGATCTAACACCCTATCAATGTTCATCATGTTCATAATCATATTCCCAGATTTATATCACGAATTACTTTCATATTAAGTCTCAAATACATTAATATGATAAACATAAATCAAACCTTCTTAATTAATCCCCATGATTTCATCTTGAAAATCACAAATTTATTATTAATTAACTATGAACATTATTAACCGTAGAAAATCGCAAATTTAAAGCAAATAAACACTTGCCTTATTAGATTAAAATCTGAAGTCTCGACAAGTAAAGATGAATTGAATCCGGAGATTGGGTCTTCCTCTCTTATCCAAGCATTCCTTCTCTCTTTTTCTCCTATTTTATCTTCTCTTTGATCTCTCCCTTCATATCCACCAAGCAGAGGCTAGAATGAGCTTTCCATCCATCCCACTTAACCTTAAACACATTTGAATCAATCCTTAATTTCATTTTTAGGTGCATAAGGGTAAAAAGATGACTATAACCCTATACGGTTCATACTAAAAAGCCCCCGGAACCTAACTACAACCCACAAATACCTATTATGGACAATCTTAACCCATTTCAAATCACCAATGCACTCAAAAAGGCCATCTGAGTCGCCGAACTAAAAATGCTTCATTGTCTCATTAATTGGACCCGACATGTGCGTACAGTACGCATTTCAATCTGTCGATTTAACTCTCTATCAACATAATATAATAATTTGTTACTTTTCACTCATTAAACGACAACATAGTAATTTGCATCTCTATTTACTTACTACACGCAAGTAAATAATAACAATCATAAATATCAATCCTAAACTCGATAATTAATATTTTCGAACCCAATGTAATTTTTTAAATTAAATTAATAATTAAATGTACATGTGAAAATAAAATACTCTCAAAAGTACAGGGTATTACAACCATAGGTTCGAGACTATTACTCAACTTATGCATTTTAATGAAAGAAATAAACTTAAAGATGAGAAACTAACAATTTACTAATGATGTTGTAAGATTTTAATCACATGGATTACATATGGGCTCAGGATTTAGAATTGCTTGTTATTTTAGGTTGTTGGGTCGGGTAACTAATAACTTAAAATCTAATAAAATACGAGAGGAAGATGTGTAGTTATAATGTGGTCGATATTCAATTATAATCATATTCTATAGAGACTTGTTGTTTATGTGTTCTTTTAAAAAAATGTTTTTACAGGTTATTATTGCGGTAGTTCCTGTGGACACGGATTCGTTGGAGGAGCATCCCTAGCGACGTCCCATTTCTTATTCCTAAAATTGTAGGATTCGAGCAAGTGTAGCTCATTCTTTTATTGTACTCTTTTATTTTCATTGAGGTTGTACATGTATACTTATACTTAGAGTTGGACTTTTGTATGGATACAGTTTATATTCCACAATGTCTTATGTTGTATTAGTAATGATTGACATCAAAGTTGTTTTTCTATTGATTCAGTATTTCATTATCTTGTCATTGTTCACTCGGTTTTAATTATTTCTTATGTTAAGAATGTTACTAAAAGTTTTTTATTCCATGATTTTTACATTAGACACTTACAATCTAATTTATGGATTTTTGTGGGGTGTCACATGAATGTAGGCATATTATTAAACCACGAATATACTATTCTTCTATGATTTGTGTTGAATCATAACGAGTAGGATTTGACCACCTATAATTGGCGTAATCTGTGGGAAACAAGTTCCAATCTTCAACCAGCCAAAATGATCTTGTCTTATTCACATAGTGAGCATCCATCACCTCATGACGATCATCAAGATAGAGGTGGTGAATACGCCCCTCCTAAGGTTAGATTTGTGATCAGGCCCGACTAGGACCAGAATACCCCCAACTCTCACTATCGTCCACGTGATGAGCAAACTGTAAAAGAGAAACAATCCACCACAATCTAACCAGATATGGTGGTTAGTAAAGGTCTATGAATAGCGCCTCTGCTAATAGGAGGCTGGCACACTCCACCAGTACGAGGAGAACGTCTGCCTCTAATGTTGTTTGGAGAGGATAAGACAAGAAATCCTCAGGGACAAATGTAAGCACTAAGAGGTCACTTGCACCCCTAGCCCTTAGTCGAGTAAAACTCGGAGCTAAAGAAGGAGTTCGCCATGTGATCTAGATAATTCTTACCAATGGAGATCAAAGGAAAGAAGATATCGCCACGACAATCGTCATGAAAAATAAGACTTTTGTAATCTTATATGGATGGAGATAGGCAACCATCTTGCTTATTGAGGGGCCATAACCACTTAGTAACGGGACAGGTAAGACCTTATTTGTCAAATAAAGTCACCAGTAACCCGGTCGATCAAGGACTTTGAGTGACCTAAGAAGTTCAGTGGATCCGAATTCATGATTTATGATGATAATACAAACCCCACTAACCATGTTCGTACCTTCAAGCTAACAATGGCCCTTTGATGTGCCGAATCTTTCCTTCAATCTTGGAGGATGTAGCTCAAAAATAGTTTGAAAACCTACCACACAGCTCCATCTCCATCTTTAAACATCTCATGAAGGCCTTCACAACAAAGTTAATTACTAGTGACACTCATCTAAAGAAGATGAATCCGCTCCTCGTGCTAAAGAAGAATCCCCAAGAAACCTATGCGAAAATGCTTGGCAATATTGGGAGATTTACAATGAGGTGGAAGATTGCTCAAATAGGTGGTTGTGGCCTCATTAAACATTGACTTGCCACACAACTCCATGTTATATTAATCCATCACAGAGAAGAAGGTTACCATTATTGATGACTTGGTGTTTGGAATTGAGAAGTATGTCAAAGTGAAGGATGTGATAACAGGAACATGGCAAGATAATGGTCGGCTAAAAGCGAGAAAAAACAAGTATAAATAGTTTGATCCCAAAAAGAGGGCAAAAAGAAAGACGGCGGCCCTAAAGGCAACGAGAAGTCAGGCCCCCTACAAGGCTCATCCCACCATCAATACCGTTTTCAACGAACTGATATACAAGATCTTGATTAAGATCAAGGATCAATAATATTTCAAGTGTCCAAGGGGGATGATAGGAGATCTCTCCAAGAGGAATACAACCCTGAGATGCTCCTACCACAAGGAGCACAAGCACAAGACAAATAATTACATGGCCCTTAAGTGATATCTAGAAGAGTTGGCCCAAGCAGGCCACCTTGATGATTTTGTCCATTTGAGTGTGGTTCGTTACCATTACTTAGTTTCTTGGTGCTAGGGCCTTAGTGTCGAAATTATTTATTTAACTTTAAATTGTGAAACTACACACTTTAATGTGAATTCTTGCTCTTATTCACAATAGTCTTTACCACCAATTCAAATTTTCAATGAAAATTACTAAAAATATACACACCCCACAAGGGTTAGCTCCTCCGTTGGAAGGTATCGGGTGTTCGCAATCATTGGCACATTTCACTCATCGAATGTGGTCATTGACCTTTATCATCATTGTCGTCCAATAGTATCCTTGGTTGGAGCCCTTTAGACCAAAATTCTTTTGTTGAGTGTAATCTAAACACCCATTCATGTAGCTTCTCGAGTATGAATTTTATCTCTTAAGGGTCTTTATTCTATCCACAAATAACAGATGCTTCAAAAACTAGATACCTTGTGCGTGTTGCTTCCTCAATTCTTTCGCAATGTCTTATAAATGATACAACATTTTACTCTACTCGCCTTTTAGTAAAACCATACAACCTCATATGACTCTCAAGACTCCACCCGAGCAGCCCTTCGAACTTTATTGACTAATAGATATCATGTTTGTTCGCAACTTTTGGGGACCCCCCCCCCCCCCCCACACACACACACACACCCACACCCACCACACACCCACAAAAAAAATGTTCTACATCCCACCAATTATCTTGAGCTTCACTATCCCTACACCCTCAATGACATTAAGCAAAGATAAGAAACTTATAAGAGGGTAGTTGGAGTTGAGGGGCTATAAGAGAATATATGGGTTGCTCGTGGACCGTTAGGCACAACCTATTAGTCCCACAATTTAATACATAAAATAAAGGATATATGCATTGGTCTGCGAGGATGTTCCTCGTATGATTGAGGAGTAGGGTGAGGAAATGAGAAATAAGTGTATCCCTTCAGAGAGGGCAAACAAATAGCATTCGAGGTAAATATGGATAGTACGTAAATTACATGCGCGTTGAGTTGTAATAAATAAGAGCAATGAATGAGAATTCAAGAACAATAACTCCCAAATTTATATGTGATAAATGCCGAAGTGTAAATGAGAGGATTTCTTTAGTGAATGTCCTTGTATGTTTTTTATATGTTAAAGATGTTGGGTGAACATGCTATTTCTTAGTGCTTGAAGAATTATATATTATAATTCCTCATTTAATGTGCTTTGATGCACCATTAATGAGGGAGGTGACTTGCTGCCCGCAAAACCCATGTTTGGAGGTTGAGAAATAGACTAACATGTTCGTTATCCTCCAAACTTTAGATTGGGTTCTACTCATGATGTGATATGATGTGTCAAGAATGAGGGTGGCAAATGCGGCATGTCCCGCATTAATCCTTTTGTGTTGGTAAGTTAGTTACTCAAGTGAAGTGACATGTGTGTGTGTGTGTGTGTGTTCGAGTGACCTTGATAATGTTACTCTAAATTACTCATTACAGTTAGGATTTTAACTTGCCTCACTCCCCATCCTCTAATCCAAAACCCAAAGATATACCTAATGATTACTAGTGGAACGTTCAATTCTTCGAGCACTGCCTTGTTCAGCTGAGGACTTTGCAATACTCGTGAATCACATGTACTCGGAACGAGCCATACCTTAGTCTCCTTGAAATGGGGTACAAACCTTTCTTCTTATTTTAATGTCTAAAAATATTTCTTGGATCAAACATGATTTGAAGATCCCAAATCAAATATTCATGTATTTTGAGATTGAGACTTACTTTTAGAAAGTGGACCACATACTTCCCTTAATCGAAGTCATCTCGATCCTTCTTCCGAGGACAATCTACTTTATGTGACTAACTCCTTGCACTTGTAACATTGTTGACCATTTTCACCGGGCCTTATTTTGCATATGATACATTCACTAGATCCTCGATATGTATTCCTTACCCAATTTCCACCATGAGAGCTCAAACTCCCCTTCCCGCAAGATTTCCTCTTCTCAATGGATAACATAGTTGATTCCACCCCATCCATCTTCACCGTATTTTTTTTTCACAAAATGGTTGTAACTACGTTTTATTATGAATCCCGAAGAGAGGTAAGAAGCAATAAAACTCAATCTTCTTCCAATATCTTACACAATCTCATGAAATGTGCTCTTGTGATTCACAAGGTTCCCTCCATCCTTCCTCTCTAAACAGTAAAGCTTCCGCTTGAGAATTAGTTTTGTATCGACACTCTTTGTTAAAAATATATTTATGCCGCACAACTTTATTGTTCAATCATCATCATTGACATCGTTGATATTATTATCACCAATAGAGAGTTTGATTGTGGTCCACCACCTTTACTTTAATTCCTCTTAATCATCTACCATATTCTCCAGTTTCTCGCTCCTCCCTTTAACACTAATCCAGTTTTCCGCTATCCGACATTAAGTGAAGCTACCACTTCCATCAAATCGATCCAATTTTCCAATGTGAGATAATATTTCCCAACATTTTTGAATGCATCAATCAAACCTAGGATATCTAAACACTAGTGGTTTTATATCAAAATCTCAATTAGGACTTAGTCAAATATCTTGTGCGCACAAAGCTTTGATACCAATTTGTTGTACAACAAATGCACCACACCCAACCAAATCAAGAAAAAATATATGCAATATGATGGAAATGTAGAAAACATATATGCAAAAGAAATCTAACGTAGCTCGACAAACAATATATTTGCCTACAATTATCGATGAGAGAATGATTCCACTATTTGAGGAACCAATAGGTTACAATGGAAGATTATACAATCCAACCTCCACATAAATCCAAATCTTAACTTAAAATCAAGGTTAAAAAACCACAAACTTCCTCTCTTCTTGTCTCTCTCAATGCAATAGAATCCTAGGCAATTTATTTTTGCCCAAATCTCAACTTAAAATCAAGTTCTAAAAGCCATAAACTTCCTCTCTTCTTGCCTCTCTCAATGAGCTGGCTCTCTTGATGCAATAGAAACCTAGGCAATCTATTTCTGCCAAAACATGTTGTATGAAAAGGACCCAAAACGCTTAGGAGAAAACCACACGGCTAAATTGACAAAACAGTTTAAATGGATCCATAGGCACTGCCCAAAAAAATCAGAATTTGAGACAAAGCTCACATGTTAACCTGAAAACCTCGAGTGCTAAATCAAGAGTCGGATTTGTCCCAAACAACATAAACTTGATCTAATTAACTCCAAATAATTGATCCAAGATTAGGATATATGAGCTTATAATTTAATGTACCAGTATAGCACAAGATTACAAGTTCATTTCACATCAGAAAAGATTTGATGAGTTAGCTGGCCTGGCCGTAGGACTTAAAAACAAGGAATTATCATCAACCACCACAAGTCAACCCATTGAAGGAAAATAAGAAAAGAAATATGTTCACTTTGTTGGGTAACACTTGCAATTCACTCGGATCCTAATATTTTAGCAACCTTTCGTAAGAGAAGATTTAACGAGAGTTCCTGAAGGCCACTACACTAGCTTCCACCATAGGTGATAAACGTCATTAGCTGATTGGACAAATCTCCTCCAAACTGCAAGAGAGAAAATATTAAGTAAAATACAGTGAATATTTTCCTGTCTTCAGCAAATTATGATTATAAATAAATGAAAAATAGATTAATCAAATGGACCTCCCCTCTTGTTCAACATAATTACAAGTGCATCCCCTTTTTTTCTAAATGTTACACACACCTCCCAATTAATTTTGTTTTTGTAACACTTGCTATGTTCTCAGGGTACCAATACTGAAACAAGAAGGGAGATGACTGCAATATATGTGTAATATACTAATATTTCTTACGTAAACTACACGCCAATGGCTAAAAGAAACAAATAAACCCTAACTTTTAGAGAGAGAATCAAAAGATGTCTTATATTCAAGAATGGAAAAATTAAGTACAAATGAGATTACAAGGGGTATTTATATGGGATGAATTACTTGCTAATCAAGTAATTATAGCTAAAATGACTAAAAGGACCAACGAAAAATAAAAGAATGCCTAATTAGTTCCAAACATGCTTGGAGATCAATTAAAGGCTCAAAAGAAAATAAAGGACTAAAATAAAAGAAAGACTAATACAAAATATTAAAAATGGCAATTAAACCCTAATATGATCCATTTCAATCAACTTCAAACAAGTGGGGAGGTATCGATATATTGACAAACACGATGAGAGGTTCGAGTAATTTTTCATTTTGACACTAAAATGGCTATGTAATTTAATCTATAATTCAAAATCCACTGTAAATAATTGAACTTATGTACTAATTGAAGTAAATAGATTTCACCTTCTTCCCAAGCACTCGATTATATCACTAGTAAGAGTTGACCTTCTTTTGTTCTCAAATGCAAGTGATGCTGCCTTCCTCATTAGAATGGACCCAGCAATGCACCCAGCCATCGCCGGGTTCATACTCTCTTCTCTCTCAACAGCGCTTTGTCGGGCCCATGATAGAAATACCGCTACACTGCCATTAACACGAGTAATAATTTTAGGCTGTGTTTAGTTCGTACAGAGCTCACTGCACAGAAAACTGTTCTCAATTTAGTGACTTTTTTTCATGCACACTATGTTTCTTGTCTGTTTAGAGGAGTGCATGAAAAGAAAATTACATGCACTGTCCGGTTGACAGAACAGATGGCAATTATAAACTATGACATTCAAATGCCAAATGGAAATAGTCACAATACTTTATCCCAGAAAAACAAGAAAAATGGGGAAGAACGCCTAAAATCTAAGGGTGCTTTTGATTACAAAGTTGGAATAGATTGAAAAAAAAGTTCACTTTAATGGAAAGCTGGAAAAAGAGTAGAAAGCGATGGCAAACAGTCGTCTTACTTTTACCATTTCCGTGGAATTCACTTCTTTAGGGGTTGGGTAAGAAACGTTTACCATGAAAAATTAGGAAAATGATCAAGCACGTGCCGCATTTAAGACTATTCTTCGCATAGAATATATCTAGGATCAAGCACCACAAAATGGAAAAAAGATAAATTGATTTAATAATACGATTTCCATGGAAAATAAATAACACCAATCAAGCACAACCTAACATTAAAAAAGAAGATACATGAAATCATCACAATACTTCGTCATTACAGGGAAATGAAAAATTAGAGTGCAACATAGAAAAGGAAGTCCACTCCAGTAATATGTACTGCATAAAATGAAAATAGAGGGGGAAAAAAGGTAATATCATGGAAAATTCACATAGGGTACTTTGGCAAGGCGATAAATAAAATTTAGACAAGAAAATATAAAAAAAACCTTTAACACCCAAAACAGCTTTTTCGTTTGAGAAAGTTTGAAAATTTTTAAATTTTTAAAAATTAACATAATCACTTGCCTTCCAGAAAGTATATCACCCTGTCCACCACAGCGTCGAGGAGAACCATAGCCGCTCACTGACCTAACTGCATATACCATGAATAATTAAAATGTAAATCTTCATCTCCATTATGCAAAAGAAAGTAGCAAGTAGCAATAGCCAGAATGGGAGTAAACCCTGTTAGTTTTGTTCAGTGTGGGTCTCAATCAAGCATCACTTCCCCTGGCTAGCTACAAATTATTATGCATTAAAAGAGAATAACCGAATAATGCACATGAGATGCGTTCATGAAAAGAACTTAAGACTGTAACCCAGTAACCAGCAAATTAAAGAAAAAAATGCTTAATCTAGATAAAGGTATCATATACAATACCTGCTCTTCTGCCCATATGATGTAATCTAGGGTGCAGAAGCGTAAAAGAATAATTATCTACACAACCACAAAGAAAAATATTCAAGGGGTTCTTATTTCTCTCTCTAGCCTCTCATTCTCAATTAGGCAAAATTGATACAAATGAGGACCTTCTAGCTATACATACTAAAGGTACAAAAAGGGTAAAAATAACAAAAAATTAATAAGAAATACAAAAATGACGGATAGGTCCCTCTGCTCTTGCATCATTCTCCCCTACTTGAGAGAGCTCATCCCAAGCGAAAAAGTGTTTGCTATAGGCATCATCCGCAAGCTCCCCTACTTGAGAGGGAAGTCATTATTTTAAACTTCCCGCATAACAACTCGCAAAATATCCTCGAAGAGAAACCACAAATTTACGCCATGGCCGATGAATAGGAATGTGGCCATAATCCCACACCAATCATGGTCACCCCATGCAACATATACTCCTCAAAGGAAACAACTACAAAGCCATCATCACAAAACTCATCATCGTGACCAAAAATTGAAAAGAAATCCGTCAAATCTAATATTTCCACCTCACGATAGTGAGTGCGAGTCTTCCAACAATCTTCAACAAATAAATCGAAAAAATCATATAGAAAGTACCCATCATCTTCTATCCCAAAGATAGGAATGAAGTCCACAGTCTCAAATGCCTCCAAATCCTTATATCGAGTACGAGTGATCCCCCCATCCTCCTCAAATATGGGAATAAAATCAAAAGGAAGGAATACATAGTCACTATCAAGCATCCTCGGGGTCTCAACAATCTCAAAGACATAACCGAAGAGATAGTATCATCGGGTGCGCGGGAATGACATCGGATGTAGTAGGAGGTACACCGGTGGACAAGTACTCAAAATATTGGACCAAATGTCTCGCTCGTGCATGTACTCATTGTTCACGTGTCGTCTCCATCTCAAGATACTCGGCTCGACACCTATTTTGGTGTTGACGGCACATCTCATACTCCCCGATGGAATAAGCACTATACGCGAATGTGTGAAGCTTTTGAGATAGACATGAATCCGTCGCGGTCCAAGAATCTATAAGACTTTGGAGTTTCTTGATGATGGCGCAACTTACCTTGTCAAAATCGGCATATGCGTTCATATCGGGCCCGTATTTGGTACCATCCCACAATAATTTGGAAGAAAGGTATTCTTCGGGTGGGAGAGGGATTAAATCGTAGGGTCTTGATAGATTTGGGACAGATTTATAATTTTTAAAAAATTCAGGGGCTGAATTGTAATTTTCAGAAATTGGTAGGGGATTAGTGTGCTGAAGAGGTCCGGGTGGTGGGAAAGTTTGATTAGGGTTTGTGATGTGGTGGAAGGTTGCCGGGGTTGAATATGAATGTCTATTAGAGTTTTTGGGGTAAATAGGGTTTGGAATTAATTTTTTTTGTTGAATTTGGTTAGGGTTTATGTGGGAATGAATCTTGGATTGACTGGTGGTAGAAAACTTCATTTCTTGATCGTCGGCAGCCTTTTCTTGAAATTCCGATGGTGTATTCCCTGTATTGGAGGTGTTCTGCCTAGTGGCAGTACTTGGCATAACCCCTGGTAGCTGTGGGGTGGTCCAACTGTCAGGTCGGTGGTTCCGGCTGTGACAGAAGTTCCAGCAAGGGATGCCGGTAATTTCCGGAGGAATTCCGGACAGAATTGAACGACACTAGTCTGTCCCAAGACACCTGCTGTGACAGCAGATTCCGGCGGCTGATCGCAGCGATCCCTGTGCGCCAAAGATGAGTTTGGGTTCTTGTTTTGAGTTAGGGTTTGTCGGATACTTTCGAGAATGATCCGGGTATCATCCGGGTGAACCCAATTCGAGTCCCAATCTTCAATAAGCATGATTAATCCAAGAACAAACCACACTCTTATACCAATTTGATGTAATCTAAGGTGCGGAAGCGTATAAGAATTATTATCTACACAACAATAACAACAATAACAACACAACAACAATAACAAAGAAAAATATTCAAGGGATTCTTACTTCTCTCTCTAGTCTCTCATTCGCAATTAGGCAAAAGTGATACAAATGAGGACCTTCTAGCTATTTATACTAAAGGTACAAAAAGGGTAAAAATAACAAGAAATTAATAAGAAATGCAAAAATGACGAATAGGTCCCTATGCTCTTGCATCATTATATCAAGAGTTCCTTATAAATTTCAACTTTCAACACTTGTAATGGAACCTTTTAAAACATAAATCCAGATAATGGACCATATCCATATATAATACTCTACCATTAATGTGACCAAAAGTTTACCTTTTTTGAAACTAATCTTTAAAAACTAACAATTCTACACATTAAATTATATGTAAACTTCTAGACCATACCTTCATAAAGATAGTTTACTTAAATTTATATTTTATACAAGACAAATTTCTTGATGTATATCAAGAACGCAAACAATGCGGGATAAGACTTTCAGCAAATTACAAAAAGAAATTTAAAATGACACATTTTCAAACAGATCTCTGCTACAGACCCTGCTCAAGACTCCAAAGTAACAGAAATTCTCTACTAGAAGAAACGAAAAGGGAAGGATAACATCACACAGCAAAAGTCTCTAAAGGCCGGGGGCGGATCTGTTAAGAAGCTAAGATGGCCACTTTCCCACCTTAATGTTTCTGAAAAAATTTAATCAAATATAATATTAACGGGAAAAATGTAATATATATAAAGTTTTCGCACCTAATCAAAACAAAAAATTATTGACTATTATATTTTTGGTCTTCTTAATTTTATAAATGAAGCTTAAGGCTTGTAACAATAAAAATGTATCAATCATATGTACATGAGTGCATCCTCTCTTGGAAGTACTTTTTGATGCAACTTTAACACCCCTCTAAACAAATTTCTCACTCATACAAAACTAACTTTATAGGTATAATTGTCTATTTATAAGACCAAACATTTAAAGTACATTATATCAGTTACCCACTTCATATATTTTTTTTGCTATGCCTCTTGCAAAGATGGCTCCATAAAATATGATCAAAGCAGCGGCTCCTTCCACGGGTTCAAAAGAGAAAAAGATGAATGCTGAATAAAAATTACACGTTGACAGACACTGTGAAGCTAATAATTTGATTCTATCCCGTATATCATGATAATCGTCAAAGGTTCTACGATATTTTTCCATCCATAAGGGCCAAAATGTAGCCAAACTAATTCATCTCCACATCATTTTCCTCCTCTTAAGATGACTAAAAGTGATTAAATTTACTTCCAAAAGTTATGTACCACTTATAGTAGAGCAAATTTATGATACCAAACACATTCAGGATTGTGTACTATATCCAAGAATCAGTTTGGCAGTGTAGAACCAAGTGATTCCGAATTTCCTCTTCTTTTTTGCATAAAATGCAAAAATAGGGAGCAATTCACATAAGTACTCACGTTTCATTGTTACAAGCCAAGCAAAGACCTGAAAGTTTTAGGGCCTTCCTGCTGTCCATATCGATTTGAAGGGAATGAAGGCTGAATTGTTAGGAGAAGTGGCTAAGGCTTGAATGAATGAAGAGGCTAAGGCTAAGGTTGCATTGATCTACACAACAACAACATTGAATACAAGATGTAATTAAAGGTGCGAAAGCGTAAAAGAATTATTATCTACACAACAACAACATGGAAAATGAAAAAGGGTTTCATATTTCTCTCTCTAGTCTCTCAATATCAAAATGACAAAAGTGGTACAAAGGAGGGTCCTTTGGCTATTTATACTAAAGATATAAATTAGGATAAAAAAGAATAAAATAAAAAGAATGACTAAAAGGACGATCATGTCCCTATGCTCCTGCATCACTCTCCCTCCCTTGAGAAGACTCCATATACTCCGTATATGGCCGATAAAAATCAGAGTCGACGTGCTGCAGGGTGGCCTCTGTGATCCATGAATCTTCAGTTTCGGGACGTCCGACCCAACGAACCAAGTAACGCATATAATCACCCGAAGATGAAGATACGAGCTTGAAGTCTAGAATTCCCTCGATGCGATCTACGTGAAAGCGGATCGGGTGGGCCGTGGTCAATGGAATGGGAATCGGCGGAGCATGGGTGCCTCGGAATGGAGAAAGGTCTGTCATGTTGAACGTACGGTGCATGCGGAAGTCATCGGGGAGATCAACCTCATAGGCATTCGGCCCATAAGCTCAGATAAAAGTAAAAGGCCCAAATCGGCGCATAAAAAGCTTGGTACCCTTGCCCTGTTGACGCGCCTTCTGGAGGTATACCATGACTAGATCACCCGATTGGAAGGAGACAAAGCGACGGTGCTAATCCGCAGCCTCCTTATAAGAGGCATACATGGTCTGAAGTCGAGCGCACACATCGGCCTGAATGGAAGTCAAGCGAGCAGCAAGCACCTCAGCTGAAGGGCATATAGGCACCGTCGGGGGAAGCTTGGCGAGGTGTATGGGCATAATAGGTGATTGCCCCCAACACAATCTGGAACGAAGAAAGACCGGTAGAACGGTTGACGGCGTTGTTGAAGGCGAACTCTGCCTGTGCAATCACTACGTCCCACTTACGGGGATGCTCAGAAGACAAACATCTCAATAGGTCGCCCACCTCAGTCTGGCCATCCGTCTGAGAGTAGAACGCAGTCAAGAACTGTAACTCTGTTCGTAAAATCCGCCAAAGTGTATGCCAAAATGCCCTGTAAATCGTACGTCCTGTCAAAGGTGATGCTCCGTGAAACTCCGTGAAGACAGACAATCTCACAAAAATATAAGGAAGCGACATGGGATGCATCCGTCGTGCGAGTGCAAGGGATGAAGTGCGACCTCTTGGAGAACCTATCCACCACAACAAGGATGGAATTATGGCCACTAGATGTACGAGGCAGCCCCACGATAAAATCCATCGGAACATCCTGTCATGGTCGCTCAGGAATTGGCAGCAGAGTATATAGGCCCGCGTTGGTGTTCTAGTCCTTGGTCGTCTGACAAGTGTAGCAACGCCTAATGAAGGCGTTGGCATCCCTCCTCATCGTTGGCCAGTAAAATCGGTCTTGTAGCATTGCGTGAGTACGCGCCTGTTCCAAATGGCCGGACAATCCTCCCCCTTGGATCTTAGAAATTATCTTCTCCCGCAAAGAAGAAGATGGAATACATAAGGTCGTCCCTCTATGTAGAAACCCATCCGGTAATAGATACTCATCCGAAGCACCATTGCCTTGCTGGCAAGCTGTAAAGATCGGTCCAAACTCTACATCAGTCAGATAAAGATCACGGACTTCATCAAATCCAAACACTTGACTCCTAAGACTCACCAACACATGTGCTTTCCGGCAAAGGGCATCCGCCACTTGATTCTCCTTTCCCGGCTTATATTGCAAATGAAAAGTGTAGCGCTGGAGGTAAGGGGCCCACTTGGCATGCCTGTCACTAACACGCCGCTAGCTATGTAGGAAATGTACGGCTTTGTTGATCGGACTTGATGACAAACTCCTTATGAAGGAGATGGGGCGACCAAAACTTCACCGCCTTTACAACCGCATAGAACTCGAGATCATATGTCGAATAATTGAGAGCGGCTCCAATCAACTTCTGACTAAAGAAAGCGATTGGCTTCCCATTCTAGCTCAAAACAGCACACACCTCTGTCTTGCAAGTATCGCATGACAACTCAAATAGCTGATCGAAATCTGATAATGCTAAAATAGGCGCCGTCATCATTAACTTCCTTACGCGCGTGAAGGCTTTATTCGCCTCTGGAGTCCACCGAAACTCAGCGCTCGAGGAAGTACTCATCAATTCCGTGATAGGCGCCATGATAGTGCTGAATCCAGCTATAAAGTGCTAGTAAAACCCGAATACGCCATGAAAGCTGCGAACCTGGGATACCGATGTGGGTGGAGGCCAATCCACTATCACCTGAACCTTGGGATCATCCACCCTGATGCCGTCGCCGAAAATCACACAACACAAGAATGTCACCGATGGTACCATAAAAGCGCACTACTTTAACGTGAGGAAGAATCGCTCGGCTCATAGGACTTCCAACACCTGAGCCACATGGTCAAGGTGCTCCTCCACTAATCAGTTGTACATCAGAATATCATTAAAATAAACCACCACATGAAATGGCGCAAGATTTGTGTCATCACCCTCATAAAGGTAGATGGGCATTGGAGAGGCCAAAAGGCATCATCGTCCACTTATATAACCCGTCCTTCGTCTTGAAGGCAGTCTTCCACTCATCCCCTAGTTTCATGCGAATTTGTTGATAGTCGTTCTTCAAGTCTAGCTTGGAGAAAACCCTCGCACCATGGAGCTGGTCTAGCATATCCTCTAAATCTAGGGATAGGAAACGTGTACTTCACGGTGATCTTGTTAATAGCTCGGCTATCAACACATACGCCAACTCCCATCCTTCTTTAGCGCTAACAGGGCGGGTACCGCACCAGGAGACATACTATCCCGAATATAGCCCTTGTCACATAGGTCCGTGACCGGTCTCTGTAACTCTGCGTGCTCCGTGGACAACATGCAATAATGGGGGAGGCTGGAGAGCTACGCCTCGAGATAAAATCAATAGCATGTTGTATATTCCAGAGAGGAGGAAAATTATCTGGAGGTGTACACACGTCGGTAAAAGAACCCAACAAACTCTGGACGCGTGGGCAAACAGACGTCTCTGAAGTGGTAATGGGACTAATGAGAGCGTAGCATATCCCTGTCTCTGCGGCATCTGTGGCTAACTCCTCATGTGAGACTACTAGGGCAAAGGGTCACGACATCAAGAATGGTCGCATGGGGTGGAGGAGAAAATTCCTTCCCTCATGCATAAACAAATATGTGTTAGCCCGACCGTCATGCATGCTACGATGATCAAATTGCCAGTCTTTCCAAAAAAAGGTGGCATACCCACATATCCACCACGGTGCACAAAACCTCATTATGGTAGTCCACAATAGAAAAAGTCACTCGGCATTGTCGGCTAGGGGCAAGTGTGACTCCACTACTCAACCACCCAATTAGACACGGAGAAGCTAATGATTCCGTGGGAAGTTTCAACTTGTCTACCATTTCTTGAGCCACCAAATTGTCGCTAGCTCCGTCGTCAATGATTACTGTGCAAAGCCTCCCTCTCGCGGTACGAGTAAAGAAGATACTCGTGCGGATCCACATAACATCACTAGGAAGAGATGATTGGGGATCCACCGAGGTCGTGATCATAACGTCATGTGTAGGTAGTAAAAATATCGACAAGTCTTGCTTGTGCTCGGCAAAAAGGGTTACGATGGCAGCAAAATAGATTAAGTGGTCGATAAAGGTACATCGGTATGGATAGGGAGGATGCCCAATGAGGCACACCCTTTGTATAAAGAGTTAGGGTTCGCAATTGGAACTGATTTTAGGATTTCTTGAGAATGGGGAAGTTAGGGTTTGGGATTTAATTTTTTTTTTTGAAATTGGGTGGGATTTGTGAGGGGATGATTCTTAGATAGTTTCAGTTGGATCTTGGATGGATCAGGAGCAAAAAATTCTAGTTCTTGGTCATGGGGAGTGCAATCTTGAAAATCCAGGTGGTTATCAATTGTCCCTGTCACGCGGTACGCATGAGGAGGCTTCGGCACAGTTGTAGTGGACCAGTCCGGCATATATGGGTCGGCGATGTATCCAACCAGTGGTGTCAGCGATATCCATTCAGTTTCGATGGTCTTAGGGTTTTCGGACTGCATATCCGATGAGTTCTGATCCGCCGGTGTTGAGCACTGTTCGAAGGGAGAGGTTGGTGGGTCATCGGGTGGCTGACCCGCATGGGTCGGGTCAACAATCCTCCTGTCTGGAATTTCTGGCAGTTTTCGGCGGACATCAGCCCTATCGAGGAGTTTGGTGATGATTTCATCAGTGGTTTCTCGGATTAATTGGTGGTTGTCCATGTGTGAATTGTTTGAATTAGGGTTCTTGTATGGAGTTAGGGTTTGGGAGGCAATTTTGGGGATGATCCGGGTCTCATCCGGATGAACCCAATTCGAGTCCCAATTTTCTATTAGCATGATTTATCCATTAACAAATCACGCTCTGATATCAATTTGATGTAATTATAGGTGCGAATGCGTATAAAGAATTATTATCTACACAACAACAACAACAACAACAACAACAACAACAACAACAACATGGAAAATGAAGAAGGGTTTCTTATTTCTCTCTCTAGTTTTCTCAATATCAAAATGGTAAAAGTGGTACGAAGGAGGGCCCTTTGGCTATTTATACTAAAGATATAAAAAAAGGCTAAAAAAGAACAAAATAAAAAGAATGACTAAAAGGATGCTCATGTCCCTATGCTCCTGCATCACTCTCTCTCTCTCTAATTTTCATTCATCTCAAAAGTAAAAGTAATAGTAGTAATGGCAATGGTTGGCCAAGGGTCGGATTAAAGTAATCTTGGCAAGATAACCTAAGAGGTAAAATGACTAAAGAGATGCACAATAGAAGGAAATATTACCCTCAGCCTAATACACTAACAAAGAGAGAGGAATGACCTAACAAGACACAAAAATAAAAGAAGTAAAACATACAACTAAATCCCAGGCCTCTCGTACACAACCGTATTTGCACCTAATTATAAAAAAAAAAGACTAATTTTGGGACATCCTGAAAAACTGAATAAGGATTATTATATTGGAACGGAAGGACTAATACACTAATTTGTAGTGCATCAATTAATTATCAAGATTTTAAAAAGATTCAATAATACTTGTTAGATCATTAAGTTATTATAAGATAAAATTTTCCTAAAAGGTATTCTGGCGTTAATAAAGAAACTATTCCCACTCACCTCAATGCGTGTCATGTATACTGGAAAACTGTCAGATGTAGTCCTATACTCAAATTTCCAATAGAGCCTCCCACACTTTCTAAATCCAAAATTTCTAGTATATTCAGGGAATGGACCAGATACAAAAGGAAAAGTCTGCAAACTAAATTATCAAATTATACAATACTACAGAGCATTGAACCACCACAATACAATAATATGCATTCTGTTGAGAACATACCTGCTTCACCATCACTGATGAGATCCGATTTTCCTTTCCGCAGAATGGTCACACCACCAATCCTGATCAAGAATATATCCTATCCATCAGTCAGTTTATTCGACTAAAGCAAAACTCAATTGTGGACAAATGAGTATAATGATCTAACTATACATTCTAAAGATGGGCATAATGGTATCTGGATGATACAGTTGTCTTATGGCTCAAGCCGCTCAATTATTTAGAAGTGGCATTTTTTAAATAAAATAATCCTCCAGCATAAAGGGTAGGTAGATACCACTTGCCACGCAAGCAGGCCTCATTGGTGATCTCTCACTATGTCATTGCAAGTGTCTCCAGAGGCTTTGATTTACTTGTGTTTCGATGGGCCACGAGCCGCAGGGATATTATTTGTCATCCTACACCAAATCGTTGTATTGCTCGGGTCCCTTAAACAACAAGGGTCCTCTGTACTGCGTGGGTTATTATCACTTTTTTCATGCTACCAACTAGCAGTCCTTAATTATGGGAAGAGTGAAGTAGAACTTGTGTGACCTTTGCTACTCAGCTTGTGACACGTCACCAATGGTGGAGCCAGGAAAAATTCATGGGTGGGGCATCGAAAGATGACATGGGTTATTGGTTGGAGCCCATGAGACGATTTTTAGGGCTTAATTTTAGATTTTTTACAATACTTGAAAATTTGTGATTTTTTGGGCGCCATCTTAATATATAAAGTACAAATACTCGGTTGAAAATTATAAATTCATGTCGGGAAATTTAATGTGAGTATCAAGAAAAATGTCTCAAAAGAAAATAACCACGACACTTGGCACACATTTACAAACTTAGATGGGGCACCGTAATACAATTTTAACATACATAGTAGATAAACACATGTAATTTCCTAAATATGTGTGTGTGTATATATATATATATATATATATATATATATATATTTGGAAAATCCTGGGTGGGGCACGTGACCCCCCAGGAGCTATGTGGCTCCGCCACTGCATGTAGCCACTAACATAGTGCTAATAGGCCCACTTAAACATACTATAATCCACATTTTCTCCTCATTCATTATGATCTTTATCCTATTTATATTATGAGCATTCTACTCTGCTGATACTCTCGTCCATGTTCTAGAAAGAGAGCTTCACATCTCTTTTATGGAACTGCTCTCCTCTCAAATCTCTCCTCCAGATTCACTGAACTCACCTCCTCGGCTCCTTCTGGCATGACATGTATGATTCCCTGCATCAATATCTACGACAATACATTCACTATAAAATACCCTCCCACGCGCAGTTTCTCCCCTCTTCCCTCTCCCTCAGTGTCTATGGGTGTGAAAGTGTATATAGAATAGAAATATGAGAGATTGTTTGTGTCCAGTTTGTACAGATGCAGTCATGTCCAACTCCATTGATAAGAATATGCAGGGCTATGGTTAAAAGGTTATTAACCAACAGCGTTAAGCTTCCTAATAAATTGTAAGAGAGTATAATGTATTGAGGTATGAATATTAAGTTACTCATGAGGGTATTTGTGTTTGTGTGGTATTGCCCTATGATGTAAGCCCTAATTGAAGGTAAATAAGACCAGCTACTTGAATTATTATATACTTCCTCCGTACCGAATTATTCATGTGAAAGTCAAACATTTAAGGAAAAAAGTTACTTTCCAAATTTATCCTCCTAAAAATAATGAATAACTTTGAATGCAAGACATGCACTTGAATCATTGTTCACTCATAGGTATTGTTTGGATGGGCATCATTTTAATTTCACCTAGATTAATATATTATTTTTAGAAACAGGACTATTAATTTGGGATGGAGGGAGTATGTAGTTATGGTGAGGAGAATAATAATAGGTCACTATTATCCATCTCTCTTTCTTCAAAGGGCCTGTTTGATATAGCCTGATATAGCCTGGGTAAAAAATATTTACAGGGAAATTTTTATAACCCCACCCCAAGAAAATATTTCCAAGGCAAATGCCCAAAATGTGCCTCACCAGCTTGTACCATAGTGTAACTTGCAAAATATTTACATGACAATTAAAGGCTATCAAATGCACCCAAAAGCTTATAAATGAGAATAATTATTTTCCATGGAAGATAACGCTATCAAACAGGCCCTACGTTATTATTAGTGCAACTCAAATTTAGAAAACTCAACATCAAACCATTCAAGGTCCTCATTACTCTTATGTGTAATCATACAAATCTAAGCACATAAAACGTTGTGCAATATGCTGACAATATACGGACCATGATGTAAAATTGACTTTCTTAAGATAATTTTTTAAGAATTTCCCATAAAAGAAGGGCCAGAATGAGTAGTTTCCATTCCAACCACTTAAGGAATCGACCAAAGAAAAAATCCATCCTTCTGGGGTACAGAGTCTGCCAAACAATTCATTGAACACTAACTGAAGGAATTTAAAAGACAAATTGTACCTTTTGGCCAGAGATAGTAATTGCCCAGGACCGTCTTGATCATTTACTTCAGAGTTTAGTACTTTCTGAACAAGGCGCTTATATTCATTCACATTTGGGGTCAAGATGGCCAAGGGATAACCACTGATCAGATCAA
The DNA here is from genome assembly GCA_949130495.1 of Sambucus nigra. Classification (NCBI taxonomy): domain Eukaryota; kingdom Viridiplantae; phylum Streptophyta; class Magnoliopsida; order Dipsacales; family Adoxaceae; genus Sambucus; species Sambucus nigra. The sequence continues at coordinate 440,036,064 of OX422215.1, forward strand.
GACAGTTTGTGACAAGAAAGAGCCCATCCTGGAAAATTACACATCACCAGCCAAGCAAGTCAATGGTAAAAAAATGTAGAGTAAATACGTGGATAGATGAGAATCATCAAGTGCAAAGCTTACATACCCCATCTATAACCATTGGGACATTGGATTGCCTAGCATGCTTCATGATGTCACTTGCACAATCCTGAACATGTGATACAAGCATTAGAAACAGAAAGTTTAAGAAAGAAAAAGAATTGCGTGTATACCCATAAAAGCAACATACGTGCTAAATGCAAGAGGAAACAACTTAATCAGCAGTTATATAAATTCAACACTCGAAGTGCTCATTTGGTTCGAGTTTAGTATTTTCCTATGTTAGAGTTCTTATTTTAAGAAGTGTATAGCCAGGATATTTTAATTTTTTGTAGCAGGGACAATTCTATAATTTGTTGGTTTTCTCTCATATATATATATATATACATATTTGTGGTGTATTTAATAATAACACACACAACCTGATGCTAAAATCTGCCTCGTAGTGATGAGGCAATGCCATCTAAGCTATGATCAACACTTACATATCTAAATAATGCATAAATGTAAAGAAAAAGGAGAGGAGCGAGATTGCAACTATGATGCACGTGGTTCATCCCAAATCGCACGTACGTACACGGATGATGATCTTTCTTCAATATAATCATCGTTTGAGTACAAACGGGGGCAATATAACCTGAATGAGAGTACAAGGCCTTACTGTAATCGGCTTCTTGTAGGCCGAGGTCGGTCGAGGACGGTCGGAGAAGATGATCGGAGCAGCAACATCGGTGCAGGGAGAGGGAATCCGGTCTAGAGAGAAAGACTTTCAAGTTTGGCAGGCTTCGCCATCATATGAGAGTGTTACCAAATGAGGGGTGAAGGATCTTATTCGGATGAGGTCTCACGTGCTCATCGCGTGACCCGGTAGAGCCTCCTATGTGCTTCTATAAGTTCCTCAAAGATGCCAGTGCTGTACAACTTGACGGGGCCTTGGGCCGAGGTGTAAACTCCGCAGCCTGGATGAAATAATTGACGGATCATGAAGATGGTAACGACGTAAAAGTGCTGTAACCTGGCTGGGTCGATGCCGGCAAGGCAATGCTGACACATGACGAGGCCGGAGCCTTCTTGGCGAACTTGACCACTCTTCTTCTGGGAAGTATGCCACGTCAAGTGTTTAAGCCTCACTCATATATTGATATATCATAAGCCATTATATAGAAACAATCTCTTTCTTTTCTCCATTACCATTTAATTTATATAAGATTAAAGGAGGTTGCAAAGAAGTTCCCTATCACAGATTTTTAAACGACAATGTTATGCTGACGTCAACATGATGTTATCTTTACTCAAGAATTCTCTTGTTGGAATTGGTCCCGCCATCCATATATCCTTCTGATGATTTTCCCAAACAAATATAAGCCATCTTGATTGCCTGCTCAGTTTTTGAATGATTTTTGTAAAAACGCCTTTTTTACAATTGATTGTTGCTGATTTTGGATGCCTGGTTTAAGTCCTATTAGGTGCACCTAGATTGTGGAAGGCATTTGTGATGCAGTATTTTGGTTGAGTTTTAGGTGCGAAGGAGAAGTAAACTGTGCGGAAATTTCGTTCTGACAGTGTGTGGTCTGCTTGGTTTATTTATTTTCTATATATCTTGGAGAGTAGAGTTTGAACAGCGTCTGAGATTTACAAGCGATTGTTCGACGCTAAACAAGGAGACAGTCTCTTTTCGAGCCCTATGATATTTTGAAAGTACCACGAGATGAACTTATGCTTTATCAGCTCTCAAGTATAGACGTAAGGTTCAGTGACAACGTGAGGATTTTCAGGCTGACATAGTCTTGTTTAACCTTGTTTAGTTGTTTAGTCGCTTAGTCGTAGTTGGTTTCTTCATATCAAGAGCCCCCTGCTTTAGTTTCTGGAGATGGTAGTCGTGGTGGATTCCGCAGTGATCGGACTAATAGCCTTTGATGGTGGTCAATGTAGTGGTTGAGGTCTCAGTCAAGGTGGTTGTTAGTATAGTATATTTGGGACATTATTACGAGGCACAAACATGGAATGACATGTTAACAGACTTTTTACAGCTGACAGATATTATAGGCCAAGTAGGCTTATAAAGCCGCGACCTTCCATTAATGGGTTGGCCTAGGGATCCCCGTGACAGCCCAAGACCTCTGTAGTCTATAGCTACTAGAATCGAAGTCCACAACATGCATAGCTGAGACCAAGGCCCTATAAAAGAATGACCAACAAAAGGCGGTTGCACGTCTCACACCATATCTCTCACATGTGATGAAGGTAAAGGCCTCACATTCATGACACGTTCCCGAACATTGTAGAGAATTCTCCTAAGGTCATGTACTTGGGCCTGAAGCTTCATTCCACCTTTAAATAGACATTTTCACGATATCCCTTGATTAGTGGCACAGCTTCATCCCAGATCCATCTTCGCCCTGTTTTTGCCACTGTAGAGAGAGAGTGTGAGTTCTATATATAAAGGGCGACTGAAAGCTTGCAAGCAAATGTCCTAGTGTCCGAGGCTATTGGGGAGATCTTGGTATCTCAACCCAGATTATAGTGCATAATCAATCACCTATATATTTATGCTTGTTATTTACTTTAATTGTTGATTGGTTCCTGCGATGGTCTGATAAGTCATTCATTATCTAATTTTTACAGTCAACAATCATGGTGTACATGGTAATCGACCAGACTCGAAATGCATGTACTGTGAGAATGCTTAGTAATGCTGGGCATGCAGAGGACTACTGCTGGAGTAAGTGGGTGAAACCGGCTCATGCCAATCACTCATTTAGTGATAATTCTGGTGTCACTGTGCCACAAACACATAATGATGGTCGCATTGTCTCCCTTTATTCCTTAGGTCATTGATTCTGGTGTCTTACATGTCTATTATTTCCTCGCTCTTTAAATCCAAATATAAGTTAGCTGATGGTTTTTAGACCAGTTATTGGAACTGGTGACCTTTCCCGTACTATATCCATCCCTATATCTTCCGGATTATTTGTTTTGCAATTTCTTAATGAATTATTTGTGAATCAATAACTAAATCTTACAGTGTTCAAAGAACTATTTCTTCCATTTCATGTGTTTACCAAAACCTCCGGATGAAGGTGATTGATACAGGAAATGAGTGCAAATGGTCATTCCTATCTCAATTCTAGAGATTCTGCAGCTGCATGGAGTGCCATATTTTCACTTGTGGCATTATCGTTTAAGCATCACTGCAAAAGTTATGAGAAGTTATCTCTAATTTGAGTCATATTTCTGTTCAAGACTGTGATCAATTAGGCAAACATCACTGCAGTTTGTCTCATAGAAGTTGTGTTCGTCGATCGAATCCATTTAAGATTCCACACTTAACATTTGGGGTCCAGAAAAAATAATAATACTTTGATTTTCAACAACTTGTAGCTTTGTGGATGATTATTCTCATATAACATGGTTATTTCTTATCAGACCTAGTTCTGAGTTGTCTAAAAAATTTTGCTACCTTTTATAATGAAATCCTGGGTCAATTTAACAAAATGTATCAAGGTTCTACACTCCGATAAATCCCTTGTGTATGCTCACTACTTTATAGATGATTTATGCATTACTCATGGTATTATTCATCAAAACACATGCACAGTTACACCTCAACACAATGGTATTGCTGAGTAAATACCGTCATTTACGGGATGTTGCCCGAACTCGTGTTCAATATGAACGTGTCACAGTCATACTGGGTTATATTGGGTTGATGAGGTTCTTACTTCTTCCTTTCTTGTTAACTGTAAGCCATCATCCATTTTTAGCCAACAAATCTCACTTTTTCCCTCCTTTATCCCAATGTTTCACCCTTACCTTTTAACTTCTCTTGTCTTTGTTTGTGTTGCATTTGTTCAATTTCCATTATCTTGGCCCTGAACATGATAAATTTTCTCCTCCTAAGTAACGTGTGTTTTTTAGACATGCTCTTACTGAAAAAAACTATCGGTGTTAAGGTTTTGTTTCTCATTGATATATCAGCAGTGTAAATTTTACCCTTTTCGAGTCATCTCCCTTCATATATGGGTCTAAGCGCCAATCTTATTGTGGTTCGATTTCTTCTGGGAGCTTCCTTTGCTAATTCTTTTTATATCTACGTTGTTCCTTCTCCAGTAAACCCGCCCGTCTTCTCCAGGTTTATCGGTGATCAAAGGACAAACCGGGTGTCTCTTGGGCTCTTGCATTCCAATCAATATATGTTTCTAATATGCTTTCGCTTGATCCCTTGGATGCTCCATCCTCATCTTATTTTCTTACCGACTTAAAAAATAAATTTAGTCATAGTTGAACTAAGCATCCCATTTGTAAATTGTTTTCCTTCATCGCCTCTCTCCATCCTTTTGTCGTTTTATATCATCATTTTTGTCCCTAGTTCTCTATCATAGACTCTTTCATCTCTGTAAGAGGGTAGTCCCCTTGAAGCCTGGGAGTATAGTAATACCAGTAGAAGCGTAACCCCTATAGGTATGGTAATAAACGATAACCCAGTACTCTTTAACAAAGACAAATGAACACACAATATTGTATATAATGAACACTCAGATTGAACTCACAAATCTCTCGTGTATAACTCAAATGATAGTAAAGGACTCTCATAAACAACTCATTTAAAGGGAAACTCATTTAAAGGGAGAGAGAAGTAAGCACCCTAGATACACCTTGGCAGACAACCAACACACCAACAACCTCTGATATCTCTGGCTAGCTATTTAAATATTCACATTAAATGACAATGGTAGGTGAGTAAACTCTCTCTGGTTTGCAATAACTTCTCTTTCAATGTCTTTCTCTCTCTTAAGCAATAAACTCTCTAGAAAGAACTCTCTCTTCTCAGAAGTGGTTGAGGCCAATAAATAGCCCCACACCTTTTTCGAGATGTCTCAGTCCTCATTAATGTGAAAGACCTCCCTGTCACACTTTAAGTCCCACGCATTAAATGCTTGATAGATTAGCACACCCTACGTCATAATCATTAAATATTCCAGAACATGCCTTTTGCCTATACACTGTCCGTCAGAGGACTATCACCACAGAGGTGGCTCATCAAACTGTCTGCCAGCCCTAATACCACAGTGGTTTACTCAAGTTTGGATTGGACAGTGGACAGGTGGCTAGTGACGCCACCTAAAGTAGATGTGACATTTGGTAAAGCTATTTGGCTCAAAGCTCGATGTGCAATGGAACTCAAGGTTACTCTGCACAAGCTTCCACGGTGAAAGATCTCGCGGTGTTTTACTAGGTGTATCTAAGATGGTCAAGACAACCCTTAACGCTGCCTCACTTCTCAATCCTCCAAACCAAGTCCCTTTGAAGTTCCCACGGCGAGGTCAATCAATAGAGCATATGAACTCTCCCAAGCCCTGCTACACCTGGTCTCTCGTGAGTACTGTTTGACCTCACCCTCAATATTACAATCGTTACAGCATTACAATCAATGTAATTAAAAGATAAAATTTGACTAAGTAAGAACGGAAGATAAAAGGGAGCTCTCTCAGCAAGTTTCCTCGCTGAGCTACCTCGCTATCTTCATGTTGCTTCCTTCTCCTGTGTCTCTTCTGTTAATTGGAGAAGCTCTCTCTAATTCAGAGACTACCTTCAACCCCCCCCCTCCCCCCCCCCCCCTTACAATCTCCATGATGGAAGTCGACCATGGATGAGATTTTTGTTCTTCATAAGGATTAGACATGGGAACTTACTCCTCTTTCCTCATGAAGACTCTTTATTTGTTGGTTGCCATTGTAATATTAGTGGTTCACTCGACTAGTTTGCCTCTCGAACTTAATGTTGTATTGGGGAAGCCGGGGGAAATTAATTGTATTTTCCATACTTTTAATTTCATGTCTAGTTTAGTAATTTTTCAACTTTTAGTAGTATAGGTAGTTGAGGGTAATTGGAATGTTCTAGTGTGCCCTCTTTAGTCATTTTGTGTTTTAGAGTTATCTTAGCTGATAACTTAGCCTATACATTTTCCCAAACCCCCAACCATGGTTCAAACAAAGTCTCGGTATCGATCACGGTATCGGACACCCGATTTTCAACTCGTCGCAGTATTAATCGCGGTATCGGACGATACGCAAATATACGTTATTTAGAGAGCGCAAAAAATTTCAAAAAAATATAAAAAAAATAAATAAATAAGATTAACATGTGGACCAATCAGAGCCGTTCAAACCATCATTTAATATGCATTGCATTGTACAATTGGTTATACTGAAGCGCGGCTGACTTGACATATTAATAATGTACTAATTTTTATTTTTATTTTAATTACTTAAAATCTCTAAATAATTACGTATTAGTGACTAATTGTCGATTTTAATTTATGTAAGTGGAAGAGGATGTTTGATCTTTATGGACCGGGTAGTGAATCTCTACATATAGAGTTCTGGGATTTTCAGTTGAGTGTCATCTCCATTGGGGGGGGAGGGGGGGGTTATAAAGAGCGTCAATACATTGCACAAAGTTTCTTGAGTTAGAAGCGACGAGCGATCATTGGGTACATGAGCAGGCAAAGCATTTGGCTTGATATTTTGACTATTTGTCAGCAGTTTGACATCTCCTTTGGCTAACGTCGTTTCTGTGCACGATGATGATGACCGCGAACCAATCACGCATGGTGATGACTTGTCCAAAGAAGTCGAGGACCCGTCCAGGGATGGTTCTCTCCTTATACTTCATTTCCATATTTTAGGAGAACGATTGGATTACCCGCACCCACATCTGTGATTTGGATGTTTTGAAGCTTGGAAACTTTTATCTCATCTTCGGGGAAGATGATGTTAGGTTATGCATTTGATATTTCTTAGATATTTTCGTTAAGGATGGTTAGGTGTGACTCGCATAAAACACCCCGTAATTTTGAGGACTTAGAATTTAATTAATTTGGGAGAAATAAAATTTATTTGAATTGGAGAACTTTAAATTTGGCAATTGAGGTCAAAATTGGAAGATATTATAAAGTATTTCGAATGACGATTTTGAGTGCACAGTTGATCCGGGATGGGTCGAGATAGTCAAAATGACTGTTCTTGGGTTTTATTTAGGTTCGAGAATATTTCAAGTTAGTTTGACTCGAATTGGAGTAAACGAGTCATTTAAAGTGTGTATTATCATTTAAAGTTGAGTATTTTGGAGATGAGGCTTATAAAGCCTACGTGAGATAACAATCTCATTCTTGAGATTGAGAAAGCCCTAGAGAGAGAGAAATGAGGAAAGGAAGAAGAGAAAGAGGAGAAAAGCTTGAAGATTCAGGCCAACTCGTGATTTCGAGGAAGATTCAACCTCTATAACTTTAAGGCAAGTGATTAAACTTGCTAAATAATCTATGTGTATAATTTATTTCATGATTTGTGGATAAAAATATGGATATTGGGTTAATATGTTAAAACCTAGATTTTGTGGATTTAAATCTTGCATTTGATGTTTTATATATGGGTTTGATGGTTTATAACTTGATGAGATGAGTTTGATGTTAGAAACATGTTTGGGCTGAAAAATGGTGGATTGGAGATATGATTTTTGGGTATATATTTCGTGGGTATTATGCAGAAGATGGGATATTTGGAGTTCTGCAGACCCGAATTGATTCGCCCCCTAAGCGAATCGATTCGGCTTAAGGTAAAAGTGTCAGGTCTGGATGACCGAATTGATTCGGATCCAAAACGAATCGATTCGGCCTAAGACAGACTTACAGGTCCTTTGGACCGAATCGATTCGCATAACTAGCGAATCAATTCCCTTTCAGGACCGAATCGATTCGGAAACATGGTTGTTTTGCGAAGTTTTTCTAGAGTGAGTTTTACTCCGTTTCGGTTAGGTTTATCGATTCGGAACATTCTTATATGATGCGAGAAAAACGTTTTGGAGATTTATTGGGAGTTTCTTATATGATGTGTTCTCGGGGACGTATCGAGTTATTTGGGAAGGTATAAATTGGAGTTATTGTATCGACTTAGTGGGGAATCATATTTGCGACGGGAATCCTACTTGGAGATTAGACGTAACTTATATATGATGTGACGTTGGGGGCTCATCTAGGTGGTTGTGAAGGTATGACTCGGAGTTGCTATGCTGACTTTCATGTTGAATCCTCCTAGCGACGGGATTTTTATTTAGATATGATTGGGGATCAATGAGAGAGAGGTCGGGAACCCTTAGTGACGTTAAACTTAGGGACTAAATCTTAAATGCGATAATGTTAAAGGTTCACATGAGTAACTGAACCGTAATCTGAATTTGGAAGGATTCAATATATTACCGACTAATAGTTTGTGTTTATACTTATATCGGGGTAATTATTGTATATCTATGTGCCTATGGATATAGATGGTGTGTGTATGATGATTGTTATATACAATCGGTTATGAGATGTTTTGTATATATGATGTGTATATGTATATCTGTGTGAATGATATATACTTATTGTGTGAGCATACCCTTCTAGTGCTATCATAGGAAGTTGCGCGATGTGGGTGATGCCCCTGGCTTGAGGAGCAGGGAGCGTATAGTCCCCAGGTCATAGTCGTCCATTATTTATTGCATGATTTTTATTCTGGGTGAGAAGTCTTAGGTATGATTCGTTCTCACTTTCAGGTTCGGAACTATGACCACTTCCCATACGTCTTTGATTTGGTTTATACCAAGTCGGTGTGATCTAGTCCGACCGCTGGTTACCCGGGATAAGGTGAGTGATTCCTGGAAGATGATAGCATTGCGGAGAACATGTGTATATATATATATATATATATATATATATAGAGAGAGAGAGAGAGAGAGAGTGGATCTAGTGCGGACCTAGTTTGCGGACTAAGTATGCGGACTAGCTACATTCCAAAACTTACCTAGGGACCACCTTTGTCTTTATATGTTTTCGTCTTTTTCTAAAGTTTTAGGGAATAGAATTTTCTACCCCAATGATTTCTAAAGTTTTTTTAAGCTTATTTTAAAACTTAATTAATCTGAAGTCTAATTGTAGAAGTTTCAGGGCTACTGCTACTTCTTAAGCTTCTTCCGTCACTATCGTACTGGAGTTCTGAATAGCGAGGATTATCTCTATAAATTGTTTCTTCAGGGAGTCTAGAAATTGGAAGAGGTTTTATTGGAAATTATTCTAATCTTAAATACCTTATACGGTATCTTGGGTTTATCTGTCTAGTTTCTTTATATATTTGATTAACAATATCAATTATATCGTTATCTATAAATTCGTCTAAATTATTATCACCATAAGACAACAAAAATCTTCGGTATGTTCTAGGGGCAGCTGTCTCTACGTTTTTAAGAAGAGGACGGATTCCTACGGCTCTAATTAAAGTAGCCTTTGTTTCAGCTAACCTTTTGCGTCTAATAAATTTTAATACGTCTATACTGTCTTCAAGTATCCTAGTGTATTCTTGATATTTTTCAGGTCTTGATAGTTCTTCTGCAAAATTTCAGTTCTTAATTTTTGTCTAAAGAGATCACGGATCCCTGTTCTAATTATTTCAATTCTAGGTACTTCTCTTCCTAACCACTCAATAATCTGGTCTATGTATTTAAACGTACCACCTGCGTATATTAAAGCAGATTCTATAAGTTCTTTATCTTTAGGGTCTGTAAGAGTCCAGTCTTGAATTTCTCTAGTTAAGTCTAAATTTGTTTGATTAACAAATTCTAAAAAATCTTTAGTGATTTGTAAGCTCATATAAGTTTTCTTTTTAAAACAATAATATGTAAAATAGTTAAGGGTTCGGTTCGAGTTATACCTTCCTTCTGGTCTGCAATATCTTTACCTTCCTCCCTTCTTCTCTTCAGCCTTGCTACTATTCTTCTCCGGTCTCGGCCTCCTGCAACTCTCTCTTTATGTGTCGCACCTCAATCCACTACTTTGGCAGTTGACCCGTTTCCTGCCTGTACGCCTTCACGCCTAACGCCCACCTGGCTAACGGCGCACGGCAAATCGGCACCTGACGGCGGTTCACCAGTATAACACCTTGTGCGCTGCACCAGAGGTTCCACACAATAGTCCTCTATGAACAGAAAGTTGGAGACAATTTGGAAAATAATAACAACTCAACATAAGAGATTTCTGGAAAAGAAAATACTTTTATTGCATAGCACAAGTAGTTACAACTCTCCCATCTCCCCTAACTATGAGAGGTTTACTCACTCATATACATATTACTTATTACAAGCATTCACTCTCTCTAGAAGTCTAACAACTGATCACTCTCTCACTCCTACAACTGATATCTAAAACTCAAATGAACGCTCCCTTTTATAGCACAAGGGCACTACAAATGGATGGTAACCGGCTACCAAAAGCAATCCGGTTGAAAGCATATAATTATTAAATACATTATAAGTCTGCAGCCTTGGATTCCTTTGAGTCTTTACTTTTCTACTTTTTCAAAAGCAATCTTGGCGTTTTGCAATTATCTTTCACCTAACGTCTTCCACTGTCTTCCTTTATCTTTATGAAAGGAGGATGTCTGGCCCGTATGGGGCAGGTCTGCGCTGCTTTATTCTGCAAGGGCATCATCAGTTTAAATAATGGAGTCTTCTTATCTTCTTGCAATAATGTATAGGTCTGCTGCAGGGCCTCTTCTGTCTTTAATAATTCTTCTGCTAACGAGGGCCCGTCTTTGTCTCATCCGCGTCTTCTTCTTCCTTGTCTTGGTTTGGTAAGGCATTGTTGAAAAATTCATCAATGAGGCCTACAGTTCTAAGGCTAGCTGGCAAAGCTATCTCTACCATTTCTTTGGATTCCTTCTTGAGCCTTCCGTTGAATGGCTCATCGGCTTGGATTATCAGGTCTTCTTTGTGGTAGGCAGTGTACCACCTGTCTTCTCCTATCAATAACTCCATGATTTATGTGGTCTCCATGGCTTGAGCAATCTGGAGCTTGGACTTATCAACAAATAATTTTTTAGTCTCATCTTCTGATAAAATCTCAACGTCTTCAAATGTATAACTGGAAAATCTAATAAGTCTAAATCCTTCAACTCTCATTCCTTTACAGGAACTTGGAGCAATCTGGTAGATTCTAGCAAATAGAGGAAGGAAGTCTTCTACCTTCTTAACATACTTATGGACTATTTTTCCAAGAGCAATAGAGTCTTCAATATCTTTTATCTGGATGAGTCCAACGAACCCGTGGTCTGCAAGAGTTATATGAGCCATTTCTGATTTTCCAAAAAGATATATTTTTGGAACGTCTTTGAAGAAACCCTTAATTATTAAGGCATCTCCATTTATTTCTGATAATAACATATTAAAATGATCAATAATGTTATTAGATTCTTTTTGTAAGTCTTCTGTTAATGGAAGATTATTATGACCAAATGGTATAACAATCTTAGTCTTAAAAGTCTTTTTCTGATAACAGAAATCAGTAGATCTAATTTTGAAGGATTCTCGAGTAAGTCTGAATCTGAGGTCTAGGTATAGCAGTACCACTGAGCTGGGTAACTGCAAGTCTTTGAGTCCTCATAAATTTAGCAATGGCTACCAAATTTTGTTTTAACTCAATCCAAAGTCTATTCTTGACGTTCCACCATATAGCGTCTATGAGAGTATTTTCATCTTCCGAAAATTCTCGTCTAAATTTGATCAAGTCTGGATATCTCTGATCAGGTCTATATTGGGGAAAGTACATTTTCCCAATAAGTCTATTTTGAGAAATAATCTCTTGTCTAGATTTTCCAGGAGGAACTAAGATATCATCAAAGTTCTCTAGGATTAGTCTTTATTGAGAGTCTTGAATATGAGTCGGTCTTTGCGCTATACCAGCATTTGGTCTTACGCGTCTAAGATAGTCTGCAACGTCTTCCTTGTTTAGTCTATTCGTTCCAGAGGAACTCATGTCTTCTAGGTCTTCTGTTTGCAACATAAAACATGAAATTATATTAGTGTTGGCAAACATTGGCTCTCTTGATATAATGTCTGGAATGGTATTTTTACTTCCCTTAATATGTATAACAGAGAAGTCATAACCATTAAGCAATTGTTGTCATCTAATTAGTCTATTAGTTCTTGATTTGGACAAGTCTAAGTCTCTAAATTTTACTGCATAAGAAGAGTCAGTATAAACAGTAAAATGTTTAGGTCTAAGAAACAGCATATATTTTTCTATTGCCCTTACTATGGCTAAAACTTCTTTTTCATGGGCAGTGTATCTTGTTTCTGGGTCTGTAAAGGTTCCAGAACTATGTCTACAAAGTTTCTTCTTTTTTGTCTGATGATCAATGGCAAAGTATACTGCTCCCCATTGTTTATCAGAGGCATCGGTTTCTACTATGAACTGGTGTTCTGCATTAGGCAGTTCAAGTAAAGGAATATTCTTGACTGCATCTTTAATTTGTGTTATGACTTCAAAATCATCTTTAGTCCAATAAAAGGGATTGATTTTGTCTGTTCCTTTTAATTTGGATGTTAAGCTTTGTCTTTTTGAAGCAAGGTCTTTGATAAAGTCGGCAGCACAATTAAGCAATCCTAAAAATGATTGTAATTGTTTTCTATCTTTGAGTTGATCTGGAAACTCAAGAACCTTTTTAGTTATGTGTTCTGTTAAGGATAATTTTCCTTTATTAATATGCATTCCCACAAAGTCTATTTCAGTTTGAAATAATTGCATTTTCTTTTCGGAAATAACAATACCGTGTTTGTCTAATTCTAAAATAATCTTTTTAAGATGGTCTACATGCTCCATCTCAGTCTTACTGGCTACAAGAATAGCATCTATGTAAACAAGACAAAATTCTGAATAAGGTCAAAATATATTATCCATTCTTCTTTGGAAAACTTGAGGAGCATTCAAGTATCCAAATGGCATTACTAGCCATTCGTATTTTCCTTGGGGCACACTAAAGGCTGTCCAAGTAATACTATCTGGATGCATCTTAATTTGCCAGAAGCCTGATTTGCAATCAAACTTACTGAATATAACTCTGTCTTCAATTAAATTAATCAAATTATTCTTGTTTGGTATCTTATAAGAATCAAATTCACAATTCTTATTTAATTGTCTATAATCTATAACCATTCGTCTTTTTCCTCTTTTACGTTCAGATTCATTTTGAACATAGAAGGCTAGGCTATTATGTCTACTTTTACTTTCTCTAATAATGCCTAACTTAAGCATTTCACCTATGTCTTTTTTGAATTCTTCCCTATCTTCTTGTGAGTATCCTTTCTTATAGGTTCCACCATTAATAGTGGCGTCTGGGTTAATAGGGATGATTTCACAATAGCTTTGGTCTTTATCCCACTTAACGATGGGATTTTCTCCTAAAGTAGGCTCAGCTAGTTGCCTAATCTTTTCCTTTTCTACTTCTATATCCATTTTAGTCTATTTGGATATAGCTTGAACTTGTAATAAGGTCTGCTAAGCTTGATCTAAAATGTCTTGTTGTATAAGCGCTATTTGCTTATAACACTTTTGGTTTGGACACTTACACTCTTTTTGTAAGGGTTTAGTAATTTCTAAGGCTTCTTGTTGGGTTGTAGGTCTAGGTCCACCATGCTCAGCTAAAGAACTCTGATGTTTTAAGAGTCTATAATTGGGTTTGACCTGCATAAGGTCAAAGGCAGTCTTATGATCTATTAGAGGGGCTTTAATATTAAATTCCTCTTGATCACTAATTAATATCTTATCGTTATACTGAGTATAAGGATGATATTTACTAATAACGTCTTGTCCTAAAATGATGTTTCCTGTGAAACTAGGACGAGGGTCCATTATCCAAAATCGATGATTAACGATTTTGTTGGTCTGATTTTCTAATTTAAAGTAAATAGGAATAGTCTGAAAATATAAGGTAAATGGATCTCCATTAGCCACTTTACCATAGATTTCTTGAGTAGTTTCTAGAAAATAGTCTTCAGGGAAGGCATTAGCCTTGCAAATACTCTGAGAGCACCCTGTATCTATAAAAGCTGAAAGTCTTTTAGGATAGTCTTTATGTTGAACAAATAATTCTACAAAACAAGCATGTGGTTTAGTAGAAATTCCTAAATTGTTCTTTTCTAAAATAGATATTCCTTTCTGGGGTTTATATATAAAATCTAAAGGTATTTGATCTTCTGAACTACTATCAGAATGGTACTCTTCTAATTCATAGGAAATTCCTTTTCTTTTGAAGTCTTCATTTTCTTGCAATCTTTTGGCTATATTTCTATCAATGTCTTGATAATATGTTTTAATATCTAAGTCTATTTGAGCGTCATACTGGTTGGTATAAATTGCTCTAAATCTGGTTCTCCAACAGTCTTCATGGTAGTGTAATTGACAAATAACACAAACCATAAATAACTCTGTCTGTATAATCTCAAAGCATTCTACGCATCTAAAGTCTTTCTTGCTACATTTCATTTCAAATGTACAATAATGTCTTTCATCAAAATAGCATCTAGGTATATAGGTTAGTAATTCAGAATTACTGACTGTCCATCTTTTCTTTAAAAATGGGCTTAATATGCACTTATACCAAACTTCTTCAAAGTCTATATATTCATTATCTAAATCGTCTTGATTAGTTTGCATCATATACAAGTCTAAAGTATCCTGAGAGTCTTCGTACTCATCAGTATCACTATCATAGTCTTCTGAGTCACTATCTGTATATGCACTATAGATACTAGTATTGTCATCATCTTCTATGTCTGATATTTCTATAGCATATAGGATATCTAACTCTTCTTGATCTGCATAATCTAATATTGTATTAATAATCTTAATACTTTCTTTATCTTTCTTATTTGGGCAGTCTTTAGCAAAGTGTCCTTCTTTGTCGCAAGTCCAGCATTCTTTAATGGCAGTCTTAGATTGAACTATATCTTTGTCTTTCCTATAATTAGGAACCTTCTTATATTTACTTGTATTCTTCTTAAAGTATCTTCTTTGATTAAATCTATTTTTCTTAGTCTTAGGATTCTTTTCCCTAAAGGTAGTAGATTGTCTAAATTTATACTTCTTTGGAAATCCTACGGGTCTAGTTTTAAACTTTCTATGTTTCCATTTGTGGGTACCCAAAATTAAGACCATGGGCCTGGACGAGTAGCCCAATTCTGGCGGCCCAAAGTCCAGGTCCCCCACCTCTTATTCTGAATACGGTCCGGTCTCTTCCCACGTTCCCATTAAGGGAGGTTATAGGGAAAGATGGAAGACGTGGGGGGATCCATCACCCCCACTTACCTACATGTACATGTATATATATAAAATCCTAGGTCCGGGGCAAAGGGACAAGTGGTATTCTTTGTAACCACTCTCCGGAGTATATAGAAATAACATCGACTGCACCACCGTGGACGTAGGCACATATTGGCTGAACCACGTACATCCTTTGTTGTGTGATTGTCATTTTACATTCCTTGTTCCTACTTAGTGATCACTTTTTTCTTATCTATTTGTGTTGCATAATAATTGTCACCACAATTGGCGCCGTCTGTGGGAAGCGTTCATCTTTCCCTAAGAAGAGCCCACACCAAGAAAGGAGTTTAAGATGTCTGGTCACAGCAGCAATGCCCCCCAGGCAGGGGATATTCAAGAACCACCTGCTCCTCGCAGGATTAGGTCTGAAGTTCGACGTTCAGATCAGAGGGCTTGCTTGGAAAGGCCAGTGTCAGAAGAAAGCCAGGGACCGGCGAGGTCCACACAGATATCCAGATTGATTGATGCGTACGAGGCAAGGCTCCACGAGCAGAGGGAGTCTTCTCGCAGATACGAAGCTGAGAATGCTCGCTTGAAAAGAAGACTGGAAAGACTGGAGAGGGAGCTTCATCCTGATAACAGGAGACGTCCATACCGTACTCCTAGCCCTAGGCGGGGATCTCAAAAGGTCGAAGGAGGCGAATCAGACGACGACCTCCGCGAGCAGCTGCGAAGAGCTCGCCGCTATCAGAGCCCTGCTCGCAGCGACGAGAACATACAAAATCTGGTCCGCAGAGAGATAGACCAACATCCTGCCCACCACGATACCAGGTCGACCCGAGAACTCGCTAGGTGAGCTCTCAAAACCCAGATGAAGTCACCTTTCACGAGGGAAATTGAGGAAGAAGAAGCCCCCAAGAAATTCGCCATTCCAAGGTTCAAGATTTATGAGGGTAAGGCTGATCCCATTGATTATGTCAGGCAGTACCGACAGACCATGACCCTCTGGAACCACCGGGACGCGCTAATGTGCCGAATTTTTCCTTCTAGCCTGCATGATGTAGCGCAGAAGTAGTTCGAAAGGCTCCCCCACCGGTCAATCAGGAGTTTCAAATCCCTAGTCGAACTTTTTACGGCCCGATTCATTACCAATAGCTCCCATCCCAAAAGGATGGATGCTTTGCTGACAATGAAGAAAACGCCTCAAGAGACCCTCTGAGACTACGCAAAGAGGTACTGGGAGTTATTCAATGAGATCAAAGATTGCGCAGAGGAAGTGGCAGTGGCCTCTTTCAAAATTGGGCTCCCCAGTTCTTCCCTTCTATACCAGTCCCTGACAAAGAAGGAAGCTATAACTATTGACGACCTGATGGCTCGCATCGAGAAGTACGTTAAGGTGGAAGATGTCACCCACCCCAGTACAGGAGAAAACGGTCGAGCTAAACTCACTACCAAGGGAAGTGACAAAGCTGAGAACCAGAAGAAAGGAGGAAAGAACGGGAGCAAAAATGGCTCCAAGAACTCAGGGAACCATGACGTGTCGAAAGCATTCCAGGTGGTTAACACCGTCTTCAAAGAACGAATTTACAAAATTCTCGCGAAGATCAAAGATGAGCCATTCATCAAGTGGCCCAGGAAGATGGGAGGAGATCCCTCGAAGAGGAACAATGCGCTAAGATACACTTTTCACAAAGAGGGAGGGCATAAGACCGAGCACTGCAAAGCTCTTAAGTCTCACCTCGAGGAGTTGGCCCAGTTTGGGCATTTGAACAAGTTTGTGGAGAAGAGGGCAGAGAAAGCGGCTGCCAACAGAGAAGCGAGACCTGACAACGTGCTCGAAGATGACGTTGGACATGAGTTCGCGGTAATTCACGGGGCATCTGATGCCAAGCAGATACAGGGAAATTCAGCTCGAATGGAGATGAAGAAACTTACAGCTGTAATCCAGGGTTTTCAGATCGATCCAGCAAAATCACAGTCAGGAAAGCGCCGACGAGCAGATGACGTCAACTATAACAAGCACATTGTTTTCACAGATGAAGATCTGGTGGGAGCAAGGACCCCGCATCACGATGCTCTGATCATTACCCTCAGGATAGCTAACTTTGACGTCGACAAGTTGCTCGTCGACCAAGGAAGCTCGTCCGAAGTAATGTATCTTGACTAGCAGGGAATTGAAGTTAAGCATCGCCGACCTAAAGGAGGCTACTGTACCTTTAGTTGGCTTCGCTGGAAAAATAACTATGCCTTTGGGAAAGATCGTACTACCGGTACGGGCCGGAAACGTCTTCAAGATGATCGAGTTTTTGGTAGTTGACATCGGCTCGCCATACCAGGCTATCCTCGGCAGGGGATTGCTCCATGCGATGAAGGCAGTCTCCTCGACCTACCATCAGAAACTCAAATATGTAACCGAGCGAGGAGTAATGGAGATCCACGGTGATCAGGCAATGGCGAGAAGGTGCTTCATAGCAGCCATCCGACCAAAGCCAGAGAAGAGGGCCGAACAGCCCAGCGAGAAGGTTGAAGAGGGTCTGACACCTTCTAAATAGCAATTAAAGTACGGAAGACCTGGAGTAGAGGAGACCAGGCTCCTTCCTTCCGAGCGTGTCGTCGAGGACCTGGTAGAAGTTACGGCTGGAGATGGCAACAATAATAGAGTCTTCTTGATTGGAGCATCTCTCACCGATCAAGAACAGAAGGAACTGACAACTCTGTTGAGACGCAACGTAGATGTTTTCGCGTGGGAACCATACGAGCTGCCCGGAATTGATCCTAGTATGGTCTGTCATCAGCTGCACGTCGATCCCACCTTCAAACCAATCACGCAGAAGGCACGGCGAACTGCACCCGAGAAGGCTAAAGCGGTCGAAAAAGAAGTTGAAAAACTGCTGGATGCAGGATCTATACGGGAAGTACAATTCCCCAAGTGGTTATCCAACCCCGTAGTAGTTCCGAAGAGCAATGGGAAGTGGAGAGTTCGCATCGACTTCACGGACCTCAACAAAGCATGCCCTAAGGATAGTTTCCCCCTCCCAAAAATAGACCAACTAGTAGACACCACTGCAGCTCACGAGCGAATGAGTTTCCTGGACGCGTACTCAGGGTATCACCAGATCCCCTTGTATGCCCCAGACCAGGACAAAACGGCGTTCATCACGACAGTTGGGTTATATTGCTACAAGGTCATGTCCTTTGGGCTTAAGAATGCAGGAGCAACCTATCAGCGGCTGGTCACCAAAATGTTCAAGGATCAGATGGGAGACACCATGGAGGTCTACATCGATGACATGCTCGTTAAAAGTAAGAAGAATGAAAATCACCTCTCAGACCTGTCAAACACCTTCGAAATCCTCAGGAAGTACCGGATGAAACTTAATGCGAGCAAGTGTTCCTTCGGTGTCCAGTCAGGAAAATTTCTTGGGTACTTGGTCAGTAAGAGAGGCATAGAGGCTAACCCAGACCAGATCGATGCAATCAACAGGGTGCAACCCCCTCGCACAATCCGGGACGTACAGAAGCTCACTGGTATGCTCGCTGCCCTAAATCGTTTCATTTCTAAATCCTCCGAGAAGTGCAAACCTTTCTTCCAGCTTCTAAAGGGGAACAAGACGGTAGAGTGGAGCCTAGATTGCTCACTAGCATTGGTCGAGCTCAAAGCCTACTTAAGCTCTCCACCACTGCTCGTCATACCACAACAGGCAGATTCTCTGTACATATACCTCTCCGTTTCCAACCACACTGTCAGCTCTGCGTTAACATGCGAGGTTGGAGGAATCCAGCACCCCGTTTATTACGCGAGCAAAACCCTACTGGACGCCGAGCAGAGGTACCTACCACTGGAGAAGCTCGCCTTTGCACTAGTAGTAGCCTCGAGGAAGCTGAAGCATTATTTCGAAGCCCACACTATTATCGTCCTTACATCGCACCCCCTTAAAGCAATCCTGAGGAAAGCGGATTTGTCGGGCAGACTATCTAAATGGTCAGTCGAGCTCGGGAGATTTGACATCCAATTTCAACCAAGGACACCTATCAAGGGTCAGATCCTTGCTGATTTCATAGCCGAATTTGCGGGCGAGGAACCCTCCGACCAACCTCGACCAACAAGGCAAGAGGAAACCTGGAAACTATTTGTTGATGGAGCCTCCAACTCAAAGGGGGCAGGGGTAGGCATTGTTCTCATTACTCCAGAGAACACAATCCTTGAACAAGGAATCAGGCTTGGATTTGCAGCCTCCAACAACGAAGCAGAGTACGAAGCCCTAATAGCCGGCCTCCAAAAGGCGCATACTCTGGGAGCAAAACATTTACAGGTGTTCGGCGATTCCCAGCTAGTCTCGATTCAGATAAGTGGAGATTACAATGCAAAGGATGAAAGAATAGCACCCTACCTCGCCTTAGTGAAAAAACTAATGTCAAGCTTTGAAGAGATCAACGCCCAGCAGTTTCCCAGGGGGGCAAAACAGTCATGCTGATGCCTTAGCAGCCCTGAGTTCGGCAATTGACTCTGACCTAAAAAGAGTCATCCCCATCGATTTCCTCACTTGTCAGAGCATTAACCGCAATAGCAAGCCACCAAACGTGGAACAGGTACTCCAGGTGAGATCAGCCCCCAGCTGGATGGACCCCTTAAGGGACTATTTAAAGGATGGCACGCTCCCGGATGACAAGAAGACTGCCCACCAGATAAGAGTCAAAGCTGCTCGCTTTCACTTATCCCTAGAAGGCAACTTGTATAAGAAATCCTTCTCCGGTCCCTACCTTAAATGCGTCCACCCCGGGGATGTCGAGCAAGTGCTACACGAGCTTCACGAAGGAATCTGTGGAAGTCATATCGGAGGAAGGTCTCTAGCCTTTCGAGCAATGAAGGAAGGCTATTGGTGGCCATATATGCAAAGAGACTCTGTGGAGTATGTCCGCAAATGCCTAAAATGCCAACTTCACGCTCCTATGATCCACCAACCAGTCAGTGATCTAAAATCCCTGACCAGCCCATGGCCATTCGCCCAATGGGGAATGGACATCGTGGGACCACTGCCTACCGCCACCGGCAATCGCAAATATATGTTGGTTGCGACTGACTACTTCACCAAATGGATCGAGGCAGAACCCTTGGCAAACATCCGAGATGCTGATATGATAAGGTTCATATGGAGGGATATAATCACTCGTTTCAGCATTCCCCGAACCATCATCACCGACAATGGAACGCAGTTCGAAAGCGGCTCCTTTCAGAATTTTTGTAACGAACACGGTATCAGACACAACTTCAGTTCGGTGGCCTACCCTCAGAGCAACGGCCAAGCTGAGGCTTCCAACAAAACTGTGATCGATGATGGATTAAAGAAGCGATTGGAGCGAGCCAAAGGCGCATGGGTAACTGAACTACCCCATATCCTATGGGCGTACCGAACCACTCCTCGGCGAGCAACAGGAGAAACCCCATTTTCGCTGACATATGGCATGGAAGCAGTCATCCCACTAGAAGCAGGTTTGCCAACAATGAGGTCCGACCTTGTCGACCAGGGCCATAATGATGAAGCATTGCTCGCTGAACTCGACCTAGCCGACGAACGCAGAGAGCTAGCCCTAGTGAAACTAGCAAGCTATTAGTAACAGCTCGCGAGGCATTACAGCAAAAGGGTTAACCCGAGAACATTCCGAGTTGGGGACTACGTTCTAACGAAAGTCCTGGGCAGCACAGTGAAATCATCAGACGGCAAGCTAGGCCCAAACTGGGAAGGACCCTTCAAGATAACAAGAGACGATCTGCAAGGTGCCTATCACTTGGAAACAATGGAGGGCAGAGAAATACCACGAGCATAGAACGCAGCTAATCTCAAGAGATTCTATTTTTAGATCTTTCTTTTATTCTTTTGTTATGAAAATGGAAGTTCATTTCTCTTATTATTAATGAAAGTTATTTAATTGGTTACACTCTGATTAGTAACATCTGCATTTATCGCACATCTTTTCCAAGTAACAGGCACATTGATCACTATACTTTAGCAGGGGAATATCCCTCCTCAGGTCATCGTCATGAAACACGAAGGACCTCTTAGCATTGCCCCTGGCAATATATGAAGCCCTACAGGAGATCCTTAGGCAATATGACCAAGTTTTATACTGGTCATCAAACCTCCTTCGGTTGAATAAAATCCTGATCGGATGAAACATCCAACACCAGGTGTGTCCTCGCCAATTTCCCCACTTAGGCCTAAGGGAGTGTGACGACACAACCTAAAAGGTAAAGTGGTGCACAATGGTATCTCGGTATTATACTGGACTGGGAGGACACTTGCATGACAAAACGAACTTAGAAGATTATAAAGCAGCGAGAATACGAAGAATATGATGCACACGTTTAGTCGGCAAAATTGCCCAAAACACAAACTTTTCATTAATTCATCATATTTACAACAATGGTGATACATGTTTATTCGACGAGCTCGCCCAAAGCGTTTACATTACCAAAAATACAAAAAACAACTGGCAAAATCTCAATGGGGGTGAGGCCTCTGAGCGAGATAATCAGCCACTCGAGCTCTTCGTCCGTCATCAGGAGCAAGAGCTAACTCTTCCTCAACCTCATTCGCATCCGACTCCAGTAATTGCCGAGGGATGGCATCGATGGGGATCCATCGATCATCCCTCCTGAAGGGGTTAGGCATCAGGATAGAGGGAGAAATCTCATGGCGATACCAAAGCATCGAGTTCCTCGGGACTTGCAGCTCCTTCAAAGCGCTCAGCCATCCCCTGACGAAGGAAAGCTCTTCGAACTCTGTCAACCTTGTTGGAGCATCTGACCAGCCCTTGTCGTAGCCATCAGACCACACTTGCCGAGGACCTTTTTTAAACAAGTGCCGCAACCGAGTGACATCCCTCTGAAGCCCAGCAGCGATCACATATGCTCGACGGACATCGTCACGAAGCTCATCCATCTCCCTCTCGCGAAGCTCCTCCATTTCCCTATCTCGGCTCCTAGTGTTCCTGTCAGCTCGAGCCGATGAAGAACCCCGCAGCACATGAGGAATATCACTCCGACCAGCTCTGGCTCGCGATGACGAGGAACCCTGTAATACTGCCGGAGCAGTGCTCGGCGCATGATCCTTTAGTCGTGAGACCTCTCTCCTCAGAACCTCATTCTCTTGCTGAAGCATCTCGCCAACCTGGTTGATCTCGGAAGCATCGAGAAGCTTTGCTCTCAACGTATTCACTTCTTCTTGCACCGAAGCCCCAACCTCTTCCATCTCCTGGAGCCTGTCCTTCAGGTTGGCCACAAGTTCAGATTGCTCCTTATACTTCTGATTCCTAGAACGAAGGGATTTGCAAAGCCTATCGAAGGCCTGGCGAACCTCAGGACACGCATTAGGACCAAGGGTCCTGCCCAGTTGAGAAGTAGCAGGAATGTAATCATCAACATCAATCGACTACAAACAGTGAAAAGACAAGGGAGAGAAGAAGGCATATCAGTGCACAGAGAAATAGAAGCCTTTTTCATTAATAAAGGTTGAAATTACATCGAATAGTAAAAAGAAAGTTTACAGACAGAAAAAACCAAAAATACAAAGAAGTCCTAGAAGATAACTAATTAGCAACCTCTGGTGGCCCAGAGGTCGATGGCCCCTTCCCTTATCGGCATCAGCAGGAGCACGGCCCTCGGCAGGGTTAATCTCTGTCGCCACAACAAAGGAAGCATCAGCAGGGGTCATCTGGGGGACAGGGTCAGCACCTTCGACAGCTGGGGCAGGGACTTCATCCACGGTTGGTTTCGGACCTGGGTCATGCTCGTCAAACAAGGGAGAATCGATGTCGACGCCAACAGCCAAAAGGGCCTTTGTTCCAGCCCTTCTTGAAGTTCAGACGACTAATAAAGTCTATCTGAACTTCAGCGTCCTCGTACGCTACAGCCCAACCAGAATTGTATGAGTCCTCCTTGGCAGTGACAGCCTCAGACTCCTTCTTCTTCAGCTCTTCAGACAGCACCCTGTTGTCCTCAACAACCGCTAGTTTGCTCGTGCAAACCAGATCGTAGGCCTGTCGCAGCTCTTTCAAATCCTTGACTGCCGCATCCTTCTCCTTGTTGGCAGTAGCAAGAGCCAGGTCGGATGAAATCCGAGCAGCATCAACGGCTTTAAAGCTAGCCTCGAGCTCTTTACCCTTCAGCTTCAGGGCAGCGTTTTCCTTCTCCAGCTCGCTGTTTCTCTTCACCAGCTCATCGCGTGAACGATATAGCACGGCGAAGTCAGTAACAAACTGCAGAAAAAAGAAGATATTAGAAGAGGGAAATGAGGGAATTCATAAAAACATGGGAGAGAAGGGAAAAACCTTACCAGAGCTAGCCTTTGACTAGGAAGGGCCAATTGCTCGGACCCTACCGCCCTTTGGCGATCAGCTGGGAGGACAGCTCTCTCGAGCAAAGCGGGGGCCAATTGAGGGGAAATTGCAACAGAAGCCCTCTCGGGCAGCGCAGACACCGGGACCAAGGCCTGCCCGGCCTTCGTCCTCGCTTCGGCCCTCATCTTCTCCTCTCTCTCGTTCTCTTTCTTCTTCCTCTCCTCTACCCTCCTCTTCTCCTCCATCTTCTTCTTCTCTTCTTCCTTCTTTCTCTCTCTCTCCCTCACCTGCTCCTCTTTCTCTCCTGTTCTTGAGCAGAGGACCGGGAACCAGTAGCCACAGCCCCAGAATTAGATTTTTGCTTCTTTGACCTCTGTGCAAGAAGCACGTGGTCCTCATCATCATCATCCCTGATTAAGCTCTTCCTTGGAGGAACCATCTCCTCGCTCGAACTGCTAGAAGTGCTCGACGACCCTCGAGCTTCAGAAACCTCCCCACGATCAGAGGAGCTGCTACTATCAGAGCTACCTCCACCCAAATTACTTACTACTCCTGCAAGGTCACTTTCAGAGCTGCTCTCCTCCTCGTCCAACTGAATAAAATCCGCAGCAGTCTCTTCGGGAAAATCAAAATCTGGGATACTGTCCACGGGCCTTGCTATGAAGCTGGAGCCAACGTTCTTGTACTCGAGCAGAAAGGCAGCAGACCTGGGATGCTCGCCGTCACCCAAAAGCTCCCTGATATTCCAAGCCTTAATTAATTCCGAGAGACGAACCTCGCTGAGAGCAGGTTCCAAGTTCTTTGACCTCGTTGTGGAAGAAAAAGCAAAGAGGAGTTAGAAAGATCACAAATCAACAAAAGTCGAAACAACAGAGCAATGTCTACCTATATATTCTTCCCCATAAAAGGGAACAGTGAACCTCTCAGACCTCAACCCTTCCGACTGGGGAGAAAACTGCCAGTTTCTAGCAAGGAAACCGTCTTGCCAATAGTCCTTATGGGAATCAGGTAGATTTACTACCAATACCCTGTCAGGGCTCCTAGCTTTGAGGTAGAGGACACCAGAGCTAGTTCGAGAGAAGGAATAGCAAAAACAGACATCGACGAGCCCTAACCTAGTACCATACAACTGATTTATTCTATGTAAGCCATTAACTATTTTCCACACATTGGGCGAGCATTGTGCAGGAACAATGTTAAAATAGCTAAAGAAATGCAAGAACAAATCATTGGGAGGAAAAGTGAGTCCCCCCGGGAAAGCAACAAAATGTGAATCCAGTGGGCATCATCTATCTCTCTAAAGTTTCTAGGAGGGGAGGCACAGTACTCAATATCTACCCACTCAGGGATGTTGTAAAACTTCCTAAACTCAGAGACCGACCTATTCCCAATTTTCGCCATTGGAAAACCCTATAAAACCACAAACTCAAAGAGAAAGTACAGAGAAAAGGTACAGGAAACTTACAAGATAGAAGATCGACTCGAGCGATGAAGAAGCACAGGCCCAAACGACAAGGAAGCAACGAGAATGGAGATTGAGAGAAGAAGGTACGAAGTGCTAGAACTCACAGAAAATGGAAAAGTGCTGGAAAGATTGAAGCGACGGTAGAAAAGTAACTATCCCAAGAAACCTTCAAATTTTGCTAATCATACTGCACAAGGTACGAAGCGAGTGCCGCCAAAATCAACTTCACAGCTTTCGAAGAATTGCAAAAGAGTCATTATGGCTAATCATTTAAATTTATTGAGCCCATAAACATGGCCCAACAAACTTAGGGGCAATTGTGGGTACCCAAAATTAAGACCATGGGCCTGTACGAGTAGCCCAATTCTGGCGGCCCAAAGTCCAGGTCCCCCACCTCTTATTCTGAATACGGTCTGGTCTCTTCCCACGTTCCCATTAAGGGAGGTTATAGGGAAAGATGGAAGACGTGGGGGAATCCATCACCCCCACTTACCTACATGTACATGTATATATATAAAACCCTAGGTCCGGGGCAAAGGGACAAGTGGTATTCTCTGTAACCACTCTCCGGAGTATATAGAAATAACATCGACTGCACCACCGTGGACGTAGGCACATATTGGCTGAACCACGTACATCCTTTGTTGTGTGATTGTCATTTTACATTCCTTGTTCCTACTTGGTGATCGCTTTTTTCTTATCTATTTGTGTTGCATAATAATTGTCACCACACCATTCTAATTTCTTTTTGAATTTCTTAGACTCACTTCCACATCCACATTGGATTGGAGCAATGTCTCTTTCGTCTTTGATTGAAGGGATCTGCTTGAAAGTTTCTTCTATCAACTTTCCTTGGATTATATCACGTCTCTTAGATATGATACTCTTTGGCGAAATTGATTCTTTCACCAAGGGAGTTATTCTTAACTCCAGCTACTCCTGGCCAATTCTTATATTCATTAATTAGGATTTGTCCTATGGCTGGTATCTTCCTAAAGTATTCGTCTTTTAGGGTCTCTCCAAATTCTTTAATTTGGTAATATAGCTGCTCATAATTATTGCTATATTCATTTATCTTATCTAATTTGCAAATGCTAAGGAGGGCTAACTTAGTTTTTGCTAGGTCTTGTTCATTGATTTGATCTAGATGTCCAGCTCCAATGAATTCTGATGTGAACAATTGAATATATTCTTCAATTGATCTTTCTTTTAGGTTTTCCTTCATCTTCTCAACTTTAGCTAAGGAGTCTTCATCTGTAGCCTTTCTTAAACTATCTAAGTAATCTTTTGTAATACCTCTAATGGATTGCTCAGCATACTGCTTACATGAACTTGCATCCCATTGTTCATTAGATGCAAAACACATGTTCATCTGATTACGCCATTCGTCTAAGGCCTTCTTCCTATTTTCACATTGTCTAGGTTAAGGTATATACCTACTGGATTTATGGCTTGGCCTGCCATAGTCTTAACAGGAGTGAAACTCTTATCACTAGTTGGGAAGTCTTTTATATAATCGGGTTTAGTCTTTACTACAGTGCTTGAGTATATAGGAATATTTATTCCTATTGGTTTACTAAAAAGTCTAGGAGCATCTTCTAGCCTACTACTACTTCTTATCTCTTGTTTACTAGGTTCTACTTATGTAGCTGGCATTAATCTTTGTTCTCCTTCTTCTATTAGTCTTAAGTTTCTAAGAAGTTCTTTAGTATTCTTAGATTCTTTTAATTTTAATATGCGGTCTTGGGCTATCATATTAAATCTCTCTTTCTTGAAACCTAACAGAATGACTTTTCTTAAGGTTATCTTTAAATATCTTCATATCCAATTCTGACGGTTCATGTCCAAAGTTTTGGATCCTAGCTTTTTCTTTAATTAAGTCTTTTTGTTCAAATGATCTTCTAGGTCTAATTACCGGGGCTTGTCTTAGTAAACTAGCACTAGTCTTACTACTACATTCTCCTTCAGAAGGATCATTGATTATGGCTTCTCCCATATTCCTAAATCTAATTTCTTCGGTCTGGATATTCTTATTGACAATCTTAGGAGGACCAAACTGGATGGTAACATTTTCAGTGACGTCGTCTTGATTAATAAACAAAGGTTTATTTTGTATGGTCTTAGTTTCTTGAAATTCTGGCAATTGCCAGAGAGTCTTAGCTTTTTCTCTCATAGGTCCAGTATTCCTAATACTGTAAGTATGATTATAGTCTGACACATTGGTTCTAACTAAGATTTCTTCATTAAGTCTACCGCTAGGAATTCCCGATTGCATTCCTTCATAAGGAAATTGGGAGAACTTCACATAGCTTTAGAATTCTATATTTATGTTAGCATCTGGGATAATATAGTCTTCATAGCCACTAGCATATAAGATTAACTTAAAATGTTTGGTTGTGTCTACGGTTACTGTAAATGCCGGAATGACATTAAAGTATCCTATGTTGTCTGACACTTCTAATTGGGCTATCCCAATAAGGCTTTTCTCAAAATATTTCCATCTTTTGTCTACTAAGCAACATTATATGTTAATATTATTTTGAGGTCTATGTAATCCTTGAATTCTTGCTTGAAAGAGTCCAAAGGTTAGGAATTGGAACTTCCTATCAGTTCCTCTAGATCTAAGCCACTCTGAGTCAAATACTTGAAGCTCAGTATAGGATTTGTCTAACACATAATTTCTACAATGGTAGGTCATGTTATAATTGGGAGTCTTAGGAGTGGCACCTTCCTTAAACAAGTCTATGTATCTAACGGCTGGAAGTTGTCCATTATGAATGGAGTCTTCAACAATCTTCCAATCAACTTCACCCCATTCTTTCCACAGGAGAGGATTGGTGAAATTTCTTTCTTTCCACCATGTCCTAACATTGGAGGATGAGTCCTTAAGTCTTTGGAGCATATGATTACTCTGTCCAATATTTGGGATAGAGCTAACTATCGTACTAGTCTTATCTAATCCGTCATTTATGACTCGTCTACCTATGGTATTCTTTTCTCTAACTTCTATAGGAGGGGTTTCTCTAAATTTACAGGTGGTTACCTGTTTTTGTTCCAGTCTTTTTTCAATTCTTTATAAGAAGTCTGAATAATCTTTTTGTCTTTTTATCTGATTAAGGATTTCTTCTTTAAAATTCTTATTCTCTTTTCTTGTCTTCTCAGAAATTTCTTCACCGTGTCTAGCTAGAGAATTGACTAGGGATTTTGCAACATCGTGATATAGTCTTTTACTTCATTATCTTTTTCTTGTTATTGCACAGATCTAGCTTCTATAGATTCTACAGTCCTTTCTATTTTATCTAAACGGGTTAGAATAAAATGAGAGTCTATTTCTGCTTGAGAAGGTTTATTATATACGGTCTTAGTTCCGTTTATAATTTCTTCGTATTTTTCTTCTACTTGGGCCATGTCTAGTCTAAGTTCATTAATAATATTATCCATCTTGGATAAGTTATGGCTTTCCATATTATTAAGATAGTTTGCTAAATTTTGTTGGAATTTAACAAAGTCTGTATAAAAAGTGGTTAATCCTTATGACTTAGCTTTTAAGTTTAAATGCAAGTCTTTAACAAAGCTACTGTTATAGTCTTGGGTAGCTGCTATGGATGTAGAAATTAAATTTAATCTTTTTAATATGAGTCTAGTTGCTTTAGCCGGGTTGGCAATCTCATTTTCATTTATCTTATAATAAAATCTATCGTCATTTATCTTTTCTAAAATTCTTTGATAAAAATCTGATAAAGTCTGAATGGAGAGGTCTCTTGGTACCTCATTCCAGTTTAATCTAACTATCTCCATTAGGAAGATAACTATCTAATCTAGGGATAAACTTAGCTTGTTCTTTAGTAAGTTTAATTAACTCACTGTCTTGATTTTTAATTAAAGTCTTAATTTCTAAAATGTCTTTGTTAAGAGCTTTTGTATGATTAGTCTTAATATTTATTTCTTGTAGGACTTGTACTAGGTCTATTGGGATTTGATTATCTATTTCTAGTAGTCTTTTAGAGATATTTTTTACCTCTGTTTCTAAGGTTTGAGTATCTTTTATTAATTGTCTTAATATAAGGAGTCTACACTTACTTTGCTCTATTATGCTATTAATAGCCACTAGCAGTAACTTGTCTATTGTCTGCGTGTTTGGCTGGAATGTGTTCAGTATGTGAACAACCGTCTATGTGAGAGGTTAAACAACCTACTGGGTCTAAATCAGTTATGGGTATAGGATGGTAGTCTGGGTTGGTTCCAAAAATATCTTGGTAAATGCGAGGGATAAATCCCAAGGGCATTAAAGTCTTTTTACTTTTAGTCTAAAAGGAGCGTCTTATGGCTCTGATACCAGAATTAAGGTTTTGGTCGGAATTCGGTGAATTTTTTATTTCTAAAGTCTTACAGCTTAAAATGCAAAACTGTTATCTAAAGGTATTGGGGTCTAAAATAGAATATTACTAAAGGTCTTACTTTTGTCTTACAATGGACTTCACATAAGGGCCTTATTTAAGGACCTCACTTGAGCCTATGCCTATATATATATATATATATATATATATATATGTCCTAAGTGAATGTGATATGGATATTTGAAATGCGCATTATGTGTGTTATGTGTACGTGTTTGTTAAGGTTGAATGATCGTGTTCTATAACTAGAATAATATTATATAGACCCTAAAGGTTTTGTGCGATATCTTATTTATGTACTTAGAGATAGTAGTTCATAGTAAGTAGTTGAGGTTATATGTGTTGTGTGCTGAGGGCATAATGGATCTCGACGATCAACATTGTCATGTAGTAGTGTATCGGGGGGTTCCTTATTTGGATTTCGCTATGAGAGACGTCCCACGCATGAAACGTAGCGCAATGTTGGAGTGGGTAGAAGTTTAGTCCTTGGTACTCGAGTTTATGCGTTATGGTGAAAGAATGCTTTATAAGAATATAAAGATGATGTGTGACTATTATGATGCTAATAACTTGTTTAAGTTAATAATTAGAAACCGATGAATCCTATTATATATGTGCATATTATTGTATAAGTTCGGGCGTAAGCTTAGAATATGATAGAATGAGAAGATTTAGAGTTATACTTTAGATAGTGGGTTACGCGGGCGTAGATTATACGTAGATTAAGATTGAATTGTCCCTAGAATGTGTCGGGTAGCATAATTGAGGTTCATATGCATACGTTTAGGTGCGCGCTTTAGTCGAGGGGTGAGTTTGGGTTCCACGAGAGTGCGACTCCACTTTAATTATGAAATTGTGCATTTATAATTATTATGCATTTTAATGCACTTGCTAAAATGTTTTCAAATCTCGGGCTCTGACCCGTTTATATCTCTCTCTTATTATACATATATTGTAATATATTATAGGTGTCCCACTACAAGGACGCCAATGATGTTTTTCTATCCAGTGTCCTTAGAGCCGTAGCAGATGCGAACTGTTGTGGGATTTTTGTTATAACCGTTTCCTATCTTTTGTAAATCTAGTTAAGGATTCATTTTGTATATCGGGTTTATACCCAAGGGTTATATGTAGCACTTTTATATTTCTCTCATCGGGATGTTGTATTGTCTGTGACCCGACAGCATATTCGGATATATTTCTTTTATTGTACTTATTAGGTTTTAACTTGAGTACTTCCTTTTATCGGGGTGCCTGTGTATATGTTATCATGTTCAGTAGTTACTATATGGTTGGAATGATGTTCATGGTATGTTTTAAATTTTTGGCATCCGCTTATTGTAGTATTGGGTAGTTAGCTATGTTTATTTAGTATCGACTAGTAGATGCTGAGAATGATCCACTTGAGATTCCTGATTTATTTTAGTATAGGGCTGGCCACCCGTTATTATTTTAAGTGGGGTGTCACATCGCATTCACTTCAGAGAGGTGGAGTCGTAATATATCGACGGCTTCTTCCCACTCTTTGGGAACGAGAATGATGTTGAGATTGTTTCTTCGGGTGATTGTTTTATGATCGATCGTTGTTGTAGATTGATTTAGGGTATGTGGACGACCCATTGTAGGAAGCGTTTTAGGCGCGTTGGATGGTTGAGTTTAAGCGCCTAGCCTCACGAGTGCTTATGATGGGAAACTTGGACCGCATTGGCCCTACCCGAGGCCTTGGTTTGATAGTTTTCCTCGTGGAAAAGTCTGCGCCGCACTCTTGTTTATCAACCGTGGTTGGACTTCATGACTCCTCCCCATTACCTTTTTGTTGGCCGACACGTGGGGCATTTTCGAAGATGACTGCCCTTTCAAGTGGGGGAATCCTTTGTTAGTTTTTCTCCTCTCGAGATGAGCTTTATCAATGGGGGAGATGATGTGTTTAGGAAGCCAGAGGAAATAAATTTAATTTTTCCTTATTTTTAATTTCATGTCTAGTTTAGTAATTTTCCCACTTTTAGTAGTAATGTTCTCGATTGTGCCCTCTGTAGTCATTTTCCCTTATAAATTTTCTTAGCTAGCAAGATAACCTAGCTTATAAATAATGCCTTAGCCTATAAATAAAACCATTGGCCTCCTTTGTAATCAAAACTATTACTATTGAGATGAATGAGAATTAGACATTGAGCTCATGGACTCTTAATATGTTGTGTAGGTCAGATTAAAGCGCTTCCACTCCCAACTACACATCACTTAAGGTGAATATTATAGTGAGACATTTTCTCCTATTGTGCGCCTTAATTCTATCAAAGTTCTTATTTCAGTTGGAATAAGTCATAACTAGCCTTTATGTCAGTTGGATACAAGGAAAGCCTTTTTGCATGGAGATTTAGAAGAAGTTTATATGGCTTAACACTGGGATATACTAGTTTATGCATGCTTCGTGTAAGCATCACTGGGAGACTATTCTCCATAATCTTCACTATCTAAAAGGAGAGCTCCAGGTAGAGAATTATCATATAAGTCATCATCATCTTCATTAGTTTCTAGGAATTTTTGGGAATCTAATGTTGATTTGCTGAAAATCGCAGTGATAGGCGGTCGACCTTAGGTAATTGTACTTTTGTGGGTGATAACTTACTGAAGGGAATATAGCCGAATGCGTGCCACGTGGATGACACGTGGCCCTCTGGGCAACAAGCATAGTCGGCTGAATATATAGGGGAGATAAGTAGAAATCTTGGAAGATCGCATAGACGATGTGGACGACCAGTCCTAATAGGACTCTATAACTTGTAAATAGGATTGACATAAAGAGACCCCAAGGATAGGACCCTTGTACTTATAAATAAGGGAGACCTCACCCAATTTGAGGGTATTGACTTGTATCTTGCACACGGCGACTTGAACTCTTTGCGAGCAACCCTAGCACTCCAATCGTCATTTGTTCTTCCAGGAAATATACTAATCTCCCTCCATTCCCCGTGGACGTAGGCAGGATGATCTGCTGAACCACGTACATCCTGTGTTTGTTGCATTCATATTCCTTTATGGGGCTAAATTATAATATTGCTTTTATTGTGGGTTTGATATCCCCTGCACTTATTTACGTGAAGGAGTAAGAAATATAACGTGGTGGCTTAAGTGCTAAAGCCAAATCGTATTATGGACGTGAAAAGTTACAGTCTAGTCTTCGCGTCGTGATATGGGTGTTGAAGTCTAATCTCCTACGATTATGTATTGCAGTAGCTAGGTAGCAAACCCAAATTTCCATTAAAGGACCAAACACATTGAGGTTGAGTGGCATTTTATTCGAGAACGTATTCTCTCTATCTCTCTCTCTCTCTCTCTCTCTCTCTCTCTCTCTATATATATATATATATATATATATATATATACCCTCGTCCTTACGTTATACTAATGTGCGTTGCTCGTCTACATATATGTAAATTGAGATTTAGCAATTTTAACTATAGAAAATGATTTGGCATCCAAGGATTTGAGCCCTTGAAATTAATTATGAGAGTTTATAAGTGAATTTTCAAATTTGAGATTCCAAAAAAGCACTAAACTCAAACGAAATAATCATTAATGGTATTTATGTATCAAGATGGAGCTAGGATAGCTCAGTGGGTAAAATGAGATAAGTTCATACAAGCCGTCTGTCTAAACAATGTTCCTCATGCATTAATAATTGTTGATAGTTACTGAGGGGTGAAATGAAGGCTATAAGATAACAATATCATTAAGGCTTCAAAATCAGTTTTTTCCTTTCACTGATTTCATTCTAGACCAATACGATAAAACAACTATTTATTTCTTATGCACAACATCATTAAGGCTTTCCATAACAAAGGCTCAAGTTTACAATAGGGATTCCCCATACAAGCATAATTCTACTATTTGGTCTTTTATTCTATAAGATTTGTTGAATCATTTGCACTTGTGCATACAAGGGGAATATATACACATCAGCAATCTGAATCTTATTAATTAAATTATGTACATGTGCATATAAATACATCTATATGTGAATTAATTTGCCTACAATAGCCAATGTGGTCCATATTATACTAAGATCACAATAAAAACAACTTTGATTCATACTAATTAGTGATTAAAAAAGCTAGCCGGTGACTTTAGTTATACTACTAACTAGAATAGTTCTAATTAGAGATAGATACCAACTGCCGAAACAAAAAATTGAAAGACTTGGTTATTCTCTACACACAAAACTTAAGGTTGAAAAGACTTGGTTAATAAAATCCGCACCAGAAGAAACGGATCTCTGCCAAGGCCTGGGCCAACAACAAGACAATCAAATCTTCCCATCCATTTATCAATCTCAGCAAGAACCTTAGCTGATATTGATTTTCGGTCCTCATCCCTGAAAATAATTTTCATAAAATGTCAGCAGCCACCTTTTTGTAAGAACAATTTTTTTTAATGAAAGTGGAACTTGACCTAACACTGTAAGATTCTTCCAAAACAGGGTGCACAATTAACTCTGGGCTGTAGCTTTTTATGACTGGAGCTGCATCTTTAGTACAGATCACATGGGACAAATCTGCACCCTAAGTTTAATGAAAAATAAAATCAGGCTCATTTGGAACTAGGTCATAAAAGTCATATACCAACATTTATTTTTCTAAAAATAACAATGGGATAAATGTATAGAATAAAAAAAAAGTATATATATATATATATATATATATATGTCAAGATTAAAGAGGCTAAGACTGAGAGAACTAACAATTTTTAAAGCTGAAATAGCGGAGAAGTATGGAGCACCTGTGTATTCACGGCACCCGCCTAGAACAGCTATCTTCCCTGATTGATAAACAGAGTGATCAACATATCAACAATAAGAGGCCATACTATTTTAAAGTGGCTTGATACAAATCAAGTAGAGTGACTTTCAGTCAGTAATACAAGATAGATTATTAGTTGCATACATCTAATTCTGTACGCCTGCTTGATGTTGATATTGCTTCACTTACTCTACCAAATAACCATTCATTGAAAATAGATATAAATTGAAACATCAATGCTCAGACCAGGTGGTCAAATTTGTATGATCAAAATTCCCAAATCCTTATCACCCCCCCACACACCCACACACACACATATATATATAGGATGGGGGAGTTATTTTGGAATTCTAAAAGTACTATTCACACAATAACGGTTCAGATTCTGCCACCACTAAAAGAAGGGTTGAGATTAACTTTAACTTTACCCAATTTCGAGTTTTCCCTTTTACTATTCCCTTGATTTCGACTCACTTTAACTTTTCACTTTTCCCAAAATTTATCTGTTGGTCTCTCTCTACACGGTCTCAGAAACCAACTCTCTTCTCTCCTCTCACAAAACTCTCTTTCTCAAACTCTTAATTATCTGTTCTCTCACAAGCTCTCTCGCCGTTCCATCCGCGAAAATACCACCGGTAGATCATCTTTCACTCTATCTAGCCCAATGTTTTTGTGTGTGATTTACAGGATTCTGTTTAAAAATAGTGATCTTCGGTTGCAAAATAGGATTTTTGGCTTTGAAATAATGGGGGGTTTCATGTTCTTGGATCAAATTACAGTTTTTTCAGTTTAAAAATAATTTTTTTCCCGTTTCTAAACGTTTTTCTGCAGATCTAATTCAGTATTTAGGTTTTGTTTTGCGGATCCAACCCTATCAAGATCCGATATACTCTTTGTTCTCCCTCCTCTCTCTGCGCCTGTCTCTCTAATATTGTTTTTCAAAGCAGTTTCTAAAACATCATAGATTTGTGTATAATTTGTATGTACAACGGTCATTC
This sequence comes from Sambucus nigra, assembly GCA_949130495.1. Classification (NCBI taxonomy): domain Eukaryota; kingdom Viridiplantae; phylum Streptophyta; class Magnoliopsida; order Dipsacales; family Adoxaceae; genus Sambucus; species Sambucus nigra. The sequence goes on from OX422215.1 coordinate 440,071,262, forward strand.
TCTTCTCTTATTTTCTCTGTATTTTATGAGATGATTTCTTCATGATCTTAAAATTATTAATTTCCATTTTGTAGGGTTTGGAGTTAGACATCACCGAACTGGAATCCAATTAAAAGCTGCTAAGTTAATGAACTGGAGTGGAAGCTTCCAGATTCCAACTTTGCAATGAGTATAGGTTTCCTTAAAGTTGTTGCAGATGTAAAATATTTACAGAATTGCGTTTTTTCCACTAAATTTTATAATTTATTTGAATTGTGGTTTGGTTTAGCATTATATCTAGCTATGAATTTATAATCTATTTAATATGCTAATCTATCTGTTTGGATGATGAATTTACAAAAAAAAATATTGTATCGAATTTATTGTTCAAGTCTCTATATGTACAGGTAGTTATGAAAACATATCTAGACCGTGGAAGCCTTAAGTAGGTGCATACCTAGGGGTAAGTTAAAACTCTTCTTTCTTGAGGTACGGTTTTTCTCAAAAAAAAGAAATTGATGACGATGAATGTTCCTCAAGATTCTAATGATTATTGCGATATTATTCTACTTTCGTGTATATCGTGTAATTGCATATGATTTAAGAGACAATATGACGAAAAGTCTAAGAATCATAAAATGTTATTAGTGTATAGCATATGTTGTTTTACACTACGAAATATGAATACCTAACGTTTGATAGAACACTACAGTGATAAAGATGTGTAAATTGTTGTATCGGATTTACTTTATTAAGATTATGTTCTGAAAATTAAATTTAAGTAAAGAAACGTTGATTTGTAATAAAGTGGATTAAATGATGAAGATGTGCTCATCATTGTTAGAAAGGTCACAACTTACTCGATTCTTAGAACCTTTTCAGTGAAACCAACGTATTATTGTCACAATCAAATAGGATAAAAGTATCTACATATCAAATATGTAAGATGGGCATGTACATTTTCAAATAGGGTGTTGTTTAAGGGACTCAATATTTTCGTCACTAAGATCACAGTACTTCTTCATAAGCATAGTGTATAATCACTTTTAAGAACTGTGTGATAGTTGTTAGAAAAAATATGGCTGCCTTTAATAACAACCCTTCGAATATGTAACTTTTTATACTTTAAAGCCTTTAATAGCTACCTTTTGAATACATCAAATCTCTCATCAAAGCTGAGTTGTGTGGTTTGGAGTTTTGATTTTTGAGTTCGGGTTCTGGTTTTATAAAAAATTAAAGGTTTATTTATAGCTATTATTTTCTTATGTCTTTAAAAATTATTGAAAGCAGTGGATGTGATGTAAGCGGAAGCATTTTCAAAGCAACAATTTGTTTAGAGGCCAATGGGCTGATTTCTTTCTAATTATTCATATCCAAATGTAAAGTGTCAAAGAGTGGCCTAAGGCCTATTTATAGGGATGGGTATCTTGCTAGCCAAGGTAACCTAAAAGTGTAAAATGACTAAAGAGGGTACATTAAAGATATTAAAAGATGTCACCCTCTAACTTCATATAGTAATTCAAATAGGGCAATAACCTAATAAAACATGAAAATAAAAATAAACAAAAATACAACTAAATCCCTGGACCCTCATACGCGTCACCCTTCCCCACTGAGAAAAGCTCGCCCATGAGCGTGAAGACAGGAAAGGTGAACATCGGAACCATACGAACAACACCATTCTAGCCAACTGAGAAAGGGAAATGTCCACGAAAGCGCCCGGCGTATTGGCTAACAAAAAGGTGAGGCCGAGTAATCAAAAATCCCAAGCAAGGCCAACAAACATGAACACGGCCTCGGAGCTTGCCACACAAAAAACCAACACACCAAAACCTCGGGGAAGGCCAACGATACCGAATGCGGTCCAAGTCCCCCATGATGCGCACCCGTAAGGCCAAGTGTTGTAACTCGACCTCCAACTGCACCTCATATCATACCCAAAACTGGTCCATGTACTCAAAAGCATCCACATCAATCCAGCAATAAGTCAATCTCAAAATAGGCACCAATAAAATCAATCACAAAAAAAATCATCCTCATTCCCACACAGTGGGAAAAAATTGGTATTCCCCGATTCCACCTCTCTCTAAATTGAGTGCGGGTCATCCACCTATCCTCAAACAATCGAAGAAATACTTGTATAAAATCCCTCTTTTTTCCCCGAAGACGGGAAAGAAGTCCATGAGATCTACCACCTCCAAATCTTTGAACCTCGTAAATATCAAAGGAAATCCCCCATGAATACTAGATGAGGGCCTCAATAATCCTTAACAATCCTGAAAAGTCAATATAAGTAGCATGAATGGATTGGAGAGGCTCTTCAAACTCAACGGGCACTTGGAACACCATGGAGGCCTCACTAAAGGCCACAACTAGTTGCCAACATCATTGGCGGATGCTCGAAGCTCAGATAGCTCCATCCTACACTCCCGCTTGGCATCCTCATATTCCACCTTCAACTCTTTGATAAACCGAGTGCACTCATCTTGGGCTGCAAACAAACTAAATAAAACCAAGCTTTATTAAGCTCGATTATTAAACGAGCTTCAAATCATGTTCGAGCTCGGTTCGTTTACTAAATGAATGAGCCAAACTTGAGCTTTAAACGAGCTGAGCTCAAGCAACTCGACTTTGAGGGGTCTAATCAAGCTCATTTATACCTTAAAAATCGAGCTCAAGTGAAGCCCTACGATCGTAATTTTTTAAACAAGATCAAAATCGTAATTGAGTTTGGTTTATTTTCTTAACAAACGAGTCGAGCTCGAGCTTCAAACAAGTTGTTCACGTACAACTTGGTTCATTTGCAGCCCTACACTCATTCATCCTACATCGGCACTCCTCATAATGGTCTACAGAAATCCACCCATAACGGACACTCATAGTCTCGTTGTAGTGAGAGGCTCGGTCATTCTCCCACAACTCGATCTCTTCTTCTATATTAGTGAAAGTTCGTCAATAATGCGCCTTAAAAAAGGGTATATAGCCGTCAAAATGACAAGCCCATAAGAATAGGGTTAAAGCGGGCCATAATCATAATTTTCAAGACTGTGGGGTTGATCGAATTTTCAAAAGGTTTAGGGACAGATTTTGAAATTTTAAAAAATTTGGCTGAAATCTAAGTTTTTGAAAAGGAGGGGGGTGTTCAAATAATTTTCAAAAGTAGAGAGCGGTGGATATGTAGGTATATCAATGGTTGGGTTAAGGGCATAGGGAAAAATAATGGTGGGGATGTGGCTGAAATTTTATGGGGAGTTTTCTGAATATATTGAAGACCAAGTGGAGGGGCAAAAATATAAATAAAAGGGGCAGGGGTATTTTGGGGTTATACCTTAGAAATTAGGGCAAAAGGAACAAAACCCCTTTCACTAACCCTATAACTTGTTGCACAAGGGGCCGCCACCATGGGGATCGTCGGTGACCTATCTCCACCATGGGGATCGTTGGTGACCTATCGGTCTTCGATCTGACCCACTGGATGTCACCTGTGAGGGGCGAAGTGGTCCCATGGTAAAGGCCTCAAAAGCTGCCCCAATCTAGGTGTTTTGCCCTATTGAAGTGGCGACTTACTACATTAATAATCGAAAGTGGTTGTGGCTCTTTTCAGCCTCGCCGAAACTCCGATGGGGCTTGCTGTTGGCCAAAAATTGTCACATGAGCATCGCGATTGCCAAGGAAAGCCAACGACTCTAGATCAGTGGCAAGAATGTTTAGATTCAGGTTTCCCAATGGGTTTTGAGGTTGTGGTTGATGGCTTAGAAGTTGTGGTATGGCGATGAGTTGGTGGGGGTCACCCCATTCTGGTGAGGGTTGTGGGAGTCCAACCAAGGGTGGGGTTGTCGCATATTGCAGATTGGAGTGGAGGGTAGAGGAGGGTGTAGTGATGGAAATGGGTCCCTTTTTAGGGTTTTATTGCATTTTATTGTATTTTGTTATTGTTTTTTTTATGTCATTGTATTTTCTTTTATTTTAGTATTTGGAGGTAGGAGTAGCAAAAAGGCAATTAAGGGCATTTTTGTAATTAGAACATTAGCTTAGAGCCTAAACTACTCCTCCCCTTTAAATACCGACATGTAAGTCTCATTTGGGTAAGACTTGAATTTTGAATAGAAAAGGGTATTTATCTCTCTAAAAGTGTGCGTTAGATATTTTTAGGAGTCATTTGACGTGTAGTTTACGTCAAATTGGTATCAAAACGGGTGTCACTCCACATTAGTGTTTGGTGTATCGGTGTAATTTATATCAAATCGTACACTACCCTTCAATGGCTCCAAACAAATCCAAACATGAAGAGATTAATCAAGCGTTGAGAGATCAAATCAGGGAATTGGTAAAGAAACAACAAGACGACATGGCGGAGTTGAAGCAACATATGGCCCAACTCTTCTCTGCCCTAGGCCTAAACCCTAACCCTTGTCCCTGCCCTACCCCCCAGCAGCCCCCACCCTTGTCCCTCCTCCTTTTTGCCCACCCCGCCACCTAAACCCTAGCCCTCACCCCACCACCCCAAACCCTAGCCGCCCCTGAAGGAGGAAGCCATCCCGATCACTGCCAAAGGCAATTTGACCCAGGGCAGCCGCCAGAAGCCCTACATGGCTTAGCCGACCACGCCGCACACCCCCCGGCCCACTGCCCCACCTCTGATCTTCCCCCGACCCCAAAAACCCCTGTTCCGGCCACTATCCACACCATCCGGCCCCAAAAAACAGCCCCTAGCCCAAAACCCTTGACCCCCGACCCAAAAATATCCCCACCCGCTGCCCAAAAAACACTGGTCGACCTCCCGGACACCTCCCCTGCTACTGCCGACCCAGAAAACCCCAATCCGACTCCATTTCAGCCCCTGAATCCCTTCAACCCACCTGCTGACCATTTTTCCTCTTCCACACATATTTTTTACCCGACTAGACGTTTTTAGGGTTGCCTTGGGTGAAGAAAGAGAAAAGAAGAAATGAGAATAAAATATGTGGGATGTGCACTCTTCAAGTTTCATAAATTAATTTTGGTCCTCACAATTTTTTTGGCACAATTTTTGGAATCTCCTCATGAGTCCCTAATTTTTTTGAACGCTCGAGGACGAGCTTGGTCTTAAGAGGGGGAGAATAATGGAAATGGGTCCCTTTATTGCATTTTATTGTATTTTTGTTTTTGTTTTTGTTTTTTTTATGTCATTGTATTTTCCTTTATTTCAGTATTTCGACGTAGAAGTAACAAAAAGGCAATTAAGGGCATTTTTGTAATTAGAACATTAGCTTAAAACCTAAGCTACTCCTCTTTAAATACCCCCATAAAGGGTATTTCTCTCTCCAAAAGTGTGTTAGATATTTTTAGGAGCCTTTTGACATGTAGTTTACGTCATGTAGTGTATGGTTTCATGAAGTTGGTAGCAAACTTAAGGCTTAGAGCTTCATATCTAGGTTTTAGGGATGGAAATAGGTGTGGTGCCACTTGACCACTGACGGCGGACGCTTGGTTTGGAGGAGTAATCCGTCGGTTCTTCTGAGCCTCGCTCATGAAGCAACAAAAACTTTGGCGACCACATCAGGAGCGAATGTCACCCTCACCCTGATACCAATTTGATGTAAGCTGAACTATTTTCACAACATTTGCTTAGGCTAGTGGTCTAATTTCTCTCTTTAATCCTCATTCATATTCAAAAGTAAAGTGTCTACAAAGAGTGGCCAAAGACCTTATTCGTAGGGATGGGTATCTTGCAAGCCAAGATAACCCCAAAAGTGTAAAAGACTAAAGAGGTCACTAAAGACATTAAAAAGACAATGTCACTCTCTAACCTAATATAGTAATTAAAATAGGGAATAACCTACTAAAACATGAAAATAAAAATAAAAAATACAACTAAATCCCAAGACCCTCGTACACATTAGGATGTCTTCAGGTTGTATTAGGGACTGTCTTTAGGTTGGATTGGGGACTATTCTTGTGGGTTTACTGTTCAAGTTTTAGGCTTCAAGGTGTGCATGAATCGGAACTGACCGTTCTTTTTGGTCGATGTAGGGGAGGAGTAAAGACCCATTTTCATGTCGTACTCTAATAACTTATTCCAGATATTGATATTTATTTTTATTGTTGTATATTCATTTTCAATCACAACGTAAACACCTAAGGGAAGGAAAGATCTCCGAGTCAAATGTCTCTCATCATAAAGCATTTGTAACATAACCCCTCAATCAATTTATTTATGGGGGAACTAAAGGATGAAAATGATCACCGGGACAATGGACTCTAACATTGTATAAATAAATTCAAGAATTTAGTTGTGATGAAGTGATAAATATACACAACTCAATGATTCATTCATTTCAAATTATAGCTCTCCACTGGATGGCATTAATGGTTGGTTGCCTTACTACTGATCATTTAGATGAATATGGATTGATGAATATGGATTAATGGGTTAGGTCGAGTGCCAGTTGTCCCTTACATATTTTAGCAAGTTCGCTTATTTTAATCTATAGTGTTTTAGTTTACCATTACGGCTATACACATTACTATTAATTCAAGAGTGCGTGTGATAAATATTGCTACAGGGATTCGAGTATATAGTGTTGGCCCCTCAATTTTCTATAACTATTAAATGATCAAAAGAAGGCTATGGGCGCGAGTATACCAGGTCAAAACTAAGACAGTGCCATCGGCATGGGCAGATTCCAGTGTATATATATATTAAGCTTATCTGCAGTTATATTTATTCTACTCTATTTACATACAACGTAGTAAAATCTTCAAATCAGCATGCAACTTTTCCCTTTTTAGGTCATGTGATTTAACCCAATAACTTTATTTTTTGCCTTATTATTTGACGACAAGGGAACTTGTAGTAATGATATTAGGTTTATAATTGTCTTTATTCCCTTTCATTCGTATTTGACATTTCCTTTTATTAGTATAGGTATTTTAGTCCTTTAGGCTGCCCTCGCTTGTAAAGGGTGCATCATTGCTTTGTATTAATTATTAGATTTCTTTTGGAGGGTGAGAAATTTGAATAAAACCCCTAGTTTCTTATATATGTTGTTGTGTGATTATACAGTAGCGTTTACATCAAATTGGTAGTGTTAATCATGGAAAATCCAATACCTTCACATTCTTTCGTAAGAGTGAAGAGACCCTTAGGAATACGATAAAGATAATGTTCATCATGGAAAATCCAATACCTTCACATTCATCTGTAAGGGTGAAGAGATTAGCTTTGAGCCATGCGTGTAATACACCCCAATATCCCTTCAACGACCTTAGTCTCTTGTTCGACCCAGGAGGTGGGCCTATGTTATGCTTTGGTAAGCACCCTTACTATATGCACTTCAACAGCTTCCAGAGTTCTTTGTCGATTTTGCTCCCTCCCTAAGGGTATACCACCATTATGGGATATATCCAACACAACAATTTTGTTCCAAGGGCCTAGCTCCCGACCTTGTCCACTACCAGGTGTCCCTTATCGAGTAGAAAGATCTGCAGGGTCAAGTCTCTGAACTGTACGAGTGATGTGTGTCACGAGTGAGATTTGTTCAAAAGAGTCTTTGTGCGTTATCCCACCCCTAAAGAAGGATAGGAGTTGAACGATGTAGACAATCGATCCATCAACATGATAACCGCGGAATACCGCTTTCCCATTCTCAGTTAGAGGATGTGCTTGATCCGTTATATGGGGCTTGTGTTTTCCATTATATACTTGAAGAAAAGTTATCATCATATCCAAATGAGGCTTGGGGATGAGGGAAAGACGGCCTCAAGACCAAGAATGGGCAAATGGACCATCATGCCATTCGAATTCCTCCAATATTATGACTTAGATTCTACGATCCGATCAAAGCGTTGATCACTTGCAATAGGTACTCATATTTTCTGATCAAAGAAATTATATTTTCAGCTAAAGAAGTGCTCCTCCACAGTACTCAAGACTGATGAGTCCAAACTCCTATTATCGTCTCTCAGGGGAGGAGTTTCCATGGTTTAGCTAGCTATACCTTCGGTTTATCAGCTGGTTTAGTTAAACATGGCTTTTATCACAGAGCTTATGGGGCAGTCTTTTCCTAACGTTTGATTGACCACCCATGTCTTTGGCAATCCCCGATGTACTATCGCTCCCATCCTTGCACTTACGGAATTCTCCTAGCCTTTTAAGCTATCACGTGACGCATGCAAGACATGTCGTCTTGAGTCATAATGGTTGGCTTGCTTCATTCTCCAGCGAGAAAGTATTGATCTCACGTACAAATATTTTACTTGGGATTTTTGAAGTTTTATACCATTGTGTGTGCGCCGTTAAGCATTGGCATGAATACTAAATGCATAAAAGTTGTCAAGTCCGATAATGAGGAGCTGAAGTTTTTAAATAGACAACAAAAGGTGAGTGACCGACAAGCCAAGAGGTCCAACTTTATGTAGAATTACACCTTCCATCTTCATTAAAGCCAAGTAAAAAGAATTGTGAGTTGTCGTGCGCATGCTTCAGTATCTGTTTATAATACATTTTTGGGTTTGACAAGCATCGGTACTTTTATGCATCAAATGCTCACTTTGGCCCCATTGTTTTTTTGAATGCAAATATCGGATGTGGTCTCTGGTAATTTCCATCTCCACGATGGGTTCCTTGTTCAGGTGACAGCCTTTTGCATACCTGCTTCCTCCCTTAGGTGACCATCACTCAGGTTCATTCAAACGCTAAGCACGCTCGCCTTATTGCACAAGAAGTTTTATTCGCCCACGATGAGGCGGGGCAGAATACCTTTAACCTTCGTTGCTACACGCGTTAATCAGCATTTGAACGTCGTCACACTCCATTGCCTATACCTGGGCGACTGCAGGAAGATGCCTCCGCGGTTTTTATTGTTGGTCTCCCTTGCAGAACGAATGGCACGATTCCATTTTTGTCGTGATTTAATAAATTCTCTAAGATGGCCATGACTCCATCGGGCATTCACAAACACCACTTATAAATCTATCAATACGAACATTTGTTTTGTCTTAGTTTCTATATGAATTTTCACTAACAGATTCAACTGCGGCCAATGAAATTAGGTGCAACAATATATATATATATATATATATATATATATATATATATATATATATATATATAGTCACGCTCTCCAACATACCTCCTAACAACACACCTATGAATATACCCATTTTTTAAAATAGTAAAAAAATTAATTTTGAGAAGATATTCTTTATATGGGTTCATGATATTTCAGTGTGCCTCCTTAAAAAATCAACTGAAAATAATGTTTTTTGTTATTTTTAAAAAATAGGTCAAAAAACTGATAGTTCTTGCCCTTTAAAACTGTCAGTTTTTTACCTATTTTTTAAAAATAACAAAGCACATTATTTTCATTCAGGGGCACATTGAAATATCGTGAGCCCATATAAAAAATATAAACTCAAAATTAGTTTTTTTACTATTTTAAAAAAATAGGTATGTTCATAAGTATGTTCATAGGTATGTTGAAGAGTCTGACTATATATATTGTTCAGAATCGAGAAATTGGTCAAAATATAACATAAATTGTATATAAAAGACTTAATTTAACTTATTTAAAAAACAGAAAACCCATTGAACTTTTCGTTTCAAGTTTCATTTTGGTCAAACAGTGCCTCTCAAAGTCCAATAATAAATGTCGCTAAAAATCCCTCTAGGACTAAAATGAAATGTGAAAGAAATTTAGGCCCTGTTTAGTTGTGGAAAATTGTTTTTTTGTTCCTATTTCCAATTTTCATTTGGTAGAAATAAATTATTGTTTTCAAATTGTAGTTTATAGAAAATTTAGGAGTCAATTGTAATTTACACAGTTCAGGTTTATAATGTGATTACGAAAAATTCAAGGCCCAAATGTAATTTATAGAAAGTCAAGGGTCTCAAATAGAATTTATAGAAATTTCATGGGGGAAATGTAATTCTCAAAAAATTATAGGCAAAAATGTATTTTACAGAAAATTAAGAGATGAAAATGCAATTTACCAAAAGGTTAAAGGCCCAGATGTAAGTTATAAAAGGTTCATGGTCAAAATATAATTTTGGGACTTTGAAACCTGGTAAAACTTGTTAAAGTGGTTTTTCAATGTTCTGGAAAATTTGGAAAGCTACATTCCAATTTTCTAGTTTGAGAAACTATAAAACCTAGAACGCATTTTCTAATTTATCATTTCTCTAGAAACTATTTGGAGAGTTTCTAGAAAACAATCTTGTTTTCCACAACTAAACAAGGCCTTAATGTTTTCATTTCGGAAAAAAAAAAGTTATTTGGACTTTGTCCCCGACTATTTCATTTCGGACTTCGAAAGTGTATAAAAACACTTATGTGTGAAGATTTGTGAAAACCTTTTGTGACACTTTTGGGAAACATACTGCACAAAGTGAAAATATTAATGGTCAAACTAAATATACCAAAATAACTGGGTGTCAGGGGCGGACTCATATGGGGCTGAGGGGGGGCGATTGCCCCTCCCGAGTTTTCAGAAATATTTATATTTGATATTTTCTCACGGTCTAAGGCCCCGTTTGGTTGTCCCAAATTGTAAATCGGCTCATTAATAAATTGATCAATTTAGAAATTGACCCATTAATTGTGTTTGATTTCATTAATGAAATGATTCATTAAATGCCCCATTTTAACTCCCGTGTAAAATCTGAAATTGGATCATTTCACAAAAACAACGTGAAACGCTTTCATTTGAAATAAGAATCACATAAAGTGCATACTCCCCCCCTTCCCCCCTCTTAATTTGTTTTCATCTTAATTTCTCATAAAACCTTATCATCAGTATCAAACATTGCGTAACATTGGATTTAAACTCATTTCGTAGAATTCACTAATTCACAATGAACCAATTTACATAATCAAACAATTTGTGCAACCAAATAGGGCCTGAGCCAGTGAAACCATGACAAAATATGTTCGCTAGTCACATACTTTGTCCATTGATTTCTAACAAATTTATTGGGGACACATTTTTTTACAACTTCAAATATTTAATTTTCGGTATTGATAACTTTTGTCACGTATAATCTTTCCACTCCTTAATTTTTTTTCCACAAGAAAATAAGCATTTCCGCCCCTCCTAGTCAGAATTCCTGAACCCGCCCCTCGTCATACGACAAAGCCATAAAAAAAAAAAAAAGGCAAAACTCGTTGCTTTTTTTTTCTAGAAATTAAACCTAATACAAAGGGGAAAAAATTAAAAAATGCAAAGAGGATAGCAATGTAGTGTGAGCTAACCAGCTTGTCCTTTATGCTTAGTTGGGTCAAGAGTTGGAGTGATTGATCTCAAGATGTTGAGCGCATCAGCCTCCAAACTCATCCCAGTTTGCATTCTGCTGTTATGATAATAATAATAATAATAATTAATACAATTGCTGCTGTTGTTGTTGTTGTTGTAACCTCCGAGACACCTTATCAAGTAGTGTTGCCTTCTGATAACACCAGAGGGAGTGAAACCCAGCATTATATCACCTTCAATTACTCACTTGCTGCATATCTCTCATGTGTATAATTTTAAATATGTGAAATTGACACTTACAAATTGTTAATTCAAGAGGAACGAGATCAATCCACGGTGAGCTTTTGCAACATTTCAAGACCTTTCTTCCGGAATAACCAAAATTCATCTTTTTGTTCACGTGTCGATATAAAAGACAATTTCGAGATGATGTGGTGGGACGGGTGCTTGTGTAAATAAACAATTGTAATTATTTTTATTCTTTTATCAAACTTAAATTTAATTTTTGATTAATTATTTGTAGTTTGTTTTATGAAAAAAAATATCTAACTTAAATCTATGCTTATGTTACAAATATGGAGGTATAAAAAATGTGTGGATACTCATAGTATAATCTAAAGCTAAAAACACGACAGTGTCGTTTTAAAACCATGGGATTTCAAGCATCTGAATTTGAAAGCACGACAATGCAATGTTAGAAGCATGAGTTGTCAAACATGACACATCAAAGCTACAAGCACGACAAAATAAAATTAGCAGACTCGTTATACTCACACACCAGCTTGTATTTACCTATAAATACTCTCATGTTTGTACTTTGAAAGATATGAGTTATAAATACAATATAGTCCTGAAGATTATGATTGATTATATGTTCAAGTTCCATTTTATTCAACACGATTATACTAGTTTCATGTTAGTTGATCTTCTATGCCACTGTTAAAATTATATTCAAGTTTTGTTTCTACAACAATTGGTAATGTTTATTTTATGTGACAAATGTATTATATATAATTACTTGTCATTTTATGAGATATATTTTATTAGTTTTAGAATATATTCATGCCTCCTAAAACTAAATATATGGTATTATTTAACGAGAAACATATATGAATAGGAAGATGCTAGATTTTTTCTTATAAACATGCTATATGTTTTCCTTTATCATATAAAAGTTTGTTAATTATAATTAAAGCTTGTTGCTTGTATCTCAAATAATTAATTGCTACGTCGATTCTTACAAACCTTGATTTTACTACGTTATAATTATTTGGAAATAATTATCTTTCATGAATTACGGATACTAAATTTCATCTTAATGCCATGAATGTCGGAGATACTATTAAAGTTGAAAATAATATGTCCCTACAAGATCGTGTCAAAGCCATGATCTTTCTACGTCACCGTATCCACGAAGGATTAAAAGGTGAATATCTCACGGTCAATAACTCATAACTCCTTTAGACCATTTTGAGAGAGCGCTACAACCATTAGATGACTATTATCCTCCCGTAAGCTTGCTATGAATGATCACACTTACGGTTTCAAGATTTTAAATATATATCTAAGTATAACTCAACATTATTTAGTATTACATCATAGCTGAAATTGTGTGGCCATATGGTAAGTGAATAGGATATTCTTGAGAAAACATATTCAACATTTCATTGCAATAATATTATTTTATAAGAATAATATCGACAGTCATTATGCCAAAAACTAGAAATAGTCACGGCAGGGTGGTCACGGTCCAAATTCATGACCAGATCTTGCAAACTGTGACCCCATATACGGGTGACCTACACCATCAGTTGGTCACGAATTGGTCATAATTCAAAATTGTGGCCTTAATGGCAGAAAAAATGGTGCTCAAATGGTCATGTAAGGGGGTACGATTTCGGGTTGTGACCAACAATAAATAACCTTGACCATTTAGTTTAAAGCATGGTCAAGGTTCATGACTGTGACCCAATACCATGACAACTTTTAAGTTCAAAATAGTCACAGAAAGGGGTCACAATTGGGGACCATAACCCGTTGCCAGTAATTTTTGGGGGTCATGGTTCTAAACTTTGACTAAATTGACTAAACCATGAACATTTAAATTGATCCAAATTGGTTACGGTCTGTGTTACAGGACTGAACCGCGACCCAAATTCAAGTATAGATCGAACATGTTAGGGTTTATTTTTATTTCACTCAACCTTTACTCTCTCGGATCTCTCTCTTTCGTCTGTGAATCTCTCTCACACACACTAAATCGACTGACTCTCTCTCTCTCTCTCTCTCTCTCTCTCTCTCTCTCTCTCTCTCACACACACACACACACACAATTAAAACTCTCTCACTCAGGCACCTCCAAAACTCTCTCACCCTCTAGCTTAAGCACCAACGAAAGGCACCATCACCGCCACCCCAATTCACCACTAACCTTACTATCTCTCTCTCTTTTTCTCTATCTCTCTATATTTATTTATCTATCTATCAATATAATGTATTAATAAAGGGTTTTGAATTTGGGTTATCACTAAAAAAATATTTTGAAAACACCCTCAATATAATCTCTCAATCCATACAGTGCTTGATTTAGTTTAGTAATAGTTTTTTTTTTATTTGTATGTATTAACAAAGGTTTAAGGGTTTTGAATTTGGTTTGTGTTGAAATTAGGGTTTTGAATTGGTTTGTGTAGTAATTAGGGTTTGATAAGATGAAAATGACAAAAATTTAACAACACTAAAACTATCTAAAATATTTTATTTAAATTTTTTGGGGCAAAATATGGAATTTATTATTTGCAAAAATTTGTACAAAATATGATTTTTTTTTTGCAAAATCTGAAGAAAATAAATTTGGATTTTTATTTGAGGGTTTTGAATTCGGATAAGTTGAAATGTGTATATATAATATGTTGATATTATAATATGGTTTTGAATTTGGATTGGTTTGAATTTATATGTTGTAAATTTGGGGATATAGGGATGAAAGTATGGATGAATTTATATGTTGAAAATTTAATTTGTGGATGAATTTATATGCTGAAAATTTGGGGATGAAATTGTGGATGAATTTGTATGCTGAAAATTTAGGAATTTGGGACTGAATTTGTATTGATGAAATTTAGGGGTTATGGGTGATATTTACATACATATCTTACAACAAAAATGGCATGATATTACATTAGTTGAAGTCCTGACAGATTAGGGTTCTATTAGTAGAATTTGTATTCAACCTACATTATATAGACACTCACACAATGTGTAATATTTGTACCAAGATAAAATTGGCATATTGGCATTAACATTGGCATTAAGAATGACAATTTCTCAAATTCTAACCTAAACAATTTCAATTTCTCAAACTATAATTGGGTTGGATATGGATTGGTAGGTAACTAATTAGTGAATGGATTGGTGATTGGTAAATTGAAAAAAGTTACCTAGCCCTAATTTTACATAATGTGATTGAATAATATGTTAATCTTTTAGATTGAATATATGTTAACATATTTTCTTCTTGTTCTATGTGCGCATACAATTGGAGAATAATTATTGAAGCTTAACTGTATCTAATGCTTTCTCTATTCACATAATTTTACTATCTTTCTTTTATGTAACATAGTATTATATATAGTTATAACTTCTTGGTTAACTGTTGTGGTCATGTTCACCCCTTTCTCAAGTGATTATTATTTGGGTGAACACAAATTGGTGAAAGGGCTTACACATTAGTGGACGCATAGTAATTTATGGATTGATTTGATTAAAATGAATTTAAAATTGGACTTGTTATGTATGATTGATTAATTGAAAAATATTAATTATTTGATGTTTATATTGTGCGAATGAATATTAGTGCATATATCTTTTTGGTTAACTATTGTGGTCGTGTTCACTCATTCCTTAAGTAGTAGTTGTTTAAGTGAACACATTAAAATATCTTTTATCAGTGCATGTCATATAGAGGGCACTCATATTTACATGCATGTGAATAAAAAAAATTAAACAGTTTAATTACCTTATAAACCGTTAAGTTGATCTCTCGCAATCGTACTCTATTTTCCTTGCCAGTATGTTAGAATGAGGCAATAGAGATTGTATTTCGCATTCATAACCCCAACCATGCACTAACCGACACTATTAGAAAAGGTAAAAAATTATATGCATCCATTGTGGATACAGTTTCATAAACAAAACATTCACCTAGATTGTGACATCTCACAACATATACACATTAAATGCAAGCTTGCAAAAAACTTTGCAAAAGAAATGATTTCAAGGTTCTGTCATGGACATTTATATAGTAATCATAGATACGTGTTTGCCCAGTTGGCCACGTGCAACTTTTCACAAATTTATAAAAAAAATAATTACAATTTGATCGAAGTGAGACAATTCGACCATGTTTTAAAAGCTCTTCGAATGTATATACATATATATTCGTATATATAGTCTTAAACATAAATGTCATACATTCTTAGCTAATTTTTTATTTATTAATTTTTAGAGTAAAAAATGAACAAAAATAATCAGTCAAATAACGAAAATCCTCCTCTAATATAATTCTTTCTTAGTCTAAAAATTGAATTCTTGACACTTGCAGGTTCACAATACACTATTCTACAGCAAGTTCATTCTATCACTCCATCTATACTGTCTCCGAGTCATCAGACTCCACAAACCCCTGTTAATCCAACTCCCCCCAACTCCCGTTACCAAGGAATCTCAAGCACAAGATAAGAAGCACATTAGGTTCTCCGATGTTAGGAATTCTATCGCTAACAAAAATGACGTCCAGACTTTTAAAGCCCATTGTTTGTCTCTCGAAAAGATGACGGTAGGCATCGAGTGGGCATACAATTAGAAGAACATTGATCGTGCCATAAAAGGATGACGTGTGGGATCAACTTTGTAAAACTTTTACATTCCCACTCGGTTCGAAGGCATATGTTATTTCCCTGGTAGTTGAACAATTAAAAACCTTTCCTAAGAACCTGTGTAAGGTTCACTTCCCGGTGGGGACATCAAGTCATGACATCTTGGGGTTAAAATACAAAGTTTCCTAAATTGTTAAAATGCTCGCCCACCAATGGAATGAGTTCTTAGAGAAAGAGGCCAGGGAGAAAAAACTTGCCCAAAGAAAGAAAAATAGACAGGACAGGGTAAAAAAGTTGATGTCCACAAGCTTGGGTCCGAATCCTATGATGATTTGAGGGGGGGGGGGGGGGTAAAAGGACCAATGGAACTCCAAAAGAAGGGAAACACGCCAATTAGGTCAACTTGTACTTGTATGACCGAATGAACGAACAAACAAACCAAAAGTAACTAAACAAATTGGCTCCTATTCTAGTGAGTTTGAATTTAATAATTATATATATATACGTTATAGTAAAATAATATTGAAATTACAGTCCTAAATATAATATTATACTACAAGAAATGATAGAAGGCGTGGAGAGCAGTCCGTTCGAGTGCAACCCCTATGACATTGACTTAGATGCCCTATCTAAGGTATTTAGGAAGGGGGGAAATGGGAGGATAAGAAGTGTGGGCTCCACGATGCTAAGGACCAAATTACATCACACCGCACCTTAAAGCAGTGAAAGAAACTTTAGCTGAGGCGACTTGTATCTTATAGAGACATTTTCTTTCGTTATTCTTTCATATTAGTGTTCATCTGCTTATGCATCTATGCGATGATGATTTGTTGTTAGAGTATGTGTGACGTGTGCGATGCTGATTTGAATAAACTCGCAAATTCTCAATTTAAACTTATTTAACTGGTGTCAATTTTAAATCAAATTAAATCAGCCCCTATACATGCAACTATATGTGTGTATGTGTGTGTGTGTGTGTGTATGTGTGTCAAACCATCACAAATAACTAACTCACAGATTTCAGGAAAAAACTCCTTTTGGGTAAAACCTTTATTTCACTGTGTAAAATAAATCGCAACTTACATACACAATGAAATCTGCATTGATCACTCCGGAGAACAATCACATAGACCATATCCTAGAGTCAGTCAGAACCACGGCTCCAATTCAGCACAGGAACACCCACGAGTACTCCCTATTGACACGCAGTCATCTTAAGCCCAATACTCCCCTCAAGAGCACCTAGATCAGCAATAGAGATCCTCTTTATAAGAGAAACTTGACACAAGATGTGTTCTTGAATTTCAAAACAATTCACACAAACTATTGGGATCTTGTGAATTGAAAAAAAAAGGTTTAAAACCCTAAAAATGAGAAGATAGAGTATTCTGCCAAAGCAGTTTCGTGTATGAAAATTTCCGCAGGTCTTATGATCAGAAACGAAGTTGAAGAAACCCTTTTTATAAAAAATCTTAGGCGGCGCGTCGCTTGAACGAAACAGGGTTGTCGCCTGAACGATGTCAGTTGTCGCTCGAACGACTTCGCGTGAGATGCCTTTGTCGCTCGAACGACGTGACAATCTCTCTCAAACGATTGGAGCATAAATTAATTTTTTATTCCAGTCCGCTTCAACACTTAAAAAAAATATTTTAAAGAAAAATTCCACTCCAACACTTAGAAGTTTTTTTTTTTAAATTATCCCAATACCTTAAGTGAACCGTTAAGGGACTAAAATGCAACCTTAGCAAAACTTGTCTCACGGAGACTTTTCTTGTTGAAGAACTTAATATTCGAAACCGTCTTGATGCATGAATGTTCTTGAATACTCTTCGACGGTTATAGCGGTATACGACATACTTAATTGATAACGGACAATAAAATAATGTCCTTACAAATCTCCTCCTATATTCATGCCGACACAAAATAAAAAAAACATCTGAATTATCAAAATATAAAAAGACTATACAAATCTAATACCCTCGTGAACCCAAAAATGAAAAGGCACTAAACATGTAGGTCTGAAACTTTTCTTCAAAAGATCTTCAACTTTAAATATTCAAGTCTTTAAGCTTTTCTCATCCGGGTGTGCAAAATAATGATCTTCAATTTTGTACCTACACACATGAGACAAAGCAAATACCTTCACGACACATCGAGTTTGAAATGATATAAGCATAAATCAATAAATAATCAAATCTCCCCCATAATGCAAAAACTCTCCCATAATTCGTTCTCCCCCTTTTTATTTGATCGGAATAGACAAGGAAACGAATAAACCAAAATAAACATGGAGTTGTCACGACAAATATGCAGAGCAAATATGAATCAAACTACGCTCATGCAAAGAGTAACTCAAAAGCTTCCACAAAATATTTTCGATTTTTCAAACAAAATTGCAAAAATAATTTTACAAAAATCACTCACCATGAATTTACACTAAGACAGCCAAATCATGAAAACTGAATGAATGGGTGTAAACATATTCGATAGGTAAATCAAAGCAATCAAACATAACATATGTGCACGATGAATACATGTACTCCTAACGAATGAATCTCAAAATCATCCTTAGGTGTTAAAAGTATTGAATTTAAATTACATCGACTCAATTCATCAACACATCAAAGTCAAGAATGATTCCCACACCAATAACGTCTAAAACTATGAATGCCTTTTCAAAACGCTGTCAGGACGTGCAAACCCATTTTTCATTTATTTCCATCCAAACTCCCTCATAAATAATAATAATTATATTTTTCTTTTGAGGTGGACCCTTTTTGGCATATTTATCTTTTTATTTCCTTTAAAAAAATCGATTTCTTTTAAACGGTGGCTTTCATGATGAGTTAATTGTATACTCTCGCAGCCCTTTCCTGTGATTCACTCATCATATTTTGTTGCAATTAAATTCCTCACGGTAAACGGTTTTTACATGCACTACTTCCATTGTTAAGTTTTATCGCATATGGTTCATTTTAAAAACAAAACTGAGATGAAAACACTCTGACCAATATGTGATAAACAAGTACAATAATCAAACAAATTTATGCGAGTGTACATTAAAGGAACTTATGAGTCGATCATGTAGGTAGTAGTCACAAAATACATCTCAATGACTCCAAACATTATAAAGCACAAAATGAAATGATAATGCATATCAAAACACTTTCAAATCATCACGTGGATATGAAATGATGTTGTGACTAGGTCATCCTAAATGTCCATCTATTTATGGTGCAAAACAAACTACAAAACTCTTTTTGGCTTTTTTAAATTTTTCTCAAAAAAAATGAAAAATCTTTTTGTATTTTTCAAAAAATTTCCAAAAAAAAATCTGATACAAAAAAGATACACAATAGCAATAGGCAAAAAAATATCAATATGCAAATCTACCTATGCTAGCAAACAAGTCTAAAGCTCAACCGTTAGGTGCGGTGGAGTTTTTCAAAGATGGTGACATCCTATGAAAAATATCCATAAAGTCATGTGAAGTCTTCACTAAAAACTTTACCTGCTCCCTAATATGTGTGCAAACTCTCTCATGTAATCATCTGGAGCGTCAAGTGTGGGTTCGTGTGTATGAACATGTGTAATAGCAAAACGTGGCACTTGACCCAACTTAAAACAAATTCTCTAAGGTGTCCTCTCTTCTTGCAATGTGTGAAAACATAAACAGGCCTAGGTACACCTATCACAAGACGTCTCATATGAGGTACATGACGCCTAGGTGGGTTGGATTGAGAGGTATGTGAATCTAACACTAAACTGGGAACCGACTCGGGTGCAACTTGGGAAGTAAAAGCACCTTCATGACTTATTCCTAAACTCTCACCTCTACCCAAAATGGGATTGAGAACCATCTTCCCAACCTGTTTAGATGCATTCTCTAAAGGGACTTTGATCTCCCGAGCATGTTCGATATCACTCTCGAGTTGGGATACACGTGTCATCGGACTAGACACCGTGTTGGTCAAATCACTCTTTTTCCGATCTAAAGCAATCAATTGTTCACTCAAAGAAAGCTTCACTTTCTCAAGTTGACTTACTTTCGCCTCAAACACCCTCAAACTCTCTCTCCAAATCTCTCACCCTAAGAGTTAGGTCTTTGTTTAACTTTTTGGTCTTTAGGGTCTCGACATATAAATCTCTAAATGCGATCTGGAGCTCACTATCACCCTCACTAGCGCACTCACTCTCAGACTCGCTAGAAATACTCAAATCATCCTCGGGGGTCTCACGTGCACAAGTATCCTCATCGTCGTGGGACAAACCGGGTGTGCTCACGTGATTAGCAGAAAAATCAACAAACTTCTCATGAGACGACTCATCCTCGAAATATTTCACATCTTCCTCGTCTTTCACATCTTTCACAACTTCTCATGGGTGTGCTCACGCTAAGAGTGGTTAGCATGGCAATTTTCTTCCCCTTTCTCTTTAGCCTAGTGGGACATTCAAACACTATATGGCCTTTCCCCTCACACTGAAAACACTTCTCTTCTTCCTCTTTCTCACCTACTTTGTCACCGCTCTCTTTGGCCTCATTTTTATTTTTATTTCCGAAAAATCTTTTATTGGAAGAATTTTGTTTTAAAATTTTGAGATTTTTTTAAAATTCTTTGTAAGCATGGCCATATCAAAATCATACTCGTCCTCAGACTCGAACTCATAAAAACTCACTTTCTTTTTCTTTTTAGACTGGGATTTAAGTGTTATCCCTATATCCTTAGGCTTGATAGTGTCACGAAACATGTCCATATCATATGTCTGTAGGTCTCCTACCAGCTCTTCTACACGATTTAAATTACCTAAGGTATTCAAAACAGTGACGATTTAAATTACCTAAGGTATTCAAAACAGTCACTTTAAGGATAAAATGTTTTGGGAGCGATCTTAAAATATTTTTAACCATTTGTGCATCAGGTATAAGCTCACCAAGATTGAAACTAGTGTTGACAATGTTAAACAAACGTGCATAAAAGTCATCAAAACACTCAGTCTCAAGCATGGTTATCGTTTCAAATTGAGGGGTTAAATTTTGAATTTCAGACTCTTTGACCGCGTTAATGTCTTCGTGGGTGATTTGTAACACGCTTCTTTAGACGTGGTGCACGTCATAATACGTCGAAACTCATCGGGGATGACGTGTCCTGAAATTAAACTAAGCCCATGTGAATAAAAAGTGCTCCATCTAAACTCATCCTCAGTCCAGTCTGACACAAATTTTAAATTTGTGACATTATTTGCGGCGACAGTGGGAATAATCCAGCCTCTTTCAGAAATTACCACTACACCAAAACGCTCATTTAGTAACAGACTATTTTTGGAATTACTAACAGTATTATACCATTACTATTTCTTACCCTAAATTACTGTTACTAGTTTGAGATAAGTGTTAGTAATATTAATTCAATCATTTAAAAGTAATTATCTTTCTTAAAAAATAGGTTGATTTTTCCCTACCCAAGCAATATGCCCCCGACTCTCTCCAAAACTAGCAAAACGCGACCTAGGGTTCATTATTCCCAAACTTGCAAATCGCAGCCTAGGGTTCATACCTGAGAATCGTGACCTAGGGTTCATACCTGCAAATCTCATCGCATCGCTAGGGTTCTTCTCCAAATCGCGACCTAGGGTTCATACCTGTAAATCGCATCACATCGCTAGGGTTCATACCATTACTAGGTCTGTTTCCTCTCTCTCTCTCTCTCTCTCTCTCTCTCTCTCTCTATCTATCTATCTATCTATCTATCTATCTATATATATATATCTATATATATATATATATATATATATATATATATATGTCTGTATGTATACATGATTTGCATATATACCTGTTCAACCTAGAGTTTGTTTCTTATTTTAACTTTCGATCTGACATGCAGTTATTTGTATGAATATTTTAACCTTTATGTTAGTTTTTCTTCTCATTTATTGAAATTTATTTAGGAATTTATCTAGAAAGTTATTAAAATTTAATGAATGAACTTGCAGGTTCACGGTTGAAACTGTTACCTATTTGAAGACAACACACACAACTTAGGAGGTATTGTTCAGTAGTTTTCATTATTTATTTTTGATAGGATATCTAGTATGTATCTAGTCACTAAGTATAACAGTTGTATGTTGTTTTTCTATTGTGAAGCCATGTTCCATTATAAATATGATTTTTTTGTGGGTTAGTGTCCATGCTTATTATTGTTATACTATAGCGGTGATTTAGGCGCACACGGTCCATTAGTATCAAAGAACTTATATATGGATAAATATTACCCACATAGTTCTTTGTAATTTTCATGAAAATCAAAGAACACCTTATGTTAAAAAGCTTTGATATTATAGATAAAGTTGAGTTTAAAGGATGTAGTGACCAATTAATTGGGTGTAGGGTACCATAAAAGATATATGTAGTCAAAATGATATTTCAAAATATAAGCTAGGCATATCTTCTCTTCACTGTAGGACTTTGAATAATTGATCTTTGAATAGAGTATTTAGGTAAGTTATGAGGTTAAAAATGAAGTCATTCAATATTTACAGTTATCTAATTTTGTTTTTTTGTATTCTCTATATAATGCTTTTATAGGGAAGGAGCATGATGTATTATATTTTGGGTTCAAGTCAAGTATGGAGAGTGGATTGTACCGAGATTATTATGGTGAGTTTTATGAGTGGACTACTTGAAATGGTCCTCAAGTCGCCTCACCCCTCAGGTGTGTTGTATTCCTTCATTTAGATTATTCCAATACAAGTGCATTTTCTTTCGCAATTTAACCAACACATACTTAAACCAACACGGGTGTGTACATCTAGGACATGGGCTATTGGATATGAAGGACATTGGATATGAGAAGACAAACACCCAAGTGTGTGGAGAGAGGAACAGATACGAGGAAGATATGACTTCAAATGATTAGCAATAAATATGAGGAACACTTTAAGAACAATGAACTTGCAATATGTGAAGTGTTTAATGCAAAGGGAATGCTTTGGAGTTAGTTTACACAGAGTAATGGTTGACGGAGGAGAGTGTTCTGTTGTGTTCGTTCATTGATTTTATAGGTGATTCCAAGGGAATCAAGGTCTGACTCACTGACAAAGGCGGTGGTCCCGAAAAGGTATATAATATTTATTATTATAGCTACCTCAATTAGACAACTATGTTAATGGATCAACTACGTGGACTTCCATAGTTGTTCTTTAGGCCAATGTGGCTTATATTAGATAGTTAAAAAGTTAATTGTCTACAGCTTGGAGTTCTAGGTGACCAAATGGAGGGATTATGTAATCAGTTTACAGCTTGGTAATGGTTCTTTTTAATCTTACAGGGAACAACAATCTCGAGTCTCCGGGAGTGGTTGCAAGATTCGGCCATTGGTAATAACCCAATCTTACGACTAATTGCTGGGATCATATTCATGCATGAGCAGGATTATAATGAGGCACTAAAACACACAAATGTTGGGGGCACTATGGAGCTGTGAGTTTACTTGGTTAACATTGAATGTCTTTAAAGCTTTTATAACATTTTATCAATAACAGATATTTATTAGTGATTTTTCCTCATTGTATTTTGATTGTGAACCTTGCATATTCTACAAGAAGATTGAAGTTTTCTTTATACCATTGTTATATAGATTTCCCTCAAGTTATTTAGTACTAAAATTGAGTTAGCAAACTTTTTTCTTAGAATTGGCCTAAAATTGGCCAATCCTTCACTTTTAGAGTAATCCTTCACTTAGAAATTTTCTATTTCATATACCCAATCTATATGTTATATGTTACTTAAACCGTGTACTTATAGGAAACACATTTTGTACTTAGAAATTTGTTATTTCTGTTCTATATTCAAAACTAAAAGGTGTATTTCAGATCATCTCTGCGTAAGAGACTGATCTCATATTCCGATCAGATTGGAGCTTACGGCGGTCGAGTTGAATTAGATAACGCTTTATTGAGTAACGGAATAGAATCAAAAGATAAAGATGATGTTGTTGTTGTTGACAAGGTTCTAAATGAAGAGTTTGCCAAATTTGCATTTCGACCTGCTCACCACAGAAATAAAGAGAGTCCTCTCAGTTCCGTCGCCATATTTAAGCAGGTTTTAATTACTCATATATGTGTCTTTATTTAGTGTATAATGTATTTGTTTTTACATATATGTGTAAACTTGTATTTTGAGATTTCTAGAGCTTCTTGTAATCTCTGTTTCATATGTACTAAAGGTTCTGTTTTTACATATATGTATGAGCAGGCTTTTATTTTGAGATTTCTTTCTTGTAATCTCTGTTTCTTATTTGATCAGTGGATACTTAGAATTGTCCAAAAATGTTAACTTTCTCATTACTTGATGTATACATTTATTAGCAAATTGTTCACACACACCCTTTCTCTAATGTAATATAATACAATTTGTTGATTGAGTCAGTACACATTTTTTATCTGATTATGCCCATTAAGGTAGATTTGTTATTGACTATGTAACATATTATCCGACAATAGTCATGAAATTTCTAATAGAAATTTTTTCTCCTATCTATATAATAAGGAGTAAAATTTGAATACTATTCATTAAAGAGATAAGCTAAGTAGAGGTATTGGGTGGCAGTAGTGACGACAGTAGTGACGATTTATTATTCATTTCTATAGTCTTATGTAACGACAGTAGTGACGATTTAACGGTATTGGGTGGCGGTTTAACGGTTTTGGGTGGCAGTTTAACGGTATTGAGTAGCAGTTTAGTGGTACTCTGTGAAGGTTTCAGTACTGCTTGACGGTTTTCTACCAGTGTTTATGGTTAAAAGGCCAGAGAGGAAAAGGTAGATTTGGGTTGGTCACGAGTTGGCCTATAATCTCCTCTCTTTCTATTTGTCTAAAACTCTTGGAAATAAATCTTTAACTCAAACAACATCTTTTTGAACCTGTCAGAATTTCAGCCAAAAAAATGGATCCATTGACTGAGCCTATACGATGATTCACATGGTCGTATGCAAATGGACCCACCTCTACGAGGGATATGAAATGATTTATATTGGCCTATACTTTATGTTATTTTGGTTTTCATTTCATCCTGTTTAGTTCATTTTTAGTGGATTTTGTATTTTGGGTATGTATTTTCTTTTCATCAGTCTGGTACTTTTTTGGGGAATGGGTGGTGCTAACTTTCTAATACTGAAAGCTTATGTTTTAGTTGGTTTGTTGTTATGTTTTCAATGTTTTTTTATGTTAGTTTGTTATTTGTATTTTAATACTTTTAAATATTTAGCCAAATTAGAATTGTTGTATTTGGGATTTGAAATTTTGGTTAAATAGTTTACCAAATTAGAATTGTCATTTCTAATATTGTTTTGAATCTTACACTTGAGCTCTATGCTGGTATCTAGGAACCCTCAACCTTTGTTCAAATGTACTGTCGCATATCTGCACACAAAATTTTCTTCTTTTGTAATCCCCATAGGCGAGGGACGGCATGCATAAAGAAGGTTTTGCTAAGTAATTGCCTTCTTTTGTGATATGTTTTTTTCCCTTGATAAAGATATGAATGGGACTTTGAGGAAGCAGGAACTTAGATAATATGCAGTGGTAGAAAAATGATCTATCCCCACCCTATTTGTATATAGATGTTTAGTTGCATTTTTTTAGGGATATTTGTTCTTTGTATATATAAATATTATTGTGGTTTTAAGGATGGATCTGGGTTGGGAACATTATGGGGGTGGTCGCAATGATAAGTGGGAACTGGAAAGGGGTTATAGAGGGCCGGGAGCATGCCATGGATTGTTGGAGTGTGAACTAGCATCTGATTTGGGCAGACGCAAGATGGGACCAGATCTGGCTAGTGGAGCATCTGATTTGACACATTTGATTTAACGACTTAACACCATGTTAATATAAGTACTAGCCTAAAAATTTGTTTAGAAATCAAGTGGATATTTATGGTTGTGAGAAATAAAGCAGGAAATGAAATTGTACTCTACTTTTGGTGATTGGATTTATCGCTCTTGGTATAGGTTTGGCAATTTTCGTGTAGCACATCTCGGTAAAAGATATTGAACAGGTGCATTTACATTATATGATTCTTAATGCTATACTTCTATAAGCAATTCATTCTACTATATGATTTAGTTTTATAATGCTATAAGAATTTAAAGTTTTATAATAATGCTATATGCATTTTTACTATTTTTACTAATATTTTATATTAATCTTTGTTCAATTGCAAAAGTCCTGTATTAATCCAAGTATTTGTATTGGACCGGGTGCGATATTGGTGTTCTAAATTGTGATTCGCAATTGAATTATTTAAATAAGGCTCTGGACACATTTAATACAACAGTTGTTTCACAAGTCATATTGCTCCATGTTTACATCATTTACAATTTTAATGAGTGCTATAATGTTCAAGTCATATTCAATATTGTACTGTTAAACAAGTCATACGTTTCTATGTACATATATTGCTAAATAAGTACAGTACTGTTTAATAAGTACTATAGTGTTAAACAGTCATAAGAATTCCATGTTTATGAAATCATAACCAATCAGTACTGTTTAACAATATATGTATAAATAAATTATGTACTGTACAGGGTCCATAAGCATTCCATGCTAATCTGTACATAAGTCATAAGAATTCCATTTTAAACATCTACTTGGGTATATTCAGTACTGTACATATTAACATCCAAATAAATTATGTACTCGGGCTCTGCTTTAGGTCACAGATACTATTCGAGGTTGAAAATATTGCTCTTTGTCGTATCTGATGTGTCGATAAACTGTATTCCAAATCTTTCTGTATGTATGTTAAGAAATAAACTCCCAAGAACTTCCAGAGTACAGGTACACACCAGGCTATGGGGTGCTAAAAAAAGAAAAATCATGATGAATGAATTGTTGGTTTTACATATCTGGTACATTTAAGTTCGGTAATGGTATATTCACAAAGATGTCACAGAAATTGATGTAACCTCACTTAAGGATTATGTTTGTCTAAAGTGTAATCATGTGATACTTTGATGCTTTTGGTTATTTTTTTTAGAATAAGATGCAAGGATAGAGTAAAGTGGGAAGAAAGAAATTGAGAGAAGATGAGAAAGAGAGAAATAAAGGAAACGTGTAATACTGGAGCCAGGTATGATATAAATGGACTTCACGAACCATTTGAACAGACTTGAGAAACTACGTGGACGTATTTGATTACCTGGATTTATTTATTTTTGTCAGATTTGAATAGACTCCTGATGTTATTTCTCTTTTTTCCCCTAATTCTTATTTACTATTAATTTGCATTATATGACAGGGAGTGTAATTTAAACGTTCATTTGTCCCATCACATTTTTAGTTATATTTTTCATCATGCTCTATTTATTAAGTTACATACCTACGTGACCAAAATTTATGATTTTTTTTATAAGTTGAATATCTAATATTTCACATGTCGATATTTCCACGATATTTTACATAAGCACATCTCCATGATATTAAAGTGTCGTAGGCATTTCCAGTATTACACACATCTTTACTCAACGGAACTTTTGTCCGTGCCTTCAGGTTAGAGCAGAGGTCCGTCAAGTATTACACACATCTTTACTCAAGTATTACACACATCTTTACTCAAGTATTACACACATCTTCAGTGCGGATTCAGCTCAATAGCAGTGGCATTTGTATGATGTAGTGATGTAGTTGTACTGACTTTCCTCAGTACGGATTCAACTCAATAGCAGTGGCATTGTTGAAGAATGTGGATGAACTAGACGTGAGAATGAACAGAGAATCAAAAGGGATAACAGATATCGTGATGGTAAAACATTCACATCTTCGTCCACCTTGACCAAAGTTGTTCGAAATTCATGAGCCCAAACACTTTTTTATCTCATCCCCATTTACACATGTTTACACATATATTACTGTACCTGTTCTTGGATTACTAATTTTTGATATTTTTTTTAGCTGTTAAAGAATTTGGGAAATGGTTATTTTTGATAGATTGGACAATGAAACGCATGTTTACACACAGGGGACAACAAGGTTCACATATGGCCATGAATTTGCCCATATATGGCTATGGTTACACAGAGGGGACAACAGTGAGGTCTGGAATAATTTGAGGGGACATCAAGGTTCGTAATAGCATCTTTCAGTTGTTGTGGTAATAAGACCGACCGATTTGTTTTCGCAATACAAAGTTGGAATATAGCAAAAATGTTGAACTTTCGTGCATATGCAAGTGTAAGTGTAGCTCATACATTTAGCAGGGAGGTGGGTTATGGTTGGGGGTATCAGCGGGGTTAAGGGGGTGCATTAGTTTTGGCAGCAGGTTTGGGATGGGGGTGGTAGCAGGGTATAGGAACTGATTTTTTTAGATTGGAGTCAGCAGGTGTTGCGGGGTATTGGACAGTAGGTGATGGGAGGTGGGTTGGGTCATAGACAGTGGGTCAGGAGGTTGCGATTTGCGGTGTGGGTTGATGGTGTGTGCGATGTGTGATGAAGGTTGATGCGTGCATAGCAACAGGTGCAAGGGGTTATGGTTGGGGTATCAATGGGGTTAAGGGGGTGCTGCGCTGGTGTGTGTAGTAGACCAGGGAGGTCGCTGCACAACTGATTAGAAGTAACTACACAACTGAATTTGTTTAACAACCGAGTTTAAGTTATACAACTGATTAGAAGTAACTACACAACTTAATTTGATTTCTTTATTGAGTTTTTGTTTACCAATAGTTACGATTACGAATTCAAGGTACTGATTTGATTTCTTTATTGAGTTTGTGTTTAAATTACTATTGAAGTCCTAATGTATGTTTTGATTTGTTTTTGCTCACTTATTTTAGGTTTCGGCGATTCAAAAATTGGGAGAAAATATTTTTTGATAAAAAAGGTGACAGTGGTGGGACCGCGGGACATGCATACAAGGCAATGAGCAATGCAGGATATCTTGACTCTAATCTCATAAGCGTCATATGTTGAATATTGTTGTGTTATTTTTTTATTTCTTAAACAGGGTGGATAGTCCTATAAAGAAAGGAAGCTCTGTTCAATTTTTTTTATATTGTTTACAATTATTTGTGTTATGTAATAAATATTTTTGTATTAAGTATTGGTGTTATTTTCACGAATTGAGTTGGCATTTGTTTATATCATGTTTAGGACGGATTTTTATTTTTATTGTTTGAGTATTTTTTCTTTCTTAAATAAGGTGGGCAGTTTTATAACAAAGAAAACTCTCCAAAAAAATTAAATTGTCTGTGTTTATTTTCGAATTGATTAGTTTGAAATATGATTAGGTCACTATTTTTGTATATGTTCTAAGGATTTAATTAGTGTTCTTGATTTTAAATTCAGGATATTAGATCCTGAAAAATATTTTTTTTTAAATATGTACTAAGATTAGTAACATAATTTTACCTCTACTATTAGTAACATAAATTTACCGTTACTAATTTTGAAATTTACCGTTACTACTAGTAACAGAATTTCACTGTTGCTACTCACGAATTTTCCGTGACTATTAGTAACAAAAAATTTCCGTTAGTAATTCTAAATTTTTCGTTACTATTAGTAACACAACTTTAAGTCATCAGAATAGGTTGCTGCAGTATGTTATAAACTAGAAGAACTAGATCTTCTACTCTGCTCTCTGCGTCGTATCTCGTCAAAAAATGATGACATTCATGACTCGCTACGAACATGAGCCTCGACCTCAACATCAAATCTGGCCATCACATCATCATACATCCTGTCCTGAGAAGCAATATGTGCCTATAAAGAATAGAACTCTTGCTCGAATGGGCGTCGTGGTCTAGATATGGAAGGACCAGGTTGGGAAGCATCAGGGTTGGGAGTAGTAGGACCTGCAGGCTAGGAAAAACATCCAGCTCCTGAAGAATCTCCCTTTAAGGGTGGAGGTCTAGCTCTAGCCTCGACATTCAGAACGAGTAAGAGTGTTGTGATCATTGTAAATAGGCTCGGAGAGACTCAAGTCATCCTTTAAGATAGGAACTCCAGCAGATGTGCAAATCTTAAAAATAAGGTGACCATAGGGGAGAGAAGTGCGAAAAGGGGTGGGACCAAAAATGATAACCGATGACATCACTCTGAAAATAATAGAGGGCAAATCGATGTCCCATCCCCGAGATACAGCATACACAAAGTAAATAATATGAAACCCAATCTGTGTATGATTAACCCTAGGATAGACCAATGATGAAATAAATCAATTAAGAATGCGAAAGTCGGTGTAAAGCTGACGCCAATACATGGTAGCGCCGGTTGGAGGGATCTTCCAGAAATAGTGGCGGAGAATCTCCTCAACCAATGGAGTAACATCACCCATATGGGGAAACACAACGTCAGGGACGCGTGGAATTTGTAGCGTCGAGGCTATCGGATCAAAAGTGTCGAGAAGGGGGACGCCACGAACGATAGACTGAAGCCCTGCAGGAATGGGAGTCACAGAAAAAAAGAACTCTCTAACAATATCAGGATAGACTACCCCATAAGCCTCAAATAAGGGATCCCAACCCCTACCTGCTATCCATCAAGGAATAGATAACTCATCGAATGCAGAAGCCTCAAAAACACGCTCCACTCCCTATGACTGCACGAATGTGAAGTTCGAGTATACAGTAGTGCTCGTACTCGATAGTGGTCGCCATCTCACAGTAGAGTAGGGAGGGCGGTGAGTCCAAGCTCACCGGGCGTGAGGGGCGTAGGTAACTCATCTAGACGGCCTGATGGGGCACCTCAGCATCTAGGAGGCATAACTGCGTAGTGTAAGAAAAGGTGTTGTAAAAGATGACTAAGCCCTAGATGGCTAAGAACCTATCTTCATACAAAAATCCAACCGAACCTCTGCATAAACCAACCACAACATCAACACAAGCTAGTCAGGTAAGAAAAAATATATATACACCTAATGTAATCCAGTAAAATACAGACAGGAGCAAAAAAAGAATGGCACATAAACTCAACAAGAAGCCCCAAACATGAAATTTTTTAGGATAAAACAGCATAAACCCCCAACACACCTGATATAATTTTTATAAAAAAATGCCAACAACAAAGTATGGGTGTTATGTGTTTTATTCCCAAAAAATCAAACAAGAACCTAGCTTCAAATGAGTGTTTGATCCCAACACAGAATTGAACACGAATAATATAAAATATAGTAGCAAAATAGAGTAACATGAGCATATTTGTTTCATTCACAGTCTTGGAATCAGAAATCCAACAAACAGTAAACAAGTAAGGTAAAGGAAGCACAAAAAAATACCTTGCACGGAGAAGCTTAAGCTCTTGCGAAGAAATGGCTATGAGTAGTTTGACAATGGCTGATACTAGAGCTCCAAATCAAAACACAACTCGAATATCAGAACCCCAAAGGATTTTTTCCAAACTCCAAAAAAAACTCCGGTAGAGAAAAACTACGAGAACACGTGTTAGAAAATAGAGCTTAAATCAGACCACGACGTGAGATGATCAACACTTGAAAAAATCGAAGCTACGAGTTTGAATGGTTTTTTTTAAAGACGCACAGGGTGAACATTCTAACACAGAGAGAGAGAGATGTAAAAAATGAAATCGTCGATTGAGCGAGAAAACCACAAAACCCTAACGTCACTCCAACGTAAAAGCAGTCGCTCGAACGAAGAGCAATGTCATTTGGACGACAATATCGAGCGACAAAGGTTCTATCTCGAACAATATAAGGGTATCGCTTGAACGACATAACAAAACTTACATACAAGACTCAAAATATGTTAAGGTTTTGCCCAGTGAAAAAAAATTCGTAAAAAGATTACTGGAAAGGCAAAAAAGACCTAAAACAGACAAAAAAATGAAATAAAATAAGAAACGATGTGAGTTACGCGCTAACACAGAACCTGTGGGTACCCAAAATTAGAACCATGGGCCTGGACGAGTAGCCCAGTCCTGGCGGCCCAAAGTCCAGGCCCCTCATCTCTTATATTGATCCGGTCTCCCCCCACGTTCTCATTAAGGGAAGTTATAGGGGAGATGGAAAACGTGGAGGAACCCATCACCTCCACTTACCTACATGTACATGTATATATTAAACCCTAGGTCCGGGGCAAATGGACAAGTTGTATTCTCTGTAATTACTCTCCGGAGTAAATAGAAATAATATCGACTGCACCACCGTGGACGTAGGCACATCTTTGCTGAACCACGTACATCCTTTGTTATGCGATTGTCATTTTATATTCCTCATTATTACTTGGTGAATGCTTTCTTCTTATTTATTTGTGTTGCACAATAATTGTCACCACAGAACCGATGTGCTCAAACATGGTTATGGAGTGTATGGGCGGGAACTACAACAAATAAGTCACTATATTAGCACATCAAAACGTTCAATTAGTTCTAATTGATACCGAAATATTCTCAAACTTTATTTTAGACATATGTGATAATTAAAGTGTGTTCTAAATGAACTAAACAATCTAATATGCACAAAAATCCAGAATATTAATGATTCTACAAACAATAGCGTCATGATACGATTTTTCAATGCTGAGATTCATGGTGCAAACCCGTTTAATTATCCATTTGAACACACTAAAAATAACATATTATTCTTTTTGGAATGAACATAAGCTAATTGGCTCATTTTTGGCATATGATTCTTTATATTGCCTATTAATTTTTTTTGGGCTCTTTCAAATGGTGGCTTTCACAACGAGTTAATTTTTCACTCTCGCAGCCCTTTCTCATGAACACTCATCATTTTTTTAAATAGCAATCCTCACAAAAAAAATGGTTTTTAGATGCACACTTCCTCCTTATGTCTACTTACGCATAAATGACAAAATTGAGATTAGAACGTCTCACCAAACTCAAATATGCAAGAGATGTCAAACATTCATATAAACTCGTGCATGTGTGCAAAGATGGCATGTATACAAAGTCGAATCAAAATGCATATAAACATCGAAACAACCCCATTAAAATAATGGTTAAGATCATTCTAAGCATCAATAATTATGACCAAATATCCTAGCCACATGGATAATGAAAGGAAGAGGATTCAACAACACCAATATGCCACATTAAACACGTAAACTCACGACACAAAAAAATAAAAATCTTTTTGAGTTTTTCAAAAACTATTTTTAACCCAAAATAAAATATTTTTTAATTTTTAATAGGACTCAAGTAAAATAGTAGACCGAAATATAAGTCATAACACTAGCAACCCGTAATTCATGATGCAAATACTAGCGAAAGATAAATCGACGATCATCCTCAATCGAAAGATGAAATATGGGAAGAACCACGGGTAATGATACATGCGTCACCAAGTCTAATACCTAATGCCTCTAAATTCGATTTCCTAACCTAAGTAGGTGTGAAACGATGAGTGGGGGTTTTGGGAACCGGAACGACCTTATTCTTAGACTTTCTAGGAGCATTTTTAAGATCGTAGAAAAATCGTCTAAGATGACCTCTCCTACCGCAATGAGTGCAAATGTAGATACGGTGGGGAGTGTTTGCTATGGGACAATTTTTCCTAACGTTCCTAAGTGGATATCTCCTAACGATCCTAGGTGGATCTCTTGCTTGCATGGTTTTGTCTTTGGGAACAGGTGCAACATGTTTATCGAAGCCAACACCACACCTATTATCTTTTATTTGTATGGTTCCTAAGATTTTATCTAACTTTTCGAACCTAGCTTCCAAATCAAATTTAAGCTTACTCGAATCTCTCAATTTCTCCTCAAGCTCACCTATCCTCGACTCAAGTAAACGCTGAATATCCTTAAACTCAAGTAGTTCCTTTTTCATAGCCTTCATCAACCCTCAAAGACTATCTCTCTCACCCTAGACATATTCTAGCTTATCTCGAATTTTCTTCTCACGTGCCCTAAGTTCCTCAATTAAAGTATTGGAATTATTATCTTCAATGGCACGTTCTTTCAATTTCATTTCTAACTTCAAATTTGCCTTTTTTACTTTCAAGGTTTCTTCATATAACTCATTAAAGGCAGTTTGCAAGTCTCTCTTGTCCCCACTCTCATCATCACTCACCTAACCCTCACTTTTTAGGGTATCACAACTTGTGACTGCAGAAGAATCATGCGAAAGTATGTCGTCATCACTTACATGATTAGCCACAAGGGTGGGAAGGTCTTGCTTAGTAGCATAAAAATTTCTTCTCCAGGGTCACTTTCATTAAGGGTAAAAACATAATTTAACGGTTTAGTAAAAATCTCCCTAAGTTTAATGGGAACTCACCTAACTTATGGCCAAACCCCTCGCAACAAAGATACTTCTCACAATTATCCTTTTTAACAAAAGATTTAAGAACAGACGTCATGCGAGATTTCTAATTAGAAGTTTCAAACGTGTGAGTTCTTAAATCATCAAAATTACCAAAAGGCATACCTAAAGTCACAAGATCACAAACCCAATAAAATAGTGCAACAGGCTCTGATACCAATTTGAGAAGGCCCTTTAGTGTGTGCTTTAGGTAAAAATAACTATTACAATTTTTAGTTAAATCCAATTTTAACTTCTTAATCCCTAAACATCCATCTAAGTGATTCAATCCATTAAATAACTAAAGCATGCGGTAAAAGAAACAATTTCAGGAAAAAAAACTTTTGGGTAAAACCTTTTTTTATTTCAATATGAACAGTAAATCGCAACTTACAACATAACAAAATCTGCAATGAATCTATTGCTGCAAATCCACATAGACACGCAGTCTAACTCAGCAAAGGACTCCCACAAGAACCCTCAAGAACCATAGCTCTCATCTTGAGTTAGGCATACCTACAAGCATCCCCAACGTCCTCAGTCAATGTAATTAATGAATGAACTTTCTTACTGTAAACATGTTCAAGATCACAAACTTATAGAACTGAGTAATTTGATCTTGAATAAACTCCGGATGATAAAGAACACTATGGGAATTTCAAAATTGTTTGTTCCGTTATGAAAAACGTCTACAGTGAGGTATTTATTTCTGAGCAAACGACAATCCATGTCGTTCGAGCGA
Organism: Sambucus nigra; assembly: GCA_949130495.1. Lineage (NCBI taxonomy): Eukaryota > Viridiplantae > Streptophyta > Magnoliopsida > Dipsacales > Adoxaceae > Sambucus > Sambucus nigra. Next base: position 440,106,368 of record OX422215.1, read on the forward strand.
CATGCGCATGTCGTTAGAACGAGACACGCTGTCATTCAAGCGACAGTAAACACTGATTTTCTTTTTAAATAAATTTTTAAAATTTTTAGAAATTAATTTGACTCGAAAATATTTAAAATACGTTTTTACAAATATTTAATTCCTAATTTTTAAACATTAAACTCATCCATCATTTAATCAAAATTCTAAATCACATCAATTCTTTGAAGTATTTATACATGTGTGATTAAGAACAAATAATGCAACTTGACTTGATTTTTGCTTCAAAGCTTTCAATTACAAATTCTTCAAACTTGAACTGTTGTTGGCTTCAATTAAATTTAAATTAAAACTAACCTAGACTCAAATTATTTAGTCTGAAATTAAGCTAATTATAAACAAATTGACTGGATTAGAAATTTGTTCCTAGAAATACTATTGCACCTCACTACAAGAGGTTTAAAAAAGGTTTGCCTGGAAAATAAACTCAAACAACTGTTGTTGACCAACGGTAGTTGGTTAAAAAAATACCAATCTGATTTGGAGGTTGCTAGCTCATCCTCTATTGTTGTCAATTCTAGTTTATCCAGAAGTCTGATTAAGGCTGGGACCCTTCCTGCTGATAAGGCAGGTGTTGCTCCCATGCCCCGATTAAGGTTGTCAAAAAGAGCTTGCCATAATTTGGCCTTGGTAATCTTTTCCCTTTATTACTTACTTTTATTGTCTTATTTCGCTCGTTTTGTTATGATATTTTTCCTTTGTGTAGTTTCTGGTGGATTTCAACCAGATAATGGAGAAGGACGATCAGTCGTGTTCTTCTGGAGGAGATTTGTAAGAGACCTTTGGGGGTCTTAAGAAATCTTTAGAAACTTCGAGATAAGCATTGGAGTCTAAGCAAAAGTCTTGGGAAAATGATGTAACTCTAGCCAATAACATGGTTATTATTGTTGAGGAGAAATTGAAAATCACTAAAGCAAATTTGAAGATAGTAGAGGAAAAAGCCAAGGTGGACAAGGACAAGCTGATGAAAAATTAGACTCTTCTGAAAGCAGCCGAGGAGAAATCAGCTAAGTGGCCTGTCGACCTAACAACTGCGAAGGCCACAACTAAGAGGATAAAGGAAACCTCGTTTGATAAGGGCTAGGACAAAGCGTTATTAGCTGCCTTTGCGTAGATTGACTATGTCTAGAAAAATTCATTTAAGGACGGTTGGTCGGAGGCTCTTAAGGAGGTAGGCATTGTAGAAGACTCTGAGTTGTTCCAGAGGCATAATCCCAGCACTCCTCCAAATTTTGGAGGAAGAATTTGACGATGAAGAAGGATTAGGTGAATCTTATCTGCCATCTATTGGGTCTATTCAAGAGCCAGTTGGTGAAGTCGCTCTTCTTACCGAGCTGCCTTCTGAAGCTAATGTCCAGGACAAGGAGAATATCTAACTCCTTTATTATTTATCTTGCTTGTTAACAAATTTCTTATTTTTTCTTCCCCACTTTGTAATAGGAATACATTGTTCCCTCTTTATTAATGAAATATCTTCTTTTGATTAATTGTGTTTTTTTATACTTATTATGTGTCGTCTTTGCATTCTTACACTTATGATTCTCAGTTTGGTGCTAGGAAAAAGGCTATCATTTCTGATGAATTCGACCTACTTCGACGGAGTGAAAATCTTCTAGAAGTTGCGCATACTCCTATGTCTGAAGAAGATTTGGCAGGGTTGCTCGGCCTCGGCCCAGATGCATTCGACTTAGTCAAAGAATCATACGTTCATCTTTATTACTTATGTAATAGAGATGTAACTAACAATATTGCCTATTATGAAATGATTGAGCAACTTCAGGAAGATCATAGTCAGGATAAATCTTTACTGCATGCCAACTGTGAAGCTAAGTTTAAATCATTGAGTGAAGGATACGACTTTGAGATGAAACTAAAAGAGTATGCCACCATGTATAGACAAAAAAAAATTCTTACTGAACCGAGAGGTTTATGAAGCTCAAGAGATAGGCAAATTGCTTGAAGAGGAAAATAATCAACTCAGAAATGAGCTAGACATCCTAAAGAAATCATATACCAGTGGTACTGATGAAGATGATTCTTTCTTTAAAACTGAGAATGCCAGGTTCGTGGAAGAACTTAAAGCATTACAAAAAACCAGGCCCAAATAAACTTCCTGACAAAGGATGGCTAGTCGACCAACAACAGATGAGGAGAGAACTAAGAAAACTCTAGACGACCAAGCTAGCCAGTTAAAATCAAAGAGTCATTCCAATGCTAACTTGTCTGTTTAATTGGAAGCTAAGGATAAGGCTATCACCGACCAAGATACTCAACTTAAAATCAAGAATGATATTCTGAAGAAACTCCAACATCGGGTGGAAAGTTTAACCTTTTAATTTCACAAACAACCTAAGGAGGTTTGGATGAAAGATTATAATGAGGCCCTTAGCCATAGAGATGATTATATTGCACAGAGTCATCATGAAGTTTACAGATGGGGATGGACCAACTTGCTTACCTTAATGAATATGACCAAAATAGTGAATTATGAAATTGGAATGAACCTGGTTTGCTAGATTGTGACAAGACTCCATTTAAGTTAGACATATCATAGATCCCTCTTAATGTCATTCCTTAGTGTTTAATCACCAAATACCTTGGCGATTACAATCTTCATGATGTGCATGAAATAATTCGTGCTCCTCATTTGATCAACAGGCCAAACAACAGTAATAGGCAAATGCTGAGAGATTTTAATTACATAAATTATCCCTATACCCTGGATGATCCTCCTGCTGGGGTGGAGAGATTGCAACAAACATCTTCTGAAATGACCAAAGCATATGGGAAACGTCCAGCTGGATAATTCTTCTATTTTTTATATTCGCCTGATCTTGAATGTAATACATAATAAATTTAGTATTTAAATAAAAATATTTATTTTTAAGTTAATCAGTTAGTCGACTAAGCTATTGTTTAATGATGAGTTATTAAACTGTGATCGTAGGGACTTAAATTCTACCAATGCACTTAGGTAAAACTATAAATAGTTTTATTGATCCAAGTTGTAGCATCAGTTATCAGTGGCGACTAAGTGTATAAGGAATATATGTGTGTTTGCTTGTATTTAGGAATGTATACATGTTTTCTTGCATTTAACCTAGCCGGGTAAAAATTATTTTTAACTTCTTGAGTTGTATATGAAGTTTTACAGACTTCTTGTTCTTGACTTGTCAAAGATGAAGTCATACATTAAGTAAGTTACTTGTGGCGCCCAAGTGTGTTATGAATATATATGTATATTCTTGTATTTAACTTGGTTAGGCAAGGCTTCTTGTTCGTGACTTGTTAATACGAACTCATATAAGAAGTAATAACGTGGTCGGTCGACACACGACTACATGTTAAACTTTTGGTTCATCTCGAATTTGATAAGTTTAACCTAATTAAGTATCTGATTTATATAATTATTGTCGTATATTGATCGTCAAGAGCCGAAGACCAAGAAACATTATTTGCTTAGCGTTTTTACGGATGTATATCGCTGTACTCCAAAAAAAAATCAAAAAAATTAGAAACGAAATATATTTTATTGAACTTGAAATAAAGTTTTGTTGAACATAAAGAAATACAAAATGTCTTTATTTACTGATAGTATTTTCGGAGGTGTTTGGTATTCCAAGTATTATTCCCCGTCAAGTGTCTCTAGTTGAAAAGTCCCTGATTGGATTACCCCTAAAATACGATGTGGTCCATGCCAATTAGCTTCAAGCTCGTTTCCCTTATGGAAGACTTTTTTGAAGATGTAGTCGCTTTCTTTTAAGCTGGTCAGCTTGACCCGTTTATTGTAAAAGAGAGCTGTCATTTATTGATATGCAGTATTTTTTAGGGTGACATCTTCTCGAACTTCTTCAACCATATCCAAGTCCAATCTTCTCATTAGATCACTCTTGGGAGAATCAAAGTTTAACACTCTGTAAGTTGGTAGGCCTATCTCGACTAGTACTATGGCTTTTATCCCAAACGCAAGCATATAAGGTGTTTCTCCAGTTGTTGTCCTCGACATTCTATAAGACCAAACAACATATTGTAATTTATTAATCCAGTTACCCTTTGCAGTATTAACTCTCTTCTTCAGTCCATTACGTAAGGTTATGTTTGTCACTTCTGTTTTACCATTGCTTTGTGGATGCCCTGTGGAAGAGTGAAGTTTTTGGATCTTGGATTGAACACAATATGCTTCAAATTCATCATTCTTGAATTGGGTTCCATGGTCAGTACTGAAGGTATAAAGCATGCCATACCTGTATATGATGTTATTCCAGATGAATCGATATACCTTCTCGTAAGGCATCTCTATCAATGGCTCTGCTTCCACCCATTTTGTAAAATAATCAACAACTACTCCCTAATACTTGAACCTGCCTTTGGTGATCGGCAATGGGCCGACCAAGTCAATTCCCTAAATGGAAAATGACCAAGGAGAAGTAATAGGTACTAAAGCAGCACTTGGTGTTTTGTGAACTGTAGCAAACCTCTGGCACTTATCATATTTTTTTGTGAAGGTCCTACAATCTGCTCGCATAGTTAGTCAATAATACCCCTGCATGTTAATTATTTGAATTAATGACCGACCAACTGAATCATCTCCACAAGAACCTTCATGCACTTCCTTAATCAAATCATCAACTTCCAATGAATGGACACAATGTAATAAGGAAATAATGAATCCTCTTTTGTAAAAGACTCCCTTCTCCAACGCATATCTGACTGCTTTGTACCGAAAGTTTTTTGCCTCATTTGGGTTAATTGGTAGGGTTCCTTCTTCGATGTAAGCTCTAATTAGATCCATCGAAGAAGGTCCCAAATCTACAATAATAAAATTGATAATTGGATCCTCATCTATGCTCATGGTTGCCAAGATCTCAATTGGAATACTTCTCCCTAGTTCTATTCTTGTTGCCTAGCCTGCGTCAGCTCGGGTGTTCTATCATTGGTATCCTATTCATTTATATGTCTGGAAATTTGGAAATGATTTCCATTACCTTGTTTAAGTATCTAGTCATTAAATCTCCCTTGACTTTATATATATGAAGCCCTTGGTTGATAACCAATTTAAAATCGTTGTGCGCCACTACTTGCTCGGCACCCAATGATTGGGCTAACTGAAGTCCAGCGATCAAAGTCTCACACTTAGCTTCGTTATTTAATTCCTTAAATTGAAACCTGAGGGCATATTCCACGTCGATATTATCAGGGGTGTTAAGAATGATACCTGTTCCACTACCAGTTGCACATAAAGATCCATTCACACATAAGTTCCACAATGGAATTTTGCTGCTAAAGCTTTCTGTAGACAAAATGCCATGGTGAAATATATTCTTACTTTATTTTGTATACTTTTGAACCATCTCTTAAGCAATGGATAATTTAAGTTGATCGGCTACGACTTTGACTAACTTTTGTGCTCAGCTCTCTTCCGAAGAATTCTGCTTGGCTGGCAAGTTTAGTTGGGTAGTAACCTCTGGATATGAAAATTCTGCAATGAAATTTGCCAAAGCTTGCCCTATTAATGTTGACATTGCTTCGTAAATGATGTAATATTCTCCCCGTTCTACTGCCCAATACATAACCTATCTGACTTTTTAGGTTTGTGAAGGGTTGCCGTAGAGGTAGATCAATGTACATTACTATGGTGTGCGCTTGAAAATAAGGCTTCATTCGCCTGGAGGCTTCATTGAAGGCTACGACCAGTTTTTCTAAGCACGGGTACTTGATTTTGGCTCCCCTGAATGCTTTGCTAGTATAGTAGACAGGTTTTTGGATCCCATTCTCCAGCCGAACTAATGTCGAGCTAACTGCGAACTCAGAAATAACTAAATACAAGTACAATTTTTCTCCCAAGGTTGGTCGAAATAATAATGATGGAGATCCCAGATACTTATTCAACTCTTAAAATGCTTCTTTGTACTCTTTATTCCACTCAGGTCTTTCTAAGAACCTTAAATAATGTAAAATACCTATTTGTTTCTCGAGAAATAAACCGGTTCAAAGGAGCTACCATACCAATAAGTTTTTGAACATCTTTTTTGCAGGTCGGAGATTGCATCTCTATCGGATCTTTGATTTTAGTAGGGTTTGCTTCAAACTCTCTTTGGTTCTCTATAAAGTCGAGGAACATTCCTTATTCCACGCCGTACACGCACTTGGTCGGATTCAATTTCATTTGATGTTTTTCCAACTGGTCGAAAGTCTGGTTGAGTTCCTTAATGTGATCTGAAGCTTTCTTGCCTTTAGTCAGCATATCATCTACGTACACGTCCATATTTTTCCCAATCTGTTCTTCAAACACCTTATTGACCAATCTCTGGTACTTGGCTCCAGCATTTTTAAGCCCGAAGGGCATTAAATTATAGCAATAAGTACCTTACAATGAAAGAAGTGCTTTCGTTGTCCTTTGATTTCATTTTGATTTGGTTATAGCCGGAATAAGCATCCATGAAACTCAATAACTCATGTCCAGTTATGACATCTACTAACTGATCAATTATGGGCAAAGGAAAATGGTCCTTTGGGCAAGCTTTATTAAGATCACTAAACTCTACACACATTCGCCACTTATTCTTCTTCTTTTTTACCATCACAACATTTTCCAACCATGATGGATATTTAACATCTTCAATGAATTGGGATTTTTACAGCTTTTCAACCTCCTCCTGGATGGCGTGGTTCTTCTTAGGACTGAACACCCTACGCCTTTGCTTGATCGAGTTGGCATCCTTATTGATGTTGAGTTCACGACAGAGGAAACTGGGATCAATCTCTGGCATATCCTCATAACTACAAGCGAACACATTCCTTCGTTCTCTTAAGAACGCAACCAATTCCTATTTGAGGAGTGAATCAATTGTGGAGCCAATCTGGGTAGTTCTCTCCCGTTTGTCATCATCCAAGATTATGTTTTCGGTGGCTTCTATAATCTGTATTTTGACTAGCTCTTTTTCATCTAGGGGATCCAAAGTATCCACTTCTTATTCACCGCTGGGCTTCGCAGTGTCTACTTGGTAAGTGGTGGTCTTTTTCTTTAAATCAACCAAATCTTCCTGTTCGGCTGAAGAATAATAGCACTCTCTGCTACCTTCTGATCACCCTTCACAACACCAACCCCAAAGTGAGTAGAGAACTTTAAAACATTGGTGGACAATGGATGGTACAACTCAAAGTTTCTTTAGTCCTACCCTGCCAAGGATGACATTATAAGCGGATTGGACATTTTTGTCCATAACAAAGAAATGTATCTTTTCGATGCGGCTTACTAGCCAAGTGACGAATAACACGTTCAACTTGACTATTCCTAAGGGGGTATACTTTTTACCATAAAAATTAAATCAAAGGTCTGTGGTATGGTTCCAATTGGCTAAGTGTTAATCCCAAATTCTGGAAAGAGGGGCAAAATGTAATATCAATTGAACTTCCATTGCCTATCAGAACCCTGGCGATGATGGCATTCTGGATTCTAAACTTAACGACTAGTGGGTCATCATGAGGATACAGTACTCCAGAGAGATCGTTTTTGGAAAAGCCTAAAACCAATTTATCTTTGTTTACTTTCCTGGGTCGATCATTATCACTCAGGTTGATACATTATATATATATGAGCAGGCATGTGCTTCATTCAGGTAGGCTTTTCTCTCGGCAGTTTGATCTTCTCTTCTTGTATCTCCACTTGTGATAATATGACAATAAAAAAATAAAACTTATCATGGCTACCTTAAGTTCGGGTTGCTTTGACGTCTTTGGTAGGCCTGGGTCCTCTTCATAACCATCTTCATAGTCTCACTTCCTGTCATCCCGAGGTTTATAGGTAGAATTTAGCCTTCCTCTTATTTCTCGACTTTCATGCCGATCAACAAATTTTTTCAACTTTCCTCGGTGAATAAGGGATTCAACTTCGCTCTTTAAAGCAATACATTGATCGATCGTGTGTCCACGATCCTTATATAATTCACAATATTTAGATTTATCTATCTTGTTGGGGGTGCCCTCAGCTTCTCAGGCCACCTTAAATCTTTATTGTGTTTAATTTCATCCAGGATATGGTGAATACTGATCTTTAACGGAGTATATGCTTCGTACCTTTTGGGCTTATCATTTTTCTTATATTTCTTCTCCGTTTTCTCAAGCTTAGTGGCGGGACGTTTATTTATAGCCATTGCTTCCTCGGCATTCATGATTTTTCCTGCCTTGGCCGTGAGCTCTGTCATGGTTTTTGGAGGATTTTTTTCCAAAGTGTATCATAGCTTTTCTGGAAGTAATCCACTCATCAAGGCAGTGATGGCTATTTTTTATTCATAATCAACCATTTTTAGTTTCTCGTTTATTGAAATGAGTGATGTACTCTCTAGTGGTTTCTCCTGCTCGTTACCTGACACTTAGGAGATAGGCTACTCTCCTAACTAGTTTGGCCCCAAAACAGAAGTTGCTGATGAACAAATCGGCAAGTTGATTAAAGTTGGCGATTTATCCTCGGGTCAAGTTATTGTATCATATCTGGGCTGATCCAATAATGGTTCTTAAAAAATCTCTGCATCTCATTTCATCAGGAACAAAATACATGTCAGTTGGAGTCTGATACTGCTCAATGTATAAAATTGGGTCAGTTTTACCATCATATTTGGGGGTAACCGTTGGGGATTTAAACTTGGATGGAGTTGGAAAATCAATAATTATCTGGATAAAGGGAGACCCCTTGACTAAATTCCACTGCAATGGGTTCTTTTCCTTGGCCAATTCTGGTACTACTCTTAGGGTCATTCATTTATCTCAAATAAAGACGTACGTGATAGAGAACAATAATGAACACACGTTCCCACAGACAACGCCAATCTGTAAATGTAAAAAATGGACTAGATCCAATTTTCTAATCACAGATAAAATATAATATGCAATGAAATAAACATACAACAGACAAGGAGTTTTTAGAGTGGTTCGGCTGTGAAGAAAAACCTACGTCTACTGTTATTGTATTGATTTTAGTGATTACAGAAAGCTAGGTACTCTTGCTACAAGAAGAATAACCCAGAATCCATTCTATCTTGCCTTTTGTGAAAGGAATACAATGTATTTATAGTGTCCCGGAGATCAAGGGTTAAAATGTCTTTATATATTCAAGCATTTACATCGGTATATAATGAATGTGATGTTTGATAATCATGAGCGTATATTGGGTGACCCTTGGCTCCTTCCTATGTGATTTTTGTTTATCTACCTTGATGGTCTGCATTCTTCGGGTTGGTCGAACTTCTAGATGAGCAGCTACTTTGATAGCCGATCAAGTGATTGATGACTAAGATTGTTGCCACGTAAGGAGACAAGTGTCTATTTCTGATTTGTCCACATAGATGGATATTTTTTTGTATCAACAGTGATAAAATGACTAACTCACTTTTTTGCCTCTCCAATTACACCTTTTCATGAACATATCTTTAATCCTTCTATATATACCCAAAACGATCGCAATAACAGTTCAAAATGAACAATGAACTGAAATAGCATCCCAAATAACCTACTTCCATCGTACTGCATACTTGGTGTTATATCATAACACGTACCTATATTGTGTATCATATCGTTCCACGTTCCAGGTAACTTTGGTTATGACATACATCAAATAGGTGGAAAATTGGGCGTAAGTTGTGATATCCATCTATAAAAATGGAGGAAACATCCATATTGCTGGTTCTAATGGGATTATATTGTTGTTTTAATACGACAATGAACTATTAGTAGAAAATTGAGCTTTGGTTTTGAGTTTTATCTATATTTGAATGATGGAAACCACTTTGTTGGTAGTTTTAATAAGCTTAAAATACTCCTACAACGGAATATTGAGGAATACAAATATTTATCTTGTGTCCCTGGACTTTTGGATTTGGAGAGTAAGATAAATATTACGCTTGGACTAATACTTGTACACAACACCTAGAGTTGAGTGTCCATGCGTTCGAAAAAGATGGCAAACTCGTAAGCTTGACTTGAAAAAGTTTGAAAGAAATGTAAATAACATACAAAGAAACAAAAATTGTAAATAACATACAAAGCTAAACGATATGCGTTTGAAAGAAACACAAGTTTGAAAGAATTGTAAATAACATACAAAGCTCACAACTATTGAATGAGGTAGTAACTTTTCACTATGTGTTACACCACTATCTTTGAACTACATGCCAAAGAAACACAAAAACAAATTGTAATTACAACAAAAATCACTAAAACTTAATGGTATGCGTTTGTATTATTATCTTTGTATCATTATACCTTCAAAGAAAGTGATTGTGTTGTAATTTTTCCACCTGAACTTGAATGCTTTATATTTTCACTTTCACGTATGCACGAAGCAGCTTTCTCAGCTCGGGGTGCGGTTGTTGGGGCCGCGACAATCGTCTCATTTCTGAACTTCAACTGTGCTTTCATATTTTTTAATATTTTCTTTGCTTCTCTTAATTCAGATTCTAACTCACAAATATGTCTCTTGGAACCATGTTTTGGAAGATTGAAGTACCATGTGGGAACAACTCCGAATCCCAACCCCCGAACACGACCCAGTGTTCGGGAGTACCCAATGGCATAGTGAGAATATCGTTATTTCCTTATGTGATTAAACTACCATCTTTAACTTGTGTTTTCAATTAAGCCTACAATGAAGTAGATTCAATCATTTAGATGTGATTTAAATATTATCAAAATTTCAAATCATTCACTAAAAAACACCAAATAAGGGAACTCGAGTCATAATTTATAAAAACTAACCATTTTGTCTGCTACCTCATTGAATCATCTCTATTCACAATCTTTTTTTCACGGCCTTTCAACCATTAGAAACTTTTGTCATCTTCATATTTCAAACCCATCTTCTTTTCTGGTATCAATTGTAAAACAAAAATCATATTATTAAATAATAATTCAATGTTCATGTTCAAAACATCACAAATTTAATTCAAATACTAAAACTAAAACATACCAAATATTGAGCAAGACTAACATAACCCTTCTTACTCATACGATGATTATATTTGACCTTATATCGCTTTTCCATTTGTACTTGACTTACGATATTACAAATCAAAGCAACAAATTTGAAAAGAAAAGAAAAAAGTACCACACAAATCTTCAACTGTTTTTTCAATTATACCTCAAATTCTTTGATTAGCCTGCTGCAAACAAATTCAGTCTACACATCTGGACTAATGAATTTCTCGTATTTTAGTGGAGGATGTTTGAGAATCTCGCATTGGTGTCTCAATGGTCTAATCCAAAGTCTCGTGAGTTATGTTTTGAGCGCTCTCTAGTTGCAGCCCATAGAGTACAACACCATCCTCTTGTTGTTCAGATCAAGATTAAATTTGATTTGAAGAAGAAAGATGCTGAATAGATGTCTTGAAATCAGTGTAAAGATATTGTTTCTCATAGAAACAATGTTGGGATTTTATGTGTCATTCAAATTCATGTTTCTAGCACATTATTTTATAATATATAAAATGTCCTGCAACTTTTGGGGTCAGAAGATATGAACTTCATTTTGTTTTGTTTTATTTTGACAATATGTTTTTCATAAACTTTATTTTTATATATTTCATGACCATATAATGCTCATATATAGTGGCATCTAGCACTTATATAAGATTCTTAACTATTAACAGCTATATATCGTTGTTATATCTAGCCGTAAAACAGATATATAATAGTTAAAATGTCATTACACACACACACACACACACACTTGTATTTCTTCCCACAAATCATTCTTCAATTTGATTGGCATTCTAGGCCAACTTGGATAAGTTATCGACCCAAAGAACTTCGTCAATAAACCCCCATAACTTGATAATTCTTTTTTACTGGTACTTATTGGTTGCCCAAGATCGTTATATATAACTATTATCCGTTCTTCACTGCTCTTTATTTTACTCAATCGCTTTAGCTTCATCGCACATTTACCTTTACTACTATATTGTGAAGGTTTCTCCACAAGTTCAAGGTCAATGTTTTCCATTTCAAGTTGAAGCAATTTAACTGTTGAAATACAAAAAAGAGCGATAATATAGATTTCATTAATACAAGTAAGTCGTAAATTCTCAAACAATGCAATTATTGAAATGTACCACAAATTAAAATTCATCATTTTATTCTATGTTAATTAAAATATACAAGAGCAAAATTGTCAAAATATTAAGCCACAAATAATAAGCCATAGTCTTGAACAAATGTCACACAACCCATATTCCATACTTTCAATTTCCAATAATTAAATGTTATAGGTTCCACGCAAAGAACAAAAAAGTTGGACAATGTCACCAAGCAAGCCTACATTTTAAGCAACTATAAATAATAATAAAGAACAATTCAAGCATTAAGCATTAAGCATTAAGCATCATAACATCGTCTAACATAATTATGTTGGGGTATTTTTTATCAATGTCCCATCTTAATATTTATGTGTATAAGTTTCAGAAGATTCCTCAACCACGTCAAAAGATTCAATAGTTAGCAAAACTTTAGTGCAAATATCATCCCCGAGACATCCATCATTGAGATCATCTTCATGATCTTTATCATAGTAATCCCTTTGAGGATGTAGAAGGGTGTCTACCTATAAAAAAGTAAAAATATTATTTTATTAAGAAATACTGAGAAGAAACCCAGGGTCCCGGCAGAAACTCATATTAAGCAGGAACCCCCCCGGGGTCCCGGTAGAAACTCATATTGGGCAGGAACCCCCCAGGGTCCCGACATAAACTCTTATTGAGAAGGAGCCACCTCAGGGTCCCGACAGAAACTCATATTGAGCAGGAACCCCCCAGGGTCCCGACAGAAACTCGTATTAAGAAGGAACCCACCCAGGGTCCCGATAAAAATACATAATTGAGATGGAACCACCCCAGGGTCCCGACAGAAACTCATATTCAGCAAGAACCCCCAGCGCCACTGCAAGTATCAGAGCCGCTGCAAGGGTCAGCGCCGCTTCAAGTGCCAGCGCCGCTGCAAGTGTCTATGCCACTGCAAGTGTCAGCGCCGCTGCAAGGGTTAGCGCCGCTGCAAGGGCCAGCGCCGTTGCAAGCTCCAGCGCCGCTTCAAGTGCCAGCACCGCTGCAAGTGTCTACGCCACTGCAAGTGTTAGTGCCGCAGCAAGGGTCAGCGCCGCTGCAAGTATCAACGCCACTGCAAGTATCAGCGCCGCTGCAAGTATCAGCGCCGCTGCAAGTGTCAGCGCCAATGCAAGTGTTAGCGCCCCTGAAAGTATCAGCGCCGCTGCAAGGGTCTGCGCCGTTGCAAGTGCCAGCGCCGCTTCAAGTGCCAGCGCCGCTGCAAGCGTCAGCGCCGCTGCAGCAATAACATTCGAGAGGTGCCCGCGAGGGTCACCCAGAAGTCCAAAAGCCATCGCAAGGGTCAGCGCCGCCGCAAGTGTCGACCCCACTTCAAATGCCAGCGCTGCTGCAAGTGTCAGCGCCGCTACAAGTGTCTACGCCGCTGCAAGTGTCGGTGCCACTTCAAGTGCCAGCGCCGCTTCAAGTGTCAGCGCCGTTGCAAGTGTCAGCGCCGCTGCAAGTGTCAGCGCCGCCGCAAGTGTCTCCGCCGCTGCAAGGGTCAGCGCTGCTTCAAGTGCTAGCGCCGCCGCAATCTTCCGCGCTGCTACAAGTGTCGACGTCGTTTTAAGTACCAGCGTCGCCGCAAGTGCCAGCGCCGCTGCAAGTGTCCGCATCCCCGCAAGGGTCGGCGTCGCGTCAAGTGTCAGCGCCGCTGCAAGTGTCTACGCCGCTGCAAGGGTCACCGCCGCTTCAAGTGTTAGTGCCGCTACAAGAGTCAGCGCCGCCGCAATCTTCCGCGCTGCTACAAGGGTCCGCGCCGCTCTAAGTGCCAGCGCCGTTACAAGTGTCAGCGCCGCTATAAGGGTCAGCGCCGCTTCAAGCGTCAGCGCTACTACAACAAGGGTCACTATAGCAATAACATTCGAGAGGTGCCCGCGAGAGTCACCACAGAAGTCCATAATTGAGAAATACCTCTGCAAGGGTCAGCGCCGCTGCAAGGGTCACTGCAGTAATGATAGTCGAGAGAGTCGGCGTCACTGCAAGGCTCAGCGCCACTGCAAGGGTCACTGCAGAAATGTTATTCGAGAAGTGCTGCTACAGGGGTTTTGACAGAAACTGATATTGAGGGAGTAGCTATCGCGAATAACTCCCCATCATGAAACATCAGTCTCTACAAGAAATAAACTCTTTACAAGAAATAAACTCTTTACAAGAAAATGACTTTTCCAGAAGAGGGGGTCCTCGAGGTCCCTATCAAGAAAAATAACACTTTTAGAGGAGATGAGTCCTTAAGGTCTCCTCTCTCAAGATTTGCAAAATTGCACCACAAGTTACCGTTTCGAAAGATAACTACCAAATCTGATATTTTGTCTCCATTAGGGGACATATGTGCTTTTTGTCTCCATTAGGGGACATATGTGCTTTTTGAGTTTTGGTCGGCGCCAGGTGGCGCCTGCAGAGGGGACAGGCAGGCTGCCTACAGGTAGGGACAAATGGTACACTTCAGACATTGTTCCCCACCAACTCTCTCAATTTTGGCACCCAAAAATGCCAGCTCACCCCTAACGCCCATGTATAAATAGACCTCTGGGCAATGTCAATAGGGAGACAATAGAAATTGCACTGTTACTCTACTAAAATATCACCAGACCTACCTAAGTATTCTCTCCCTGCTCATTCTCTTAGTGCTGAGTGCCTTGTTCCTTCACTCCCCACTGACAGCCATCACTCTCAGGTGTTTCCCTTGAGAAAATTACTATTTTACTGTGAAAGTTCATCTTCTTGTAGGGAGTGAGTTGAAGCTTGAGTTTCATTGTTACCATAAGGAGAAGTTTTCTTCAGAAGTTGCACCAGGAGACGTTGAAGACCTTGCAGGCAGCGTCCATTGGAGTGGGTCACGCCTCACCCTTTCCAGTTATTCATAGACCTCAGTCTCACTACCCTCCTACATTTGGCGACTCCGCTGGGGAGGTATCCTCACTTCCATGGACAAAGAAGGTTTTAATATTTCTAGGCATCTAGTGTTTGAAGACTTTCCATCTGGAAATGGAGCTCAAAGAGACAAGGCCACTCAGGTGGATGTGGTGGTGACAGGAGCAAAGGTACCTGCTCCTCCGGGAGGGCAAACCAGTTCACCGGTAGCAGCTCCGGTGGTAGAGGCTTATGAGTATGTTTTTTTAGACTTGGCAAGTTTGGGTTAAGATTGTGTAACACCGCAAGTAACCCCCTCTAGAGGGGCAGCCGTTCCCGCAGCGATTCCGGCAGAAGTAGCTCAGCCACAAAGGACGGCGCTGGAGCAAGTTGTGACAATCGTCAAGT
Organism: Sambucus nigra; assembly: GCA_949130495.1. Classification (NCBI taxonomy): domain Eukaryota; kingdom Viridiplantae; phylum Streptophyta; class Magnoliopsida; order Dipsacales; family Adoxaceae; genus Sambucus; species Sambucus nigra. The sequence continues at coordinate 440,121,751 of OX422215.1, forward strand.
TCACTGGCAGAACCCCCGGAGCCCTAAGTGTTTGGCGAGGAATTCGGTATGGTCGAGGAACTCCTCTCGCTCAATGATAGCGATGAGGAACCCTTAAGAAAAGAACCCACGGCAACAACAGCTAACGATGAGGGACCTTCGGCAGTGGGTCCCATAGTGGAAATCCCAAAAGATGGAAAACCTCTAACTGGCGAGGGGGTCGCGACGAACTCACTGGAAAGGGGGTCGCGATGAACCCTTGGCTAGCAGCACACCCCCATAGTACTAACAGTCGGCGACACACACCCCGTCGCCAAGAAGGAAGTGGAAATGGCGACCCCTGTAGAAACAACAAATCACTAAGAACCCAGGGGCGAGGAGCCATGGGTACCTCTCGTCGTCAATAAAGTGTCCATGGCAGCAGTAGCATACTCTCCATGACACCAATAATGGGCGAGATACCCTGGGTCGTGGAACCTTCGACGTGATAAGAGGTCGAGACCCCCCACCAGAAATAAATGGCAAATTGCGCATCTCCCCAAACGCAACACGACCAATCAAAAAATCGTCAACCCCACAAGGGATCGAGACACCCTGGGTCGAGGAACCCTCGACGTAATAAGATGCCGAGACACCCCCAATTTCTGACGAGGGACCCGTGTACGCGATGCCAAGCGGCGAGACCCCCGGTCGCTGACGAGAGGCCACCATACTGTCATAGACCGAGACCCCTATTCCTGAAAAATTCAAAGGCACCGAGACACCACTGCCCAAAGCAACTAGGGCTTCGAAGAATCCAAGGTAAATGGCGAGGGATCCTCGGACGTAGGGTCACCTCGCGGAAAACCACGGGTCGAGAACCCCCTTCTTCAGAAAAAAAATCATGGGCATCGAGACACCCAAGGTCGAGATACCCCCGTCAGCGCCAACATATGCCGAGACACCACTGTCCAAAGCAACTAGGGCTTTCGAAGAATCGAAGGTAACTGGAGAGGGATCCTCGGACGTAGGGTCGCCTCGCGGCAAACCACGGGTCGAGAACCCCCTTCTTCAGAAAAAAAAATCATGGGCGTCGAGACACCCAAGGTCGAGATACCCCCGTTAGCGCCAACATATGCCGAGACACCACTGTCAAAGCAACTAGGGCTTTCGAAGAATCCAAGGTAACTGGAGAGGGATCCTCGGACGTAGGGTCGCCTCGCGGCAAACCACGGGTCGAGACCCCCCTTCTTTAGAAAAAAAATCACGGGCGTCGAGATACCCTTCTTCAGCAAAAATCATGGGCGTCGAGACACCCTTCTTCAGCAAAAAAATCATGTGCGTCGAGACACCCTTCTTCAGCAAAAATCATGGGCGTCGAGACACACTTCTTCAGCAAAAAAATCATGGGCGTCGAGACACCCGAGGTTGAGATACCCCTTGTCAATGCCACAAGTTCACGAAAGGTTGAGGAATCCTGTCAGCACCACAGCGCCAAGGTGTGAGGAACCCAAAAAAAAATAATAATACAGATATTAGGGGCAAGACCCCCTGTCAATGCCACAAGTTCGCGAAAGGTTGAGGAACCCTGTCAGCGCCAAGGTGCGAGGAACCCAACACACAAAAAAAATAATACAAATATTAGGGTCGAGACCCCCCATCCAAACAAAGCTCTACCAGGCGAGACACCCTCGGGCACGAGGAACCCGAGGTACTATAAGCGGTCAAAGAACTCAAAATTACAGTAATTATTTGGGGCGAGGAACCCACCTCGACTGGCGACGATCGTAAAAAAAAAAAAAACCTCGGCGCTCGAGGAACCCCTTATGGGGGCGTTAGGAGATGAGGCTAAGAGTGTGGAGGAGATAGCTATGGTGGAGAAAAAAACCAAGCGAGGGACGCGCAACAAGATAATGTTCCAAAACCAAAGGAGGAACCCATACCAGATAATGTTCCAAAACCAAAGGTTTCACCAACACTGGCCCAGAAAAGATTTGGGAACAAAATCTGTTCCTCTAGACGTGGTACCCCCGATCGAGGAACCCATAAAAAAAATGAAGTCCCAAACTGTGGTGAAATCAGAATGGTGTCAACAGAGGCGTCCACCGAGGGACCCTCGTTCCTTATGTCTCATCAACAGTGGCTCCTAAAGATTTGGGATCAAAACTCATCTTTCTAGATGAGATACCATGATTGAGGAACCCAAAAGTAATAAAGTCCCAAAATTAGAGGAACGCTTGTTTGAAATTTTTTTTATTCCTCACATGAGGAACCCACGGGCACAATCTCAAGGTGATGAAACCCCATAGGCAGCACCTCGCATGAGGAACTACCAGTAGCTCTATGTTCCAACGAGGAACCCAGTGAAGAAGGGGCTTGGGGACTCTAAGAGAAGAACCCTAATCACTAAATAACCCCTTCCTTCGCAGTGATAAGCGAGGAACCCAGAAGCAAGGAGCCCTCCTCAATAACCCGTGGATGCGAGGAACCCATAATAAATTCAGTTCCAAGAAGGGGACTTTCACACAAGGAACCCCCACCATTACAGGCAGTGGCGAGGGACATATAGAGGCCCTCGCCCCAAAATTTAACCCGTCGTCAACAGACATCTTCACCACTACAACTGAGAAGGTACTATGCCTAACTCCTGCCCAGTTTTATTCTCTTGAAAAAATTTGAATAGCCTGCTCTAGTTTTATGAGTACACTTCGTGTAAGAAATATAAACTCTGACTGCAATGAAGAAAAGTAATACCCATTATTTTTGGCACTAGAAATTTTGTGCATGACTCATTTACCTACATTGTGCGGTGGGTAGACCAGATTTATGCGTTCTTTTATTAAAAGAAGGGCAGAACCTCTGCTAGATTAGAAGAGGGCCCATGATATAATGAACTTTCCTCATCATACTTGGGGGGATATCCAACCCAAAAGTAAAAAGTATTGTGAGTAAAGTCCCTAAGACCCGACAGGACCAACAGGAGGTTATCCTCCTAGTAATAATAATAAAAAAAAATCACTACATTTTTTTTATTATTATTCAATATAGATTTATAGCCTAGAGAACAAGTCTTAACCTCTGTTCTCAAGAAAAATTTACTTGACCAGTTTTCAGAAAATAGGGAGAAGCGGGTCTACCCCCCTCTCTAAACTTGTTATTTTTATAAGACAAAAAGGTTCCTAAGAAAAGTTTGGAACAAGCACCCTTGCAGACGAAGGGAAATTTCCAGTATAAAGAAATAATTATTTCTTTACTTAGGATATATGCGAAATTTTATTCAAAGTTTGGGGGAAGGAGAAGGACTAACCCCATCTCCTAGCTACTCCCTAAGAAATGAATGTGCATAACAAAATACCCCATCATCACATGGGGGTGCGCTAAAAAGTACCCCACATGCACATGGGGCTGCGCTAAAATTTTTAACTACCTTAGCTCATATGCAAGTACCCCGCAATTAGAGGGGTAGCTTGAAATTTGTTTAACTTGCTTAATTATATGCAAGCACCCCACAGCTAGAGGGGCCACTCCCAAATTTCAACTTGCTCAGTTATATGCAAGTACCCCGCAGTTAAAGGGGCAGCTTCAAAATTTTAAACTTGCTCATCTCATATGTAAATACCCCGCAGTTAGAGGGGCGACGTCCAAATTTTAACTTGCTCAGTTATATGCAAGTACCCCGCAGTTAAAGGGAAGCTTAAAAATTCTAACTCGCTCATCTCATATGCAAACACCCCACAGTTAGAAGCAGGAAGTTCAATCTTGAGGTTCTCGCATAAAAAAGAGTAACTTAAAGTATTGAGCAAGTGCAATTATACATATAAGGTACGAAAGTTTAGTACCTAAGGCTCCAAGGGCACCGGAGCGCTCACAGTCTTGAGCAACTGCCAAGTATAAATATAAGGTCCAACAGTTTAGTACCTAAGGCTCCAAGGGCACCGAAGCGCTCACAGTTTTGAGCAACTACCAAGTATAAATATAAGGTACAACAGTTTAGTACCTAAGGCTCCAAGGGCACCGGAGCGCTCAAAATATTGAGCAACTGCCAAGTATAAATGTAAGGTGCGCCAGTTTAGCACCTAAGGCTCCAAGGGCACCGGAGCGCTCACAGTTTTGAGCAATTGCCAAGTATAAATATATGGTATAATTGTTTAGTACCAAAGGCTCCAAGGGCACCGGAACGCTCACAGTCTTGAGCAAGTTCCAAGTATAAATATAAGGTGCTCCAGATGAGCACCTAAGGCTCCAAGGGCATCGGAGCGCTCACAGTATTGAGCAAATGCCAAGTATAAATGTAAGGCTCCAAGGGCACCAGAGCGCTCACAGTCTTGAGCAAGTGCCAAGTATAAATATAAGGTGCGCCAGTTGAGCACCTAAGGCTCCAAGGGCATCGAAGTGCTCACAGTCTTGAGAAAATGCCACGTACAGACGTAAGGTGCTCCAGATGAGCACCTAAGGCTCCAAGGGCACCGGAGCGCTCACAATCTTGAGCAAGCGTCAAGTATAAATATAAAGTGCGACAGTTTAGCACCTAAGGCTCTAAGGGCACCGGAGCACTCACAGTCTTGAGCAAATGCCACGTACAAACGTAAGGTGCTCCAGATGAGCACCTAAGGCTCCAAGGGCACCGGAGCGCTCACAGTCTTGAGCAAGCGTCAAGTATAAATATAAAGTGAGACAGTTTAGCACCTAAGGCTCGAAGGGCACCGGAGTGCTCACAATCTTGAGCAACTGCCAAGTATAAATAAAAGGTACGACAGTTTCGTGCACAAGTCTCTTGACATTACAAGACACTTCTGCACGAGGGGCTAATATTGAGAAGTCCTCAAGCAAGTGAACAAATAGTAAAATAACTTAGAGTGTGGGGTTCCATTTATAGTGGCTCCACCTTCCCAAGATTGCAAGTTTGACAGAAAATAGCCTAGGGCGAGGGGATCCACCTTGAGTGCCCTCTCTTCCTAAACTTGATGCTGCAGAAAAGCACTCAAGGCGAGGGGTTCACCGCGAGCAACCCCTCTGCCCAAGATAGAAGGCCACCACGAATAACCCCTCCGCCCAAAATAGAATGCCAAGGGCGAGGGGCTTACCGCGAGTAACCCCTCCGCCCAAGATAGAAGGCCACAGAAGAAGGCCAAGGGCGAGGGGCTCACCGCAAGTAACCCCGCCGCCCAAGATGAAAGGCCGTAGAAAAAGGCCAAGGGCGAGGGGCCCACCATGAGTAACCCCTCCGCCCAAGATAGAAGGCCACAGAAGAAGGCCAAGGGCGAGGGGCTCACCGCGAGTAACCCCTCCGCTAAAGATAGAAGGCCACAGAAGAAGGCCAAGGGTGAGGGGCTCAGCGCGGGTAACCCCTTCGCCCAAGATAAAAGGCCACAAAAGAAGGCCAAGGGCGAGGGGCTCACCGCAAGTAACCCCGCCGTCCAAGATGAAAGGCCGTAGAAGAAGGCCAAGGGCGATGGGCTCAGCGCGGGTAACCCCTCCGCCCAAGATAGAAGGCCAAGGGAGAGAGGCTCACCGCAAGTAACCCCTCCGCCTCAGATAGAAGGCCATAGAAGAAGGCCAAGGGCGAGGGGCTCACCGTGGGTAACCCCTCCGCCCAAGATAGAAGGCCACAAAAGAAGGCCAAGGGCGAGGGGCTCACCGCGAGTAATCCCGCCGCCTAAGATAGAAGGCCATAAAAGAAGGCCAAGGGAGAGGGGATCACTTTAAGAAACCCCTCTACCCAAGATAGAAGGCCATAGAAAAAAGGCCAAGGCGAGGGGTTCACCATGAGCAACACCTTTAAACAAAGTAGAAGGCCATAGAAGAAGGCTAAAAATGAGGGGCTCACCGCGAGTAACCCCTCCGACCAAGCTTATACCCTGATAAGGAGGTCCACTATAAGTGGCCTCATTTACAAAACTTGAGATGAAGTGACATAACATTTAATGACCCTAAAAGGAATGATGAAGAAACCCTAGGGTCCCTGAAAAAAAAAACTGAATTTATGGCGTACAAAGCTTTTTGGTCTGCCCAACACAAAAGACTTTGCACGAGGGGCTAATGTAGAAGGGTGTCTACCTATAAAAAAGTAAAAATATTATTTTATTAAGAAATACTGAGAAGAAACCCAGGGTCCCGGCAGAAACTCATATTGAGCAGGAACCCCCCCGAGGTCCCGGTAGAAACTCATATTGGGCAGGAACCCCCTAGGGTCCCGACATAAACTCTTATTGAGAAGGAGCCACCTCAGGGTCCCGACAGAAACTCATATTGAGCAGGAACCCCCCAGGGTCCCGACAGAAACTCGTATTAAGAAGGATCCCACCCAGGGTCCCGGTAAAAATGCATAATTGAGATGGAACCACCCCAGGGTCCCGACAGAAACTCATATTCAGCAGGAACCCCCAGCGCCACTGCAAGTATCAGTGCCGTTGTAAGTGTCAGCGCCGCTGCAAGGGTCAGCGCCGCTTCAAGTGCCAGCGCCGCTTCAAGTGTCTACGCCGCTGCAAGTATCAGCGCCGCTGCAAGTGTCAGCGCCGCTGCAAGGGTTAGCACCGCTGCAAGGGCCAGCGCCGCTTCAAGCGCCAGCGCCGCTGCAAGTGTCTACGCCACTGCAAGTGTTAGTGCCGCTGCAAGGGTCAGCGCCGCTGCAAGTATCAGCGCCACTGCAAGTATCAGCGCCGCTGTAAGTATCAGCGCCGCTGAAAGTGTCAGCGCCAATGCAAGTGTTAGCGCCCCTGAAAGTATCAGCGCCGCTGCAAGTGTCAGCGCCGCTATAAGGGTCTGCGCCGCTGCAAGTGCCAGCGCCGCTGCAAGCGTCAGCGCCGCTGTAACAATAACATTCGAGAGGTGCCCGCGAGGGTCACCCAGAAGTCCAAAAGCCATCGCAAGGGTCAGCTCCGCCGCAAGTGTCGACGCCACTTCAAATGCCAGCGCTGCTGCAAGTGTCAGCGCCGCTACAAGTGTCTACGCCGCTGCAAGTGTCGGTGCCACTTCAAGTGCCAGCGCCGCTTCAAGTGTCAGCGCCGTTGCAAGTGTCAGCGCCGTTGCAAGTGTCAGCGCCGCCGCAAGTGTCTCCGCCGCTGCAAGGGTCAGTGCTGCTTCAAGTGCTAGCACCGCTGCAAGTGTCAGCGCCGCCGCAATCTTCCGCGCTGCTGCAAGTGTCAACGTCGTTTTAAGTACCAGCACCGCCGCAAGTGCCAGCGCCGCTGCAAGTGTCCGCATTGCCGCAAGGGTCGGCGTCGCGTCAAGTGCCAGCGCCGCTGCAAGTGTCTACGCCGCTGCAAGGGTCACCGACGCTTCAAGTGCTAGTGCCGCTGCAAGAGTTAGCGCCGCCGCAATCTTCCGCTCCGCTACAAGGGTCCACGCCGCTCCAAGTGCCAGTGCCGTTACAAGTGTCAGCGCCGCTACAAGGGTCAGTGCCGCTTCAAGCGTCAGCGCTACTACAACAAGGGTCACTACAGCAATAACATTCGAGAGGTGCCCGCAAGAGTCACCACAGAAGTCCAAAATTGATAAATACCACTGCAAGGGTCAGCGCCGCTGCAAGGGTCACTGCAGTAATGATAGTAGAGAGAGTCGGCGTCACTGCAAGGCTCAGCGCCACTGCAAGGGTCACTGCAGAAATGTTATTCGAGAAGTGCTGCTACAGGGGTTTTGACAGAAACTCATATTGAGGGAGTAGCTATCGCGAACAACTCCCCATTATGAAATATCAGTCTCTAAATGAACAACAGCACTGACACTTTACTTTCTTGTACAGGTTGCCTAGTCGAGCAAGTAGGGCTCGAACGGGCGCGTTGGGACCTCCTGGGAGTTTTGGCTTGGCGGCTGAGGGACAAGGTATGTTGAGCAAGCTCAACCACTTAGCACTATAGGATTGAGAGAATACTAGTAGGAAGACCCAGAAGTCACTCGAGACTACGCACACTGCACACTTGGTCACAAGTGAAGTGACCAGCCAAAGAGCTGGCTACTCACAAGAAATAAACTCTTTACAAGAAAATGACTTTTCCAGAAGAGGGGGTCCTCGAGGTCCCTCTCAAGAAAAATAACACTTTTAGAGGAGATGAGTCCTTAAGGTCTCCTCTCTCAAGATTTGTAAAATTGCACCACAAGTTACCGTTTCGAAAGATAACTACCAAATCTGATATTTTGTCTCCATTAGGGGACATATGTGCTTTTTGAGTTTTGGTCGGCGCCTGCAGAGGGGACAGGCAGGCTGCCTACAGGTAGGGACAAATGGTACACTTCAGATATTGTTCCCCACCAACTCTCTCAATTTTGGCACCCAAAAATGCCAGCTCACCCCTAACGCCCATGTATAAATAGACCTCTGGGCAAGGTCAATAGGGAGACAATAGAAATTGCACTGTTACTCTGCTAAAATATCACCAGACCTACCTAAGTATTCTCTCCCTGCTCATTCTCTTAGTGCTGAGTGCCTTGTTCCTTCACTCCCCACTGACAGCCATCACTCTCAGGTGTTTCCCTTGAGAAAATTACTATTTTTCTGTGAAAGTTCATCTTCTTGCAGGGAGTGAGTTGAAGCTTGAGTTCCATTGTTACCAGAATGAGAAGTTTTCTTCAGAAGTTGCACCAGGAGACCTTGAAGACCTTGCAGGCATCGTCCATTGGAGTGGGTCACGCCTCACCCTTTCCAGTTATTCATAGACCCCAGTCTCACTACCGTCCTACAGAGGAGTTGACAATACAATTGAATATTTAGGATTCATTTGGTGAGGAACATAAAAACTTGTTTTGCTTGAGAGTCAGAGATGAATGAATAAGATTATGACCAACTCTATAAAGATCAACAGATGTGAAACCAAGATCGTCTATTTAATTCCCTTTTTCTTGTCAACCCAATCACACTTGAACAAAGGAATATGAATTGAAAAATAGTCAAGTATCCATATCTCCCTTATAACACCATAGTAATTCATATCGGTACGAACAAGATTGTTATCCTTTGCACTAGCTATCTACAGTATCTTAGCAACTAGGCTTACCCCACTATTTTAGGGTACTCGTGCATCATCCGGATCCTTTGTTAGGTAATGAATACCGTTAATGACATATCCGTGAACTTTGATGACATCTCAATGAGGTCCACGAGATATCCATTTTAAGTCATCGGAGATATTATTGTTTGGGAGTTCTTCTTCAAGCACAACCTATTAATATAAGAATTTTAGTTACATACAAAACAAAATTGAAATTAACATATTAAAGTAATGGGATATTTTGTCTTTATTCCCACTTTAGTTTATATTATTAGACCTTACCAACCATTTAGTTTGAATTTACACTTTGCCACTATTTTCCACTAATTGGTATTAGACTTCAACATTGTTTTTCACTAGAATTTCATAAGTGTTTATATTTTATAACTAATAAATAAAAGCAGTGTCATTATTTAAAAGAAAAATGGAATATGGGTAATGTTTAATGAAAATTAAAGTGGTAGTTAAGTCAACATGTCCCTAAATTAATCACACTCTTTTACGCAACCAATGGATAAAGGTGCAGTTGTGCTCATCTTCAAGCCACTTTTTAGTTTTTCCTTTGCAAGGATAGGTTTGTTTCAAGTACTATTCGTGCTCCCTAATAAGGTATTAATGAGTAACGTATACTTAGTTATTAACATATCAAGAGATAAGTATGTGAGGAAGTAACTTCATATTAATGGGAAGTTAAAAAAGTCATACTCTATATAAGGTTGAACATCATTCGTGTTATATAACACATGAAGATATGCCTGCTCCAAGAACATGCGATCAACTTCACCAACATCCGAACCTCCTATCGGTTATTCATCATCCTTACTCGTCGGAATTCTAATTGAATCTAATTTCGATAAGAACTCGAAACAAAACTCAATAGCTTCTTCTGCTATGTAACATTGAGCAATACAACCTTCTAAGCGATTACAATTCTCACATAACCCTTTAATACTTTTATGAACCTGACACATTAAAAAAATTAAATTGGTACACTTATTTACTTATATTAGTACATAAAGTAAAGTATATTGATCTAACCTTTCAATTGGGTACATCCATCGAATGAAAACAGGACCGTAAAGTTCGACCTCCCTCACAAGATGCACCATTAAATGCACCATAATGTCAAAGAAGGATGGTGGAAAGTATTTTTCCAGCAAACACAATATGATCACAATTTCGTTCTGAATTTCTTTTAGTTTTTACACGTCCACTACTTTGGCACGAAGTGCATTGAATAAAAATCATACTCTCAAGATCTCATATCTCACATGTTTTGGCAACACCGATTGAATATGATGTTGGATTAGAATATGGAAATCATGAGACTTCAAGCCATACAATTTCAAATATTCCATTGAGACATGGCTTCTAAAATTAGAAGAGTACCCATTCGGGACCTTAAGGTCATACAAAGTTTAGCATAACATTTTTCTTTCCTGTCTCTATAACTTATAACATTCTGGCGGTATGAATGTCCTTTTTTTCATTAACCTATGGTGCTAACTCACTTCTTAAGCCCATTTCCTTAAGGTCAAGTCAGCACTTCACCCTGTCTTTCATTTTTCCTGAAATATTAAGCAAGGTTCCAATGATACTATCGTAATCATTCTTTTCAATGTGCATGGCATATAAGTTATGTCGAATAGACTGATCCTTCCAATAAGGAAGTTAAAAAAATATCAATTTTTTCCAAAAATTTTCAACCCCATCGCTACTACGACTGCCTCTTTCATAAAAAATAGCTACCCTCCTCGGTCTCATACGCTTTATTAATTTGTTCAAATTATCTGCCCTCGTCATTTTTACATTATTTCCCCGTGAAATCTTAAGTCTCCCAACTTTTATCAATATTTTTTCACCGTTTAAAGGTTCAGGGGAGGCTCAAAACTCTTGCTCTCCGTTAAAAGACTTTTTTTGGGTTTGAAATGGATGGTTTTGTGGAAGGTATCTCTTATGTCCCATATAAACGCACTTGCCACAGTGTCATACTCCGTTGGAATAAATTTTTTCACTACATATTGGGCAAGCATTATAGCCCATGAACAACACTTCCAGATAAATATCAATATGCTGGAAAATCATTAATTGTTCATAATAGTATTGCCCGCAAAGTAAAAGATTCTTATCGAAAGGTATCATATGCTTTGACTCTTTCATGCCACAAGGTATTCATGTCTTATATCAATGGAACCAAATAAACATATATATTATTCCCCGGTTGTTTTGGACCCGATATGAACATAGTCAACATTGTAAAATTTCTCTTCGTATATAATTTTGGTTCAAAGTTATATGTGTTCAACATGACCAACCAATAAATGTACCTACTACTAAGGGAACTATGAGGATTAATTTTGTACGCTAATAGTACTAATCGAAGATTTCTTGCTTTTTTTGCAAAATCGGGCCACATTTCATTAACTAATTTCCAAGTTGGTGAGTCTGTTGGGTGACGCAAGAAACCATAAACAATTCTGTCATCTGCATGTCATTGGAGAGACTTAGCGGTCCCTGCAGATTGGAACCACCTTTTAAATCTCAGAATGGTTGAAAAGTACCATAACACTTTCGCATGAGCTCCTTGTTTCCCCTCATCCTTTTTTTACTCTTTTAAATTCTTCTTCTGTTTGAACTTGGATGTTCCATACGTGGGGCATTCAACAACTTCTTTATACTCTTATTTATAGAGCATACAATCATTAGGGCATGCGTCTATCTTCTGAAAGTCCATTTCAAATACCTATAAGCAACGTTTTTCCTGATTATTGGATGAAGGCAATACATTGTCATCCAGAAGCACATCAGTAATGATAGACAACATATTTGAAAGCATTTATCGGACATCTCACCCTTGTCTTTAAGATTGATTAGCTTTACGATAGAGGATAACTTTGTGTAGTTTTTACATCTTTCAAACAATGGCTTATCTGCATCTACAAGCAACATCTGAAATTTTTTTGTATTTCATGTTAAGTCTTCTTTATAGCATCTACCATGTCAATCAACTCTTTAACATCCTCCATGGTATCCATATTGTGATCGTCACAGATAGGATCGCCCATATGAACATCTAACAGTATTTTCATGATGATCCTCCTCTCCATACCATTTCCATAAAATATAATAAGGATCGATACTCGAACTATACAAATGTTGTCTGATTTCTTTAACATCCATTTTTAATCTATTCTTTCATTGGTTACAATGGAATCATATGAATTTCTCATCCAAGGAGGCATTTTAAGCAACCCCGAGAAAGTTATCAACTCCTTTTATGTATTTTTTTTATAATCTCGCCTTGGTCATCCAAGACTTGTACCTTCTGACCCAAGTATGTAAACCAACGCAAGTGAGATATAATAATAAAAGATACGAAATTATTAAACATAACACAATATTATACAATTAATGCATTCATACCATTAGAAAATATCATAGAAAGCATAATATCCCTTTAAAACTATCACAACAACTACCAAAGACACCAACACCTAACAGTAATAAGACTCAATCAACCATAACTAACCAACTCAAGAACACTAACACAACCCCCAAACACTCTACAACCCAAACCAATTCCAATCATTGAAGTAGTTAAATCCACAAAATGATTACCACTTGACTGGTAAAATTAAGTTATAAAAGCATGTTTTCTTCAACATTAACCCCTTGATTGAGTGTCAGTATAAATATATAAAATATTGGTTTTCCTAAATGTATGTCAAATATCAAGCTAGTTAAATCAAAGCTAAATCGAAGAATAATTGCTTTCTTTATTTACGAAACAACAATCATATATATGTTATAAATGCATATGAAGAGACAAATTAATGGTAGAGCATATCAACATATTTCAAAACGAAATATAACAACATATTAACCATCAATTGATATAAAAACACACACACACACCCCTACTGATAATGATAAGTGAGAAGAATAACTAAATGATCCAGTTAATTTAACATCATACCTCAGCAATGCAATTTGAGACGAGTTTAAAAATATGAAATCACCGGTCCAAATGTCTAATCACAAAAAAAATAAATCACAAAACACAATAGTCATTGAGTGTAAAACAATATTCAAGAATTCGTATAAGTATTTTAATATTAGACACTTGTTTGATCATATTTTGCTTCATACACATGCATATATGGGTAATTTCAATCATCATAGAGGACATGTATCCGTGCATATTATGATATAAGGCAAGACAATGAAATCAAATAATAGTTGTTGTTCCTAAATGGTGCATATCATTTCATATGTAAGAAATACCAAAGTTAAGGAAATCCAACCTCTTCACTTCACAAATAAAAATTTCACTAAAAACAGGAACTTTCATGAAGAACACCTCATAGTTTGATAATACAGTACCACAAACATGCACTGACCCCTTTCCAAATGGGAATCAAATGAGGGAAATTTAACTAAGTACTAACTAATAGTTAAATGCAAAAAATCAGCAGTAATAAGGAGCATTGCCTTAAATCTGAAAACAAAAATAGGTTAAAAAATATAAATGCAAAGAGGATCCGTCACTTTGAGTAGTAGTTCTTCAAGAAAAAACATGTCCACAAACTCATTTTTAAGAAATTAAAAGCAAAAAATGAGAGAGAAAATAAGTTATGATTCCTACTTCTTTCTTTTTATATACTAGTTGTGTGAATATACTAGTTGTGTGAATTGTTATGTTTATGAAATTGGGTATATTGCAGATTAAATGATGAGATCGATTAAGTGAACAAATCGTGCAGATCGAATCATGGATTCAATCTTGAGTTGGCACAATTCGGAAGAAATCGATTCACTTAACAAATCATGTAGATTTTGGAAACCCTAGGAATTAATCTAAAGGATAAATCGTGAGACCTTTTTTTATACCTGTCGTGGAGATGGTGCCTCGCCGGCACCGATATCGCTGCCTAGAGAGGAGGAAGATATACAATGGAAGAGAGCGAGAGAGAAGAGAGAGCCGTTGATAAATCGTGCGAGAGAGATGTGAGAGCCGCCACTTTTGTTTTGGGAGAATGAATTTGATATGAGGCAAATTCTATGGCACGGGAATGGTAAAAAAATACCTTGCTTTTTTTTTCATTTATCTTAGTTTTTAACTAAAGTCTAAAATAACTAAAACTACAGAGGGGATATATATATATATATATATATATATATATATATATATATATATATATATATATATATATATATATATATGAGATAAATTATTTATTTTTTTATCTCAGTTTTACTTAAATTAAAATAAAAATTCACCTTCAAAGCCAAACTTACATAAATGTATCCTATAAAAAATCTTTTATGTCATTTTACATTTGTCCAACATAACGTCAACCTTCAAAATCACATAAATGATACTTTTTCTTGTAGTGAGGTTTCTAATTTTATGTAGATCAATTTGCAAATCTCAAGCTAGATGACTGCTAAGTCAACTTGAGAGATCTCGATCTCGTTTGGAAAAGGCAAACTCCAATTGATGTTCGCCCCCATAGGAAAGCAACCCACATTCTGCTTGGATAAGAACTAACCGTTAGTTCGGTCAATAACTTCACTATTATTCCAACATTTCTATTAAATATTACAGAATGGTCAATGATGAATCCATCCCCACAGCCACTCTCATGCCAAGTGAAGTTGCTAAAGGAGTTAATTTAAGGGAAGTGTCTTCTTGCATTGTTTCGACCAATTCCAATGACTAATAAGAGGAGGAGCTAGAAGAAGGGGAAGATTCATTTTTAAAGGCCTAGATCCCCTTTTTCTTTTTGGGGAGACCATCATCTCAAGTCGTCCTTGGGAAGAAGTAGAAGTAGAGGTTATTTTGAACGTCGATAACTTCACCTTTCTGCCTATCACAAAAGACCTTGAAGCCATGATGAGCCGACAAAGGAGGTCGGTAAATATGGCGATTTCCCGGGCCAACTTGTGAGAAGGACCTTTAGTGCGTGCTTTAGGTAAAAAAAACTATTTCAATTTTTATTTAAATCCAATTTTAACGTCTTAAACCCTAAACATTCATCTAAGTTATTCAATCCATTAAATAATTAAAGCACGCGGTAAAGGAAACAGATTCTGGAGAAAATCCCTTTCAAGTAAAACCTTTTTATTTCACTATGAACAGTAAATCGCAACTTACAACATAGCAAAATCTACAATGTATCTACCGCAGCAAATCCATATAGACATGCATTCTAACTCAACAAAAGACCCCCGCAAGAACCCTCAAGAATCGTAGCTCTCGTCTTCAACAAGGAATACCCGCAACCATACCCAACGACCTCAGTTAATGTAATCAATGAATGCACTTTCTTCCCGTAAACACGCTGAAGATCACAAACTTATAGAACTGAGTAATTTGATTTTGTGTAAACTCCGGATGATAAAGAAAACTATGGGAATTTTGAAACAATTTGTTTTGTTCTGAAAAATGTCTATGTAGTGTGGTATTTATTTATGAGCAAATAAGAGTCCAACAAAATCAAAACATAAAAATCGAAGCGGTAGCTCGTTCGAGCGACATGCGCATGTCGTTCGAATGAGACATGCTGTTGTTCGAGCGACAGTAAACACTGATTTTCTATTTATATAAATTCCTCGAATTTTTAATAATTAATTTGACTCAAAAATATTTAAAATACGTTTTAGCAAATAATTAATTCCCAATTTTTTAAACATTAAACTCATCCTTCATTTAATCAAAATTCTAAATCACATCAATTCATTTAAGTATTCATACCTGTGTGATCAAGAAGAAATAATGCAACTTGACTTGATTTTTTCTTCAAAGCCTTCAATTGCAAATTCTTTAATCTTGAACCGTCGCAGGCTTAAATTAAACTTAAATTGAAACTAGCCTAGACTCAAATTATTTTGTCTGGAATTAAGCCAATTATAAACAAATTGACTCGATTAGAAATTTGTTCCTACAAATCTCCCCCTTTGGCTATTCGGGGACAAAACAAAAAAATGATATAAGCTGTAAACATGTCCTATCCCATAAACCCAAAATGATAAAAATACAGGATATGAAAAAAACTGTAGAACCAACATTTGTCTCTGAATGTGATGTAGAAATAAGTATCCGAATCTCTGAAAAATATACCTACACACACGAGACATAAGCATATACCCAAGTGAAGTATGGAGGAACAAAAATAATCAATAAAACAAAAATAAATAAATGATAAAATCCCCATGTTGATACCAAATTAAATTTGCTGACATGGACCAATCATATGAAGACACGTGGCTATCTACATGGCAACAACAAACACTTTCGAGGAACTCACAAGCTCCGAGGAACAATGCCTCTCTGAGGAACTCTTGAGTACCGAGAAGCTTAGGCGGTCCGAGCAACTCAGGCGGTCCGAGCTGCACCTCGAAGTAGGATACCAACAGTTTAACTGCTCATTAAATGCTTATCATTTGGATGCACACGTAAAGAGGGCATTAAATGTATTACCCTTTCATATATATATCATTTAATGTATTACCCTTTCACATTACAGCCTCAGGGCTATAAATACATTGTATAATCCTCATTGTAAAGGGACGTGGATCCGAACCTAGACTTCGAATCCAGAAGGGAATTTCTTGATAGAACTTATAATCGAGAATTCCCAAGCACTCATTAATAAAGCAACAGTGGACGTATGCCATTCTTATAAGGTTGAACCACTTTAAAATTCTTTGTCTCATTTATTTATCTGTGATTGAATTATTAGAGTAATCTAATTTTTTACATCAACAGATTGGCGCCGTCTGTGGGAAACGACTGATAATATCGTTTTTCATCAAAAACAATCCATTACCAATGGCGGATATTCCTGAATCCAACAATCGAAACGATGGAACCCCTCCAAATCCATCTGCTCCACCAATTATTCCTGATCTGACTGGAATAATGGCAAATCTGGCTCAGGGCCAGACCGTCATGCAAGAAACAATGCGACAACTCATCCAAACCCTCCATGGCGGTGCATCAGCCCATTCTAGACCACGAAGCATTCAAAGAAATACCCGTGCGCCTTCTTCGCGTACTAGGCGTACTAATTCATATCGCAATAAGGAATCTGAAGATTTTTCTTATCAACCTGGACGAACTTCGTCAGTGCGTGCCACAGATACTGATCAACGTGTCACCCTCTCCCCCGAAAGGACCAGTGCGTTGGAAATATTAAGTAGAGTTTATCCTTTCGACCGATTAGGCCCTAGGAGGAACAAAAGTCCTCTTAATGCAGCGTCGAGGAGATTTCGACGACCATCAGATTTAAGGGAAGGATCTGCCCAGTCGCGACCAGCTACTCGTCAAGATAAATCCTATGACCGACCAGCTGCTAGTCAAGATAAATCCCAGGAAGCCACTTCAACATGATCAGTTGCTCGAACCAATAGGCCCGAGGAAGGAAATGATGCATGGAAAGGATCTATTCAGAGGCTGGAGGATAGATTAGGGGAAATGGCTAAGGCCAAGAACCCTCTACAACGAATCTTTGTTCGAGGAACGCCTTTTGTCCAGGATATTGTTGATTTTCCAACACCATCAAAGTTCAAAGCACCTGTTGTGACTCCCAAGTATGATGGAAAGACTGACCCTGTCCTTCATATAGAACAATATCAAGCTGCAGCCGACATCTATGCTGTCCTAGATGAGATGAGATACAGAGCATTTTCAGGAACACTTACCGGATCTGCTCAAATATGGTATAATAGTCTTCCTCGGGGTAAGATTTCAACTTTTCTTCAACTGGCCGAGCTATTCATTGGGAATTTCTGCTTTGGAGCAAAGCCAGTTAAACGAGTAGCACATTTGTTAAGTGTTAGACAAAAAGCTGGTGAGAGTACCAGAGATTATATAACTCGTTTTAATAACGAGAAACTCGAAGTCATTGATTATGAGGAGAAAATAGTGATTACGGCTTTGATGAGTGGACTACTGCCAAACAAGTTGTACTACACTTTGGCCAAAGATCCACCTGGAACCATGTCGGACCTGATGGGAAAAGCGTCCAAGATTATGAATGCTGAGGAGGTTATGTCTGCGAAGAAGAATATGGACGCTGAAGAAACCAAGGTGGAAGGTGATAAAGCTAAGAAAAAAGAGCATACGAACAATGGTGGTGACAAACAATCTAAAAATAGGTCGTCATGGGAGGTCTTGAGGAAATTTGATAATTACACACCTTTGAAGGCAAATATCAACCACGTCCTGGAAGAAATCAAGAACAGCGAGGAGTTAAACTGGTCAAAGAAAATGAAGGCAGACCCTGACCCGAGGAATAGGGAAAAATATTGCGAATTCCACAAGGATCATGGCCATATGACCAAAAATTGCATAGCTCTTCAGAATGAAATTAAAACACTCATCCAACGAGGAAATCTAGCAAAGTATGTTGATCGGGGAGGCGAAAGAAGAAACAACGACCGAACTAGAGAGTGGTCTAGATCTCCTCGTCGAGCAGAGGAGAACAAGAAGAGAAACCATGAAGTTGATCTAGAGGATGACCCCGATCTTCCCAAGAAATCAAGGCAGCCAGAACGAGAGGTATTTTCAATATGCTTTGGGTAATTTGATTGTAATGTTATTACAGGAGGAGATGCAGGAGGAGGAGACCTTACTGCAGAAAGAAAAGCTTACCTCGGTGAGGCTCAAGCTTGCTCGTACATTCAGCGAATAAATCTAGCCGAGGAAGATCGCCCGAGAAAGGTGAACAAGGAGAAATTGGTTATCGGTTTTTCAAAAAATGGCCTTGCAGGTGTTTTATATCCTCATGATGACCCGCTGGTGATCAAAATGAGAATGAAGGAAGTCATGATTTCAAGAGTACTGGTCGACAATGGTAGCTCGACAGACATCATGTTCTACTCGTGCTTCGATAGTTTAAATCTAAAGCTATCTCAACTGGAGCCTTACCACAGACCCCTCATTGGTTTTGCTGATGAGAAAGTATTTCCACTTGGGACGATCAAGTTGGATATATTCATTGGTACGTGGCCTGCTTGTCGGACAGAAAGAATACGTTTCTTCGTGATGGAAAAGAATGTCCAATCATCGTACAATATCATCATGGGAAGAGTAGGATTGAAGAAGTTCGAGGCTGTGCCATCTACAGTGCATCAGTGCCTAAAATTTCCAACAAACTTTGGAGTAGGAGTTATGAAAGGTGATCAGAAAGTAGCTCGAAAATGATATTATTCATCCGCCGAGCAAGAAGAACTGGAAGAATCAAAGAAAAAGACCACTACTTATCAAGTGGATGAAGGTGCAGAAATTAAAACATTGGATCCTCGAGATGAGTCGCAACTCGTGAAGCGTCAAGTGGTGGAAGCTACTGAAAACATCGTTCTGGACGACGAGCACCCTGAGTGAACTACTCAAATAGGTTCGTCGTTGGAAGCCTCATTAAAACAAGAATTAATAATTTTCCTTGAAAGCTGAAAACTAACTTTTGCGTGGAGTCATGAAGATATTCCTGGGATAGACCCAAACTTCTTATGTCACGAGCTCAATGTGAATAAGGAGATCAAGCCTGTGAAGCAGAGAAGAAGAGTATTTAGTCCCGAGAAGAATCAAGCCATACAGGAGGAAGTCGAGAAGCTCCAGAAAGCTTGTTTCATTGAAGATGTTAAATATCCAGATATGTTAGCTAATGTGGTGATGGTAAAGATGAAGAACAACAAGTGGAGGATGTGTGTAGTCTTCATCGACCTCAACAAAGCATGCCCAAAGGATCATTTTCTATTTCCCCGAATTGATCAACTGGTGGATGCTACCTCGGGACACGAGTTGCTGAGCTTCATGGATGCTTATTCTGGCTACAATCAGATCAAAATGAAACCTGAAGACAGGGAGAGTACTTCTTTCATTACCCCTAGGGGAACTTATTGTTATAATGTTATGCCTTTTGGTTTGAAAAATGCAGGTGCGACATATCAGAGGCTGATGAACAAGGTCTTTGCTGAACAAATCAGTGACAATATGGAAGTCTATGTTGACGATATGCTGACGAAAAGTAAGAAAGCTGCCGATCATCTAGTTGACTTAAGTCAAACTTTTGATCAACTAGATAAATATCAAATGAAGCTGAACCCGACGAAGTGCATCTTTGGAGTACGAGAAGGCATATTTCTCGGGTACATTGTCAATCAACGAGGCATTGAGGCAAATCCTAAAAAGATCAAAGCTCTATTAAGGCTGCGATCTCCAACGACGAAGAAGGAAGTACAGAGTCTCACAGGACGAGTAGCGGCACTCAACAAATTTGTGTCACGAGCAACTGATAGATGTCTCCCATTCTTCAAGACACTCAGAAAGACTTTTGAGTGGAATGATGAATGCGAGAAGGCTTTTCAAGACTTGAGGAGATACTTGGGAGCACCTCCACTGTTGTCCATGCCAGTGATGGGAGAAAAATTGTACTTGTATCTTGCAGTGTCCGAGAATGCGGTTAGTTCGGCGTTGATCAGAGTGGAGAATGGAGTACAAAAACTAATTTACTACACAAGTAAGGCCTTCCGAGGAGCAGAGATCAGATATCCAAGGCTGGAAAAGTTAGCACTGGCGCTTATTGAGGCAAGTAGGAGAATGAGGCCATACTTTCAGGCTCATACTATAGTAGTATATACTGATATGCCATTGAGGCAAGCCCTGCATAAGCCAGAAAAATCAGGAAGATTGATGTACTGGGCAATAGAGCTCGATGAATATGATATAGTCTATGAACCCAGATCATCGCTTAAAGGGCAGGCTGTAGCAGATTTTATAGCGGAGTTCACCTATCTTGATATCTCCGAAGAACAAAAGTTGCTCATTGATCAACCTGTGGATGTTACAGGATCAACAAACACAGGCTCAGACCAATTCCGATTGGTAAAAGGGCGTGTGGATGTTACAGGATGTGACGCAGAGACAGTTGTGAGGACTCCGGACGAGAAACAAGAGTTGCTCGCTGATCAACCTGTGGATGTTACAGGATCAACAAACACTAGCTCAGACCAACTCCGATTGGTAAAAGGGCAAGTGGATGTTACAAGATCATTGACTTTGGGCTCAGACCAACTCCGGTTGGTAAAAGGGCAAGAAGAAATGATCGACGAAGAGCAAGAAAAATCCGAGGAGAAAAGGAAGCAACAAATATTTCACCGAGGAACTCTAACTGATCAGAAATTCGAAGACGAGTTACCTATATGGAGACTATATGTAGATGGCTCATCTTGCACTGCAGGATGCGGCGCGGGGATAGTTTTGAGCACTCCGGATGAGGTCGGTATGGAATACGCCCTGCGTTTCCAATTCAAAGCTTCCGACAATGAGGCTGAGTATGAAGCCATGATTGCAGGACTTAGTTTGGCCAAAATTATGGAGGCGCAACAGGTCATTATTTTCAGTGATTCTCAATTGATCATAAACCAAATGATGGGAGTATATACAATTATAGGAGAATTAATGATCAGATATCATGCAAAGGAAAAGGAGCTGGTGTCAGAATTTGCCGCTATTCAGCTGGTTAGAATACCAAGAATGGAGAATGCGAGAGAAGACGCTCTAGCTCGACTAGCATCAGCTACTCGCACCGAGCTACGACGAACAATCCCAATTGAAGTGTTAGCTGGTCGGAGCATAGATGAAGATCTGACGATGAACTTTATCACTCTTGATTTAGGACCATCTTGGATGGATTCCATCAGGGCGTATATCGAGGAGGGATAATTGCTAATTGACAAGCTCGCTGCCAAAGAATTGAAGTTTAAAGCTGCTTAGTATGTATTAACTAATGGTGTTTTATATAGACGAGGAATTATGGCAGGTTTGCAGAGATGTGTACACCCCTCCGAGGTGAAAGAATTAATTGAAGAGATCCACGAAGGGTCTTGTGGAGCACATGTAGCAGGTCGGACACTTTTACAAAGGGTAATGACGCAAGGATACTACTGGCCGACAATGAGGGCTGATTGTATAGCCTACGCTAAGAAGTGTGACAAGTGCCAGCGTTTTTCATCCATCCGAAGAACTCCACAAGAATTGTTGACACCCATAACTTCCCCTTGGCCATTTGCCATATGGGGAATTGACTTGGTTGGGCCACTGCCAACGACCCGAGGAAGGTTCAAGTACCTCGTCGTCGTAGTGGATTATTTTACTAAATGGGTAGAAGCTGAGCCACTCATTGACATGATGTACGAGAAGGTGTACCAATTTGTTTGGAAGAACATCATTTGTCGATATGGTCTACCTCATGCCTTCATCACAGACCATGGAACACAATTTGATAACGAGGAGTTTGCCGCCTATTGTCATCAGTCAAACATTTTGAAGGTCCACTCAGCACCAAGCCATCCTCAAAGCAATGGACAAACTGAAGTGACAAACATAACGCTACTAAATGACTTGAAGAAAAGACTGGATGATGCAAAATTGAATTGGATCAACGAGCTACAAACAGTACTCTGGGCTTACCGAACTACTCCCCAAGTAGCAACTGGAGAAACACCATATATGCTGGCCTTTGGAACTGAAGCCATTATACCTGCCGAGTTGGGCCTCCCAACACATAGGGTACTAAATTTTAATTCCCCTGTCAGGGACTTAATGAGAAGATTGGATTTAGACATGATCGAGGAAGTTAGAGAAGAAGCAGCCATCAGAAATGCTGCTTACCAGCAGCGAACAACTTTGTTCTACAACAAAAGGGTGAAGAAGTGCGACCTGAAGGAAGGAGACTATGTACTGAAGAAAGTAATTCAAAAGCACAATAAGCTAGAAGCAAACTGGCATGGACCATACCGAGGGCTTAAAGTTATTGGCAACGTTATTGGCTACAGATATTGATATGCTTCCACTGCCTGTTCTGAAGCATCATGACCAAGTATGTCGACAACTTGTGCAGCACTCAGGTCTATGTGACCAGCCTTAAAGTACTCATTACATTATCGCAGTAACTTTGTATCATGGGCAGATAGCAGTTCCATCCTAGCCAGAAACTAGCAGAGAAAGAAGAGCAATCATCAATAAGAAGAATAAGCAGAGTATGAATGAAAGATAGACAACAGTATGCAAAAAATTTCAAGTTTTATTAGATCATAGTTCAGAGTTACATCTTCTGGGTTACATTTGATAAAGAGAAACAAAATAAAGAGAAACCCGAACAACACTACACCTTTTCCTTATCTACCAAAACCTTCTCGGGAGGTTGGGATGAAGAGGTAGGTTGCTCGAAAGGAAGGGATAGTTGCTCGGGAAGAATAGGCAGTTGCTCGGAGGAAGAAACTATTTGTTGATTTTCCTCAGCAGCAGGCTGGATGGCTAGGGCATGATCTCCCATCACCATCGAAGATTCTTCAGAGGTAGCTTCGTCCTCTTCTAACTCTTCTGGAGTTGGAGGGGGATCAGGGATATGTCTCTGGAAGAGCTCGGAAGACTCATCGACCTTCATCTCCTGAAGGGAAGCAACCCATCCATCCCTAAAGTACTTGAGACTGCCATAGTCCACTTACGACACCATGGCAGCCAACCCCTTGTTCCACCCCTTGTCCCAGCCAGAGCTGAAAGACTTATTCACTGCCATCTTCCTCTTCAATTTCTCCGAGGAGAGCTTCTCGGATATCAGGTTCTCAGCAGCCTTCAATTTATTTTCTATTTCCTCCTTCTGTCGACCTACTTCCCGAAGTTGAGCCAACTCCTCCTCGGCAGCTTTGAGTTTATCTTCAAACTCTCCAGAAGTTTTGAGCCTCTCCTCAAGCTCCTTATTTGCTTTCTCTTGTGCATTTATTCTCTTCTCCAACTCCTTGGAGGCGTCAACAGCCTGAGCTTTTTCTTGCTCGGAGGAGGCAAACTTCTTCTCCCAGACAGCTTTGTCATTAGCATATTTCTGGCGAGAATCTGCCAGAGACTTGGTAGCTTCTTCCAGAGCTCCATCCACACTGGACGAGGAGCAAGAAGCCTTAATCGCTTCATCCTTCTTCAGGATTATGTTAAAGAAGCTCGTTAACTGTGAACAGAAAAAGAAAGCAAGTTAGAAACAGAAATGACAAAGGAAATATGAAAAATTGAAAGTAAGAAGACTTACAGAAGCAAGGTGACGAGCAGCTATTGAGGTGACCATATCCCGAGTAAGGTTCTCTTCAGTACCTTGTACCTCGGGAATGATCGAGGACTTTACCGAGCTCATGGCAGAGCTCGGGGGAACAAAAGTTGGAACCCCAGTTCCAGTAACTGGGGGCTGAGTAATGGTATCAGCCAAATTGACCGAGGAGCTCTTCTTCAGCCTCCTCGGGGGAACAGGTACAGATTCAACCAAGCAAGAACCCTTGGTCGGTGATATCACAATCACCTCTCCAGGAGCAGCAGACCTGCTCGGAGCCACTCCGGGCTTCTCGGTAACTTTAACAGGAGCAGCTGGAGGAGCTGCATCAGTCTTCTTCGTCCCCTCCCTTGGGACATCAATCCTACTCCTTTTTACCTCCCCAGAACCGGAGGCAGTTTTCTCAAACAGGGTAGGAGGTCTTCTCTTCTTCATCCTTTCACTTAAAGGAATATGAGATTCAGGCGATGAGCTTGTGGAAGCTGGAACTGGCTCTGATTCACTTATCACTGGACGAGCAGTGAAAGAAGTGGTGTAGCTCTTGTACTGGAGCAGATACGAGGCCGACCTAATGTGCTCGTCGGCAACACTTTGATGCAGACTCCAGATAAGTTTCAAATGCCTTATATTGACATCTTCATCTTTTGGGCACTTTCTCTTGCTATCAACTGCAAATAAATAAACATTGTTATCAGTGGCACATTTTATCAAATACAAAAGAAACATGATTTCAAAATAAATAAAATAAAATAAAAATAACCTATCCCATTGCCATAAGGAGGTCATCTAGGATCCTGGTAAACCTCATCTCCAGCTAATGGAGGGTGTTGCCAATTTTTTATGACAACCCCATGTTCAAAATAATCCCTATTGGCATCAGGGAGATTGACTACTAAGGCTTTATTTAAAAATCTAGTTTTTAAATAAAAAATATTATCATTAACTGCCCATCTATAGCAGTACATGATTTCTGGAATTCCTATGCGAGTTCCATGGACTTGATTTAATTTATGCACCCCATTAACTATTCTCCATGTGTTGGGGCCTATTCTCGCAGGAACGACGTCAAAATAATGACAGAATTCCAGACACAAGGGATTTGGTGGAAAAGAAAATCCACACTCAGCAATAAAAAGGCTGGGGAACCAATGTCCCTCAGCCAAATTGAAATAATCAGAAGGCTCAGAAAGCTCTTCCAAGACAACCCAAGAGGGAATGGAAAAATCAGAGCGAAATTTTCAAGAGACTCAACAGAGTAAACCATGATGATGAATAAAAGAAATGAAGAAGAAAGAAGAAGATCTTACAGAAAAAGAGTAGAGCTGTTGACAACGAACGACGGAAAAGATGAACGCACAAGAGAGTAGGAAGAGATGACGTAAAACTCGAAGATAAAAATTTGAAAGGTAGAAGACGATGGGAGCGTCTGTGAAGTTTAAATACCTTGCCTTGGGAAATGGTGAGGTAATGATTACAAAAAAGGATGATTACGTTACCGGCGGATAAAAAGATGAAAAGTAGCGTGGGAATCAAAGCGGACAACAACGGCTAAAAAGATGAAAAGTGGCATGGGAATCAAAGCGGACAACAGCGGCTAAGAAGAGGAAAAGTGACGCGGGAATCGAAGCACGCAGAAAAGTCCAAAAAAGCATGATTCTACGAATTGGGAAGGAGAAATAAATACAAGGGAAACGCTCCTAAAAATCAGGAAGACTATTTAAAGCTACCATATTTCGAGAAAGAATGTTCCATACTCCTCAAATTTTGAACTATGAAATATTGGGGTCTTCTGTTGATACCAAATTTAATCTGCTGACATGGACCAATCATATGAAGACACGTGGCTATCTACATGGCAACAACAAACACTTCCGAGGAACTCACAAGCTCCGAGGAACAATGCCTCTCCGAGGAACTCTTGAGTACCGAGAAGCTTAGGCGGTCCGAGCAACTCAGGCGGTCCGAGCTGCACCTCGAAGCAGGATACCAACAGTTTAACTGCTCATTAAATGCTTATCATTTGGACGCACACGCAAAGAGGGCATTAAATGTAGTACCCTTTCATATGTATATCATTTAATGTATTACCCTTTCACATTACAGCCTCAGGGCTATAAATACATTGTACAATCCTCATTGTAAAGGGAATTGGATCCGAACCTAGACTTAGAATCCAGAAGGGAATTTCTTGATAGAACTTATAATCGAGAATTCCCAAACACTCATTAATAAAGCAACAGTGGACGTAGGCCATTCTTATAAGGCTGAACCACTTTAAAATTCTTTATCTCATTTATTTATCTGTGATTGAATTATTAGAGTAATCTAATTTTTTACATCAACACCCCCTACATCACATATCTCTCCCTTTTTTTTTTCCTGGAATAGACAAAAGTGGGACAGACAAACCAAATCTTGCAAGAATAAATAGTTAGTAACAGTATGACTAGATAAAAAAATCTAAGCATCAGCATGACAAGGATAGTAAAAGATAGCAGTAAAAGAATAATAAGTAGAATCAATAAGACTGCATAATGAATAAGATTGTACATCCATGCCATAAATACACAAAAATATGGATATAAAGTGTTGATCAATGAAATAGTACATCATATCAGAGAGAGAATAAATACATCATACATAAATAGTCTCAAATACAATGTCTCAATGAATAACATAACATTTGTATCATCGTCATCATCATCAGAATAGGTAGTTACAATATGTCCTAAACATGAAGAATTAGATTATCTGCTCTGCTCTCTGTGCCGTATCTCGTCAAAAATGCTGACATTTGTGACTCGTTACGAGCATGGGTCTCGGCCTCAGCTTCAAATCTGGCCATCACAGCATCATACATCCTGGCCTGAGAAGCGACGTGTGCCTATAAAGGATAGAACTCCTGCTCGAAAGGGCGTCACGGTGCAGATGTGGAAGGACCAGGCTGAGAGGCATTAGGGCTGGGACTAGTGGGACCAACTAGTTGGGAAGAACAATCAGCTCCTGAAGAATCTCCCTCTGAGGGTGGAGGGCTAACTCTCTCCTCGGCACTCAGATGACTCTCAGAACAAGTAAGAGTGTTGCGATCAATGTAAGTTGGCTCGGAGATACTCAAGTCATCCTCTAAGATAGGAACTCCAGCAGATGTACAAGTCCTAAAAATAAGGAACCCATAGGAGAGAGCAGTGCGAACAGGGGTGGGATCGAGAATTATAACCGATGACATCACTCTGAACATGATAGAGGGCAAATCGATGTCCCATCCCCAAGATACAGCGTACAAAAAATAAACGATATCCAACCCAATCTGTGTATGATTAACCCTAGGACAGACCGATGATGACATAAATCCATTAAAAATGCGAAAGTCTATGTAAAGCTGACAATGATACATAGTAGCCCCGACTGGAGGGATCTCATAAAAACAGTGGCGGAGAATATCCTCGGCCAATGGAGTATCATCACCTATATAGGGAAAGCGTTAGGGATACGTGGAATCTGTAGCATCTAGTCTATCAAACCAGCTGTGACGGGAAAGGGAACACCACGAACGATAGACTGAAGCCCTGCAGGAGTGGGAGTCACAAAAAAAAACTCTTTGATAATGTCAGGATAGACTACCCCATAAGCCTCAAAGAAGGGTTCCCAACCCCTACCTGCCATCCATCGAGGAATGGATAACTCGACGAACGCAAAAACCATAAAAACTTACTCCCTAACAACTGCACGAATATGAAGTCCGATCGTACAGTAGTGCTCGTACTCGACAGTGGTCGCCCATCTCACAGTAGAGTAGGGAGGGCGGTGAGTCCGAGCTCGCTGGGCACAAGGGGACGTAGGTAACTTATCTAAACGGCCAGACGGGGAACCTCAGTGTCTAGGAGGCATATATGCTTAGTGTAAGAAAAGGTGGTGTAATAGATACCTAAACCCTATATGACTAAGAACCTATCTCCGTACAAAAATCCAACCAAAACGCCGCATAAATCGACCACAACAACAACGCAAGACAGTAAGATAAAAAAGTATATATGCACCTAATATAATCCAACAAAATGCCATAACGAGTGAATATACCAAAAAATTCAAAGAAACATATATATCAGAAAGATTTTTAAAACAAATTTCTTGGATAAATTTGGAATACACACAGGGCAATTAAAAATGGCGCATAATCTCAACAGGAAGGCCCCAACATGATATTTTTTAGGATAAAAAAGCATAAACCCCCGATTTAATTTTTTTTAAAAAATACCAACGACAAAGTATGGGTGCTATGTGTTTTATTCCCAAAAATTCAAAAAATGTAATCAATGTAATGAACTTTCTTCCGGTACAAACGTTTAAGATCAGAAACTTATAGAACTGGGTAATTTGATCTTGAATAAATTCCGGATGATAAAGAACACTATGGGAATTTTGAAACTGTTTTGTTCTGTATTGAAAAACGTTTATGCAATGTGGTATTTGTTTCCGAGCAAAATGGAGTCCAACAAAATCAAAACATGAAAATCGAAGTGAGAGCTCGTTCGAGCGACATGCCATGTCGTTCGAGCGATATGCGCATGTCGTTAGAACGAGACACGCTGTCGTTCGAGCGACAGTAAACACTGATTTTCTTTTTAAATAAATTCCTCGAATTTTCAATAAATAATTTAACTCAGAAATATTTAAAATACGTTTTCGCAAATATTTAATTCCCAATTTTTTAAACATTAAACTCATCCATCATTTAATCAAAATTATAAATCACATCAATTCTTTTAAGTATTCATACCTGTGTGATCAAGAACAAATAATGCAACTTGACTTGATTTTTTCTTCAAAACTTTCAATTATAAATTCTTCAATCTTGAACCGTCGTAGGCTTTAATTAACTTAAATTAAAACTAGCCTAGACTCAAATTATTCTGTACGGAATTAAGCCAATTACTCAATTAGAAATTTGTTCCTACAACTTGAAAAAATAGGGGCCTTCAGAACAACAAGGCAAACATGCAACGATGGGGTAGAAGAAGAGGCTGATGACCTTTAGAGATAAGGAAGCCCAAGACCTTAAATGCCAAAGGGCCAGGGAGGACGAGAAGGATAAAAAAATTAAGGCAGATAAGAATTCAGTGGATTATCTTGCCCTCATTACTCCACTACTAGTGAATTGGACTATCACTATTAATGAAAAGCCGAGATCCAATACCCCTTAGTCGTAAAGTAGTAGGAGTCATCCAAGGAAATCGCCTTCACGAAAGGCAAAGAGTCATTCACCACAATTGACTTAGCTCATAGAGACATGGATGTTACTTTCTCCATCGCTCAGGCAACGATGTTGCCCTTCGACATGATCGAGCTGAGACGGTTCTCAATTGAACGCCTTAACAAGGTGGCCCTTCGCCATAACATGATAGTAAGTTATCTTCCTCACTTGGTCTTTTCACCTTTTTTGCAATTTACTCAACTTAATTATTTCCTTTTATATTTTCCAGGCAATACAGGTCTCTTAAGAGCTTATAATTCGAGATGACCACTTAATGAAGAGCGTCAACCAATTTTTTAACTCTAATAACGACCTAAAAAATAAGTTGGCAGATAAGTAGTCGAAGGTGATCGACCTCAGCAGGAAGCTCAAGGACGAGATTGTCACTAATGACAAGGCCATGGAGGAGGTCGAGAAGACTCAACTTGAGTTCATCTAAATGGACTCCGAGTTGTCCAAATTGAGAATCTCCTTTTGTTACATAGTGTTGTCGAAATTGAACCTCCAATGGTAAAAAAGGGCTTTGGAGATGGCACACGAGGACGACCTCAAGAAGGCCTATGACGAAGGCCTTGAGGACGCAATCTAATGAGTTGCATCATAATTGGACTATCATGAGTTCGTTGATTTCAACAAAGGCTGGATTGCCGACCTTTAAAGAGGAAAAGTACATATAGGCAATTTATCATACGTTGAACATCCCCCATTGGTAAATCTAATAGCATAAGGCAACCTCAAGGCCCCGACCATTATCCCAACGACCGTCGATCTTCCTGTTATGAAGAAAAACTGGCTCATGGGGAAGCCGAGAAGATTGCCTATATTAGGAACCAATTAATCCCCCTACTATGCCAGAGGGGAATGTTCTTAATGCAAGCAAGGGGGAAGTAACTCCTGGTTCTTAGTTAGTTTTTTTTCTTTTTGTTCAGCTTATTTTAGACCGTTTAGAAACCCTTTTTCTATGCCTATGGCCATTTTGATCAAATCAATGAAAAGTATTTCAAATTTACTTTTTTACCTCAGTTTGCATTTTCCTTTCACACATGGTATGTTTACTAGTTTACTCTTTTTATTATGCCTTCACAAAACATGCTAGCATATCGTGTTTATCTGTTGCAAGTTATTTTACATGTTCATTTGCTCTACGATCATATTAACTGTTACAAGTTAGGTTGATTGTTCATTTACTCGACGATTACATTAATTGTTATACGTTAGTTTGATGATTTATTTACTTGATGAGCACATTAATTGTTATAAGTTAACTCAATCGTTCATTATTGATAAGTGCCCCCAATGAGGAAAACTAATATTTATCAAGTTATACTATAAAATTTATATTGGTTTTATGTGAAGCACCCTATATCTTTGACTCACATGAGTCTATATTACATAGGCTCTTGTCTAGTTTGGAAATAGTGACAAAATTTGAGTCATATCCTAGTCTCCCAAAAAGCCTCAGATACTACATATCAATTCCTCTAATAGTCTTAAAGATATACTACCAACCAACACTACACCTAGGATTATATTTATATGTTGCATTCATATAAATTTAGGTGTGTGAATGTTTTATAAATCCCTCTAACTACGGTTGGTCGGTCCATTAATTACGGTTGGTCGGTAAAATAAATCCCTCCAACTACGGTTGGTCGGTCCATCAACTACGATTGATCGGTAAAATAAACCCTCCAACTACGGTTGGTCGGTCCATCAACTACGGTTGGTCGGTAAAATAAATCCATCCAACTACGGTTGGTCGGTAAAATAAATCCCTCCAACTACGGTTGGTTGGTCCATCAACTACGGTTGGTCGGTCCATCAACTACGGTTGGTCGGTAAAATAAATCCACCTACTGCGGTTGGTCGAGGAATAAAAGTTCACCAACTCCGGGTGGTCGTAAACAAAAATCTCAAACCTCCAGTTGGTCGGTAAGCCAATTTCAATCAACTCCGATTGTTTAAATTAAGCAATACCATGAAGTGTAAGTTGTTAAATTATTTAGAATTAAAGATTGATAAATCACTGCAATGAGATCAGTATGTCACAAGCATATATATATTTGCCGACCAACAAGCAAAAACATTATGTAAATTATTTAGAATAAAATGAAATGACAAAAGATAAATTTTCATTCATACTAAGTAAAATTATAAATGACGTGAGAAATGTATTACCAAAATTTTTCATTCAAAACTAGAAGGATTACATATGCTGTGGAAAGTAGAAATTATTACATAAAATCCTATTCTATTGGTTTCTTCCCTTCTGCCTTTGAAACAGGTTCTACTCCAGCAGGAGGATCGTCTAAGGCATAAGGGGGAATTTATGAAATTCAGATCTCGAAGCATTCGAACATTCATCACTGATGTCCGATCAAGCAGATTCTCATGGTGAGAAATATCAACGTTGGAATGAAGACTGTAGTCGCCGAGATATTTGGAGATTAAGCACCGAGGGATTGCCTGAGCAGGAATCCAGCTCATGCCAAGTTTAAAAGGTGTCACGGGCAACTCGAGTAATCCAGGGTTATGATAATCCCATAGATAATGGCCCTGCTCCAATTTTAATACACCCAGTGCATTCAGCCATCCTTGTTTATAACCCACATTATTCGCTTGCTGGATTCGATCATCAAGATAGTAGAGGGCTTCATTATAGCCAGCCATCCAAAACTCTCTAGGCTGTTTGTGGAATTGGTAAGTCAACCTTTCCAACTGATCGTGGAGATTCTTTACAAAAATTTCTTTATTCTCCAAGGCGGATCCTTGTGTGGAAAGTTGCTCGTTAAGGTCCAGAATCTTCTTGGACATCTCTGCCAAAGCCTTATTCTTCGCAACCAACTGAACTGCTTGATTTTCCAATGATGCTTGAGTTCTCGCCTCTTCAATAGTAACCCGAGCAGCTCTTGCTCGTCCCCGAGAAACTCTTGCTCATCCGCGAGCAGATGTAGAGGGTCCAATTCTCTTTAAAGTTTCCAATTTGTCTCTCAAATTGGTATTTTTAACCTCCAGAAACGAGAAACCTTCGTCATTGACAGGGACCAAGGCTCCTGAGGTAGATGCTGCAGATTTCAGTTTGGATATCTCTCATCGCAAGTTATTATTTTCCTGCTCCAGCAGTTTCGCGATCTGCCTATGC
The DNA here is from genome assembly GCA_949130495.1 of Sambucus nigra. Taxonomy (NCBI): domain Eukaryota; kingdom Viridiplantae; phylum Streptophyta; class Magnoliopsida; order Dipsacales; family Adoxaceae; genus Sambucus; species Sambucus nigra. The sequence continues at coordinate 440,154,187 of OX422215.1, forward strand.
TCTTCAACCTCGGTCTTCAAAGTCCTCTCCTCAAAATCATAAGAAGCGACTAAATTATTATATCCTTTGTCAGCATTTAGTTGCTGATACTTTTTCTCATACCCCTGATGCAAAAGGGCAGAAAATTCCTTGTATAGTTGCCAAAGTTCCTCGATGGTACCCTGGAGATCTTTAATCATCTCGTAATAAGCCATATTACTGGCAACAGCTCGGTCGAGTAAGCATTTAAGATATTGGTAAGCTTCCACTACTCGTTCAAAGGCATCTGAGCCCAGGATATCAAAATTTTATGACTCATCCAAATCTGTATGGACAGCTTTGAAGTATTCATTACATTTTTTCATCAACTCAGTATCGTGAGCTGACAAGAGTTCCATCCTGGCCATAAACTAGCAAAGGGAAGCCATAAACAGGAATAATAAATGATAAAGGCAGAGAAAGACGAAGAAAGTCAACATGAACAACAAAAACTCGAATTTTTATTCATCAAAAGATAAGTACAAGGTTCAGGGTTACATTCAAAAGAAATAATAAAATTAAAGCTCGAGCAACTTTACACCTTCTCCTTGTGTTTAGTGACTTCCTCGGAAAGCTGAGATGAGGAGGCTGATTGCTCGTGGATAGAGGCAGTTGCTCGGTTGAAATACTGGTGGGCTGAAGTTGCTCATAAAAAGTCTGAACAACCGGAACGGGAGGAACTTGGTCTCCAATCATCATTGAAGACTCTTCAGAGGCAGCTTCTTCCTCTTCTTCTTCTCTAGGAGATGGAGGAGGACCATGAACATGGCGCTAAAAAAGTTTAGAACTCTCTGAGACCTTTAACTCCTGCAGAGCAGCAATCCATACGTCCCTGAAGAATTTGAGGCTAGCAAAATCCATCCGAGAGGACATGGCAGCTAGGCCTTTGTTCCAACCTTTGTCCCAGCCAACGCTAAAGGACTTTTTAACAGCAAGTTTTCTATTTGCTTTCTCTGAGTAAATCCTCTCAGTAATAAGTTCCTCGGCTGCCTTCAACTTTTCTTCTACCTCTACCTTCTGACGATCAGCTTCACGAAGTCTACCAAGTTACTCTTCAGTAGTTTTAAGCTTGGTCTCAAGCTCTCCAGCATTCTTGAGCTTTTCTTCAAGCTCTTCATTTTTCTTCTTAAACTCTTTCATTTTCCTCTCCAACTCCTGAGAGGACTCCACAGCTTTTTCTCTCTCTTGCTCGATGGACTTCAGTTGCTTCTCCCAAGCAACCTTATCTTCTTCAAATTTCTGATGATAATCCTTTAAGGATTGAGTCAGACCTACAAAAGCCTCCTCCACACCTCCCAAGGATCTCGAAGCTTTAAGAGCTTCATCATTTTTCAAAATAGTATTGAAACATGTTACTAGCTGATAGGAAAAATAACGTTGAGTCAGTACAAGAATAGAACATTGAAAAATGAAAGTTTAGATTAGTAATACCTACTGAGGCAATAGGTTGAGCTGCCAATGTGGTAACCCTATCCCGAGAAAGAGTGTCTTCAAGACCTTGGATTTCTGGGATAATCCAAGACTTCACAGAGCCCATGACAGAGTTCGGAGCAACAAAAATGGGAACACCACTTCCAGCAGTTAAAGGCTGAGAGATAGGTTCAGCCAATTTATCCGAGGAACTTTTCTTTAACCTCCTCGTGGGAGCAGAAACATTCTCAACCAAGGATGTTATCTTGGTCGGTGATAAAACGATGACCTCGCTTGGAGAAGAAACAGCTACAACCTTGCTCGAAGACGCATGGGGCTTCTCAGCAACTTTCTTAGCAGCAGCAGGAGGGGGTGCATCAACTTTTCTTGTCCCCTCCTCTGGGATATCCTGCTTATTTCTCTTTGCCTCCACATTGGCAGAGTCTGATTTATCAAAGTATGAAGGAGCTTTTCGTTTCTTCATTCTGATACTGAGGGGAAGATTTGATTCAAGAGAGGAACCTTCAGAGGCTGGTAATGGGTCGATGTCACCCACCACTGGACGAGCAGTAAAAGACGAAGTGTAGCTTTTGTACTGAAGCAAGTATGAGGCTGATCTGATATGTTTGTCAGCAAGGATTTGGTGCAAACTCCAGATAAGTTTCAAGTGCTTCAAATTGACATCAGTCTCTTTGGGGGATTTTCTTTTGCTATCAACTGTAAATAAACAAAAATTAAAATGTCAATGACGCATTTTATCAAACACAAAGAAAACATAATTTCAAAAATAAAATAAAACAAAAACAACCTATCCCATTGCCATAGGGAGGGCATCTAGGACCCTGATACACATCATTTCCATTTAATGGAGCATGTTGTCAATTTTTCATAACAACTCCATGCTCGAAGTAATCCCTATTGGCATCTGGGAGATTGACAACTAAAGCCCTATTTAAAAACCTAGTTTTTAAATAAAATGTGCTATCACTAACAACCCATCTATAGAAAAACATAATTTCTGGAATTCCTAAAGGAGTTCCATGAATTTGGTTTAACCTTTGAACTCCATTAACTATTCTCCAAGTGTTTGGTGCTATTTTCGCAGGAACAACATCAAAAAATTGACAGAACTCCAAACATAAGGGATTTGGAGGAAAAGAAAAGCCACATTCAGCTACAAAGAGACTGGGGAACCAATGTCCCTCAGCCAAACAAAAATAGTCAGAAGGTTCAGAAAGCTCTTCCAATATGACCCAAGAAGGAATAGAAAAATCATAATGAAATTTATCAAGCGACTCAACAAGGTAAACCATGATGAACAAAAGAAATAAAAGAGAAGAAAGAAGATCTTACAGGAAAAAGACGAATCAGGTGATAACGAACAATGGAAGAAACGAACGCACAAGACAGAGAAGAAGTGAAGAAGTTCTAAAGATGCAAATTTGAAAAAGTAAAAAACGATCGAGTTTTCCGAAGCGTTTAAATACTTTACCTCGAGAATGGAGAAAAGCAATGATTACCAAGATGGAAGATTGCGTATCCGGCGGCTAAAAAGAAGAAAAAGGCATGAAACACGAAGCGATTATTGAAATTCGAAATACTTTAAAAAGCCTGATACTATGCACTCAAAAAGGGGCTATAAACAACGAACGATTGTCTACAATCCATAAAGTTTAGGCAGCGTAATGTTCCATACTTTTCTTCAACATCAAACTACGAAACATTGGGGGCTTCTGTTGATACCAAATTTATTCTGCTGATGTGGACCGATTATGTGGAGACACGTGTCAACTTACATGGCACCCGCAAATATTTTTGAACAACACCTTAACTCCGAGGAACTCAACCTCCCCGACCAACTCAGAATGCTCCGAGCAACAAGTGTTCTACGAGGAACTCTACTGTACCGAGCAACTCATGTATACTGAGCTACTTAGGCGGTCCGAGCAGCTTAGGCGGTCCGAGATGCATCTTGTACAGAGCATTCATATTCGGATAATCAAGAGGATGACTGCGCATTTAATGCTCATTATTATCACACAGACGCATACGCCTATAGGACAGTTGTGTATTATTCTTTCATTTGTACCGCCTCAAGGCTATAAATACATTGTAACCTCCTCATTAGCAGGGGACCCGGAATTTCTTGGTAAACCCATTATCGAGAATTCTGCAAACAGTCAACAATAACTCAAACAGTGGACGTAGGCCATTATTTCAAGGCTGAACCACTTTAAAATCCTTTGTCTTATTTGTTTTTTATCTGTGATTAAATAATTAGAGATAATCTAATTTTTTACATCAACACCGATGTTGATTAAGCAGGGTGTTCTGATGACAGTAAGAGTACGTCAAGAGCCTGCTATTATATAGGAAATAATTTGGTAGGATGGTCTAATAAAAAACAGAATTGTACATCGTTATCCATTGTTGAATTAGAGTACATTGCAGCTGGAAGATGTTGTTCGCAATTACTTTGGATAAAATGGATGGCAAAAGATTATGGCATAATTGAAGATAAGTTGCACATCTATTTTGATAATCAAAGTGCTATTAATATTTTCAAAAATCCTGTGCAACACTCTCGCACAAATCACATTAAGATTCAATATCACTTTATTCGTGAATTAGTATAATCTAAGGAATTTGAAATTATGTATTTACCTATTGATCTTCAATTAGCTGATTTGTTCACAAAGCCTTTAGATAATATCATATTTGAGTCTTTACGAAAATCTATTGGCATGATATTTCTTGAATAAATTTTTGTCATCTCATAAAATATCATTCGGTCATATTCACTCTCATAATTCATCTTCGAGGATATAGGGCATGGATATTTCAAAAATAATAAAAGACACCTCCTACATCTGTTTTATGGAGGAGATCCTTGATGTGACTCGATTGATGTTTATACGTTAAAAAATATTTATCCTTTATATATTTTATTTGTTCATGTATATTTGTTCCTACCCTTTGTCCATTTGAGACAAAATGGGGGAGAAACATTGAGTCCACTTGGACATTATTTTGATTACTTCAACTAAAATACTTGATCTTAGTTTTCTTATTTTCAGGAAATCAGTACCTCGTTTTATTAGAAGATTGTTAGGGTATTAGTTTGTATTTAGTTGAGTAATGTAATTTTCTTTTCTAGGATATGGAGTAGATATAATTTTGTTTAGGAATAGGATTTTCTTATTTTTTTTTGGTATCCCTAAGAGTCCTCGATGACTCAAAGGAGATTTTGTCTCATCTTTCCAAAGGGGAAGATTGAAGCACCCTATATTTTTTACTCACTTGAGTCTATATTATATAGACGCTTGTCTAGTTTAGAAAAAGTGACAAAATTTGAGTCATATCCAAGTCTCCCAAAGAGCCTTATACACTACATATCAATTCCTATAATTAATAGTCTTAAGGGTATACTACCAACACTGCACCTAGGTTTATATTTATATGTTGCGTTCATATCAATTTAGGTGTTTGAGTATTAATTCCAATTAAAATGATTTTTTAATAATTTATGGAATTTTCTAAATAATTTTTAGGAATTTATAAAACATTTTTAAATAATTAAAAATTGGTTTTAAAATGTTGTGGGCTTATTTGTAATATCAAATTGTTCCTAAAAACTATGGCTGGGTAGAATTCGAAAGCGACAGAGACTTCTGTGGTAGAAAATGAATTTTTTGAAACTTCAAAATACGCGTTTTAAGGCTGATCCTTGCCTTACACGTGGTGACCAGTGAACGATTGGATTTGTGTTTGTTACATCTCACAACTTTAAGTTTTAATCATGTCCCTTGGATCATTATATATCGATGGCCAACATGTCTTTGTAACAATCCTTGTAACACTTGAGAGAACCAACCAGAGCACGTTTAAATGTGGTCCATCCTCAGTCATAAGATTTGCATTAAGTTTAATCGAAGCAATCTCAACCGTTGATTTCATTTAACCCTTCCAGATCCTTTTGTGAGTAGTATAAATAGAGACCAAGTGGGGAATGTTTTCAGTTTTTTGCTCATTTTAGATTTGAGAGTAAAAAAAGAGATAAGAGAGAGAGAGAAAAGAAAGAAAGAGAATTCAAAACCCTAAACCAAACCCGTACAATTTTTCTTCAGAAACCCTTTTTAAGTTTGAGAAGTGAGTTTGTTTGTGTGAAGATCCATCCTCTCTGGTCTTTAATCTCTTGTCCAACCTAGACACGAAGTTTGTATTTCATTTTCTTTCATAGAAAACTGAGATATAAGCCGTGTGATACATATCACGTAGAAATTGCTTAGTTTGATTTCTTTTTTCAAGAAATCTTAATTTGTTGGTTGTTTTTACTCTTATGTGTTATTTTCAGAACCAGAACCAACAAATCCATTTCTGTTTACAGTTTACGAGAAAAACCATACTTAGATCTAGTTAAGATCTTGATTGGGAATTTACACTTTCGTGTATTTCATAATTGTTAAATAATGAAAGTTTATAGGATCTTAGCTCTTTTTAATAGCAAGATTTACTCTTGATATGTGGATATAAATAAAGATCAGTAGTCTGATATTTTCAAACAAATTGAGATAAAAAATCTTTTCTGCATTTAGAATGAAATTTTGTAATTCGTTAATCATTTTGTTTGTATAAGTGTGTGTGGGTTGCATGCATGTGTTTAGGCACTTCACCACTTACACTATTCACACTACAACACTAAATAAGTGTTGGTAGAGAGATTCTTGACTTTAGAGTCGACTGAAAGCTAAAAAGGAGAAGAGGAACAAAGCTGGGAGAACAACTTCAACATCAGAGCCTTCAGAGAAGCCAAAATTACCTAATAGATTTGGTAAAAATTCTTGATTTAAAAATATCTCTGATTGTGTGTTTAGTTTGTTATATAGCTTGTAACCTATATTCTTTTTAGTGGAATTTTCTTTTGAGGTGTAGAGACCTCCGTGGATGTTTCCCTAATTGGGTGGAGTTTTACCACGTCAAAATCTTATGTTCTAGTATGTTTTATCTTCCTCTCATCACCTTATACTTGTGCCGATTTAGATCTGAAATTAGTTTTGTTTTTCAAAACTAGGACACCTATACCTTAAATAACTCGTTCATAAACTTTTTATACACATCTTGTGCTAACTGTTTGTTTTGATTAAAGAGTTTCTTCAAAAAACTGATCGGAGCCATTTAGATTGTTTAATCTTGAATTAAGCAACCTAAGTGGTACGATTTTCATTATATCTGTTCTGGGACGACCAAATCAACTTAAACTATACCACCATTTATGGGTACGTTTAGTGCCAAGTTGTTAGGTGACTAACTTGTTCTTAGTATACCATTGCTTGAGTGGGTTTGATGCAAAACATCGGCGGCCAATTTACATCTAAGTTTTATGTAACAACCCGTATTTTTAGGAAAAATAATTTATTTAATTTGGATAATTGTAATTTAAACTAAATTGATGATTTGGAGAAACTATTTAATTTGGGGAATTTATTTAAATTGAAAGATTTAATTTATTTGGAGAATTGAGATTTAAATTAATTCGGGTTATTTCTTTTAAGAATACATGTGTCGTAATTTGAGGTTGAAATGTGAGATTTTAGTTAAGTAACTCGGATGATGATTCTGAGTGTACGATTGAGTCTGAAAGGGTCGAGATTGTCAAAAAAGAGTATATGGGGGTAGTAATTGAGTCTTAGGGTAATTTTAGTCATAACCGTGCCCACACGGGAGTGTTTTTGCCATTTTAATTTGGCCCATAAGCATAAAAATGGGATTAATGAAATAAATGCTAATTAAGGGAGTTGGGGGCAGCCATAACTCAAAGGGAGAAAACCTAAATCTGCAGAGGAAGTTTAGGAGAGAAAATTGGGGAACTTTTGAGAGCCAAACTAAAGGAAGAGGAGTGTGTTCTTCGTTAAACATTCGTCTACAACAAAGGAAATCAGACCCTACAAAATTATCCTGACAAGTAGTTAAACTTGCTTTCATTTAAATTACGGTATCGTGATTCATATCATGGTGGGTGTAAACCATATTTATTTTGGGATGAGTTATTATAGAAAAATTCATTTTTGGAGGGCATCACATGTTAAATCTGGGTTTTGGAGATTTAAGCATTAAGGGTGAAATTGATGTTTAATTGATGTCAGAATAATATCATATGAGTCTAGAATATGATTTAGAATCAAAAACCCGTAGAAATTACTGTTGAATTCGAATTATTGAATCGAATTGAGAATTGTTATTTAAGGGGTATTAAGAAAAATCCAATTTATGAACCCTGGAATTTTAGTGAAAATCACTGAGGATTAATGTCATATATTAGATTTTGAACATGTTTATAGATGAAATAGATATGGGAGATATAGTAATCGAGGTCTGGATTGAAGTTGGAAAGCTTTGGAGTTTAAAAAATGGTGGAAAAAGCACTTGGAAAAGATGACTGCTATCTGGTCGATCGATCGATGGACCCAATTTGTCGATCGATCGACCCCTTCAGTTATTTTAAAACATGAAATTGTAGATCTTTTCGTCACGGTCGCGTGGGCACCGACTTCGTATTTTATTTATTTATTTTGGATTTGATATGATTTTTCTACGATAGGGTGCGTGAGACCGACATCTTTATGAAGAAATAAATTCGGGTTATTTGGAGATGTCCGTAGATGAGTGAAGGATTTTGAAAAAATATAAAGGAACATTATTTTATCCTTGGATTAGATAGGGATGAATCTGGGATATGGATTTAGGAGTACTTATAATGAACGACACTCTATAATATATGTAAAAAATATATGAACGTATTCGAATGGAAATTTTGGATGAATTTAGCATACGGGCTGTTACATACTTAAGTATGTAATAGCCCGTATTTTTAGGAAAAATAATTTACTTAATTTGAAGAATTAGAATTTAAACTAAATTGATGATTTGGAGAAACTATTTAATTTGGAGAATTTATTTAAATTGGAAGAAGTAATTTATTTGGAGAATTGAGATTTAAATTAATTCGGGTTATCTTTTTTAAGAATACATGTGTCGTAATTTGAGGTTGAAATATGAATTTTAGTTAAGTAACTCAGATGATGATTTTGAGTATACGGTTGAGTCCCGAAGGGTCGAGATAGTAAAAAAAGAGTATTCGGGGGTAGTAATTGGGTCTCGGGGTAATTTTAGGCATAATTGGGCCCATACGGGAGTGTTTGGACCATTTTAATTTGGCACATTAGCTTAAAAACGGGATTAATGAAATGAAAGCTAATTAAGGGAGTTGGGGGAAACCATAACTCAATTGGAGAAAACCTAAATCTGCAGAGGAAGTTTGGGAGAGCAATTTGGGGATCTTTTGGGAGCCAAACTAAAGCAAGAGGAGTATGTTCTTCGTCAAACATTCGTCCATAATAAAGAAAATCAGACCCTACAAAATTATCCAGGCAAGTAGTTAAACTTTCTTTCATTTAAATTGCGGTATTGCGATTCATATCATGGTGAGTGTGAACCATATTTATTTTGGGATGAGTTATTATAACAAAATTCGTTTTTGGAGGGTATCACATGTTAAATCTGGATTTTGGGGATTTAAGCATTAAGGGTGAAATTAATGTTTAATTGATGTGAAAATAATATCATATGAGGCTAGAATATGATTTAGAATCGAAGACCTGTAGAAATTGTTGTTGAATTCGGATTATTGAATCGAATTGAGAATTGTTATTTAAGGGGTATTAATATAAATCCAATTTATGAACCCTATAATTTTAATGAAAAATATATTAGATTTTGAACATGTTTATAGATCAAATAAATATGGGAGATATAGTAATCGAGGTCTGGAATGAAGTTGGAAAGCTTCGGAGTTTAAAAATGATGGAAAAAGCACTCGGGGAAGATGACTGATATCTGGTCGATCGATTGATCGACCCCTTCAGTTATTTTAAAATATGAGATTATAGATCTTTTCGTCACAGTCGCATGGCGCCGACCTTGTATTTTTCTGATTTTTTTGGATTTGATATGATTTTTCTACAATAGGGTGCGTGAGACCGACATCTTTAGGAAGAAATAAAATCGAGTTATTTGTAGATGTCCGTAGATGAGTGAAGGAATTTAGAAAAATATAAAGGAACATTATTTTATCCTTGGATTAGATAGGGATGAATCCGGGATATGGATTTAGGAGTATTTATAATTAACAACACTCTATAATATATGTCAAAAATATACGAACGTATTCGAATGGGAATTTTGGATGAATTTAGCATACGGGTTGTTACATACTTAAGTATGTAACAACCCCTATTTTTAGGATAAATAATTTATTTAATTTGGAGAATTAGAATTTAAACTAAATTGATGATTTGGAGAAACTATTTAATTTGGAGAATTTATTTAAATTGGAAGATTAAATTTATTTGGAGAATTGAGATTTAAGTTAATTCAGGTTATTTATTTTAAAAATACATGTGTCGTAATTTGAGGTTGAAATATGAGATTTTAGTTAAGTAACTTGGATGATATTCTGAGTGTACGGTTGAGTCCATATGGGTCAAGATAGTAAAAAAAGAGTACCCGAGGGTAGTAATTGTGTCTCGGGGTAATTTTAGGCATAACCGGGCCCACGCGGGAGTGTTTGGACCATTTTAATTTGTCTCATAAGCTTAAAAACATGATTAATGAAATAAAAGCTAATTAAGGGAGTTGGGGGGCAGCCATAACTCAATGGGAGAAAATCTAAATCTGCAGAGGAAGTTTGGGAGAGTAGATTGGGGATCTTTTGGGAGCCAAACTAAAGGAAGAAGAGTGTGTTCTTCGTCAAACATTCGTCTACAACAAAGGAAATCAAACCATACAAAATTATCCAGGCAAGTAGTTAAACTTTCTTTCATTTAAATTATGGTATTGCGATTCATATCATGGTGGGTGTAAACCATATTTATTTTGGGATGAGTTATTATAACAAAATTCGTTTTTGGAGGGTATCACCTGTTAAATCTGGGTTTTGGGGATTTAAGCATTAAGGGTGAAATTGATGTTTAATTGATGTGATAATAATATCATATAAGTCTAGAATATGATTTAGAATCGAAGACCTGTAGAAAATGTTGTTGAATTCGGATTATTGAATCGAATTGAGAATTGTTATTTAAGGGGTATTATGAAAAATTCAATTTATGAACCCTAGAATTTTAATGAAATTCACTGAGGATTAATGTCATATATTAGATTTTGAACTGTTTATAGATGAAATAAATATGGGAGATATAGGAATCGAGATCTGGATTGAAGTTGGAAAGCTTCGGAGTATAAAAAATGATGGAAAAAGCACTCGGGAAAGATGACTGATATCTGGTCGATCGATCGACCCCTTTAGTTATTTTATAACATAAGATTGTAGATCTTTCCGTCATGGTCGCGTGGGCACCAACCTCATATTTTTCTGATTTTTTTTTCTGATTTGATATGATTTTTCTACGTTAGGGTGCGTGAGACCGACATCTTTAGGAATAAATAAATTCGGGTTATTTGGAGATGTCCGTAGATAAGTGAAGGACTTTGAAAAAATATAAAGGAACATTATTTTATCCTTGGATTAGATAGGGATGTATCCGGGGTATGGATTTAGTAGTATTTATAATGAACGACACTCTATAATATGTGTAAAAAATATACGAACGTATTCGAATGGGAATTTTGGATGAATTTAGCATACGAGCTGGTATCTTAAGGTGGAATTTAATTGATAGAAATTAAATGGGACCTAATACTTAGAGTCTTATGGGATGAGTATTAAGTACTATTAAATTTAATAAACTTATTAACCGAATTTGGTGAAATGAATTCTAAAAGGTTAAAATACGGCCCAGTAAAGGGAGTCCTGGCATTTTGGTTGAGTGATACCACTTGGATAAAACATAATTGAGGTGATAGTAATTAAATTAAGGGTTGGAATTTTGACTCTGGTATTTCTCAGGCTAGTGCTACGGGATTTAGGCACATATTAACTGGTTTAATAGAGGTGTATTATAAATTATCGAATAGTGAATTTAACAAGAGGTGTTAACCTTAATAGTGGATTTTGTGTAACAAATTCTAAAGGGTGAAGATACGGACCATATGAGTGAGTCGGAGTATTGTAGTTGGGTGACACTACTTTAGTAAATTAATTAATTTGAAATTGATTAGGTTAATCAGTGTAATTTGAAATGTAACAAATTCGGGGGATGAGCGAACCTATGACTTAGATCAGTAGGATATGAGTGAATTACCTACTGCAATATTTTAAAGGAAAATTGGCACACTTCGAGTAGTGAGGGATACTCGGGAATATACGATGAGACGTATAATTGAAATTAAATCATATGTAGGATATTCGGGAGATATATATGTTATGAATGGAATATATGAATATGATATAGGTTGTGTGTATACCTATACTAATTTGTATGATTTATTATGTGTATGACATATCTACCATACTTGATATCACATGAGGTTCTAGGAAGAGGAAAATCTTGTCTTGTGTGCCTTCGGGGGGATTTAGATTTGGTACCTAAAGAACATTGGACTGTGAAGACTTATTTGTGAGTTGATAAGTGAGTTGACTATGGGAGCGTAGGTATGTGCGTGACCCATAGGTATGTGAACTATGTTTGCCACCAATATGTGTGATTTGTATTGATACGGTTCCAGAGTGATTCGAAATCCGTAATCCTTTATACAGTGCGTGATGTACTAGGACTTGATAGCAGAGTATGCATGCACCGCAGGTCTCAGCCTAGGGGTGCTGTATTGTATATATATAATTAGTGTGATAAATATATATACTTGTAACTTATTCAACTACGTGTGTTTCGTAAATGATGTACCAAGACATTATAGCCTAGTATACTCGTACCAGAGTGATATATGTATACGTGTGATTTTATTCTATTGTGTGGGTTTATTAGAAGAGAAAGATAGTCACATTAAAAATAACTATATTATAGGGAGAAATAAACATATACTGAGAATTTTATAATGGAATAAAAGACATGAAAATTTTCTTAACATATTATATGCCTAATACGGTTTGGTACAATGAGTTAGTATGTGGAAGGAGACTTGTTATGACTAGTTAGGTGGGGTAGCTTAACTAGGAAAGGTAGAAGGCAAGCGTTAAGCATGCACATTCGATGAGGGGTGAGCTATATCTCAAGAGAGTGCGACACGAGCTTAAATATGAAAAGTGTGCATGCATATTTAATTATTGTAATTTAACTACTTGCTAAGTATTTTCAATATATTTTACCTGGTCTCTAACCCGTGTCAAAATCTTTTCCAAAATCTTTTAGGTGTCCAACCACAGGGACGCCCAGTTTGAGGATTCTATCCGGGGATACGTAGCTGCAGCTCTTGTGAAAGTTGCAGGACTTTGTTATAGACGCTTCGTTCATTTACTCATAGTGTAGGAACCTTTCAGTACTCATTTGGGCATGTCGCCCTTAGATTTCGTATTTAGTTTACTTATCAGATTTGGGTATCCAGGTTATTGTTTCAGCTACTGTTGTATTTTACTATTGAACAGTTAGTTGATTCGGTTATCTTGATTTATGTTATTCATCTGTGTGGAATTCAGTTATTAGCTGTGTTGATGGTTTCATTATTATTTATTTTTCGCATGTTGTTAATTAATGAAAGATAAAATTTGGCACTAGTCTATGTAAATTACTAGGTGGTTAGTAACTTTAAAAAGTTTTCGACAGTGATGATAAGAATGAGCCATATGAGACCAACGTTTTATTTTAATCACGGGCTGGCCACCCGCTATTTTAGTAGCGGGGTGTCACATTTTACCACCCAACTCATATGTGAGTTCTTGCCTCTTCTAGACCGACCAAACCAAATTGGTTCGTACCACCATTTTCATTTGGTTTTAGTGTCAGGTTCTCAGGTGATTGGCATGTTTTAAGTCGTACCATTGTTTAAGTGGGTTTGATGTCAAGACGTAAGTGGCTAACTTTCGTCTAAGTTGTACCACCCAATTCTTAGGTGGGTTTTTTGTCTTTTCAAGGCACTCTAGACCAACTTAGGTTTTACCACCATTTTCAAGTGGGTTCATTGCCAAGTACTCAGGCGATCCACTTATTCTATGTCATGCCACTTCTTGAGTGGGTTTGTATAAGTAAAATAATAAAACACAATTTGTTAAAGAATTTTGTCATTAATCAACAATTGTCTTATTATCCATAAAAAGAAAAATTGCTTTTGACTCCTACGTAATGATAAAATTTCCTAAGGCTCATGGTATTCCATGAGATTGGGACTATTGTTCCATCTAACTTTTCTAGGTGATAGGATCCTCTTCCACCCTTTGATGCTACTCCGTAGGGGCCTTGCCAGTTCAATGAAAGTTTTCCATCTGAAGGCTTTTTAACTTTCGGTTAGAGCTTTCTCAGAACCAAGTCTCTGACCTGAAATTGTTTAACATTAACCTTCTTGTTATGATGCTTTGCCAATTCCCGTTGGTAAGTTACCAAGTGTATGAGATCCTGCTCGTCCCTCGACCAGATCTAACTGGTAAGCCAATCGATCGTCGTTATATCGATCTTTAAAAACTTCTGATTTGAGAGTTAGGAATCCAATCTCCGTAGGGATGATGACCTTCATACCATAAGCTATAGAGTAAGGTGTTTCTTTAGTCGGCCTTCGCAGAGTAGTCCAATAGGCCGAAAGTCTGGACGAAAGTTCTTAAACCCATATCCCTTTGGAATTTTCCAATCGGGGCTTGATCCCTGACATCAAAGTCTTGTTAGTGATCTTAGCCTGGTCGTTGCACTGAGGGAACACCAATGATGCATAGTGAATTATGTTTCCATGCTCTGCACAAAAGTCCCTAAATAAGTCGTTGTCAAACTGTATCCCGTTGTTGGTGACCAGTGCTCTTGGGATCCCAAACCCTGTAATGATGATCCTCTAGAAAAATTGCCTAGTGTCTGCTTCTGTTATATAAGCGAGTGGCTCTGCCTCAACCTACCTTGTGAAGTAGTCGGTTTCAGTGAATAGGTATTTACTGTTACTGAGTGCTACTAGTAGTGGTCTCGTTATATACATGCCCCATTGAGTAAAAGGCCATGGACTAGTGAGTGGGTTAAGTTTTTTACTAATTTCTTGATGATCGGGGATAAGTTTTGGCACTTGACACACTTATGAACGAACTTTAAGGCATCCTTTTGTATAAAGTGGCACCAATGTTCCTACAAGATTGCCATGTAGGAAAGTGAACTACCCTTACGTATTCTCCATAATTGCCTTCATGCATCTCGTGAGGATATTTCCCCCCCGGTTGTAACAACCCACATTTTCTCACGTAATGGTTGGTCAGACACAATACGCCGAAGATGGGACTTGATATACAATTTATATCATTCTCAGCATCAAACCATATAAAATATTTATTTATAAACCACATTTGAATTTAAAACTAAATTAAATTAACATCTAAGATAATAATAAAATCTACATCCACTTAATTTATATAAATCCCAATGTACTCATAAATGTTTCAAACAACAAGCAAAAGATAAAGTGGACTTCGGGCTTATGCCCGTACAATAATCCAGAAGTAAAAATAACTGAAGTAGAGTAGCAACCAAATCTAGAATCAATGATTTGAATTATGATGCGCAATGTGAGACTGCAAGGCTGATCTGTCCACAGTCCTGCTATCCCTGTCTACGAGCACCTTGGGGGGTGATAACATTTATAATTTGGGCCAGCTCCCTAGAGTTAAAGAATTAACTTACTAAATTTAAAGAGAAAAATTACAGTTACTTTAAAATAAATATTCTCCCATCGGCACTCACATGCGTCAAGTATCTCACCCCTTATCTAATTGCAATACTACACGTATATCCACACCAAGTCTCCATATGAAAATAATGGATTATCTCAATTTAAATATAAAAATGCATCCAGCATTAACACCGTACTGAAATCTAATCATATACATTATTACCACTGCCCGACCAGTCATAGTAATCATAAATGCGACACAACATATATCGTGTATACCACGTAATATTGGATTTGTGATTTACTCTCTACATCATTAGACTAAGTAGTTAAAGCATTCATTTTATATGATTACATGTACGTCCTTATGTATATGAGACACTAAAGGCATCTACCAGTAGCGTCTCATTCGTGATCTATTATTAAGTCCGAGGGAGTCTCTTATCTAAGTCGAACGTCACAAAACACACACAAGTGGGGTGGTCCCTACGCACTATACCGTTGCACGACCCATATTGTGACAACCCGAATATAATTATGATAAATTATATTTGAATCATTCTTACCTTATGTGATATAAAGAATGTGTTATTAGTATATCTAATATTAAGTTCTTATGTTTAGTCTAATCCTACTTTCCTAAATCATGAAATGTCGAATTAATTACAAACACAAAATTTTGTTATTTTCAGTAGAAATGTTTCTGTTAGAGACTAGTTTTGACCCTTATAACATTACAATTGACTTGAGGTAAAAGCTAGATAGTTGTATACATGCGAGTTAGGTCATAACACAACAAACAGTGCATCAAACGGATGTACGAGTAAGAAGTTAGGTCAAATTTACGAACAAGGGGTAAATCTGACAATTCCCTTTAAGTGGTAAATTGTCTTTTATTAAACCAAATGGTTTAATTTGATTGGTTGGCTTGGGAGGCAGCCTTGGACGACTTATAATTCTTCCTCTAACTTATTTCTTCAGAAAATATAACCCTAGGTTCAGTTTTGAGAGATTTAAGCTTAAGGAAAGAGAAAGTAGAAGTTAAGGAAGAAAGATTACAAGGAAAAGTTAGGAAAAATTCCAACAAAGTCCTTAAGGTATTTCTAAGGTAAAATTATAGGTTAATATTGTTGTAATCTTGTATTATACTTATTTCAAAGTATATAAATCGTGAATTTTTGATTAAAATTCCATTATTATTTGTGATAACATGTATTGGTTCATATGTGAGATAAGTGGTGTTTATATGTCATATTGCTTTGTATTGAAACCCCTTGTATTAAAATCTGCATATCTCTTTGTGTGATTATTGGAATTGAGAAATTCTAGTTGGATGTGAAATTATACTCATATATTCATATCATATCCGAGAATTGGAATTTAACTCCTTGTGGTTAGGCTTTGGTGATGATTGGAAGTTGGTATATAGTTGATGTTTGTATATTTCGTTTCGGTATACCCTGAGTTTGGTCAATCTTTTGAGGTAGCAAATGAAGTCCAAAACTTATGAAACTTTAATTATGTACTATTAATTATGTTTACTGAAAAGTGGTTGAAAATAATGGAAAGTTATACTGGACAAAAATTATGAAAATTCTTGGAAGTTGAAGGAACAATAGAGGAGCTTGTAGGGCAGATTTCTTTTGTTGTAAAGAGATGATCATAACTTGCTCTAGGAATCTTAAAAAATTACACCGTCACTTGTACTGGAAAGTATATTCATATATTTTTCATATTGATAAGGTTGGACACCTATATTTAGACAATTTAGGAATATAGGATGGTTAAATATCTAGGACAATAATTTCAGGCTATATTGGATACCCCTTGAATGAATGTTTGTATTTCGTCTTTACAAAGGGTACTTTGAGTACCTATTTCATGTGTATATACATTGAGAAATATAATTTCATGTTTACTTGACTTTGGTTATAAATTACTTATAAGGTATTTCCTACGGTTGAATGTCTGTAACTTTATCAACATGTATATCATTGTTTTGCCTTTACTCATGTTTCATGGAATGTGACTTAAGTGGGATTATATGGTCGTTGTATAGTCATGGAAAGTTAAATAATTATATTAGGATGATACTTATGATTGAGATTCAGTACTGATTTAGTTGGATTGACAGGTGTAAGGTCTAATCAACCCAGTTCAACTCCTCTCGAAGGAAACGTGAATACGTAGTTGACAACCCAAGGTGAGTGTACTTACTGGAATGATGTATTTGTACACTATTACGAATATGATCATAATGTTATGAATGTGAAATTGTTCATTTTGATTTACCAAAATGGGAGGTTACTCCCCGACCCGGAATTGGAGAGATTTGTCTATTAATGACAAGGGGTTACTCCTCGACTAGGAATGGGGGAGAATTGTCTATTTAGACAGGATATGTGAATCATGATTCAGAAAAGTTGGTCATTCATTATGAATGAGCCGGATAAGTTAATATATAACTATATGGACATGATTTATTGCATTTAAATTCATGTAGTAGTATAGTAGTGATGCATTCACTGGGATATTTTGCTCACGGTTTCTATGTTCACATTTTTCAGGTAACGCGATGTCACTGCCAAATCTTGGAAATAGGGTTGGGTTAGCCAAGAATGGAGAAATAAACATTCTGTTTAAATGTAAATGATGTAATTAAGTTAAATTATCCTTAAAGAAATTTTGTATAGGTATGACTACTCTGATGTTGTAAAAAAAAAGTTTTTCAGTTATATGGATTTACAATGATGACTCTGAAATTAAAACTCGTGTTTATGGTTTGGTTAAATTAATCATGGTTTGACTCACTTTGACTTTCAAACTTAATTATAAGTAACTGGGTTGGGGTGTGTCAGTTTTTGGTATCAGAGCCTAGGTTTTCGAGGTTCTGGAGTGAGAAGAGTCTAGATTTGGAAGTGAATGTTAGAAATATATTTTATGTGATACTAACGATTATGTTAGGAAAGATATGTATATCTGCATGTTGTTATATCTTTGATTCGTTTCAGATATTAGAGAATGGAACGAGGGAATGTAAATGTGAGAACCGAAGATGAGGTTTCAAATATTCCAGCAGAAGCAGAGGTTGAGCAACCTGTTTAGATAAATGTGGAATCCGAGCCAGAACAACTGATAGATATGAAAAAAATGGCACGTGCTATGACTCTAATGGCAGAGCAGCAAGCTAGATTTATGGCTCAGATGGAAGAATAACAGACCAGGCAACTGGAGGCACAAGCCTTGGCTAGGGCTGAGCAGGTGATACACAGGGAAGAAAGGAGTACTTCACATGAGAAATTTATTAAGATGAACCCACCCTCATTTGAAGGAGCAGTTGATCCAGCAAAGGCAGAAGTCTGGTTTAAAGAGATTGAACTTATCTTTGGGGTGATGAGGATGCCTGAAAATCAACGAGTGACCTTGACGACGTATATGATGAAAGGAGAAGCTAAATATTGGTGGGATGCCACAAAACATTTGTTGATTACTCCAGAATGTGGGAATGTGATCTCATGGGATGATTTTGTCAAATCTCTGTATGATAAGTATTTTCCCCCAATGTATCAAAAACAAAAGGAGAAGGAATATTTCATGTTGAATCAGGGGAGTATGACAGTTAGAGAATACGAAGCTAAACTGACAGCTTTATCTCGGTTTGCTTCGAGGTTTATACGGAATGAGGAAGATATGTGCAGTCGATTTCTCGACGGACTTGAGTTAGTTATTAAATCACGATTGTCGGCTTTAGAGACTGTTAACTATTCAGCCTTGGTGAACAAAGCCATGCTAGTAGAAAAGGACGTGAATGAAGCGAGAGGGAATCGAGAACAAGGTGTAAAGATAAGTAGATTCGATCCAAACTATCAAAAGGGTAGCGATACTAAATATTCAAGGTTTGGAGGGCAGAAATTCCAACGGGGTAGAGGTGGAAGTAGTTTACAAAGGGGTGACGCTAGTGGTGGAAGAGGTTCAGGAGTTTCAACACAAGGAGATCCGAATGTTTGTTTCTTTTATGGGACATCGGGTCATGTAAAGAGAAATTGCCCAAAGCTACTGAATATAGAATGTTTTAACTGTCATCAAAGGGGCCATTTGAGAAAGAATTATCCTATGTTATCAATAGCGGTTTCAGTCAGTAGTGTGGGGCCTCATAAAGGATCCTCTCCAGGCAGTGCCACCAGGGGAAGAGGTACATGACAAGCAAGTGGATCGAAGGCTGGAGGAAGAGTGTTTGCGATGACATTGCAAGATGCCCACGCTACACCTGAAGTGGTTACAGGTAAACTTTCTATTGCAAATAAAGATTTATATGCACTTATTGATCCTGGATCTATGCTTTCATTTGTGGCATTACATATTGTTTCATATTTGGGTAGACCATGTTCATTTCTTAATTGTGCCTTATATATTTCTACCCCAATGAAAAGTGTGATTCTGGTTGAGCATGTTTATAAAGATTGTGTCTTACGAATGAGTGAGCGAGATTTCTATGTTGATATGATACCGTTGGCCATTAGGGATTTTGATATCATATTAGGGATGGATTTGTTATCATCGTATCATGCTTCCATTGATTATTTTCGAAAATAAGTTACGTTTCATCTGCCTGGTGAACCTAAGTTCCAGTTTACAGGAGAAAGGAATGTTGTCCCTAATTGCCTTATCTCAGCAATTAAGAGCAGAAAGTTATTGAGTAAAGGTTGTACCGGGTATTTAGCTTATGTTGTTGATACTAGTAAAGAGACCGTTAAAGTTCAAGATATACCAGTTGTTAGAGAATTTTCTGATGTCTTCCCAGAGGAATTGCCAGGATTGCCACCTGATAGGGAAGTAGAGTTTTTCATCGAATTAATTCCAGGTACTGGTCCAATTTCTCTTGCCCCATATAGAAGGCTTCAACAGAGTTGAAAGAATTGAAAATGTAATTATAAGATCTGATAAGAAGAGGTTTCATTCAACCTAGTGTTTCTCCATGGGGAGCCCTAGTGTTATTTGTGAAAAAGAAAGATGGGACAATGCGATTATGTATTGATTATCGACAATTGAATAAGGTGACCATTAGAAATAAGTACCCTCTACCTCGTATCGATAACTTGTTTGACCAATTACAAGGGGCCCCAGTATTTTCGAAGATTGATTTGAGATCGGGTTACCACCAACTGAAAGTGAAGGATAATGATATTTCCAAAACAGCTTTTCGGACTCGATATGGGCACTATGAGTTTTTAGTGATGCCATTTGGATTAACTAATGCTCCAGCAGTTTTTATGGATTTGATGAACCGGATATTCCACCCTTTCATTGATTCATTTGTGATTGTATTCATAGACGATGTGTTGCTTTACTCGCGTAGCATGGAGGAACATGAGAAACATTTGAGACTTGTATTACAGATTTTGAGAGAGAAGAAATTATTTGCTAAATTTAGCAAGTGTGAGTTTTGGTTGAATGAAATTGTGTTTTTAGGGCATGTTGTCTTGGGAAATGGGATATATGTTGATCCAAAGAAGGTGGAAGCAATCGTTGAATGGGAAAGTCCTAAGAATGTGACAGAAATTAGGAGTTTCCTAGGATTGGCAGGTTACTATCGCAGATTCATCAAGGAATTTTCAGCAATAGCATTACCATTGACAAAATTGACTCATAAAGAAGTGAAGTTTGTATGGGATGAAGAATGTGAGAGGAGTTTTAAAGAATTAAAGAATCGGTTGGTTTCAGCCCCTATACTTACTATTCCATGTGGGAATGAGTCTTTTGTGATCTATACAGACGCTTCATTTCAAGGGTTAGGATGTGTTCTTATGCAGAATGGGAAGGTAATAGCATATGCTTCCAGAAAATTAAGGACGCATGAACGAAACTACCCTACACACGATTTGGAGCTAGCAACCATTGTTTTTACTTTAAAGCCGTGGATACATTACTTGTATGGAGAAACTTGTGAGATATTTACTGATCGTCAAAGTTTGAAATACTTGTTTACACAGAAAGAATTGAATTTGAGATAGAGGCGTTGGATAGAGCTGATTAAAGACTATGACTGTACCATTCATCATCATCCTGGGAAGGCCAATGTAGTAGCAGATGCTTTGATTCGAAAATCATCAGGGATTCTTGGTTGCACACGGTGTGCCCTTACTGGAAATATTCTTGACTTGGCATCGATGGGGATTGAATTGAAGTTTTCAAAAAGCGTAGGATTATTAGCACATGTCACAATGAGACCTTTATTGGCCGAGCGCATATGAAATTTGTAGATTAGTGATCCATTCCTTGAGAAGAAGAAACAAGATGTCCTGGATGGTAAAGAGAGTGACTTTGAAATTAAGAATAATGAATCGTTGTGTTATAAAAATAGGATTTGTGTACCGAATGATCCACCCTTAAAGAAAGATATATTAGAAGAGGCACATAGTTCTATTTACTCTATGCATCCGGGAGGTACCAAAATGTACAGAGATTTGAAATAATATTACTAGTGGAACAATATGAAACGTGAGATTGCAGAGTTCATAGCTAAATGTTTAGTATGCCAGCAAGTAAAAGCGGAGCATCAGAAGCCGGCGGGATTGTTACAGTCATTGCCTATTTCGGAATGGAAGTGGGAGCATATAACGATGGACTTTGTTACAGGATTACCCCGACCACTAAAGGGGTATGATTCTATTTGGGTGATTGTAGACCGATTGACGAAGTCGCTCATTTTCTTCCAGTTAAGACCACATACACTGTTGACAAGTATACACGTATGTACGTTGATGAGATTATCCGCTTACATGGGGCACCAATGTCAATTGTATCAGATAGAGATCCAACGTTCACTTCTAAATTTTGGCCTCGTTTACAGAATGCCATGGGCACAAGTTTGAAGTTCAATACTGCATTTCATCCACAAACTGATGGGCAATCATAAAGGACGATTCAAATATTATAAGACATGTTACGAGCCTGTGTATTTGACTTCAAAGGTAGTTGGGATGATCATTTGCCATTGATGGAATTTTCATATAATAATAGTTATCAGTCGACTATTGGTATGGCTCCTTATGAAGCTTTATATGGGAGGAGATGTAAAATGCCTTTGTGTTGGGATGAAGTAGGTGAAAGGAAAATTTTGTGTCCGGAATTGATATATATGACAACTGAAAAGGTCAAAATGATTTGAGAACGGATAAAGATAGTGCAAAGCAGGAAAAAAAATTATGCAGATAAGAGGAAGCATCCATTGGAATTTCAAAGGGGGGATTTTGTATTCCTACGTATTTCACCATGGAAAGGCGTCATGAGGTTTGGGAAAATGGGGAAACGAAGTCCAAGATACATTGGACCATATAAGGTGTTGGAAAGAATTGGGGCCCTGGAATATAGATTACCATTACCTCCAGATTTATCCCGTTTACATGATGTGTTTCACATATCTATGCTTCGTAAGTATTTGGCAGATCCATCTCATCAACTGAAAACTCAACCAATTGAACTGAAGGAAGACTTGTCGTACATCGAGGAACCATTGGAAATTATTGATCGTAAGGAGCAGGTATTGAGGAATAAAGTTATCCACTTAGTTAAAGTTATGTGTATGAGCCATGGAGTTAAAGAATCAACTTGGGAAACGGAGTATAGCATGAAGAAACAGTATCCCCATTTGTTTGGTAAGTGACCTTTATATTAAATTTCGGGGACGAAATTTTCTAAGGGGGGTGAGTTGTGACAACCCGAATATAATTATGATAAATTATATTTGAATCATGCTTACCTTATGTGATATCAAGAATGTGTTATTAGTATATCTAATATTAAGTTCTTATGTTTAGTCTAATCCTACTTTCCTAAATCATGAAATGTCGAATTAATTACAAACACAAAATTTTGTTGTTTTCGGTAGAAATGTTCCTGTTAGAGACTAGTTTTGACCCTTATAACATTACAATTGACTTGAGGTAAAAGATATATAGTTGTATACATGTGAGTTAGGGTCGTAACACAATAAACGGTGCATCAAATGGATGTACGAGTAAGAAGTTAGGTCAAATTTACGAACAAGGGGTAAATCTGACAATTCCCTTTAAGTGGTAAATTGTCTTTTATTAAACCAAATGGTTTAATTTGATTGGTTGGCTTGGGAGGCATCCTTGGACGACTTAGAACTATTACTCTAACTTATTTCTTCAGCAAATATAACCCTAGGTTCAGTTTTGAGAGATTTAAGCTTAAGGAAAGAGAAAGTAGAAGTTAAGGAAGAAAGATTACAAGGAAAAGTTAGGAAAAATTCCAACAAAGTCCTTAAGGTATTTCCAAGGTAAAATTATAGGTTAATATTGTTTTAATCTTGTATTATACTTATTTCAAAGTATATAAATCGTGAATTATTGATTAAAATTCCATTATTCTTTGTGATAACATGTATTGGTTCATATGTGAGATAAGTGGTGTTTATATGTCATATTGCTTTATATTGAAACCCCTTGTATTAAAATCTGTATATCTCTTTGTGTGATTACTGGAATTGAGAAATTCCAATTGGATATGAAATTATACTCATATATTCATATCATATCCGAGAATTGGAATTTAACTCCTTGTGGTTAGGCTTTGGTGATGATTGGAAGTTGGTATATAGTTGTTGTTTGTATATTTCATTTCGGTATGCCCTGAGTTTTGGTCAATCTTTTGAGGTAGCAAATGAAGTCCAAAACTTATGAAATTTTAATTATGTACTATTAATTATGTTTAATGAAACTTGGTTTAAAATCATGGAAAGTTATGGTGGATAAAAATTATGAAAATTCTTGGAAGTTGAAGGAACAATAGAGGAGCTTGTAGGGCAGATTTCTTGTGTTGTAAAGAGATGGTCATAACTTGCTCTAAGAATCTTGAAAAATTACACCGTCACTTGTACTGGAAAGTATATTCATATATATTTTTATATTGATAAGGTTGGACACCTATATTTATACAATTTAGGAATATAGGATGGTTAAATATGTAGGACAATAATTTCAAGCCATACTGGATACCCCTTGAATGAATGTTTGTATTTCGTCTTTACAAAGGGTACTTTGAGTACATGATTCATGTGTATATAAATTGAGAAATATAATTTCATGTTTACTTGACTTTGGTTATAAATTACTTATAAGGTATTTCCTACGGTTGAATGTCTGTAACTTTATCAACATGTATATCATTGTTTTGCCTTTACTCATGTTTCAGGGAATGTGACTTAAGTGGAATTATATGGTCGTTGTATAGTCATGGAAAGTTACATAATTATATTAGGATGATACTTATGATTGAGATTCAGTACTGATTTAGTTGGATTGACAGGTGTAAGGTCTAATCAACCCAGTTCAGCTCCTCCCGAAGGAAACGTGAATACGTAGTTGACAACCCAAGGTGAGTGAACTCACTGGAATGATGTATTTGTATACTATTACGAATATGATCATAATGTTATGAATGTGAAATTTTTCATTTCGATTTACCGAAATGGAAGGTTACTCCCCGACCCGGAATGGGGGAGATTTGTCTATTAATGACAAGGGGTTACTCCTCGACCAGGAATGCGGGAGAATTATCTATTTAGACAGGATATGTGAATCATGATTCGGAAAAGTTGATCATTCATTATGAATGAGCCGGATAAGTTAATATATAACTATATGGACATGATTTATTGCATTTAAATTCATGTAGTAGTATAGTAGTGATGCATTCACTGGGCTATTTTGCTCACGATTCCTATATTCACATTTTTCAGGTAACGCGATATCACTGCCAAATCTAGGAAGTCGGGTTGGTTAGCCAGGAATGGGAGAAACAAACATTCTGTTTAAATGTAAATGATGTAATTAAGTTAAATTATCCTTAAAGAAATTTTGTATAGGTATGACTACTCTGATGTTGTAAAAAAAAGGTTTTCAGTTATATAGATTTACAATGATGACTCTGAAATTAAAACTTGTGTTTATGGTTTGGTTAAATTAATCATGGTTTGACTCACTTTGACTTTCAAACTTAATTATAAGTAGCTGGATTGGGGTGTGTCACATATCTAGCAGTGATAATGGATCTCATCATCTACACCTATCTCTCATAAGTGGAGGTGATATGTAGTACCTAAATTATGACCTACACAACGTCTAACCCACTTGTGCCGGCGTGTGCTACGGTCCCGAACACGCGTAACCCCAACCAATAGGACCGTTCATGAACATATGTACATATGTATGCTTCCACACATAAATAATTACACATTATTATCACACAATATGTATGGGTAATTACTCTATAATTACCCCTAGCTGCCCCGTGTGATTTCCCATAGGGAATCCCGAATTAAAAGTCAACCATCTAGTTATCCAAACACTCTATTTAATTTTTGCGTCATTAAAACATTTTTAATAAATTATTCACGTGGCCAAACATCGTAACTCCAACTCATATGGAATCATAAAATACCCCGAATCAATTTTCAGTCTAACCTCAACCTACCCCAGAGACCGAATCGGTTCGATGTCAGGGGTCGAATCGGTTTTGCCTAGCCGAATCGGTTTGCTCCTGGTAGCCGAATCTGTTCTGATCTGGGTTGCAGCCCAGATCTATTTCAGTTTCTTAGTATGAGATATCTAATATCAAACCTAAATTGGATACTAATGATTTCTACATTTGTATTAACATCAAATCAGGTCCCCATGACTTAGTTCTTCGTCTAAGAACAATTATTTAACATCAAACTCAACTCCAAAATCCTAAAATCTTGACCCATTAACATATATACAAAATTTTGATTTTCACCTCTTAATCCTGTAAGATTATAGCATTGTACAAGAGTTATAATCATCAAAATTTCTAGATTTCAACATTAATATTATCCCTCTACACATAAACAACTATTCCAATTAAATCAAGGGTTTTAAGGCATGAGTTCTTATCATTCAAATCAGTATTAATTCTCATTCAATTTTCTGGATTTAACTATCCTATATTCAGATTTGAGTCCTCTATAAATATGTGTTTTAATCATGTCTTTAATTCACAAAAATTCCTACATAATCTATAATCTACATGGGAGAAAGACTACAATGCAATAAGAAGTAGTTTGGATAATTTAATTGAGCAAAAGTATTCTTGCCTGATTATCTTGATGATCTTGTGTTGAGTTCTTTAGCCCCCTTTTTTTAGTTCTTCCTTCCCTTAGCCCTTTGCCTCCTCTCTCTACCAAAGTGTCTGCTAGGGTATACTTTATTAATTGTGGGTGGTTTCTAAATATCCTAATTAACTTATTATAATCCCAAATCCCGAAGTTAACCTGAGGCCCTATTTTTGGACCCCCAAATAGGCTCAAACCCATAATCAAAACAGTCCAATAAGCTCGTAACTCATATAACCATACCCCGGGCTATTTATAAAGGTCTAAATACCTAAACGAGTTCATAAAACCTCTTGAAATGCGTTCAAATAATTTTTATTAAACAAGTATATTTTTCAATTGTGTCACACCTCATATCTCAATTATTCAATGCACATGCAATTTTTCTAAACGAAATTATTTAACATGCAAAGTCAAATTCATATAGTATGAAATAATAATTAATTAATTTATTCTCAACCTAATTAATTACATCCACCAATTTAATTTAGTTCCTACAAATTTTATTTTTTTGTTCTAATAATACGGGGCATTACACTGGCTTGGATTGACGCACGTCAGTAAAGGACAAGTGAATGATCACCGACCAAATTTGCCATCAAATTTTAGGCAAAACCTCGATGACTTGATCTTTAACTTGTGTGCCTTCTTATTGTCTGATGGTAGTACGCCGATCTTCAAATAGGTGATGATCGGATCCATCCATAAATGGGTTGTATCGATATGTAAGATACCCAACATTAGTTTCAGTTTATCAATATTACATCGATTTATGTACTCCACTTCAATTGTTCTTTTCAGGTCTATGTGAATGGCGAATGCTAGAGTAGCGAGTGCCTCCACATGACTATTATTGTTCCATGGTAGTTTCTGTACTGAGGATGACCTAAAATGTTGGAGGAGATTCCTTGATTTATATCTATAAGTGAGCATCCTGGGATGTCTGGCATGATACTCTCTGTTGAGTTAATTTGCAATCATTCAGGAGTTATAATACACTGCTATATAATGAGATCCTACACCGATCACCCTTTAGAGACCATAGATGATCATTGTGTATTCGGCCTCATTGTTGGAGCCTTTGAACCTCAGTTTGACTATTTTCTCTATGAAATACCCTGGAGCAATGACAAAGATGATTCCAACTCTAGTATCGCGCTCATTAGATGCCCCATTAGCGGAAAATTTCCACTTTTGATCATCTTCATCGATGGCTAGAGACTCCAGAATTGGGTTTGACTCATCTTCCTTTACTAATGGTGATGCTTGAAATTTAGCCACGAAGTCAGCTAGAAACTTCCCTTTGATGGAAGTTCACGGCTTGTACTTGATGTCGAACTCCAGGGACCACTTGTCATTTTGTTGTAGAGATCATCTTTATTAAGAACATCCTTTAATGGATATGTTGTGGGGAAAATTATCGTGTAGGTGTCAAAGTAATGTCTTAGCCTCTTAGCCCTTGTTACTAATTCCAGAACCATCTTCTAAATAGGCATATATTGGTTTATACCTTAAGGAGAGTACGGCTCACATATAAGTAAAAACTATAATTGTGTTTGTTATGGATCAAATTATTCATGTCACGTGGACCAATGAGATAGGGACACATGCCCTCATAAGTATACATCTCAAGGTTCATTTATACTTAATTAGCTCCATAAATACTTGGTCGGCATACCAGCTGACCAGAGTAAGAAGATAAACCTTCAAAAAGAACAAAGGTCACTCATGTGGGAATTATCAACGGTTATTCCACACGTGCCCTAGAAGATCAATAGTCTCATTTTTATTGTATATGGATGTAAATTCCTGAATATATAAAGGAATTATATCCCTTGGTTTCCAAACAACTATAAATATATGATTTCTCTTAGCTCAGGGTACAAGATAACTATGCACAAGCAAAACTGCACAAAGTTCTATGTAATTACCCTAATACTATAACCGTGGACAAAAGCTTTTACTTAGTTGAACCACATTAAAAATCTTTATTGTCTTGTTTATTTTCTTCTATATTACTTAAATAATTATTTATGATTGCAAAATTGGTAATTTATAGCTAAGATAATATCTATACTAATTTTGGACATCAACGGCGTTATCTGTGGGAACGACTGTTGTCATCGTTCTCTACCTATACTATTCACTTATTCACCTTGAAAGCTTTCTAAGGGATAGAAAACGTTTCTGAAAGCAGCCTTGCAGCTGCAGGTAACACTTTTAATCCATCTTGTCCGCCTAGCATAATAAATCTTCAAGGAATCTTAACCAATCTTACAAAAGGTCAAGAAGCAATGCAAGAGACAATGATGCAAATAGCATAAACATTGAAAGCCACGTCTACTACCACACCATCCCGAAGGGAGATGCCAAATCTTCCTCCTAAAATTGAGAGAAGTAGCAATTTTAGGTCCTCACGTGATAGATCTTATCACCCGGGAGCAACTTCATCCATTCGATCTACTAATTACTATGATGGTCGATCTTTCACTTATGAGCGACCAATCGTGATATACCCAAGTCCAACGTCGTCTCGACCTGGGACCTACTCAGTCAAGGACGACCACACAAACCGTCTTGTTAAGTACTATGTGCCTCCTGCAGTTGCCTTATTTCATCAATCTCAACTTTGACCAGTCTCATGAGCTGAGACCTACCAATCAACTTAATAACTCTTTACGAGTCTCGTCTCATCTTAGCATCTCCCAACAACCGAGACACTTCAATAGGCCTATTGGCCCTTCACCAATCTCATCCTGTCCTGGCACCTCCAGATATCCGAGACCACACTTATTCATTGATCGTTAGTTGCTTCAGCAGGATACCTGAAGTATCATCCTCGGTCGGGTCGAGATCTTATAGGACGACATAAATTCACGTGTCAGACTGGATTCTGGCGTGACCATTCCACATGGGCAGACATTTATAGTGAAATCAAAGGAGCACATGAGGGTAATATTTGCATCATCATTACATGCCCATGCCCGGGATATGTGTTAACCCTTCAGTGGATGTCTCAATAAATGCACGCTTCGGGCATGCTTGAGGGTGTATTGTGCACCCCAAGCACTATTTAAACCCATCTTCTTCCCAAGAATAAAGGATCTAGAAATAGAAAACCCTAGCTATACTTTGTTTTGTTCACCGAAGAGAGATATAAAGCTTAAGAGTTATGTATTGCAAGCCATTAGAGCCTCATTTCTTGTAAAAACCCATACTCACTTACAGAGTGGAGTAGGCTGACATAGCCAAACCACTTAAATTCTCCTCTTATCCTTATCCCCTTATTATATTTACAATATTGTGTTTTATATATATCTCCATTGCTGTGTGAGATTGAACCAGAGTTAATGATATAAATTTAAATGGTGACTTGGTAGCATAATCATTTTGGCGCCATCTGTGGGAACGAAGGTTCTTCATCTTTTTCCTCTTCCTCTTCAGCTTGCTGCTCACTTGATTCTCTGGGGTAGATCCAATTCCACCCTTGGTTGGATCTGTATCACTATTGAAAAAGCTCTTGTTGAGTTTTTAAAGCTTTTTCCCAGGTCATTAAGCTCATCCAGCTTAACCTTTTGTTCTATTCGTTCACCGAAATTGATGGTCTCCGATTTGCCTTATGGAGTTGTCCCTAGGTCCAGCCAGGCACCTTCTCAGTCAGAAATATCTGAGGTTACAATGATTCTATGCTCACTTGTATCCAACCCAAAAAAATATACAAGAATAACTTACCGCGTTCAGTCAAAATTTGATGGCTAGACCCACCGACGCTGTAACGGAGATGATAACTCGGACCCGAGGGGAAATAGCTCCGACGATAGGGGACCACCCCCGGCCCCACACAAAGATATGCCACAGCAGTAAAGATGCAGAGACGAGACCGACACTAGGCGATTGCCTCTCCAAAAATAAGGCCAGTAATTCCCTTATGTCTAGTGTTGTGATGAGAACGTGTATTAGGAGCCTTATAAGATTTCAAGAAATACAGTGCGCCCAATCCCTATTAGTAGAGGAAATAGTGGACGGTCGAGCTGGGATGGACAACCCTAGGCTTCATTTTGATAGAATGAGAAGAGGGACAGCTTTCGATCGACTCAACAATTGGTGACCTACGAGACCGACTCCGAGAGCGATATCTTTTCTCAATCAATGCCCTGATACCACTTCTTAGAACACGAGGCCCCCAATTTTAAATTCTAAATAAGAATTTCCTTTTAAAGATGCGGAATAAGGATGGTTCAAATAAAGGGACTAAACAATGCAAGATTCACAATTAAAGTGTTACAATTTTAATTCTTGCAAAATTAAAATTAAACTAAATCGGATTTTAATTTTCTCAAAATTAAAAATTTCACTTTAAAAGCAACTTGTTAATATATAACTTATAGCCCAAAAGTAATTTAACCCAAATCCTAGAAATTTTCCTAACAAAATATTTAATTCATTTTAGCAAATTTAGGCCAAACCAAATTTTATCAAATTAAAGTAATGACTTGAATTAAATTAACGTTTACCCAAATAATTATGTAGAACCAAATTAAACATGAGTAGTGATTTAAACCAATTTTATATTTTAGCCCTCAGCTTGCATCTAGGTGATATAGCAAGATAAAATAAACACAAATCAGTATGCCGCGATGTACGAGGAAAAATCCACAACGGGAAAAAACCTCGGACGACCCTATCCACAAATTCACTAAGTATGGTTTTACAAGTACAAGACATAAAAGACTTACAACTCTCAACTTGACTCTGTCCAAGCCCCGACGCTTCTTCTTGTACACACCTCCGCCTAGCAAATAATCATGGAGCTCCACTGCGGTCTTGGAATCCAGCGATCGAACTTTAGGAACACCGTCAACCACACATGGTGCCTTTCACCATGTGATAATGCCACAGCAGAACAACGAACTTCTTCTTTGAGGGATGTACAAGTAAACCCAAACTTCTCTTCTTCAAGGTGTAGAGATAAACCGGTGCCAAACACTCCAAACAAGATATTTATATGGAAGCTTGGAATAAACAAACTATGGGTGTAAAACAAAAGTGTTTTAAATATTTTTCTTTGAAAAAATAAACACTCAAACATGAACTTTTTCTTCTTTTTAATTTGTTTTCTCAAAATCTCTCTCGGATATGGAAGGATAAGAAAAAGTTGGTTTTCCAAAGTTGGTTCCCGCACTTGATAAGTCTGTCAAAAGTTAGTGGGTAAGAGTAGTGGAAAAAGTGGGAAAAATTGCTCAAAATTGCCAAAGAAATTTCCCGCCTGAAATCTCGTTCGAACGACCCTTCTAACAAAGTTCCAGTGGCCAATGGGAAAATCTCGTTGGCAAACTCATTCGAACGAACTTCTCGTTCGAACGACAAACTCGTTCGAACGACAATTTCGAACGAACTTCCAGAATGTTTAAATTTTGAGTTTTATCCCAGAAACTTTATTTTAAAGTTTTAAAGTAACTTCCTGAAAATAAACAACAGTTTAAACAAAACTTACACCCAATACAAATTGTTCCAAGCTCCCATATAAATATGTAATGAATTCATACCTTAGGAGTATACGAAACAAATGTTGTTGACATAGAAACGAGCCACTACAAACACGACATTTGATGAAGCTTTATGAACTTGGCCGCTACGTCTTCAACTTTAGTATGTCATAGGATTGAAGGACGGTCAAGAACTCTATCCTATGACTCAAATGTTTTTGTCCGAAATTGAGCCAAAACAACAAAGGACTCAATTGGAAATTTGTGTCCTTACAAATCTCTCCCTTTGGCTATTTCGAGACAAAAACCAACAAAAATCCTTAAGGGACGTGAAGATCTACTAGACATAGAAAAAATGTCCCACCCAAAATAAAAAATACATAGCTTGACTCAAACAACGCAAGGATCAATATCTTTGCCGATGATTAAAGTTGTCACTTAGAAGAATTTCTGCACACTTAAGCAAACTAGAAGTATTCCTGCACACTTAAGCAAACTATCAAACGCATAGGGAATATCAAGAATATTAAATGCAATTAAGATAAATACTCCTCCTAAATTAATTCTACCCTTTATCAACTATGATCAACCTCCCCCTAAGTTAAGTCTCCTAAACTTAGATAAGATTAGAATAGGATTAGATACCATTTCTCCCCCTATCACTCTCCCCCTTTTTGTTCAGGAATAGACAAAGGCTAAAGAATCAAAAATTAACTTATCTCCCCCAATTAAAGCATATACACCCTCTAAACTAAACAAGGGATAAATAGAATGGGATAACAAGCTAAACATGCAATTGTGCATAAAGTGATGAGAACATAGAAGCACATGGGCAATAAAATCATAACTAATCCAACAAATAATAACGGATACTAACTAATATGCAAGAAACAGATACCAATATGATACATAAAGTATTAAGCATGTGATATCAACAAAGAATGCAACAAGATATATACCAATTATGAATTAAAACATAGATGGACTCGAAAGCTAGGCAAAGACAAAAATTATCATATATATATACATAGACTAAATATACTAATACTGCACATGCACGTATATATAGATATAAACACACAAATGACACAAAATTAAATAAGCTTTTCACACTCGTATAGAAAAAATGTGTCATATGAAAACGGAAGTGTAGGGGTGTGAACTAGTAACAATTAAATTTAGACCCAAACACTTAAAACATGTTCACGAAGTTCTCAATTGATTGAAAACTTCATCACATTTGAATATAACCTCATGTGACAATATAAATTAAACTCAATGAACAAACATACACAATGCATACAAGCCTAGACTTTCGATGTTCTACAAACTAATAAAGTCATGACATTGAAAGTACAACTAGGATAAGCGAACATTGTGCAAACTGTTGATATATCATCCAAACTCCCTCAATAAGCATATATATTTTTAATTTTAATGAATAAATCAACTAAACAAATTAGGCCTTGGCAAATTATTTTTCTTATAATGCCATATTTTCTTTTAGGCCTTTAGACCACGTATTTCTTCTAGATCCATTTCAAACGGTGGCTTACTATTCGCAAAGGATAATAATTCCTTTCAGAGCCCTTCCCCATGCACATTTATATATAACATATTTATATCTCACAAATCTCACGTGCAACGGATTTTGACATGCACTAGTCCTCCTAGGTCACATAACATGTATATGACAATATTGGTAGGAGAACACCTCACAAAGCTCAAATATACATATGAAGTTCAATTTCAAGAGAGCTCGTGCATGTGTGAATTGAGGCATATAAAAATAGAATCCCTTATAACAACACAAAATCCAACTACTCCATGTAAGCATGGTAAATAACATAATAAGGATTGACAATCTAAACCAAAAGTTCTAGCCACATGGAAGCGAAAAAAATGGGATTCTAACACAAGAATAAGCCACATAAAGTGTGTCAAACTAAAATACACATAAAAAAAAATCTTTTTGAGTTTTTGAAATTTTCTTAAACCAAACAACAAAAATATTTACTCAAAAGACACAAAAAAAATCATTTGTATTTCTCATTAAGCCTAAATTATAAAAAGATGAAAGACAAATGATAAACAAAATCTTTTTGTATTTTTCATTTAATGCAAACTAAAATGAAGGAAATATAATACAAAAGATAAACAAAAATCATAATTCTAGCATGTGATTAAGCATAGAGCATAAACTATAAAATGATTAAGAAGCATACAATTAGCATGATAATATAGCATGTAATACACAAGATAAAGTATGCAAATAAAACAAACACAATCAACCTTTAGATTTTGCAAGGGAGGAGGCATGTGAAAGTAAATGAGAATCAAATATCCTATCTTATAAATCTACCAAGTCGGATCTCCTAAAACAAATTAATGATGAATGACGATCTAAGGGTGTAGGAATCTTGGCTACCTTGGTTGCCTTACGTTGAGAATTTTTAGGACCTCATTTAAGATCAAAACAAAATTTCATAAGATGACCTTTTCAACCACAATGTGCACAAGTAAAAACACGTCGAAAATTGGTACCTAAGGATTCATCTCTAAAGGCTTTCCTAGGTGATTCTCCTAAAACATGGGTTTTGGCTTGATGAGTATATTCATTACAAGTATCGAAGCCTAAACCATAAGTGTCATTTTTTATTTGGACCGTTCCTAATATTTTATCTAATTTCTCCGAACGACACTCCAAATCAAATTTAACTTTACTAGAGTCTTTTAATTTATTTTCTAATTCTAAAATTCTAGACTCTAATAAAATATTGCGCTCTTCAAACGCGAGAAGCTCATTTTTCAAGGATTCCATTAAACCTTTAAGGCTATCTCTCTCGCCTTCTAAATATTCAATCTTCTCACGAAGATCTCTCTCACCTGTCCTAAGGTCTTCAACCAACATACTATCATCAATGACCTTGACACGCTCTCTTAAACTAGCTTCTAACTTCAAATTAGCTCTTTTGAATTTAATAGATTCTTCATAAAGTTCTTGAAAAGCATTTTGAAGTTCACTCACATGAACCTTTTCTTCATTTTCACTCTCTCTTTCTTCTCCACTCTCACTACCATAAAAAAAAAGGAATCGTAAACTTTGACCTTTGAAGTGTCATGTGTTAAAATTTCATCAATAGAAGAATGCTCACTATCACTCACATGACTAGCCATAAAAGCCACAAAGTTGGGCTCACTGGGGGAACCGGGTCCCTCTTCATTATCATTATCACTAAGGGTTGCATTAAAAGAAATTGGTTGCTTACCCTCTCTTCTTAGTTTAATGGGGCACTCTTTTGCCCTATGACCATACCCTTCACAACCAAAACACATATTTGACTCGTCCCTATTTAAATTTTCATTAATAGTTTTAGGGATCTTCTCGGCTTTGTCATACTTAGATTTTTCAAATTTCTTAAAATCATTTTTAAATTTATCTTTGTTAAATTTAAGAATTTTTCAAAATTTCCTAGCAAATATAGCCATATTTTCCGAGTTACTATTACTTTCACTCTCTACTACTTGTTTTTCCTCCTTTCGGGCTTTCAAAGCAACGCCCTTATCTATTTTCTTTTCAGTTTTAGAGGGAAACATGCCTAGTTCATAGATTTATAAATCACCTACGAGCTCTTCTAATTTCGTACAGGCTAAAGTGGGTAAAGAATTTAAAACGATCACTTTTGGAATAAATCTATCGGGTAGGCACCTTAAAATTTTCTTTACTACTCGATTGTCGGGTACTTTCTCTTCCAAATTAAAAGATGAATTAACTATATCGAAAAGTCTAGCATAAAATTCATCCAAGGTTTATTTTTCCTTCATTTTGATGGTTTCAAATTGAGTGGTGAGGTTTTGGAGTTTCAATGCTTTAACGACACTAATACCTTCATGAGTGAGTTGTAAAATATTCTAAGCTTATTAAGCGGTTTCGCAAGTCATAATGCGACGAAATTCATCCGGGGTGATCGCGCTAAACAAGGCATTTAAACCTCGGGAATTAAAATTATATAATTTAAATCCATTCTCACTCCATCTATCGGCGGGTTTGGGAACACGCTCATTATCTACTAAATGAGTAGGTGGGGACCACCCGTTAACGACAGATAAACAAACTCTTTCATCGATGGATTTTAGTGCCGATTTCATCTGCGCTTTCCAATACGCGTAATTAGAACCATCGAAAATAGAAAATGGAGAAAATTCCATTTTAGCCAAAAATAATTAAAGGATCTTAACGAAGTAATTTATTGTTTTGGCTCTGATACCAATTTGAAAGCGATGGCTTTTCTCAATCAATGCTCTGATACCACTTGTTGGAACATGAGGCCCCCAATTTTAAATTCTAAATAAGAATTTCCTTTTAAAGATGCGGAATAAGGATGGTTCAAATAAAGTGACTAAACAATGCAAGATTCACAATTAAAGTATTACAATTTTAATTCTTCCAAAATTAAAATTAAACTAAATCGGATTTTAATTTTCTCAAAATTAAAAATTTCACTTTAAAACAAACTTGTGAATATATAACTTATAGCCCAAAAGTAATTTAACCCAAATCCTAGAAATTTGCCCAACAAAATATTTAATTCATTGCAGCAAATTTAGGTCAAACTAAATTTTATTAAATTAAAGTAATGACTTGAATTAAATTAACATTTACCCAAATAATTATGCTGCACCAAATTAAACATGAGTAGTGATTTAATCCAATTTTATCTTTTAGCCATAAGAATGCATCTAGGTGATATAGCAAGATAAAGTAAACACAAACCACTACGCCGCGATGTATGACGAAAACCCCACAACGGGAAAAAACCTCGGACGAACCTAGCCACAAATTCACTAAGTATAGTTTTACAAGTACAAGACACAAAAGGCTTACAACACTCGACTTGACTCCGTCCAAGCCCCGACACTTCTTCTTGTACACACCTTCGCCTAGCGAATAATCACAGAGCTCCACCGCAGTCTCGAAATCCACCGATCGGACTTTAGGAACACCGTCAACCACACATGGTGCCATTCACCATATGAGAATACCGCAGCAAAACAACGAACTTCTTCTTTGAGGGATATATAATTAAACCCAAACTTCTCTTCTTCAAGGTGTAGAGATAAACCGGTGCTAAACACTCCAAGCAAGATATTTATATGGAAGCTTGGAATAAACAAACTATGGGTGTAAAACTGAAGTGTTTTAAAGATTTTTCTATGAAAAAATAAACACTCAAACATGAACTTTTTCTTCTTTTTAATTTTTTTCTCAAACTCTTGCCTGGAGATGGAAAGATATGAAAAAGTTGGTTTTCCAAAGTTGGTTCCCACACTTGATAAGTCTGTCAAAAGTTAGTGGGGAAGAGTAGTGGAAAAAGTGGAAAAAATTGCTAAAAACTGCCAAAGAAAGTTCCCGCCTGAAATCTCGTTCGAATGAGATTTTCGTTCGAACGACCCTTCTAACGAAGTTCCAGTGGAAATTGAGAAAATCTCGTTGGTAAACTCATTCGAATGAACTTCTCGGTCGAACGACAAACTCGTTCGAATGTCAATTTCGAATGAACTTCCAGAATGTTTCAATTTCGAGTTTTAACCCAAAAACTTTATTTTAAAGTTTTAAAGTAACTTTCTGAAAATACACAACAGTTTAAACAAAACGTACACCCGATATAAATTGTTCCAAGCTCCTATATAAATATGTAATGCATTCATACCTTAGGAGTAAACAGAACAAATGTTGTTGACGTAGAAACGAGGCACTCCAAACACGGTATTTGATGAAGCTTTATGAACTAGGCAGCTACATCTTCAACTTTAGTATGTCATAGGCTTAAAGGATGGTTAAGAACTCTATCATATGACTCAAACGTTTTTATCCAGAATTGAGCCAAAACAACAAAGGACTCAATTAGAAATTTGTGTCCTTACAGACTGTTTAGATCATGAAGTAATGCAACCTCCGGGGGGAATGGAGGATGCGCTTACCGTCGGCCATCACGTGGCAGAGAAAAACACAAAGAAGTTAACTACCATCAAAGGAAAGTTGGCAGAGAACCTGTACGATGCCCAACCGACAGAGAAGGAGTTGGGGGCGAGGAAGATAATGTGGTTGCGATCGGGAAGCCACCTCTATCCAAAGGCTGGAGGACAAAATCGACGATCTCATCAGAAGATGATACCCCATTCATAGAGGGTATTTGGAAGGGTCTCCATTTGTAGCGAAGATAGTGTACTAACTAGCCTCGACCAAGTTTAGGCCATCGATTGTCACACCAAAATACGATGGGAGAAAAAAACCTATTCATCATGTATAGATGTACCAATATGTGGATAACATATACTCAATTATGATGAGATGAGATATTGAGCATTCTCCTGTACTCTGACTGGTGCAGCCCATGCCTGGTACACTTCACTCCCTAAGAAATACATAGAGAACTTCAAGTAATTGGTCGAGAAGTTCATTTATAATTTCTGTTTTGGCCTGAATCCCCGAAAAAGGTGACCCATTTAGTGTATGTAAAGCAAGGGAAGAATGAGTCTATCAAAGAATATATTGCAAGATTCAACAAAGAAAAGCTAAAAGTTGAAGACTATGAGGAGAACATTGCTATGAATGCCCTAATGAGAGGACTGTAAAAGGGAAAATTACTTTGGAAGTTGGTTTGGGATCCTCTAAAATCCATGGAAAAACTCCTGGCCACGGTCGGGAGAGTCAATGATGCAGAGGAGGCCATGGCGGCAAAAGGAGAGGATGAGAAAAAAGCTAGTGGAAGAAAGCCTCACAATGCTAAGGGAAAGGATGGGAAAAAGAGGTCGGACGATAATAAGTTTACTAACTGCACTCCGCTCACGATAAGCTCTGATTTGATTCTAAATGAAATTATGGACAACAAAGCCTTAACATGGCCCGAAAAGCTAAGGTCTCCCCCGCACAAGAAAGATAGGAGAAAATGGTGTGACTTTCGACAAGATCACGACCAAACCACTGACAAATGCTTTGCGTTAAAAGACAAGATTGGGGAAGCGCTCAAGCAAGGGAAGCTTCAGAAGTACGTTGAACGAAGTGGTGCAGACGACCGTGATCTCCCATAAAAAATCCCATAGCCAAAGGGACGTTGCAATATGATTTCATTTGATGTCAAGATGATCAGTGGGGGAATGGTTGGAGGAGGGTCGAAGCTGGCCGACTGTAAAGAACATGTAGTAGGGGCCAAATCAATATCGAAGAGGATAGAAGTCAACTCGACTGCCTCTGAGCCAAAGTCGAGAGAAATTAGAAAGGTGGATATGGATACTCTAGTCCAAGAATTCTCCATATTAGACTTCAAGGGCACCTTGGCCCCCCATGATGACCCTTTGGTAATTAGCACCAGAGTCCATGGGTATGACGTATCCAGGATCCTAATAGACAGTGGGAGCTCGACTGACGTTATGTTTTGGGAGTGTTTCAAAGCACTGAAGCTTCATAAGAAAAGGTTGATTCCTTATCACCAACCTTTTTTAGGGTTTAGTGGAGAAAAAGTGTAACCTCTGGGAGTTTATGAAATTGAAGTTTGCATGGGCACTTGTCCTAGGTGCTTAATGAAGAAGGCAAACTTTTTTTTATTATGGATTAAAATGTATTTTAGGCTTAAAATATCATCCTGGGTCATGTATCTCTTAAAGAGTTTGAAGTCGTTCCCTCCACTTTACACCAAATGGTAAATTTATTGACCCCTTATGGGGTAGGGGAAGTCCAATGTAATCAAGTGGAGGCCAGGGAATGTTACTTCAGCTCAGTCATGGCCTTCACTTGATCACCATAAAAGATTAAACCCTGATTGAGATGAAGACTCCAAAGACCATTAAAGATGTGCAGTGGCTGACACGGAGGGTCGTTGCACTAATAGATTCACCTCAAGGGCCACCAACAAATGCGCAGAGGCAATGTTATGGCTTTTTTAAATTTGTGTGTAGCTTTTTTTCATCCTTGGGTCCAGAGTATCAATGTTGTATGAGGTGGTGAGTTTTTAGTGGGGTGAAAAAGGCATAAAAGATTAAAGCGCTGATTGAGATGAAGACTCCAAAGGCCATTAAAGATGTGCAGAGGCTGACATGGAGGGTCGCTGCACTAAACAGATTCGTCTCAAGATCCATCGATAAATGTATCCCCTTTTTCAAAGTTTTGAGGAAAACATTTGAGTGGAATGAAGGATATGAACGAGACTTTAAAGTCCTCAAGGCTTATCTAGTTTATCCGATGATTTTGTCTCAACCTATTCAAGGAGAACAACTATTTCTTTATTTAGTAGTGTTAAAGTCTGCAATCAGTGCAGCCATTGTCGGAGATGGTGAAGGGGTGCAAAAGATGATCTACTTTATAGTAAGGCTCTTCAGGGGTCGAACTGAAATATTCGAGGATGGATAAGCCATCATATGCCTTGATACATACATTAAGAAAATATGAAACCTTACTTTCAATCCCACACTATGGTGGTGCTTACCGATACTCCATTGAGGCAGGTCATCCATAAACTTGAGAAATCGGGTAGGTCGATGGCCTAGGCAATTGAGTTCGGTGAGTCTGACATCATATACCAACTGAGAATAATAATTAAAGGGAACGATTTGGCCGATTTTATGGTCGAGTTCACTTGGGACGAAATTGACACCAAATAAGGCGAGGTGGTAGTTTTGCCAAAAAAAAAAGAAACAGTAGGTCCGATCACGACTAACGAAGTGAAAGCTAACCTTACAGAAAAAGATGTTGTATTAAAAAATGGCACAACAGGTGAAGGGTCTTTTATGGGCCGATTGTCCAGTTTGGAGTCTATTTATGGATGCCTCCTCATGTAAAAGCGACAGTAGAGCAGGGCTCATATTGTCGACTCTAGACGGGAATGACATCGAGTATGTGTTTAGGTTCAGCTTTAATTCCTCCAACAACTAATCTGAGTATGAATCTCTGCTGGCAGGTTTATCCCTGGCCAAAATATTGAATGCCGTCTACATAATAGTTCACAATGACTCCCAACTAGTGGTAAACCAGGTCCTGGGAATTTATAAAGAAAATGATGAGAAGATGATCAAATACTTGGCCAGGGTGAAAGAGTTTTGGCGTACTTCAAAGAAGTGAAGGTAAAAAGAGTTCCTCGGCTTAATAAGAGTTGAGCCGACATATTGGTGAGATTAACGTCGACTAGGAGAATAGAAATCAGGAGAACCATCCCAGTTGAGATACTATAGAGACTGATCATTGAGGAAGACGATGGGAAGCTTGAATCTTATTTGAATTTAAATCTGGGATCTTCTTTAATGGACCCTATCATCTAATGTATCAGAGACGGGGAGCTGCCAAAATATAAAGTTGAGAGAAAGAAATTGAGATACAGGGTAGAAAAATTCTCCATCATAGGAGATATCCTATATAAGAAGGGTTTTCTGCTTCCCTTATTACGATGTGTCCACCCCTCAGAGGTAGAGTATGTTTTAAAAGATGTGAATGAGGGATCATGTTCTAGCCATATTAGGGGACGATCTTTGGAAAAACGGATAGTAACTCAAGGTACTAGTGGCCGACCCTTACTAAGAATGAGGCTAAATACGTCAAAAAGTGTGATAAATACCAAAAATATGCATGTATTCCCCATCTTCCCAACCAACCTCTGACGTCCATCATAACCCCTAAGCCATTTGCAATCTTTGGGATTGACTTGGTGGGACCTCTACCTAGAGCCAAAGGCAACTGCAGATTTTTTATTGTGGTGATTGATTACTTATCCAAATGGGTAGAGGTTGAGGCCATGGGCTTCATTATAGAGACGAAGACCTTCAAATTTATTTGGAGGAATATCATCTGCAGATATGACATGCCTCATACACTGATCTTGGACAATGGGAAGAAGGTAAAAAATAAGGCCCTGAAGGCTTACTGTGGGAGGGTCGGCATCAAATAATTCTACTCAGCTCCAAGCCGACTTCAAGTAAATGTCCAGATAGAGGTCACAAATAGAACAATCTTGGAGGGGATAAAAAAGCTAGAAGATGCTAAAGGTTTGAGGTACATGCTATCATGTGTGCCTACAAGATAATAGAAAGGACTCCGACGGGGGAAACTTCCTTTGTGTTTGCCTATGGCTCAGAATCTATCATATCTACCGAGCTCGTCTTACCCAGCCACCAGGTCCAGTCCTACGACCCAAAGACATATGATAAAAGAGGAGACTGGACCTAGATCGAATTGAAGAAAGAAGAGAAGGTGATGAGGTAAGGCAAGCAGCATAACAATAGAGAACGACTAAGTTTTACAACAAATGGGTCAGACCTAGGCCGATAGCAGGAGGGGACTTAGTTCTAAAGACGGTTTGGAAAAAGTCAAACAAGTTACACCCAAATTGGCATGGCCCATACAGGGCCATCGAAAAGGTCGTTCGAGGGACATCTCGGCTGGAGAATTTAGAAGGAGAGACATTCTCCAATCCATGGAATTCCGACCATTTGAAAAGATATTACTAGTAGTTTTATGTATACAGTTCATTTCATGTAATCTTCTCTGTATTTGAAAACTGTCAAAGTGGTGAGTGGAAATCCAAGTGTTCCCTCATATTTATCGTGTATTAATTTTTCAAATGTATGGTTCAAATTGTCCTAAGCTAACAACATCATTTATATAGTCGATTAGCTTTAACTCACTCTCGGTGATAAGGGATGCCTGAGAGACTCGTCTCGCCCATGGATTCTCAATAAAACCGAGAGGGGGGAGCATGGTGATAACATCACTAAAGTGGTGAAACACACAATTTGTTTGGCATTAATTAAATGTCTCCCTCGGCTCAGACGAGAGTGTATGAAGGGATGGGCTCATCCATACAGCCTCAAAAAAGACGAGTGGGGACTTAGTTGAGACAAACAATATTAAATTGGTTCTCTCTAATTCAAAAATCATTAAGTTAGTTATTTATCTCCCGGTTAAAGACGAGAGTAAACTCGAGATAAACATCGTTGAATTGATGGTCTCTAATTAAAAAAAATCATCATTAAGTTTATTAGTTATCTCTCGACCAAGGGCGGGAGTAAACATGAGATAAACATCATTGAATTGGTGGTCTCTAATTTGAAACTCATTAAGTTGATTAATTATCTCTCGACTAAGGATGAGGGTAAACTTGAGATAGCCATCATACATTTGGTGGTCTCTAGTTTGAAAAATAATTAAGTTGGTTGAATTATTTCTTGGCTAAGGACGATAATAAACCTCCAATAAAAAGATTACAAGGTTATTAACAATAAAGTAAACTCAAGGTAGATTGACATAACATCATAATAAGAATAGTTGGCTAAAATATACAAGTATTAGCATTTATCGCATAGAAAAATGCAAGATATGAACAGTTAAGATAAGGGTACAAAAATTGTATTGTTCAAAAATTAACCTTCAAGTTTATAAAAAAAAATAATATTCGAGAAGAGATAATAATGTTTTAAGGCAAAACTACAATTAACAATTTTCATTACAAGAGGAAGGGAATGAAGGCCACATACGGTTGCCCTGGAGGATAAACAAAACAAGACGACATCAAGCTTGGTTGTCTGTCTGGACGATAATGGTCTCATTAACCTTCGGTCTAATTTGGGCTTCCTCCTTGTTGATGTTGTCATCATTTACCGCTGTCTCATATACAGAAGGATCCACTACCACGAGTTCAGCCTCAACCTCATTAAGGTTATCCCCACTAGGGGCTCCATAAAGTCAAAGGCTTATGGCCTATC
The DNA here is from genome assembly GCA_949130495.1 of Sambucus nigra. Taxonomy (NCBI): domain Eukaryota; kingdom Viridiplantae; phylum Streptophyta; class Magnoliopsida; order Dipsacales; family Adoxaceae; genus Sambucus; species Sambucus nigra. The sequence goes on from OX422215.1 coordinate 440,197,768, forward strand.
GTCCAGGATCGCGACTTCAAGAAATTGCATCGTTGCCCACCTAAGGGAGGTTTGGGATCCCCTCTCTAGATATTAGAGGTTGCATATGGCGAACTCTTTAGAAGATTTAAAGTCCTCCACTGCCTGTCGCTTAGCCTCCTTCACTATCACCTTCAGGTCGACCTCATGCTTCTTGGCAACCTCAGCTTTGGCGAGGTCATGCTCCTTATCCTTATTGGCAAGGTTAGTGATATGCTTCTGCTCCAATTGGTCGACCTCAACTTTGTGGTCATCATCTTTCTTCTTCAAAAATTACTCGACCTTATCCTTCTTAGCTCTGATAGTTGAATCGGCACTGTTAATCTTCGCTTTGTTGACCTGGACCTAATCGGCCAAATTATCAAGAGAAAGAAGAGACTACAAGACAAAATGGAAGTTGTTAGTACGAAATTGCACAGGATGAAATTAAAGATAGAAATCAAAATAAAAATAAATATTTACACGGCCCTATGGACAGTGAAGTTGGCAAGGCATTTCGGCTCTAGAGAATCCAAGAACCGTTTGTTGTAGGTAGAAGTCCAAGGGCCGACTCTAACTCTCACCCTAGTCGAATCCCCTATGAAGGAATCCGAACTGTGGGATAACATGGTTAACCTATCGGCCAGAGAAGAATTCGATGATATTAGGATAACAGTCGAGCTATCCCTGACCTTTTTAGGTCTCCTTGGAGGTCTTTTTGGTGCAGGTGGGGGGGTATTGTGGCTGCCAGTGGGATATTTTCTTTTCTTACCTATTTCATCCTGGCAGGGATCGCCCACAATCAACCTTTTCTATTTGTTACCCATCTTGGAGGTGATCTTACTTAATAAATTTTGAACAGTAGAGGTGACCATCTCCCACGATTGATAGACACACTTTTCGGATAATCTTATAAAATAAAGAGTTGAATCGGTAAAAGAAGGATAATGAGATATCGATGTTATAGATGAATTCATTTGGAAAACTTACACAGCTCATACAATGGGCCGAACCATAGACCCATATTCTTAAGGTACTTGGGAGTTGTTAATCTTGCAAACTCCACAAGTCCTTTGTTGTCCCCCAGGTCACGAAGTTTGTTTACCTCATCCTTGGCCTCTATGTTGAGAACGAGATCAAGTTTGGCGAACATAGAAGCCTTATCCCATTTTATGGGCACCCTCGGCGTAGAAGATATACCGGGAATATTGATAGGGAATTCTCAGGCGCCCGAGACAAAGAAGTGTCTCGGCTTCCAGTGGTGATTTAATGTCTAATTGACGCGCAGGACTTTCTTAAAAGTGTTCCTGGATACGAAGTGGTAATAGCCAGGTTGTGCCTTAGTGCACGAAACGTTCTACTAACCTCTGAACACCAAGACAGGGAGGTCTGTCTTATAGACGAGGCACCAAAATTGGACAAAATCAATGAGGATTCTCCAGGCATTAGGAGACAATTAGGCAGGTGTCAAACCTAGTCCAGAAAGGATAGCCCTGATAGTAGGGTGGACGAGAAGTCTGAAGCCGACTTTGAACATCTATTCATAGACGACAACCTCATCATCTCAATCGTCATAAACCCTCTCATGGATAAAAGGCACCATCATGATTATATCAGACTTAATGTCATACTTGTGTCTCCACAACACTAAGTCTAACTCCCGTACAGTACTAGTAAACTGCTCAGCATAACTAGTATCAAGTGGATCATCGTCCTCGTTATGCAAAATATCCTCAAATGGAGGATTATGACCCCGTTCCTAATACCTCCTGGTGTATTCGACATCAGTTATAGCTGCGATGGGTATAGCGACAGCTGAGGATGAATGATAATCCCCACACTCAACTCATCAGAATTCGAGAGCCCTTGCACATAATGGTCTGCCCGATTGGAAGATTCAACACGTTGGGAGGCGAGACACGAGAAGAGTCTTCACTCTCGTATTGAGAAGAAGTCTCATCCTTCACAGATTCCTCAAGAGAGGGGACTCTCATTGCCTCATCAAATGAATCTGCACTCTCGGCCTGAGTGGAGACAAAAGTGATGTAGACAGGAGACACCAAGGACTCCGACATTGAGTCACTAACTAAAATAATGGGAGGATGGATAACAACCAATGGAACTGGATGGATTGGAAGTGTTAGGTTAGCCCTGGCCTCACGCTTAGCCTCGACCTCATTCTTAAACTTTCGTATCTTACTAAACCATCTATCCCTAATGTTAGGGTATTGGTCTATCAACTCATAAAGGGTCCTTATCATCTAAACAGTTTATTGGTTTGGCCAAGTTTGACAACAATATCAAAAGGGGTAAAGGAAACTTTTTTTGGGAAGAAAATTTTAAGAACACAATAATAGATGTCACCAAAGAAGGTGATCGGAGTGACTCCGATAACACTCAAAAATGGAAAAGAGAACATGAAAAAGTACAGGGGACCTTAAGACACTAGTTTGAACTCCATAACCACTATTTTTTCCTCTTAAATAACCCTAAAGCCATCGGAAGGGGCTGTCGAAAAAGCTTGGAGGTCACCAAAAAATACAACAGTAGCAAAATATGGCTAAAAAGCTACAAAAATTTAAGGAAAAATAGAAAACGAGTAACTAAGATGAAGGTGATGTCAGATAAATGAAGAGGAACCTGGAAAACATGCTGGGAAACCAATAAACAAAGGAGAGAGAAATAGAAGAACTGGTTTGCTATATATATAGAGAAAGCACGTGCAAGAAAATAGAAAAAGAAAGAGAAAAATGAGTTTTCAAATACCTTTAAATAGTGGCAATGATTAGGCCTAACTTCAAGGCTTGCCATCATGAGGTCACACTTTCCAAAATAGGCCTGCGGCCTTCAACCTTGGATAACACGGTAAGCCACAAGACGTATGCCAAGTGTCGCTCCAGCTCTTATACATTATTTCAGACCTAACATTAAAGGGACATCTCAACCATCAATCGTAGAAGTCTTATCAACTTATTCCCTGAGATATTTTTACTCCTCGGCCTTTACTCACATCCAAGGCTAAGGGATAGGGGAGATTAATATACCAAAGTATAACCTCATATCAACCTAGGACCTACTCAGCTAGTGACGACCACACAAACTGTTATGGTAAGTACTATGTGCCTCCTGCATTTGCCTTATTTCAGCAGTCTCAGCTTCGACCAGACTCATGAACTGAGACTTACCAATAAGCTCAGTAGCTATTCGCGAGTCTCGTCTTATCTTGGCATCTCCCAACAGCCGAGACATTTTAACAGGCTTATAGGCTCTGCACCAGTCTCGTCATGTCCTGGCACCTCTAAACAGTCGATACCACACTTATGCTTTGATCATCAGTTGCTTCAGCAGGATACCTAAAGTATCGTCCTTAGCCAGGTCGAGATCTCCTAGGATGACATATATCCATGCGTGAGACGGGTTTCTGGCGTGATCATCCCCTCTAGACAGGAATTTATAATGAAATCACAGGAGAACGTGAGGGGAATATTTGCATCATCATTACATGCCCATGCCCAGGACAGATGTCAACCCCTTAGTGGGTGTCTAAACAAATGCACGCTTCAGGCATGATTGGGGGTGCATTGCGCACCCCAGGAACTATTTAAACCCATCTTCTTCCCTAGAGGAAAGGATCCAGAAATAGAAAACCCTAGCTAAACTCTGTCTTGTTCATTGTAGAGAGAGAAAGCTTGAGACTTACGTATTCCAGGCCATTTAAAAAACCATTCTCACCTGCATAGTGGAGTAGGCCGACATAGTCGAACTACTTAAATTCTATTATCTCTCCTCTTATCCTCATCCCCTTCTTTTATTTACAATACTGTGTTGTTATATACATCTCTATTATTATGTGAGCTTAAACCAAAGCTGTTGATATAAATTTAAATAGTGACTTAGTAGCATCATTAAAGTGTATTGGAACGGTTGACCAAGGCCTCTACTTTTGATCGTTTGGGTCCCCGAATAACCAGAGGTTATCATAGAGAATGAGTTAGGTCTTGTGAGCACCGAGAAGGGTTAATCAGGTCCAGAGCTAGCATCCTAGGATCCGTGCATGCCGAGCGGACTTCTGAGGAAGAGAGCTCAACACAAATGCACAGTATGACCACCAAAGCTGCCATAGTCAAGTCCAATCCAAATTAGCACTCTTGGAAAGGATCAATACAAAGTTTGGAGAATCGTCTTAGGGAGATAGCTAAGAACAAAAATCCTTTGTAAAGTTTTATAAAGTATCTCCCTTTATCTAAGCCATTGTGGATTACCCTACACCCTTCAAATTCAAACCATTGGTAGTTACACCTAAGTATGATGGCAAAACTGATCATGTCCTTCATGTTGAACACTACTAGGCTGTTGCTAATATTTATTTTGTTCCTGTCGAGATACGGTGCCAAACTTTCTCAAGCACAATCACTAGTCCATCCCAGATATGGTATAATAATCTACCCTGAGGGAAAATTACAATTTCAATCAGCTTGCCAAACTATTCAACAATAATTTCTGCTTTAGAGCAAAGTCGATCAAGAGAGTAGCCAATTTATTAAGTGTCCGCGAGCGACCGGGAAAAATTACTCAGGAATATATTATTCGCTTCAATAATGAGAAATTAAAAGTGGTAGGTTATGAAGAGAAAATTTCCCTTACTACCTTGATGAGTGGATTGAATCTTAAAAAGATGTATTATCCGTTGGTGAAAGAACCTCTAAAAACCATGACTGAGCTGATGGCAAAGGCTGGTAAAATCATGAATGCCGAAGAATTTATGGTTGCCACTAATCCCCCAGGACAAAATTTGATAGCCAGAAGATCTCGGAGAAGAAGGATCAGAAAGACCAAAGACTGAGAAACTTAAGAAGTATGGGAATATACTCCACTTACTATAAGTGTGCATCATATCTTATAGGAGATTGGGGGCTGTAAGGACTTTAAGTGTCTTGGGAAATAGAAATCACCACCCAATCAGAGGGATAACTCTAAATGCCATGAATTTCACAAAAACCATGGGCATACCACTGATAAATGCATTGACCTAAAAAATGAAATTGAATCTCTCATTCGTAGAGAAAAATTGAACAAGTTTATTAGTCGAACGAAAGGTTGGGACACAAAAAGAAGCTCAGAGTCCCCTTACAAAAACAAATATGATAAAAAAAGAGGTCGAGATGACGATTCTGAGGATGACCCCGACTTGCCAAAGAAACCCAGGGAGCCTAAAATTAAGGTGGGAATGATATCTTTTGATTGTCATTTCATTGCACGAGGAGATGTTGGAGGTGGATATAAAGTCGCTGAGAGAAAATCCAATTTAAAGGAGGCCAAAGCTTGTTCTTACATTAGGTGAGTCAACTTATCAGAGAGACATATGGTCGAACTAGAGAGGTGAATAAAGACAAGTTGGTCATACGCTTTTCCAAGAATGACCTATCAAGAGTGCTCTACCCTCATGACGACCCACTAATCGTCACCTTCCGGGTACATGAGGCAAGGGTTGCCAGAGTTCTTATGGGTAATGGTAGTTTATCAGATGTTATGTATAATAATTGTAATCACAACATGGGATTACGAGATAGCAAACTAAAACCATACCATAGGGCTTTAATCGATTTCTCCATAGAAAAGGTTTATTCTTTAGGAAATGTTAGGTTAGAAGTTTTGATCGGCATTTGGACAATAAGCAGAATAGACAAGATTCGCTTCTTCATCCGGGATAAAAATATTCCCCTAGACCATAATTTGGTCCTCGACTGAGTCAGATTAAAAAAAAATTGAGGCAGTGTCGTCTATAATTCATCAGTGTCTGAAGTTCCTCACTTACTATGGGGCTGGTGCAGTAAAAGGCAACCAAGTGGAGGCCAAAGAGTACTATTATACTTCAGCCGACTAACAAGAAGTGAATAAGAACACCACCGCTTACCAAATCGACACTCTGGACCCCTGGGAGGAAGCCAATTTAGTCAAAGGGGAGGTCATGGAAGACATAAAAACCATCATACTAGACGATGAAAATCCACAGAGGACCACCCAAATTGGCTCAATCCTAACACCATCCCTCAAACAAGATTTGATTACATTCCTTAGAGAACAAAATGCATATTTGCTTGGAGCAATGGAGGTATGTTTGGAATCGACCCAAACTTCATATGCCATGAACTTAACATGAGCAAGGATGCAAAGATGATCAAGCGAAAGCGTAAGGTATACATCCTCAAGAAAAATGTGGCTATCCAAGAAGAGGTAGACAAATTGCAAAAAGCTCAATTCATTGAAGATGTCAAATACCTTGATTGGTTGGTCAATTTAGTGATGGTTAAGAAGAAGAACGATAATTAGTGAATGCGTGTGGATTTCACCGACCTTAATAAAAGCATGTCCAAAAGATCACTTTCCTTTGTCAAGGATTGATCAGTTGATAGATGCCACAGAAGTCCATGATTTACTTAGCTTCATTGATGCTTGTTTAAGGTATAATCAAATCAAAATGAAGCCCGGGGATAAAGAAAGTACATTATTTATCACTAGCCGAGGAACTTACTTCTTCAATGTTATACCTTTCGGGCTTAAAAATGCTGGAGCAACATACCAAAGGCTAGTAAAGAAGATTTTTGAAGATCAAATTGGGAAGAATGTGGAGGTCTGTTTGGATGACATGTTCACCAAAAGTAAAAAGGCAGTCGATCACATCCAAGACCTCAACTAGACATTTGACTAACTTAAAAAACATCAAATGGAGCTCAACCCGTTCAAATGGGTGTTCGGCGTGCAAGAAGGAATGTTTATGGGCTTCATTGTGAATCAGAGAGGAATTGGAGACAAACCACATAAAATAAAGGCATTGATTAATATGAAATCTCTAACATGCAAGAATGATGTACATAAATTAACAGGAAGAGTGGTTGCCATTAACCCATTCGTATCTCAAGCTACTGACAAATGCTTAACATTCTTTAAAGTGCTCAGAAAAACCTTCGAATGGAATGAGGAATGCGAAAATGCCTTTCTATATTTAAAGAAGTATTTAGGATCCCCACCAATACTGGGGGAGAAATTATATTTATATATGGCTATCTTAGAATCCGTTGTTAGCTCGGCATTAGTCAGATTGGAAGGTGGAGTTTAAAAGTTTGTGTATTACACTAGCAAAGTATTAAGAGGATGAGAAATCAAGTATCCACACCTAGAAAAACTAGCCCTTTCTCTCATTGAAGCTTCAAGGAGGATGAAGCCATACTTTCAAGTGCATACCATTGTGGTCTACACAGATTTACCTATACGCCAGGTGCTTCACAAATCAGAGAAATTAGGGATATTGATGCCCTGGGTAGTAAAGCTAGGAGAATACGAAATCATTTATGACCTAAGAACTGCGCTAAAGGAACAGACTGTAACAGATTTCATCACTGAATTCACATATCCAGAAATGGTCAATAACCTAAGTTTGCTTATCGAGCATACTTCATAGGAAGAGATATATGCTCCAAAGTAAACTAAAATTATCATAAACCCACCTAAAACATCATATGTACAAGAGATAGCTTAACGGTATGATGAGCAGAGCAAGAAACTATTCCAGTAAATAATATTATCTGAGGGGAACTTTAACGATGACATCCCAGTTTGGAATTTGTATGTAAACGGATGCTCATATACCACTAATAGTGGAGAAATCCTTATTATCAATACTCCAGACTATATAGATGTGGAATATGCACTTCCTTTTCAATTCTAGGCCTTCAACAATAAAGCAGAGTAAAAATCACTATGCCTAAAGTTAGTCTTATTATTAGGAGCCGAGCAGGTTACGGCTTATAGTGATTCTCAACTCATTGTTAACCAAGTGCTTCAAATATATGGGTTTAAGGTAGATCTCATGGTCAAGTATCTATTTAAAATTATGGAAGTTATCTATAAGTTTCTCGCGATCAAAATGATCATGATACTAAGGATAGAAATTGCCCGAGCAGATGCACTTGATCTATTGGCTTCAATAACCCGGACAGAGCTCGAGAGAACCATCCCGGTGGAAATTCTTGCACACATAATTATAGATATGGAAGTTGTTATTAATTTCATTACGATGGATTAGGACCCTTATGGAATAATCCTATCAAAAGCTACATTGACAAAGGTGTATTGCTTACTGACCCAAGACATGCTAGGAAGTTAAGGTATAAAGCAACTAGTTATGTTCTAGAGCGAGGAGTCTTATACAAAAAGGGATACACTGTTTCAATACTTCGGTGTGTACACCCCACTGATGTACCAGATTTTATCACAGAGGTGCATGAAAGTTCTTGTGGAGCTCATTGAGCTGGGCGATCATCGGTGCGAAGGATAACTATGCAGGGATATTATTGATCGACAATGAAAGCAGACTGTATTTCCTTTGTCAAAAAGTTTGATAAGTGTCAAAAGTTTGTTGTAATCCACAAAAGACCATGGGATTCCTTAACTCTAATTACTTCTCTATGACCTTTTTCTAAATGGAGAATTAATTTGGTCGGCCCATTATCGAGAACCAAAGGAAGATTCAAGTACTTGGTGGTGGCAGTGGGTTACTTTATAAAATGGGTGGAGGCTGAGCCATTAGTTGAAATGCCTTATAAAATAATTTTCCAATTCTTCTGGAAATATATCATATGCGGGTATGGAATGCCATATGCTTTCATCACTGATCACGACACTCAGTTCGATAACAAAGAGTTTGAGGAGTACTGCATTTAGTCCAAGAATAAAAAACATCAGTCTGCACCCTGACACTCATAGTGTAATGGCCAAACAGAGGTCACTAACAAAATAATACTTGATGGGTTGAAAAAGAGGTTAGTTGATGCTAAGGGAAATTGTATAAATGAGTTGCACAGTGTTCTTTGGGCATATAGAATTACGTCGAGAACAACCACAAGTGAAACTCCGTACATGCTTACTTTTGGAACTGTGGCAATGGTACCAGTCGAGATAGGTCTAACGACTAACTGGGTGTTGAACTTTGATTCCCCTAATAGTGATCTCATAAGAAGATTGGGTCTAGACTTGATTGAGGAAGTCGGGGAGGATGCTGCACTTCGAGTAACTGCTTATCAACAAAAAATTATTCGCTTTTACAACAGGAAGGTCAAGCCAATCGACTTAAAAGAGGGAGACTATGTCCTTAAGAAGGTCATCCAGAAAGGAAACAAGTTGAAAGAAAACTAGCATGGTCCCTATCATATCTTGATAGTCGTCCGACCAGGAACTTATCATTTAGACACAATTGAAGGGAAAGAATTTATGAATCCATGGAACGCCGATCATCTCAGAAAATATTATCAGTAGCTCCGTTAAGCATTTGATGTAATCGTTTCATCCAGTTTAAAAAAGTTATGATTCCCAACCAATTAAGCATCCTATTTGTGTTTTTTTCGGAGTATGGCAATGACACATCCCCAAGAAACTTTTCCACTTTATATAAAAATTAGACTTCACGTATGACTTTATCCTTGACGTGTCACGAATAAGAGGTCCTTAAAACTTCATGTATGGCCTAAAGTCAGGAATAATAAGTTTTACCATATCAATCAAGCAAGTTAGCCAGATGCATAACTAATGAACTAATCAAAAGCTTATTTGTTAAACAAAGACTAGAATACATGTATAAACATGTATGCAAAAGAAAGTTTTTTTCTTTCCAACAAGCATCAATAGAAAACAAACTCAAAGATGATATCAAAATAGGTAATGATGATAAAAACAAAGTCATTCCATTGGACATTTCATATTAGCTTTGTCTATCCTAGCTGGAGGAGCATCAAGAGTATTAGGAAGAGTAGTAGTCATGAAATCCCTCAACCTATACTGACCACTAGTGCTTGGTCGATTTAATAATTGAAGAGGATGAATGTAGGAATCTTTACCATGAAGGCCATAATCTCCTAAGCACATTTTCACCAAGCTTTGGGGAATTGCATGAGTTGGAATCCACTTAGCACCAATACTGAACGGAAGGTCAGGATAGTCCATCATGCCTAGATCATGCTAATGCCACAGTTCAATTTTTTCATCTACCTTTAACTGTGTTAGTACATTCAACCATCCCCACTTATAACCTTCTCGACGAGACCGCTCCAAATTATCCTCCATATGATTTATTACCTCATCATTGCCATTCATCCAAACAACTTTGGGTTATTTACGAAAGTGAAAGGTTAATCGATCCACTTGGTCTTAAAGATTTTAATAGCATTATATTTATCCTTCAACAGAGCTGCCTGATCGACCAAGGTTTTCTTGGTCCTTTCTTCCTCTTTAGTAGGCCGAGAAACTATCACTCGCTTAGAAATTAACCAGACTTACCCTTCTTTAAACTTTCCAAATCATCCATCAGTCAACATTCTCCATCTCTAAAAATGATGCTCCTTTAGAGGGACAAAGGATGCAGACTTCTTCAAGCTTTCCAGTTCATTCCTAAAATTATTATTTTCCAACTCCAATAGCTTGGCAACTTCCCTAGCACCTTCCACCTCCCAGTTTAATAAAAATTCTTTATTTCTAAAAGTCGAGGTGATATCCTAGAGCTTTTTGTTAAAACCCCAGCCTGCACTCAGTGCCTCATACTTCACTTTAAAATCAGAATGAAGCAGAGCCAACGAAAGGTTATGATCGTCTGGTAACTGCTCAATCATTTTATTATAGGCAACATTATTGGCTACAATACCCTATCAAATAGACCCTGTAAATGGAGGTAGGCTTATTTAACTTTATTAAAAGCATTAATGCGGATAAACCCCTCCAACTCGGCATCGGTAAAATCTGTATGCGTAGCTCTAAACAATCTAAGGCTTCTTCTGAGCAAGTTGCTCTCAGCATATATGATAACACTTTTCCTCGAGTTGAACTGAAATATAGAAGTATAAGAACGACAGCCTACTAGTAGCAAAATTATGAAGCATACAAAATAGTCTATTAACTAAACGACTATCCCATCGATTATATAAAAAAGTCATTACAAAATCCTTGTCATTACAACCCCAAAAGGAGAAAAAGAAAAATTCAACAGCATCATCAAAAATAGATAAAAAGAAGAACTGGTCGACAACTTAAAGGAGTTACACATTCTCTTTGTCCTTGGCAACTTCTTCAAGAGGAGGGACATCAACTTCAACTACTGGCACAATTGAGGACTCCCAAGAGCCCTCTTCATCATTAACTTCTTCCTTAGTATTAGGGGGAGATCCATGGTTATACCTTTGGAATAGATTAGAACCTTATGTTGTGCTGACCTCCTTAAGTGTATCAGTTCAGCATTCCTTAAATGAGACATTCTTTATATACTTAATATGGATAGCAGCAGTAGCAAAGTTATTATATCATCCCCTATTAAAAGCATCATCTTTAAGTTTATTATATTAAGCCTTCAGTTCTAACATCTTCTTTTTCTTCTTAACAACCCACTTCAACAGCCGAGTTAGTTATCATCTGCTCGACAGTCTTCACCTTCTCCTCGGTTACTGTCACTCTATCCTCAATTTGTTTGAGGTTCTCCTGCCTTTGTTTTTTATATCTCTTATAGGTTGTCTCAGAGTCATTTAAAGACTTTATTAAGCCTTCAATAGCTTCCTCCACATTAGTTGATGATGACCTCAATCGATCATCCCTTATTAGTAATTGGTCATAATCGACCAAGAACTGCAAAATAGTCCAGCAACAAGGCAGGTATCAAATACTAGTAAGGAAAATAGAAATTAAATAATACATGTATTTTTATTATAATTACTAAAGAAATATTTTGATTATCCCTCTCTATCAACCTGACCCTTGTCATTGGTGTTGCTGGCAATCTATCAATGGGTAGGACTCCTGAATGGATCAAGCCCCTGGCCAAACCAGGGTTCACTGCTACAGAGGCAAATTCTGCAGTAGCTTGTTCGGTTATAACTTTCCTCACTATCGCCTGCTGAACAACAGGTCCTCTCTTTAACCTCTTAAATTAAATCTCAGTCTCCCTATTCTCCCCAGTAGTGCTTAGAACCACCTTCACAAGCATTCTTGGAAGCACCTTCAACTGTAATAGACTTCTTGGGTGGTGACTTCAGGTTGGGAACTGTCCTCTTTCCCATTTCTTCTGGGAATGGACTAGGGATGGTACTAATATCAATGGACTCAAAGGAATCATATGTTCCTCCAATTACCAGCTCTCTTTCGGCTGAGGAGGTAGAAACATGATCCTCTTCATGGTTAATGGGGGCTTCTGGTATGGTATTTGTTGGTCGAGTAATGAATGAAGTGTAATACCCTATAATTTTTTGGCTTTAAATTATGAGATTAATTAAATGAAATTGTTTTTAATTGTGGGATTTATTAAATTAATTTGGGATAATTAATTATAAATTAATTCGAATTTAAATAACTAGTGAGACGAGAGTTAGTATTTAAATATGATGATAATGTTGAATATTACTGAGTGATTACGGTAATATGTGATTATTGAATTTATTAAAATTGTCGTGAGTTGAAAATACGTCAGTTTCGATAATTAAGTTGGGATGCGCATGTCAGGACCAAATTTAATGGATTTAAAATTATTTTATTTTTACATCATTCGTATGATTATTTTGAGTGCGCCAACATATCCGGAAGGGTCGAGATAATCAGAAAACACTAGCTGGCGGTTTAGTTTGGGTCCCGGGGCATTTTTAGGCCTAACCGGCAACCCGGGAGGGTATTTTAGTCATTCCTATTTTTGGTGAATAGTGACCCACGAAAATTAGGAGATATTTATCAGCCAACACTTATGGTTATTAGGTCCATTATTTGTTAAACACAAGAGAGAGTAACGTGAGAAGAAATAAAAGGGTTTCAGGAGAATTCCAAGGGTTTCCAAGGCAAAACAACCACCACTATCACCGGATTTGTGATCGAAAAAAGAAGGAGAACCAACCATTAACATCACCAACGGATCACAATCTTTATTTTTCCAGGTAGGTGATTTATCTTGCAAAGATTTATGGCATATGTTCTACATGATAAATTAGATTTGGAGACAAATTGTGTATAATTGTGATAATGTGAAATTGGAGACTAAATCATGAACTTGGGTAGATTTACATGTAGTGGACCTTCTGGAATCATTAAGGGAATGAATTATAATCTAAGAGATAGGAAATCACAAAAATAAATTGGGGTTTTTAATGATGATTGAAGAGATGAGGAAAAACTAGTGTTATAGTATTTTAATGACTTCTAATCCAAGAAATCGATAATCTGTGATGTTTTGATAAATCTTGAACGTTAAGGCTGGTGTAGTAATGATGGTTCATGATTATTATACTCATTTGGGGAGTTTGGGACGTTATAATATGATTTGTAGATGTAAAAATGGAGAATCCCGTAACTGTTAAGAAATTCTGGGCGAATACCTGATCGATCGATCGATCGATCGACCTCTTCTGATTTTTGGTAATTGTTTTCCTTTATGGTTCAATGAAAATTTCAAAGTTGATATTGATTCTTAAGGTGATTAATATAATATCGTGGGACTTAGTTAAGGTCAGTAGGGTCTTAGTTATTGTTCGGAAAATGTTATAACTTATGGGATCGAACGTTATAATTATGAGCGGTTATCGAGTGAGGATAGTTTGAAATCTTTCGATTTGGGACTGAAAGTGGAATAAAAGATAATGTAAGGGTATGAACAGTAGCAGAGGGATTTTATATTTGCTGAGATAAACTTCAGAACAAATGGGAGAACTAGTATTCACTTGGTATGGGTATAAGTACCCGAATCCGTATGACGAGACTTGTCACGTTAAATAAATATTATGTAGAATATACGAAACGTAAATATTGTGGGTGAGAGTTAATATAAAGGGGAAGTGTATACCTATATTGAAATTATATATATATACTAGTTGTGTGATTTTCTAGTATATGGATTACTGTGTGTATAACATACCTACCATACTTGCTATCACGGGAGGTCATTCGTAAGAGGATAGTCTGGTCTCGATGTGCCTTGGGGGGGACTTTAGATTGATACCTCTGAACATAGGACTTGTAAGGGCTTATCGCTGAATGGATAAGTCTGCTGACCTTGGGAGCGTAGGTATGTGCATGACCCATGGGTATGTGAACTATGTTCGCCTCCAATATGTGTGATTTGTATTGATACGGTTCTTGAGAGATTCGAAACACGTGATCCTTACGTACGTGATGTACATGGATTTGATAGCAGAGTATGCGTGCACCGCATCTTAACCTAGGGGTTCCTTATATGTATATATGTACAGAGAGTGATTTATATATATACTTGCGACTGGTTCACTGTTGCTTAGTGGATGCGAATAACTAAGATAATTGAATGGGCTAAAAATATGAGAATTTAATTAACACTTGAGATAAGTAATTTAATGAATGTGAATATGGGTTATGAATATGAATTGTTTGGGTGTACGAGTAGATATCCTATGTTAGAATGCGAAAGCAGGAGTGGTACAGACTAGTTAGTTAGTGGCATAACTAGGATGTATTAAGGGTATACGTTAGGCGTGCACATTGGTTGAGAGGTGAGGGTCTCAAGTGAGGGCACGTGACTAACATGTTTAATATATGTGTTGTTCAATATTATGATTTAAACACTTGCAGTTTTAAAATATTTTCACCTCGGCATCTGACCCATTTGCTTTCCAATCTATCTCTTTTTGTAAAAACATTTTAGGTGCCCAGCCACAGGGACGCCAAGCATAGGAGTTCCATTCTGATGACGTGCTGTAGCTGTTGTGGAAGTTACAAGATCTTTGTATTAGACGCCTCCACATTTATCCTTGGTTCCATCAGGGTCATTCGTATCAATTAGGGCATGGTGCCCATTCTTATCTAGAGATTGTAGATATAGATTTTCATTATTTCAGATGTTGGTTTATTCAGACTCTTGTATCGGGATTTTATTTACTCTGGCAATATTATTATTGGAGAGTTTACTCCAGACTTAGTTTATTTCATTTCATTGGTTATCTATATGAGATTGTTTATGCGATTGATGGCTGTTGATTTAATTACTTGGTTGATGTTAATTTAATTAATAAAATTTGGAATCTCTCTTTTTAAATATTAGGTGGCTAGTAATAAATTAAATGTTTTCGACAGTGATGCTACGACTGAACCAACTTGATATTCTGTATTAATTTCATAAAGGAGTAGCTACCCAGTATTTAATTAGTCGTGGTGTCACATGTGGTATCAGAGCATCAGGTTCTCATGTATTTTAGGATCTGTGCGGCTTATTATGCTTACAGCGTAGCTTTCTTTGATATAGAGCCCTATGTTTAGGATTGTTGATTTCTTTAGTGAGGTTTCATTCTCCTTCTATATTGTATATAATAGTGAATCGTATTTACATTTGGGTGTGTTCGTGTGACGAACGATGCAGTATGTCAGGCGTGGACAGCGGGAGGCAAAGCTCTGTTGAGGTTATAAGGTATATTTAAGAATGATGACCGTAGTTGAGGTCACCCCTATTATGGCATGGAAGGCCAGAATGGTAAAGACGGTTAAGGCACAACATATGACTTCCAGGAACCACTATAGTAAAATGTGAGGTCAAATTTGACTCACCCCGCAAGGTTGGAATGGGAGAGAGAGTCAGACGAAACATTGAAGATAACCAGCAGTGAAAATTTTAGAAATGCGGAAATGGCGTGTGTTAGCCAACAAAAGTAAAATATCTAAAGGTTTGGGCATATGTCGGAGTACGGCAAATCGGGAGTGAAAATTTTGGGTAAAATTTTTCTTTGCTCGTAAGAGCAGAGTTACAATGGTGAGAGGCAACCACCTCACTTAGAAGTGGAATGTTTTGTTAAAAGAAGGCACATACGTATGGTTTGACCATAAGTTCCTTCATCAGATGTTAAGGATAAGATGGGACGTTGTTCTGAACTCACACAAGAGGGTGAGACAGAGGTCACTTTGTGAAAAGAAATTTAATTAATTAGCGAACCTTACACCGGATGAAGTAGGTGCAATAGAGAAAAGGACATTAAAGGGGAAAATTAACTTACAAAGAGAATTGCTAGCACTTCTGGGGAATTCTGTTTGGACGATCAATGTAGATGGTAACAATGACGCGATTGGATAATATGGAGGTAAACGCTTCCTTGTGTGGGGAGCTACAAGAATCGAAGACTTTAGTCAGAGAGTAAGACTGGGGGAAACGGTGTTAGTGAAGCACCACAAAGGGGAGACCCATCAGGGGACCCGTTTAAATGATTCGGATAGCTGAATTTTTACCAAGCAATGGTAATTTTAGTAAGAGTTGTCGATGACAGTAGCGTGTTCCTTAGGGCCATCAAAGATAAGGGAACAATAGAGGTAGTCATTTGAGTCGAGACTACCAACGTTCGAGAGAAGCACAACCCTAACATGGTAAATGTGATCGGAGATAAGTGGAGTCTGTGTAAAGATATTTTGTGGGGAGTGAAACCTGTGCGTTAAATTTTTTTTCGAAGCAAGTATAGGGATAAGGGTATTTTGCCTAGAAAGGGTAAATAATTATTGAAATTTTCGGTTTGGTACGGACAGGTGTGTTAAGTCCAAGAACCATTTAAGCCGCCAGGGCGATTGGCAAGGTAGAAGTATGAGTTATATCCTCAGATGATGATGCGTGTTATATATGACATGAACGAGTTACTATATTTTTATTATTGCTATATTCGCATGAGAGACGAGTTTAGTGCGTATATCGACAATGTTATTATTTATGTGAATATTTTCCCTGGTATAGTGGGGTTACCTTTAGTGTGATCCCCGGAAGATGAATAGGTGTATCGATAGTAGTACATACCTTATTGAAATTTCTCGTTTTAGTGTTGTGTTATACGAGTATGATATTATCCTAATTATGATTTTTACTATATGCCTAAACCGGTAGTGTGCGGATATTGCAAGTCTATCGGGGTTACTACCTTGGTGTAGAATGTTTTGTTCTGGCGAGGCCCCATCTGCGAGAGGGACGGACTCGCATTTATATATTTTTATATATGCATATATGTATTTTTTAGACTTCAAAATGTATAATGGTCTCGAATATTTGTTCTCGGTATGTGTAAGGACTTTATTGATATAAATCGAAGTTTATTTGGTTTAATGTTCATCCAAAAGATTTAGCTGGTTATTATAATTGACGCTCAGGATATGGTAATAATAAGAGTGCATTGTTATATCACCCTTTAGAGACGTGGAAGTTAATACTCATAGTTGTATGTTTGGGGACGGGATTTTAAGAGCCCCGCTTATATTTGCATGATGTTTATGAAATGTGATTACCATCAATGTTAAGAGACAATGTCTTTCACAAGAAGTTCCTTATTTATGTGTAATTGTGAAAGGAGATGTAACTATGATGTCAAGAGACGGGAATATAGGGGTACATGTTATGGACTGAGGGTCTAACGGATTTCGATGATCGATAATGCTAGGAAGTAGTGTATCGGGGGGGGGTTCCTTTTTGGATTTTGCTTTGCGAGACATCCCACGCATGAAACTTAGCGTAAGGTTGGTAGCAAGGAGAGGTTTGGCCATTCGTCCATGATTTGGGCACCTCGATCGTTATGGAAGTATGTAGTTATAACTGGAAGTTAAAGGGGTAAATTACGCTATACGTCCAGTAGAGCCAGTTGTTAGTGAGGAAGTCCTGATAATTTTGTTTTATTATTGGCGGGTTGAAGGATGAAATGATGTTTAGAAGGATTTAGAATTTCAAATTCGGGGGTGATTGAGAACGCCCAAGTGGTATGGCCACGTTGTAAATATAGGTACAATAGAGAGTTTGGAGTACTTATGAAGCGTATGTGATGTTTAAACCCGTATGCATGGGTTATAAGGGGTGTAGACACCCTGGTTTGCTGATGAGATAATCGTCGGAATAAGAGATATAGAGATGAGTGAGATTTATACTTGTGAGACTAATATTAAAAAAATAGTAGAGGTAGAATGGATTAAGCATCATAGGAGAGGGATGATAATCATTATACTCATGCGTGATCGGAGCAGCACGTCTGAAATTGGTTGAAGGGCAGTAGGAAGCCATTTAAAAAGGAGGTATCCCTTGTGAAGACAAATATTTAACTATTATGGACAATTTAGGGCAGAGTTCCACCTAATCGAATGTTGAGGGTGGTTTACCTGTAAATAGAGTGAGGATGTTGATAAGGTATAAAGAGTCCAGATGTGCACAACGTGGTGAAAAGTGCACAGGTCAGAACTTTTGGTATACGCCGAGGGAAGAAGAGGGTTATTAAGTATCACTTAACGGGAAGAATTATACGTGAAAGTCGGTATTAAAAGGGGTATAGTAAATAGTAGATCGGTTGGGGTAAGATCATCAGCCAGATAATTTTATATCAAGTCGACGATTTCAGTGATGAAAGAGTCAAGTTGGTAAATTTCTTTGAGAGGTTGCCAAGTTATAAATAAGTAACGAGTTCCTTCAAATGTGTGGGACGGGTTTTTAAGAAGGAAAGAAATTATTATATCCTTGGGTGATTTACACTATTAGATAGTGACCGCGCCGGTATATGGCCTTAACTAGTATTAATCCGAACTAGAATGAGATACCCGAAACCCACCTTCAATATGGGGTAGAAGGACATAGTGGGAAAAGTTTTATTTTGAGAAAGTTGTATCACCTAAAGCCCGAGGAATATGCGCAAGGTGATTGAAGACTGATGGAACTGTATGAAAGTAATTTTGGATTCATTGCGATCATTTCATTTCTAATAAGTGAAGTATAATATGGTAATGGGGAGAAGATATTACCTAATAGGAAGTTGTGATAAAGCACCCATACCTATTTATAGTGGACAAGGTTCTTATTGAGGTTTGTGTGGATAAACCTTACTATCCTCCCTCTGGATGCTTAGAGGTGAGCGAATTATCCGAGTTTTCGATCAGTCAGAAGTTGGAGTGCGATGACTATAATGGGTTAACCACCAACCGTCTGAAGTGGCTTTCCATTATGTAAAAGTCACAATGCAAGGAACAGAGATTCAAAGAATGGAAAGAGTAGTCTGATGTTTTATGGTTGCTCCCAAGAGGGGAGTTTTGTGTTTAAATAAGCGCGGGGGTTGATACGAAGTGAGGTGAGAACTCATAATAATATTGAGATAATGCGGCCAATGATGTATAGGAAATTCTTATTCGAATGTTGTTTAGTAAGAGCACAATGTGAGGTGCATTTATTGAAGTGTAATCCTATAACTGATAAAGTGTCAAAGGTGTTCAACAAGCTTATTGTGAAGTGAGAGTTGTGGTGATTGAGCCTTTCTTTGTATTTTGTTTTGGGTACCGGAGGATACCTAATTTTTTCAGGTATGTCTACTTTTCTCAATTTAGGGACGAAATTCCGCTATTAGGGGGGAAGTATGTAATACCCCATAATTTAATGGCTTTTAATTATGAGATTAATTAAATAAAATTGCTTTTAATTGTGGGATTTATTAAATTAATTTGGGATAATTAATTGGAAATTAATTCATATTTAAATAACTAGCGAGACGAGAGTTAGTATTTAAATATGATGATAATGTTGAATATTACTGAGTGATTATGGTAATATGTGATTATTGAATTTATTAAAATTGTCGTTAGTTGAAAATA
The DNA here is from genome assembly GCA_949130495.1 of Sambucus nigra. Lineage (NCBI taxonomy): Eukaryota > Viridiplantae > Streptophyta > Magnoliopsida > Dipsacales > Adoxaceae > Sambucus > Sambucus nigra. The sequence goes on from OX422215.1 coordinate 440,217,388, forward strand.
CGGCAGTTCGGTAATTAAGTTGGGATGCGCGTGTCAGGACTAAATTTAATGAATTTAAAAGTATTTTATTTTTATGTCATCCGTATGATCATTTTGTGTACGCCAACGTGTCCGGAAGGGTCGACATAGTCAAAAAATACTAGCAGGGGGTTTAGTTTGGGTCCCGGGGTATTTTTAGGCAACCCGGGAGGGTATTTTAGTCATTCCTATTTTTGGTAAATAGTGACTCACAAAAATTAGGAGATATTTATCAGCCAACACTTATGGTTATTAGTGCCATTATTTGTTAAACACAAGAGAGAGTAACATGAGAAGAAAGAAAAGGGTTTCAGGAGAATTTTAAGGGTTTTCAAGGCAAAACAACCACCACCATCGCCGGATTTGTAACCGAAAAGAGAAGGAGAACCAACCATTAACATCACCAACGGATCATAATATTTATTTTTCCAGGCAAGTGATTTATCTTGCAAATATTTATGTCATATGTTCCACATCATAAATTAGATTTGGATACAAATTATGAATAATTGTGATAATGTAAAATTGGAGGCTAAATCATGAACTTGGGTAGATTTGCATGTAGTGGACCATTTGGAATCATTAAGGGAATGAATTATAATCTAAGAGATAGGAAATCACAAAATAAAATTGGGGTTTCTAATGATTTTTGAAGAGATGAGGAAAAACTAGGGTTATAGTATTTTAATGACTTCTAATCCAAGAAATCGATAATCTATGATGTTTTGATAAATCTTGAACGTTAAGACTGGTGTTGTAATGACGGTTCATGATTATTATACTCATTTGAGGAGTTTGAGACGTTATAATATGATTTGGAGGTGTAAAAATGGAGAATCCCGTAACTATTAAGAAATTCTGGGCGAATACCTGCTTGATCGATCGATCGATCTAAGAATGTCGATCGATCCATCGACCTCTTCTGATTTTTGGTAATTATTTTCCTTTAAGGTTCAATGAAAATTCCAAAGCCGATATTGATTCTTAGGGTGATTAATATAATATTATGGGACTTAGTTAAGGTCAGTAGGGTCTTAGTTATTGCCCGAAACATTTTATAACTTATGGGATCGAATGTTATAATTACGAGCGATTACCGAGTGAGGATAGTTTGAAATCTTTCGATTTGGGACTTAAAGTGGAATAAAAGATAATGTAAGGGTATGAACAGTAGCAGAGGGATTTTATATTTGCTGAGATAACCTTAGGAACAAATGGGAGAACTAGTATTCACTTGGGATGGGTATAAGTACTCGAATCCATATGACGAGACTTGCCACGTTCAATAAATATTACGTAGAATATCCGGAACGTAAATATTGTGGGTGAGACTTAATATAAAGGGAAGGTGTATACCTATATTGAAATTGTATATATATTGGTTGTGTGATTTTTTAGTATACGGATTATTGTGTGTATAACATACCTACCATACTTGCTATCACGGGAGGTCGTTTGTAAGAGGATAGTCTGGTCTCGGTGTGCCTTAGGGGGGGCCTTAGATTGATACCTCTTAACATAGGACTTGGAAGAGCTTATCGCTGAATGGATAAGTCTGCTGACCGTGGGATCGTAGGTATGTGCGTAACCCATGGGTATGTGAACTATGTTCACCTCCAATATGTGTGATTTGTATTGAGACGGTTCCTGAGAGATTCGGAACACGTGATCCTTATGTACGTGATGTACATGGATTTGATAGCAGAGTATGCATGCACCGCAACTTAGCCTAGGGGTGCCTTATATGTATATATGTACTGAGAGTGATTTATATATATACTTGCGATTGGTTAACTGTTGCTTAGTAGATGCGAATAACTAAGATAATTGAATTGGCTAAAAATGTGAGAATTTAATTAACACTTGAGATAAGTAATTTAATGAATGTGAATATGGGTTATGAATATGACTTGTTTGGGTGTACGAGTAGATATCCTATGTTAGAATGCGAAAGCAGGAGTGGTACAGACTAGTTAGTTAGCGGCATAACTAGGATGGGTTAAGGGTATACGTTAGGCGTGCACATTAGTTGAGAGGTGAGGGTCTCAAGTGAGGGCACGTGACTAACATGTTTAATATATGTGTTGTTTAATATTGTGATTTAAACACTTGCAGTTTTAAAATATTTTCACCTTGGGATCTGACCCATTTGCTTCCCAATCTATCTCTTTTTGTAAAAACATTTTAGGTGTCTATCCACAGGGACGCCAAGCGTAGGAGTTCCATTCTGATGACGTGTTGTAGCTGTTGTGGAAGTTACAAGATCTTTGTATTAGACGCCTCCACATTTGTCCTTGGTTCCATCAGGGTCATTCGTATCAGTTAGGGCATGGTGCCCATTCTTATATAGAGATTGTAGATACAAACTTTCATTATTTCAGATGTTGGTTTATTCAGACTCTTGTATCAGGATTTTATTTACTCTGGTAATATTATTATTGGAGAGTTTACTCCAGACTCAGTTTATTTCATTTCATTGGTTATCTATATGAGATTGTTTATGCGATTGATGTCTGTTGATTTAATTACTTGGTTGATGTTAATTTAATTAATAAAATTTGGAATCTCTCTTTTTAAATATTAGGTGGCTAGTAATAAATTAAATATTTTCGACAGTGATGCTAAGACTGAACCAACTTGATATTCTTTATTAATTTCATAAAGGAGTAGCTACCCGGTATTTAGGTAGTCGGGGTGTCACATGAAGTAACTACACTCTTATAATCACGTAGAGCTAAGGCTGACCTAAGGTACTCTTCTCTTAACCTTTGCTGGATTGACCAAACGAGCTTTAAATCTTTAAAATTAACTTTCGAGTTCCGAGGGGATTTATCTTCCTTTCCTCTGCCGAAAAACAAAATAAAAATATTAGTCGGCGTATTATAAAAGAGTTAACAAGCATAAGAAATAAGAAAAAAGGGCAGAAAAAGGGTCGACCTATGCCACAGCCTTCCTGGGGGCATCTGGTACCATTATACCTAACCCCCAAAGGATGGGGGGCATATTACCAATTTTTCACTGCCACTCTATAATCCCAATAGTCTTTATTGGAATCAGGAAGATTAACCACCAAAGCTCTGTTAGGTTCTCTCGCCTTCAGGTATTATGTGTTATCTCTTGTGGTATCCCATTTGTAATAATACATTATCTCGGAAATCCCTATATGGGTTTTATAAATTCCATTCAAACGATTAACCCGGTTCACCACACACCAAGTATTGGGGGTTGCTCTAGCAGGATCCACGTAAAAATATCGGTAAAACTCCAAAAAGATTTTATTGGGAGGAAAGGAAATTCCACACTCTACAATAAAAACAAAAGGAATCCAGTGTCCTTCCTCTAGAGTTAACATGTCAATGGGACCATAAAAAACCTCCAAGATCACTCGGTTAGGAATTTTTAGTCTCTACCTAAACTCCTCTATGGAGCTTTCATCTATAATATACACCATACTTGCTAAAGTAACAAATAAAAGAGATGAAGAAGAAAATGTCTTACTGATTTCCCTAAAATCGTTGCAAGTTCGAATGATAAGAAAGTTGGAAAGCACTGTAAATATGAGTTTGAAATTTTGAAGTAGTGAGAAAATTCCATCCTTTTATAGGTTTTGTAGGTTCATCTCGAAGCTTGAGAACGAAATGATGATCTGAACCAACGATTAGACTTTCGATGGTTGCACGCTTTCCAAAGGGCAAAAAGACTAGCGTACACTTTAGCGATTCGCTATTTTTTAAACTATTTACAAAAATACCATTGTATTGATGCAGCCGGTGGAAAAGTACAAGTCCTGAGGGTCGGCGTTCGACCTACACTAAGTTTGGGCACCGAGCAATTTTCTAGAGCAACTACTCCATCCTTTCATTAAGCCGTCAAGCATGGAGCATTGGGTTTTTTATGGTGGGTCAAATTATTCATGCCACATAGACCAATGAGATAGAAACGCATGTCCTCATAAGTTGTAAAATATGACGACGGTGTGTGATACCGATTTAAATTAACTCGCAAGTTTCCAATTAAACCTTATTTAATTAGAGTCTATTTTTAAATAAAATTAAATCAACCCCTAAACATTCATCTAAATGTCATTAATCATTCAAACCATGCATGAAAAATAAAGACGACCGATTCAGGAAAAAACCCCATTCGGGTAAAACCTTTTGTAACACTTTGAAGAATTCACAAGACATTTGGCTTACATATAACCTGATAATCGCCCACAAGTGTGCAATGCACGATGCCTTCAACAAACCTTCAAAGATACGAGAGACAGCGAAATACCCTCCAGGTGTCGGTTCGTCGTCTTCGGCTCATCCACACGTAGAATGACTAAGCTCGGTATCCACCGATTAAATATGGAAATGCGTTCTCCACAGAGCTTGAACAAAAGCAAAGTGTGTTCTTGAACACCAAAATAATTCACCAAAGCATATGGGATTTTTGTGAATTGAAAACAAAAAGGGATTAAACCCTAGAGGAAGAAGTCAAAAGGATACTGCAATTTCACAGTTTTCTATCTTTTAAGACGCTGGGACTTCTCTTTGAAAACGAAACCATTTAATGAATATTTATACAAAATCGCGTCACCTCGGTATCTGAGCTCGTTCAAATGAAACAGAGATGTAGCTCGAACGAAGGACGCATATTGGTTTAACGACATCGCGTGACATCAACATGTCGCTCGAACGAGATGACATCTCGCTTGAACGACCTGGCGTAAAAAACAAGGAACGCTATAGGGCTTAGAAAAAATTACTCATTCTCAAATTTTGACGAAAAAGTCCTCTCGAACACTTAAAAAAATATTTTGTAAAAATATCCTAAAGATCTAAGTGGAAAGTTAAGGTATTTAAAACATAACCTTACCAAAGTAAACTTTTGCGGAGGCTATTTGATGAAGAACCTTGATACATTCGGATCCGTCTTGATGTAGATGCTCTTGAACTTCTTCGACGGTTGTAACGGTATACGACATAATTAAATGTGACGGACATTCATAAAAATATGTCCTTATAAATCTCCCCCTATGTCTATGTCAGTACATACATAAAAAAACATTCGAATTATCAAATACCAAAATGCCTATACGAATCTACCCTCCCATAAATCTATAAACTGAAGAGGAACAGATTTGCAAGAGCACAAACTTTTCTTCAAAAATCTTCATCAAATCTCAAAGCTTTTCTCATCAGGGTGTGCAACATAATGATCTTCAATTTTGTACCTACACACATGAGATAAAGAAAATACCTTCGTGACGCATCGAGTTTGAAATTGAAATAAGAATAAATCATTTATAACTCAAATCTCCCCCATAATGCAAAAACTCCCCAATAACATGATAATTCTTTCTCCCCCTTTTTATGATGTCCCCAAATAGACAGATAAGAAGAAACAATCAAAACATGGAGTGCCACAACAAAATGCATAGCAAACAAGGATCAAACTATGCTCATGCAGAGGTATATCTCGAAAACTTTCACAAATTATTTTTGATTTTTCAAATTATCGTACAAAATAAGATACAAACAAAATCACACCATGGATTTAAACTAAAACAACCAAGTCATGGAAATGGAATGAATGGGTGTGAACACATTCGATAGGTAAATAAACTCAATTAATCATATGTGCACGATGCATACGTGTACTCCTAAGGAATGAACATCAAAAGTAGTCCTTAGGTGTAGAAATTGTTGAATTTAGATGTCATCGTTTTAATCAAATCAGAAAATCAAAGTCAAAGTGATTTCCACACCAATACCGTCCAAAATTATTTAACGCTTTTTCAAGACTTTCAAGGACGTACAAACCCGTTTTAAATTCCATCCAAACTCCCTCGTGCATATTTTCTTTTTGAGGTAATCTAAATTCTCAAGCATTGGAGAATTTGTGCAAAAACCTAATGGCCCCTTTTTGGCATGAATTTCTTTTTATTGCGTTTTAATTTTTTCGGGCTCTTTTAAACCTCTTTAGACCCCGGATAATAAAATTCCTCAATTTTTAGGTCCAATTAAACGGCGGCTTAATCGCAAAGGATAAATGATAACCTTTCGTAGCCCTTCACCGTTTTCAAATCAAACACACAAATCCTCACAAACATGGTTCAAAGGTGCACACTTTTTATTGTCTTGTTTGGTTCATTGTATAGACAGAATTGAGATGGAAACACTCAACTAATATGTGATAGATAAGCGCAATAATCAAACAAATCCGTGCATGAGTGTAATAAAGAAAATCATGAATCAAACATGTAGGAAGTAACAACGAAATACATCTTAATGACTCCAAACATTATAAAGCACATGGATGAATTGACCTATTGTCTCAAAACACTACCAAATAGTCACATGAAAAAAATATGGAATGATGTTATGACTCGGTCATCCTAAGTGTTCATCCATAAAAGGTGAAAGAAAAAATATAAAAATCTTTTTGGATTTTCCAAAATTTTATCAAAATAAAATATTTTGTATTTTTCAAAATTTTCAAAAAATGGAAAACATACAAAAATGATACATACTAGAAATAGGCAAATAATGTCATCATGAAAAATATCCTATGCAAGTAAACAGGTCAAATCTCAATCGTTAGGTGAGGAGGGGTTTTCCAAAGGTGGTATCAACTTATGAAAAACCTCCATTAAATTTTATGAAGTTTTGACTAAAAACTTAACTTGCTCACCTAAATGTGCAAACTCTCTCATGTAATCTCTAGGAGCATGTAAAGTATCATGTGTGGGTGCATGTGTGGCAGAAACACGTGTAAAAGCAAAATGTGACACATAACCCAACTTAAAATAAAATTCCCTAAGGTGTCCTCTCCTTTTGCAATGGGAACAAACATAAATAGGCCTAGGAACACCTCTCTCAAAAACTCTAGGACGTGCTCTCCAAACGGGAAACGAACGTCTAGGTGGGTTAATTTCGGGCCATGTGAATCTGTTACTAAAGTAGGAATCGACTCGGGTACGACAAAAGAAGTGGAAGCACCGTCATGACCTTTTCCTAACCCGTCAACTCTACCCTTATCCAGATTAAGAACCACCTTTTCAACCTTCTTAGGTGCGTTCTCAAAATTGAATTTGAACTCCCTGGAAGGTTCGAGATCACTCTTGAGTTGGGATACACGTGTCGTCAGACTAAACACCGTGTCGGTCAAATCACATTTTTCCTTTCTTAAAGCCTCCTTCCCTTTCTCCAAATCTAACACTCGATGACCTAAATCCCTACTATACTTCTTTGTTTTTAAGGTCCCGGTGTACAAATCTCTTAAGGCTTTTTGGAGCTCACTTTCATCTCCACTCTCAAATTCGCTCTCAACTCCAATAGAAACACTCAAGTCATCACCGGTGCTCTCATGACCTTTATCACCGTGAAACAAAGTGGGTGTGCTCACACGACTCAAAACTGCTACACACATCCCATGTGTTAAACCTTTATCGAAATCATCTCCCATATCACCCTCATCACCCTCACTATCACTAAGCATGGCGGGCATAGCAGTCTCTTTTCCCTTTCTCCTTATCCTAGTAGGACATTCTTTAGCCATGTGCCATTTGCCCTCACACTCAAAAAACCTGATCTCATCCTCCTTGTCACTATCTTTGGCCTCCACTTTCTTTTTATTTGACTCAAAATATCTCTTTTTATTGGAAACATTTTCTTTATTCATTTCGAGAAATTTTTTAAACTTTTTCACAAGCATGGCCATATCATCAAAATTAAACTCACCCTCAGAATCGGACTCACAAACTTTTTCCTTCTTTTTCTTAAAATGAGTCTTTGAAGCAACGCCATTATCCTTAGCCTTAATGGTTTTGGGAAACAAGCCGATCTCATAGGTTTGAAGGTCTCCTACAAGTTCTTCCAACTTAAGTGATTTCAAATTTTCCAAAGAGTTTAAAACAATGACTTTAGGAATAAAGCATTTTTGGAGAGATCTCAAAATCTTTTTTAGCGATACGCGTGTTATCAATCACATTACCCAAATTAAAACTGGTGTTTACAATGTTTGACAAACGTGCATAAAAATCATCAAAGCATTCAGACTCAGACATGGTGATAGTTTCAAATTGGGTGGCAAAATTTTATAATTCTGATTCTTTAACTGCGTTCGTACCCTCATGTGTCAATTTCAAAACATCCCATGCCCCTTTAGACGTGGTGCACATTACAATTCGGTGGAACTCGTCGGGAGAGACGGCTCCAGAAATTGCACTCAAGCCACGTGAATTAAAATTAGACATTTTAAAATCATCTTGAGTCCAGGCCGACACGGGTTTTATGGAGGTGATTTTTTAACGGTGATAGTGGGAGGATTCCACCCATTTTCACAAAGCAACCAAACACGCTCGTCAATGGATTTTAAACTAGATTTCATACGAGCTTTCCAGTAGGCATAATTAGATCCGTCAGAAATAGGCATCTAATTATATAAGTGCTCCATAGGAAGAGTTGCGATTTTTCACAAAATTGATTTCTAAAAAAAAAATCAATATCACACAAATTTTGCGAAAAATAGAAATACGCGATAAATTAGCGCAACCCGCTCTTATACCAATTTGTAAAATATTAAGACGGTGTGTGATACCGATTTAAATTAATTCGCAAGTTTCCAATTAAATCTTATTTAATTAGAGTCTGATTTTAAACAAAATTAAATCAACCCCTAAACATGCATCGAAATGTCATAAATCATTCAAAACATGCATGAAAAACAAAGACGAACGATTCAGGAAAAAAACCCTTTTGGGTAAAACCTTTTATAACACTTTGAAGAATTCACAAGCCCTTTGACTTGCATACAACCTGATAATCGCCCATAAGTGTGTAATGTACGGTGCCTTCAGCAAACCTTCAAAGATACGAGAGACAGCGAAATACCCTCCAGGTGTCGGTTCGTCGTCTTCGGCTCGTCCACACGCAGAATGACTACGCTCGGTATCCACCGATCAAATATGGAGATGCCTTTTCCATAGAGGTTGAACAAAAGCAAAATGTGTTCTTGAACACCAAAATAATTCACCAAAGCATATGGGATTTTGTGAATTAAAAATAAAAAAGTATTAAACCCTAAAGGAAGAAGTCAAAAGGAAACTGCAGTTTCACATTTTTCTGTCTTTCAAAATGCTGGGACTTCTTTTTGAAAATGAAACCATTTAATGAGTATTTATATAAAATCGCCCCGCCTCGGTATACGAGCTCGTTCGAACGAAATGGAGATATCGCTCGAACGAAGGACGCGTGTCATTTGAACGAAATCGCGTGACATCAACATGTCGCTCGAATGATGACATCTCGCTTGAACGACCTGGCGTCAAAAAACGAGGAACGCTACAAGACTTAGAAAAAATTACTCATTCTCAAATTTTGACGAAAAAGTCCGCTCCAACACTTAGAAAATATTTTGTAAAAATATTCCAAAGCTCTAAGTGGAAAGTTAAGGTATTTAAAACATAACCTTACGAAAGTAAACTTTTGCGGAGGCTATTTGATGAAGAACTTTGATACATTCGGATCTGTCGTGATGTAGATGCTCTTGAACTTCTTCGATGGTTGTAACGGTATACGACATAAATAAATGTGACGGACATTCGTAAAAATATGTCCTTACATAAGTACACATCTCAGGGTTCATTTATACTTGGTCGGCATACCAGCCGACCAACGTAAGAAGTTGAACCATCAAGAAGAAGAAAAATCACTCACATGGGAATTATAAACAGTCATTCCACACGTGCCCTATAAGATCAATAGTCTCATTTATTGTATATGGGTGTAAATGCTTGAATATATAAAGGTATTACATCCCTTGGTTACCAAACCACTATAAATATATCATTTTCCTTAGCTCAAGGGACAAGTCAACTACATGCAAGCAAAAATGCACAAAGTTTTATGTAACTACCCTAATACTATAGCCGTGGATCTATGTTTTTCCTTAGCTGAACCAAATTAAAAATCTTTGTTGTCTTATTTATTTTCTTTCATATTACTTACATAATTATATGTGATTACAAAATTGGTATTTATAGCTAAGATACTAGTTATAACCATTTCGGACATCAACAGTGTCGTCAGCACGTGCATATGCTATTGTCTATAAATATATATTAGACTCTAAAATTTATGTTAATAATTTATATATTAGATCTTTGTAGAGCTATATATATATATATATATATATATCATTTATGTAAGGAAAAATGTCCATGGCTTTGGCTTTTTAGAACATTTATTCATGCAAGTGTTCCATATCAACTGAGCAAAAGTAATCATGTATTGTGCTTTATAATATCCTCTATAGTGTGATACCATGCCCTATTGCCTGAGAACCTTAGTTGTCACTTGTGAGAATGTGATCAACTAATATTTCATTGAAAAAGTAGAGACATATGGATATAACAACTAACATATAAGATGCATAAAAAAGTCCCAAGGTGTAGTTTGCTATGTTACCTATTCTAGTAATGCCTATGACGATTCTAATATTAGCAAGTTTGAGTGCAGGCGCATCATTCATACCATCTACGGTCATTGCAACAATTTCCCCCAATTCCTTTAGCATCTTATGTCACCTCTATTCCATTAATGCCCATGGCAATCCATCTGCACGTTGCACATGTGAACTGCGCTAAAGAAAACTCTCATTGGCATCCTGCAAAAAACACAGTAATCGAAGCACATATGAATGAAATCAAACATAAAAACCCTGTTTGGTTTATGCTTGTATTTCTCTTCATATTTTTTGCCAAGTAACTCAAACTGAAATAGAAAGGTAAAAATTAAATCTAATTGTGTGTGTGTGGGGGAGAAGGAGCTTTATACTTCAGTAGTAGTGTAAAACTCTTTGACATTTAACAAAGCATAAAATGACGGATGTATACACCTTTTTTTATATGTCTAATTAAATTTTTGGGAGATCTACTTTGCACATATGATAATTATAAATAATATTATGCACTACCTTTGTAGATAAATTTATGTGAAAGGTACATGTAGAATTTATTATATAACCAGTTAGTTCTCGATCAAAAAATAGTTTCAACAAAGTATAAAAATAATTCATCGGGTTCCATTAATAATGATAAGTATGGACCAATTTTAATTAAATCCCTGGACAACATAAACACCAATCATAGACCATCATCAAATTCCATCCAGAATGAGACTAGACTTATTTAATAATCTAAAGCTAAAGGGGATTGACTTCTTCAAAAAATTGTCCCTAAATATAATCAATCAAATTATTCCAATTAAATATCCCCGTGATAGATTTCTTCAAAATCGAAAAAACACATTAAGAACACAAGCCCTTTGAGCAGGACAGAGTAAAAACAAAACATATAAGTCATAACAAAATCACTTCCATAAAATCCAACATACAAAACAACATTAAATATAAAAAGGAAAATTGCACATGTAAAGAGTAGACACACTTCGTCTTTATGTAATCCAGAAAATATTAGTCTTCATCATCATATACAGACCCATATTAATAATCACTAGTTTTTTCCTCTAAAACCTACATAAACACGAACATAAATTATCATTATGTAACACATAAACATTAATAAGTGTATAAGAAAACATACTTTATTTAACTAATGCCATTAATATGATCAATAACATTAGATCTTAGGGAAAATGTGGGAACGTGTGTAGCAGATCTTAAAAACAAAACCTAACATTTAATAAACCAAACCAACATAAAAAAATAATGTAAAAAAAACGAATCTGATGATCTTAATTAACAAGCGGATAAACAAAAAATAAATGTGTATACGTAATATGTTAATTGGATTTACATTTTTAAGGTAGGTACTTCTTTTTAACTTAGTTTTACTTTTGTCATCCTTGATTGCATATACATTATATGAGAGCAATTGTCTTAATCTTGGATGCGACACGTTGTCCTTATTTTTCCTCATTTTTAATGAAAAACATTTTTTACTCACCTCTCATCTCCCAAAGAATCAACAAAATGTATTTTTAAGATGCTAGTCTCTTTTTCCACTACGTTTTTAAATTATATGAACTGTTTTTGAACCACTATTATAATGTATAATCAACCACACGCAATGATTTGGAAAATAATAATCTTTTGGGAAGTACTAAAACATAATGCCAAATTTTATGAGCAAGGTAAAAAGGTCAGAAATAGATAATTTTGAAAACCAGAGATGTGAGGAACTTAGGGTCCGTATATGTTGACGTTAAATAAAGCGAAAGAGATACAAACCAACCAATTTATTAAAAAATATGAATAAATAAGGACATGTGTAAAAAATTCAGTGGTATGATCATCCTTTGGATTCAACTAGACACGAGACCATCTCCCAATAGAAAATTTCCACCCAATAATGACGTGAATGACGATAAGATTTTTCTGGAAAAAAAAATCAACCATGTCAAGAGGTAGATTGAGTCATTAATGCAACTTGTAATTTGCTAAATTGTAACTTTATTTAGTTGATACACTATAACAAATAAACCATATGAAATAAGCTAATACAATTTATTAGGCGACAAGTATCAAACATGATTTATTACAACTTATCGTGTTACATTTTCTCATTTTTCAATGTCGTGCTGAAATATAACAGAAAATAGTAGGGTGGACAGAGAAGTTGTTTGGAATTAAAATAGCAGAAAACTACTCAAATTTCACGATGCAAACTCCTGCATAAAGTCAACATACAAAAAAACACAATTTAAAGTACTAAATTCAAAAACAAGTACAAGATTAGCATTAATAAGCCTGAAAAGAATAAAGTAAGCGATGCATAGAAAAAATTCACAAGTAACAAACATCATAAGTGGTACTCCACTAGATAAATACTTATCTCAAATTTCAGTCTCAAGCATAAATAATATTTACATTTCATAATTTATTTTACTTAGAGATATGACATTGCATAATAATTTCAACTCTCGGTTCAGTATTCTCTTAATAACACAATACAAGTTGCAATGAGCCTAACTTTTGAGTTATTCAAAACATGTATTAATTTTTTTTCTTTTTACTTTGATCAACTCCTATAATCATGTAATGGTCCTTCGTTGTCTGGTCCTAAATTGAAAAGGACCTGTATAAAGTTCGTAATACCCCGTATTTTTATGCTTTATAAATTTGGGGATTTATTTAATTTGATGAGAATTATTAATTTAATATAAATCCGAAAATTAATTATTTTTAATACTAACGTGACGAGAGTTAGTAATTATTGAAAACTTGTTGAATATTACTAATGAGCAAAGTAATATATAAAATTGGTTCTATTAAATGTCACGAGTGAATAAAATGACAATTTTGGAAATTTAAGTCGGGACGCGCCCGTGTCGTGTCGGAAATAAATTTTGATTAATAAAAATGAATAAATTATAAGTCACCCGTATGGTCATTTCGAGTGCGCCAAAGTATCCGGAAGGGTCGAGATAGTCAAAATAATGTACCCGGGGGGTTTAGTTTGGGTCTCGGGACGTTTTTAGGCCTAATTAACACCCCGGGAGGGCGTTTTAGTCATTTTGTATTTTGGGGCTTGAAAACCTACGAATTTTCTAGGTTATATCAGATGCTTAGGGTTGTCTTCTAGGGATAACACAACCAAAAATAAAAGACGGCCATTAGAGAAGGAAAGGAAGAGCTTACCAAGGAGTTCTAGGCCAAGAACCCCTCCGTTTGCACTGCCGTCACCGCCAAAAGTTAGATCGCGCAACAAGGATCACCACCACACTGATTTCATCCACAAATCAGAAACAAAAAATTTTAGGCAAGTATTTATCTTGCTTAATTTAGTTAATGTCTCATTCATATTAGTTTAGGGTTAATTAGAATGAGTTTTTATGAAAGAAAACCTATGTTGGAGGTTAGAAATCGCATGTTGTAGAGATATAAACATCATTCTGAAATTTCCTTCACATGTAGAGGTTGAACCATGAATTTACATTGGGTTAGAAGTAGAAATTCTGGAAAAAGAATGAGAAGAATTAAGTTAAAGAAATTTTTAGGGTTCATGAGAATTATATGAATTTTGGCCCTTTTAATCCATGATACTTGATGAAAACTCGCATGCCTTACGTAGAATATTATTCATTTGGGTTTATAATGTTTGTGGTATAAATTTCTGGGAGTTTGGGAGTTAAAAACTTGGATTTGGATGATTTTGGATGATAATTCCCGTAACTGGTATTCTGCAGTTTTTGCCATACCTGCTTGATCGATCGATCGAGCCAAGAGCTTCGATCGATCGACGGTTCGATCGATCGACCCCTCCTGGGAAAAACTAGATTTTTCCTTACGTTGACCTAATCCGATTAAATGCGTAATAAATCTTGATTAATGTTATTAGAACATAATGAAACATAAAAATGACCAGTAGGGTTAAGGTAAACCCCGTTTAGTGGAACTTTAATGAAATGGGAAAAATGAAGGATAAACGGGAAAGATTCATACCTAAGAAATTTAATGGGTGTAGACTTAATAATCGAAATGTCTAGGAGTTGGATGAGAAGGTAAGAGAAAAGGCCTACTGAATTTGTACTTAGCTAAGGAAAGTACTTCGAGAGATGAGAAGTGAGTTGGAATAAATTAAATTTCGAAAATAAAAATGAATAAGTTCGTTATAAGAACTAATCGAATAAAAATGTACTAAGAATGGAATAATATAATGTTGGGCCGTAGGCGTACCTAACTTATGAATGTGAATAGTTATATACCTATATGACTCTATGATTGATCATATATTTTATTTGTGTGTAAAAATCATGCCCGCGCTACTTGTTATCCCTGAGGTTACCGCGATGGGACAGTCTTATCTCGATGGGACCTTTATGGGGGATATTGACTCATACCCTAAAAGATAGGAATCCTTGGTACAGACTATCGGAGCGATAGTCAGACGGTCCTAAGAGACGTGAGGGTATGTGCTATCCTCTTAGTGACTTGGAAACTATGCTTCGCCTCATTTTGTATGTGTTTTGTGTTAATACAGTTCGAGAGTGATTCCAAACTAGTATTTCCCTTAGTACGAGTGATACGGGTACTGGATAGCAGAGTATGCCCGCACCATAGATTTTATGTGGGGTGCTGTTAGAATATATATATTATATGAGTATTTAATATATATATTTAAATCTGGAATTCGGGAACTACCTGCTGTGATTATGGTATGTAAGTAAAGAATAATTATTTCAATTTGGGAATAAGTGTTTGAAAAGTATGATTTATTACTGAGGAACTTTATTATCATATAAGGCTTATGTAAGAATTGTACTGTTAAATAAGATTAACCTCCTTAATATTGGGAATCGGCAACTTGAAATCTTACGAGTAACTTAAGATAAAATAAGTTAAACTGTTGGGGAGATTAGTGCGATAGTTGTGCACACCAGAAGAGAGGTGAGACGATCTCAAGAGAGTGTCGTTACTAATATGTTGTTGCATTAACCAGTAAACATTTTTAATACTTGCTAAACTAAAATTTTAAACTGTTTTACCATCGGGCTCTCACCCGTTTACTGTTATCTCTCCTCTCTTATATATATATGTATATATATTACAGGTGCCCAGTCACAGGGGCGTCTTGCATAGGATCCTTTGGAAGGAACGCGCTGCAGCTTAGGTGGGAGTTGCAGGCCTCTTCCTTAGACGATCTCATTTTTTTTATTCCACTCCTAGCATTATTTTATCCAGTTGGGCATGTGTCGCCCTTTTCCATTATTCAGTTGTTCTATTGGATATTGTAATTAGTTTATTTCCAGTATTTACACTTTGGGATTTATTATTGTCAGGATGTTTTTCCTTTACGTTTTAAATGTTGGAATCAATCAGTTGGATGTTTAATTGTTTGAATTATATGTTCCAGAATAGTTGTTGTGTGACTCTTTAACTATGAATTATGTAACGTTTTAAATGTTGGTTTTTGAAATAAAATTTGGAAAGTAATGTCTAAAACGGTTTTGACACTTAGCTTAATTATTTTAGGGTGTTTAATTGGAAAAGTTATTTTTACGACAGTGATGCTAAGAATGAACCAACCGTCCACCTTGATTATAATTTAATAAAGGACTGATCACCCGGTGTTTAATTAGGCGAGGTGTCACAGGTGGTATCAGAGTATCAGGTTCTAGTGTCCTTTAGGATCTGTACGGCTTATCTCGTTTCCAGCTTAGCGTCTTTGATTTAGAGCCCTAACATTAGGAATGTCGTATTCATCTTTATGCGTTGGGAATTCGTGCTTCTGTGATTTGTCGATGTGAATGTTGAACTTATCCAGATTAAATTTTTTAAACTTTCAGATGGCCCGTTAGGACGAACAAGCTAAGGCAATTGGGGAAGTTAATGAGCAAGAATAACTCACACCTCAGGTGTCTCTGAAAAGGGTACCAATCGCCAAATTTGCGGGCATTGTGGCACAAGTAGTTACCACTGCAGTCTTACAGTACCACGAACGCAGCATGCATCTCAGAGGAGGCAATAGATCTAGAGAGGTTAGTCAAATTCATGTGACTAGAGTTGACAATTGTGCGAAGACACCGAAATTGCGACGACAAACCCCTCAAGACCAGGACAGTTCCAGAGGTAACAAAATTTATGTATAGGGCCAAAAGTGTCAGGGCCGACAAGGTTGGGGTCAAAATGAAGTCACAAAGAGGTGTTTCAAATGTGGAATGGACGGTCATAAATTCCAATCTTGTCCGAATTAGACTGGGAAGAAACTACAACCCGACCAGCGAGGAATTTCGGGACTCTGCTATAAATGTGTGCAACCGGGTCATAAGTGGAGGGATTGTCCTCAACTTGACATTGTTTTTTCGTAAATTTCTTATCAAGGCCAGCAAGACCAAGGAAAAAGCGAGACTGGTCAATAATGTAGTGAAGTGAGACGATTTCGAGGGAAATGCTTCCAATGTGGCAGAAATGGCCATAGGCGACAGGTTTGCCCAGAGAGGAATGGGGCCCCACGGCAGAAGGGTGCCAGTAATAAACCACCGAAGCTAGCTACACTGGCCATTCCGGCAGCCTCAGTTCAGCAGAGGCAATTACAATATGGACGTGTATGTAGCGTCCACCAGATAGCAGCACCTAAGGCCTCAACCAAGATACAAGGTACGTTCCTTATACTGGGTGCTATGGGATGAGTTTTAATTGGTACCGGGGCACGGCACTGTTTTATGGCTATTCATGTTTCATGATCCTTAGGGCTATTAGCCATGACGATGAGTAAGGTGTCATGCGTAGACTCATCATTTAAGGGAAAGAGTCTTTGACTTTCTTTATTTGAAGGGGCGCGAATATAGAAATTGGTAACTTCATTTTTAACCGCGATCAATATTGATGTTAGATATGCATGAGTATAAGGTCGTTATCGACAAGCTAGAGTTTCAGTAGGAGTTTTGTCCCCACCATTTCGGGGTGGGAAAGGTGTTTGGTGGTAATGCCTCGCCCAGAGGAAGGATTTGCCAATACAAATGGAAAGGTAGAAGTACGACTGTTATCCTCGAAGGATGAGGCATGTTTCATGTGACATGAGCGAGTCATTATATTTTGTTCATTGCTAGATTAGCATGTGAGACGAGTTTAATGTGTATAACTACAAACGATATTATTATGTGAATATTTTTCCCTAGTGTAGCGGGATTTTCCTTAGTGCTATCCACAGAGGATGAGTGAGTATATTAATAATGTTATATACTTTATTGAGGTTACTCGTTTTAGTGATGTGATATACGAGTATAATATGGTATTGATTACAACATTAAAAAAATGGTCAGTACGATAGTAGGCAGTTAGTGCAAGGCTATCGGAGTGGTTGCATTAGTGCAGCATGTTTTGTTCTGGCGAGGCCTCACCTACAAGAGGGTTGGACCCGCACTTATATTACCTATCTTAGGGACTTCGGAAGGAATAGTGAGCTCAAGATATTCGATACCAGTGTGCGTAGGGACTTTGTTGTTATGATTCAGTATATATTGGATTTACTGTTGAGCGAAAAGATTTGACTCATTATCATGTGGAGCGCTCAGGACTTGGTGATAGGTAGAGAACAATGATATATCTACCCTTTAGAGATGTAATAGTTAAGAGATAGACTCCTATGTCTGGGATCAGGATTTTAAGAGTCCTGATTGTATGTGTAAGAGGTTTGCAAATAGTGATTACCACCAATATTGGATGATAGTGGATTCGCAAAATGTTCTTTGTGTAGGTGTAATTACAGGAAATGATGAAACTTGTTTGTCAAGAGACGGAGTAAAGGGGTACATGATATGGACGGAGGGCCTAACAGATTTTGATAACCGACAATGCTAGGTAGTAGTGTATCGGGGGGGTTCCTTATTTGGATTTCGCTTTGCGAAACATCTCACGCATAAAACTTAGCGTAAGGTTGGAAATAGGGAGATGTCTGGTCAGTAGTCCATGAGTTCAGTACCTCGGTCGTACAAGGAACAAGTAATTGTATATATAAGATGTAAGTTGAATTTTGATTTAAGGCCAGTAAAGCCGGTTTTGTGGTAAGAATGCATTGAAAGTTTTGTTTTATCGCCATGAGTTGAGGGATGGAACGGTGACATGAGGATTTAAAAAATTTTATTTCTGGGGTGATTGAGAATACCCAAGTGTTGTAAATACGTTCGGAACACAAGGGGAATAAGGAGTTTAGATGATTTTTAGTGTGGATTATCTGGGAAGAATTTTTAATACAAGAGACGAGACTGGTATTTGTTTGGATGTATAGATCATTAGTGATTTATTTTAATTATTGTATTTATTCGAGAGAATTGTTGTACTTATCTGAAGATATTTGATATTTCTAGTCCCTCTTTTGTTTATTGTGGGATTTAGATGATCTATACCTTGTATTTTATGGGATTTAGGAGATTTTATCGATGAGTAGCGCTCCGTTCGCTCTCCCCGGGCGGTCGGGGTGTTACAAAGGTGGGCATCCTAGTTAGCTGATGTTAAAATTGTCCGAGTGGAAGGGACGTGGGAATGTACGTGAGGAATATATGTTTGTGGGACTAGCATAACGAGACGGAAGTAGTAGAGGGGATTTAACGTCGCATGAAGAACGATAATCCATATATATATACATATACGGGTGTGATTAGAGTAGCTCACCCGAATTTGGTTAGAAGGCGGTGGAAAGCCATTTAAAAAGGGGTATTCCTTGAGAAGGGTAGAATTTAATCATTATGGAGAACGCTCAGAGCGGAGTTGTAATTAGTCAAACGTGAAAGCGACTTGCGCATACAAAGAGTGATGATGTTAGTATGGTCTAAAAGGTCCAGAAGTACACTTCATGGAGAAAAGTGCACGGGTCAGAACTTTTGGTACACGCCAAGGAAAGAAGGGAGTATTAAGCATCACCTGACGTGAGACATTTCTAGGAAAACACGATATTTATTAGGATCTAGTGAGTAGTCTCTGTATGCACCACTCATAGATAGAGATCTGTTGAAATAAGAAGATAAACCATAGAATTGTGTGGCTGTCGAAAATTCTTATAATGGGAGAGGCCGATAGAGTCGGTAAAAATTTCTCGGATGGGTTACCACCTTCAAGACAAGATCAAGGGTTCATACGAACGTGTGAAACAAATCGCCAGGAAGGAAGTGATTGACATTCCTTTGGGGTGATTTACAATATTAACTAATGTGCCCCAGTCTTCCTTTGAAAAGAAGGGATCGTGCCGGTAAGTGGTCCTACACGATATTATTTTCTGAATCGGGATGAGATTTTTGAATCCCACCTTCAATATGGGATTTCAGGAACACAACGGAGATAACGTTTCGTTATGAGTGGGAGGTATCACCCATAGCCGAGGACCGGGCGCACGGTGATTAAAGATTAGTGGGCCGCGCGAAGGTAATTTTGGAATCTTGGTGATCATTTCATTTCCACAACGGACATAACTAGCACGTGAAGTATAGTATGGTAGAGTTCCGTGTAAGCACTCGTACCTGTCTGTCGTGAACGAGATGCTTATTAAAGTTTTGGTGGGGAAAAACCTTAACTATTCTCCCTCTGCGTATGTTTAGAGGTGAGCGGATAATCAGAATTTTGAATCGGTCGAGAATAATCCGATGACTATGGTGGAATTCCATGATTGTTTTAGACGAACAAGAGTGGTCAGATGTTCATATGGTTCCTCCCAGAATGGGAGTTTTGTGTTTAGATAAATCCGAGAAGTTGTGATGTGGTGAGGTGCGGCCTCCCAATGATTAAAAAAATGGGAATTAATAGTGTATATGCGTGTCTTATGCGAATGTTGTCGGATAGGAGCACAAAGTGAAGTATCTTTAATGAAGAGTGTTAAACCAGCTTGCTGTGAGGCGGGGGCTATAGTGATTGAGCGCCTTACTAAGTGGATAGGTTGCGTACTGTTAAGGTATCCAAAAGGTGTTTTACCAGGAAGGCCTTATTTTCCAAATTTCGGGACGAAATTCCGTTATTAGGGGGGAAGTAGGTAATACCCCGTATTTTTATGCTTTATAAATTTGGGGATTTATTTAATTTGATGAAAATTATTAATTTAATATAAATTCGAAAATTAATTATTTTTAATTACTAACGTGACGAGAGTTAGTAATTATTGGAAACTTGTTGAATATTACTAATGAGCAAAGTAATATATAAAATTGGTTCTATTAAATTTCACGAGTGAATAAAATGACAATTTTGGAAATTTAAGTCGGACGCGCCCGTGTCGTGTCGGGACTAAATTTTGATTAATAAAGTGAATAAATTATAAGTCACCCGTATGGTCATTTCGAGTGCGCCAAAGTGTTCGAAAGGGTCGAGCTAGTCAAAATAATGTACCCGGAGATTTAGTTTGGGTCTCGGGGCATTTTTAGGCCTAATTAACACCCCGGGAGGGCGTTTTCGGCATTTTGTATTTTTGGGCTTGGAAACCTACGAATTTTCTAGGTTATATCAGATGCTTAGGGTTTTCTTCTAGGGTTAACACAACCAAAAACAAAAGACGTCCATTAGAGAAGGAAAGGAATAGCTTACCAAGGAGTTTTAAGCCAAGAACCCTTCCGTTTGCATCGCCGTCACCGCCAAACGTTAGATCGCGCAACAAGGATCACCACCACACTGATTTCATCCACAAATCAAAAACAAAAATTCCCAGGCAAGTATTTATCTTGTTTAATTTAGTTAATACCTCATTCATATTAGTTTAGGGTTAATTAGGATGAGTTTTTATGAAAGAAAACCTATGTTGGAGGTTAGAAATCGCATGTTGTAGAGATACAAACATCATTCTGGAAATTTCCTTCACATGTAGAGGTTGAACCACGAATTTACATTGGGTTAGATGTAGAAATTCTGGAAAAAGAATGAGAAGAATTAAGTTAAAGAAATTTTTAGGGTTCATGAGAATTATATGAATTTTGGCCCTTTTAATCCATGATACATGATGAAAACTCGCATGCCTTACGTAGAATATTATTCATTTGGATTTATAATGATTGTGGTATAAATTTCTGGGAGTTTGGGAGTTAAAAACTTGGATTTGGATGATTTTGGATGATAATTCCCGTAACTGGTATTCTGCAGTTTTTGCCATACCTGCTTGATCGATCGATCGAGCCAAGAGCTTCGATCGATCGACGTTTCGATCGATCGACCCCTTTCTATCGATCGATCGACCCCTCCTGGGAAAAACTAGATTTTTCCTTACGTTGACCTAATCCAATTAAATGCGTAATAAATCTTGACTAATGTTATTAGAACATAATGAAACATAAAAAGGACCAGTAGGGTCAAGGTAAACCCCGTTCAGTGGAACTTTAATGAAATGGGAAAAATGAAGGATGAACGGGAAAGATTCATACCTAAGAAATTTAATGGGTGTAGACGTAATAATCGAAATGTCTAGGAGTTGGATGAGAAGGTAAGAGAAAGGGCCTACTGAATTTGTACTTAGCTAAGGAAAGTACTTCGAGAGATGAGAAGTGAGTTGGAATAAATTAAATTTCAAAAATAAAAATGAATAAGTTCGTTATAAGAACTAATCGAATAAAAATGTACTAAGAATGGAATAATATAATGTTGGGCCGTAGGCGTACCTAACTTATGAATGTGAATAGTTATATACCTATATGACTCTATGATTGATCATATATTTTATTTGTGTGTAAAAATCATGCTCGCGCTACTTGTTATCCCTGAGGTTACCGCGATGGGAGAGTCTTATCTCGATGGGACCTTTATGGGGGATATTGACTCAAACCCTAAAAGATAGGAATCCTTGGTACAGACTATCGGATTGATAGTCAGACGGTCCTAAGAGACGTGAGGGTATGTGCTATCCTCTTAGTGACTTGGAAACTATGCTTCGCCTCATTTTGTATGTGTTTTGTGTTAATACAGTTCGAGAGTGATTCCAAACTAGTATTTCCCTTAGTACGAGTGATACGGGTACTGGATAGCAGAGTATGCCCGCACCATAGATTTTATGTGGGGTGCTGTTAGAATATATATATTATATGAGTATTTAATATATATATTTAAATCTGGAATTCGGGAACTACCTGCTGTGATTATGGTATGTAAGTAAAGAATAATTATTTCAATTTGGGAATAAGTGTTTGAAAAGTATGATATATTACTGAGGAACTTTATTATCATATAAGGCTTATGTAAGAATTGTACTGTTAAATAAGATTAACCTCCTTAATATTGGGAATCGGCAACTTGAAATCTTACGAGTAACTTAAGATAAAAGAAGTTAAACTGTTGGGGAGATTAGTGCGATAGTTGTGCACACTAGAAGAGAGGTAAGACGATCTCAAGAGAGTTTCGTTACTAATATGTTGTTGCATTAGCCAGTAAACATTTTAAATACTTGCTAAATTAAAATTTTAAACTGTTTTACCATCGGGCTCTCACCTGTTTACTGTTATCTCTCCTCTCTTATATATATATGTATATATATTACAGGTGCCCAGCCACAGGAGCGTCTTGCATAGGATCCTTTGGAAGGAACGCGCTGCAGCTTAGGTGGGAGTTGCAGGCCTCTTGTTTGGACGATCTCATTTTTTTTATTCCACTCCTAGCATTATTTTATCCAGTTGGGAATGTGTCGCCCTTTTCCATTATTCAGTTCTTTTATTGGATAATGTAATTCGTTTATTTCCAGTATTTACACTTTGGGATTTATTATTGTCAAGATATTTTTCCTTTAACTTTTAAATGTTGGAATCAATCAGTTGGATGTTTAATTGTTTGAATTATATGTTCCAGAATAGTTGTTGTGTGACTCTTTAACTATGAATATGTAAAGTTTTAAATGTTGGTTTTTGAAATAAAATTTGGAAAGTAATGTCCAAAACGGTTTTGACACTTAGCTTAATTATTCAGGGTGTTTAATTGGAAAAGTTATTTTTACGACAGTGATGCTAAGAATGAACCAACCGTCCACCTTGATTATAATTTAATAAAGGACTGATCACCCGGTGTTTAATTAGGCGGGGTGTCACAAAGTTTAACATGGTATATTTTATGTTTATTGACATTACAAAATTTAGTCCCTAAACACATAAATTATTACAAATAGAGCCACGTGCAGTCGCAAACCAAGAACATGTTTAGGGCCTCTATAGTCCCTTGGTTGAATGGGTTTTATTATAGACAACAAGATATACTAAAATTTGTGTTACTTTTATCTGTCTTATGACTTCGATTTTACATATCGTAATTGAAGTCTTTCACACTTTTATACGTTAACTCGTGATTGTTAAAACAAAAAATGGTACAATACTTTATAAGAAGTACTTGCTTTGACAACACTACCCTAACTCTTTCGTTACACGAGTAATTATGCATATTATCTTTTCTACTAATTCAATTACACTACAATCTAAACTACTTAAACTTATCATTGCAATTAAAAAAAGAAAAAAAAACTAGAACATGCATACTTCCTCTGTTCCATTTTTGTAAATGGAAATTTCCGCAAATGGCTTATTCTTGTAGCCTCAAGGGTATTCCAAATGTAAGTCAAATACAATCTCAATGTGTTTGCCTGCAAATATTTTAATACAAAATTACTTACAGATATAACATCCAAATTAGTTAACAAATTTACATGCCTACTATACAAATTTAGATTTCATAAAAGTATTATAAAACCTCGAATCTAAAGGAACCATTTGTACAGTTCTCTGTTCTATGAATTACGAATTAGGTCAAATTTTGTTTTGTCAATTGTTCTCCTTCCCTTCGATTTATCGATTTATAACAGACTAAATAAATAGATATAGTTACACGAATCACACAAATATACGAGAGACCTTAGTGTGTGTGTGTGTGTGTGTGTGTGTGTGTGTGTGTGTGTGTGTGTGTGTGTGTGTGTATAGAGAGAGAGAGAATATAAAACTCAAATTAAGAATAGAGTACCTTACCATTATTAATCGACCCTGCACAGAGTTTAACGATTTGGAAGACTGCAAAGAAATTCTGTTGATTTTTATGAAAACCAAAAGATGTCGAAGTGATGTTAGGGTATGAGATGTTGAAGTGAGGTGAGGGTGTGAGAGCGTGAAGTGAGGCACACTGCTTTTTTTTAGCCAATTTATTTTTACACTTTTGTGGGAAAAAAACTTGGGTTTAAATGAAGGATCTATTAAATCACACACATAGCAACGGTTTTAAACACATGCAATATTTGTAAGTGTCGTATATCGTTGCAAAATTAGTAAGTGGTATAGACACTTGCAAATTAAATTTTATATTAGTTATAAAATAGCCATTTTGGTGTAATGACACGTGACATTTCATTAAAACTATGCAAGTACATGCGACTCATGTATATTGTCATATTCACATCCCAATGCGTAAAAAAATATTGTTTAAAAAAGAATAAAATGTAACTAAATCAATAAATACACAAAAATCCCAACCACACATTAACTTTGTGAAAATATATACAGCTTAGCAGTAACTACACATAACAAAATTCAAATATATCTTTCGGATAAAATAATAAATTCAAACCACACTACACGCATAGTAAAAATAATAAATCATCAAGTCAAGAAGTACATGCATAACTAAACAAACTTATACGACTTATCAATAAAGCAAACTCACACAAAGAACCCCTGTTTTACACGTATATCAATAAGTATGCTTGCGTGTATATAAAACACTAAATGTGCATATACACCAAATTACACGCAAGATTGAAATGAATAATGCGCCTAAACAATACATATGACCAAAATCAAACCATTACACATTAAAGGAAAATTGAGGTGATTCGACGCATAAAGCAGGACACATGAGACACATTACCAAGTTAGGCTAAGTTGGTTAAGCCCAGGAATGATCGTCTATGCCAGGACTCTTTCAACACATTTGGATATATGGAAATAAAGATCCTAAGCAATGAAGTCCTATTATAGATCAACCATATTAGAGATGTTTAAATAAAAAGGATCCGACTACGACTGAACTCAATCTCCTCCATGTTAAACACACATACGACTTAACAATTTTATAAATAAGACCCCCACTATGAGGACGCTATTGATAATCAATCAAACCTATGTTCTAAAATCGACTTGGAATCTCAGTTAACAATTCTAGAACTCCAAGATGTTTCCTTAGTAGTGAATAAACTCTCCATTTATCCCCCGTGGACGTAAGCAAGGCCGACTTGCTGAACCAGGTAAATCTTATATTACTTTACATTTTCTACATAATAATATAAACATAATATGGTAATTATCAGTATTGTAGTTTTGATTTCCTTGTAATTTGGTGTCGTCTATGGACAAAAGGGAAAACTCTTACCATAAGATTAGCCAAAACTGTCGCCACGAGTGTTGAGCTTTCTCACCATTCGCATGGAGGAAATCGTATCCATTCTAACATCAAGATCGAGAGGAGGGACCATTATTTATCTTAGTCCATATCATGAGAAATTTGTCCACTGATCATGTCCCAATAGGTATCATCACCATTATGACACCCCTTCGAGGTCACCTACCAGGAAACCATCGTTATAGATTGTTGATTAATGCATGGAACGTCTGCACGTGCATGACGCAAAGATTATTCGCTTAAGAAGACAACTGTCTGAACAACTAAAGGGGCATGGATCAAACTCTCATGGACTTGATATTCATCATAAAAGGAGAATTTTTTGCCTAAGGACTCTTCCTCCTTACAACGACACTTGGATCTCAAAATCTAGGACCCCCCGCAAAGATTATGTCAGTTAAAGTGAGAAAAAACATACATCCATTTACAAAACTGCCAGTAGTTTAAATCGACCCGTTGAGCGACCACGTGCTAGTATCTATGATTTCCTCGTGGACTTGCCACCTCCATCGAACAAGGTTATAGGTTATTAGAACCCACACGACTTCCCATTGAGGTAAACTATGTGGAATTTCACTACGATGCATATTGATCGTGATGTTTTTCAATAGATGTTTGAGACAGATGACGACACCCATGACAAGACAAATCCATCATCCCATTGGAGGCGACGTAATTCGGGCCAAAGTAGACAAAACAACACATTATAATTTATTTTATTACTTTTTTATATTTATAAATCAACAATTTGTCACGAATAATAGTTTTGCGTGCTTGTTCTAATGGTTACGTTATCACTGCATGTGAGTGTTCCGTTTAATATTATTACCTCATTTTATTTTTTGAAATTAATTAAATATTGTTGCCCAAAAATTAACTCAAGAGGGGGGTGAATTGAGTACTGCAAACTTTTTATTTTCATTATAATTTCAGCCTTAAAAACAAATTTAAAGATGTTTTCAAATTATATTAATTTCATAGGAATCTGAAATAATTTAATAAATAAAGTAAATAAGTTAACAACACTTTTTAGCTTAAAAGGAAACTGAATATCTCCTAAATAAACCAAGTTACTGAAATTTCTTCTTGACAAGAACAACAAATGTTTTCAAGACAAATTGACTATGAATTTGTTTAATTAAAATTTCTTTTTATATTTAAACGCTAATTTTTCGGCTTTTATATTAACAAGGAAAAACTTGTTTGTAACCAAAAAGAATCTACTTAAATTTTAAGTTGCAGATTTAAGAGATAATTAAAATAATCATACAAACAAGCAAATAAATGGCTGAAAAATAAATAACACCAGTTTTGAACGTGGTTCTGCCAAATACGGTCTACGTCCACGCGCCAAGAGCTGCCTCCATCTCCCGCACTTCACTAATCTTATCTACTTCACGGTAGGATCAAACCACCACTTGTACAACAACAGCAACAACGACTACAAAATGTTTTCGAAGCAAACTACCAGCTTCAAATCTTTACAAATGGAGTAGAAAGAGTTGATGATTTTTTACACCCTTGAAATGATACAAATTTAAGCTTGAGTGTCTTCAAATAACCCCAAACAAGTCAGCAATGATTCTTGTTCTTGAAGTATGTAGTGTTGCTGAGTTTGCAAAGATGAATATTGTGACAACCCGGATATAATTATGATAGATTATATTTAAATAATGCTTACCTTATGTGATATGAATAATGTGTTATTAGTATATCTAATGTTAAGCGATCATTGTTAGTATAATCCTCCTGTCATAAATCATGAAATGTTGAATTATTTCCAAACACAAGATTTTGTTTTTTCGGTATAAATGTTCCTGTTGGAGACTAGTTTTTACCCTTATAATATAACAATTGACTCAAGGTGAAAACTATATAGTTGTGTATATATGAGTTAGGTTTGCAGTAAAATAAACGGTTCATCAAACGGATGTCCGAGTACGAAGTTAGATCGAATTTACGAACAAGGGGATAATATGTCCATTCCCTTCAGTGGTAAATTGTCTTTTAGTAAACTAAATGTTTTAATTTGATTGGTTGGCATGGGAGGCAGCCTTGGTCGAATTAATACTCTTATTCAAAGCAATTTATTTCGCAAATAAGACCCTAGGTTCAGTTTTGGAGAGTTTTTGCTTGAGGAAAGAGAGAGTAGTAGTTTAAGGAAGAAAAGATTTCAAGAAAAGCTAGGAAAATTCCAAGAAAATCCTTAAAGTATTTCCAAGGTTTAATTGTGTGATTAATATTGTTTTAATATGGTATTATACTTATTTCAAAGTATATAAATCGTGAATGATTGATTAAAATTCCATCCTCCTTTGTGATAATAAGTGTTTGTTCACACGTGAGATAAGTGGTGTATGTAGCTCGTATTGTTTGTTATTGAAATCCCTTGTATTTAAACTTGCATATATTTTTGTGTGCTTACTGGAATTAAGAAATTCTAATTGAATATAAAACTAGACTCATTTATTCATATCATATCCAAAAATTAGAATTTAAATCCTTGTAGTTGGGCCTTGGTGATGGTTTTAAGTTGGTACATAGCTGTTGTTTGGATATTTAATTTCGATATGCCCTGAGTTTGGTCAAGATTTTGACATAGTAAATGAAGTCAAAAAATTATGAAACTTTAATTCTGTACTATTCAGTATGTGTATTGAGAATGGGAGAAAAATCATGGAAATTTATGTTGGAGAAAAATTACGAAAATTCTTGAAAATTGAAGGAACAATATAGGAGCTTGTGGGGCAGATTTAATAGGTTGTAAAGAAACGGTCATAACTTGCTCTAGGAAGCTTGAAAAATTGTATCGTCACTTTCACTGGAAAGTATATTCAGATATGTTTTCATATTTATAAGATTGGACACCTGTATATGTACAATTTATGAATATGGGATGGTTAAGTATGCAGGACAATAATTTTAGGCCATACTGGATACCCCTGAAGGAATGTTTTTATTTGCTCCTTCCCAAAGGTATTTTGAGTACATGTTTCATGTGTATATATATTGAGAAGTATACTTTTATGTTTACTTTATTTTAGTTATAAATTCCTTACGAGGTAGTTTCTAGGGTTGAATGTTCATGGCCTTATCAACATATATACCATTGTTTTGTCTTTACACATGTTTCAGGGAATATGACTTTAGTAGAATTATATTGTTGTTATATAGTCATTAGAAGTTACATAGATATATTAATATAATACTTATGATTGATATTCAGTACTGATTTAGTTGGATTAACGGGTGTAAGTCCAAATGAACCAAGTTCAGCTCTACCCGAGGGAAACGTGAATACATAGTTGACAACCCAATGTGAGTGTACTTACTGAGTTGATTATGGATATGATGTGTATGTATTATATATTGAGATGATATGGCTTATTAAAAGTCATGACTTGTTGAGATGTTATGGATTATTAAAAGTCAAGATATGTTGGATGTTATGGCTTTATAAAAATCAAGATATGTTGAGTTGCTATGCAATTCAGGAGATGTTAGGTTATTAAAACCTATGGATATGATTATTGCCTACGGGTAGGAGATGTGGGGTTTTTTAACTCCGGATATTTAGATGGCCTTATTTTTCACTGACATGGATATATATTGATATGTTGAGATGTTAAAATATTACTTTTACTATATAGAAATGTAGTACATTCACTGAGTTTTTTAAACTCATGATTTTATGTGTTTACACTTTTCAGATCTGAAGCTGCCACTGCAAGGTCTGGGAGGTTGAGTAAATAGTAGTAGGGTCTTGTTAGTTTTGTTTTATACATTGTACTAGTTGTAATTAAGTTAAATGGTATGTGAGTTCTGTTTAAATTATGTATCCTTAAAACGATTGGATTTTTAGTATTCTACATTTTAACCTTGAAGTTGTTTCAATATGTATTACTAAATAAATAAATAAATAATAAATGTGGTTTATGAACTATTTAGTTAATTATATCCTAATGGGGTTAGGGGGTGACAACTTGGTAACAGAGCTTTTGGTTTTTATATTCTGGGGTTAGAGAGTCTAGATGTGGCAGTGGCAGAAATAGTGTGGTGTGGGTCATTTATATTAACTTGTGAGAAATACTAACCATTATGTTAGAAATAAATGTTGTATTCTTGTTTCTTTAATTGTGGCTTATGATAGATAGTAAGATATGAAAGGATCAAATGTTCATGAGAGGGTGGATGAGGAGTCTTCAAATACAGTAAACCAACCAAATCTAAATAATGTAGAGGGGGTCCTGAATAACTTACAGATATGCAGAAAATGGCTCGTGCCATAACTTTAATGGCAGAACAACAAAACATGTTTATGATGCAAATAGCAGAACAACAAGCCAAGTACTTGGAGGAGCAAACTTTGGCCAGAAGAGAAAGGGAAATACAACGAGAGGAGAAGAATACTCTGTACGAGAAGCTTATCAAATTGACCCCCCCCCCCCCCAGCATTCTCAGGTTCTGTTGATCCTTTAGAAGTTGAGGCTTGGGTTAAAGACACAAAAACTATCTTTGGGGTGATGAATGTACCTGGCGAGAAAAAGGTAATTTTGGTTACTTTCATATTAAAGGGCGAAGCTAAATATTGATAAGAGTCTTCCAAACATTTATTGCTTATTCCGGAGGGAGGTGACGTAATTACTTGGGATTCCTTTATTAAATGTAAGGACATATTTTCATAGGTCCGTTATCAATTTATTATGTCATATACCGCTACACCGTCGAAGAGCATTCAAGAAACATCTACATCAAAGACGGATACGAATTACTCAAGTTCTTCATCATTCAAGACTCCGCGAAGTTTACTTTGGTAAGGTTATGTTTTAAATACCTTTACTTTTCACTTAGAGATTTTGGGAGATTTCTACAAAATATTTTCTAAGTGTTGGAGCAGACTTTTTCGTCAAATATTGAGAATGAGTATTTTTTCTAAGTTTTGAAGCGGACCTCGATTTTGACGCCCAGGTCATTCGCGCGAGATAAACATCTCGTTTGAACGAGATTGGAAGTCGCGCGATGTCGTTTGAACGACACGCGGTCTTCGTTCGAGCGACGTATGCTTCTCGTTCGAACGAGTTCGGATTTTGAGGTGGTGCATTTTTGTATAAATACTCATTAAATGGTAATGTTTTCATTAAGAATTCCCTACATTTTCCAGAACAGAAACACTGCCAAAGCAGTATTCTTAAGGCTTCTTCTTTTAGGGGTTTAATCCTCATTTGTTTACAATTCACAAAACTCCCATCTTTCTTTAGTGAATTGTGTTTGGTGTTTAAGAACAACTTTTCTTTTGTTCAACCTCTGTGGATAAGGGATCTCCATATTTGATCTGTGGATATCGAGCGTAGTCATTCAGCGTGTGGACGAGCCGAAGACGACGAACCGACGCCTGGAGGGTATTTCGCTGTCTCTCTTATCTTTGAAGATTTGCTGAAGGCACCGTGAATTACACACTTGTGGGCGATTATCAGGTTGTATGTAAGTCAAAGGTCTTGTGAATTCTTTAAAGTGTTATAAAAAGTTTTTACCCGAAAGGGGTTTTTTCCTATATCGTTCGTCTTTATCTTTCACGCGTGATTTGAATGATTTATCTCTTTCAGATGCATGTTTAGGGGCTGAAATTAATAGACTCTAATTAAATAAGTGAGCCAAATTAGAAATTTGCGAATTTAATCAATTATCACAGAGTCACATTTTCTCAAATTGGTATCAGAGCGGGTTACGCTAATTTATCGCGTGATCTTTATTTTCCGCAAAAACGTGCGATATTTACTTTTTTGAAAATATCAATTTTATTTAAAATCGCAAGTTTTTCAATGGAGAACTTATCTAATTTGATGCCCCCACCTGTTGGCACGAGTCAAAGTTTTGATGATATAAATCGTTTGAATTTGACGCTTGCAAAAAGAATTAAAGTTTTGGGAAAAGAAAATTCTCGTTTTAAATCCGCAATGGATCTTTTGCAAACGGTTCAAAATCAACTAGATTTTTATCGTGAAAAAATTATTTCCTTGGACCATGACTTTATTGTTTTAAAATTGTCCAAGAAGGAGAGTGATGATAGGGTCCTATTTTTAGAGAAAGAATTGGAGGACCTTAAAAATTCGATGGTTTGTGTTTGTGCCAAAGATGATAAAAATATTTTAGTCAATGAGTTTGTGGCACGTGAAGAGACTCTTAGGAAAAGTTTACTTTAATTGAGGGAGAGAGAGATACGCTTTTATTAATTATTAAAAACTTGAAAAAGGCGTCCCTTAATTTGGAAGAGTCTAATTCTTTACTCGAGTCAAAAATTTTGAAGTTAAAAAATGATTTGAAACACTCGAGTAGGTTTTATAGTGATGGTAATGGCTCATCGTGTTCTCATGCTTCTAATGCTAAAGCCAAAATTATTATTTGTTTAGAGGGTCAACTAATTCCAAGGATAATAGAAAAGATCACACTTTAGGTGTCGTTCCACCCATTTACACATGTTCATATTGTGGTAGGAAAGGTCACCTTAGGTGATTTTATTTTGATCTTGGAAAATGTCCTAGGAAGTTTATGTCTAGTGTTCCCGTGGTTCCCAAATCCCCCGCACGACGTTTCACACCTATTTGGGTTAGGAAATCACTTTTAGAGGCACTAGATTTTAGACAAGTTGATTCTCATTTGCTTGCACATGATTTTTCTCTTGCCATATCATATAGATGATTATGTTTGCATGTTTGTCATACACTAGTTGTGGTTTCATGATATATATTTGCTAGTGTAATGGCATGTACTTTTTTTATATATTTTTTTGTTTTGAAAAATTTTAAAAAATACAAAAAGATTTTATTTTGATAAAATTTTGAGAAAATCCAAAAAGATTTTTATTTTTGTTTGCCCCTTTTATGGATGAACACTTAGGATGACCGAGTCACAACATCATTCCATTTTTTTCATGTGACTATTTAATAGTGTTTTGAGACAATAGGTCAATTTATCCTTGTGCTTTATAATGTTTGGAGTCATTAAGATGTAATTAAGTGTTACTTCCTACATGTTTGACTCATGTTTCCTTTATTGTACACATGCACGAATTTGTTTGATTATTGTGCTTGTCTTATCACATGTTGATTGGGTGTTTTCACTTTAATCCTGCCCTTTAAAACGAACCAAGCGCGATAAATTTTGATAAGAAAATTGTGCATATAAGAACCGTTTTGTGAGTTTGTATGCTTTGTTTGAACGGGGAAGGGCTGTGAAAGATTCATTTTGCCTTTGCGAATACTAAGCCGCCGTTAAATTGGACCTAAAAAATGGAGGAATTTTATTATCCGGGGTCCAAAGAGGTTTAAAAGAGCCCCAAAAAATTTAAAGGCAATAAAAATAAATTCATACCAATTATGGGCCATTTAGGTTTTTGAACCAATTCTCCAAAGTTTGAGAATTTAGATTACCTCTATAAAGAAAATATATATGAGGGTGTTTGGTTGGAGATTTTATAACGGGTTTGCACGTCCTTGAAATTCTTAAAAATGCGCTAAATAGTTTTGGACGTTATTAGGGTGGAAATCATTTTGACTTTGATTTGTATAAGACGATGTCATCTAAAATCAACAATCTTTTCACCTAAGGATACTTTTGATGTTCATTAGTTAGGGGTACACATATGCATCGTGCACATATGATTGATTGAGTTTATTTACCTATCGAATATGTTCACACTCATACATTCCATTTCCATGACTTGGTTGTTTGAGTTTAAATCCATGGTATGATTTTTGTATCATATTTTTCAAAGTGGTATCTTATTTTTGTATGAAAAATTGAAAAATCCAAAAATAGTTTGTGAGATTTTTAAGATATCCCTTTGCATGCGCGTAGTTTGATCTTTATTTACTATGCATTTTGTCGTGACACTCCATGTTTTGATTTTTTCTTCTTATCTGTCTATTTGGGGACATCATAAAAAGGGGGAGAAAGAATTATCAGTTATGGGGGAGTTTTTGCATTATGGGGGAGATTTGATTATTAATGTTTTATTCTTATATCATTTCAAACTCGATACGTCACGAAGGTTTTTGCTTTATCTCGTGTGTGTAGGTACAAATATTCGAGATCATGATGTTGCACACCTTGATGAGAAAAGCTTTGAGATTTGACGAATATGATTGAAGAACAGTTTTGAAGTCTTGCAAATTTATTCATAGGAGGGCAGATTTGTATAGGCAATTTGGTTTTTGATAATTCGGATTTTTTATGTATGTACCGGCATAGACATAGGGGAATATTTTTAAGGACATATTTTCATAGGTCCGTTATCAATTTATTATGTCATATACCGCTACACCGTTGAAGAGCAATCAAGAGACATCTACATCAAAGACGGATCCGAATTACTCAAGTTTTTCATCATTTAAGACTCCGCAAAGTTTACTTTGGTAAGGTTATGTTTTAAATACCTTTACTTTTCACTTATAGCTTTTGGGAGATTTTTACAAAATATTTTCTAAGTGTTGGAGCGGACTTTTTCGTCAAATATTGAGAATGAGTATTTTTTCTAAGTTTTGAAGCGGACCTCGATTTTGACGCCCAGGTCATTCGCACGATGTCATTTGAATGACACGCGTCCTTCGTTCGAGCGACATATGCTTCTCGTTCGAACGAGCTCGGATTTCGAGGTGGTGCATTTTTGTATAAATACCCATTAAATGGTAACGTTTTCATTAAGAAGTCCATACGTTTCCCAGAACATAAACACTGCCAAAGAAGTATTCTTTGGGCTTCTTCTTTTAGGGGTTTAATCCTCATTTGTTTACAATTTGTTAATTGTGTTTGGTGTTTAAGAATAACTTTTCTTTTGTTCAACCTCTGTGGAGAAGGGATCTCCATATTTGATCTGTGGATATCGAGCGTAGTCATTCTGCGTGTGGATGAGCCGAAGACGACGAACCGACGCCTGGAGGGTATTTCGCTGTCTCTCTTATCTTTGAAGATTTGCTGAAGGCACCATGAATTACACACTTGTGGGGGATTATCAGGTTGTATGTAAGTCAAAGGTCTTGTAAATTCTTCAAAGTGTTATAAAAGGTTTTTACCCGAAAGGGATTTTTTCCTATATCGTTCGTCTTTATATTTCATGCATGATTTGAATGATTTATCTCTTTTAGATGCATGTTTAGGGGCTGAAATTAATAGACTCTAATTAAATAAGTGATCCAAATTAGAAATTTGCGAATTTAATCAATTATCACAGAGTCACGTTTTCTCAAAATTCTTATATGAAAAGTATTTCCTCGCATATATCGAAAGCAAAAAGAGAGAGAATTTTTATCATTGACTCAGGGGAATATGTCGGCCAGGGAGTATGAAATTAAATTTATATCTTTGTCTCGATTTTCATTACGTTTGTTACACAATGAAGAGGACAAATGCACCAGATTTTAGGATGGGTTGAATTTGGTTATCAAGTCAAGACTCACTGCACTTGAAATGGTAGATTATACTTATTTAGTTAACAAAGCCATAATGGTTAAAGGAGATGTTAATGATGCAATAAAGAATAGGGAACAAAGGGGGAAGAGGAGTAGATTTGATCCATCTCAGCAAATGGAAGGAAATATAGAATACTCAAAATAGGGGAGTCAAAGATTTCAGCAAGGTAGAGGGTTTGGAAATTATGTTCAGAATATGACACCAAGAAGTTTTAAGGGTGCAGGATTGATGGGCCAACATAATAGACAACATGAGAATGACAATGGGCAGTCTAAGTCTGTTACATGCTATTTTTGCAAAGTTGAGGGCCATATCAGTCCAGATTGTTCCAAGTTAAAGGGGGTAGAGTGTTATCACTGTCATCGAATTGGTCAAACCAAAAAGAACTGTCCTATGCTACTATGAGGGATTCAATCTGCTACTACTAGTCGAAGTTCATCACCTGAAGGCATAGGGAGAGGAGGAGGTAGAGGACAAGCTAGTGGTTCCAAGGCTCTGGGAAGAATATTTGCTATGACTTTACAGGATGCTCAGGCTACTCTAGAGGTGGTGACAGATACATTTTCTATTATGAGGAAACATGCTTACGTGCTTATTGATACAGGTTCTACTCATTCATTCGTAGCACTGTCATTTACCATGCATTTGGGTAAACCACGTTCTTATCTAGATTCTGGTTTATATATTTCTACACCTATGGGGGACGTGATGTTAGTGGAGCGTGTGTATACAAATTGTGTATTGTATGTGGGGGAGAGGGAGTTGATCATTGATTTAATTCCACTAGATATTCGATATTTTAATATTATCTTGGGTATGGACTGGTTATCTTCCTACCATACATCGATTGACTATTTTCGAAATGAGGTTACATTTAATATGTTGTGGGAGGAAGAATTCAAATTTACTGGGGAAAGAAATGTGGTTACAAATTGTCTTATTTCTGCCCTTCGGGGGAGGAAATTGTTAAATAAGGGTTGTCAAGGCTTTTTAGCATACATTGTGGATACAAATAGGGAATTGCAAAAATTAGAAGATATCCCAGTAGTTAAGGATTTTGCATATGTGTTCCCAGATGAATTACCAGGGTTGCCACCTAGCAGAGAGGTAGAGTTTATTATTGATTTAGTGTCTGGTTAATCTCCGATTTCTATTTCTCCATATAGAATGACACCTATGGAACTAAAGGAGTTAAAGGTTCCACTGCAAGATTTGCTAGATAGAGGTTTTATTCGACCCAGTGTATCACCATAGGCGCTCCAGTATTATTTGTGAAGAAAAAAGATGACACCATGCGACTTTGCATTGATTATCGACAGTTGAACAAGGTAACTATTCGAAATAAATATCCACTACCTCACATTGATGATTTGTTTGATCAATTACAGGGTGCTAAAGTGTTTTCAAAAATTGATTTGAGATCGGGTTATCATCAATTAAGGGTGAGAGATTATGACATTTCTAAGACAGCTTTCCGTTCTCGTTATGGTCATTATGAATTTTTGGTAATGCCATTTGGGTTAACAAATGCTCCTGCGGTGTTTATGGACTTAATGAATCGAGAATTTCATCCCTTCATAGATTCATTTGTAATTATCTTTATCGACGATGTTTTGATATACTCACATAGCCAAGAGGAACGTGAGAAGCATCTAAGAGTTGTATTGCAAGTTTTGCGAGATAGTCAATTGTTTGTGAAGTTTAGCAAATGTGAGTTTTGGTTAAATCAGGTAGTATTTCTGGGGCATGTTGTTTTGGGTGATGGAATTTATGTTGACCCTGAGAAGTTAGAGGCAACTGTGCAATGGGAAAGACCAAGAAATGTAACGAAGATGAGGAGTTTCTTAGGATTGGTTGGATATTATAGAAGATTCATAAAGGGGTTTTCATCTATAGCCTTATCGTTGACTAAATTAACCCGAAAGGAAGTGAAATTTGTGTCGAGTGATGAATGTCAGCACAAATTTGATGAGGAGTTTCTTAGGATTGGTTGAAAGATAGGCCAGTATCAGTTCCAGTTCTCACTGTTCCATCCAGCGGAGAAGGTTTTGTGATTTATACTGACGTTTCACATCAGGGTCTGGTTTGTGTTTTCATGCAACATGGAAAGGTAATTTCTTATGCATCTAGATAGTTAAAGACGCATGAACGTAATTATCCTACACACGATTTAGAACTTGTGGCTATTATTTTTGCCTTGATATTATGGAGACATCATTTATATGGAGAGACGTGTGAAATTTTCACTGACCATCAAATTTTGAAGTATTTAATTACACAGAGAGACTTAAATTTGAGACAAAGACGTTGGATGGAGTTAATTAAAAACTATGATTGTACCATTCGCCATCATCCCGTAAGGGCTAATGTTATTGCAGATGCTCTAAGTCGGAAGTCATTGGGGAGGTTATCTTGTATTCAATGTGCACGACTTGGCAATATTATGGAATTAAGACTGATGGGCATCGAGTTGAACTTAACTAAAATGGGGGAATTAATTGCACACGTTACAATGAGACGTTTATTGGCAGAACGCATACGAAATTTGCAAGTCAGTGATCCATTCCTTGAGAAGAAGAAATGGGAAATCCTGGATGGTAAAGAGAGTGACTTTGAAATTAATAATGATGAATCGTTGTGTTATAAAAATAGAATTTGTGTACAGAATGATCCATCCTTAAAGAAGGATATATTAGAAGAGGCACATAATTCTATTTACTCTATGCATCCCGGAGGTACCAAAATGTACAGAGATTTGAAAGAGTATTACCGGTGGAATAATATAAAATGTGAGATTGTAGAATTTGTAGCTAAATGTTTAGTATGCCAGCAAGTGAAGGTGGAGCATCAGAAGTCGACATAATTATTGTAGTCATTGCTTATTTCAAAATGGAAGTGGGAACATATAATGATGGATTTTATTGTAGGATTACCACGATCAACAAAGCGGCATGATATTATTTGTGTGATTGTAGATCGATTGACAAAGTCAACTCATTTTCTTCCAGTTAAGAAAACTTACACTGTTGACAAGTATGCACATATATACGTTGATGAGATTATCCGTTTACATGGGGCACCATGTCAATAGTATCATATAGAGATCCAACGTTCACTTCTAAGTTTTGGCCTCATTTATAGAATGCCCTGGGCTTTAGTTTGAAGTTCAGTACTGCATTTCATCCACAAAGTGATGGGCAACCAGAAAGAACGATTCAAATATTAGAAGACATGTTACGAGCCTGTGTATTTGACTTCAAAGGTAGTGGGATGATCATTTGCCATTAATGAAATTCACGTATAATAATGGTTATCAGTCCACCATTGGTATGGCTCCTTATGAAGCTTTATATGGGAGGAGATGTAGAACGCCATTATGTTGGGATGAAGTAGGTGAAAAGAAAATCTTGGGTCCTAAATTGATAAATATGACAACAGATTAAAATGATTCGGGAACGGATAAAGATAGTGCAAAGCAGGCAGAAATTTCATGCAGATAGGAGGAAGTATCCATTAGAATTTCAAAACGGAGATGTTGTATTCCTACATATTTCACCATGGAGAGGCATTATGAGATTTGGAAAAAAAGGGGAAACTAAGTCCAAGATACATTTGATCATATGAAGTATTGGAAAGAATTGGGACCCTGGAATATAGATTAGCATTACCTCCAGAATTGTCGCGTTTACATGATGTGTTTCACGTATCGATGCTTCGTAAGTATTTGGCAGATCCATCTCCTCAATTGAAGGAAAACTTGTCGTACATCGAGGAACTAGTGGAAATTATTGATCGTAAGGAGCAAGTATTAAGGAATAAAGTTATTCCCATAGTTAAAGTTATGTATATGAGCCATGTAATTAAAGAAGAAACTTGTGAAATGAAGGATAGCATGAAGAAACATTATCCCTATTTGTTTGGTAAGTGACATTCATGTTATATTTTGAGGACGAAATTTTCTAAAGGGGGAAATTGTGATAACCCAGATATAATTATGATAGATTATATTTAAATCATGGTTACCTTATGTGATATAAATAATGTGTTATTATCATATCTAATGTTAAGCGATCATTAGTTGCAGACTGGTTTTGACCCTTATAATGTAATAATGGACTTAAGGTGAAAGATATATAATTGTGTATATAGGAGTTAGGTTTGCGTCAAAATAAACGGTTCATCAAACGGATGTCCGAGTAAGAAGTTAGGCCGAATTTACGAACAAGGGGCAAATCTGTCCATTCCCTTAAGTGGTAAATTATCTTTTAGTAAACCAAATATTTTAATTTGATTGGTTGGCATAGGAGGTAGCCTTGGTCGACATAAAACTCTTAATCTAAGCTATTTATTTAGAAAATAAAACCCTAAGGTTCAGTTTTGGAGAGTTTTTGCTCGAGGAAAGAGAAAGTGGAAGTTTAAGGAAGAAAAGATTTCAAGAAAAGCTAGGAAAATTCCAAGAAAATCCTTAAAGTGTTTCCAAGGTATAATTATGTGATTAATATTATTTTAATCTGGTATTATACTTATTTCAAAGTATATAAATCGTGAATGATTGATTAAAATTCCATCCTCCTTTGTGATAGTAAGTATTTGTTCACATGTGAGATAAGTGGTGTAAGTAGCTCGTATTGTTTGTTATTGAAATCCCTTGTATTCAAACTTGCATATATTTTTTTGTGCTTACTGGAATTAAGAAATTCTAATTAGATATGAAACTAGACTCATATATTCATAGCATATCCTAAAATTAGAATTTAATTCCTTGTGGTTGGGCCTTGGTGATGGTTTTAAGTTGGTACATCGTTGTTGTTTGGTCATTTAATTTCGATATGCCCTGAGTTTGTTAAAGCTTTTGACATAGAAAATAAAGTCAAAAAATTATGAAACTTTAATTCTGTACTATTCGGTATGTGTATTAAAAATGGTCGAAAAATCATACAAAGTTATATTGGAGAAAAATTATGAAAATTCTTGGAATTTGAAGGAACATTAGAGGAGCTTGTGGGGCAGATTATATAGGTTGTAAAGAAATAGTCATAACTTGCTCTAGGAAGCTTGAAAAATTGTACCGTTACTTGTACTGGAAAGTATATTCAGATATGTTTTCATATTAATAAGCTTGGACATCTTTATATGTACAATTTATGAATATGGGATGGTTAAGTATGGAGGACTATAATTTTAGTCCATACTGGATACCCCTGAAGGAATGTTTTTATTTACTCCTTCCTAAGGGTATTTTGAGTACATGTTTCATATGTATATATATTGAGAAGCATACTTTTATGTTTACTTGATTTTAGTTATAAATTCCATAAGAGGTAGTTTTTAGTATTGAATGTTCATGACCTTATCAACATATATACCATTGTTTCATCTTTACACATGTTTCATGGAATATGACTTGAGTAGAAATATATTGTTGTTGTATAGTCATTGAAAGTTACATAGATATATTAAGATAATACTTATGATTGAGATTCAGTTTGATTTAGTTGGATTAACAGGTGTAAGGCCAAATCAACCAAGTTCAGCTCCACCCGAGGAAAATATGAATACATAGTTAACAACCCAATGTGAGTGTACTTAGTGAGTTGATTACGGATGTGATGTGTATGTATTATATATTGAGATGTTATGGCTTATTAAAAGTCATGAGATGTTGAGATGCTATAGCTTATGAAAAGTTAAGAGATGTTGAGATGTTATGGCTTTATAAAAATTAAGATATGTTGAGTTGCTATGCAATTCAGGAGATGTTAGGTTATTAAAACCTATGGATATGATTATTGCCTACGGGCAGGAGATGTGGGTTTTATTAACTCCGGATATGTATATGGACTAATTTGTCATAGATATGGATATATATTGATATGTTGAGATGTTAAAATAGTACTTTTACTATATAGAGATGTAGTACATTCACTGAGTTTTTAAACTCATGGTTTTATATGTTTACATTTTTCAGGTTCTGAAGCTGCCACTGCCAGGTCTAGGATGTTGAGTAAATAGTAGTAGAGTCTTATTAGTTTTGTTTTATACATTGTACTAGTTGTAATTAAGTTAAATGGTATGTGAGTTCTATTTAAATTATGTCTCCTTAAAACGATTGAATTTTTTGTATTCAGCATTTTAACCTTGAAGTTGTTTCAATATGTATTACTAAATAAATAAATAATAAATGTGGTTTGTGAACTATTTAGTTAATTATATCCTAATGGGGTTAGGGGTGACAAATATGGCTATTGAGTTCTTTGAACTTTCTTCTTTCAGAAAATTTCAGTCAACTTGAGAGATGTATTTTCTGTGTTGTGTGTTGCTTCTGATTTGATGAAGCTTGATAAATATATCTTCCAGAAAATGAACGTTGGAGATATGATTGTTGGAGCCATCTGAATAAACTTGAGGGTAGCATTGATGAGAACTGATGGAGAGAAAGAATAACCATAT
Organism: Sambucus nigra; assembly: GCA_949130495.1. Lineage (NCBI taxonomy): Eukaryota > Viridiplantae > Streptophyta > Magnoliopsida > Dipsacales > Adoxaceae > Sambucus > Sambucus nigra. The sequence goes on from OX422215.1 coordinate 440,259,160, forward strand.
ATTCTTCTTAAATTTCTGTATAAGAGAGAAGGTGGAACAATAGACTGATAGATAGAGAGGAGTGTTAGTTGAACAAATGAAAAATTGTGCAATGAATCAAGTGACCCGAGAGTTAGTAAACAAGCACATTATCTCTGTAAGAGATAAAAAAAATGATATCTTAATTGAATATATGTGGGGCCCAACATAAGAGACCACTTGTTAGAAAAATATCAAACAAAGATTTGGTCCACGTAGAACTGCTTCTACAGCTGTCATATACATGTTCTATTCAGATTTGTGAAACAAGATGATATCAAGATATGTAAAGGAGTAATAGTACATGAATATGTATTAAACATAAAAAAAACTTTGCACGTAAAAATTTATTTATTATTATTAAATTTATTTATTATTCTTATTATTATTATTAAAAAATCCGGTTTAACGCAACAAAAAAAATTTGAATAACTATTGTTATAAAGATACACCTTATCAGATAACGTAACAATAGCATATGTGTATGTATGTAGAAGATAAGTGATATTATCTTCTTGGAAATGATGTCCTGTAAGATCCAAGAGAGTACAAAACGAGGGGCTCAATATGACCAAATTTTCTTTGTCATAAGTGGGTCCAAGGAAGGATACAAAATATGACCAAGAACATTGGCATTATGTTGCTTGCGTGTGTAGATAAAATAGTCTAGCATGAGTATGTACTTATATATATATATATATAACGCGACTCAGAAAGTGTCTCTAATATGCGTTCACTGTAGGCTCAAGTGCAAGCCTGTCGCGTTAGTAATAAACCCGGTAAGTCGGGTATCGATCCTCAGGGAAATAGGACAACAGGGTTGTAACGACGGGAAAAGACGAAGGAATCCTAACTTTGACTCTAAAAAGAAAAAGAGAAAATGATTTGGTTTTGGGAATGATTAAACTAGATGCAATTGTGAAATTATGAAAAGATGAAATTATACTAAATTACCTAAACTGCTAATGAAAACTGATTTAAAACTTTAAACTATGTATGATAAAAACAGGACGGGAATACAATCCCCCAACCCTAGTGTATTGCAGTTATAATACTAATCGTAAATTTAACTGATTAATTTGACCCATAATTTAGTACTCCCAAGCATTACGTATACGAGGTTCAGGCCCGCGTCATACTTAATTTGAGGATGAGTAAATCGGTATCGCGATAGTGACACTCGAATTGCATTCTAAACCATCCCGGTAACCCAGACGTAAACGAGATATAAAGATCTACAATTGTTGTGTTCCTATGCAATACGTTCATAATCAATCACTAAATTCAGAGGATTAATGTTATACACATGCAACTAACACATCTGGCCGGGTTCATGTATCCCGGCCTTAGAAAATCTAGCCTAGCATGCTGAAAGTGATGAAAATAGTGTTTGATTTGCAGAAAAACATGATTAATCTAAGGACAATAGATGAATTGATGTAGAAAGAATTTAAGAGAAGAAACAACTCACTAATTTTACCAAAGCAGTAACAACAACAATTAAGAACACTTGTAATCAAAGAATTTATGAACAATCTTCACTATTGAATTTAAAATTGTAAAATGTATCTAAGCTAGGGTTTCTGAAAAAGAATGGAAAATTAACCAAATTCTCCGTCCAAATAATGATAATAAAACGGGTTTTTATACCCTACAAGAATTCAGGAGTTTCAGCTGCACTATGACTCTTCTTAGGTGAAGATAAGATTTCAAGATCTCGATAGTCGGATCGGTTCGGGCCTTAGGCAGATCGGTCTGCCTCCAATGCGGATCGGTTCTTTTTATTTTCTGGCGGATCGGTTCTTTTATTTTTCACCCTTCTTTGGTTTGATTTCGATTCGGGGTCTTCTGGAGTGTGGCACAGCGGACCGGTCCGGGATAGGGGCGAACCGGTCTGCCTGTTTAACTTTTGTTCTCAACTTTGACTGCTCACAACTTTTATTTCGGGATTCCGTTTGAGATGCCATTTCTTCCCATGTGCTCAAGAATGAGATATCTTCAACTTCTCTTTAGGTACCTCATCCGAATTCCGGGTAAAAATTACGCTTTTACCCTTTTGACTTTCCTTCTTGTCTTTCTTTATTCTTCCGGTCTCCTTCTTTCGTTGTTGACATCAAATACCTGCAAAATTCACACGAAATACCAGAAACTCGGTGTACTCGTTAGGATAAGTCAGTAGCAAGATTATGAGATAAAGTCAAATCGATTACGTTGTTCGAGGTGCTAAAAGTAACTAAATTAAGGTATAAATTAGGAAGAATTTATGCCTAATCAATATATATATATATATATATATATATATATATGCATGTAAGTACCTACTCATGCTAGATATAAGAGATTATGAGAAACAAAAGAGATTTGCTAAAAGAAAAACTTACGACCCTTTTAATAAAAATGGACACGACAAAAAAATTTAGCTAATATTAACGTTAAAAAAAAATAATGAAAACTGTCAAAATAAATTAATAAAATAAATATTTTGTACAAAATAATAATAAGGAACCATACAAAAAGATCCAATTAGTATATGACTAAATCTTGTGTTGTGGCAAAGGATTTGATCTTGCGTGCAAATATATCTTTGTACATATATAATGAGATTTGCCATTTTTTCAACTTGTCCAAGTGGGACATTACTTACATGAAGTGAAAGACTTGAGTGAAAATTGTCTTCTAACATATGGTGACATATATAGGCCTAGAAGAAAGCTGTAGAAGTTTGACCAACACCACAACAATTCATGCTTTTGTATTTGACACATTTTTTTTAATTTTATTTTAAATAGTATAAGCAGGTTTAATTAACCCATGTTTAAAAAAATGATTTTAACAGCACAATTTTTTTTTTACGAATTTACAATTGAAAAAAAATGTGAAAACAGTAAATATAAATTAATACATGAAAACTGAGTAAAAAAAATTGCAATAGGGGTTAACAAGTAATATGCTAACTTATCTCATATGTTGACAGAGAAAAAAATGCGAATATAATTTGATGACATTAAAAAAATAATATTCATATTGATAATAAATAATTATTTGTTATTTGTTTGTTATCGTCTAAAGCAATATATAAAAAAATGATCACTAATTATAATTAGGTTAAATTAATAAATGAATAAGTTAGATTAATAAATAACTAATTACATTTATATTTAACAAATATAATAAAAAATTCAAATTAGTTAAATTTAACGAAAAATTAGAACTGAATAAAATAATAAAAAAAAATATTTTTTCCCATCGCATTTCAACTTCCACGTGTGTTACCACCCTATAACAGTTAGTCTATCATGCCAACCATTACTTTTCTACGCTAGAACAAGCATATTAAAGAGCATTTTGCTTATATTTTTTTTATTTATTTTGGATCACTTTATCATTTTGCTCCATGCTAGTAAAATAACGGTATCAAACAACCTTGGGAGCGTGTCCTAAAAAACATTGTCAGTCTCTGTTTCCTGAAATTTCCCCCTTCTTCTTCATTCCCCCTCTCATTGAGCATCTCCCACCTCCCTCTTCCCTCCTGTCCCGTAACCCTCCTCCTCTCTCACCACCCATCCTTAGTGTAAAGTATACTAATGATATTTTGTTCGCATGTCTTGGAGATGGTATTAAATGGTATATTGAGTTAGTAAAGTCTGAATTTAAGCCATTAAGATTTTTGAGGCAACAAAAATATGTTTGTTTTGAAGGGTTTTCAGATAGAAACGGTAACTTTATCCTCTGATTGATTCAGATGTTTTGAAACGTCTGAATCTTGAATCTAATATCTGAACTGAAATATGTTTCCTATAATACCCTTATTATTTTTATAAAATCACAAAAATATGGATAAGTCATCTTAGAATCGTATCAAATAAAAAGAAAATATAGAGTTCAATACACAATAAAACTCTTTCTAAACAAGATCTATATAATCACCGAGACATACAAAAAAATGCGTAGAAGAAATTTGACATCTCCACAATCTTCAACAGGTATCTTCTTCTTCCTTTTTCTGACGTTACTTCTTCTTCTCCTCCTTTATTTTTTTCTTAAAATATGTGCTATGTGTAGTTATAGTTCTCTAATAACTTTTATAAAAGAAAGGTAGTGACATCCTTTATACATTAGGGGAGAGGAGTTGACATATGTCAGCATATGTCAATAGCAGTGGACATATGTATGGCATATGTCATAGACCTTTTAAGAACTTTATATACAAGATATGAAAAGATCGTGATATATGCTCAATTTTAAAGTCAGGACTCTCACATAAACCAAGATATCAGATATGGTGATATAAATACCTGACATATATGTACCAGCTATATTGATAGCTGATATTTTTGCCGCGTGAAGATTTGGCATAAAAGATAAAAGATTTGTTTTAGCACCAAGATATTTTGACCGAGAGTTGTACATAGGGTTCAAAGATAAATAATAAAAGTAAAAGTTAATGGATGCTTTTATTGAGATTTGTCTAACTGATTTTTTTTTAATAAAAATTAAAATTTTGTATTTCTAATAAAAACATTTTTTTAAACTATTTAAAAAAAAATGGTTTTTAACTTTTTATAACTGTTTTAAAAAACCAAACAAAAAAATTAAATGATATGAGTCCGTGTCAGTGGCACTAACCAATCATGATGATGATGTTTAAAAAAAACATTACACTATTTGTCATAAATGTTTAAAAAAACATTACACTATTTTACATAAAATGTTTAAAAAAAACATTACATTATTTTTTTGTAAATGACTTTTGTTGAAAATTTATATTTTAAATAAATGTCATTTAAAAAAAAATAGTGCAATGTTTTTTCATACTTTTATTAAAAACAGTTTTTTATTACAAAAAATGTTTTTATTGAAAATGCAAATTTTTTGTTTTTATTTAAAAAAACATGCCTTACTTTTTTTTGGTTTAAATGGCACTTTATTTTAAAAAAACAAATTTTTCGTACTTTATTTAAAAAACAAAGTTTTTGGGTTTTACTTTATTTAAAAAAACAAATTTTCATACTATTACTTTTTTTTCGTTTAATTTTTTTTAATTTTAATAGAAAAAATGTTTACTTTCAATAACAAAAACTATTTTTTAATATTAATATTAATCCCTATTTTTAAATATTTCTACTTTGAAGCCTTATTTTATTTTTATGTTAATTAAAGTTGTTACGTTGCTGATGTAATTGGTTAGATATGGCTCCAAAAGAATCGAAAGTAACTCCACGATCAAAATTTGCGGGCACTAGTTTAGGCAAAGATTTTATAGATATGTGTCTGAAAGAAATTAGCAGGGAAGGGTATAGTGGAACTTCGTTGAAGATTGTGTCGTGGAATAGGATCATCCAGGAATTGAAAACGAAATACAATCACGAATTTGATAAAAAATAATTAAAGAATCGGTGGGACTATCTTCGAAAATCTTATTCCGCTTGGAGAGTGCTTGTGAATAGGACTGGTCATGGGTACAATGCAGAACAGGGACTTTCGATTGGCCAGATGATGTTTGGAATGATATTATAAAGGCAAGAATTAAATTATCATAAACAATTTATTTTGTCTATGTAGTAAATTATCGTAAGCTATATATTATTTAAACTTTTTTTTTTCTTAATTTGATTGCAATCAACAGAAGTACCCTGACATAAAGAAGTTTAGAAACAAGCCTCTGGAAGATAGAGATTTGCTTACGACGTTGTTTGAGGCCACCATGGCAACTAGGGATGAGGTGTTTAGCCCTATGCATTCTTTACCTCAAGAGAACCCCCGCAATCAACGTTCACTCGAAGATGATGATGGAGACATTTTCGGAGAGAATGAAACACTTGGCACTGAAGGAGACTAACCAATATATGATACCTGTTTCACTGATTATACCTTCCAGGATGTACGTACCAATGCTACTTCAGAACAGGGAGGAAAAAATATTTAGACCCAAAAGAAGGAGGGAGAAGTGACGCGGGATCCTCACGCCAATCAAAAAAGCGTACTAGAAGAGAGAATGTTGATGATCCCTTAACGAAAAAAGTTGATGATCTTATTGATATTATCAAGAGTGATCGTGGTGCAGATAAAAAAATATTAGATGATTGTGTCACATCTATGAAGGAATTGATGCTCTTAGGTTTACTGGACGCTAATCTTTATATTGCAGCCATGAAAGCATTTGGGTACAACGTGGAGTATAGGAAGTTATTTTTTATGATGGAAAATAACGAGCATAAAGTGTGCTTCCTCAATAGTATAATGAAAGACAATTGAGTAATTAGGTTATTTGAATTCTTAGATCAGTAATTTTATTTTTCTTAGGATAACATTTAAAGCGATTGTTTAGTTTTGTTATTTGATGGTCGTTTTTACATATTGATTTAGTCCCAATTATTATTTACAGTTTACAATTTTTTTTCATGCAGTAAAATGACTCCAAAGCAAAGGTTGTTGGTGTGCGTTGTTGCAATAATTATAATGTTAAAATTTATTAAACAGCGTACACGTGTGAGATAAAAGTTGTGTATATCATCACTTTCAGGTAAGGCGTATTTACAAGAACTTTTAGATGGATCTCCCACACAAATGTTTGATTTGTTTAGGATGATGACAAATGCATTTATTGAGCTGTACGATCACTTCCGTGAAAGAGGGTGGCTTACTGATAGTAGACATATAGACGTTGAAGAAAAATTGGCTTTTTTTTAGGCATTATTGGTCACAATCATCGAAATCGAGTAATAAAATATCGATTCTAACATTCCGGACAAACTATAAGCAAGTATTTTCATGAAGTGTGGTGGGCAATGCTTCATTTTTCCAAAGAGGTTATAGTGCCTCCTACATTTGAAGGATCTACTGGAGAAATTCGATCACATCGGCGTCTTAGGGAAGGACCATTCAAAGGGGCTATTGGAGCACTTGACGGTACATTAATTAATGCACATATTCCGGTGGATAAACAAATCCCTTTCAGAGGACGAGGCGGAAAATAATGTTTTCAAAATGTTATGGCCGTATGTGATTTTAATATGAAATTTATTTATGTTATGGCCGGATGGGAGGGGATAGTGCATGATTCACGAGTGTTAAATCTGACTTTGCGCCATCCAAGCAACCAATTTCCATTACCCCCTGAAGGTGATATTTGTTGTTATTAAAAAAATTTCTACAACTATTATATTTATTTATTACTATTTGTCTTATCTGAATTTTTGTGTTGTTGTAGGTATGTATTATTTGTGTGATGCTGCATACACCCACACTAGGGGCTTTATGTGTCCCTATAAAGGCACACGATACTGGTTGTCGAATTTTAGTCGTGATGGTCAAGCTAGAGATGAAAAGGAGAAATTCAATCATGCACATGCTAGATTAAGAAATGTGATTGAGAGAACATTCGCTGTTTTGAAGAATAGATTCGCGATATTACATAGAATGAGTCCTTATAATTATCGAACCCAAGTGCACATTGTTTATGCATGCATGGCAATACATAACTTCCTTCGACGTGTATCACTTAATGACCCATTATTTCAGATATATGAAGATGATGATGTGAACTTGCCGGCCGAGCCTTCGGTAGATAGTGAACAAGCAGAAGCTCCACCAAATTATGATAAAATATTTGGACGAACACCACAACAAGAAATGATTAATTTACATGATCAAATTGCCGATCAATTATTCAGTAGAAATTATGATTAATAGTTCAGCCTTACTAGTATTTTTATGACTTTTAATAGCTACTTAGTCAGTTTTTACATATTTTAAAACATTTTATACTACGCAAATTCCCTACTACTTAGAATGCCAAATATTATTTACCTATTAAATTGCATATTGTGTGTAATTATATTTATTTAAGGTCATGGATGTTTTAGATATATGTTTTCTTTATAAAATAAATGTAAGGATATAATAGTACAAATAATCTGTATTCAGATTTCAGATATAAATCTGCAAACAAACAATATATATTGAGAAGTTTTATTCAGACAACAAACAAACAAGTTTTTCAGATTCAGACTTCAGATTCAGATTTCAGATCAGATTCAGAAAAAAAAAAACAAACGCAACTTAAATTGCATAGTATAAAAAGCAAGGGGCTATGATGTGAAACATTTCAATACTGAGTGGCATGGCCCCTTCAAATACGCTGGGTTGGTTTCGTGCATCAAGAATTCCCATTGAAAGCGGAAAGAACCCAGGGGGTGTGGTAGAGCGGAAGGGGCTTTTCCTCCCTTAATCAATGGTCGGGGGTTCGAACCCCGCCTTGAGCATGGAGTAGCCTTAAATCCCTGGGCTCGAGGGGCTACAAATCAGCGAAGGGATTAGTCACTAAGTCGCTAGTGGATACTGTAAACCAAAAAAAAAAAAAAGCGAAAAGGAGAGGAGAAAGGGGAAGAATGAAAGAGGGGACGAAGAATGCGCTGAGATCGGGGGTTGTAGTGATCGGAGCCTTAGCTTTCGGCTACTTAACCCTACAGCTTTGCTTCAAGCCCTTTCTCGAAAAAGCTCAGTTGTATACTGATGAGAATGCCAATCTCCACAACCACAAATCTCATGATGACCCATCACCCTCTCACGCCCACATATTCCCCGACGAAGGTTTCTCAAATCCAGATTCATAACATCTGTAATCTTTCAAATCTCTCTCATTTCTATCTAGCTTTTCATTCTCTCTTTTGCTTACCAAATAATTGTCTTTTCAAACCATGCTCAATTGTTATTTACATTACCGTCATTTTCAATTTGGAACGGAGCTGGTATATTAACTTTTTGTTTTACTAATATCTTTATGGCAAATTTGGATTTGGATGCATAGAGAGTTTTTTAACTATCAACTATTAAGTGGGTGCAAGTAAAAGCATTAGTAATCCCCTAATTTTCCATCTGTGTTCAGAAGTTCTTTTAACTCTTACCATTTTGTGGAGTATGTGGTGAAAATGATGAGATTTTTTTTTAAAGACAAATGCTATTTGGTATCTATGAGTCTGGATTTGAGAAATTCAGAATTAAAGAGGCAAAAATAAACAATATTAAATTATTTTTCTTAAATCCAAATGAATCTAACAAATGAATGAAGCAGTAACAATAGCATATGAAGATGGATGAATACAACTGAACTGAAACAACTAACAAGCACAAGGAAATATACCCTTTTAAGTGCGATCTAGGTTCACAAAGTGAAGGAACCAATTTTTTCATTGTTAGAATCCATATAAACTAGAAGTCGTACCTTGGTACGATGGCAAATGTCCTCGTCCAAGTTACGATTGGTCTGGGGTTTGAAACATGGGAACAACCTCTCCATATATGGGGGTAAGATCAGTCGACATCCGCCTCTCCTAGTCCCTGCAGTTACGCGTGCACTAGGTACGACCTTTAGAATGCTTAGCAACTGTTAACAAGATGTCATGTACCCAACCTTCTCAAGAATAACAATCTCTCAAGATTGACTGATGGGAATTCCATATTAGTTTTTCTTTTATTTTAGTTCTTTTATTTCTTTTATCTCTTTTAATTGGTCTCCACTAATTAGGTATATTTTTGTTAATGATCGTCCTTTTTAGTTATTTAGGTAATTACTTGGTCAACAAGTAACTCACCCATATAAATACCCGATGTACTCCTCATTTGAGGGAACTCCTCCACTTTTGAGTATAAGACATTCTTAGTTTCTCTCTCTAGAATTTGTATTTGTTTTGTTTTTAGCCTTTGACGTGTAGTTTACGTCAAATTGGTATCAGAGCGGGCATTGCTCCAACATTGATGTATCGGTGTGTAGATTATCAACAAATCGTATATTACATTCTTAATGGTCCCGAAGAAATCGAATTGATATCAAGAAGAGATTAATCAAGAATTGAGGGAAAACAATCACGAATTGAGAGAAAGTATTCAAGAGATCACTAAGAAATTTGATGCCATCTTACAACTCTTCTCCACAACTCAGCCACCTTCCACCACGAATGAGCCACTGTAATCAATTCCCTATAGGTTCGAAAAAGAGGCCATCATCGAAAAATCAACAGAAAACGACGGATGACCAACCCTGATCGGAATTTCAGAACTCCTCGGCCGATCAAGACCTCTCGGAAACCACGATCGTCCGGGCTCTGTCGAAAATATCTTCGGCCCCGGTGAAACTGATGAGCACATTGGCGGAACCTCTACTTTCGTACCCCTCAAAAAATCGACGGATCTCGGTCGACGTCGAGGGCAATCCGTGCCCAGTGATGATTTCGGTTTCCCTGGATTCTCCGAGCTACCCACCTTCCATGGAAATTCCGAATTGCTCGATAAACAAGACTGTCGACCTCTTCAGAAACCCTATATTTCTCGACCACCCTGGACCTTTTGGCAACTCAGAATTCCTCGAAAAATTCGAGAACCCTGACCTCTTCAAAATCCTGGGAGATCCTGAATTCCCCGCTTTCGGGAGAAATCTTAGCCGTCCTGTCTCCGGTGCAATTGTCGGCATACTTGCCCTACTTGAAATCTTCGGAAATTCCGACATACCCGAACTCCCTGGGCTATCCGGACGATCAACAGTCCTCGGAAAAACGACACCCGAACCCCTTGGCGAAAATCAACGCCCAGAAACCGTCGGCCATAACCAAGAACCCGACCCACTCGGAAAACTCGTTTTTTTTTGGCCTACCCGAGATCCCTGCCCAAGTCGAAAGTTTCGATCTCCTTGGTCGGCCATCTGATCCCGGCCCCTTCTGACCTTTCGACCCTCTCGCTCCATTAGGTCACCGTGGACAACCTTACGACTTCGGTGGATATTTTGACATTTCAGGCCCCCGACCCCTTGACCCATGTTTGTTGTCCCACCCACCCCCTCTATCACATCATACACCTTCCCACCATGACTTATCCCCACTCTCTACCGCTCCTTCCTCATCTTCTGACGCTAGAGACACCCACCGCAGCTTCTTGGAATGGATGCCTCCTCTTCCACCTGACGCTCATCGCTTCGCACCATTACGGGACCGCCAGTGCTTTTATTGTGGTGAGCGCGACCATTTGATTGGCATGTTTCCACATTATCACTGCGGCCCTCCGGCACCTCTAGTAGTCCAGTATGCCCCTCCTCTTCATCCACCACCTGCCCAGATGCCTCCCTTACCTGCCGATTATGCTGCACTAGTGCCGGGCGATGTGATGGGCCTTGACGCACATTAGAATGGAGATCCTTTATCTATGGCGCTCCACCTACTTTTTCGGAGTCTCCACAGAGATATACGCATCGATGTTCCGATGTTCGACGAACAATTTTCCCCTAATGCTATGATTGACTGGTTAGCTGTAGGCCTGTAAATTGAGCGCCCGAGGCCCGAAGCCCGCCCGTTCGTCCCGCTATTTTCGGGCCGAGCTTTATTTGAGTTTGAGTCGAGCCGAGCCTGAGCCAAAATTCCAAGCCCGAATGAATTTCGGGCCGAGCTTGAGCCGAACTTCGCCAAGCCCGAATTGGGCCCGAAGCCCGAACTTCATATTAATAAATAAATAAATAAATAATTTATATAATATAACATATTTATGTTAATATTGTTCAATTAGGTTTCGTCCTTTTATTTCATTTATTATTTTTTCTAAAAAAAAAATCATTTGTCATAATACATTAGATTACATGTGATTTTCAATTTTGTGATTTTATTGTTAATCTCATTATGGGTATTTGATTTAATAATTGATCAAGTCACAATAAGCCTTTGTAAGTGATCAAATTATGCTAAATGTCTGAAATTTAATAGGCATTTGTAGCTTTTCACTCTTATTTCCCTTGTTTTAATTTAATACATTTCATAATTATATATTTTATTTCATGAAATATCAATTAGATTCTAATGTATAATTTTGTCCATGATGGAAATACAAGAAAAAAAAATTAATTCAAACTTTTTTAATTAAAAAAAAATGAAATCGGGCCTGCCCGAAATCGGGCCCGAAGCCCGTAATATTTATGAGCCGAGTTCGGGCCTAGGTGGGAAAAAATAATTCGGGCCGAGCTCGGGCTTGAGCATGGGTATGTGAGTTCGGGCCGAGCCTGAGCAGCGCCAAGCCCGGCTCACCCAGCCCGATTTACAGCCCTAGTTAGCTGTAATGGAGACAACCTTTGATTACAAGAGGGTTCAGGGGGCCGCTCTTGTGTTCTCCTTGCTGTCACCAAATTTCAGGAATTTGCTCGAGTTTGGTGGAATGATCTTTATTATCATCGGACAATAACCGCACTACCCCCTATTCAGACATGGCCAGGGTTGAAGGCCGCTCTTCAGGCCTCATTCATCCCGCCGACATATGAACGCGATCTCTTTGCTCACATCCAGTCCTTCCGACAGGAGACGCCTACTGTGGTGGAGTATACCGAGCAGTTTTAGCTTCTTTGCACCAGAGCTCGTCTTTCTGAGATAGAGGATCAACGGATCAACCGCTATATTTTGGACCTCCAGCTTTACATTCAGCTCGATATGGGATTACAAGGGATAGACTTTTCTGTAGGCGGTTGAGTATGCTACCAAAGTCGAGGGTGACCACATGGCACCAACAGCTCCACCATCCTCCCGAGCTCCACATTTATCGGTCCCTGCTATTGTTCTTCCTCCAGTATCGACTCCCCCTACCACTACTCCAGTCTCCAGTCACTTCTACTACCCCCGCAGCGCCACATTCGGGCGCCCCCACGTTCATATGCTACAATTGTGACAACGTTGGACATCGAGCTTCAGACTGCTCTCTTCCACGTCGTCGTGCCTTTTTAGCGATGGAGCACCCCCAAAGTATCTTGATGAGTCCGAGGAGCCTCCTCGTCATGCATTGATTACCATTTTAGAGTCTGACTCGGTGGGCATTCCTCTCTGAGTTCGTGGGCGAACTCTTTTCGAGGGGAAAGAGTCATATGGGAATGCCATATTAGTTTTCCATTTATTTTAGTTCTTTTGTCTCTTCTAATTGGTCTTCAAGTATGTTTGGGACTAATTAGATATATTTTTGTTAACGATTGTCCTTTTTAGTCATTTAGGTAATTACTTAGTTAGCAAGTAATTCCCCTATATAAATACTCCCCGTATTCCTCATTTGAGGGAACTTCTCCACTTTTGAATACAAGACATTCTTGGTTTTTCTCTCTAGAATTGGTAATTGTTTTGTTTTGGGCTTTTGGCATGTAGTTTACGTCACAGACATACACAAATGAGCACTTTCACACTCTACCCAACCTTGTTGTATGATGATACCAAATATTATTGTCATCCTCAAATCACAAGAAGAGGGCCTCTGCCCTCCGACCGAGGTCGAGATATGAGCACTTAATTAAACCACCTTGGCTGACGTCGAAAGCTTCTTATAATAACATCATTCAACAATACATTGAATATACCATAGGGAAATACCTTCAGAGTGGATGTAGGTATCTCAACCGAGGTACTGAACCACTATATATCTTTATGTCTTAACCATTTTAACTCTAAGAACACCTCCTCTTACTCTAAGGAGGCTTTTTTGGTGAAGCTGAGGTCAAAACCTATTTCAGCCCCATCACTGTATATATGTTTGCTTACAAGTTAAAGGGTGTGTTTTACAGGAATGTATATAAAAATGTGCCGTGGAAATTTTTTCTTTTGCCCCCCGCAATTTTTTTTTTCCAATTCCATGAGAAATGACCAAAATATGCTTTTTTGGGTTGCATCTAAGCAAACCCGAAAAATATTTTTGATGCAAATTTTGGATACTGTCGTCGGTCCTAAGCCTGGATAAAGGAGGAGGGTTGCGTTAGGTAGCAGACAACCAGCGTAAAACTTTGTCAGATCCTTATGAACATGAATTCTATGAATATACGCGTTATTACTAGGGCATTCCCCTTAACCGATGCGTTGCGCATGTCATCGTGTGTCTCGAAAAATAGGGAAGGAGCGTTGCATCGACTCCCGGGTGCGATGAGAAATATGCAAGGGTTCCTGCAACAATCTGGACATGTGCGGGTAAAGAAGCTAGTCCAGGATAGTAGACTTAGGCTAGCGACTTAGAACATAGGGATTATGACATAGAGATGGATGGAGTTAGTGAATATGATGATAAGAAGAAAAATTAACATAACTTGTTTACAAGAAACTAAATGGGTCGGTGAGCCTCGAGAAATAGAAAATACAGGGTTTAAATTATATTATACAGGAAAACATAGAAATAAGAACGGAGTTGGAATAATAGTAGATAAGAATTTTAAGGATGATATCGTAACTGTTATTGGGAAAGGTGATAGACTTATACTTGTGAAATTGATATTAGGTGAAAATATAATTAATATTGTTATTGCTTGAGAAAGCAGATTGTGATACCAATTTGTGAAAGCGCAATATTTCAATGGATTAAATTTATTTAACTAGATGTCAATCTCAAACAAATTCCAATTTTAATTAAACCCTAAACATGTTTCTTTGTGATTGAAAAATCAATATAGCATGCAACCAAATAAATAAGGAGGCAAATTTTAGGAAAAATCCCCGCAGGGAAAAACCTTTTATTCCACTAATAAAATGTAAATCGCAACTTACAAACTTACAAGTGAAATACTACGATGAATTCCCGCGAGAACTCACAAAGACCGCAACCTTCAAATCAACAATGGCTTTCCTCGAGAACCCACAATGACTGCAGTCGCCAGCAATGACTCCCTCGAGAATCACAAGAACTGCAGTTCCTCCTCGAGAGTATCCCCAAGCAGCAGTAGAGACAACACTCCACAAGAATAACTTCGTTACAGAAGTGTTTGGGTTCCAAAGATGATTCACAAAAGTAATTGGGATTGATTTGTGTGAATCGAAAACAAGTTTTGCCCTAAAAGGTGAAGACTATTTTACAGCTGTTCAAAATTATATCTCGTCGTAAAACATGTTGAAGGAGTTTGACATTTGGATCCGCCTTCTTGAACATGTGAACGTGAATTATCTTGACGATTGGAACGGGATACGCTATACACGATGTAAAGTAGGCACCAGGGACAAGATGTAATATATGTCCTTACAAATCTCCCCCTATGGTTATTCTGGTACAAAATAAAAACATCCGAATTATCAACAATTACAAATCTAATACGCTTCTAAGAACCCAAAAGTGGAAAGATACTAAATATTTAAGTCTTCAAAATCTTCAACTTTCAACTCTTCAAATCGCCTTGCTTTTGGTTTTCTTTTTGTGTGCTTGTCAAATGCTTATCAAAGTCCTACATACAACAGATAAAGCAATACCTTAGTGACGTATCGAGTTTGAAATAAGATAAATAACATCATAAATCAAATCAAATCAAATCAAATCAGATCAAGACAAAACTCCCCCATAATTCAAACTCTCACTCTCCCATAATTCATAATTCGTTTCCCCACTTTTTATTTATCCGAAATAGACAAGGAAAAGAATAAAACATAATAAACCGGAGTGGGTCACAACAAGCGTAGCAAATCATCAAAAACATATATCAATTAAGCTCATACAAGGATAAACTCAAAAGGCTCCACAAACTATTTTTGATTTTTTCAAATTTTTTCGAGCAAAAATAATTTTACAAAAACACACACCATGAATTAACACTAAGATAACCAAATCATGGAAACGGAATGAATGGGTGTGAACAAATTCGATAGGAAAATCAACTCAATCAATCATAACATATGTGCACGATGAATATGGATACTCCTAACGAATGAACTAAAATCGTCCTTAGGTGTAAAAATATTGAATTCATATGATATCAACTTAATCTAATCAACACACCAAAGTATAAAATGATTTTCACACCAATAACTTCTAAAACTATGTAATGCTTTTTCAAGACCTTGTCAGGACGTGCAAACCCGTTGAATTTTCAACCAAACTCCCTCAAAAGATAAACATGATCTTACTTTCTATTTTTTATTTTGAAAGATCAATCAAACTAAACTATTTGGCCACCCCTTTTGGGCATAAATTCTTTTTTATTGTCTTAATTTTTTCTTGGGCTCTTTTCAAATGGTGGCTTTCACGACCAGTTCACTTGCCTCTCGCAGCCCTTTTCTGTGTACACTCATATTTTTTCAATAACAAACTCTCACGGACAACGGTTCTTACATGCACTACTTTCATTATCTCGTTTTTTCGCATTTGGTTCGTTTTAAAGATAGGATTGAGATGCAAACACTTTGATCAACATGTGATAGACAATTGCAATAATCAAACAAATTCGTGCACGTGTGCATTAAAGGAGATTATGAGTCAAACATGTAGAAAGTAATTGCTAATCACATCTCAATGAATCCTCACATTATAAAGCACAAAATGAAAGGATGATGCGTCTCAAAACACTATCAAACAATCACATGGATAATGGAATGATATTGTGACTTGGTCATCCTAAATGTCCATTCATCTATGGTGTAAAAAGAAATGCAAAAATCTTTTTGTGTTTTTCAAAAAATTTTATCAAACATAATTTTTTTTGACTTTCAATTTTTTTTCAAAAAAAATAGAAAATCTTTTCCAAAATTTTTCAATAGCAAAAATCTTTCAGGTTTTCCGAAAAATATATTAAAATGGAAAAAATGAGTACAATGGTAGTATATACTAGCAATAGGCATAATATATGATCATGAAAAATATCCTATGGTAGCAAACAAGTCTAAACCTCAATCGTTGGGTCCGAAGGAATTTTTCAAAGGTTTTGACATACTCTTAAAAAAAAATCCATCAAATCATGTGAAGTTTTGACCAAATACTCAACTTGCTCACGAAAATGCTCAAAATCTCTCATGTGATGTGCGGGAGCATGTGGAGTAACATGTGTGGGAACACGTGTAGTAGCATAACGAGGTAAATACGTATGAGACACATGACCCAACTTAAAGCAAAATTCTCTAAGGTGTCCTATTTTCTTGCAATGGGAACAAACATATACGGCCTAGGAACACCTCTTTCAAAACGTCTAAGACGCGCTCTCCAACGGGGAAACGAACGCCTAGGTGGGTTAGTTTGAGAGCCATAAGGATATATAACAAACTCAGGAACCGGCTCGGGTGCAACACGGGAAGTGGACGCACCGTCATAACCTATTCCTAATCTTTCAACATTACCTAAAGCGGGACCGAGGAGCATCTTTCCTGTCTTCTTAGATGTGTCCTCTATAGTGATCTTGACCTCCCGTGCACGTTCGAGATCTCTCTCGAGTTGAGATACACGGGGGCTTCAAGTTTCTCACGAGTCTCCAATGAAGATTGAAGATCTCCCGTAAAACTAGCCACAGTTCAATTCACTCTTTTCCCGACCTAAGACGATCAATTGCTCAAATAAAGAAACCTTCACCTTCTCAAGTTGACTCGCCCACGCCTCACACACTCAAAACTTCTCTCTCTCTCTCTCTCTCTCTCTCCAAGTCTAGTACCTTAAGACTCAACTCCTTATTCAACTTTTTCGTTTTCAAAGTCTCAGTGTACAAATCTTTAAATGCTTTTTGGAGATCCCCTCCTCCCTCACTTGCGGTCTCATCCTCATACTCACTATCCACCGAATGGCTCGAAACATCATCGAGGCTCTCACGTATACAAGTGTCCTCGTTGTTGTGGAACAAACTGAATGTGCTCACGTGACTAGCCATGCAAGCAATGCGCTTTTCATATAGTGATTCATTCCTGTAATCAAGGTTCTAAAATTCGCAGGGCATGAACGAGGTGTGGAGGGCAAGCCTTAACCTTAGAAATCTAAGCAGGCATTAGGCATAAAAAAGTGTGAAAAGGCGTTTAGCCCTTTTTTTTTTTAATATATTTTAACATTTTTAACTATAACAAGGCTATGAAAAATACTAAGATCGTATATACCTTAAAATATATCTGAATATATGCAAACCCAAATACTATTTTTTTAAATACCAAGAAAAAACAAAAGAAAAGAAAAAAAGAAAGAAAAAACACGCGTTTTTTTGGACGAGAGGCAGAGAGGTTTGGGACACCATTTGTCTTTTGACTGTTTTGAATGAGATATTAGTCCGTCTTTTAAAAAAAAAGTCTTTAAAAGGTGATATCGTTTCACTAAAGCGTTTTTCGTTTTAACAAAAAGTGCGCCTTAAGCCTTTTACCAAGAATAAGGCGTGAAAGACTTAAGGCGGGGCGTTTCTTCCAAGCCTCAAGCCTAGGCGCGCCTTTTAGAAGACTGTCTGGAATCATCCAACTCGATGTAACTATCGCTAAGAGTGGCATAGTGGGACACTCAAATGCCTTGTGCCCTTCCTCGCACTCACAACATCTCACCTCTTCCTCTTTCTCACCACTATCCTTAGCCTCATCTTTTGTTATGTTTTTCTAAAAAATCTTTTACTGGAAGAATTTTCTTTGGATAATTTGAGAAATTTTTAAATTTTTTTCGCAAATAAGGCCAAGTCGTCAAAATCGTACTCTCCCTCAGAATCAAACTCACAAACTCTTTTTTTTTTCTTTCTTTTTTGTCAACTTGAGTCTTTACTGCTATCCCTCTATCTTTAGGCTTAACGGTTTGGGAAAACATGTCAATTTCATAAATTTGAAGGTCTCCTACTAGTTCCTCTAACCTAAGTGAATCTAACATCCCCAATGAGCTCAAAACAATGACCTTAGGAATCAATCGTTTCGGGAGTGGCCTCAAAATCTTTTTCATGACTCTCGAATCATCAATCTTCTCACCCAAATCAATACTCGTGTTAACAATGTCTGACAACCTAACATAAAACTCATCGAAACTCTCGGACTCTAACATAGTAATAGTCCCAAACCGGGTGGTCAAATTTTGCAATTTTGACGCCTTAATAACGTTGGTATCCTCGTGTGTCAATTGGAGGATATCCCATGCCTCTTTTGGCGTGGTGCATGTCATAATACGTCGGAACTCGTTGGTGGTGACGGCTTCAGAAATAACACTAAGGCTTCGGGAGTTATAGGTACTCCATTTAAACTTATCATCAGTCTAATCAGACATAGGTTTGGGAGTAATGACATTATTAACGGTGACAGTGGGAGGAGTCCACCCTCTTTCATATATAAGCCAGACTCTTTCATCGATTGCTTTTAAACACGATCTCATGCGAGCTTTCCAATAGGCATAGTTTGTGTCATCAAAGATGGGCATCCGATTGTATAAGTTCTCCATTGGAAAAATTGCGATTTTTAAAAACGATTGATATTATAAAAAAAATTTGCGGAAAAAGGAACTCACGATAATTTGGTGAAACCTGCTCCCGTACCAATTTGAGAAAAGTGGATTGTGATACCAATTTGTGGAAGCGCGATATTTCAATGGATTAAACTTATTTAACTAGATGTCAATCTCAAACAAATTCCAATTTTAATTAAACCCTAAACATGATTCTATGTGATTGAAAGCAATAAATCAATATAGCATGCAACCAAACAAACAATGAGGCAAATTTATGGAAAAATCCCCGCAGGGCAAAACCTTCTCTTCCACTAATAAAATGTAAATCGCAACTTACAAACTTACAAGTGAAATACTACAATGAATTCTCGCGAGAACTCACAAAGACTGCAGCTTTCAACTGAGCAATGGCTTCCCTCGAGAACCCACAATGACCGCAGTCGCCGGTAATAACTCCCTCGAGAATTTCCTCCTTCAACAGTGAATACTCTCGAGTATCTCCAAGATCAGCAGTAGAGACAATACTCCACAAGAATAACTTCGTTACAAAAGTGTTTGGGTTTCAAAGATGATTCACAAAAGTAATTGGGATTGATTTGTGTGAATCAAAAACAAGTTTTGCCCTAAAGGTGAAGACTATTTTGTAGTTGTTCAAAATTATGTCTCGTCGTAGAACATGCTGAAGTAGCTTGATATTCGGATACGTCGTCTTGAACGTGTGAACGTGAATTGCCTTCACGATTGGAACGGGATTACGCCATACACTTTGTAAACTAGGAACTAGGGACAAGATGGAAAATATGTCCTTACATTGCTTATGCACCCCAAGTAGGATTAGATGAGCACGCTAAACTACAGTTTTGGGAACAAATGATAAATTAATTCAAGAAATACCCACATGTGAGAAAATCTATATAAGGAGAGATTTTAATGGCCATGTAGGAGAAGATCGTGTAGGATATGAGAGAGTGCATGGAGGATATGGTTTTGGCGATAGTAACGATGATGGAGAGTCTGTCTTAGATTCTGCGACGGCTTATGATTTTGTACTAGTAAATAAATACTTTAAAAAGAGGCTTGAATACTTAATAACTTATAAAAGTGGAACGCATAAGAGCCAAATAGACTTTTTCATTACTAGGAAAGGAGACTGATTAACATGTAAAGACTGTAAGGTTATCCCGGGAGAGCTTAACCACACAAAATAGGATAATGGTGTTGGATATAAATATTAAAAATCAATCATGAGCGTGAAAAGAAAGATTAGCCCACGAACTAGGTGGTGGAACGTAAAAAGAGAGAAATTAAAACTATTTCAAGATAAAATATTAAATGAAGCGTGTTAACATAATGTGGGATAAGAAGACCACATGCATTAGGAGAATATTATGGAAAGAAATTCTTGGAAACTCAAAAGGTAGGGGGCCACAATCTAAAGAAACTTGGTGGTGGAATGAAGAAGCAGAAAATATAGTCAAAATAAAAAAAGGGTATGCTTTAAAACTTGGCAAACAACTAGAAACTAAGAAAATTTTGAACAATATAAATGGGCTAAAAAGGAAGTTAAGAAAATGGTAAGTGATGCGAAGTTAAAGGCTTATGATGATCTTTATACAAAATTAGGAACACAAAAAGGGGAAAAAAGTATTTATAAGCGCGCTAAACTTAGGGACAGAAAAACAAAAGATTTTAATAACGTTAAGTTATTAAAAGTTATGATTCCTAGTCAAGGATGATGATGAGATTATGGAAAGATGGAAAAACTATTTTGAAAGGTTATTGAATAGAGATAATGGGAGTAGAT
Source organism: Sambucus nigra (assembly GCA_949130495.1). Classification (NCBI taxonomy): domain Eukaryota; kingdom Viridiplantae; phylum Streptophyta; class Magnoliopsida; order Dipsacales; family Adoxaceae; genus Sambucus; species Sambucus nigra. The sequence goes on from OX422215.1 coordinate 440,280,113, forward strand.
TAGATATAGAGGAACTTAGGGAGACTCGAGAAAATATATTTTTTCGTAGAATTAGGACAAAAGAGGTTAAGATTGCTCTAAAAAAGATGAAAACTTGGAGGGTTTTAGGACCAGATGGTATCCCTATTGAGGTTTGGAAGTGTTTAGGGGAGGAAGGAGTGTCTTGGCTTACAAAATTATTTAATAGAATTATAATGACTAATAGGATGTTCGATGAATAGAGAAAGAGCGTTTTAATAACTATTTATAAAAATAAGGGGGACATACAAAGTTGTTCAAATTATCGTAGTATTAAGTTAATGAGTCATACAATGAAACTCTGGGAGAGAGTGATCGAGTATAGATTGAGATTGAAAACAACCGTATCTGAGAATCAATTTAGGCTTATGCCTGGAAGGTCAACAATGGAAGCAATTTATTTATTGAGATTAATGGAGAGGTATAGGATATAAATGAGGACCTTCATATGGTTTTTATAGATTTGGAGAAGGCGTATGACATGATACTAAGAGATATAATATGATGGGTTCTATATAAAAAATGAGTGACTCGTAGATATATTGATGTGATTTGATGGGGCATGACTATAGTAAGAACATCAACCGGAGAAAGTAGTGAATTTCCAATTACTATAGCTCTGCACCAAGGTTCAACATTAAGTCCTTATCTCTTTGTTTTTATTATGGATGAGTTGACTGGGAAAATACAAGATGAGGTGCCGTGGTATATGCTATTTGCAAATGATATTGTTTTAGTAGATGATACTGAGATGGGATTAATGTTAGATTAGAATTTTGGAGAGAAATTCTAGAAACAAGAGGATTTAAAATAAGCAGGACTAAAACAAAATATACGGAGTGCAATTTTAGTAGTAATATGAGGACAAATGGGGATGTGATGAAAATGGAGGGTCAAGAGATACTTAGAAATGATCATTTTCGTTATTTAGGATCAATTATAAAAAAAAATGGAGATATTAGTGATGATGCTACTTATAGGATTAAAGCAGGGTGGGTTAAGTGGAGAAGTGATATCGACTTATTGTGTGATAGGCGTATGTATACCTGTGAAGTTAATTTTTTTTTTTATAGGACGGCCATTAGAGCCGCCATGTTATATGAGACAGAGTGGCAACCAAAAAATAAAATGTGCAGAAAATGAGTGTGGCGGAACTGTGAATGCTAAGATGGATTTGTGGTAAAACTCGAAAGGATAAATTAAGAAATAATGAATTCGTGAGATGGTAAAAGTAGCTCCTATAGAAGATAAATTGAGAGAAAATCGACTTAGATGGTTTGGACATGCCAAACGTAGACCAATGGATGCCCCCGTAAGGAAGAGTTATTTAGTTAGTATTGATGGTAAATCTGGGGGTATAGGTAGGCCTAAATTGACTTGGTGGGACATTGTAAAAAAGGACATGATATCATGTGGTTTAACGAAAGATATTGCACTAAACAAAATGGAATGGAGAAATAGGATTCATGTAGCCGACCCCAAATAATTAAGAAAAGGCTTTCTTGAGTTGAGTTGAATTGAGTTAAACACACTCTAAAAGAATTTAAAAGGTCTCTCCATCCATTAGCTTTGTGCGTGGTCCCATATTGGGGGACAACATACATACTATCCTGCTAGCACATTTGTGATGGATCGTTAAATGAGATGAATCCCATTATTTCAGATGCAAATTTTGTGGTGCCAAATACACCAGTGACTCAGTTTGCATATTGAGGATTGTTATGCATATTTTATGCCAGACTCTGTTGGGAGTGATAAAGAGGAATGTTGGATGTAAGAATTTTCGAATTAATGAGATGTTGGATGTTTTGTGAAGAACTTGGAGAGGTGCTATTTATAGTGTAAAAGTTTTGGTAGATTATTTGCATGAGAAGGTGCTATTTATGGTGATTATACAATCATATGACGACCTAGAGATTGGACTAGCTGAAAAAATATAATGTTTTGGGGAAGAGATTGTTGGTGTGTGGACTTCAGAGGAGCTTTCATTGTTGTGAAATATAATTCTTATAGTTCATATTGTGAACCCAAAATGTTGGAAAACCCTTTGTTATACTAGTGATTTTTGATAACTTAAATGAAAATATAGGACCCCCCCCCCCCCACCCCCACCCCCCCCACACACAAAACCAACCCAAAAGCTAAAATGCCTTCCCTATGGAGATAAAAACTTACTTGGCATAATTATAGAATTTATAAACCAAAGTCAATATTTAGTTGTTTATAGCTAAATTTAAAATTCCTACGAATATATATTAATATTTCTTTAGTAGTGTGACCATATTTTTATAACTGTACACATAGACAAGTAACTGTAAAAGCACTTAAAACTCTCTGCCTCGTCAAGTTGTGTCGTGTTGGGTGATCATGTCCATGGTTTACATAGAGAGAATATATATTTATAACTTTTTTGGAATATCTTTATTGTTTGTATCAATTGGATTAAAATTTGATTGTAAAAATTATGTTGTTAGTTCACGGGCACACTTGCTCTCCTAGGTCAAACTCCTGGATCCATCCCTTACTTTTGGAATTGAAGTAGTGGTCTAGAGGAAGCTAGTGCTATTTGTTTTGGAGGTTCATTTTCCGAGTAGAATTGTTCGTTGTTGTAAGGGCGATCTAGAGTTGCTTATATTAGTTTCTCCATTGCCAATTCTTTTCTCGGGGTTGCCTGTAACCTACTCTGCAAATGCTTGGTGGGGGACGGAGGTAACAAATAACTAAGTACAGAGATGAGAGTTGAGATTTCTTATTGGAAAATTAAAGTATCTTATTCAGTAGAATATTGTCATTTGAGGAGCTTCAAAGGGAACGGAGATTAGGAGATCTTGATCCGGTTCTTCTGTTCGGAGAAGTAGAATGCATTTTTTTTAATCAAAATCAAGAATTTTATTCATATAAAAAAATATATTTAAATAAGTGGATGAACCTTGAAGTTTTGGGTGAATCATACAGAGGGTCTCATGCTCAAGGTTCTCGTATTACTAGAAAAACAATTTACTTGTATTTAAATGAAGTGTAGAGTTGCCAAAGACTTATGAATTATAGTGAAGTTATGGAGTCTTATAATTTGTACTCAAAATAGCAGTCTTAATGAAAATAGAAAAGAAAACTAGACATGAATATCTGATGTCTTCCCTTGATTGGGCACTGCTATATTCATCATATCTTGTAGCAACATATCACAACGTGAGACTTTGCATCTCAATCCCCCCTTTCTTGTTTGGAGCATATGGAGAAAGTCTAATGATTTGAGGTTCGATAACTAGTCGATGGGTCCATGATCCATGATTCGAAATCATGATACTCCTTTAACCTTTTCATACTATCAAAAGTACTGAGTTTTACTGCAATAATTTAACGCCCTGCCCTTTAATTTTGGTTACATTTAGTTTAGGTATAGGGCCAACTGCAAGGCTTTTATTAAATAAGGTCCCTTTTGTTTTCTAACTAATCAGCAGTGATGCCAGTAGTTTGGTCCCCAGGCTAGGCTAGTCCTATATGTTGGTTGATTGGTTGTAATAGCCCATTTTTATTCATTACATGATACTGTGAGAGAATTTCCTTTGTTTTTGCGAGCTTTCTTATCTGCCATTAAATGTCATTCATCAAAAAACTTCTAATACACTGTCTTTAGCATATACAAGATTAGATGATGTTACCCATTTCTCAAACCGTCCCAAGTGGAGACCAGTTATTTTCGTCTATTTTTTTCCCTTGATGATTTTGAAGCTGCATCACCTTAGATTTGTCCATGTTTTGCCCATGCAGTTTCATAAGAATTATATTTTGGTAAACCAAATGACAAAAAATGGGCTTTGTGTTTGGTACCAAATTTGGGAGTCTCATACGTACCATTTATGCTGGCACATTGTCGATGGATCTATCATATAGGATGAATACCAATTATTCATATCCAAATTTTGGGATGCTAAAGACATCAGGGTGCATATTAAGGATTGTTATGCACATTGTATACTGGCTGTTGGGATTAATAAGAATATTGGTGTAAGAAGTTTCAAATTTATGACGTAAGATGATGGATATTTTGTCAAGAACTTGGAAAGGTCCCATGTAGTGTAATTTTTTTTTTATAGATTATTTTACATGAAAATTGCTATTTATGCTGTTTTGACATCTCAGAAGAGGACCAAGAGGTAAAAAATAGCTTAAAAACTCTTATATTTTGGGGAATAGGGGATTGCTAAAGTGTGGACTTCATTGTTGTGAAATAGAATTCTTCTGATTCATATCTGGAATTATATTAGTAATTTGTGATGCATTAATGAAAATATAGGAATTATTCCCCGTAAGCTTTGAATGAAATTAAGAGCCGCCTTCCCAACGGAGATACCAATTTACTTGGCATAATTATATATATTATAAGAAAAAGTCAATATATAGTTGTTTATAGCTAAATTTTAAAATTGCAATGAATATATTAATATTTCATTTGTTTTATGATCATATTTTTATAACTGTACAAATTGACAGGGAGTTTTAAAGCACTTAAGGCTCGTCTAGTTTTGTCATGTTGGATGATGATGTCCGTGGTTATAGAGAAAGAATATAAACTTGTAACTTTTTTTGCAATATCTTTATTTCTTTATTAATTGAGGACTTAAATCTTAAATAAAAAAATTATGTTATTGTTCATGGACAGTTATGCATCCCTAGGTAGAACTGATGGATCCGTCCCCTACTTTATGAATTGCAGTATTGGTCTAGAGGAAGCTAGTGGTATTTTTATTCTTTACGAGCAGAAAGTTTCGTTGGTTTAAGGACGATCTAGAGCAGCTGGGTAGGGGACTGACTTATATTTGTTTCTTCATTGCCACTTTTTTCTTGGGGTTGCCTCTGACCTACTCTGCAAGTGCTTGGTGGGGGATGGAAATAACAGTATGGAACTAAGTATATAGATGAGAGTTATGATTTGTGGTCGTAAAATTACAGTATCTCATTCAGTGCAATATTGTCATTTGAAGAGCTTCAGAGGGAACAAAGATTAGGATATCTTGATATGAATGGGTTTGGTTTGGTTCTTCCGTCCAGAATATTTCCTGTCAAGAAGTAGAATGCAGTTTTTATTTAATTATTGAAAACAAGAAATTTTAATCATATAACAAAAATAGTATAAGAGGTGGATGAACCTCGAAGTTTTGAGTAAATCATTATGAGGGTCTCATTTTGTGGAAGACACCGGAGCTTGTTGTGTTACTGTAAAAACTGAGTGTAGAGTTGCAAAGTTAAGGAGTCTTATAATTTGTACTCAAAATTGCAATCTCAAGGAAAAAGAAGAAAGCAGACATGAACCAGCATACTGATGGGGCACTACTGCATTCATTATATCATGACATGAGACCTTGCAGCTTAATCCTTATTTTTTTGTTTCGAGCATATGCGGAAAAAGGCTAATAAATCAAGAGGGCCGGTAAAATTAGGATGGGTCCACGATTCCTAATCATGATACTCCTTTTCATACTATCAAATGTATTTTCCCTTGTGTTTCATGAATTTTGACAGGTACTAAAGACGTGTAAAATTAGAAAATGATTTTGTTAATGTAACGTGAATTAGAGATTACTATGGTTAACTGTAATATTCTAAATTTGTTCCCTTATTTCCATTTACTAAGTATGTAGTCAAATAGATTTTATTATTTTTTTTCTTCAATAGGTCCTATTTATAAATATGTCGTGAATATTCACTACATGTATAAACAAGACCTATTGAGAAAAAAAATATTTTGATAGGCTCAATTTGGAAATGTCTTGTGTAAATAAGACTTATTTGTCAAGCTCCCTTTAATTTTTTCTATAGTATTTGTTTCATTTAGGTTAGGTATAGGGCCAACCGCAAGGCAATTAAGGCCCCTTAAGTTTTCTAACTAATCAACAGTGATGCCCGTAGATTGGTCCCCAGGCTTGGCTAGTAGTAGGTTGTCAATATGGGTTTAGGAGCATAAATTTGCCCACAATCCACTCGGAAAGAAGCTGATCGGTTTTGGTAAAGATGTGCGGTTTGAAATGGGTTTAAATGGACGAATTGATCGGTTGGGTCATGAACGAGTCAATAGCGAGTCGTGTGTGGGTCAACTTTCTCTTCTTCTTCACCTCCCTCATCTCTCTGTGTCTTCATCTTCCCCACTGGGTTCAAAAGTTTGTCTTTCTCTGCTTTTTTTTCCCAAAGCAACGGTGTGAAGATATGTAATTGGGCTCTCCAAAAACAAGAGAAGAAGGGTAAACCAAATCTGCCCTGTCAGAGAACCACCCGAATCCGACCCGCAACTCCCCGAATTCGGCCCGCAACTCACGCCATTTTGACCCGCCCATTTTCAACGCAAATAATTTTCAATCTGCCCAAATTTGCCCATATCAGCCCATTTGTCGGGTCTAGCTAGTAGTCATATAAGTTGGTTGAATGGTTGTAATAGCCCATTTTTAATCGTTGCAAGATACTATGAGAGGACTTTCCATTATTTGTATGAGCTTTCCTTTATGCTTTTAAATGTCTTGCGTCAAAATATTCTTAATACATGTTTTTAGCATAAACAAGATTACATTGTTACCCATGTCTAATGATCCCAATTGGAGACCATAGGAGTCTTTTCTTATTTTTTTTGGAGCGGCACTACTTTAAACTTGTCCATGACTTGGTCATGCAGTTGTGTAAGAAACTATATTTTGGCATAACATTTGTCTCCCTTCTTGAGATTAATTTCCTTGTCGAATGTAATTCATGTTTGAAAGCCGTATGAAGAATATATAAATTGTTACGTGCACTAGAGGCATACGTTAACAATACTCAAATAGAATGGACATGTGTCTCCAACAGTGTGCACCTTGCCAAGCGTAAGTGAGATCATAACCTTTGGCATCCATATGTTCTTAAAGCGTCTAGGACACATTATTAGGACGTCAAGTTCAAGTATTTGTTGTTAATGTAATTTTTCATGATTTCCACCAGCATAAACCGAGTTAAATACACAAGCGCGCGCGCGCGTGCACACACAAGTGATGTAAACACAGTTAAATAGTCGCATTAATGTGCACTTAAGCACAAACAAAAACTTCGTTTTTTCGAGTTTTTTGTACCTCCGAGAGCAAAGGAACTAGATCTAAAGGAAAGGATGATTGAGGATTGACAATGTGCCCAAAGGATCTAAGCTTTTCCAACAAGTTTGGGATTCTTGAGAACGGATGGGACACTAAGATGTGGAGAGGGTACCTTCTGTTGCAAATGGAAATTAATCTCCTTCAGGTTGGCTCTTGGAAAACATTATCAAGAAAAGCAGAATTGCTTGAGTTAGGGTCGTTATTGGTTGGTTTTGTCGGTATTTTGCCATATTAACACCATACCAATTTTTTCGGTATGTTTGGTTTCAGTAGTTTCGATTTTTCAAAGACACTTGCAACCACCAAACTGTTTCGTCTTTAATTTTTTTTTTCGATATATTAGTTTTGGTTTCCTTAGTTATATGTTCATTTTTTTTTTGCTTAGTATTGTCTTTTTTTTTGGTATTTTTAATTTCAAATGCAGTTAATAAACTAACACAAACTAAATTTATGTTTGTACGTCGTACATATAAAATATCAAATAACCTAGGTGTATATCCAGATTACTCTTGCAAGAACTTGAAATAGTTTATTCCCTAGACAAAACAAATGAATAAACATGTTTTTTTAACTTAAAAAATTTATATACTTTGTAAGAGAAAAAATTCCACCAAATTTTGAAATTAACTTTTGTGATAAAAGAGTCGGAACAGTGATATAAATTCCAAAATGTAATAAAAAATTTGTATTTGGGATATATTAAATTGGTATTTTGGACAGTAGTTTAGGCATTTAATTTTGGTAGGGTAGTTTCAGGTAAATTGTTTTTTAAAATGTCTAAATCAAAATCAACGACAAAATTTTTAGTTATTTTGATTTCGGTAATTTTGAGTTGCATTAATGAAAAGTAAACCAAAACTAAATTTTTTAGACCAAAATGGTACGATTTTACCACTTTAGTTTGAGTAAGTAATAGAGATTAAACCTGTCTTTAGAAGGTTTTCTCACTCCCTAGACTTTATGGAGCACCTCGTAATATAACAAGCCACTTCTTGAGGCTCACTTTTTAGTTATTCATTGAACTTGTCCTTTTGAAGAGTATTCCTCTTTGCTTGGGTCAAGAGATAATCTTTCCTCTCATTTGATTCTTTTGATAAGATAATATAGGTGGCCGATTCTTCTAGTAATTTCTTGTGCAAATCCTTTTTTGTCATCTTGATCATTTCCTTTAGGTCTCCTTTCGTTGAGCCTTATAAAATGATTTGGAAGGCGAATATCACTTAGTCCAAGTCTTCACTTGGCTGGCATCTAAGAGATTTGTAAATACTTGTGATCTTGTCCGATTCAGGGAGGAAAAAAGTTTCTCTCTTCATCTGCATCTTGATGCATTCTATTCAAATCTTTTAATGAAAAAGTTGATCATGCCTTCATGCATTGTTCTTTTAGTGATCCCTTGAGGAATAAAGTAATGTGAGAATATGGTATTGAAGGTGCTTTCTCATTATTGCTTGTAAATGGTATTGTTCAATTAGGAGCCCATTTTGGGAATAAGAGAAATAGAGTTCTTTTGGAAATGCGTGGTTATATAACCTTTGCTTGGGTGGTTTGGTTGGAAAGGAATACTAAATTGTTTTAGAGCAAGGAACAAGATTTGAATGTGATTTGGGAGAAGATTTGCGTGCTTGCCTCTTCTTATGCAACTTTAGCCTCCGTGTTCAATAATATGGGTGTATCCTTGGTCCTGCACAAGTGGCTGGAATGTGTTTTTGTAGGTGTTGTAGATTCATAGGCAGTGGCGGAGGCAATGTGTGGGTGTGTGTGTGTGGGGTGGGGGGGCACGTGTCCCACTCATCATTTAAAAAAAAATAAAAAATCATTATTATAGATATTTAACCTACCCGACAGCCACACAACAACATACAATCGACTCCAATAGATATCTAACCTATTCGTTTCTCCTCCCGGTCCCGTCCCAAGTTCCCCTTCGCCTCTGCTCCAGTCCCTTGCTCTGGCCTCCTCTTCTCCTCACGCTCAGGTGATGAAGGTATTTCGTTGTCCATTTATATTGGGGGTTTATGTGGTGGGTTTTATGTTGTGGAAATTACAAGCTCTGGTTTATGTTGTGGAGATTTTGAGGGGGTTTTGTGTGGAGATTTTGGCTCAAGGAAGCTTCGATCCATTTTTGTTTACAATCTCTCTTTTTGAGGGGTTTTGTTGTTGCGGAGATAAACAACGCTAGTGTCAATTTTTTTTACTGTCCATTTTTTAGGGGGATTTTGTTTACACTCTCTTTTTTGTTTTACTGCCCATTTTTTTTTTTTGTTTTTGTTTTTGTTTACAATCCATTTTTTAAATATTTTTTTGGGATATATATAAGGTTTATAACAGTAGATAAACATGGTTAGTATCCATTATTTTACCGTCCATTTTTTTGGGGGATATACAGTTATTTTTTTAATAAATTGTTTAGTGTCTCTGATATAAATTGTTCATAAAAAAAGATGTCTTTGATTGCATTTCCAATGTCGCAATTGTGGGTCGATTCCAAAAGATAAAAAATCGTATAGGGAGATTGTAGTTTGCTCGTTTTATATTTTAATTAGTACTTGTAATGACAAATTCAGATTTTGGATACTCATTTTAGCAATGAAGTATTATGGTTTGGCTTATTCTATTTTATTACTATTAATGTGTGAATATTTATCTTTTTAGCTTTGTCATTTATTGCCCCACCTAATGAAAATTCTTGGCTTCGCCACTGTTCATAGGTATCATTGTTAGTTCAGAGTAGAATAAATTAATGTGTGACGCTATTAGGTATTTTGTTCTCCCTTAAATCATCTCCAACCAATTGAGCGGGAAGCCAAAATGAGTTGTAAACCTATTTTGCAAAGGAATAAAATTTAGACAGTGGGCATTTTTTTTTCAGCGTGACAATTCTAGTGCCACCTCACACCAATAATAAGTTTGAAAAATAAAATAAAAATAGGATCATTGCAAAGCTTGAGATTTTGACCATTCATATCATCATTAAATTGAAAAAAATCATAGTTTTCATTTTGACCAATTTTAGTTATGCATTGTTCTCACATGCATTATTGCTATACAATTCATGTCAAAGTTCACCAACTCATAGTATGTCCCCCCCCCTCTCTCTCTCTCTCTCACACACACACACACACACACAGACACACACACATGCATGTTCTCGTATAGCAGGGCATGAGATCATAGATACGGAAACAAGTTTAAATTAAAGTTTGCTTGATACAAACATGCTTGGGCATTTCTATTCAACTTCAAAAACAAAACCTAGTAAAAAAAGAAGGGCAATTTACATTTAGGTCCCTTAGTAACAATTTTTAAACATTTAAGAACAATTTACAATTAGGTCCACTTGTTATGCCACTAGTGTGGACTTGTACAAGAAGAAAATTAGTGGAGCCAAGTGTTTAAAATTTGTCAAAATTTCTTTAGTGTTTAAAATTTGTTTGTGAGAGGTCTAAGAGTACTTTTCCCAAAAAAGAATGAGGTCTCAATAAAGATTTAATAATTATGGAATATTAAAGTAATTTTATATAGGCTATGAAGCCTCCCAACTCGGTATACAATGTTCATTAACTTAGAACTTTACATGGACTACAGTGCCACGTTAGAATGCAAAAAGGTATCTCACATTTAAGTTTATATTGCTTCTTTACAGTAGAAAATAAAGAAACAAATGTGTAAAAATGCAAACCAATAAGATTATACAGATTAACTAAGGATGCAAAAAACGTAGCTTTAATTCATGCTTATATTGCTTTTTTACACTTGAAAACAATGAAACAAGTGTGTGAGAACACAAAACATTATAATTATACAAAAACAACACTTAAAATGCAAAATAAGACAGTAAAAATAGTACAATCAAAGTACGCAGTAACACATTGAAAAATAAGGCTCTCATGCCTTGCGCTAACCAACTCAACAAGTCTCCTTAATGACATAACTACCTTTGACATATTATTTACATTTATGTTTTGCATTGTATTTATACAGATTATGGCTAATAAAGGAGTTCCTTACAATGTCAAGCGCTCCGATTATTTAATGATTCTCTTATAAGATAGTGATCTAAAGAACTCATACTTGGTTTCTCTGATAAAGTAACTCGATTGAGAATACGACTCTCGAATACAACAAAGAACTGATCATGAACTATTATACACATGGTTAAATCAAAGTAAGGAATCTTGACTTGTTGCTCGTCAGATACTTGAGCAACAAAGACAAAACTATCTCATTGTTCTTCTTTCACACCGAGAACAAGAAATTATGTTGAGCAGTTAAAACACAAAGTATAAGTGCAATAATAATGTACATGGGACTCCACAGGCATATCGGTACTCAGAGCATTTGCTTCAATGTGGTAACAATAAAACATGTTGAGAAACGCGAGCAAGTTAAGACACAAAACATACGTGCAACAAGTTAAGGCACAAAGCATAAGTGAAATAAATATTGTACTGGGAACTCCACATGCATGCGAGTAACAAGAACATAAGCTTTAACATTTGCTTTTATCCGATAGGTATTTTGGTTGAAATCCTGCATGAGTTAGTTTAAATGGGATTCGATCCCATGTTTTTTTCTCTTTAGTCAGCAGTCCCATAATTGAATAACTTCAAGAGTTATTCATCTCATGGCTCTTGTAATTTTGAACGTGGGTGGGAGTTATATTGGGATGTGATTGGTTGGTTTATATGAATAGGACTAACAACAAAAAACTTAAACGCTTGGGATTGGCTGCTAACTATTCTTAACAATTGGGACTAAACCCCAAGAGTCCCTTTATCCGAGAACAAGGAAACATGTTGAGAAATGCGATCAAGTTAAAAGTACAAAGTACGATTGGTAGTATATAATCTACCCTGGACTCCATATGCACGTAAGTACCCAATTTACAAACTTCAACTAAAGAAACATGTCGAGAGAGATGGGAAATTGTTACAAATTCATGAACACAAAAACATAGGTGCAATAGATAATGTGGTTGGGGCTCTACAGACACATGAGAAGTTAAAATCCATTGCATTATCTTCATCTTAAGAACAAGGAAACATGTAAGTAATGCAAATAAGTATTAAAAAGCAATACGCGCAAAAGAAGGTTGAGTGCTTGAGGGCCCTTCCTTATTGGAAGGATCAGTGGTCCTGATCAAATGTGATGCACTAGATCCTAAGGAACTTGGAAATTCCTATAAGGAAATCCAAATTATAAATAAATTAAAATTAATCGATGTCTCTAAATAGGAAAAGAGTATTACCAAAGGAAAAGAGGGGTCACTATTAGAGGTTATGTGCAAGAATGGTAGAGAAGGCATGCTTTGGACTTATGGCCAACACATAATACTCGTCAAGATTAATACTTTTTATTGTCGTTAAATTTGATTAGTTTGATTACGTTAAAAAAAGAAAAGTAGACTCGGCGACGAATCGAAGAATTTATTTCAAACCGGGGGAAAAGACACATGTTTGTAAAGGTCACAAACTTAAAAAAATTAAAATGAGCAAAAATGTCATGGTATTTTTGTCACAACCTTAAACTAACAAAATTTGTTAACAACATGATAAATATAACTACATTAATGGTCATAGGCCATGACAAATTCTTGAACAATAGTTTCATGGGAAAATTACAGGAATATCGACAGCACCCACTGTGCCTATCATAAATTCATCCCTCACTTAGGACATCACAAAAAGAAAAATATGACTATTAGTTTGTGAAAGAAGGAACATATAATAAAGTTTGACGTGATTTGGTGGATGAGTAGGTTGCCATCTTATTTGGGTGTAAGATTCTCCTTAAATGGGCAATCTAAGTTGATGAAGATGTTGAGAAGGTTTTGTATTGTTTTCAGGATGTTGAGTTAAATTTAGTTTTGTTAAATATGTTTGTTCTTAAAAATGTATTCGTTTGTATCTTTCCATATTTCCGAAGAGTAACCGCTGATAGAATTGTACAATAATTTCTTTTTTCATTACGAGAGATTATTCTTTTGTTTAATGGGTTAGTTGGGACACAATACACAAAAGCATCCCATCCCCACCCCCAAAACAAATGTTCCCCCTCACTATTTTTAGGGATTATTTCCTTTATTTAAACTAAGGGCTCGATTTTTTTCACCTTTGTGGATTGATCACCACTGAGGGCGAAGCCAGAATTTTTGGTAAGGGTGGGCTAACATTAAATAAAGCATGGCAAAATAAAATACCCTTTTCTATATTACATACTATTAACGTATCTTCTTTCAGTGTATGATAATATTTTTTGTTGAATTGATGAGGGTTGATTGCTCGTCATTAATATTTATAGTCCAATAAACAACACAATTAGTAATTCTTTCTACACTACACACGGAGAAAATTTCAGAAATGAAATCGTATAATAAAAAATCAAATTGTTATTTAACAACATTTGACAATACAAATATGCACAAACAAATACTCCGTCCATCACAAATTAAAAGTCCATTTTTTTTATTATGTATACACTCAATCAATGGTCAAGATTAACTCTAGTTCATCGTAGTGGAATTTGGTTCATTTTTTATGTCCAAAAAAGAAAAGTGAACCCTTAATTTGGGACAATTTAAAAAGAAATAGTGGATTCTCAATTTGAGACGTAGTGAATATTTACCATATAGTTTACTCAAATGTATACAATACATGGTTGGCTAGTGGTAGAGACTAAGAATTGTTCATTATAGATTATAAATTGATTTCAATCTAACCATTATATTTAATAAAATGTTATATCATAAACTCACTTGAGAATAATTTTCCTACTCCTTATAAAAGTGGTAACACATTGCATGATTTTCTCATATTTTAATATAATTACGTAAATCAGGACAACTAATTTGTAGAAACAAAAGTGTTAAAATATAGTTAGTGATACTATTTAAATTCTAACTACAAAAGATAGATTAAAAAATGGCAATATTAAATTTTTAGTGATACAGTGTCTTTATCTCTTATTTATTGGAAACTGGATGATTGTTGTCTTAGAAGTGACAAGATTAATAAACCTTTTTCAAAGTATCTACAACTTCATTTCAGCCTCTTTTGTAAAATAAAGAGAGGGAGCGAGAAAAGAACCACAAAGTCCACAGTTTTTTTTTCTAATCTTAATGAAAGTCTAGAGCTGACAACATGAAATAGGCGGACAAAGGGTTTGGGATTGGAATAGGAAAAAAAGGTGCAAAACAAAAATGGTGATATCTTTTTATACGTTATCACGCGGATGCTTTTAATAGTTGGTGGATTATATAACTTGGTCGGATTACTAAAAAACAGTACACCTTTTTCACTATCCTCTGGGCTGATACGCTATCTTAAAGGCAAAAACGAAAACATTGACCTGGGCTACAGCCCAGGTCAGCCCCCCCCTTCAATCCGCCCTTGGCACCACCCCAGCCCAATCCAATCAAAAAAGATTTTTATAGTAAACCTCCTTGAATTATAAATGTTTTTAAGTTTTTTACATTTTGGATACAACATATATAGTTCCGGAGGTGGGGGCTATAATTTATCCAAAAAATTATATTGGCCTACATTTCTTAATAGACCATTAGTTGGCCACATTTTACGCTTTATTTTGTGTTTGGTTAAAGAATCGTCATTAATAAGGTTAAAAAAAGAAAAAAAAGAATAATCTCTCTCCTCTTCCTTGCTCGATTTTATCTTTAAATTTGTATTTTGAGTTTGAGACTTTTAGGTAGTATGGTTAGGTGACTGGAGAGATGAAAAATGTAATAAGTAAAAAGTCTAGAAATCAAGAAGACTCACGACTTTCGAGACAAATGGACGAAATCGGGTTTGATGTTGAGGTTTGGTTGTGACTGCTAAGGGTTTGCATTGGCTCAAAATCGGTCTATTTGAAAATAGAGAAATGCTTTAGGAACCGGCTAATTGCATCGCAATAGTTCACCGGCTAATGGGGGCACATGAGTTGGCATGCATTCACGCACGCAAGCAAGTCAATAAGCCTAACCCAAAGACCCATAAAAACCTCCAAAAACTTTTTTCAATTAATTGTAAATGACTCATATCAAATATCAAATATCAAAATAAGAGACTAACTAAAATTTTCTCCATTAGAGCGTGTCACGACATAATTTTTTTTTCTTCTTAACTAATATGAACATGATAAAAGATAAAAGTGACACAATATGAAATTCATTTTTTCATCACACACAAACACTGCTCAAATAAAATGCAATATGACTAGAAATCTTATTTTCTACCTAACACGAACAAAGTTGAATTAAAACGCGACACGACATGAAATCTATTTTTTTTATCGATATAAAACGAATATGACCAAAATAAAAGTGACACGACATGAAATCCATTTTTTTACCAAACCCGAATAGCACCCAAATAGATAAATCTTAGTTTTTACCTGACACAAACACAATCGAATTAGAACGTGACATGTCATGAAATTTATTTTTTTACCTAACACGAACATGACCAAAATAAAAGTGCCACGATATGAAATGCATTTTTTTTACCAAACACGAACACCGCCCAAATAATTGCAACATGACAAGAAATCTTATTTTTTACCTAACACAAACATAGTGGAATTAAAATGCAATACGAACACCCTAAAATATAATGTAAAAAATATTATGGTGTTCGTGTAAAGTAAAAAAAAACTAATTGTCGAATTAGAACACGGACATCCTAAATTCTCCATGTTCATGTCACGTTTTATTCGATTGCGTTCATGTTAGGTAAAAAATAAGTTTTCTTGTCATGTTGCATTTTATTTGGGAAGTGTTCGTGTTTGATAAAAAAAAATGGTTCACGTTGTGTCACTTTTATTTTAGTCATGTTCATTTTAGGTAAAAATAAAACAGATTTCATATCGTGTCGCGTTTTAACTCAACTGTGTTCGTGTCAGGTAAAAAATAAGATTTCTTGTCATGTTGCATTTTATTTGAACGGTATTCGTGTTTAGTAAAATAAATGAATTTCATGTTGTGTCACTTTTATTTTGGTCAAGTTCGTTTTAGGTAAAAAAAAAGATTTCATGCCGTGTCGCGTTCTAATCAATTGTGTTCGTCATATGTAAAAAAATAATTTTTTTGATTATGTTGTATTTTATTTGAGCGGTATCCATGTTTGGTTAAAAAAAAGGGAGTTTTGGGAAAAGGTCCTTGTAATGCCCAAAGTGTATAAAAATAGGACACTCCTAATAATTTTATAAATTTAGTCCCTGTACTAAAAACACAATGAAAAATGGTGAAAAATAGTGCCGCTGGCGCGGACCAAAAAAATAAATGCTATTGTAGCACAGGGACTAGATTTATAAATGTTATTGTACTACAGGGACTAAATTTATAAACCTGAAAAGCACTGTCCTAAAAATCCAAATATAGGAAGGAAGATAACCTTTTCCTTAATTCTCTATAAAAAAAAATGAATTTCATGTCGATTCACTATTATTTTGAATTTTGATCCTATATTTATATGAGATAAAAAAATAGATTTTATGATGTGAGGCGCTCTAATAGAGAGAAAAATTTAATTAGTCTCTTATTTTGACATTAGATTTGAGTCATTTATAATCAATCAATAGAGACAAGTTTTGTAGAGTCTTTGGGTTAGGCTTATTTGTTTGTATGGGTGGATGCTTGTGAAGTCATTTACCCACATCAGCCCGTGGGATATTGCAGTGCAGTTAACCGGTTCCTATAGCATTCCACTTGAAAATAACTGCATCCAATCCAATTAAAGTTGGGCTTTCAATTACACAATGCAATCAATCCACACTGATTGTAAAATCCATTGAGAGCGGTTTATGGGATCGATTATGATTACCATAGACCTGGCCTTTTGGGTCATAATTATATTAGGCCTAGATCCAATTTTATACAATAAATTCAATCTTATACAACAAATTCAATGCAACAAAATTCAATACTGTTCATATAGCCCTAGTATAAACAATAAGGTGTATAACACCACTAACTTATAATATATTTGCAGTGATAAAACTAGGGATCATTTGGCCTTTAATCCCACTAATTTGTTTGATTTATAGTTTGGCCCCTCATATTTTTCATAATATTTTGGATGAATTTCGTCTAAGCAACTATGTTGACCATTAAACAACACTTATTTTTCATTCAACCCTAATTACCCTTATAAACAACAACTTATTTTAAGTATAAAAAGGAAAAGAATCATACAAATAGTTATAAAACAATTTTGTAACATAAAAAGCAGTTTTTTAAAATTGTTTTTTCAAAGACTTAAAAAATCTTGAAAAGAAGAAAATAAAATATGTCGTTGCAAAAAACAAACCATTCCTAATAAGTTAATTTAATATGTTGAAGTAAAAAACAGGAGAGGACAAGACGAGAGACAAAAGGAAATCAGTTGTGTTGCTTCCAAGCTAATCAAAAGTAGAAGATGAGAAACATCCCCCGAAGTTTGGCCGAGTTCCTTTTCTGACTCTTACCAATACCCAGTTGTCTAGCTTTAGCAATTGTTGTTGGTTGGGCCCAGGGTTTCCGTCTCTCCTTCGTAGCCGAAACTCGTCCATCATCCAATGTGTTTTCTTAGGCTTGCATCCGGATACTTGAAAATAGGCGAAGTTGATCTTTGAAGCATAAACATCTCTGTCTGAGGTATCGATTGCTCGTTCCTCTCCCATGAGTTTCCAATACCCGTTTTGATTTGCAAGAATTGGATTTTGGTGGCCACTGCCACTGCCACTGCCACTCTCACCCTTACGAACAAAGAAGAACCACTCCTTTTCAGGCCGTGGCTTGCATAGAGTCTCGGGCGTCTTGATATAAAACTCGTTTTCGTCAATGTCTTGAATAACATGAGGTGGTAAAATACATTGGTTGTGAAAGACCTTGTTCATCAGATAATATTTCACCAACTCTTCATCAGTCGGTACAAACCTATACCCTCCTGGCATTTCTGTCTCTTTGCCTTTGTTAGTGTCGATCGATGTTTTCTTCATTTCTAAAATTTCCGTCAGGAATCTTGGATATTTAACCCGTGAGGGAGATAAGAGATGGAGAGTCTTGGAGAGAGAGATGGAGAGTCTCTTGAATCTAACTGTGTACAAGAGCCGTTTTTATGGTGGACGAAACCGAATTTGTTCAATTAATAGTTTGGCATCTAATAATCAAGGTTATAATGAACATTTTTTTAAAAATTAATAGTTTTTTTTAGTTTTAGTTTCATTTTTAAAGTTTTGTTAAGGTGCGTTTGTTTTTTTATCTGAATCTGAAATCTAAAGACTGAATCTGAAGGCTCAAAATCTGAATCTAAAAAATATGTTTGTTTTTACGTCTGAATGTACCTTTGAATGAATGTATTTAGACTGATTCAGACTTCAGACTTCAGACGTAACTCTACCTCTTAATCATTAAGCGCCCAATATAGCCGTTAGCCTCTTAATCACTTAAAAAAACAGACACTTTTTGATACCTCTTAAGTCTGAATGATTCAGATTCAGACTTAAGAGGTAAAAATAAACAACACCCTAGTCTCTCATTTCATATGTTTTTTAAATTTATTTTAAGTCTCATAACTACTCGAAACTCCCCTCAACTTCCATGTAACCTCTCCTAACTGCTCATGTCACTTTTTGTAGAGAATGACAAGTGTAAAAATATAGGTTCAACAAAAAAATAAAATAATAATGAATGGGATTAAATACATATATATTCAAAAAAGTAGGACTAAACACTTGTAATCCCAAAAATTAACAGTAAAAGTGTTTACTGGATGTGTTGTCGTGTTGTGGGCCCCGAGCGAGCATATTGGCGCTGCGCCCGGGGGAAGCTTTGTCACGAGGATGCGATGAGTGCTTGTTTCCTCCTTCCTTCGCATCCCCCCGATGTCGAGTTATTGGTTCGAGGTTTGGGCTCAGTGATTTTTCCCTGGATGTAGTTTGACACCATGTCCATTTTTGTTGCACACCCTTTTGGTAAGTGTGACTTTCATGCGAAAAAAGGATGTTTCGTAGGTGTTCAAAATCGTCAGTTTATTTTATATAAAAATAAATAAAATGGTTAGGTTTATCCCTTTCAGTCTAATACTAAGGTAAGTTTATAAGTCTGCGGTTGGTTCAGAGACTCTTGTTGTGTGGGTTCTGGAACCGAGTTATGAGGGGAGAAGGTGTCAGGCACCCCACTTGTTTTGTATGCTTCCTTATTTCTATGCATGTTATTGATCTTTACATAATTGATTACCTTTTAGTTATTTTAGAATGTGTTTAGAGACCTTAGCATGAAGGTCCCTACAAAAATGTAGATAAGTGCTTAGGTTGAAAAATAATATCAGTAAGTGTTATAGAAACGTCACTTCAAAGAGGGCATGTACACAACATTGCTTGTGCATGATTCTACGCCTGTGTTCGTATAACGAGTGGTCGTTAAGGTAGATTTGCGAGAATGCTGGACTTCGAGATAGTTTGATAACTTGTTTGACATTTGAGGAGAGATAAAAATGTGAGAAACGGCAGCACCTCTGTAGGGACTAATGTATACGTGTTTACACGTTTATATGTACGGATATATTTGAGAGGTCCCGCCTTGAGATAATTTGATACCTCATTTGCAGTATGCGACGGATTAAATATGGATGCACCTCTATGGGGACAATATTTCATGAGACATATTGTTTAGGCTCGAGCTCACGAGAAGGATTGGGTATTGTGCCTATGTATCCAAAAGGACTCGCGATCAAAGACTATTTAGTTTAGTGCTAACACATATTCGAATGCGACACGTGTGAAAGTATCGGACCAGAGATGGAGGCACACTTAGGAAATAATACACTGAGAGACGTATTATACAACTTAGTCTTTACGAGTTTATCTCGACATATCACTTACGTACCAAGGTGATTTGAGATCATATCCAATGTAGTTTCTGTGACACCCCGACTAATTAAATACCGGGTAGCTACTCCTTTATTAAATTAATTCAAAATGCCAAGTTGGCTCAGTCAATAGCATCACTGTCGAAAACATTTTAATATTACTAACCACCTAGTATTTAAAAAAGCAAGTTGCCAAATTTTAATTTAAGTCTGATTAACATGCAACAAATGTAATGAAGAAATAAATAACACCATTCACCATACTGAAGTAAAATGAATAACCATCACTATAGAGTAAATAAATTCTGGAGGAAAACTCCTCACTAAAATCCCATAACTGAAATAAATAAACTGAAACAATACATGCTAAAGTCTGAAAACTGAAATGTAAAAGATGCCTCTAATAGAAACGGGCAACATGCCCTACACTGATAGATAGTGACTCTGGAATCCAAAAGATCGAAGCGTCTATAAGCAAAGTCCCTGTAGCTTCCACAAGCAGCTACAGCTCGTCACCTGAATGAGTATCCTATGCTTGGTGTCCTTGTGGCTGGGCACCTAAAATGGTTTTACAAGAAAAAGATTTGAAAAGCAAACGGGTCAGAGCCCGAATGTGGAGTTATATTTTAAAAACCTGCAAGTGCTTTAAAAACATTTAAAACATTAAATGCAAAGTACATGTTAGGACATGCACTCACATTATATTCTCACCTCTCGTCTAACTGTGCACTCCTAACGCAAATACCCATCTACAACGATATAAACCACTAGCTAAGTGACGGCATAACTAGCTAGACTGCCAAAGGTCCTACCCATAATACTTGGTTCCATTAACATAATAACGCTCGTAATTAAATAGGGATTTAATGTAAACTCAGTTACTAAATATGCCATATATATAAGTATCAGTTAACTCATTCTATATCTCGAAACAATACCGTAATATGTTCACAATATTAACATGAGGATTCCCATTAATTAAATGTATATTATTCACATCATAAATATACAATACAAGCACCCCGCAATCTAAGCTGTAGTGCACACATACTCTGCTATCCATCCCGGTACATCACGTACATAAGGATTACATATTCCGAATCTCTCAGGAATAGTTTACCGATAACAACATCAAAAATAATGGAGGCGAACACAGTCACCATCACGTGGGTCACGCTCATACCTACGCTCCCACGGTCAGCGGACTTATTAATATCACAATAAGTCTTTCTATAACCTATGTTCATCAAGGTACCAGTCTATATCCCCCCCGTAGGCACACAAGGATTAGAGGGTCCTAAGCGAACGCAAACCTCCCGTGATAGCAAGTATGGTAGGTATGTCATACACACAATCCATATACCAATACTAAGTAAACACACATCTTAGTAATACCATATTTTAATCGTAGTACTATTCTCAATCTCGTACTAACTCGTAATTATCACTATATATGCTATACCGGTTTATAATCATACGTGCCATAATTAATTCTCACGTCGTAGTGGACACTCACGTCTCGACCCAAACCGTCCACGTAATACAACTCTCGTATGTAAATTTCTCCTCATAAATACCCAAATGTCCCAATCCTATCATTACTACATCTACGGAATGATATCTATATCCTCAAATCAGTTTACGGAACTCCAAAAGTCAAAACAGTCCAAAATGGCCCAAACTGCCAGCTCGTTAGAAGTCTCGTTCGAACGAGTGTTCGAACGAGTTTGGACTGTCATCTCGTTAGAAGTCTCGTTCGAACGAGGCTGTTCGAACGAGATCCCAGTTCGTTCGAACGAACTGTCCCTTCTAACGATATCTCGTTTGAACGAGATATCGAACGAAATCCCTACTCGTTAGTAACGACTGGTCAACTCGTTAGAAGCTCGTTCGAACGAGTTCGTTCGAACGACCTGGGGCTGCTTCTAACGACTGACCAGTTTCGGCCCAGAATTTTCCCAATTCGTTTTCCATCCATTTTTACTCCTCAAACATCTTCTAAAATTCTTTCCAACAATATATTGAGTTCTCTAATTATCCTCAAACATGCCAAGGTGCTATACTAACATCATTAAAGGGGTTTAATACCTTCTAAACATCATTAAATCACAAATTTCTACATAAATTCTCAATTTTCTTCAAGAACATAAACCCTAGGTTCTTCTCATCAAAATTTCCCAGATTTTAATCCGTTTATACATCACATAGATATGAAATCTCTGTATTAAATCTTCAAACAATGTTTCTACATGCAAACCTATCCCAAAATTAAACAACAATCTTCCAATTTCATGGGTTTTCTTTTAACTCTTATATAAGATTGATTAACAATGTTTCTAACATGGAAAAAGCATTCACTGCATAAGGAATGTAATTTAAATCACTTGCCTTGGTTTGATTCCGGATTTGGTGTTGATTTGATGAAGAATTTCTACAGAATTTCTTCTCTCCGAGCTTCTTCTCTAATGGTGGCTTAAGGTGGCTAGGGTTTGATTTGGCGAAACGTAGAAAACCTAAATGACAACCTACGTAGCCTTCTAGGTTAATATGGGTTGGTTAATGGACTTAATGGGTTTAATCCACATCAGATTTACATCTCTAATTTTCGTCACTTTTAATTCCTAAAAATGTAAAATTACCAAAATACCCTTTAAGTTACCGGTATGGCTTAAAAATACCCCGGGATCCAAACTATACCCCCGGCTAGTGTTTTCTGACTATCTCGACCCTTCCGGTCGCGTTGGCGCACTCAAAACGACCATACGAATTATAGATTTTAAATTCACTTTTATTATCAAAATATTACCCCGTGACGCGGCGGTCCCACGCGTCTCAACAAAATTTCTAAAATGCCGTATATAAATCCCACGACAAATTTTATAATACCAAATACATATATAATCATATATGCACCTAATCAAATACCAATTCACATCTCATTAGTATTTATAACCCGGATTAATTTCCAATTAATACGCATTTAATTAATTAATCCCAAAAATAAATATAGACAAAAGTACGGGGTATTACAGTTTCAACAAATGGGTTTGGATAATATATAGGGGTTGCGACGATATAGAGGCATCACTAGGAAATAATACGCCGAGATACGTATTATGGGGTTTGGGTATCATGAGTTTAGCTCAGTATAATGCCTATGTACCTAAGGAGACTTGGGATCAAAGACAACGTAGTTCACTCAAATGGGTTGGATAATATATAAGGGTTGAGACTAGAGATGGAGTCATCCCTTGGAAATAATATGCCGAGAGACATATTATAAAGCTCGGGCATCATGAGTTTATCTCGGTATAACGCTTATGTACCCAAGGAGACTTGGGATCCAAACCAACGCAGTTCCAACAAACGTGTTGGATAATATATTAGGGTTGGCAGTAGAGATGGAGGCATCCCTCGAAAAGAATACACTGAGAGACATATTGTAAGGCTTGGGCTTCACGAGTTTAGCTCGGTATAGCACATACGTACCCTAGGAGACTTGGAATCAAAACCAATGTAGTTCACATAAAATGGGGTTGGATAATATATAGGGTTTGAGAATTATAGATGAAAGAATCCTTAGGAAATAATACATCGAGAGACATATTATAAGTATTTGGCTTCACAAGTTTAGCTCAGTATAACACCTACGTACTCAAGGAGACTTGTGATAAAAACCAAAGTAGTTCCAATAAAACGGGATCATATTTACATGTGTAGGGTACGGGATAATGGGTATACAAAGCATAACGGTGCGATATTTATGGAGTTAGTCTTTAATATACCATTTCCATTGTGTTAGATTTATATATTCATATGTTAAAATAATACATTGATCAAATGCAAATGTTTAAAATGTATTGAAATGAAAACACATATTTGGGGTGTCGTGCAGAGACGGACTTTGTTCACTCGAAGAAATGGTGAGTGCACCCGAATTTTAGACTTTGGCCAGCAATGTCTCGCGCTGAAAGCAACTCAGTTGCACTTTCTTGAGAACGTGTTTTAAAAGGTCTGTTTTTATATTTTTATTTTGGAATCATGCCATTTGATTTGTATTATTTAACATATAATTATGTCAATTCGTGACGCAAGTGGAGGTAATGGGCTAAAAATCAGTTGCTTAAACAAATCTAAACGTTGTAAATTGCATTTTCGGTCCCCGAAAAAGACGAGTTAGAGAGGGCACACAAGTATGTATAATTTGTAACATTATATAAATGTGGGGTGTTGCCCCAAAATTTGGACAGAGGTTCATTACCCTTGTGTAGAAAGATGACTTCTTGCCTTGAGGAAAGCCCCACTTAGTAGTTCTTTTCATTCGGGCAGAGCTGTGTCTAAGAAGGATGAGCTTTGTGGAATTTGCACAGGGTTTTGACTATATTTTGTATTTCGAGATGACTTTTATGAAGTACGAACCTATTTTTGGGAGGTTCCGCAGAAGTACGCGCTTTTCATTTCAAAAAGTAAATTTTTTTGAAGCACAAGCCCTTCGAGACTTTTTAGAAATGAGATCGAGTATCTCGAGCGCTCAGAATTAAGAAAGTTTGAAAACTGAATCAACGTTGGGTTTGGGGATATCTTTTAAGGTTGGTGGTCACCTCTATTTATAGGAGATTCATTTGGGCAATCGATTAATGGTTCTAAAGGGGATGTTTGTTGGTTGTTTTACTGGATTAAGTGAATTTTTGTATTTTTTTTTGTATTTTGGCCCCATATACTTCGGTCTTTGGTGTTTTTGACACCAAAAACTTTAGTGTAGATTTGGAAAGTTTGATTTTCTTGGTATTTCTTCCCAAGTTTTGAGGCCTTTTCGGGACCATACAAATCACCATAGAACCTCGATTGTACATCGAGGTATCCACAAAGGCAATCGACTAAGATTGTGAACGTGAGGATACTCTTTGTCAAAATAAGAGGTCAACAAAATAAGTTTGCCTATTTTTGAAGTGATATGGGATATATGAGTAATGGCTAGGAATTTCAAGGGAGGAAAGTGGGTTTTTTTGGAAACTCTAGGGAGTTAGCTAATCAACAAAAGGGGGAGGGGAAGAGGTAAACTGATCGGCTAAGGTTTGAAATAGTTAGCCGGTCGGCTAAGCGTGTCATTAGACCTAAGATTATTTGATTATTAACATTTTGCTATTTTGGGAAAGTTCAACTTTTCCTTTTTACCTCTCTCACTCGGGTCCCACTTTCACTTGCGTTTTACCCAACACTTGAATTTGTTGGATTTATTTATCTTTGTTCGTGATATATCATGGCCATGGTAGTTGTTTGGGCTTTGGGATAATCGACGTGCCTTTTCTATTGTCCATGTTTGGTATTATCCTTGCGGGTTCTCGTGCTTCTACGTCTGCACCTATTACTCTGATGATAATGGAGGAGACTATCGCGTTGTCGTTGGGTATGGTTGCCACCTCCCGACCTAGCGTCGGCAGTTTCCAACTTTTGTTGTGGTCTCCCGGGGTGAGGACTAGTTTGTAAAATTTTCCAATGGGATGCTTCTTTATGGATATTGGCGCCGATTCTGGTCCCGATCTTTCTTTTATATGTCGTGAGTATTTTTTTTGAGTTTTCGTGTATCTTATAGCATTTCCACACCATTATTTATAATATTTGGTGGAATTCTTTATTTTATGGCCTTTACAGCTAGTATTGGTCAACGTAAGTCATTTAAAGGAGATCCTTATGTGGTGATCGTCTCCGCATCCAGCGTTGTGATAATTAACGTTGAAGGTTGCCCACGATGCGATAACAAATTATTTGAGAATATCTATAGGGTTGTCCTAATGCCCGATTGATTTTTCCCCTCATATTGGCATACTTATCTGTGAGGTAGTGTTCAGTGCGCCAGACATGCGAGCTCAAGGTGGGATTTATGAGGAAGATCGCTCGGGTTCGAGGACCATATTTGATGGGTGATGGTGATGGTACAGTGTTGGCGGTGGCCCTTTAGGTGGATATTGTTGTAATTATTGAAAAATCCATTTTTTGTTTTTTGGATATAAGTATGTGAGTACAATACTTATCACAACATAATTCTATGAAACAATCACAAAGAACAAAAAGTAACAATCACACACAACAACAAATATATGTGGTTCGACAATTAACCTACGTCCACAGAGAGGTTACTATTTTATTCTAGCGTCTCTCATTATTTTTGGTTACATCACTTTGCCCTAGGTCAGGGTTTATAATTTATAGAATTGTGAAATAAGTGGTTGAATTCCATAGGCAACTCAACCGACTTGATAAATAACATGTAATTGTCCCTGAATATCTCCCTGAGATTTTTGGTAACTGATTCATGCTTATCTCCTTGCATATAAGCATATGTTAAATGCACGTCCAGAGAATAATCTGAATGTTGGCCGGGCAGTCCATCTTATGTATTGGGATGGTCGGCCAGGTGATTGGGCTATTTAATTATGTCCCCATAATTTCCCCTAAAATCTTTGGGTTGATGATTTGGTCCAAGAGATTTTAAATGTGTCCAAGGCCCAAGGACCAAGGCTTGGATCAGGGTACACAAATCCTCATGACATCTTTGTAATTAATGATAATTATTGGGGGTGCTCTTATCCTTAGTAGAAAGTGAAGCATTGAGATCTTCGTGGGGAAGCGTGACTCATTATTTGAGATATTTGAAACTTGCTCGCGTGTAACTTAACCATCAGTTCACTGATTCTGGTCATTTTTGTATGCGAACTTTGCCTCTAAGCTTCCCCTCCTGTTCTTTGCTTAAAATCCAAAGCTCTTCCTCTTCAGTGTTCTTTCATAGGTTCGTCAATACTTATAAGTTCTAGTTCTCACTTTCTCAATTCTTCTCTTCTGCAAATTCTTTTGTAATTGTAGATAGGGTTTTTCGTCTTCTGGTGTGCTAATGGCGATACTTAATAATACGTCAGTTTTCGAGTATATAAAGTGTTATGGTATCCCTGACTGGGTAGCTACTGAGTGTGCCCCAATTCCCCAAAATGCTTCTGTTATAGACGATGGTCAATGGATTTATATTATCCTAATTTCACAAGAGGGTTTGCCTTCCCCCCAATTCTCTCTTTCTGAATTTATTTAAGTATTTTGAGATTGTCCCTGCCCAATGCACTCTAAACGTTTGGAAAATTGTAAATGGTATGCATAAGATAAATGTATTATATGGAACCAACTTAGAGCTTGCTGAAATTTGCTACTGTTATGTCTTTTCGCACACAAGTAAAGGTATCTTATACTTGAAGGCGAGGAGTGTTGATAGAGTCCTGGTGGTGAACTTACCTGATTCCCATAAGGACTAATGGTTTCAAGGTTTCATTGCTAGAAATTGGTAATGTCGTTCCTAACCAGAAGGCGTAAGGTATAGGGGACCTCAGATCCCTACCTTTAGGGAGGAATATATAGGTTAATGACAATATCTCTTACTTAGTTCTTCACTTTCTTGTTCCTCTATTTGCTTATTTTGATCTCATCTTTTTTACTCATTTTATAATTAAGGATAAGAATGAAAACCTGCTCCTGGTGAATTCAGGGTTGCTGATATTTTGAAAGCTTGGAAGTCTAGGGATAGGCTTTCTAACGGTGAGCGTCCTCGCTCGACGACCTATTTGCTGGAATATAAGAACACCACTACCAACTTTATTACTCGGCCAGTGGATATAATCCCCAACTTGGAGCTTCCAGAGGAGGAGGTTAGTGGTCCATCCGAGCCTATCCAGTTAGAAAAAGTAGAAGCAGAATAATGCGAGGAAGAAGATGGGGAGAAAGGAGAAGAGAGTGAAGAAGAGGGGTCTGAGGAAGACATCGAGGAAGGATGTGAGGAAGAAGGCATGGTGCCACCAAAGAGGAGGTGTTTAATTATTCAAGATGATGATGATGATCTGCTCTCTGATTGGATCAAGTCCTTAAAGAGGACGAAATGAGACTCCCCTATGGATGGTGGTTCCAAATTGGGAAGCAAGAGGAAGGAGAGTGAGGTGGAAAAGAAAAAAAAAGGAGGAAGAGGAGAAAAAAAGGAGAGAGATAGGAAAAAATAAGAGGAGAGAAAAAAATAAGAGGAGAGGAATAGGGCATATGAACCTTTTGTGCCTTCTCCCCTCATAGTTTTTGAGGGGTTGAGTGTTTTTTACACTCCCCTGCTTGCCCCCAAGATGTTAGATGGGGATATGCTCGCTGCCAATCGCGAGCAATCAATGAGGATGGGGCCTGACCAGTTAGACCTAACGTTCGCTCAATGTCTTGCTTTGGTACGCTCCCTTTTCTCTCTGTTCATCTTTGATTATTCTTTAAGTTTCATGAATTAATCTGTAATTCTCCTTTCTTTTGATCTGTGCTTCTCCTTCCTTTTGCAGTCGGTTTCTGACTTTACCACATTGTTACGTGGTCGGGCTGACCAATCAAGGAGGAATGCTAAGTTGGAAATGGCTCTGAAGAACTTTGACAAGGCTCTGGCCGATGCTAAGAACTCTTTTGAACAGGAGAAGAATAAATCTTTGGCTACCCTTAAAAAAAGTCGATGAAGGAGTTGGACGACCTCCAGATCGTTCATAGTTTGGTTATCACCGACAAACTAAAGGTTACTGAAGAGAACAAGGAACTGGTCTCCAAGGTCGAGAAGCTTGGGGGAGTGGCTAGATCATTAGGGAGAGTGGGTACAATGAAGGCTGGGAGGCAGCACATGACGGAGTTGAGCGTCAAATAAACTATGTCAGGTAGGTGGGCCTCAAGAAAGATTAGGACTAGGCTCTAGTAGCTATCGAGGTCCCTGCAGAGTATTATATATTCACACAACATATGCTGGGACCTAATCCAATGGCTGTTGAGGAGCCTCTGGTCGACTAGCCCGTCGATCAAGTTGAGAGGGAGCCTATTAATCTAGTTGCAAGGGGTCTTCTTATTGATCAAGCTGCAGGGGATCTGGCGCGATCGTGGTTGCTGATGACCAGGCTGCCAACGCTATTGAGAAAGGAAAAGTGCCAACATCTTTCGAGCAGGTGGAAACCTTGTAGTTTGTAGGATTTTTATCTTCTCTTGCTTTTTTATTGGTGATGTGTTGTAATTCTCCAAGACTTGTACTGGACTTTGGCCGACCTTTATTTAATGGAAAATGAAGCTTTTTTTTTGCTTGTGTTGGTGTTTCTATTGCTTCCTGTTATTGATGCTTGTAAAATATACTATCTGCTTCATTGTTATAGCCCATTAATTGAGACGATTACATTCCTCTCGACTCCCGATTGGGGAGGATTCTTGGGCTAAACATCAGTGTAAAGGCTAGCAAGGCATTTGTTAAACTTTGTAAATCCCTTAGGACGTGGAACGAGAAATATAAAGATCAGTCTGAACGGGTCTCCAAGTTGAAGGATAACCTTCAGGTTATGGAAGATGTCGGTATGTCAGTGCAAGAGGAGATGAATGATCTTAGGGCTCAATTATCGGTGAGGGACGATGTGAGAAAACTAGGCAAATGATCCAAAAAGAAAATGTTGCCCAAAAGATGAAAATTGCTAGGATAAAGGGTATGATTCCATCAGGATCTTCTCTGGTGGCACAAAGGCCTTCCTTACCACCTGTTGGGTCTGTTCGAGCTGAAAACCAAGCTCTGAAGAGAGAGGTTACTGAGCTCAAAGGGGATTTCCAACGAGCATACGTGATAACTGTAGGACTCCAGAGATATGTCTCAAGGCTGAGGCATCTGTTCTGAATGGGTCCTCGAGAAACCTGGGCGGATGACTATAATCAAGGTTGGACTGATGCCTCAGTAAAGTTAAAGGAAGCAGAAAGGTCAAAATGCCCCAGAAAAAAATCTTTTCTCGGGGGTGGCTCAGTGCCCTTAGAGAGGTCAAAGCGCCCAAAGAGTCTAGCTTGTGGTACAAATACCGAGTTGAGTGCCCAGTTTATCGTCACAACCCCTTTTCGATGATCGAAAAGTGGATCCCTATCGATGCCATCCCTGCCCAACTCTTGGGTCACCCCTTAGAGGATGATGGATAGGAATTTACCCCACATTCAGACGATGATCGAAGAGCGCACATTGCAGATTATCTTGCTCTCCATCCTAACCATAAAAGGTCGTTGATGTAATTGTAACCCTACACCGTTGTTAATAAAAAGCTCTAATTATTTACCTTTTCTATATTTTGAGCATGTGATGACTAAATATGTGTTAATAATTATTGCCTATGCTTGAGATGGAAAGAGTTGTTGCTTGTTAGTAACTAAACATGTTTGTCGACCAAAAAATACCGATTGACCATCTTTGGCCCCTTACTGTTCAAATAGACTAGTACTTAAGTTTTATCATTTTGTGCTCTTTAGCTGATTAGATGATAGTAAGGACTAGTATTAGCACATGTTATTATGTATTTGAATATTCTCCCAGTCCAATATGTCGTAGCAATATCATTCCATCTACTTTACCTTTTAGGTTATGTCGTTATACTCCCTTAGGCCTAAGTAAGATGATGGCGAGAATTCACCTAGTAGATGGGCCATCTGCCCGAGCAGGATTTTGCGACCAACCTAGGTTGGATTTATTGCCTAAGGCTCCCATGTAGGGCTTTTGTTGTTGTCGGGGAAACTCACAAGGTCTATTGTGTTTGTGATAAAGACCTGGGCGCCGTAGTTATTGAAACATTTTTACTGACTGGTCATAATTACTACCAACCTTGCTCGGTGTGCGAGATTCCTTGATTGAAACAAGTCGAAGAACTAATTATAATCCCCAGGATTTCTATTATGCATGAAGGAGTCATCGTTTTAGAAAAGGTGCACGTTAGTGAGATGTGATCATGAAAAATTAAACAATCAATGCATAATATCAAATTATGAGGGCCAACTGGCCTTTATTCATTGAGTAATAATTGATGAGAAACATAAGTTTGAAAATGAAAATTTACTTAAACTAAATGTGCTAGAAAAAGATAAAAAAGACTAAAAGTAGATAACTTCCATACCGTATACAAGTGCGAATGGTGTTTCCCTGATTGGTCGCCTGAGGGTGGTACGGTTATAGGACCCTTTTTCTTTCGAGTATGTTTTAAAGATGACAAAAACCAACTTTCTTTTTGAAAACCTTTTTTCCAAATTTTAAATCGCACTAAGTAGTGAACAAATTTTAACTTAACCAAATTTTATCTTGATTAATCCTAAACACGCATCTAGTGATTAAAGCAAGTAAAATAAAGTAAGCTCACAAAATTCGATGCCGGATGTACGAGGAAACCGCTAAAGGAAAAAACCTTGGATGGCCCAAACTAGACAATCACTATGATGTGGTATTACAAAGTACAAAAATAGTCTTACTCAACGACTCGATCCCCACAAGTCTTGAAGCTTCTATGAATCTTCAAGCACTCTTCCACAGTGCCCACGAAAATCCTTCTGTGATACCTGGCCACAACCCTCGCATCTATTAATGCCTCGGTGTCCATCGATTTAGCTTGGAAACATCTACGATGTTGAACACAAACTACTTTGCTTCTTCACCGCAAACCCAATGAACAATTCTTCAATAATGGAACAAAAAAACACTATGGTGCAAACAAAAATCACTTTTGCATATGTGAATGAAAGCTCGAATCTTTAAAACTCGAAGGATGTTTTAGACTTTGGAAAATCTTAGAAAAATTGTGTAGAAAACGTACTGAATGTAAACTGATTTTCTGGGCTGCACACTTCTTACGAAATTATCAAAAACATGCCTTATATTGAAAAGTTGAGGCGTTGGATCATTTGAACAAGATTAGATTGTCGCTCGAACGAGATGCCTATGTCTCTCGAACGACATAATGATCTCGCTGGAATGGCTCACAATGTCGTTTTAACCACTAAAAACGCAAGTTTACATTTTACCTAACTCTAAACCATATTTATCTCAGAATAAATGAATTTTAAACATTTTGAAGCACTTTATTAACATTTTAAAAACATTTCTTTAATAAAATAACATCCTTAAACATTTTAAATTTTTTTTTGAATTTCATTAACATTACGCATTCATACTTGAGTGATCTCAGAATGAATTGAAGACATGAAATGTGCAACAATAAAATCTCGGCATAATTTATCTTTGAATCTTGGCCGCAACGTCTTCAATAAACTCTATGTCATAGACTATGTGGGATCACGATGATAAAAATCTATTTATGACTTAAAGACATGTTTTGTTCCGAGAATAAGTAAAAAATATACAAGGGACTCAGTTGAAAATTTTGTCCTTAAAAATCTCCCCCTTTGACTATTCTGGGACAAAACCCAACAGTGAAATTCCTAAGCCTGGCCATCAAGCCGTATGATGCCTAAATCCCATCCCATAAGCCCAAAATAAAAAATTACAAGACAAGACTTGTAAATGATGGTTTGACAAGCATGAGGTGTTTGAATGTGATGTATACTTGAAATCTCGAATCTCTTTAAGCATACCTACACATATGAAATAGAAAAATATCCAGGAAATTATGGAGGTACAAATGATATAAAACATTATGATACCAATATAAAATATCAATACCAATATGTAAAGTCAAACTGAAATCATTTGATACACATGTGAGAAAAATATTATAACAATTTGCAATCCAAGATACCAATGTGTAAACTACACAATATAATCATAAAGCATATGATTAGAAGAATGATACCAATGTGTAATGTGTAATGCAATAAACATATATGATCATTAAACAAACTCTCCCCCTACATCACATACATCTCTCCTCCTTTTTGTCTCAAATAGACAATAAGTGAAAAGATAAACAAATCATCAAATTTAGCATGTGATAAGAAATAAAGCATATATAGATAAACATAAACAACTAGCTAAAATTAATCAATCGATACCAAATCCGTAGCTAGAAAGTAGTAATCTCATGTGAGAAATCAGCGAAATCAAGAATGATGTGATTAAATAAATTATGCAATAAAAATCATCAAGCATAAATATCCTACACTGCATAAAACTACCCAGAAGTATCAACATAGGAAAATATCATCAATGAATCCAGTAGGTACGAAATCAGAAAGAATCTAAAAATTCTCAGCAGGTCGCTCAAATGACTTAGCCTTTTCGTCAGAACGACATGGACAAGTCGCTCAAACCAGAACATCAAACGAGCTTAAAAAACACAAAACAATGTATCCTCACTCGAAGCAATTCATCATGTGACCTTCTCGTGACCACACCTAACAAAAATAACGCCTTGAAAAATGTGTCGTTTGAACCTCGTGCGAATAGTACTTTGTGCGACATCGGGATATTTCTCAAACGAAGTCTCTTTATCGTTTGAACGACATATAAAACTCTCAATCCCAGTGCTAAAAATTATAGCGTTTCATCTAGTGAATTTTTTTTCTGAAAAAACTAACTGGAAAGAGCAGAAAACAGACTCAAAATAAAAAACATAAAACATGTAAAAAATAATGTTAGTATCATGCCAACATAGAATTAATGTGCTCAAATATGGACATTGAGTGAATGGTTGTGAACTATAACAAATGAATCGTAATTCAAACGCATTGAAACATTCAAGAAGCTCTAATTGATAGCAATATGTCAACAAACTAAGTTTTAGCCATATGTGACAAATAATAATTTGAGTTAAATGAACTAAACAATCTACATGCAAACAAATCTAGAATATTGACGATTCTACAAGCAATAACTTCATGATGTAATGTTTAAACACTAGCGTTTGTGGTGCAAACCCGTTTAAATTTTCAAGCAAACTCCCTCAAATATATTTATTTCTTTTTCAAGTTCTTTTAAGGTATATTTTTCTCAACTTAGAGAAAACCTATTGGCCCGAATTTTGGCATCTGATTCTTTTTATTTTCTTTAAACGATGGCTTTCACGACGAGTTAACGATGAGTTAATTTTGTGCTCTCGCAGCCCTTTCCCATGAACACTCAGTATTTTTTGCTGTTTTAATCCTCACGGTAAACGGTTCTTACATGCACACATCCTCCTAAGCCTACTTAAGCATAGATGACAAGGTTGAGATAAGAATGCCTCACCAAACTCAAATATGCATGAGATGTTAGGCATTCATATAAACTCACGCATGTGTGCAAGAATGGCATATATACAAAGTCGAATTCATATGCATATCAAGTTCGAAACAACCCCATAATACAATGGTTAAGATCATTCAACGCGTCAATACTTATGACCAAATGTCCTAGACATATGGATAACGAAATGATGGGGGTCCAAGCAAACTAATATGCCACATCAAACATGAAACACTCACGACACAAAAAATTGAAAAATCCTTTTTTGTTTTTCTAAAAATATTTTCGACCCAAAAAATGAAATATTTTTGTATTTTTCTCAAAAATATTTAAAATCATAAATCTTTTTGTAGTTTTTGATTTTTTTTATCAAAAACAAAATCTTTTTGTATTTTTTAAATAAGGCCTAATAAATAAAAAATATAATACAAAAGATATACTTGTCATAACACTAACAAAATATAAATCATGATGCAAAGACTAACGCATGACAAACATGACAACACAATTATCATTTAGATCTAGCATGGGAAGATTCAAGTGCAACCAAATGAGAATCATGAAGTTTAATTCCTAAAGTATCTAAGTTCGATTTCCTAACCCAAGTAGGTGTGAAATTATGCATGAGGGGTTTGGGAAACGAAACGACTTTATGCCTAAACTTCCTAGGAGCATTCCTAAGGTCATAGCAAAAACATATAAGGTGACCTTTCCTATGCAATGGGAATAAGTGTAAAAACGACGGAATGATTACCAAAATGTTGACCTCTCCTCATATTCCTAGTGGGCTCTCTCACACAATTGGTATTGGCTTTGGGAATGGCAACAATGTGATCATTGTAGCCTATACCAAACCTATTTCCCATGACTTGGACGGTGCCTAACATCCAACCCAACTTCTACGGCCTAGCTTCCATGTCAAACTTCACCTTACTCGAGTCTTTTAACTTCTCATCTAACTCACTAATCCTAGACTCAAGAAAATGCCTAGACTCCTCAAACTCTGGAACCTCTTTATTCAAAGCTTCCATCAAACCACGAAGGTTATTTCTCTTTTTCTAAACATACTCTAGCTTATCCCTAAGTGTCTTCTCCCGTACCCTAAGATCCTCAACTAAAGAATCATTATGCTCTACGACACTCTCATTCAACCTAGCTTGCAATTTTGAGTTTGCCTTTTTCATCTTTTTCGCTTCCTCGTACAACTCCCTAAAGGCAACTTGCAACTATCTTATATTGATATCCTTATCCTCACTAGCTTCACCCTCACTCACTTGGGAATCAACGGCCTCGGAAGTGTCATGCACATGGTAATCTTCATGGGAAGATTTATCATCCTCGCTCACATGACATGCCATGAACGCTACAAAGTTACGCTCAATGGGGAAACTCTCTCCCTCTTCCGGTTCACTATCACTTAAGGTGGCATTATAATCTATCGGTTTCTTGCCCTCCTTCTTAAGTCTAGTGGGACACTCAGCAACCTTGTGACCATACCCCTCACCCAAAACACCTATCTGACTCATCGCTCTTAACTTTCTGCTTTTGTTTTTTAAACTTTTTAGCCAACAAGGCGACATCCTCAAAATCTAAATCGAAATCGAAATCGTCATCCGAAACTTTACTCTCCTCCTTCCGAACTTTCAAAGTAATTCCCTTTTCTTTCTTTGGAACTTTCTTGGAGGTATACATATCGAGTTCATAGGTTTGTAAGTCACTTACAATCTCTTCAAGTTTCTTCGAACCAAGCATTCCTAAGGAGTTTAAAACAGTCATTTTTTCATAAAACCTACTCATCAAAGATCTCAAAATTTTCTTTATGACATGTTTATCGAGAATCCTTTCACCTAAGTTAAACGACGAGTTGATAATATTAGACAACCTAGTGTAAAAATCATCAAATGACTCACTTTATATGATTTTAATTATTTTAAAATGTGTAGTGAGGTTTTGATGTTTAGACGCTCTAACCGTGCTAGTACCCTTATGAGTAAGTGCAAGTGTATCCAAAGCCTCTTTTGAAGTTTCAGAAGTCATAATCCTATTATACTCTTCCGGTGTGACATGTGAGAAAATAACGTGAAGACCTTTAGAGTTGTAAAGTGAAAGTCTATGTTCATCTTTGGTCCATGACTCAACATTTTTTTAGTGTAGTGGCCTCACCCTCTCGTGTAACCGGTGGAGTTTAACCCTTTTTGACCGCTAACTACACACGCTCATCAATTGATTTTAAATCACTTCTTATTCGCATTTTCCAATAAGCATAATTAGTGCCATACAAAATAAGAGCACGAAAAGTTTCAAATTTTTTAAAATTCATCTTTAAAAACACATGGGATCAACACAATAAAAAAATATGTTTCTAACTCTAATACCAATTTGTAGGCCCCTTTTTCTTTCGAATGTGTTTTAAGGATGACAAAAACTAACTTTATTTTTTAAAAACTTTTTTTCCAAATTTTAAATTGCACTAAGCTGTGAACCAATTTTAACTTAACCAAATTTTATCTTGATTAATCCTAAACATGCATCTAGTGATTAAAGCAAGTAAAATAAAGTAAGCTCACAAAAGTCGACGCCAGATGTACAAGGAAACCACTAAGGAAAAAAACTTCAGACGGCCCAAGCCAGACAATCAATATGATGTAGTATTACAAAGTACAAAGATAATCTTACTCAAGTCTCGAAGCTTCTTTGAATCTTCAACCACTCCTCCACAGTGCCCATGCGAATCCTTCCACGATACCTGTCGATAACACTCGCGTCCACGAATGCTTCGGTGTCCACCAATACTGCTTGGAAATGTCTACGATGTTGAACACAAACTTCTTCGCTTCTTCACCGAAAACCCAATGAATAATTCTTCAATAATGGAAGAACAAACACTATGGTGCCAACAAAGATCACTTTTGCACATGTGAAATAAAGCTCGAATCTTTGAAACTCTAAGGACGTTTTAGACTTTGGAAAACCTTAGAAAACTTGTGTAGAAAACATATTGAATGTAAACTGATTTTGTTGACTGCACACTTCTTACAAAATTCTGAGAAAACACACCTTATTTAGAAAAGTTGAGGCGGTTTATCGTTCGAACGAGATTAGCCTATCGCTCAAACGACATAGTGATCTCGGTTGAATGACTGACAATGTCGTTTGAACCACTGAAAATTTGAGTTTGTGTTTTACACAACTCTAAACCATCTTTATCTCAGAATATATGAAAGTTTAAACATTTTGAAATACTTTAAAAACAGTTTAAAAACATTTATTTAGTAAAATAACATCCTTAAACATTTTAAAATATTTTTTGAGTTTCATTAACATTATACATTCATACCCGAGTGATCTCGAAATGCATTGAAGATGTGAAATGTGCACCAATAAAATCTCGGCATAATTTATCTTTAAAGCTTGGCCATAACATCTTCAATAAACTCTATGTCATAGACTGGGTGGGATCATGACAATAAAATATGTATCTATAACTCAAAGGCATGTTTTTTTCGGAGAATAAGTCAAAAATATACAAGGGACTCAATTGGAAATTTTATCCTTATAATGGTAAGCCCACAGAACATGAGGGAGCTCATCCACCCAGGCGCCCTTGGCTTTTTCTAATCTATCTGAGGATGGTTTTGTAGACACTGCATGAGCATGAGTTGTATGCAAAGTACGAAAAGTGTGGATTCTGGCTGAAGGAGGTTCAGTTCTTAGGTAACATAATCTCTGAGGAGGGGATATCGGTAGATCCGAGAAAGGTGTCAGCAGTGAGGGAGTGGGGGCAGCCCATGACATCGACGCAGGTACGTAGTTTCTTGGGGATGGCAGGATACTACAGGAGGTTTATTCAAGGATTCTCGAAGATGGCGGGTCTGTTGACAAACTTGACTCACAAAGGGGTGCCGTTTATATGGAATGATGCCTGTAAGTTGGCCTTTGAAGAGATGAAGGACAATCTGACTTCAGCACCAGTTCTAGCACTACCCAGTCCTGGGTTGGAGCACCTGGTCTACACTGATGCGTCCTTGTTAGGACTTGGGGGTGTACTTCAACAGGAGGATAAGGCAATTGCTTATGCTTCTCCTAAGCTTAATCCTCATGAGAAGAATTACCCCACCCACGACTTGGAGTTAGCGACAGTCCTGTTTGCATTGCGGATATGGAGGAACTATCTATTGGGGGAGAAATTTTTCCTGTTCACGGATCACAAATCCCTACAGTATCTATTCGCACAGCGGGAGATGAATATGCGTCAGCGGAGGTGGCTAGAATTTGTGAAGGACTACCAGTTTGACATCCATTACGACCCGGGTAAGGCTAACGTGGTAACAGACGCGTTGAGCCGTAGGCCAACAGATGAGCTAATCAAGGTATGGAAGGAAAAACGGAAAGAACTCGGGCATCACGATGCGGTTGCCCGCTCATTCATGTCGGCGATGACAGTTACACTCGAGATAGTTACTAGGGTGATACAGGCTCAGGCAGCGAATTCCTTCCGTCAGAATCGAATTATCCAGCTTCTAGCCGAGGGAGCAGAGTCTTTTTCTATTAGCTTAGATGGGGGTTTACGCTTTAATGGAAGACTAGTAGTCCCAGAGGGGGAGGAGTTGCAGCATGCAGTGATGATAGGGTTTCACGGTTCATGATTTGCAGTACATCCTAGAGGGGATAAGATGTACTAGGATATGAGGCAATAATATTGGTGGAGCGAAATGATGAAGGACATCGCTGAGTTTGTTTCGAGGTGTGCCACTTCTCAGTTAATGAAGACAGACCATTAGAGATAGGGAGGACTACTAAAACCTTTAAAGATCCCTATGTGGAAATGGGAGAGCATTTTAATGCATTTCATTACAGGGCTACCTACATCACAGAGAGGTCACGATTCCATATGGGTGATTGTGGATCGGTTGACCAAGGTTGCTCATTTTCTACCAGTTCGAACAGACTATACAACGGGGTAGAATTCTCAGATTTTCATTGCCGAGATAGTGAGACTCCACGAGGTGCCCCTTAATATTGTGTTTGACCGGTATAAGTTTTTTGTGTCCAGATTTTGGGAGAGCTTCCAATAGGCCATGGATACGGAGTTACGGTTGAGTTCGGCCTGTCACTCGTACACAAACGGGCAGACAGAGAGAACAAACCAGATGTTGGAAAACATATTGTGGATGTGTGTCTTAGATTTTGGAGGTGGATGGGAATAGTACCTTCCACTGGTGGAGTTTGATTATAATAACTCCTACCAGTTTACGATTGGCATGGCTCCATTTGAGGTATTGTATGGTAGACCCTGTCGTTCTCCAACATGTTCGCTTGAAGTGGGGAACAACAAGTTACCTGGGCCAGAGGTGATTCAGTACACATCAGCTAAGGTTCAGTTGATACATGGAGTCGCATTCGGGTTGCTCAGGACTGAAAGAAAAGCTGCAGCGATGCCAAAAGATTTTTTTAGAGAGTTCAGCGTTGGGGATCAGGTGCTGTTGCGAGTATCTCCTATGAAAGGGGTAATGCGGTTCAGGAATAAAAGGAAGTTGGCACCGAGGTATGTGGGGCCATTCCCTATTATTGAGAGGATTGGGCCAATAGCTTATCGACTTGGATTACCGTAGCACTTGCATGGGATTCATGATGTGTTCCACATTTTCTCGCTGAGGAAATATCTTCGGGATGATTTTGCCCACACCTACATTGCATTGGAGGAAATTGATCTTCAGCCTAGTAGTTCCTACGAGGAGGGACCCGTAGCTATTCTTGACTGTAGTGAGAGGAAACTGAGGTCAAAGGTTGTGCCGTTAGTACGAGTGCAGTGGCGGCATCATAATGTAGACGAGTTTACTTTGGAGCGTGAGGATGACATGCAAGAAAAGTATCAAGAGTTATTTCCAGCAGGTATACTTCGACTTAACCTTTTTCCGAATTTCGGGATGAAATTCTATTATTAGGGGGGAAGTATGTAATAACCCGTATTTTTGTTGAATTTTATTTTAATTATGGAATTTGGATGAATTGATTTAAATGGAGAAAATTTAATTTATAATTAATCCGGATTTAATTGTAATAATTACTAGCGCGACGAGAGTTAGTATTTACCGGAAATAATTACTTGGAATATTACTTAAGGAGTAAAGCAATATATGAATATGAAAATATTATTTTGGCCGGGAGTGAAATATATGGCAGTTACAATACACTTAGTTGGGACGCGCTCGCGAGTCGTGTCGGTATCACTTTATTGAGCTAAAAAGGATAATTTATTTTTAAGTAACTCGTATGGCCATTTTGAGCACGCCAATGTGTCCGGAAGGGTCGAAATAGTTAGAGAACACTACTCGGGTGTTTCATTTGGATTCCGAGACATTTTAGCCCAAAACAACACCCTGGTGGGGTATTTTGGTCTTTTGATATTTTTGAGAAATTAAATGGACGAAAATAAGAATTAAAAAGAAAAAGGAACGTGGGCATTAGGCTATCTGATAGTTTCTAACCCATGAGAGAGAGAGAGAACCTGAGAGGGAGAAGAAGAACACATAGGTGATTTAGGCCAAAGATTCAAGTTCTTCCACCGAAAATCACACCAATGCGTAGATCGCGAAGATAGGAGCACCTACATACCAATTTTATTCATCAATTCAGAGGATCACGAAAAGTCAAGTGTTTATCTTGATAAAATTCTGAGCATATATGAATCATGTTAACCTATATTATTAGATAACCATTGTTAACCTATATTATTAGATAACCATTGATGCTATGAATTTGAGACTGAATATCCATAAAATTGTGAAATTGGAAGATAGGGTTGCATGTAGATGAATAACATTATTATAGGAATGATAAATCTGGAAATTTTATGTTATGATCATGAAATAATTGGGGGGTTTTGAATGATTGTTCATGGTGTGTTTATTATTAATGGACTCTTAGAGATTGAAGACATTAGTCTAGATTCCCTATGATTATGTAAGGATTTGTCATTTAAGTAATGTTAGAAAGTACCCTATTATGATTAGGAATGGTTTAGAATCATTGATTGGGAGTTGAAATAAATTTTAAAAGAATTTGAATGAGGAAAATATTGGAAAAATGAATTTCGGATGAATAGGGGAACACTCGGAATTCTCATTCGAAGACTTGCCCAGGTCGTTCGAATGAGAATTCCAATGAGATTTCCAACTAGATTTTTGAGTTCGTTCAAAGTGAGAAGTTCGTTTGAACGACCTCGTTAGAACGAGAATCCTGGACTTCTAACGAGATTTCAGAACACTTATTTTTGGGCCGGATAGGTTAGAACCTTTCTAGGTTGGTCAAAGTGAGAGAAATTAACCTAAACTATCATCGAATGACTTAAATCCCTAGTAAGAAATGAGTTGAGAGAGAGACTATTCATTGGGATGTAGCGGATTAATAAAACCTTAGAGAAAGGTATATGTTAGAGAGATTAGTCGAAGTGCTGCGATAGAGCGAATAGTAGAGACTATGATACTATCTATAATTTTAGGAACTTAGGTTGCGTGAATACCTAATGAATATAATATGTTGTGTGCATACTTATTGATTTTATTATTATGTGTATAACATACCTATGCTTCTTGCTATCGAGCGGAGGTTGTGCATTATGGACAATCATGCCTTGAGGATCCTTCGGGTGGGATATTGATTGGTATCACTAGAGCATAGACCCTAGGTATGGACTATCTGTGAGAACGAAAGTGATGACGGTTGTATGGGTGCGTAGGTATGTGCGTAGCCCATCGGCTTGGGACTATGTTCGCCTC
Source organism: Sambucus nigra (assembly GCA_949130495.1). NCBI lineage: Eukaryota > Viridiplantae > Streptophyta > Magnoliopsida > Dipsacales > Adoxaceae > Sambucus > Sambucus nigra. Next base: position 440,321,874 of record OX422215.1, read on the forward strand.
CAATATATGTGTTTTATTTTTGATGGTTCGCGAGTGACTGAACCTTTAGGCCTTTATGCAAATGATCGATGCAACATGACATAATAGCAGAGTATGTAGGTACCGCAACTATGTCTCGGGGTGCAATATTGTATATATACATCTGAAATAGAGTGAATATATGTATACACTTGTGTTGATATCTACTATGTGAATTTAGTTGGTGAAATTTATAGTGAAATCCAAAATGAATTAAGTAGCGGTCTCATAATTAGAGAAAAACTGAAAATGCTTATTTATGATAAGGTGGTATTAATTATATGTATTGTACTTTGCGAGGGGAATATTAAGGGGATGTTATCGGACTGTGATGAGTTTAGATAGGAAGAATTAGTTAGTATGGGAATAAAACTAGTGTGCCTTACATATTCGTTAGGCGTGCACACTAGATGAGATGTGAGAATTTTTATGTGAGTTTGATAATTTAACATGATAAATATATGTGCTAATTATTCATTTTAAGCACTTACTGATTTTTAAACTGTTTTCAACTCGGGCTCTGACCTGTTTTCTAAAAAATCTCTTTTCTTGTCAAACTACTTTTAGGTGCCCAACCACAGGGACGAAGCATAGGATATTCACTCATTCGACGAGCTGTAGCTGCTGTGGAATCTACAGGGCATCGATTGTAGCTGCCTTCATGACTCTCATTGACTTCCTTTGAGATATTTCATCATTTAGGGCCTATTGCCCGTTTCTATTCAGTTATTCAGAGATTATGAACTTAGTTATTTACCCTTCAGTTGTTTGATTTATTTAGTTGGACTATTGTATTTGACTTTGGGCTAGATGTGTTTACTCCAGTCTCTTTTATTATCTCATTATTTCATTTCTTATGTGATGGGATTAAATGGTGAATGTTTAGTTATTTTTTTTCTCATGATTCTATAATTAGTTAAAAAGATAAAATTTGACATCAACTTTTCTTAAATATTAGGTGGTTAGTTTTAATAATATAATTTTCGATTGCGATGCATAATCTGAAAAAACTGGATATTCTGAATTAATTAATAAAGGATTGATCACCTGGTATTTAATTAGGCGGGGTGTCACATTATCATCGGGTAATATGTCACTCCGTAGATAAGTGATGATGGGATCCATCGAACTGGGATACTTCTCTATGAGGAGGACTTGCTCGGCTACGACTGTCTGGTTAATACTTGGCTACGCGAGGAACTCTATTTGAATAGTTCGCCTTAGGTCAAAATCAACTGCTGAGCTCAGGTCTAAGGCATCGACGTGACTGTTCTTCCCCTGGGGGAACTGTTGAATGTACACTTTCTTAAATTTTTCCGTAAGACCTCTTACCACGATGAGGTAGGCTTCCATTCTATCACCTGTGGCATTATAGTCCCCACTTACTTGCATGGAGACCAATTGGGAGTCACCAAACACATGAAGGCGCTTTGCTCTTAGGAATTGGGACTTACGCAAACTAGTGATTCTTATTTAGTTTCTTTTTTGGAGGCCTCAAATCCCATTCTAATTCCTTACTAAGAGTGCGCCAACAATCAATGATTAACTTGTTTAATTAAATTTCAATTTTTAATCGTAAATATCCTAACTCTTGCAAACAAATTGTGACAGACTAATTAAATTAAACCAAGCAGTCAAATTCAATCACAACATGAGGAAAAATCCCCAAAGGTTAAAACTATTTTTATTTCACTATAATTCGTAACGACTTACAATTACAGAGAAATACAGTGACACACGAATACCCATAAGCGTCGATTCATTATCGTCGGTGTTGTCATCAAGAGATCCAATTCAGCAATGGAGAACAACCTTCTTCTCCACAAGATTACTCCAGATGAGTAGAACAATTATATCTAGGGTTTATAAGACGTACATATATGTTTGGGAATGAATTGTGAATAAAAAAGGTTGAAAAACCATAAAAAATGAAGTATGGAATAAAGCAATAGATCTGCAGAAACGTGAGTGCCAAAGACTTGAAAATCGTGTAGAATAGGCACTTCTATAAATACAAAAATCGAGGCGGCGTCACCCGAATGAAACAGGGTCGTCACTCGAACAAAATGCCACGTCGTTCGAACGACTTCGCGCGAGATGCCAATGTAGCTCGAACGACAGATGTGTCTTTTTTCTTTCGACTTTACACTTAGAAAAATTTCTTATTCCAAAATAAAAACGTTCCATGCCCTTAAAAATATTTTATAAAATTTTCCCAAATATTTATGTAAATAATAAACACTCTAAATAAATTATTTTACCATAATCGTGAGTGGAGTTGTGGGAACGGTTGAAGAGCACGTTTCATGATGCATGTTTGAAGATGATGGATGAGAGGATTTGGATCAAGGCCGTCATGGATAATGATGTTGACGTGCCAAATGTAGCTGTATCAGACATATTAACTGTGATTTAGGACACACATGAAATTTCTAGATTCTAACTCGGACTTTTATTTAGACTTTTATAAAATAATGTCCTTACAAATCTCCCCCTATGTCTATGCCAGTACATACATAAAAAACCTAAATCATACTACCCAAATAAAAATCAAATAACATATCAATTAATATCCCCATGAAACTAAAAAACTGGAAATACTAAATGAGATGTCTTCAAACAAACTTCAACATCTTCAAATCTCTAACTCTTCAATCCTTCTTTATCATCATTAGGGTGTGGAAAAATAATCAATTTTGTACCTACACACATGAGACAAGGAACAATATCCGTGACGCGCAACATTTTGAAATATAATGATAAGCAAAAGTAAATATCAATTAAGCTAAAGCAAATCACTATTAAATCAAACACAAATTCTCCCCCATAATTTGTTCTTCCCCTTTTTATGATGTCCCCAAATAAAGAAATATGAATAACATAAAGAAAATGCAAATGGAGAATGTCACAAGGTAATCAAACGTTCTCTTTTTAATTTTTCTCACAAAATAAACAACAAAGAATCACATTTTGAAAGAACACGAAAACAACCAATTCGGTGATAATGGAAATGTAAGGATGTTAACAAATTCGATAGGAAAATCAATACATACAACCATAACATATGTGCACAATGAATTGCAGATATTCCTAACGAATGAACTCAACATCTTCATTAGGTGTAAAAATGGTGAAATTATAACAAATGTTGTAACACTTTTTCATGTGACTTTCAAGGACGTGCAAACCCATTTTTCATTTCTTTCCATCCAAACTCCCTCATAAATAATTATGCATTATATTTTTCTTTTAAGGTGATGAAACTAAAACCTATTGGCCCACTTTTTGGCATAAGTTTTTTTTATTGCCTTTTAATGTTTTTTGGGCTCTTTTCAAACGGTGGCTTTCACGACGAGTTAATTTTGAACTATCGCAACCCTTTTTCGTGATTCATTCATCATATTTTTTTGCATTTAAATCCTCATGATAAACGGTGTTTACATGCACTACTTTCTTATCAAGTTTTATCGCATTTTAGTCGTTGTATAGACATAATTGAGAAGGAAACACTGAAGCCAATATGTGATAGACAAATACAATACTCAAATAATATCGTGCATGTGTGCAATAAAGGAGATAAGGAGCCAAACATGTAGAAGATATCATTAATCACATCTCAAAGGCTCCAAACAATGTAAAGCACATGGATGAAATGATGTAGCATCTCAAATCACTATCAAACAGTCACGTGGAATATGGAATGAAGTCGTGACTATGGCTATCTTAAATGTTCAACAATAAACGGTGTAAACAAAATACCAAACTCGTTTTGTGTTTTTCAAAAAAAAAAATTATGAAAAGAAAATCTTTTTAACTTTTTCTATTTTTTTTTCAAAAATAAAATCTTTTTGGATTTTTCATTTTTTTAAAAAAATAATAAAAACCCAAAGACAAATAATAATACAAATGGTACAATCTAGAGATAGGAATCAAATGATATGAACATGAAAAATGCATCATACTCTAGACATGGTGAACACCCCTCAGTCAACTGTGCAAATTCGTAAAGACTTCCTAAGACTCTTGAATCAAAGGGTATCTAAAGGCTTTATGAAAATATCGGCTAACTGGAGGTTGATAGATACAAAACTCAAGGATACGACCTTTTTTTCTATAAGCTCACGGATAAAGTGCTCGTGTATCCTAATGTGATTTATGTACGAATGCTGGATTGGATTATGGGATATGTGTATATCGCTCGTGTTATCATAGGAAATAGTCATGGTGTCCTGTGATATCCCATAATCCTCCAACATCTGCTTCATCCACAAAATTTGTGTGCAACAACTCCGTAGTGGACAAAGAGATGGAGTTTTGCTTTTTGCTCTACCAAGAGATAAGAGCAGAACCAAAGAAGAAACACCCACCAGAAGTGATCCTACATCCATCTGCATCCCCGACCCAATTGGCATCCGAATAGGTGGATAAACTGCCATTGGTATCAAAGGAATACCAAGTGCCAAGTGAGAGAGACCCACTCACATATTTGATAATATGTTTAAGAGTTAGTAAGTGTGACTCTTTTGGGGATAACTGATATCGCGCACAGACTCCAACACTAAAGGCAATGTCGGAACGACTGGAAGTCAAGTAGATAAGACTACCTATCATACTTCGATACAAGGGTTATTTTACGTCCTTGACTGAAGTGTCCTTGCTAAGCTTTATTGAGGTACTCATCAGGGTACGTGCGTGCTTAGCAGAGTCTAAATCAAATTTTTTCGCAGGGTCTCTAGCATACTTGGATTGGGAGATGAACGTCCCATACTTTAGCTGACAAACCTGGAGACCAAGGAATAAAGTAATCTCACCTACCATGCTTATTTCAAACTCACTCTTCATCTTCTCCTCAAAGTGGTGAGCATTCTGGGAGCATGTGGATTCAAAGACTATGTCTTCCACATAGACCTGGGAAATAAAAATAGCACCTTCATCTCTCCTGACGAATAATGTCATATCAAATCCCCCTCTCTTGAAGCCACGAGCTAAGAGATAGGAAGTAAGTCTCTCGTACCGAGCACGGGGTGCTTATTTGAAACCATACAAGGCTTTCCTCATATAGTAGACGCGATCAGGGTGGGTAGGGTCTTCAAACCCTTTTGGTTGTTCCACATAAACTTCCTCCTATATAATACCATTTAGAAAGTCACTGTTGACATCCATCTGATATAACTTGAAGCGCAGATGACATACGATGGCGAGTAGTAAGCGGACAGACTCAAGCCTTATAACAGGAGAAAATATCTCATTAAACTCTACACCCTCTATTTGTGTGTATCCTTGAGTGACTAACCTAGCCTTATTTCGAATAATAGTACTGACTCATCCGTATTATTCTTGAATATCCACTTGGTACCTATCACATTTATCTCACTAGGTTGAGGGACTAGTTACCAGACTAAACTGAAGCAACTGATCCTGCATAGCGCATATCGATTGTTCATCTTTGAGTGATTCCTTATAATTCTTGGGCTTGACTTTGAACATATAGCAGACGTGGATAACAATGTTCTCTAGCTGAGCGTGAGTCTTGACCCCTAGAGTGGATCTCCTATAATAGAAGTAGGATCATGACTGTTGCGAAGCTAAGTAGGAGTATCTCCTAAATTTGGAATAGGATCTACTCTGGGCATGGGGGGCATAATGGGATCATCAGTAGAAAGTGCATCATCATCACACAAAAGGTTAGAATTAACAAATGTAGACGGTTCATTATTTTTCACGGTGACGTTTATTGACCCCATAATGTTAGAGCTACTGAGGTTAAAAACACGATATGCTCTACTAGTTGATGAATATCCTACAATATTCCCTCGTCTCACTGGGAGTTGAACTTTCCTAATTGCTTTTTATTCCGTAGGATGTAAACATAAAAGGTTGGGCATCTTTCTAGTCTATAATTCGTAGGGCATTTTAAGTGTGTGTGGACGAAGGTAAACCCTATTCACTGTATGGTATGCAGTAGACACCGCCTTTGCCCAAAATCTCCTAGCAAGTCTAGAAGCATAAATTTAGCCATTTCCTGAATCGTCCATTTCTTCCTCTCAATAATCCCATTTTGCTGAGGAGTCTTCACGACCGAAAATTCATGTTTGATCCCGAGGCTATCACAATAAAGATCTACTTTAGCTTCCTTAAACTCAGTGCTGTTTTCACAACGTATCCTATTGATAGTGACTCCGTGTTGATTTTACAGGACACGTCACTTGGTCATGAGAAATCACAACATCGAAATTCTCTCTCAGAAAACCTATAATTGAGTAATGAGAGAAATCATCTACCATCACGAGGATATACCTCTTCCCACCCAAATAGGGACCATATGATCAATGTGTATCAACTCAAGCACTCATGAAGTGGTAATAAAATTCAACTTCTTGTGGGGGTTACGGACTTGCTTTTCCAACTGACAGGGTCCATAAACCGCGAAAGTTGGCTTTCCAAGTGATGGCAAGCCACGTACTAGGTCCTTTTTAAGTAATTTTTCCAAATCTCTAAAATTCACATGACCTTGACTTTGGTGCCACAGATTCATAGGAGTGATCGTGGCGCTATTGCAGACAAGTGAGGACTTGGGCATAATTCCATAGCAATTATCTTCAGTCTTCACCCCTTGCAATAGAAGTTTTATCGGCTTGATCATAAATATTGCACTCATTCCGGTCAAACTTTACTACAAAGTCAGCGTCACACAACTGGAAAATGTTGAGAAGATTTGCTTTCAAACCTTTGACGTACAAAACATCCTCTAACTTAGGAAATCCTGGTATCTCAACTTTACCTCGTCATACTATGCTAGATTTTCTCCCGTCTCTAAAGGTGACTTTACTTTCCTTACGATCCTCTAGGTAGGTAAAAAAAATGAGACATCACCTGTCATGTGCCTGGAGTAGCCACTATCCAAATACCACTGGGAAGTGTTATGTTCTTTAAGAGAACATGAACAATAAGGGCTTTTGTTTTGATTTTAGGCACACTATATGTGGAACCTTCTATTTGCCCTTGTCATTGTTGGTTCTAGTCGGGATATTAGAAGTGTTCGCTGACGGCATAGAAATCCGTTGGAACTCTTCCATTAGACTTTGCGAAGTGGCGAATAGAAACTCAACCTTCTCTCTAAGACTCAAAAAATCGCTAGTGGCATGTGGTGGAGAAAATGTAGGTCGTGTCCGACCCAAACTATAGCAAAACACCCTAAGGTGGCCCTTTCTTTTGTAATAGGTATAGAAGTACGTAGTCTTTATCCGACCTTAGTTTTCTTTTCTTGGCCGAACTCTTCTCCGGGATTTTTGGTGATGGTCATATGGATTCATAGTAAACTCAGGAATTGGTTTCGGTGTCACATGGGATATGGAGACACCATAAAAACCAATTCCCTACCTTTCACCAAAACCTAAAGCAGGGGCGAGGAGCATCTTTCCCACCTTTCCAGATCAGTCCTCTATTTTTACCTTGGCCTCCTTGGCTATCTCAAGGTCATGAGTAAGCTGGGCTACAAGGGCTTCAAGTTTCTTCCGAGTGTCCATGGAGGTCTGGAGCTCACTCGTAAGACTAGACACTTGCTTGGCCAAGTCCCCTTTCTCTTTCTCTAAACATCTTTCTCTCTCACTAAACTGACTCTCTCTACAAAAACTCTCTCTCTCTCTCTCAACACGAACAATCTCTCTCTCTCTCTCTCTCTCTCTCTCTCTCTCTCTCTCTCTCTCTCTGTCTCTCCCGTCTCTCTCTCGTCTTTCCTAAATGTTTCTCTAAGGCAACTACATCCTAAGTGATAATGCTTTGTTACACTTTTTAGTTTTAAAAGAGTCAACATATAAATCAGCATACGCGCGTCGTAAATCACTCTCGCTCTCACTTGCAGCATCCTATTCCTCACATCGCTTCCACTGTCGAGGTGTCCATATGAAGTAGTATCCTCATCTCCATGAGTTGCACTGTCAGTGCTCACATGACTTTCCATGAATGCGATGAAGTTACATTCATACGGTGACTCGTATCCATAATGCATCGACTCGACCTCACTGTCATCACTAAGGGAGGCATTAAGAGCATCTTTTCCTTTGCCTTGACATTGAAACCTAGTAGGACACTCAAATGCCTTATGACCTCTACCATCACACTCATAACATCTCTCCTGGTCTTTTTTAGGCGCGTCCTTTTTATCCTTTCCATTTTTCTTTTCAAACTTATTTTTCGCAAAATTCTTTTTGTCTTTGAAATTTCCATTTATCTTTAATTTGAGAAATTTCTTGCAAATAAGGCCAAATTGTCTAAGTTATTATCAAACTAAGAATTAGACAACTCTTCCTCTCTTGTCCTAGACGACTCTCCTCTCTTTATTGTAGACCCCTCACTCTTCCTAGCCTGGGTTTTAAGTGCTACCCCTTTATCTTTTGATTTTATCGTATTAGAAAACATGTCAATTTCATAAGTCTGGAGGTCTCCTACCAATTCTTCTAATTTCAGACTACTCAAATTTCCTAAAGAATTCAGCACAATGACTTTTGGGATAAACACTTAGGTAGTGATCTCAAAATATTTTTAACTACTCTAGCATCAGGAATGTGTTCACCTAAATTAAAACTAGTGTTCACAATATCAGATAAGCATGCATAGAATTTATCAAAACACTCGGATTCAAGCATGGTGATTGTCTCAAATTGTGTAGTTAAATTTTAAAAATTTGATTCTTTTACTGCATTAGTGCCTTTATGGGTAAGTTGAATAACATCCCATGCTTTTTTAGACATGGCACACGTCGTGATGCATTGGAACTCGTCGGGGGTGACTTTTTTGAAAATTGCACTAAGCCCATGTAAGTTATATGTGATCCATTTAAATTCATCCTCAGTCCATGTAGTCACATATTTTAAAGTAGTTACGTTATCTACAGTGAAAGTGGAAGGCGTCCACCCTCTCTCACACATAACCCAAACACGTTCGTCAATGGCCTTTAAGTGTGGTTTCATACGAACTTTCCAATATGCGTAATTTAACCCATCAAAAATTGGCACTCGATTCTATAAGTTTTCCATTGAAATTGCGCTTTTTCAAAAGTCAATTTTAGACCAAAGTTGATATCCAGAAAAATTTTGCGGAAAAAGTTACACAGTATAATTATATAATAGGCTCTGATACAAATTTGAGAGTGCGCCAACAATCAATGATTAACTTGTTTAATTAAATTCTAATTTTTAATCCTAAAAATCCTAATTCTTGCAAACAAATTGTGACAGACTAATTAAATCAAACCAACCATGCAAAGTCAATCATAATATGAGAAAAATCCCCCAAAAGGGCAAAATAATTTTTATTTCACTATAATTCGTAACGACTTACAATTACAGAGAAATAAAATGTCACACGAATACTCGAGAAGAATGAGGCTATTCAGGAGGAGGTAGAAAAGATTCAAAAAGCCTCATTTATTGGAGATGTAAAATATCCAGATTGGTTGGACAACGTGGTTATAGTCAATAAGAAAAATAATAAGTGGATAATGTGTGTGGACTTCACTGATTTAAATAAATCCTGTCCAAAGGATCATTTTTCTTTACCCAGGATTGTCCAGCATGTGGATGTTATGTCGGGACATGAGCTATTAAGTTTTATGGATGCCTATTCTGGTTACAACCATATTAAAATGAAACCCGAAGAAAGGGGAAGTACCTCTTTCATTACTCTCCATGAAACTTACTGTTATAATGTTATGCCATTTGGTTTGAATAATGCAAGTGTTACCTACCAGAGGTTGGTAAACAAGGTCTTTGAAGATCAAATAGGTAAAAACATGGAGGTGTATGTGGATGATATGCTGACAAAGAGTAAAAAAGTCACTGATCACATTACCTACCTCACCCAAACCTTTGATCAGTTGGAAAAGCACCAGATGAAGATGAATCCAACCAAATGTGTGTTCGGTGTACAAGAAGGAATGTTCCTCGGGTACATAGTAAATCAGAGGGAAATTGAAGATAATCCTAACAAAATAAAGGATTTGATTGAAATAGAATCCCCAAACTACAAGAAGAATATTCAAAGGCTCACTTGGAAAGTAGCTGCTTTGAACAGTTTTGCATCCCGAGCAACAAACAAATGTTTTCCATTTTTAAGGTTCTGTGAAAGACCTTTGAATGGAACGACGAATGCGAGAAAGCTTTTTAGGAGATGAAGAAATATCTGGGACTAGTACCATTACTCTCCCGATCAATTTTGGGGGAAATTTTTTATTTGTACTTAGCCGTTTCTGAGTTGGCTGTAAGTTCATCTTTAATACGAGAAGATAATGGAGTGCAGAAGCCGGTCTACTATACCAGTAAAGCCTTATAGGGAGTAGAAATTAGATATCCACAACTGGAAAAACTAGCTTTGGCGCTTATAGAGGCATCCAGACGGATGAAGCCTTATTTCCAAGCACATACTATAGTGGTGTACACCGATATGACTCTTCGGAAAGCTCTTCATAAACTGGAGAAGTCTGGAAGATTAATGTATTTGGCAGTAGAACTGGGGGAGTATGACATTGTGTATGAGCCAAGGCTCTCATTAAAGGGCCAAGCTATAGAAGACTTTATTGCAGAGTTTACTTATCTATAGGTTCCCGAGCAATAAGGTATTTAAGCAGAGCAGACCCACATTTGGGTGAGATCAATCGAAGTCACTACCGACCAACAACTCGAGTAGACCCCAGCAAGGGTGAGCTCAGACGAAGTAACTGTCGACCTACCAGAACAGTCAACTAGGATGCAGGAGATGGCTAAGAAATATGAGGAGGCAAAAAAGAAGATATTCCATTACGAGACAATGATAAGCCAAGGCTTTGACAACAACATCCCAGTATGGAATCTATATATGGATGGATCTTCGTGTGCGACAGGAAGTGGAGCAGGTATTATACTCAATACTCCTGATGGGATTGATGTTGAGTAGGCACTTAGATCCCAGTTTTAGGCCTCAAACAATGAAGAAGAGTACGAAGCATTAATTGTGGGATTAAATTTGTCTCAATCACTAAACGCCGAGCAAGTTGTGGCACACAGTGATTCTCAATTGGTGGTCAATCAGATCTTAAGTTTGTATATAGACAAAGGTTAATTGATGACAAGGTACCTCGCCAAAGCTTTAAAGGTTATATCCAAACTGCCCGCTATTCGTATGAGCAGAATTCTAAGATTAGAGAATGCCCGAGCTGATGCACTTCCTCGGCTAGCATCAACAACCATGATTAAACTTAGGAGAACAATCCCCATAGAGATTCTAGCTAGTCATAGTAGTGAAGATTTGATGATTAATTTCATTGCGGTAGATATTGGACCTTCCTGGATGGATACCATCAGAGCTTACATTAGAGAAGAAATTCTACCAACAGATCCAGTTGAGGCCAAAAAGCTTAAGTATAAAGTAGCAAGGTACATGTTAGATAAAGGAATTCTATACCGAAGAAGGTTAACATATACTTTGAAATGCTGTGCTCACCTAATGGAAGTTAAAGATCTAATAGAAGAAGTTCATGAGGGGTCTTGTGGAGATCCTATAGCAGGAAGATCATTACTAAAATGAATGAACACTCTGGGATACTACTGGTCGACCATGAGGGTAGATTGTACAACTTTTGCAAAGAAGTGTGACAAGTTCCAGAAGTTCTCCAACATTCGCAAAACTCCACATACCAGCTTTGACTCCCATTACTTCACTCTAGCCATTTTCAATTTGGGGAATAGATTTGGTCAGGCCACTACTGACCACTTAAGGAAGATTCAAGTACTTGGTTATAGCTGTTGATTACTTCACCCAATGGGTTGAAGTAGAACCATCAGTGGATATGCCTTATGAGAAGGTGTACCAGTTCATATGGAAAAAAAATCATTTGTAGATATGGTTTTCCATATACCTTCATTACCGACCATGCTACATAGTTCGACAATGAGGAGTTTGCAGCATACTGTACCCAATCCAAGATCTAGAAGTTACATTCTGCTCCAGGTGATCCTCAAGGCAATGGGTAGACCGAGGTGACGAACATGACTTTGCTCAACGGGTTAAAAAAGAGACTTTATGATGCAAAGGGGAACTAGATAAATGAATTGCACTTAGTATTATGGGCCTACCGAATAGCTCTCAAGGCTATAATAGGGGAAACACCATACATGCTAGCATGTGGGACTGAAGCAGTGTTACTAACTGAGATAAGTTTACCAACTCATAGAGTTTTGAACTTTGATTCTCTCATCAGTGATTTGATGCGAAGGCTAGACCTTGATATGTTGGAAGAAGTGCGAGAAGATGCAACCTTGAGGAATGCTTCTTATCAACAACGAACATCATGCTTTTACAATAAGAGCGTGAAGCCAACCAACTTAAAAGAGGGGGATTATGTACTTAATAAGGTGATACAGAAGACCAATAAGAATAAAGCCAATTGGAATGGGCCTTATCATGTCTCAGTAGTTGTTCGACCAGGAACTTATCGAATTGAAACTTTGGAAGGAGAAAAATTAAAGAATCCTTGGGATGTCGAGCATCTTAGGAAATATTACCAGTAATCTAACGAGTAACAATTCTTGTAATCATTTTGATTCAGTATTGAATAACATGTTGGTTCCTCCCATTTTCGTTTTTCGATTTTTGTTGGAGTACTGGTGATGTGAATCCGCATAAATATTTGCTCGACAAACAAATCAATACTTTGTTGATAAGCATCATAAATTCAATACTTGATCGACAAAGCACAGAAACCCAAGTCAAAATAGGATTTTAAGTCATCAGTACTTGGTCAAGAAACATCAGGGATAAAGCTCTAAAAATTAGGGATAAAACTATGTATAAAAATCAACAAGTTTTATCCTAACTGAGCAAATTGGAGGAAGAATGTTGTGAAGATTCCTAAATAGGAATGTAAACAGATATTTCACACACGCTTGGTCACCACTGGTAACTAATGCTTAAACTAAAAATTTAGGTGCATTCGTAAAACTTATGGCAATACCACGGGCGACTAGTGCTAAACTTGGATTTTAATGTAGGTGTACTAGTGGAACCTATGGCCACATCAATGGTAACAGGTATTACCTTAGAAATCTAAGTATATCAGTAGAACCTATGATAATCTCATTGGTAACAGATATTAAATTTAGGCAAATGCCTAAGTTATCAGTAGAACTAATGAAATAATAAACTCATTCAACCATCTAAAAATAAACAAGATAAGTTAATGAAATTGCATTTCATTTATATTAAGGATGATTACATGAAAATATTGTGTACAAGAACAAGTTATTCTCAAAATCACTCTGCGGGGTGCTTTCCTTCGGCCTTTGAGGATCTCGATAATGGCTCCATGCCTGCTGTAGGATCATCTAAAGTGTATGGAGAATTGATGAAGTTGAAATCTCGAAGCATTCTCCTATTACTACTACTCGAAGTGTCCAATAACTGAGGAGGCCGAATAATTTTTAGCTCGTCATGTAAACTATAATATCCTAAATATTTAAAAATTAAGCCCTGAGGAATGGACTCTACAGGGATCCAATTTACATCCATCTTGAAGGGGAAATTGTTCCAATCCAAGAGTCTAGGATTAACCTAGTACCATAGTTTGCTATCCTGGTCAACCTTCATCACTGTTAGACAGTTGGTCCAGCCCCACTTGTAGCCTTCACCTTGAGCCTGGAAAAATGATCATCAAAATGACCAAGATCTTAGTTTTACCCTTCCATTTAAACTTCCCTAGGCTGCTTGTGAAACTGGAAAGTTAATCTCTATACTTGGTGTTTCATTTTCTTTAGCACTCCATCTTTAATTTGTAATTGAGAAGACTGGGTTAAAAGTTTATCATCTTGAGTCTTGATCTTTTGAGACATTTAAGCTATAGCTAATTTTTTAGATTTTATCTGAGAAACTTGATTGGCAAGAGTTTACTGAGTTCTAGCTTCATCAGTTGTAGTTCGGCTGGATCTTGGTCGGGAAGTAGAGGTAGGTTTGGATTTCTTCAAGGTTTCCAGTTCATCCATCAACATGTCATTCTCAGTTTCCAAGAAGGAAACACCTTCATCAGTAGCAGCGACAGGAGGATTCTTCAAAGTGCTCAATTCATTCATCAATTTATTATTTTCTTCCTCTAGCAGTAGGCAATGGCCCTGGCTTCATCAACCTTGCATTTGAGTAGAAATTCCTATTTCCTAAATGTAGAGGCTTGCTTCTCCAACTTCTCCTTAGAACCCTGAGCTCCACTTAAATCCTTGTACTTGGCCTCATAGTCAGCGTGAAGGAGAGCGTTAGATTTTTTGTGTTCTTCTTGATGTTCTTTGATCATCTCGAAGTAAGGAACATTATTGGCCACTACCTGATCAAGAAAATAGCTCAGATATAAATAGGCTTCCTTGGTTTGATTTGAAACATCTGTGCCGAGAAAGTTTGATAAATCTTCCTCGGACAAAGTCATGTGACCAACTTTAAACAAATTTTTGTAGTGCTTGAGTAGCTCAGAGTCGTTGCAAGAGAGCTGTTCCATCTTGGACATGAACTAAAAAAATGAAGTAACATTCAATAAACAACAGATGAAGATATAACAATAGACGAGAAACAATAAACAATATAAAGACAAAATTATTTTATTGACGTAAAAGGAAGTTATAAGTACAACAGAAAAGAAAAAAAAATACAAAGTCCAACTTTTGAGAAAATCTACACCTTCTCTCTGTCAATTTCAACTCCAGCTTCGTCGGTAGAAGGGATGGCTGGAGTGAATTGCTCGGTGGATGGGATAACTGAATCAAAAACATTATTAAGTTTGTCGACTGAAGACTCAACCACTAGAGAAGACTCCCCAGAACCAACTCTCTTCAACTTCATCATCCATGTTGGGGGAAGAGGTAGGCTCATGTCTTTGGAAGAGTTCAGAGTCTTCTGATGTGCCGACCTCCTTCAGTGCACCCGAACTCCTTAAAAAATAACATTGATTGCTTTATCCGTGTCGTTATTGAAGGAATTATCCTTAACCTTCTTCCTTTTGGCCTTCTCAGTAGTTATTCCCTTTGTCAGCTCAGCCACTTGCTTTCGAGCTTCAGCAACTTCATCTTTAGCCTTTTTTTGAGTGTTCTCAAAAGTTTTTATTTTGTTGTCCCAAGTTTTCTTTTCAGTCTCTAATGCTTGTTGGGAGTCAAGCAAGGACTTCTTGAGACCAGCAAAGGCCTCCTCAGCATCGCTCGAAGAAGAACGAAGAGCATCATCATTCTCCAGCATCTTGTTGAAATCAACCAGGAACTGCAAAGAAGAAAGGAAAAATCAGTACAAGATGGCAAAGACAAAGTACAAAGTATGAAAAAGTAAAAATACAAAGAAAGAATTCTCACCATAGCAAGGGTTTGAGTAACCATTTCAGATATTTTCAGTCGGGGAATAGAATACAAAGCACCCCGGTGGTCTGGAAGACTACCAGACTTGATTAAATTCTTGGCCAATCCAAGACCTATGGCTATAGAGGAGCCAACACCAGATGGAGTAATACCGACCAAGTTCTCTTGGTCGGCATCAAAAGCTTCTTCAACCTGGTTGGCAGTAGGACCTCTCCTTAAACATTTCAAAAGAGAATCCTCTCTCTTATTGGCCCGAGGCTTCTTCCTGCCATCATCCTTCTTTTTGGCCCTACCATCTACAGGCTTGTGGGTACCAGCAGTAGCAACATCCCCAAGAAAATTAGGAAATTTCCTGTTTCCCATGCTCACTGAAAGAGGAAGGTATGAATCAAAAGAAGAGGAAGGGTTAATAAAAGGCTCACCACCACCAGATGTAGTGGCAGATGAAGTGGACATAGGGTCTTGGTCCAAATCAATCATAATGGAGGGCACACCAGTTGTTGGATGAGCTACAAAGGATGTAATTGAGCTCTTGTACTTCAGCAGGTATGAAGCCAAACTAATATGCTCCTCAATAATTCTCTGATGGATGCCCCAGAGAAACTTGAGCTCTTCAAGTTTAATGTCACCCTCCTTGGGACACCTTCTATTCTTCTCAACTTCAATCAAACAAGCAACAAATGTTAATTAACATATTAACAGGTAATTCATCCTCATGGATATATAAAATATATTACACCCTATGCTATGACCCTCTTGAGGGCATCTTGGTCCATTGTATACTTCATTCCCTTTAAGAGGTACATATTGCCAATTTTTGGCAATGACACCATGATCGAACTAGTCCCTATTGGAGTCAGGCAAATTGACAACTAGAGCTTTATTTACAGACCTAGTCTTCAAGTAATATATATTGTCACTGGTGACGCACTTGCAACAGAACTTGATTTCAGGGATACCGATATGGGTCCCATGGATTTGATTAAGCCTATGTACACTATTAACTATTTTCCAAGCGGTGGGAGATATCCTAGTAGGTAGAATATCAAACTATTGACAAAACTCTAAGCAAAAATGATTTGGGGGAAAAGTGATGCCATATTCATCTATGAATAAGGAAGGAATCCAATGACCTTTAGCCAAAGAGAAAACATCTACAGGGGATTAGGGAACTCTAAATCTACCCATTCTAGAATATTCCATCCCTTTCTAAACTCATCTAGAGATACAACAACGTAAACCATGATTCAATATGAAGAAAATGAAAGGATTCTTATAGAAGATTAAGGATTCAACAAGAACTAAAAGAAAGGAAGAACAATCACACGAAAGCTAAAGAATTTGCAGTAAAAACTTAGAAGGTTTGAGGTAAGAGACATAAAAAATTTACCGCCTTTCATATATTGCCTCAAAACCGACAAGCGTAATGATTAAAGTGAAACGACGATTGAAATTTTGGCGACGAGGCAGAAAAAGACATATTTACCCTAAAGACAGTTCAAAATATTTGAAAAAATTCCATCAGAAATACACGTTACTAGCAATACCAATAAAATTTTACAAGTGTGGGAAGTCGGCAATCGACCAAGAATTAGGAATGTAGCCCGAGCTACTACTAGGACTAAATGCTCCAGACTTTCAAGCAAGCATCAATCATGGAACATTGTAGGATTTTGTTGATATAAAAAATTATCCACTTACATGGACCAATTATATAAAGACATGTGTTATACAACATGGCAAGAATCATAGTCAACAAGATATAAACTTGCCAACAAATGCTGACCAACATGCAGAATCCCGACCCACAATAAGAAGACCGACTAATAGGGTTAGCAAAATGCCAATAGTCATGTACATTATGAACGTCATTTATTGATGTAAGTGCCTAATTTATAAAGGCATTCCATCCTTTTATATTCCATCTCTTTACCTCCCTATGATATTATAAATACATTGTAATACCTTCATCAAGGGCAAGTTCAAATCATTCAAAACACAAGAGGCAAAACAGAATACAAGAAACACAGTGGACATAGGCTTTCCCTTATATCCACACCACTTTATAAACCTTTTGTCTCTTTTTTTTTGCATATATTTATCTGTGATTAGAAAATTAGACCTAGTCTAGTTTTTTACATCAACAGTGGTCTTGGGTTTAAGTATCAAGCCACACCCTAGGTCTCTGGGCCCTCCTTAAATTTCTCGGTTACCTCCTAGTATCTTTTACTTATTACATCATTGTAACCCTTTTCCCTTTATTTTTTTCTTATCCACTTTTAAGCCATTTTCCTTTTTACCGACAGATGAAGACAAATACTCGGGATGAGACAAGTCCCAATACACTTTATTTCCAAATTTCACATTATTCAAAGTACGTTATCATTTACCTTGAACTCGATATTTCATCTTTTGAAAACAACTGTATTTACCATTTCTTATGAAACTTTACTGTTTGAGTTCAAAACCTGTTTCATATACTTATGTGCTTTTTACTATTCACGCACACTTATAAACTTTGCATTATATTCAATTTGCCAAAAATGATTATTTTCATATATACTTTACGACAATATGAGTTATTTATTACATAAAATTTAACTCTTTAACTAGATTCTTTTTAGTTTGGAGAATTTATTCATAGGTCCAACTTTCTCATAAAATTACACCTTTGTACTAAAACATTATTTTTGCCATTTTAATAATTGTATTTACAACTTGTTAACTTTGTAATTTTTATCTTATTTCTTATCATTTTATGTTTTCATATTACATAATTTCATAGTTTTTCCCCAAACAGTTTACAAGTTCACTTTTAGTCAATTATTTCACTTTGCTTTGGACTTTCTTCACATAAATTGTATCATTTAATGTGATTAACATTATGAATTTATCAAGTCTATCATTTCATTTTCACAAGCTCATTTTAATACACTTTCGACATATTTAACCCATTTATCCCAACCACACAAGTCTACGTTAATGAAAGTGGGGTTTTATGCTAATACAACCCAACAAATGCATCCTACTATTTCTTCACAAGTTCAATATAGTATTTTATCATGAAATAAACAAGTTTGACATGATTTATGCAAGAGATAGTTAACTTAACATTATGAAATTTTCACTTCTTTCAAGCTTGAATTTTCATCCATTTTAATCACATTTTCACAATTTTTTTAAAGATTTTTTTATGAAAAAAAAATGGAGATGATATTCTCACTGTGGAGATCATATCAATGAAGTTTCATAAAAAAAATTCATTGTTTACAATTTTAAAAAATGGCATGTACCAGGGTCTGCATCATAAGGTGTCCTTACAGGGAGTATATATATATATATATATATATATATATATATATATATATATATATATATATATATATATATATATATATATATATATATATATATATAGAGAGAGAGAGAGAGAGAGAGAGAGAGAGGCCCCTCCCTGTAAGGACACCTTATGATGCAGACCCTGGTACATGCCATTTTTTAAAATTGTAAACAATGAATTTTTTTTATGAAACTTCATTGATATGATCTCCACAGTGAGAATATCATCTCCATTTTTTTTTCATAAAAAAATCTTTAAAAAAATTGTTGAGATGAAGTGATATGTAAAAAAAAAATGGTATAAATATGCGTTTTCGACCGTTGAAATTTTGGTGATCATATCACTCATTTTTTGATTGATTTTTTTGATGAAACTTCATGGATATGACTTAAATAACATAGTTTATACGTATGATGATAATTCCTTGTATCTTATGTTCACCCTACATGACTTAAATAACATAGTTTGCTTTGTTATTCAACCTATTGGATAAAGCCTCTGATCGACACGAGTCCAATCACAAAATAATATCATTATTAATATCTAAAGAGTTCACATTGACCATGTGTTACAATTCTTACACACATTTTTTTCTTCAAAGTATGGAACACATTGTGGGATCAGAACCATTGAGTTGACAACTCTAGATCTTTAAGTTATTGAACTAACTTTCTCTGAGGACTAAAGGTCCTATGTGTTTCGATCCTAGTTTTGACCTCTTTGCCAAAATATTTAACCTAAACCTAAAATTGACCCAAAGAGCCATGACCATATAAATCCTTGATTGCTTCACGAAATCTCATTAGGTATTTTTTGACATTAATCCATTCGATTTAATTTATTTAACCCAAAAAACCGTGTGATTCCTCGCATGTAGAATTATACCTCTAGTTCCTCCAAAACATGGAATTTTTCCTTTATAGATCTTATAACCAATAAGTATTTTTGTGAACTCTTCCATGTCAAAATGCTTATTCTTTCAGGTTATGATGCTAACCCTTATTAATCCTATTCCCAGAAATGAACTTTATACTTATGATGATAAGATACTTTCTTGGTTTGACGTTTATTATATATGACGTCACTACAAAACAAGTCTTTTCTAATTTCCCATTAGGAATAATAAATCTTCTCATTAACCCACAACATTCTCGTTCTTTACAATTTCTCAAAATCCCTTTACTTAATGTATTTACGTCGATAAATCTTATAGACTCTCGATAGGCTCTTACCACCAAAGTATTATATAGTTAAATGTGCTGAGTCCTCGTCCTTTTCTAACTTAGGACAATTATTAGCTACATCATGACGACATACAACCATGTTATTTTTACGTGCCGATATAACGCATGACAACTTCTCATGTCATGGAATCAAATAATCATCAAGACCTACTAATTTCCTCCCAAACTCTAAGTATGAATTTCCATGGTCACTATTTAACCCAGTTTAGACTCAAGACCATTCGTTTACCCCACTAACAAGGAAGCTTACAAACTTGTGTGACTACTACTTCATCATGAAAACAATAGCAACTAAATCTAGTCCTACCGAACCAAACGTCGCAAACCATTTAGCCAAAGTCAACCAAAAAATCATGTGTAATGGAAATTTAATATCCTTTACGCACTTTAAGCATTTTAGTACTTCTATTACTCATCATCCCGTACTATCAAGAAGACTTTAATATATAGCTATTTAGGAATCATTCCGTAATTAACATTGGGCCAACATTATTTTTGTCGCTATAGATAATAAAATAATAATAGTCATTTACAATCGCAATACAATATGTGTACTATTTAAATATGTGACATATAGACTATGCACCCTAATCTTATCCACTGCAGGACTATGTAAGTATATATTTACCTATATTATTACTGAAATTCTTTACCAACGACCGAGGTGTTTTCTCAATCAGACCGAGATCCTTAACCCAGACTATCGTCCTAAGTCGAATGCCGACATGACAATGTTTAGAAGAAGAAGGATATTGTTGTCAAGCAATACAATTATTCCTTCCTTGGAAGCTATAATCACTTATTTATCTTTAGTGAAGAATGTATAATACAAACTAATAACGAACACTAACAATTATCCACTAGTCCTTATGAGTATGGCATGTCGTAAATTTCTAATCCCGATGATTCATATTTGAACTTAAAATCATTATTTTAAGATATTACTAATACTTATTCAAGAGCGTCATTGTTGACTCTTACTGTAATTGGATACTCTTATACTACTTAGGATACTATTTCCATAAGGTTACTATCATTGCTCCCTTGTCAGAGCAGCGTGCCAACTTGTGTCAACCAACCTTTACTACCTTGGGGAATCAATATACCTAATTATCACAATAACACATTTTTCTCCAAGCATCGCTACTAGCCTCAATCAAAAGATTAATCAACCCAACCTATCGTAAAGTCTATGCAAGGGGGTGAATCTTCACCCGAGGCTTTACTTACTTAATGTGTATGTTGACCCCACACTTGGATCCTAATCTTTATATTATATTACCAAAACCAAAACTAGACCCCATACTTGGGTCCTAATCGTGTTGTTATATTACCACAACCACAACTAGACAATGGTTAGTATACTATATTGTATGTGTAAGTGATCTTGTTAAGTTTTTACCCACTAATCCAAGGAACTAATGGAAATATCAAACCATTATACGATATTCATAACTCTACCCGTTAACATAAGGAAACTCAAAGGTGAATGATATGGAAAATATAGCACCACTGCCACGGGTCCTTTGATAGGCATGAGCTGATGCCTTGCTATCGAAGCCTTGCTGCTACAGCCTTACATATAGAGGCTGTGGTCTTACCTGTATATACCGCAGACGTACATGCTATAGGTTGTGGCCCCAGCTTGTCCGCTTAGCTGGCCGTAACCCCTCTCATTTACAATAACAATACAACAAATACACCTCCTATAAATAAAGGTCCACACCTCGAGATAGGGGGATTTGATCCGAGTCCATTTCTTGTACTAATACCTAGTCCAGAGATCGCTACACTTATGGAGGCATTACCAAACACTCTACACCTCTTGGTACAACTTGGGGGCTACTCATATGCATCACGGTCATCTCTCCGGCACTACTGAAACCATCATAGACATATATTCTCTTCTCTCATCTACATTGTACGCCTATTACGTCATTGCAAACCTGTACTACAATGAGCATGTGATGAGAATGGGGCAACAAAGTGGACGTAGTCTCATTTAATATATGAATCACTCTATATCTTGTGTTCTCTCTTTCTTTATTAGCTTTATCTGCTTATTATGTATTTTACACTTGACTTGCTGGTACGAGAACGACTGGTGTCCGATTTCTCGTATCAACAATCTAACGCCATTTATGGGAAAATAGGTATTTAAATCTTGTTTCTCTATATTTTGGGTTCTTGAACATCTTATTTTATTCATGGGGATCCTTTGGATCATTATCTCATGGGTGAATTTCAGTTATTGAACTTGTATTTTGTACACACACCCTTAAATGGGTATCGCATATATTCAGATCTGTCTATGGGTCTCCCTTTTATGACCCTAAATCTATTTCTACAATATCCTGATGATGTTACCTCACCAAGATAACACTAAAAAGTGTAAAGGGCAATAGCCTCACAAAGGTGGGTAGCTAGGGATGAGATCTATTTGCTCATTTGCTACTTTCCCAGGCTATGCTCTAGGGTTTCCTACCATGATTGTGTCATTTTGTGCACCAAGAGGTTGTTCTGCCCTGAATAGACCCTAGTAGGTATGTTCTCCATGTGTTTCATGTGAAAAATCAGTTTCTGGGTTCCAATTCTGGGATTGCTCCCTTCTGCCCAAGATGGGATACGGCCTGGTATTTTAACTGCCCTTTTTGTCACAGCCCTACTTATGTAGTTGGTTTACAACGACTTCAAATCATCGAGGGAGGACTCAAGTGGCCTTAAGCTCAACCTTGGTGGATTTCACTCAAAGGCCACGGCAGTACACAAATGTGCCTCACTGGCCGTGACCTCAATAGTAAAATCATGAAGCGATGCAAACGTTGCATCCTAACTTTATATTTGGTCCATCCTATATTCTGTGATTACTCACTTCTACTAGTTTTGTGTAAGAGTATATATATTTTAAAGACTAACAAAGAAGAAATAGAAGGAGACTCCAGTCAAAGTGAAGAAATAAAGGATTGGATTGCTCAACTGTATAACCACCTCAATCATCTGTATGACAGTCATGCCTCACTCCAGACTCAGGTCAACTTCTTGAACCAAAGGGTTCTTATGCTAGAGTCCGTGGTGCCCAAATTTTCCGTCTATGCCGTAGTGTCTGCAGCTAGAGAAGCTACTATCCTAGGGGCCGCAGCTCTGGACCAAAAGAGGAAGAGGGTGATGATGGCAGAATAAGACTTTGAGGTCTACACCCCTTTGATTTATAGAATTGAAGACATCTTAGAGCTCTTAAGGGTGATAAATTATTGAAGTGGCCGGAGAAGCTAAAGACTCCTCCATACAAAAGGGATCGGGCCAAGTGGTGTAAATTCCATACAGACCATGGCCACGACACTGATACATGCTACTCCCTGAAGAACGAGATTGAAAGGCTTGTGAGGCAGGGGATGTTACAACAATTCCTGAAAAATACTTAGAGGATGCATCCTTACCAAACATGCCACATGCTTAACCCCACTTTAGTCGATATTTTCTGTTAAATCTGAAGTGTTGTCTTTACAACACAAGCGTTGTATTTCCTTACAAACTTAACATATATATATGAATATATGAAATTAAGCTTACTTTGTATTATCCTAACAAAATTGTATGTATATATATATATATGATGAACAAATTTAGTCATGTTTTATCTGTTGATTTCCCAATTATAGAAATCTTATGAATGACCTTTGTTTTGAACAAATTTCAAGGGAAAGATGGCGCGTTATCTCAAAAGACTATTTATTTCGGGAATGATCCAATGGTTCAAAAATGCCAACCTTATTTGGCTTACAATGCCACTCATGGTTCAAGGACATATTCTTATATTCATATGGCCAACCATCCTTTGGTATATGCTACTCTCAGCTTTAAGGACTCAAATTTCCCCCACTAAGCTTTCGGGACGTGTACATTAGCCTGGGGAGGCTTGAAAATGTCTTGTACACGATCTTGGGGAATTTTTACAATACCTATCCCGGGGAGGCCTGATAATAACCCACAGGGGCCGAAGACTTAATTATCTACAAATAATCCTATATTTGAAGGGGCCGAAGACTTAATTGTCTGCGGATAATCCTATATTTGAAAGGGCCGAAGACTTTATTGTCTGTGGATAATCCAATTATAGCCTGGGAAGGCTTTATATATATATATATATATATAAACATAGCTTGGGCAAGCTATATAATACCTAGCCCGAGGAGTCTTGATAATAAACAAATCAAAGCGACTAAAGGAAGCTATAAATCCTAATCAAAGCGACTAAGAGAAGCTACGTAAGCGGTTTCATGATAAAGCGACTAAAGGAAACTCACGAAATGCAATTGAAGTGACTAAAGGATATTGTGACACTGACATCATGAAGCATAATAAAGCTACAGAAAGAAGTTGGCCTCAACCTAGCAAGCTGTCATCAATTTCTTGACAAGAGCTTGGAAGGCGTCGGAGCCTTATCAATATGGATTCAGCCAATATGAAGTCTATTAATTTATTTGGAAGATGCAGAAGAAAAATGATGACTGTCTGAATTGCTCAAATGTCGTGACACGACTTCAAACCAACCGCAGCCTCTAAATTGCAACCAAGAAATTGAAAATTGATAGAAGTTAACTGAGGCAAAGGAAGTTAATCCACAACCCCAAAGCCATTTTTCTTTGGCAACGTGGCTTGGGGGATGTCCCACAAATATGGGATTGAAATTTTGAAAAAGATAAGGAAAAATACAACAGGCCGCAACCTATTTGGAGGAACCATTTACAATGTGTTGCCGTGGACTTATATCCACATTTCAGTTATTGATGAAGCATATTTGCAAATTGTTCATTCAAGAAATCAAATATATGGAGGCGAAATTCATTCAAATCTCAAAGCAGGCAATAAAGGAATAAGCAAAGGAGAAATTAAGATCAGTTAGATTAAAGGCCGCAACTTTGGCTAAAAGTTATAAATTGTTAAGTTATAAGTACAAAAAAAAAATGTCCATAGCCTGAATAAATTTCAAACGTTGAGAGGCTGCAACCCAATGTACATTACAAAAAAGGAGAAAAATTTCTAATTCTAAGACTCAGCATCATCTTTAACATCTCCGTCTTCACCTTCTGAGGACGTCTCAGTCTCATCATCTGCGACAACCTTCTCCATCAGCTTTCTTGCTCTCTCCTCTGCCGTAACCTTTATCTCAGTTACGCAGACACTATGTTCTTTATCCCAAACACTCCATGACGTAACCCGATCCTTGGCATCAGGGAAGTTTTTAGCCACCCTATATCTCAGTTCTTGGTATCCGCGGATGTATGCCTTGTTGTTGGTGAGGAAGAAATATCTAGACTTTTTGAAGTCTGCTACAACAACTTCTACGGCCTGCTTGAGGGACGCAGAGCGAGAGTCCTCCATTTTCTTAAGGGCTGTGGCATGCTCTGTCTCCCTTAGGATATATTTCTCTTGAATCTCCTTCAACTGAGACTCAAGACTCGAGGTAAGTTTAGTAGCTTCTGCAGCTTTTTATTGTTCAGTTGCAGAGAGGCTGCGACAGTTCTCAACTTTTCCTCTGCATCATCCGTAGCCTTTATAGAAGTATCAAGGTTAATTTGGGATGCTTGAAGTGCCGCAGTAGCAGATGTTTTGCATGCCTCTCCAGGTCAGTGATATGCACCCTCTCCGCGGCCTCCTTCAGCTTATTGAGGCCTTCGTATTTAAGCTTCTGGGATACCACAACATTTGCGACCTTAAAAGACTATTAATATTAGAAGTAAAAGATGAAGTATAAAAATAAAGTACTAAAAAGGTAAATTTGCACTTACTCTCAGTAGATTGTGGAGAGCATATTCTTCAAGATGCTCATGTTCCTCCTCCATTAGTCGGTCCAGGTCCATGTTGTCAGAAACCTTTCGCATCCGGTGAACCACCCTGGCAGTTGTATCCCAGGACGATTGAGGATTTGGTCTCCATAATTGGGGCCGTGGATGTCCATCAGGTCCAACACTAGCACGACTTTTAGGAGGTTATAGGTTTGCATTAACATCCATTATTATTGGAGGAGGAGGTTAATTTGAAGTGTTAGTTTATGAGGTGCCGGGGCCATGCTGCGATTCAGACTCAGAGGGAATTAAGCTTGTCACGGCCAGATAACTACCGATGTCATCGTCAAATTAGCCTTCAGGCTTTTATTATGGAGCAAAATCCTCAACCTGAATTGTAGGCGCGGTAGGAGCTATATGGTCGCATATAGTGGGCGCGGCAGGACGCTTCGACTTGGTTCTTTTCCTCTTCTTATGTCTAACTGTGTTATTGAGGGAAGCTATGTCCTCATCCATTTCATCTAGTTGAGTTGCTAAGATCTACCAATCTATCTCCTCACCTGAAGAAGAAATGAAGCAAAGTCAGAATTTGAAGTTTTTAAAAACAATGGCCGCAGCGTTAATAAAGTAAGGGGTTAATACCTTTTTGCAACCATAATTTTTGGCAGAGATTTGTTGGTGAAGTAACCTCCCTAAAAAATTAAGGCTGAAGCCACTAAGGTGCTAAACTTTTTATCGTCAGCACTTGCGGCTGCAGCTCTTCTTATTCTGCTCTCCTGTCGCTCACTTATGGGCAAATTGTCAAGAGCTGCATAAAAGTTCAATGTCAGTACAAAACAACAGAAGGAATTTGGAAAACGGTGGAAATAGGATGCAACATATAATCAAAGGTTCGCATTCTTATTTACCTAGTTTTGATGGGCGTCCCCACTGCCGCGGCATCCTGAATGATTTCTCTCTCTCAGACTCATCTGGATGGATCTCCCATCCTTCTCCAGAAACATAAAAATACTTTCCTTTCCATTTTTTTACATTGGTGGGTCTGCCAGTATAAAGGGTTTCATCATTGTCGCGAAAGGCAAAGTAATAATACCGCACAAACTTTACAGAGTTCTCCTTCGGTCTATAAAAGTGGAAGAACTCCGCGGGAGTTATGTCCTTCCTAAATTGATTCTTCTACAACACTATAGATGCAAGAAGTGCCTTCTGTCCATTAGGATCTAGGTTGGCTAGGGCTAGTTTCTTGGTCTGGAAGATTATCCTAATTGGGACTGGCACAGGTAGCCACAGACCATATATGAAAGCATGGAGGGGGAAGCAGACCCCATCATCAGCAAGAGCAGAGCATGGACTTTTTTTTGTTGGAGGGTGCTAAGAAGATCACATTTTCAGGAAACTCAAATGCCTCAGCAACTTAGTCAACCAATTTCTGAGTCATAATGCTACAGACATTTAAGGCTGCAGGTGGTCTCTCTGCTCTGTAAGATAGGCCAGCAGGTGCATCCCTTGCCTCAGAAGGCCCAACAACCGTTGCATCAAGGTCTATAAAGTTGATACTTGAGTGAGTTTCCTCTTTTGTTACCTCAGTATCTTTCCTCCAAGTGGAATTCGCGGAGTTAGAATCTAAAATAATGCAATTTGGGCAATCTTTGGGCAAACAAGGCCCAAATGTCTTTAAAGGACTCACGGAAGGGAGTTCGGGAGGAGAAGCTCCAAAATGTTTGTTCTAGAAATTCTTCAGAAATTCATGAGGATTCCGACTCATATGGCTAAAGACAAAACCTGAAAAGCAGAAAGTCCACTGTTAGGTGCCACAACCAGTATGGTCAGATAAGCCTATTGGAGGCTGCGACAAGAACACCATAATAACAAATGTGAGAGCTAAATAGAAGTTTCAACAATTTCAGATAACTACACTAAGTGTTGGGTTTTGGAATCCTATAGACTATAATAGTTATTGCCGTGACATATTATTTTTGGGGTTGGAGACATTAGGTATGTATTGATATGCTGCAATCCTTGGGTTTATTGGCAAAAGGTTACGGACACTAGCCTAAGGCTAAACCCTAAGGGAAAAAGGGAATATTTATCATATAAGTATTGACATGAGGACGCAGCCAAATAGCACAAGAATATGCTACCTGCCGCGGCCAAACTCCTAAACAGTTTGACAACAAGGGTTGCCTAATCTAAAGATCGAAGCCCTAGAATTTGAAAGGTTTGCTTTAGAACATTAAGAACATAATGGTATGTTTTCAATACTTTTACTACTTTAAAGCTAGTAAATTTGATCCTAAGCAAGTACAGGGAATTTAAAATCCCTAAAACTTAAGCCTAAGTCAACAAGTTTCATTTATTGATGGATGTTAACAGTTTATTTCATCGATCGAAGAATTGATTCAAATCCAAACCACTTATCTATTATGACCAAATGAGTTAATTTCAGCATGAATTTAGCAGTATCGATTCAATTCGGGATTAGTTGTTTAATATGATTCTGTAAAAAGGTGGATTCGAATGATTCATTCATAAACAAAAGGAATCAAGAGCAGAACAGTCAAAAGGTAGGAATTATGAAACTACTAAGGAAGTTTTGATTTGTTACCTGGAAATAACCGAGAAAGGAAAAGTAGTTGCTCAGCCTTGAAGCACCAACTTCTCAACCTTGACCAACTCGAACAACCGCCTAAAGATCGTCGAAAAGCTCAATGGAGGAAATTGTAAAACTTTTCTCTCAAGGATTTCGAAACGTAATGAAGTCCACGACCAGTTGCCATTTATATAAGAGGCCACGGGAAGATGAAGTGTCACGTTTGAATTATCAGGGCAAATTGAGAATAGAAGACCTGATTACTCAGCCGTAACCCCAATCGCTATCTCTTGGCACTACGACTTGGGGGCTTATTGATATGGAAAATATAGCACCCCTATCGCGAAGACTTTGATAGGCATGAGCCGATGCCTTGCTTCCATAGCCTTTCATATAGAGGTTGCGGTCTTACCTATATATGCCGTGGAATTTCATGCTATAGGGTGCGGCCCCAGCTTCTCCCCTTAGTTGGCCGCAACCCCTCTCATTCATAAAAACAATACAACACATATACCTCCTACAAATAGAGGTCCACACCTCGAAATAGGGGGATCTGATCTGAGTCCATTTCTTGTACTGATACCTAGTCCAGAGAACGCTACATTTGTGGATGCATTGCCAAACACTCTACACCTCTCGGTACATCTTTGGGGCTACTCAGATGCATTATGGTCATCTCTTCGGCACTCCTGGAACCATCATAGACATGTATTCTCTTCTCTCATCTACATTGTACACCTATTACGACATCGTAAACCTGTACTGCAATGAGCATGTAATGAGAATGGGGCAAAAAAGTGGACGTAGTCTCATTTAATAGCTGAATCACTCTATATCTTATGTTCTCTCTTTCTTTATTAGCTCTATCTACTTATTATGTATTTTACACTTGACTTGCTAGTACGAGAACAACTAGTGTCCAATTTCTCGTATCAACAGTGAAAACCTTACTAATTTTTTGACAAACACAATTCTTTACTCCAAGATTATTATTAAACATATTGAGGTCATTCATTACTCAAGTTCATTAAAATTTGGAACTCCACTACAAAAAAAGAACAAACTTTTCTTTGATGAATAGAATTTCTTGAAATCGTTTTATTAAGTCCTTCCACAACTCTTACCTAGTCATTAGTACAAATCATTTGTTGCTTCCCAAAAATACTCATAATTTTTTTCCATAGGGTAATGTGTATTTTGTCTTTGCATACTAAAATCTTCAAAAAAAGATATACTTGATATTAAACTTGACTCCTCACCACACCTTTTTATCAAGAACGGGCTCCTTAATTTGAAAAGGTCAAAACAATGAAAATCCACTTTTAAACTCCATTTTGAATACATATTTTTTCTTCATCGCACACCATTGAGTGATTTATCACATGTCTCCTATGAAACTCAATCATTCCACCTAAGAACAAGAATAATATTATCCCGATACTTGTTATAATTAAAATGAGCATCTTCACATCTTAACAGACCCCACGGGTCATAATGAATAGAGCTAACTTACATTCTTATTCTTTTGTCACAAACCTAATCTCATTCTAATTATTGAAGATTTTTACACTACCTTACACTTTCTTAACTATTAAAAAATAGATTTAGACTGACACAGTTGTTGTGTTGGTTCCCTATATTCATATTTTTATCTCAAAGGGTCCACTAGAATCGTTCTATTGTTTCAAGAGTACTTGAAAATAACAACTTTAATTACCATTACCAATCTTATGCATAACTACTGGTGGCCTGACATTCTATAAATTTAAGTTGTTATTACTAAGGTGAGAAATTCCACCATCTTGATGCCTCACTCTTTCATATAATTAGTTTTAAAACCCCAAATTCCCTTTATGAAATTATCACTCAAAATTAAACCCGAATATCGAAGGGTTAAGTTCCGTTCTAATGGCTAACTATTCACTTACTCTCCTTGTGTACAAAAATCAACCAATACCTTAGCGTAGACAAAATATAATGAGTTACCTTTTATATGAAGATGAAATGTAATCTCACACTCCGACACTCATGTAACCTATGTTTAAATACCAAGTTGTGATAGCCTGAGTCCGGGTGTCAATGTGAATTTTTTTTTAATACTTCGATTTCATTTCAGAAAATCCCCCTTTTAAAATAAACACTTGACTGATTGATTTTTCTTGAAGAATATATTTAATTTAATTAATAAAAGGTGATAGACTTATACTTGTAAAATTGGTATTAGGTGAAAACATAATAAATATTGTTAGTGCTTATGCACCCCAAGTAGGATTAGATGAGCACACTAAAGTACAATTTTGGGAACAAATGGATGAACTAATTCAAGAAATACCCGTAGGTGAGAAAATCTATATAGGGAGAGATTTTAATGGCTATATAAGAGAAGATCGTTTAGGATGTGAGATAGTGCATGAAAGATAAGGTTTTGGAGATAGGAACGACGGGGGAGAGTCTATCTTAGATTTTACGATGGCTTATGATTTTGTACTAGTAAATACATATTTTAAAAAGAGGCTTTAACACTTAATAAGTTATAAAAGTGGAACGCACAGGAGCCAAATAAATTTTTTCGTTACTAGGAAAGGAGACCGATTAATGTGTAAAGATGTTAAGGTTATCCTCGGAGAGAGTTTAACCTCACTACATAGGATAACGATGTTGGATATAAATATTAAAAATCAATCACGAGTGAAAAAAGTGAAGATTAACCCACGAACTAGGTGGTGGAACTTAAAAGGAGAGAAATTAGATCTATTTAAAGATAAAATATTAAATGAAGCAACATGGAAAATTGAGAAGAGACTAACATAATGTGGAATAATATGAACACTGCATTAAGAGAATATCAAAAGAAATTCTTGGAGAATCAAAAGGCAAGGGGGCACAGTCTAAAGAAACTTGATGGTGGAATGAAGAAGTACAAAATATAGTAAAAATAAAAGGGAGTGATTTAAAACATGGTAAACAAATAGAAAAGAAGAAAATTTTGAGAAATATAAATGGGCTAAAAAGTAAGTTAAGAAAGTAGTAAGAGATGCTAAGTTAAAGGCATATGATGATCTTTACACAAAATTAGGAACACAAGAAGGGGAAAAAAGTATTTGTAAGCTTCCTAAACTTAGGGACAGAAAAACAAAAGATTTGAATAATGTTAAGTGTATCAAAAGTGATGATTTGAGAGTCCTAGTCAAAGATGATGAAATTATGGAAAGATGGAAAAACTACTTTGAGAGGTTATTAAATGGAGATATTGGGAGTAGATTAGATATAGAGGAACTTAGGGAGACTCGAGAAAATATATTTTTTCACATAATTACGAAAACAGATGTCAGAATTTCTCTAAAAAAGATGAAAACATGGAAGGCTTTATGACCAGACGGTATCCTTATTGAAGTCCTTATCTCTTTGCTCTTGTTGTGGATGGGTTGATTGGAAAAATACAAGATGAGGTGCCATGATGTATGCTATTTGAAGATGATATTGTTTTAGTGGATGAGACTAAGAAGGGGATAAATGATAGGTTGGAATTGTGGAGAGAAACTTTAGAAGCAAGAGGATTTAAAATAATAGTAGTAATAGGAGGACAAATGGAGATGTGGTGAAATTGGAGGGTCAAGAGATACGTAGAAATGATCATTTTTGTTATTTTTGGATCGTTTATACAAAAAGATGGGGATATTAGTGATGATGTTACTCATAGGATTAGAGCAGGTTGGGTTAAGTGGAGAAGTGCTAACGACGTTTTGTGTGATAGGCGTATGCCTTTGAAGTTAAAAGGAAAAATTTATAGGACGACCATTAGACCCGCCATGTTATATGGGACAGAGTGTTGGGATACTAAGAAACAAAATGTGCAGAAAATGAGTGTGGCGGAGATGCGAATGCAAATATGGATTTGTGGTAAAACTCGAAAGGATAAAATTAAAAATGAACAAATTCATGAAACGGTAAAAGTAGTTCCTATAGAAGATAAATTGAGAGAAAATTGACTTAGATGGTTTGGACACGTCAAGCGTAGACCAATGGATGCTCCTGTAGGGAAGAGTGATTTAGTTAGTATTGATGGTAACACAAGGGGTAGAGGCAGGCCAAAATTGACTTGGTGAGATATTATAAAAAAGGACATGATGTCATGTGGTTTAACCGAAGATATTGCACTGTACATAATGGAATGAAAAAATAGGATTCATGTAGCCGACCCCAAATAATTGGGAAAAGGCTTTGTTGAGTTGAGTTAAATTGTAGATTTATTATCGTGCGCTTTAGTCTGCTTTCCTTTTACGACGTTACTCGATTCAAACACACTTATAAAGTTGCATTTTATACACTTTTCAAAAAATGCTTCTTTTCATCTTTACTTTACAAAAACACGACTTTCTTTTATCCCATAAAACCTAACTCTTTAACTCTAGTCCTTTTAATTTTGGAAATTTATTCATAAGTCCAACTTTATAAAAAAATGATACTTTTGTACTAAAACTTTACTTTTGCTATTTTAAGACTTAAATTTTCAACTTGTTAACTTTACACTTTCTATCTTATTTCTTATCATTTTATGTGTTCATATTACATCGTTTCATACCTTTACCCCCGAGCACTTTACTAGTTTCACTTTTAGTCTATTATTTCATATTCCTAAAGGATTTTCTGCACATAAACTTTATCATTTCATATGATTAACATTATGAATTTACAAATTTTATCATTTCATTTTCACAAGATCATTTTAACACACTTTCAATATATTTAACCTATTTATCCCAACCACACAAGTTTATGTTCATGAAAGTGGGGGTTTATGTTAATAGAACCCAACAAATGCATCGTACTATTTCTTCACAAATTCAATATAACTTTTTATCATGAAATAAACAAATTTAACATGATTTATGCAAGAAATAGTTAACTTAACATTCTCAAATTTGTGCATCTTCCAAGTTTTAACTTTATCGATTTTAATCACATATTTTTCAACATAATATCATATGTAATTATAATAGGCATAAATAAACAAGTGAATCAACACACACACACACACACACACACACACATATATATATGTGGACATCCCCCGATCCCCGTCCACGGAGGGAGGAAGGGATTCTTCGGGTCCCGCACGTCCCCTCTCTCGGGAGAGCGCTTCGGCCGGCGTCGATTTTGTGAGGTGTGAAAAATGTAGAGAGATTCAGAGTCGCCAGTCTATTTTTCTCGAAACAGACAAAAGAAAAAGGGGAAGCCACCCCGAAGGATGGCTTCCAAAGACATACTAGTGCGTGAAAAACCAAAATGATTCGGAAAGGGGGGAGGCTTAGTTATGAAATGGGAAGGTGTTAGGCACCCATTCCGCCCTTTCGGTCTCTCATGGACATTTTCTATTTTCTTTTATATTTCCCCCCATGATATGTGTGCATGTGTATATATAGAATGGAGGTAGGAATCCTCGACTTATATCATGGAAAAGATAAAGCGAGTCATCCGTAGGAAGATATAAGAATAATATTAGAAAAATAAGATTTACGCGATTACCCCTACGTTGATCATTGTAATGGAACGATAACGCATATGGAGAAATACGTTACTAAGAGAAAGTATATAGAATATAAGAAAAATGGATTTAGAGAAGATAGAAAATGAGATAAAAAGTGAGAAAAGGACTCGAGCCTCGGGTTTTACCCCGAGACGCCTACGTAGGCTATAAAGGCATCAAAGTCCACATAGTTCGCATACGAACGAGGGTGGGGTTTAACCCATAAATCCAAATGGAGAAATATCTTATTTTTAAATGTGTGTGTGTGTGTAGAAAAAAGTGTTTTAGTTGTGAGAAAAGTGTGGAAAAGGTGTGAGAATCCCTACTTGGAATTTATGAGCAAACCCTCTTTTTCTTGTTTTTTTGGGTTTTTTATTTATATGAAAATAGGAGATGTGCAATAATACTAGATAAAAAGTATATTTATGATGTGTGAGATGAGATAATAAGAGTGATAAGTAAGAAAACAAGTTATTGGGAATTCAAGAGAATTTAAGAGAGAGTTTGAGAAAGTTGGACCTTCTTGAAGATCTTGAGCTTGATCTTGAACGTTGGGGAGCAGCCCTTGAGCTTGGGTGGCGATGGAGAGTGGTTAATTCATAAAGTTTGATGAAGGGGAAGATGAAAAGTGGAAGTGAAAAGGGATTTGGAAGTTGAAATCACGCTGCCTTCGAGAGAGGTTTCTGGGATTCGTTCAGAGAGATTTCTATCAGATCTGGGCCCCCTTGCAAATGAGGCCAAGGCCTCCTTTTATAGGCCCAGGGGACTACCGATCGGCCCAGTCATGGCACTGCCTATCGCAGGTGCCAATAGGCAGGGTCTGGGACCTGCCATTTGGCAGTGCGCCTCAGGCTTTTTCGGAAAATTGGCCGTCGAGGGAAAACTGTTGGTCAGAATCGCGCACGGGGCATACCGTTGGAAAGGTAATTCAGAGACCTTCGAAAGTCCTTTGGACCGCTCCCGAGTTTTGGAGTTTAGTTTGGGTCAAATGTGGCTCAAAAGCATTTGTCGGTCCATTGGACGGGGAATTGTGCGGACGCAAACGAATCATTCGTCCGCATGGTAAGTCCGAATCGCACACGGGGCATACCATTGGATAGGTTAGGAGATGTACTTCAACATTCCAAAAAGTTTGACCCGGTTTGGATAGTTGACTTTGGTCAACCGGGCTCGGGAAGCGCTCGGTGGCTTCCCGGAGTCAAACGAATCGTTCGTCCGCATGGAAAGTCAAAATTGCACACGGGATGGACCGTTGGAAAGGGTATTAAGTTCCCTTTAAAGATTCATTCAGCCTTGGTTGAGCTGAAGAGTTAACTTAGGTCAAACAGAGTCCGGGAATGCCCGGTGGCCTCTGGGTCAGGTTTCGGATGCAAACGGCACGTTCGTCCTCATGGTAAGTCAGAATCACGCACGGGGTGGACCGTTGGAAAGGGTATTCAGTTCCCTTTGAAGATTCATTGAGTCTCAGTAGAGATGAGGAGTTTAACTTTTGGGTCAAACTGAGCCGGGGGGTGCCCGATGGCTTCCAGATCAGTACTCGGGACGTGACCTGGGTTTGGGATGATGAGTGGAGGTACTAGGGACCTAAGGAGAGTTAGGGGGTAACAGAGTGAGGTGTCTATAGATCCACTTGACGGGTGAGTTTAGAACAAATAATAGTCGTCGGTTAGACATCGCATGATGCCTTTGAGGGCGTATGACCGATTCAGAGGGTCGAGGTCGATTCCGAGGACCTAAGAAGTATGCTAGGGATGATCGATTCCATGGATCAAAGCTGAATATGTGGCCCTAAGGAAGCGAGGGTGACTAATTCAGCGGGTCGAGGTCAGTTTTGAGGACCTAAGGAAATGAGGATGACCAATTCAGAGAGTCGAGGTCAGTTCTGACCTAAGAGTGGTGATGTCTGAGGATCGATGTCGATTCCGACCTGATTTAGGTGACAATCCAAGACCGGGGTCAATTCTAACCCAAGAGTGGTGACTACCAAGGACCGAGGTCAATTCTGACCTAACTGAGGTGACGATCCAAGACCGGGGTCAATCCTGACCCAAAAGTGGTGACGACCGAGGACCGAGGTCAATTCTGACCTAACTGAGGTGATGATCCAAGATCGGGGCCAATTTTGACCTAAGAGTGGTGACGACCGGGGTCAATTCTGACCCAAGAGTGGTGACGACCGAGGATTGAGGTCAAGTCTGACCTATCTAAGCTGATGATCCAAGACCGGGGCCAGTTCTGACCCAAAAGTGGTGACGACCGAGGACCGAGGTCAATTCCGACCTGATTAAGGTGATGATCCAAGACCGGGGTCAATTATAACCTAAGAGTGGTGACGACCGAGGACCGAGGTCAATTCTGACCTAACTAAGGTGACGATCCAAGACCGGGGTTAATTCTGACCCAAGAGTGGTGACGATCGAGGACCGAGGTCAATTCTGACCTAACTAAGGTGACGATCCAAGACCAGGGTCAATTCTGACCCAAGAGTGGTGACGATCGAGGACCGAGGTCAATTTCGACCTAACTGAGGTGACGATCCAAGACCGGGGTCAATTCTGACCCAAGAGTGGTGATGACCGAGGACCGAGGTCAATTCTGACCTAACTAAGGTGACGATCCAAGACCGGGGTCAATTCTGACCCAAGAGTGGTGACGACCGAGGACCGAGGTCAATTCTGACCTGATTTAGGTGATGATCCAAGACCGGAGTCAATTCTGACCCAAGAGTGGTGACAATCGAGGACTGAGGTTAATTCTGACCTAACTAAGGTAACGATCCAATATCGGGTCCAATCCTGACCCAAGAGTGGTGACGACCGAGGACCGAGGTCAATTCTGACCTATCTAAGGTGACGATCCAAGACCGGGGCTAATTCTGACCCAAGAGTGGTGACGACTGAGGACTGAGGTCAATTCTGACCTAACTAAGGTGACGATCCAAGACCAGGGTCAATTCTGACCCAAGAGTGGTGACGACCGAGAATCGAGGTCAATTCTGACCTATCTAAGGTGACGATCCAAGACCGAGGCCAATTCTGACCCAAGAGTGGTGACGACCGAGGACCGAGTTCAATTCTGACCTATCTAAGGTGACGATCCAAGACCGGGGTCAATTCTGACCCAAGAGTGGATAAATATTATATTCTGATTCTGCTGGAGGAATAGCTTTGTGATTCCGATTTGAGCTGGGGAGCTGATAGCTAGGGGAAGCTTTATAGGAGACCTCGCAGGGGGGAACAACCTATTTTGGATGTTGTGAGAGAATTGCACTAGGGAATTAATCATGTGATACTTTAGGGATTTTTCGGAGCCTTGCCGGGAGGAGTTTTCACTTAACTTTTTGAGGATTCCGCTGGGGAAGAGGGGTTCCGTTTGGGGGATAAGCATTGGATTTGAGGTTCCGCTGGGGAACGATGAATAAGCTGGGGGAAATTTGGATTGCCCCTTAGGAGAGATCGCTCGGGGCGAGTGGTTCTTCTGATTTCCGCTGGGAAAAATACCATGTGATAATGTATCGCACCGGGTAGCCAATGGCTGGGGAGGCCTTTTGTAAAGTCTGATGATGAGGTGACTAGGTCATCCGGGCGCCTTGCCCGAGAGGTCATTTTCTTGGATTTTGGGGGCTCCGTTGGGGAAAACGGTGTGTCTCCTGAAGGAGTGTGATATTTTCTTGATGAGAAACGTTCTAAATCCCACCTGGGATTTTTAGGAATTTTTCGGGGATTTTTCAAGGCTTCCTTGTATTTTTTGGGAATTTCTGTACGAAATTTTAAGGAGGGTGCTAGTCGGCATGGTATGAGGGGTGCCATTCGGCAGTGGCACAGACTTTTGGGATGCATCGGGAAGGTGAGGAGACAATGCCGATCGGTATTGCTAGTGTCAGTGACGATAGGCATGGCGCTTGGCCTTCTATATAAAGGGGGCGAATCCCTTTCAATTTTCACAGCTTCTTGCCTTCTCTCTTTCCGCGATTTCTCTCTGTGAATTGTTCTAGTGTTCTGATCTTTAAGAAATGGCCGCTTTTGTGAGTACCGCTGTCCATCGGGAATGGTTGGCCGTTGATGACTGGGCGAATATGGATTGGAGGGACATGGTGCCCCTTGCTTTGGGGAACGAGAATGCCTTCGATGCATTCGAGCCGATTGCGGATGAGCGGACCTTGCTGCGGGAGCCGTCGCGTCATCGCTCTTCGAGAGTGATTCTCGACGGTTATGTAAGTAACCTAACCTTTGGCATTTTTTCCTTGTTGGGTGATTTTTCCCTTTTCCTTGACCTTTGACTGAATTTTTCCTTTTGCCAGTCGGATATTTCCTTGAAGAACATGCGTGCCAGCGGGACGACGGGGCTTAGGGATGTTTGGGAGCATCTTCCACCCATGGTGTGCTGGATGGTATCTTCAGCGGGTTTTGGGAGGTTGGCGGCTGCGCTGGATGAGACGCCTCGTTCGACAGCCGTTTTGTGTGCCTTGGGGGATAGGTGGTGGGACACTACCCACACTTTTCATTTTGGCTTCGGGGAGATGACGGTGACTCCCATAGATGTGCAACAATTGCTGGGGCTGGATTGTGACGGGGAACAGACAGAGGTGGATCGCTCTTTGAGGGTGAGGTCGGAGGCGGTGTATGAGGCACTCGGTGATGTGAGGAGGATAGTCTCTAGGGATTCTATCCTGCTGTCCTTTCTGAAGGATGTTTTGCTGAGCAGGGTGGTTGATGTGGAGGACGGGCTGCAAGTGAGGCAGATGGCCCTATTGTTAATCTTGTTGGTGCTGGGAGGTTTCATGGTGGCTTCGAGCGGCGATGTCGTACAATTGTGGTTTCTGCCGTACTTGAGGATGTTTTCGAACATCCCTTTCTATGATTGGGGGAGTCTGACCTTGGCGACCCTTTACTCTTCTCTGGATGTATTCAGCCGGTGCTGCCGGCAGACTTTTACTGGAGCCACGTATCTCCTGGAGGTATTCTTTACGCATTTTCATTTCATGCATTCGCATTTTCCTTTCATGCATTCGCATTTTCCTTATGCGTCCCTTTTTGTGAATTCAGACGTGGTTTTATGAGGTGATTGGGTGTAACACCCCGCTGATCGCTTTGAAGGACGACACTGTTGGGGACTTCTGCCGACTGTACCGATGGCGTAAGGCCAACCGGTAGTCGAAGGGATCTCTTTCCCTGGAGGCGGTGCGTCAGGTTTTGAATGACCTGACCAGTGGTCGGGTAAGGCCTTTTCCTTTTCAGTCTTGGTTTTTGCACCTTTTGATCTTGTATCGACTCACGCTTGTCTTGTGGATTTTCAGGTGACCTTTTATCCTTAGGGGACCGCTATTCAGGATACGGGGGTGACTGGGGTGAACGCGCAGATGAGGAGTTTGTTGGCGCATGAGTTCGGCCATTCCTGGTACCTCGGGGAGAGGGTGGTGGTGCCTCCCACACAACCTCCTATGTCTATGAGGAGGGAGCGACAGTTGTTGGAGGATGAGAGGATCGCGGAGATGATCGGAGAGTCTTATGCTTTATACACTGATACGACCGCGCTGTATGACTATATGGATTTTGTGACGAGCTGGTTAATGGAGCCCAGTATACATGATGCTTTGCCTTTACCTCCTGCTGGTTCGAGTCGGGTGGTGGGGTCTTCCCACAGTGGTGGTCGTCCGTCGGCACCTGCGGCGATGGCGACCTCGGAGGTCCCTTTTGTTCGACTGCACACTCCTTCGTACAACATCCGACGGGCTGATGAAGGGATGGTGCCTATGCTGCACCGTCCCTTTGCGATGGATCCGAAGGAGATGGGTTTGACCGAGGAGGTCCTTCATCCTACGATAAACCTTTCGGTCCTTTTCCTTTCTTTTTTGATTTCTTTTGTCTGATACTGATTCTGCCTTTTTCGTGCAGCAAATCCGGGTGTCGACTACTTGGCTCAGGGACATTAGAAATTGGATATCATCGGCGACTGCCCATATTTGGGATGCAGTACCTGTTCCCTCTTGCTTGGTGCCGTCTGCCTCGTTTGGAGAGGACTCTGGCTCGGGTAGTGGTGGTGCGTCATCTCGCCGTAGGGGGAAGAGAGCGCGTCGCAGGGGTGGAAGCTCTTGAGAGAGAGAGAGGGAGTGAAATGTGGGTTCGGGCTGAGTCCCATTATTTTTGGCTTTTTCTTTATTTCCTGCAAAATGATGTAACACAGAAAACATATATATGCAATGCAATGTAGTTTTTTGGCTATCTTTTATTTTAATGATGAATGAATGCATGCATATGCGCCTTTTAATTTGCTACTGAGACCGTAAAATAGGAGTATTCTTGGAATTTTTCAAAGGGAAGTTGTTTTATTTAAAACAGGAGTCCCATAAGGAGGGAACATGATTCTCAAAATTCTTTTGAGAATATCAATTTATTTTTATGGAGTTTTTCTGATTTGACACAAAAAAGAAAGGAGGAGATTTCCAAAAATGGGGGGTTGCCGATCGGCAAGCACCCTGGCCTGCCTATCGGCAGTTCAGTCCAATCCAATCAATTGAAATCTTTGATTGGTGCCCTCTTCAGCCTTTATTACCTTTTTGGGGTAGGAGTCCTTTCGATTTCTGCAGGGATTATGTCTTTTGTGAGAGTTCTCAAGTATATAAAAGGGGGTGAGGGTGGAGTGTTTTCATCACACCTTTGCATCCTTATCCACTTGCCTACTATTTCTTTGCCCTACAAGATGGCTCTCCCTGGTAGCACCGAGTTTGTCAACTACCTACAAGATGGCTGGGCACAGGTCGTGCCTCCTCGGACCTCAAATTTCTTTCCGGTAGAAGATTTGACTAAGCGCCTGCGTCTGTTGCTTGGATCTCTGTGGGAAAATCGGCGTTCGTCGACCCTTCCCTCTCAGTCTGTTGGGAAGGTTTGTCATGTCCCCAAAGATTATATGAAGTGGTTATGGAGGAAAGTAGTCAGCAAGATGTTGGCAATAGAGACTGGTCATAGGTGGTTTGTTTTGTCTGACTCCATGGAAGGGGGTGTTGTGGTCTTTTCGAAGATGGTTAAGTCTCATCGGTCTATGGAGTGTTTAAGGCATTCCATTCAGGCAGGAGAAACTTGGGGTCCTCAGGATGTAGATGATGAGGGTGCAGGCTCTTCGGGTAGCTGTGGGTAGGACTCCTGGGGAGTTTATTTATGTAACAAATGTGGGGGATTTTATCTAGTTTTTATGGTAGTAGGGGGAAAGGAGTTATCCGTTCCTTTTTCTTATGTAATTTGTACTGTAGTTTCTTATTAATGAAATAAATAAGTTTTTGATCATCCAGCTGTGCC
This sequence comes from Sambucus nigra, assembly GCA_949130495.1. Lineage (NCBI taxonomy): Eukaryota > Viridiplantae > Streptophyta > Magnoliopsida > Dipsacales > Adoxaceae > Sambucus > Sambucus nigra. The sequence continues at coordinate 440,363,024 of OX422215.1, forward strand.
TTTTGATGAATTTTGCGTTTTGAATTATCTACACCGATTGCTAAGGCATACATAATCCTTTTGTTCAAGTATATGTTTAGAATGAACTTCCGTTCTCGGGGATAAGAAAGGAATATATTTTTGTGAAAAAGAAGGGGCCGTGCTCATGTGGGATGTATGAGCTGCCTACGTACCTCTGGGTTTTTTTTTGAAACGTTTTAAAAATGGTTTTTTTGTAGAGGATCAGGCCCACGTAGTTCTGGGTAGAGGGAAATGAAGATTTTTTTTTTAGAATAGAAAGGGTATGAGAAGAGTCATAGTGCGTCGAGATTTCGGACTAGGGGTAGAATTTCTTGAGATTGTCCAGATTGACTGGACGGGACATCTCTTCCCCATCCAGGTTAGTGAGCATGGCGGTACCGCCGGACAAGATCTTCTTCGCGATGTAAGGGCCGCTCTAATTGGGCTTGAATTTTCCTCTGGGGTCCCAGATGGGTTCTATCATCTCCTTGAGGACTAAATCCCCCTCCCGGACACCGCGGTCCTTGACTCTCTTGTTGAACGATCACGTTATTCGGCGATGGTATCCCTGTATATGATAAAGAGCTTTTAATCTTCTTTCATTTAGGAGGGCTAGCTCATTAAGACGACCTTGGTACCAGTCTTCTTCACTAACCTCGCTTTCGATCATGACGCGTAGCGAGGGTATTTCTAGCTCCATAGGTAGGAATGCTTCCATGCCGTGGATGAGTGAGTAAGGGGTAGCCCCAGTAGAGGTTTGAATTGAGGTTGGATAGCCCTAGAGGGCGTATAGGATCCGATCGGCCCAGTCTCTATAACTTTCGGTCATCTTGCTGATGATGGCTTTGAGGTTTTTGTTGGTGGCTTCAACTGCACCATTGGTCTGAGGTCGGTAGGGAGAAGATTTGTGTCTCGGAATCCCATACTCGTTGACAACTTCTGTGACTTCTGCCTCGAAGTGCAAACCATTATCTGACACTAGCTCGTGCGGGACCCCATATCGGCAGATGATATTTTTCTTGATGAATTTGGCCACCTTCTTGGCATTTAATTCTGCGTATGACTCAGCTTCGACCCATTTGGTGAAGTAATCGATGGCAACCAGGATAAACTCATGCCCGTTTGACGCTTTTGGTGTAACCTTCCCTATGATGTCGATACCCCAGGTGGAGAATGTCAGGGAGAAGTCATGTTGTATAATTCCCGTGGAGGCAAGTGTTGAAGATTGGAAAACTATTGGCATTTAGGGCATCTTCGAACATAGGCGGTGCAATCCTGGGCCATGGTGGTCTAATAGTAGCCTTGTCGGATGATCTTCTTAACAAGAATGTGACCGTTCATGTGGGGCCCGCATTCCCCGCTGTGCATTTTTTGCATTATCTTTTCAATGTCAGCCCCTGCGATACAGTGCAAATGAGTTCCATCGAAATTCCTCTTGAGTAGTGCTTTATGACAGATGATGTACTGAGCGGCCAGCCTTTGGAGGGTAGCTCGGTCATTCTTATTTGAACCCTCAGGATACTTACCATGTTTGAGGAGGCACCATATATCACAGTACCAGTAATTGACTAGCTCAGGATCTTCTGTGGTTACAAGATCAATATGGTAACAATGGGTTGGTTTGTCTTTCTTTTGAACTAGGAAGGGGGTCATTATTATTCCCTTGGGTATGTCGACCATGGAGGCCAAAGTAGCGAGAGCATCGGCTAGGTTATTCTTTGCTCGGGGTAGGAAATGGAAGGTGATATCTCGGAATTGGGAGGCTAACTCTTCTAATTGGGCATGAAAGGGTTGGAGCTTTTCGTCCTTGACTTTCCACTTTCTGAGCACTTGACCGATGATAAGGGAAGAATCCCCGTATACATCAAGGTGTTGAATACTTTTCTTAAGAGCGACCTTGAGGCCCACTGTGCATGCCTCGTATTCTGTCATGTTGTTGGTGCAAGGGAAATCCAATTTTATGGCGATAGGAGTGTGGGAGTCATCCGGGGAGACCAGTAGTATCCCAATGCCATATCCCTTTTTGTTGGCAGCGCCATCGAAGAACATTTTCCATCGGAGGCAGTCTGGAGTGGTGCAGAGGACATTATCATCTGGGAATTCGGAGATCAAGACACTGTTTCTTCTACAGGGTAGTCAGCGAGGTAGTCAGAGATGGCTCTTCCTTTAATGACTTTCTGTGTGACGTACACGATATCGAACTCGGTTAGGAGCATCAACCATCGGGCCATTAGACTGGATAAGGCATGTTTTCGAGCAGGTATTTGATGGGATCCATTCGGGATACAAGTTTAATGGGGAAGGCGAGCATGTAGTGTCGCAACTTTTGGGTGACCCAGACAAGCGCGGCGCATGCTTTTTCTAAAGCAGTGTAGTTGACCTCGTACCTAGCCAATTTGCGACTGGCATAATAGACGGCTCTTTATTTGCGGAAGCCTTCAAGGTATTGGGCTAGCAAATCCCCAGCTGTAGTGTCAGTTATGGTTAGGTATAAGAGCAAAGGGAGACCAGGCTGTGGTGGCATGAGAACTAGAGGTTGGGTTAGGTATTGTTTGATTCGGTCAAAAGATTCTTGGCAGGCCTCGTTCCAAACCTTGGTTGAATCCTTTCGGAGGAGCTTGAAGATTGGTTTGCAGATGGAGGTTAGCTGGTAGATGAACCGACTGATATATTATAATTTCCCAAGGAAACCTCAGACTTCTTTCTCTGTTCGGGGAGGTGGCATCTCAAGTATGGCTTTCAGCTTGGCGGTATCTGCTTCTATCCCCTTCTCACTGACCATAAATCCTAAGAGTTTTCCCTTTGTAATGCCGAAGACGCACTTCTGTGGATTAAGTCGCATCTGATACTGTCGCAGTTGTTCGAATAACTTCCGGAGAGAGGGAATATGACCTTCTCTAGTTTTGGACTTGATAATCATATCATCCACGTAAACCTTGACCTCTTTGTGAATCAAATCGTGCAGTATGGTTATGGCTTCCCTTTGGTAGGTAGCCCCAGCATTCTTGAGACCGAATGACATAACGGTGTAGCAAAAGGTCCCCCATGGGGTGATGAATGCGGTTTTCTCTTGATGGTCGGGGTGCATCTTGATTTGGTTATATCCGGCAAATCCGTTGACGAATGACTTGAGAGCATGACTGGCTGTGTTATCCATGATCATGTCGATGTTGGGTAGCGGATAATCATCCTTCGAAGAGGTTTTGTTTAAATCTCGATAATCCACATACGTTCGAACCTTTCCTCCTACTTTTGGTACAGGTACAATGTTGGCTAGCCATGTGGGATATTCGATTACTCGAATGAAACCCACGTTCAACTGTTTGATCACCTCTTCTTTGACCTTAAGCGACCATTCGGTGCAGAGTTTTCTTAATTTTTATTTAACCGACTTGGCATCTGGGAGAGTGTGGATCTCGTGCTGAGCTATTTCGGGGTCAATACCGGGCATGTCATTGTAGGACCATGCGAAGATATCCACAAACTCCTTTAGCAATTCTTCGAGTTGTGCGCGCTCACGCTCATCAAGGGTGGCCCATATCCTAATCTTGTGCAGTTGGCTACTAGGACTGAGATTGATAACAACAGTCTCTTCTTCATTAACTTGAATGCCGTTATGTTGTTTGTTATTAACCTTATTTAAATCAGTTAAGAATTGTTCATTTGCAAAATCATCGTCATTAAAAGTTTGATTAGAATCTACACAATTAATGTAAGGCACAGCAAGATACTCAAAATCTTCATTTATTTCATTGATAGGAAAAATAGTATTGAGAACCTCATCAAAAGAGGTCTCGATTACATTTGAGCAAGGATGGACAACAATAGAAGAAATAGGGTAGACATTAGGGTTAGGGGAGATTTCAAGAGGTAGAACTGGCGCAGAATGCCTGTTGAGGAGAGGTGTGTTAGCAGCTTTGATCAGATGAGATGGGTCCCTTGATGTAGTGCCTGAATGAACCATGCAGAGTGCCAGCCCCAGTGTTTGCAGGCTGAAGGAATCTTCGGAGTTACTTTCTTCAGTCTCTTTAGTATCTTTGATAAGCGGTTGTACACGGTGTGGGAAACTCTCGGCCCATGGGTAGCTATCTTGGAAAAAGATCTCCATTCTCGGCTTCGTCTTCTTATCTGTATGGTCATACCACGGTTTTGGAAAGCCGCAAAAGGGGAAGTCTTCGCCCTCTTTGATAAATCGTCCATTTAAGGAGTCTCCTGAGATAGTTCAGATGCAGTCTAACCTTCTCTTTGATCAAGTCTGGCGGATCATTCTGAGCTCTAGTTCTGATGGTTGATATCCCAAGCCGCAAGGAGGGAAAGCTTTCTTCAGTTCGATGGGCTCAAGTATCCCCTACTGCCTTTGTCCTAGCCCCAATCTGGGCATGAAGTGCATGTTTTGAACATCTGAATCACATTGACATTGCCATGAGGGTCGTATTCTGGACAAATCCTTTCTTCGAAATCGTCCCCTGCTGGGAGTAGGGATGGATCAACTCAGAATCCTAATAGGAGCATATCATTTGACCCATGCTGTATCTCGAGAATTGGACTGCTGGTGCTTGCACCCTCGGTGCTACCGTCGTCACCCAAGATGGTGATGACTCGCCTATCGGCGAAGAACTTCAATTTTTGATGGAATGAGGAAGAGACACCCTTTATACTGGGGAGCCAGGGTCGTCCGAGCAACATGTTAAAATAGGCCGGGATATCAATGACTTGGAACTCGATGATAGATTTTATAGGTCCAACCCCTATTGTAAGTTTTATGGATCCCATCACCTCCCGATGGGTATTATCGTAGGCACGCACGGCAGTGGAGGTTGGAGCGAGGTCACTTTCTTTTAGGCCTAAACATTTGAAGGTTCTCAGTGGGAAGACATTTAAAGCGGATCCGTTATCAACGAGAGAAAGTGGTACCACCTTCCCCATAATTTTGACGGAGATGTTGAGTGCATGGTTGTGATTCGGCCCAATTTTGGGGGTTTCTTCTTCAGAAAAGGACAGCATTCAGGTGGAGGTCAAGGATCCGACCAAATTTACCGCTTCTTCTGGTGTGGTAGAAGGAGGAACTATAGGTCTAGTGAGCAACTTGATTAAAGCCTTTCTGTGCAGCTGGGAAGACATGAAAAGCCCCTATAGGGTGATGTTAGCTTGAGTTTTCTTCAGTTGATCGAGGATCTTACTCTCCTCGAGGGTCATTTCTGGCATAGGAAGGTTTTCAGCGCCCTTCCCCTTGTCATTTGCTGGTAGCGAGCTCGGAACTTGGTAATGTCTCCCAGATCTGGTCATGTGATTTACTGAAGAAGGGAAACACTTAAATCCAGTTTCTTCATCGATCTCAAGTTGTTCTTCCACCCTATCTATTTCTCCGAGGAGTTCCTCAAATGATATCATCCCACATAAATCGGCTACTGGGCCAGTTCTTTCTGAAACTTGTTCTTCGCTCGAATCTTCAAATTCTTCCCCCCATCCAATGGCAACAATTCTGTTTTCCCTTGTGAATTCAATGCATTCCACGACTTCAATGGCCTCTTCATATAGGTCTTCCCATTATGTGGGGATGTGTAAGGGTGAAGGGACGAGGTGCTCTTGTAGCTTCAAAGCACCAAATAACTCGATGATACTATAAATGTTAGTGGTTTGCCTGAATGCTTCCGCCATGATCTGGACAACATCATCTAAGCAGACTTCGTCGGTTGGTACCATCCACCCATCTGATTCTCGAGCCCATTTCCGTGCTTCCAAAAACAACGTACTGAACCTCTGGCAATCGATGATCATCTGTGAGGGCAATTTCAGCCTGAACTCTAGGAGTTGGTTCAACACATCTGATAATTCCATACTTCCACTTTCAGAACAGGTCCGGACAGTGATGCACGCTCTGGTAAGGAGTGACAGTTCCTGATCAGCGGGGCTAGTAGGGTATAGGAGGAAATATGGGCAAAGTTGTTTAGGAGGGTATAAGGGTGTGATCTGGGTTGACGGATCGAAATTTGGGTTTTCTTCCAAGAAGATGGCATTAGTGTGATTTGGGAGTGGGTTATGAGTAGTGTTTGGTTTAGGATTGGCTGGTGGGGCGATGGTACCCCGGTCAATGAGATATTGGATTATGTTTCGAAGGTGTAAGCATTGGTTAGTGGTATGACCAGCTGTTTGGTGAAAGGCGCAATGAGCATCGGTTTTGAAATTTCTTGGGAGTGGATTTGGTAACGGATGGGGATCCAAGGGTTTTATAAGGTTTCAGCTTAACAGGGCCTGGTAAAATTTGGAGAGGGCAACATGAAGCTCAGTGTATTCCCTTCGGATGGGAGCAGGGCGTCTTTCTGGTGCCCATGATGTGGTTAGTTGAGAGATGTTGTTGATGGTTGAGACCGTAGCATTGGCAGGCTTGTCATATTTTTTGGGGGTGAACTGTCCGGACACCTTCTTCGGTTCAACTTCTGTTTTGGCAAGACCTTCCTCGATTTCTACTCCTGCTTCTCTGAGAGCTCGAAAGTGGGGGTAGTACTGTCCTCCCATGGTCGTTCGGACATATGGCAAGAAATTCTTCTTCACTATGTTGACTTGTTCTTCTTCAGATGGCCGATTGGTCATGGTGGCTACTTTTTCCCTCCATCGGGCTATAAAGTTACTAACTGATTCTCCAGAGTTTTGTTTGAGCAGCTCTAAATCACGACGGGTGACCTTGAGCTCTTCGTTGTATTTGTATTGCGACATGAATTCTCGGGCTACATCCTCCCAGTTACGGATTCTGGATTCCTCAAGAGATAAAAACCATCGGAGGGCACTTTCCTTCAAAGTTTGTTGAAATAATTGGGCCATCACCTCTTCAGAAGCCTCTAGGAGAGTCATGGAATGGTGATAACTGCGAAGATGAACAATTGGGGGGCCACTCCCCCCGAACTTCTCGATATTTGGCATCTTTAACTTCTCGGGTAACCTCGCTTTAGGATAAGGAGACATATGGGTGTAGTCCATGTAATTTCCAGAGATCCTGACTTGGTCAAACTTCTTGGTGAGCATCTTAAGATATTCTTTGACTTTGTTCAACTCCTCCTCCTTCGGATCAATAACCACGGGCAAGTTAGCCATAGGCTGGGCAATGTTTGGCATTAGAAGCTGGGCAGGCGGTGACCCATTAGCAGGAGGGGCACGTGGAGCGTGCTGATATTCCTCCGGGACCCAGATAGGCTCGGGTGGACCCATAGCACGAAGGAACAGGGCCTCGGGCTCTTGAGGCATAGGAACTTGGTTTCGTTGCATTTCTCGGACCTCAGCTTAGAGGTTGTCAATCTTGGCCACGAGCTAAGCTAGGACTGTCGGCAGATCCGGTTGTGTGACTGGTGCTTGATCTGCATTCTCCATGGAAGAAGGATGGATTCTGGACTCGAAAGAAGTAGTAGAGGAGCGGATGAAACTCCGAGGTGATTTGACTTAAGACCTCAGCCAATAGGGAGCCAGGCCAAGGGCGTGCGATCAACCTGAGAAGGCGTAGGATGAGATTTATTTTTGGGAGAAAAAAGGAAGAAACTATTTTTTGGATTTTTGATAAAGAAGGGAGAAATGTTTTTGGAATTTTGATAAAGAAGGGAGAAAAGTTTTTGGATTTTGATAAAAAGGGAGAAATGCTTTTGGAGATGGAACTTAGCATGATTATTATGTTCTCACTTGTATTTAATTCTCCTAAATGCAATGCCGGACGGGACCTGAGCCTGGAAAAGTGGGGGTCTTGATATATGCAAAGCTACGTTTGGACTTGTAACCAGGCTCGCAGACAGGGTCCCGTTTTGAAAAATGCGTGAAAATTGGGCGGCAGGTCGACCCGGAATTTCGGCAGAGTTTTTGGTTGAAACCGGAAATCTAAAGTGCGTATCCTAGGTTTGACACCTATATGCGGGCATGCAGTTGGTTGGGTGAATCGGCATGGGTTCCCCCCTTTGGCGTGACTTCCACGATATATGTCTTGATCTTGTGGGCAATCGGTACGTGTGGACAAGCCATTTGATATACCTGAGTGTACGTGAATCGTCTCACCATATACCTCATGGGGATGGTATGTGTGAGAGAAAATTCGATATACTCGGCGTATGTGAACGAATTCCCTGCGATATACCTCCCGTCATAACTTCGGTCAAGCGGTACGATGCGGGGGAACCGTTTGATATACGTCGAAGGTACTTGGCCAATGGAAGGTGAGAGTCATATCGCTTAGGCTAATAGCGACCTTCCGGACCAGCGCCCATCATGAAGTGACCCTCCAGTTACTGGGTAAAATTTGGTCAATATCAATGCTCTTTGGTGATATCGTGTTAATCACGCATGATTCTATTAATAGTATCTTATGATGAGAATGCCTTTCTTGATTATGCCAAAAGAGGGAGCCAAGTACAAGTACCCAACAAGGTACATCAAGTACGGATGGGTGATGCGTGCAACATGGGGATACACATGTGATCCTAGGTGCACGTGGTGTGAAGTGTACATGGAGAATTTTCTACAAGTGTGTGAATATAAGCATAAGCATGGAATATACATGTGAGAAAGGGGGATAGGCAGATATGGGGGGGGGGACATAAACAAATATAGCATCCATGTATATAGAATCAAGCCCTCAAAATATAATAAAATAATACTCCCCAGCAAAGTCGCCACTGTGGCCATCCCCCGATCCCCGTCCACAGAGGGAGGAAGGGATCCTTCGGGTCCCGCGCGTCCCCTCTCTCGGGAGAGCGCTTCGGCCGGCGTCGATTTTGTGAGGTGTGAAAAATGTAGAGAGATTCAGAGTCGCCAGTCTATTTTACTCAAAACAGACAAAAGAAAAAGGGGAAGCCACCCCGAAGGATGGCTTCCAAAGACATACTGGTGCGTGCGAAACCAAAATGATTCGAAAAGGGTTCGGAGGCTTAGTTACGAAATGGGAAGGTGTTAGGCACCCATTCCGCCCTTTCGGTCTCTCATGGATATTTGCTATTTTCCTTTATATTTCCCCCCGTGATATGTGTGCATGTGTATATATAGAATGGAGGTAGGAATCCTCGACTTATATCATGGAAAAGATAAAGTGAGTCATCCGTAGGAAGATATAAGAATAATATTAGAAAAATAAGATTTACGCGATTACCCCTACGTTGATCATTGTAATGGAACGATAACGCATATGGAGCAATACGTCACTAAGAGCAAGTATATAGAATATAAGAAAAATGGATTTAGAGAAGATAGAAAATGAGAGAAAAAGTGAGAAAAAGGGTTTTACCCCGAGACGCCTACGTAGCCTATAAAGGCATCAAAGTCCACGTAGTTCGCATACGAACGAGGGTGGGGTTTAGACCATAAATCCAAATGGAGAAATCTCTTATTTGTAAATGTGTGTGTGTGTGTAGAAAAAAGTGTTTTAGTTGTGAGAAAGTGTGGAAAAGGTGTGAGAATCCCTACTTGGAATTTATGAGCAAACCCTCTTTTTCTTGTTTTTTTGGATTTTTTATTTATATGAAAATAGGAGATGTGCAATAATACTAGATAAAAAGTATATTTATGATGTGTGAGATGAGATAATAAGAGTGATAAGTAAGAAAACAAGTTATTGGGAATTCAAGAGAATTTAAGAGAGAGTTTGAGAAAGTTGGACCTTCTGAAGATCTTGAGCTTGATATTGAATGTTGGGGAGCATCCCTTGAGCTTGGGTGGTGATGGAGAGTGGTTAATTCATAAAGTTTGATGAAAGGGAAGATGAAAAGTGGAAGTGAAAAAGGGATTTAGAAGTTGAAATCACGCTGCCTTCGAGAGAGGTTTCTAGGATTCATTCAGAGAGATTTCTATCAGATCTGGGCCCCCTTGCAAATGAGGCCAAGGCCTCCTTTTATAGGCTCAGGGGACTGCCGATCGGCCCTGTCATGGCACTGCCTATCAGCAAGTGCCGATAGGCAGGGTCTGGGACCTGCCATTTGGCAGTGCGCCTCAGGCTTTTTCGAAAAATTAGCCGCCGAGGGAAAATCGTTGGTCTGAATCATGCATGGGGCATACCGTTGGAAAGGTAATTCAGATAAATTTGAAAGTCCTTTGGACCTCTCCCGAGTTCGGGAGTTGACTTTGGGTCAAATGTGGCTCGGAAGCGTTTGTCGGTCCGCTGGACGGGGAATCATGCGGACGTAAACAGATCGTTCGTCCGCATGGTAAGTCCGAATCGTGCACGGGGCATACCATTGGAAAGGTTAGGATATGTACTTCAACATTCTAAAAAGTTTGACCCGGTTTGGAGAGTTGACTTTGGTCAACCGGGCCCGGGAAGCGCTCGGTGGCTTCCCGTGAGTCAAACGGATCGTTCGTCCGCATGGAAAGTCAGAATTGCGCACGGGACGGACCGTTGGAAAGGGTATTCAGTGACCTTCGAAGATTCATTCAGCCTTGGTCATGTTGAAGAGTTGACTTAGGTCAAACAGAGCCTAAGAGCGCCCGGTGGCCTCTAGGTCAGGTTTCAGACGCAAATGGAGCGTTCGTCCTCATGGTAAGTCAAAATCGCGCACGGGGTGGACCGTTGGAAAGGGTATTCAGTTCCCTTTGAAGATTCATTGAGTCTCGATCGAGATGAGGAGTTTGACTTTTGGGTCAAACTGAGCCGGGGGGTTCCCGATGGCTTCCAGGTCAGTACTCGGGACGTGACCTGGGTTTGCGATGATGAGTGGAGGTACTAGCGACCTAAGGAGAGTTAGGGGGGGGGGTAACAGAGTGAGGTGTCTACAATATATATATATAATGATCTTGTGCGGACTAGTCCGCATTTTAAGAATGCGAATTGGACTGTGTCACCTAACGGTGCGCCTAGAAATTATCGCCTAAATTATAGGCACACTCTCTCTCTTTTCTGGGCTCATCGCCAGGTGACACATGTCCGGTTCACATTCTTAAAATGCAGACTAGTCCGTACAAGAGCAGGACTGAATATATATATATATATATATATATATCATGCTTTGATTCAAGCTTGAAAATAGTGTAGAACCCCTTCTTCTTAAGAAGATAAATAACTTTGAAGAAGATGATGAACAAGATCCCAAGAAACTCCAACTTTTTGAAAAAATTGTTCAAGAGATTATGGTCCTGATTTCTTCCCATCAGATTAGCGTCAATCATATTTGGGGGCAATGTAATTCATTTAAAGATGGTTAAGCATCCTTAGTTTCTAGTTCTACAAATATTTTGTTCTATCAAAGCTTCAAACATCTTCCTATATTGATCAAGGGAGTATTTAATCTTGATAGATTATGTTGTTCAAGTTTGAGAATTTCTTAAGTTAATTTTTTGACTTTGTAAGTTTACTAATGCTTGTAAGGCTATCATGGAGAGGCTATTTCTCCTATATTTAATAAAATAGGGCTTATGCCTCTCATATAAAAAAAATATTTTTCCAAAACACCCACTTTTATACCTAAAAACCCTTCTATAACACTTGAAAATGGAAGATGGGAATGTATTCTAGTATGTGTGAACTACGGAGAGGGTAACAAAGATTTTGCTGAGTGTAAATGGTGGAGAGACAAGTAAATTCGAATATGTATGAGAGAAGATTTTCTCTCTGCATTAATGGAAGACATAGGTTAGGTGAACCCCTACAAGCCACCCTTGATGAACCCTACATATCTCAAATGTCTCCTACCCATTAGAGGTTACTTCCCCACTACCTGAAGGGTCTAAAGTCTGCTAAAAAGTGGTCAAACATTTAAGGAAATCTGTCCAAAACACTCCACAAACATACAAACTCGATTGTCCTAAAATATAAAATGAATTGGGACTACTGGCGGAGTTCTAATTAATTCGAAACTACTATATATAAAATTAATCCAGACTTCCATCTCGATTCAGAACTATAGGTTCCAAACCTTTTTTATGTCTGTTTAATAAAAATTAATTTAATTTATCCCATCCATTTATTTATTAATCCAAGGGCCAAATGATTTACGGATTTTGTGAGTCTGGAAATAACACGACCTTGTTACTAATACAACCAGGTGTTACGATGTGGCTTTTCCCGTAATCCATGAAAAATCCTTCCTCGTATAGAATTGACGTGACCATAAATGTGTTCTAGTGTGCGTGCTATCTAGGCTCAAGTGCAAGCCTTTCACTCAAGTAATATCCCGATAATTCGGGTATCGATCATCAAGGAAAAGGAAGAATGAATTCGTGACCACGTTGGAAAAATAAAGGAATCCTAGCTTAGACTCTAATAGAAACAAAAAGGTTATTTGGATGGGAGATTTACTACAACTAAATGCGTATTCAAATTATGGAATGACTAAGCTATACCTAAATGAAATGCAAAAGAGCTAATTGACCTAAGATGGGTGGCAAGTTATTAACAAAATTAACTGCAAATGAGAACGAAAGGTTGGGTTACAATCCCCCACACCCTAGTAATTCACCCTATAGGACACTAGATTTCGGAATTAGAATATACGAAGAACCCTGTCTTTATTAATCCTAAGAATTTCGTATATGAAGGATTGTAGACTACATCATACGAAATCAAAGGTAAGAACAATGCAGTGTCGCATTAACTACACACGTGTCACACTCTTAAGCATCCCGGTTGCCTAGGGCAAACGAGATCAAAAGTCCTATGACGGATGCGATTGTTACGCAACATGATTCCTTTAAAATTCAATTTAAAAATCTATTTTCATTATGATGAATCACATCGGGTGGGGTTTATGCACCCCAACCCTAAAGAACTTAGCCAGACATAACTTGGTTAAGAAAAACATTAATTCTAGAATTAAAAGAAATCATGATTGGCACGAACAATTTTTTATTTGAGATAACAACTAAAAATTGAGAATTAATTAACTAAGTAAAAGAGAGAATAAATGAAATGAAATGAATTTACTTGCATTCACTGAATCTGAAATCCTCTAATCAATTTTCAAAACTAGGGTTTACAACACAGGTGAGAGAGCTTTCTCTCTTTAAAAAAAACTAACTAAAAAAAGGTAAAAGTTCTGAACCCCTTGTCTAACAATAACTAGAAGTTAAATACATCACGAAAAATTTGGAGTTGTAGCTGAATCAAACTCTAAAATCGAAACAAGAAATCAGGTTTCTCTTCAGCGGACCGGTCCGGGCCTTCAGTAGTGGATCGGTCCTCATTCAAATCTGTATCGGTACCTTTTTTTGGGAAATAGGATCGGTCCGCTATGAAATTTTTTCCAGTGGGTGATAGGACATCGGACCGGCCCTTTTTTCTGGAAAATAGGATCGGTCCGCTAAGGGAATTTGTCTAATGAGTAGTAAGGGACCGAATCGGTCCTTTTCTTTGGGTAATAGGATCAGTCCGCCTTTAATTTTCAGTTTCTCCTCAATATCTCCTCATTTTCTCTCATCTTCAGAACCTCGTAACGTCTGCTCCGGAACTCGGATTTGGAAGTCATTTCTACGCACTTGTAGAATCGATATCTTCAACTTTCCCCTTGGGCTCTCATCCATATTCATGATGGAAATTACTCTTCTGCCCTTTTTGACTTTTCTTCCTTTATTCATTCTTTCGCTTTTCCTTTTTCCTTTCTTCACTTAGAAATAAATACTAGTAAATATCATGAAAAAGGTACAAACTCGGGATACTAAGTAGAAAGGTCAGTAGCATATAAATGAGATAAATCAAGATGAATTACATTATCTGAGGCAATAAAACCCCCTAAATTAAGGGGATAAATTCGAAAGAATTTACGCTTAATTAAACCTCCCCTAACTTAGAACTTTACGAGTCCCGAGAAATGTAAAAGAGTCCAACTAAGGCTCAACTCTCGATATTCGCTTTATTTGGATAGAATACCACTTTCTCGGGCAAGCGATTGCATTTATCATATGCAACAAGCCTTTATACCCCTAGGTCACCCTAGTAGGACGAGTTGTGTCTCGTGAGGGTTTGCAGTGAATATACCCACAAAATTCGAATCAAAGCAAATTCAAAATACTCAAAAATTGTATAATTTAAAGTTTTCCAAAAAATAGTCATCATAAATTCATGTTCAAGAGTCTCAAATCATAGTGCGTGTGTGCGAAGCTACAAGTTTAACCGCGGATTTCCACCGATTGACCATTACGTTACTTTTTCAAAATTTCATTTTGATTCAAATGCTCAAGGAAACTCTCACAAACAAATTTCTCAGAACTGTTGCTACATTATCTCGGTGTGCATGATATAAAGAGTAAATGCAATGGAGCACGAATTCACGCACACAAGATTGAAAAGATGGAAATTTATGGTAAATGGATCTCATCATCAGATTACGGTTATGAGGAAACGAAAATATCGTGTCTAATTCATACATTTAATCTCTTTTATTATCTTTTGTGTCTTAACTCTCCATGCAGTAACCAATTTTTCAGTTTGGACTCGGTTAGGATATCGGGTTATGAGGTGTAATGGTTAATGGTTTAGGACATTTGGAATGGGAAAATATTCTTAAAGTGCCCATTGGTACTTTTCCAGGCAATTGCTCATTTTCTTTTTTTTTCCATTTCTATTTTTCACACTTTTCTTTTTCTTGCTATTTTTACTGAGCATTTTCTATTTTTCTTGCCCCCTTTAATCACACCATTGGGACTAAATTTCTGGATTTCAAATTTTCCCAATTCACGGCTGTTTGGGTGTTTTCGGGTTGTTAAACAAAAATGGAAAAATTTTATTCGGCTCAAAATGGGTTGCAAAAGGGATAATTTTTCATGACTTTTTCTGGCCAATATTTTTGGGTGACCAATGAGGTCCTACTTCATTGCCCAAATTATTAATTGCGTTACCATATGCATCTCGAGGTGGATTAAATTTAGAGATTTATTAAGTGCATTTTTCCAGACAACATTTTACACGTTTCCATAACCTATCAAAACAGGGGTATTGAGATCGCAACGACTTACTTTAAATGTTTAATGGAACGTTGAGTTAACCATTAACTCAGATTGATTTAGAAAAAAACTCAGAAAAAGTGATAGTCTCGAATCTCACCGGGTTGGTTAATCTCCACACTGATTCGTAAAGTCGTCAATTTTATTTCAATTTCCATCTTTGGTTAATTTCGGCTTTTTGTAATTTAGTTTTACAATTTGAGATTTTAAACCGAATTTTAATGATATTTTTGAAAAATTTAAATTCCAATTTTTGTTTACTTTTAAGAAAAATATTTTTGGATTTTTCAATTTTTTTCATTTTTTAGTGCATTTGGACTTTGTGAAATGTAAACATGCGTGCGTAACCCCCCTAACTTAGGCTTTTGCATCGTCACGAGGCAAAAAGGACTAAAAACCGAATTAAGGAGAGTATAACAACCAATGAACAAAGTACATAAATGTAATAATTTAAAAATAAGCACAAGACACACGAGATAAGCAGTCCAATTTCCATTAAAATTTAATAAAAGTTACATAACTGTGGAAAATGGAAAGAAAACAGGTCCAAAACATCCGCACATCAGGGAAACAAAAACAGGGGCTGGTTGGAGGGTCAGAGGGCGTTGGGGTCATAGGGATCATAAAATTAGGACCGGGGAGGGGCATTAAAAAACATTTCGAACATTTGAGCTTGAAGACGATACATCATGCTCGTATCGCGCCAATATGTACGTTGATCCTCCTCCCTATGAGCGTCGTAGCGCGCTATGAACCTCGAAAGTTGTGCTTCAAGCGTAGAGATACGCGCATCAAGGTTGCCACCCGAAAGCTCAAAGTCGGAGCCCTCCTCGTCCACATACTCGGGCTCCTCTCCCTCGGCCATACTCACATCATCCGCTGCCACCTCATCTGCCGAGGATTCGTCGGTCGACTCCTCCTCATCGCTATCGTCACTATCAGCGACGGCCTATCTAGCTTGGTAAATGGCCCTTTGTGATTCTATTTTGGTACAGGTAAGTTGTGCAAAAGTATTTGGCAGACGAGGAAACCCGGTGGGTGGCTGAATGCCAGTGTCGGTGAGAAGAGATGAGATGAGCCTGGCATAAGGGAGCGGGGCAACGCCTTTTTGATCCATGGCTGCATGGAAAATGTCTCGGTACATTGTACGAACCAAGTGGATGGTGGAGTTTGGGTCATAGAGGTTGTAGACAAGGGTTTATTGTCAAAGGATCATGATGGAATCGTTTAAAACTTGTAGAATATTGGCGCAAAAGATTTGGAAAGTGATGCATGCTTTGTCGTTCAGTTGGCCGATCGAAAAAGAGGCGCAGAGCCACTGTTGGCCAGGAGAGATACAGGCAATGCAAACATCTTTTTCTAGGGGTGGGATATTGTTAGGGTTTTGGAATGGGGATGGGTGAGGGATATCCTTCTCCGTCAGCTTGCGAATCAGGATGTCGAGTGAGAACGGGATGGGGGGTTAGTCAACATACGCCTCGACTTGAAAATTATCGGTGCACAAGAGGGACCTGTAGAAGGAACGCACTTAGTTGTCCCAAATGACATCGAATGGTTCATTAAAGAAACGACACCACCCCTTTGCGATGAAGAGGTTAGTGACGCTCTTCCTCTCAATGTGCAGCTTGCGGGTGTGATTGAAGAAGCGACGACACAAATGTTGTACCTCGTAGGAACGGAATGGGGGAGGCATGTTTTAAGAAATGATCGTGGAGTTGTATTTTTCTGGTGGTGGTTGGTTGGCCATGAAGGGGGAAATAGAGAGAGAGAGTTTGGGTAATTGAAAGGTGTGGCGAAAAAGGGTGGGAAAGGGGTGTATTTTAGGTGGGGGAAGGGGAAGGGGAAGGGTTAGGTTTTTGGAGGTAATGGTTTGGGAGGGAAAGGGGTGGGTTTTTGGGACGGAAAACGGGTTGGGAAGATGTAAGAGACGAAATGGAGGGAGATGAATGGATTGGGGGTTGAATATAGGGTGTTGTAGAGTTTTAGGAACCAGACCGGTCCGCGCCCGGGGCGGATCGGTCCGTGTCCTTTTTTTTACTTTTAAATTTCTCCCTTGCAGACCGGTCCGCGTGCCCAAGGGAGGATCGGTCCGTGTCCCCAAAATTCCAAGAAGTCCTCCTAAAATGCATTAATTCTCTCCTCTTTCAACTAGGGGATGCCCTCACTCTTTTTTCATCATGATTACCCTACAACAGTCCACAAACTCCAATTCCACTGCGGATGCTCTTTCAGAATTTGTGCTTAATGCTTACCCTTAACTTCTCCAAATGCAAACTGACAGACTTTAATGAACCTAACTTAATCAAAACTATTATAAACAAGATTTCACCCCATACACGTCGGGGGAGCGATGACCTCTCAATTTCAGCTCACTCTACCCCGTAAACGGGGTCCGACAACCAAATGGTATTGATCTTTTCTACGCATGCCTCTAAATATGGCTTTAGGCATTGACCATTGAATTTGAATGTATTCACCCTTTTGGATCTTCTAATTCCACAACCCTGTGGGGGAATATGCTCTTCACAACGAACAGTCCTGTCCAACGAGACTGCAACTTACTCGGAAATAGATGAAGCTGAGCGTTATAGATGAGCACTTTTTGCCTGGGATTAAACTCCTTGTGCTGAATGATCTTGTCGTGTGCGAGTTTCATCTTTTCTTTGGATATCTTAGCATTTTCATATGCGTCATTGCGTATCTCCTCTAACTCATTTAATTGAATCTTGCGAGCTTCACCGACTTTGTCCATGTCGCAGTTCACCCTCTTAATGGCCCAATACACTTTGTGCTTAAACTCAACGGGAATATGGCAAGGTTTGACATACACAAAGAGGAATGGGGACAATCCGAGTGGGTTCTTGTTTGCGATATGGTAGGTCCATAGCGAATCATTCAAGGGAAGGGACCAATCTTTTCGGTTAGGATCGACGGTCTTTTCGAGGATGTTTTTGATCTCACGATTAGCTAACTCGGCCTGCCCATTCGTTTATGGGTGATAGGTCGTTCCAACCTTGTGAATGACACCATATTTTTTCATAAGCTTCTAAAACGGCATGTTGCAAAACTGCGTGCCATTATCACTGATTATCTCTTTCGAAGCACCGAAGCGAGAAAGTATGTGTTCCTGCAGGAACATAATCACCACTTTGTTGTCATTAGTCTTGGTAGCTATAGATTCCACACATTTAGAAACATATTCTACTGCGATTAGGATGTATACATAGCCAATGGACGGGGGAAAAGGGCCCATAAAGTCAATACCCCAGCAGTCAAAAACCTCGATGATGAGAATTAGTGTTAATAGCATTATGTCTCGTCGGGTTATCGCCCCCATCCGTTGACACTTGTCACATGATTTGCAACAATTGTTTACATCCCGGAACATTATGGGCCAGTACATGCTGCTTTGGAGAATCTTAGCGATTGTCTTTTTCACAGAAAAATGGCCTCCACATGCCTCCGAATGACAGAATTAGATGACCTTCGGAATCTCGTCATCAGGTACGCATCGTCGGATGATTTGGTCGTCACAATATTTAAAAAGGAGTGGATCATCATAGAAAAACATGCGCAACCAAGTAATGAACCTCTTCTTATCTTGCAGTGTCCACTCGGGAGGGGCGGCTCCCGTGACAAGATAGTTCACTATATCCGCAAACTAGGGAAAAAATGAGGTGGCAAAGAGTTTCTCATCTGGGAAGTACTCATTTATGGGTGTAGGTTCACTAGGTACGTCAGACGAAATCCATGATAAATGATCATCTACGACGTTTTCTACTCCTTTTTTTTATCTCTAATGGAGAGATTAAACTCTTGTAGAAGTAGGATCCACCTTATGAGGAGCGACTTTGCGTCTTTCTTTGCAAGGAGATATTTTAAAGCCGCGTGGTCGGTGAAACAGGTGATGGGGTAACCAATGAGATAGGACCAAAATTTATCTATTGCAAAGACTACCACTAGCAATTCCTTCTCTGTGGTGGAGTAGTTGAGTTGTGGTCCGGTAAGAGTCCAACTAGCGTAGTAGATGACATGAGCCTTTTTGTCTTTCCTTTGGCCCAAAACAACCCTTATTGCAAAATCGCTTGCATCACACATGAGCTCGAATGATAAGGACCAATCTGGGGCTTGCATGATGGGAGCGGAAACAAGCATGCTCTTAAATTTTTCAAAAGCACTTTGGCATGCTTCATTCCACTCGAATGGGGTGTCCTTCATAAGAAGGTTTCTTAAGGGTCAAGTAATGGCGCTAAAGTCCTCAATGAACCTTCTATAGAACCCTGCGTGGCACAATAAAGAGCGCACGCTTTTAGCAATTTTTGTGGTGGTAGGTCAGCTATGACATCTATTTTTTCTCTATCCACCTTGATCCCTTTGGATGACACTATGTGGCCAATAAATATGCCCTCAGTTACCATGAAATGGCATTTCTCCCAATTCAGCTCTAAGTTCTTCTCCACACATCGGGCTAGTACTTTCTCAAGGTTGGATAAACATAGATCGAAAGAGGTTCCAAAAACACTAAAGTCGTCCATGAACACCTTCATCCCTATCTCAATTATGTCACTGAATAAGCTCAACATGCACCTTTGAAAGGTCGCTGGTGCATTACACAAGCCGAATGGCATACGTTTGTAGGCAAACGTACCAAAGGGGTAAGTGAAAGTTATCTTTTCCTGATCAAGTACATTTACCTCAATGTGGTTATATCCAAAATAACCATCTAGGAAGCAGTAGTAAGGGTTGCCCACTACTCTTTCAAGCATTTGATCGATAAATGGCAAGGGGAAAAGGTCTTTCCTAGTTCCTGCATTTAGTTTTCGGTAATCAATGCAAACGCGCCACCCAGTGTTGGTATGTTGGGGAACTAGCTCTCCATTGGAATTTTCAATCACTGTCATTCCTGACTTCTTTAGGATGACTTGAATGGGTCTTATCCACTTGCTATCCGAGATTGGGTAGATAATCCCGGTATCCAAAAATTTGATGATTTTGGCTCTCACCACCTCTTTCATAGTGGGGTTTAGCCTTCTTTGCATTTTTCTCGAAGGCTTTACATCCTCCTCGAGGTGAGTCTTGTGAGTACAAATTGTAGGGATTATCCCCTTTAGATCAGTTATACACAAACCAAAAGCACCTTGGTTCTTCCTCAAGATCTTTAATAGCTTACCCTCCTGCTCTTCATCTAAGCTAGAGGAGACAATAACCAAAAATGTCTCACTCTCTCCTAGGAAAGCATATTTAACGTTGGAGGGTAGTTTCTTTAACTCGAGAGCTGGGAATGTGTTGCTAGAGGTCACCATGCGCGCCTCCCTCAGTGGTAACTCTTCGAATCGAGTAACCCAACTTACGTCTACTACGTCCTCATCCGACGCTCTCTCATCAAGTAGCTCACGCAAATCCTCGACCTCTCTCTCAAACTCGGTATAAGTTCCCTCGCTCTCATGGCTAGACACTAAGAAAAATTCTAAGGCATCTCCATAGAAATTTTCCTCAATGTACTCTTCTAAAATCTCATCAATTAAGCTTACCGCGTGAAGATCATTTTCTTCCCCTGCCTGTTGGGCAATGTTGAAGATGTTAGTCTCTAATGTCATGTTCCCAAAGGTGAGTTGCATCTTCCTATTTCGAGTATTAATTAGTGCGTTAGCCGTAGATAAGAATGGGCACCCAAGAATGATGGGGACATGGTTACTCGAGGCAAAGGAGGGCTCTGTGTCCCAAATGACAAAATATATCGGGAAGTAGAAAGTGTCCACCTGGACTATCACATCCTCGACTATGCCTCTTGGTATCTTCACGGTTCGATCCGCCAATTGGAGAGTGATCCTTGTGGGCATAAGGTCGCCCATATCAAGTTGCCTATAAATTGAATAGGGGAGGATATTAACGCTTTCCCCCAAGTCGAGTAAGGCCTTTTCAATTTTACTCTCTCCAATGGTGCAAGAAATGGTGGGTGCACCGGGATCTTTAAATTTAGGTGGGAGATCGTTAAAAAGAACTGAGCTCACGTTATGTGCTAGAAAAACATTTTTCTTTAGCTTCATCCTCCTCTTGACTGTCAGTAACTCTTTTATGACTTTTGCATAAGCTGGAATTTGTTTTATTGCATCGAGGAAAGGTAAGTTTAATTTCACGTTTTTAAGTACTTCTAGCACTTCATTACGGGGGGTCCCTTTGTGGGGAGGAACAAATCTTTGCGGGAATGAAGCGTCGGAGGGTGGCTTGATAATTACCGCAGGCTCACTAGTGTCTTCTTTGTCACTCTCATTCAAATGGATATCTTCGGCCTCTTTCTTGCCTTGCGAAGTCTCCTTGTCTTTTAATCCGTCGTGTGGGGGAGGTGAAAAATTAACAACTCTCCCACTAATAAGAGTGTTTACATCTTGGTAATGCTCCTGATGCTCTGTAGAGGTGGTGTTAACACTAGGTTGACCTTGGGGAGCTCTTTGGCCATAGGTGGGAAACTTACCCTTCTTTTGGATACTCAACGAAGATTGCAACTTTGAGATGTTCGTGTTCATGTCGACGAACATGCAATCATATCTAGCTTTGGTTGCATTCTGGGAGTTGATAAACTAGTTTATTATATCCTTGAGGTTCCTCCGCGATTGATTAATATAGGGAGCTAGAGGAGGTGGTGCTTGCTGAAATTGAGGAGGGGGTGGATGTGGGATAACCAGTGAATGTGGGTTCATCGCAGCTTGTTGTTGTCCGTAGTTAAAACTAGGGTAGTTTCTCCATAAAGGGTTGTACGAGTTCCCATGCGGGGTGCTAAAATTTCCCTTGAACCCTCCTATAGCATCCACCTACTCGATGTACATGGCTTTGTAGGTGGAAATCGTCGTGCATGCCTTTGTGGAATGACCCGCCTCACAGAGAGAACACACCTTTTCTTTCATGCACGGCTAGATCCAAAGATATCTCTCAACCGAATATGAAGTAAATCTTTCATATCTCTTTGAAACTGATCGAATCGACGATCTATTAAGGTATTACTATCTAATTAGTATAAACCAGATGCAGTCGGAGTGATAGATGCTTGTCTAGGCCGAACTTGGGTATTAGGATCAGATGTGTCCCATGCTTGAGTAGTCTCAACGACATACTTAAGATGGGCCTCAACATCACTAGTGTCTAATTCCCAGAATGGTCGTTCACACATAGTTTGCACAAGTTGTTTGGAAGTCACTCTTAACCCATTATGGAAGAAAAAGATCAAGTGGTGTTTTTCAAATCCATGATGGGGGTACGCGCTTACAAACTCTTGAAATTTTCCCAACACATGTCAAAAGGCTCATTATCTTGTTGTCGGAAAGCTTGGATTTGAGTCTTGATAGAGTTGGTCTTGTGCGGTGGGTAGAATTTTGAGAGAAATTTGGATTGCATATCCCTCCAGGAAATAATGGAGTTTGGGGGTAGAGACCGTAGCCATGTCTTAGCTTTATCTTTTAAGAAAAAAGGGAAAAGCTTTAGCCGAATGATATCCTGCATGCAAGCTTGGTCACTAAATGTCTCTCACGCCTCTTCGAACTCTCTTATGTGAAGGTATGGTTTATCCGAATCCATACCATGGAAAGTAGGGAGAATCTGTATAATCCCATTACGAAAGTGGAACTGACCAGCATCATACGAAAGTAAAATGCAACCAGGGGTGACAGTTCATTCAGGAAAGAGTAAGTCTTTCATGGAACGACAGGGTGGATTTCCCTCTCCAGTGCCAAAACTAGCGACGTCAAACATCGCTCTCTCTTCAAATGACTCAAAATCCTCACTCGGTGTTCTAGATGTGTGGCTCAAGGATTAACTCAGGGTGTAACTAGCAATAGAGTGCTCAGGAGTAGGAAGTGGAACCCAAAATTTTAGAACGCGAGGCGTGGGGGGGATGTCAGAATTATACTCAACAATAGGATTTTCGTGAATTCTTGTTGGAGTATTTTGAGTATGTTCAGGATTTTGCATTAAAGGCTTTTGAGAGATGATTTTTTTGGATTTTTATTTTATTTTTTGAATTTTTTGGTCTAAGCTTTAGATTGACTCGATCTAACCTAAGTCTACCTAATTCCCCGGCAACGGCGCCAAAAACTTAATGCGACCACAAATGTGTTCTAGTGTGCGTGCTATCTAGGCTCAATTTCAATCCTATCGCTCAAGTAATATCCCGATAAGTCGGGTATCGATCCTCAGGGAAAAAGGATGAATGAATTTGTGACGACGTTGGAAAGATGAAGGAATCCTTGCTTAGACTCTAAAAGAAAAAAAAAGGTGATTTTAATGGGAGATTTACTACAACTAAATGTGTATTTAAATTAAGGACTGACTAAGCTATGCCTAAATGAAATGCAAAAGAGCTAATTGACCTAAGATGGCTGGCAAGGTATTAGCAAAATTAACTGCAAATGAGAACGAGAGGTTGGGTTACAATCCCCCACACCCTAGTCATTCACCCTATAGGATACTAGATTTCGAAATTAAAATTTACGAAGAACCCGATCTTTATTAATCCCAAGCATTTCATATATGAAGGATCGTAGCCCGCATGATACAAAGTAAAATGTAAGAACAAAGCAGTGTCGCATTAACTACATACGCAACGCACTCTTAAGCATCCCGGTTACCTAGGGAAAACGAGATCAAAAGTTTTACGACAGATGCGATAGTTACGCAACACGATTCCTTTAAAATTCAATTTAAAAATCTATTTCCATTATGACGAATCACATCGGGTGGGGTTTATGCACCCCAACCCTAAAGAATTTAGCCAGACATAACTAGGTTAAGAAAAACATTAATTCTAGAATTAAAAGAAATCATGATTGGCAAGAACAATTTTTTATTTGAGATAACAACTAAAAATTGAGAATTAATTAACTAAGTAGAAGAGATAATAAATTAAATGAAACGAATTTACTTACATTCACTGAATCTGAATTCTTCTAATCAATCTTCAAAACTAGGGTTTTCAACACAGGTGAGAGAGCTTTCTCTCTCTAAAAAAACTAACTAAAAAAAGGTAAAAGTTTCGAACCCCTTGTCTAACAATAACTAGAAGTTAAATACATCACGAAAAATACAGAGTTGTAGCCGAATCAAACTCTAAAATAGGAAGAAGAAAATTAGGTTTATCTTCGGAAGACCAGTCCGGGCCTTCAATAGAGGATTGATCCTCATTCGAATCCGGATCGGTCCCTTTTTTTGGGAAATAGGATCGGTCCGCTATGCAAAATTTTCCAGTGGGTGATAGGACATCGAACCGGTCCTTTTTTCTGGAAAATAGGATCGGTCCGCTAAGGGAATTTGGCCAGTGAGTAGTAAGGGACCAGATCGATCCTTTTCTTTGGGAAATAGGATCAGTCCCCCTTCAATTTTCAGTTTCTCCTCAATATCTCCTCATTTTCTCTCATCTTCAGAACCTCGTAACTTCTGCTCCGGAACTCGGATTTGGACGTCATTTCTTCCTACGCACTCGTAGACTCGATATCTTCAACTTTCCCTTTGGGCTCTCGTCCATATTCCTGATGGAAATTATTCTTTTGCCCTTTTTGACTTTTCTTCCTTTATTCATTCTTTTCCTTTAGCTTTTTCCTTTCTTCACTTAGTAATAAATACTGGTAAATATCATGAAAAAGGCACAAAACTCGATATACTATGTAGAAAGGTCAGTAGCATATAAATGAGATAAATCAAGATGAATTATAATATCCGAGGCGATAAAAATCCCTAAATTAAGGGGATAAATTCGAAAGAATTTACGCCTAATCAAGGATCTCCATTCTATCCAGTGTGATTTTTGGGTCTAAACCCACCAGGGCTTTGGGAGTCAGTGATAGGGTAATTCCTCTATTTGGAGATGGAAGTGACCATTCCACCCTTAATGAAGGTTTTTGGGGGTATCTGCTTGGGCTTTACTATTGTGTGTGTACCTAAGACCGGCCTTTATCTCGTGTTCCATAACAGTGATGACTTATAGGATTCACATTGGTTCTTTTCGAGTCTAAATCTTGACGTGTATGCCCATGTCGTTCGAACGACATGGTGATCTCTCTCGAACGACTGTTGATGTCGTTTGACGTCATTTGAGCGACGCGCGAATTAGATTCTGAATAAAACTCTACTCTAATCGGTCCTTATCAGATTTAAAACGAAGTGTAAAACATTTCAAACACTTATAAAATATTTTAAAAATATATATTTAATAAAGTAGCATCCTTATCCTTATAAAATTAAATGCTGAGTCCCATTAAACTTACGCATTCATACTTGAGTGATCTCAGAATTCAATCGAACTTGAAGACGAATAAACTTGCTCTAATTAAACCTTCGGCATAAATAATTCCTTGAATCTTTGCCACAACGTCTTCAATAAACTTCAACATGTCATAGTCTGTGTGGGATCGTGACAGTAAAAAATCCGACCTATGAATCAAACGTGTTTTGTTCCAGGAATAAGTCAAAACATAAAATGACTCAATTGGAAATTTTATCCTTTCAAATGTCCCCCTTTGACTATTCATGAACAAAATTAACAGTGAAATGCCTAACCCGGGTCGTCAAGCTGTATGATGCCTAAATACCATCCCATAAACCCTAAAATAAGTGTCACAGGACAAGTCTAGTAAACGATGGTCCAATAAGTATGAACTATCTCTGAATGTGTGTATGTGATGTAGACTTGAAATCTCAAATCTCTTAAGCATACCTACACACATGAAACAAACAAATACCCAGTGAAGTATGGACGAACCAATGATATAAATTATAATGAAATACGTGAGAAAAATATTTTGATGCCAATTTGAAACAAAAAGAAACTTTTAAATTCGGATATCAAATATTCACATAAACAAGATACCAATGTAGATACAAATGTGTGCAACAAACAAACAAAGTGCTAAAAAAATCCCCCCTACATCACATACATCTCTCCCCCTTTTTTTCTCGAATAGACAGTTCGGTGAAAAGATAAACATATCTAGAATGAGATAGATCAATGAAATATATCTAGATAATAATGTAAACAACCATCTAATTAATGATCAATAATATCAAATCCGTAGCTAGTAAACAACAATCACACAAATGAATTAATGAATCTACGAAGGTGTGACTAAACGAATTCAATCCAGCAAAATATGTGATCAATATGAATCTTCATATAACAAAAAAAACAGAAGCAGTCCATCAGTACCAAAAGATATGACCATGGGAAGCAGGGTACTGAAACAGAAAGGGTTTGCAAAAACCAGACATCGCTCGAACGAAAATGATTTTTCGCTCGAATGATAAACCCTGTCATTAGAATGAGAACTTTGCACGACACATAGATGTCGCTCAAACGAGCAATCAAAAATCCTAGTTCCAGTTCAGAAGGTTAAACAGTGTTGCCCAGTGAAAAAATTTCGGGAAAAAACTAACTGGAAGGAGCTCAAAACTACAAAACAGTACCAAAACAATAACTAAACTAAGAAAACACAAAACAACCAAATCTGAGTTACATGCTAACATAGTATCGATGTGCTCAAACATGAACATGGAATGTATGGCCGTGAACTACAACAAATGAATCACAATTCCAGCACATCGAAACGATCAAGAAGCTATAATTTACAGCTATAAATCATCAAACTTTATTTTAGCCATATGTGATAATTAAAGTGTGATCTAAATGAACTAAAAAATCAAATATGCACACAAATTCAGAATATTGACGATTTTACAAACAATAGCGTCATGACACGGTTTTTTAAGGCTGAAATTCGTGATGCAAACCCGTTTAAATTTTATCCATTCAAACTCCCTCAAATATATCATATTTTTAACGCTTGAATGAACATAAAGTAATTTGGCCCATATTTTAGCATATGATTCTTTTTATTGCCTTTATTTTTTTCTGTCTCTTTTAAATGGTGACTTTCACGATGAGTCAATTTTACACTCTCGCAGCCTAACATCTTATCCAACTTTTTCGACCTAGATTCCAAGTCAAACTTAATTTTACTCGAGTCTTTCAATCGATCCTACAACTCATAAATCTTTATCTCAAGCACACGCCTAGACTCCTCAAACTCTAGTAACTCCTTTTTCAAAGTCTCCATCAAACCACAAAGACTATCTCTTTCTTTCTCCACATATTCTAGTTTCTCCTTAAACATCTTCTCTCGTGCCCTAAGATCCTCAACCAAGGTATCATTATTTTCTATAGCACGCTCATTCAACCTAGATTGTAATTTAGAGTGTGCCTTTTTCACCTTCACTGCTTTGGCATACAACTCATTAAATGCAACTTGCAACTCGTTCACATCTACCTCCTCATCCTCACTCACTTCACCTTAACTTACTTGGGATTCAACGGCCTCGAAAGTGTCATGCACATGAGAATCTTCATGGGAAGATTTATCGTCATCGCTAACATGACGTGCCAAGAAAGCAACAAACTTTCTCTCATTGGGGGAAATCTCTACCTCCTCCGTATCACTATCACTTAAGGAGGTACTATAAGCTATCAATTTCTTGCCCTATTTCTTAAGTCTAGTGGGACACTCGGTAACTTTCTTACCATATCCCTCACACCCAAAACACCTATCTGAATCAACCATATTAAATTTCTCTCTCTTATCCTTAGGGGTGGGCTCAACCTTGTTGTTCTTGAATTTCTCAAACTTTTTGGCATCTTTAGATTGCTTTTGAAAATTAAGAATTTTTTTGAAATTTTTAGCCAATAAGGAGACTTCCTCAAAATCAGAATCGGAATCGTCATCCAAAACTTTACTCTCCTCCTTCCGGGATTTCAATGTAATGCCCTTTTCTTTATTTGACACCTGCTTGGAGGTAAACATATCGAGTTCATAGGTTTGTAAGTCACCTACAATCGTTTCAAGTTTCGTCGAATCCAACATTCCTAAGGAGTTTAAAGGAGTCATTTTTGCATCAAACCCACTCGGCAAAGATCCCAAAATTTTCTTTATGAAATGGTTATCGGGAATCATTTCACCTAAGTTAAACGACGAGTTGACAATATTAGACAACCTAGCGTAAAACTCATCAAACGACTCACTATCTAACATCTTAATCGTCTCAAACTATGTAGTGAGGTGTTGAAACTTAGACGCCCTAACTGTTCTTATGCCCTCGTGAGTATGTGCAAACGTATCCCATGCCTCTTTTGATGTTTCACAAGTCATGATTATATTGTACTCTTCAGGTATGACATGTTAGGAAATTACATGCAGACCTTAGATTTGTAAAATGCAAGCCTATGTTCAACCTTAGTCCATGACTCAATGACTTTCAAACTAGTGACCTCACCCTCTCGTGTGACTGGTGGTGTCCAACCTTTTTCAGCCACTAACCACACACGCTCATCAAAGGATTTTAAATCACGTCTTATTCGTATTTATAAATAAGGATAATTTGTGCCATAAAAAACAGGAGCAAAAAATCTTTCAAAACCTCCAAAATTCATCTTGAAAACCCAAGGGATCAAACACAATAAAAATATGTTTCTAGCTCTGATACCAATTTAATGGTCCCTTTTTATTTCTCAAGCGAAAAGTGTTTTAAGGATGACAAAACTAATTGCTCTTTTTTTGAAAACCCTTTATCCAATTTTTAATTCGCACCAAGTTGTGAACTAATTTTAATTTAACGAAATTTATCTTAATTAATCCTAAACATCTATCTAGTGATGAAAGCAAGTAAAACAAAGTAAAAAATACTCACAAAGCCATATGTATAAGGAAACCACAACGGGAAAAAACCTCGGACGACCCAATCCAGACAATCACTATGAATGTGGAATAACAACGAATAGACATAAGTCTTACTTAACGAATCGATCCCCATGAGAGTTGATGCTCTTCTGATCTTCAACCACTCCTCTCACAGTGCCCACACATAAAGTCCTTCTTCCATGACACATGTCCACAACACATGCCTCTATATATTCATCAGTGCAACTGATATGGCTTGTAACGTCTACAATGTTGAAACCGGACTCCACCGAATCTTCACCGTAAAACCAGCAATGTTCAAGTATAGAACATAAAGATCAATATAGCATATATTAATGATAATTGAGATCTTTGAAATTCTAAGGATGCATTTACTTTGGAAAGCCTTAGAAAACTTGTGTGCAGAAATGTATTGGTTCGTAAAAAGTTTTTCCAGAACGCTTACTTATGAAATTTGATGGAAAAATGTCGATATATATTTTTCCTGAGGTGGTGTCTCGCGTGAAGGAGTGAAGATGTCGCTAAAATGAAATGCCCAAGTCGTTCGAACGACATGGTGATCTCGCTCGAATGACTATTGATGTTGTTTGACATGATTTGAGCGACGCGTGAATTAGAGTCTAAAAAAACTCTACTCTAATCCATCCTTATCATATTTTAAATGAAGCGTAAAATATTTCAAACACTTATAAAACATTTTAAAAACATTTATTTAATAAAATAGCATTCTTATACTTATAAAATTAAATTTTGAGTCCCATTAAAATTACACAACCATACCTGAGTGATCTCGGAGTGAAATGGAACTTGAAGATGAATAAACTTGCACCAATTAAACCTTCGGCATAAATAATTCCTTTAAGCTTTGCCATAACATCTTCAATAAACTTCAACACGTCATAGTCTGTGTGGGATCGTGTAAATAAAAAATATGACCCATGACTCAAACGTGTTTTGTTTAGGGAATAAGTCAAAACTATACAATGACTCAATTGGAAATTTTTCCTTACACTAAGGCCGCTAAATAGTTCTAAAATTGACATAAAATAGTCACGCAGGAGAGAAATATCAAGCATAATAGGAATGAAGCACTTAGATAGTTAGGTTCTCTTGATTTTCCTTCAGTGGAGTCACCGTTGTGATGTATCTAGTGAGGTCCATTTATTATACACAATGTTGTATTTTGAGAGAAGAAAAAGGTCCCCAACGAAGACGCCATTGTGGTGTTGTAGGCCCCAAGCAGGAGCGTGTCGACGCTGTGCCCGGGAGAGCTTCATTATGGGGATGCGAGGAGTGCTTGTCTTTCACTTCTGTTGCATACCCACGATATTAGGTTATCGGTCCAAGGTTTGGGCCCGATGATTTTACTATGGATATAGTTTGACACCATGTCCAGTTTTGGCGTATGCTCCTTGGTAAGTGTTGCTTTCATGCAAAAAAAAGGGATTTTCGTAGATGTTTAGAGTAGCCAATTGGTTTTATATAAAAACAAATAAAAAGGGTTTAGCTTAGTCATTTAGGGATAATTCTAAGTTTGGTTTTAAATTATGGAGTTCGTCCAAAGATTCTTGTTGTGACGGTTTGGAAACTTGGTTACGAATGGGCAAGGTGTTAGGAACCCCACTTGTTCTGTATGCTTACTTAATTCTTTGATTATTATTGCTCTTTACATTAATTTATTAATTTTTAGTTATTTTAGAACCTTTTTGGATACATTAGCGCGAGGGTCTAACAAAAATGTAGATAGGTTCTTAGACTGGAAAATGGAATCAGTTAGAGGTATAGAAATGTCACTTCAACCGGTGAAGGTACATAAGATTTCTTGTGCATGACTCAGTTCTTATGTTCATATAATGGGTGGGCATCAATTTAGATGTGCGAGAAAAGTCAGTTTCGAGATAACTTAATATCTCGTTTGAGGTTTGTGGAGAGAAAGAAAGGTGAGAGATGGGTACACCTCTGTAGTGACTAATGTGTAAATTTTTACACGTTTATATCTGGGGATATGTTCGGGAGGTCCTTTCTTGAGATAATTTAATATCTCATTTTTAATAAGTGAGGGATTAAAGATGGATGCATCTCTGTGGAGATAATATATCAAACGACGTATTATCGAAGCTCGAGCTCACGATAAGTATTGGGTATTGTGCCTATGTACCAAAGAGGACTTGCAATAAAAGCCTACGTAGTTCAGTTGTAATACATGTTCGAATGTGATGTGTGTGAAAATGTCTGACTAGAGATGTAGTCACACATAGTAAATAATACACAAAGAGATGTATTATGCGGCTTGGAATTCATGAGTTTAGCTCGATATAGAGCCTACATACCTAAGGTGACTTGGGATCAAAGCCAACATAGTTCCCGCAAATGGGGTTAGATAATATATATGGGTTGAGACTAGATATGTAGGCATCCGTAGAAAATAATATTCCATGAGATGTATTATGAGGCTTGGTCTTCATGAGCCTACGTACCTAAAAAAAATTGGGATCAAAGTCAACGTAGTTCATTGAAAGGGGTTGGATAATATATACGGGTTGGTGTTAGAGACAGAGGTATCCCTAGGAAATAATACGCCTAGAGACATATTATGAGGTTTGTACTTCATGAGTTTAACTTGATATGGCTCGTACATATTCAAGGAGACTTGGGAGCAAATCCAACTTAGTTTTAAGAAACGGGTTGGATAATATATAAGGGTTGGCACTAGAGATGGAGGCATCCATAGGAAACAATATGCGAAGAGACGTATTTTGAGTCTTAGGCTTCACGATTTTATCTTGGTATAGAGCCTACGTTCCGAAGGATACTTGGGATGAGAGCCAATATAGTTCACAAAAAATGGGGCTAGATAATATACAGGGATTGATAATTTGATATGGAGTCGTCCATAGGAAATAATACACCGAGTGACATATTATGAAGCTTGGGCTTCATGAGTTTAAGTCGGTATAACACCTACGTGCCCAAGGAGACTTGGGATCAGAGCCGAAGTAATTCCAACAAAATGGGATGATATTTACAGGTTTAGGGTTTGGGATACCGGGTATACAAGGTATAACAGTTCGATATTTATGGAGCTTAGTCCTTAATATATCATTTACATTGTGTTAGATTGATATATTCATATGATAAAATATTATGTTGATCAAATGCAGATGTTTGAAATGTATTAAAATGAAAACACATTTCGATGTGTCACAAGAGACGAACTTTGTTCTCTCGGAGAAACAACTAGTCTAGCTAAATTTTAGAGCTTGGCCTGCAAAATTTAGTGTTGAACGCAGATTAATGACACTCTCTTGAGAACGTATTCTAAAAGGTTTGTTTTAATGTTTCTATTTTGGAATCCAGGAATTCGATATGTATTATTTAGCATATGATTATGTCAATTCGTAACACAAGTGGAGTTGATTGGTTAAAAACTAGCCTTAAACAAATATAAATGCTGTAAATAGCATACCCGATCCCCTAAACTGGGGATGGCTTAGAGAGGTGGGGTGTTGCCACAAAATTTAGGCAGAGGTTCTTTACCCTTGTGGCGAAAGATGGCTCTTTGCCTTTAGGGAAGCCCCAATTTTAGTGATTTTTAGTCGGGTAGAGCTTCATCTTGGAAGGCCCCTTTTGAAAAATTATTAAGGGTTTTAACTATATTTTTTTTTATTTATAGGCGACTTTTCTAAAGTACGAATCTCTTTTTGGGGTGACTCCACGGAAGTACAAGCTTTTCCTTTCAAAAAAGAAATTTTTTGAAGTACGAGTCCTTCGGGACTTTTCAGAAAAGAGCTCGGGTATCTCGACTTCTTGATATTAAGAAAGTTAGAAAACCAAATTAATGTTCAATTTTGTGATCTCTTTTAAGGTTGATGGGCACCTCTATTTGTAGGAGATGCCTTTGGGCGATCGACCAAAGATTCTAAAGGGGTTGTTTGTTGGTTATTTTAATGGATTAAATGTATTTTTGGGTTTTTGGTTTTTCACATTTTGTCCACAAATATTTTTGTCTTTGGTGTTTTTGACACCACAAACTTTAGTGTAGGTTCCAAAGGTTGGATTTTCTCGGGGTTTCTTCTTGGGTTCATGCACATGGCTTATTCGGGACCATCCGAAGCTTCATAAAACCTCAATTGTAGTTCTGCGTGTCCACAATTATGTCCAAAATAGGGACCAAAGGTATATTAAAAAATATATAAAGTGACAAAATATAATTTGGCAAATCAGTGGGGGTTGAAGGTCAAATGACCTTAATATTACGATACGTGCTTCTTTCAAACTTATTTTGTTTGTAGTTGGATTAGTTTTATCGGTTAGGTTAGATACAAAACGAACTCAATTTTAGGTCGATTATTAAAAAACTAAATCCATTACAATTGAATGTAGGTTGATTTTTCAATTGGATTGGTTCAGTTGGTTTCATCACTTTTATTTAGGTCTTGTGCACCCATAGTGAGTGTTGATGAAATCCAGATGGAGATGTGATTTATTTTATTTTTTCACATTTTTGAAGAACCCTTTGAATTTTCTTATAGCATAATTTTTTAGAGTAACTCTTGAAAAGTAGAAATGGAAGAGAGAGGGGGATCGATCTATAATAAAAAGTATACACATATATGAGTGGATTTATCAACAAAACCACACACATAACAAACATCTTGTGACCTCATAATTCCAATATTTTAAGGTGGCCACTCTTAAATATTGAAAAGACATTAGTAAAAAAAATTAAATATCATTCCCCGCATGAAAAGAAAATTAAATAAATAAAACATATATGAAAAACTTTAAATATTATTCATAATAATTATCATTCATCATAAATACTAATAGTGAAAACCTTCGTTACAACATTTAAATTCATAACCCACAGGGATCCATAAATAAAGTTTAAAAACAAATGTCCCAATAGAAAACAAATAACTATGATATATTGAGAGATAACCCACATCTCCCTTAAAGAACGAACAACTACAATCAACGCTCCGATCCAACTCTTATATTGGTGGTGTACCCCAAGGACATGAAATGTTAGTCAACAAAACAGGTCAGACCCGTTAAGTCATATAACTACATAAGACAAAGCAGTAATGTAAATGGAATTAAAGTAATAAGTCATATAACTACACAAAACAAAGCAATAACATAAATAGAATTAAAGTGTCACAATTGTCTAATCCTAATAATCCTCACATGTATTATGTGCTCCTACTATAATAATTCATACTAGTAGTATATAATAATATATCCCACAAACTCGTCGTAACCTGATTAATGACAACATATAAATCTTATTTCATCGTCTCACCTTGACTAGAGACGCCACATAAATGTCATCATCGCATTTAATCCACTCACACATGAGACCACTCATGCCTAAGTGACACCCAAATCAACTATTCATCACCGCGTACATTCCACACACGAAATTACCCATGCCGACGTCATCTCACATAAACTCGCCACCTTAGCAGGACCACATAAGTAATAGCAGACCACCTCACACTAAACATACCATGGTGACACACACATAGATTAACACTTTCTCACGATGAAATCATGATAAGTATATTATTCCCAATTAGGTAGGGATGTTTTTTTTAAAAAAAAAATACTTATATTGTTTCCCAACCATTAAGCTCGAGTTTCTCATTATTGTTAGCCAATCCATTATCTTAATATCTCTATTAAATTCCCTATATTCCACAACACAATCCAATTTTTATCAATCAAGGAATTATCTTACCACAATAATAGTTTATCACTAATATTGAATCATGAGGGATAATTTGACCAGACATGAGGGGAGGACAGATGTCCATTGATCTTATTAAAGATCTTGCATGACCAAAATTTCTTTTATTTTATATATAAATCTAATACCATCCTAGGAAAAATGGGAATGTAACAATTGATATTAAGACGAAATCCATAAAGAGAGAAACATCTTATGGAAGTAGTCACATTGCCAAAACACGTACATACTGTTCTTGTGTGATTGTGATTTATTACTTTATACTTGGCTTGATATATTTTGACTATCACTTGTTGGATTTTACAACCTATAGTTAGCACCATTTGTAGGAAACAATTTTCCTTTCTCAACTAAACAATCCAACGATAAGTCATGTCTTATTTGCACAATGATCACACCATGTCTCATGACAATCAACAAAATGATGGGAACGACCATGAGACCCCTAGGACCAGATTTGTGATCCAAGCCAACAGGAGAGTTAATACTACCAAATCTCATTATTGTCCATATGAGGATCAAATAGGTAAATTATTGAACCACCACGATCCACCTAAATTATTGAACCACCACGATCCACCCAAGTATCCCGTCTAGTGGATGCCTATGAGCAACACCTTCTACAATAGGAGGAGAATTCTCACTTCCAACGTTGCCTGGAAAGGATGAAAAAGGAGTTCTATGGAGACATATGTAAATGCCACCCATACCCCTAGCCCTAAGGAGAGTAAAACATATAGCCAAGGAAGGAGTTATCGAAATGACTAGGATCATTCTTACCAATAGGGATTGTTAGATAAGAAAGACCACTTTAAAAATCGTTGTGATAATAAGGATCTTTGTAATCTTATAAAAAGGGATATGGACAACCATCCGGCTCTCAGATAGGACAAGACCATGAAGGAACTGGGCACAAGGGCCTCATCAGCTATATGAAATATATTTTCACCAGGTCAATCGATGACTTTGATCCTCCTTATCCTCTCCAAGATTTAAAATCTACAATGGAAAAATTAATCCCACTAACCATGTTTGCCGATATCGACATACTATCACCCTCTCAAGCAATAATGAGGACTTCATATTCCATATCTTTCCTTCCAGTTTGGGGGATATTGTACAAACATGGATTAAGAAATTACCACATCATTCAATCACCAATTTTAAATATCTCACAGAGGCCTTTACCAGGATGTTCAATACCGGCATCACTCATCTAAAGAGGATGGAGTCCATCCTCAGAATGAAGAAACCCCCCCTAAACTTTGTGTGAATATGCTTATCACTATTGGGAAACCTACAACAGGGTGGAAGATTGTTCCGAATAAGTGGTAATGTCTTAATTTATATTTGACCTACTGAATAACTCCATGCTGAATCAGCCCCTCACAAAGAAAGAATATAATACTATTGATGACCTGATGTATCTGATCGAGAAATATTCTAAGGTGGAAGATATACTAGCATGCATAATATATGATATTGGTCGATCCAAGGAGAGCAAAAATAGAGCTAATGCGAGAATAAAGATTCTGCTCGATAACGCCTTATCACTTCCATTAGACCGAAATTAGAGACAAAGGAGATGGTGTAGAATATGAAGGGAGATACCCCCTCAAAATAATAAGTAAAGTATGGGATACCGGGGGTAGAGGACATGAGTGTGCCCCCCCACAGATAAAGTCATGGAATCGATAGAAGAGCTTATGTTCGAGGACTCTCACCGAAAAAGAGGTTCATGATCGAAAGTTTACTAATAAATCATGAAAAGGAAGATCTAGTTTATTTCCTCAAGAAGAACTAAGATATGTTCGCTTATCATCCTTATAATAATCCCGGTATATACCCTGAAGTAATGTGCCACAAGCTACATATGGTTCTAAAATTCTCATTGATCACGCAGAAGGCACAACGAATAACCCCAAAAATGAAAAGACAATGGAGTAAGAAGTGGGGAAAAGTTAGGAGTCGAGATCCATGAGAGAAGTTAGATTCCCTAAATGTCTCTCAAACCTAGTTGTGCTAAAAAATGTTGGAAAGTGGAGAGTATGCATAGACTTTACCTAACTGAATAAAATGTGTCCTAAGGGGAACTTTCCATTATCAAAGATTGACCAGCTGGTTGACGATAAAACTTTTTATGAAAGAAAAAGATTTTAAGATGCTTATTCAGTCTACCACTAGATCCCTTTATTCTGGACCGAGAAAAAAATGACATCCTTCATCACTAACCTTGGCCTCTACTACTACACAACCATATCGTTTGGACTAAAAAAATTCAAGGGCTACCAACTAGCGACTCGTCACTTAGATGTTTAGACATCAACTGGGTGAAACCATAAGAGTATATATAGATGACATGCTCGTGAAAAATAAACACAAGG
The DNA here is from genome assembly GCA_949130495.1 of Sambucus nigra. NCBI lineage: Eukaryota > Viridiplantae > Streptophyta > Magnoliopsida > Dipsacales > Adoxaceae > Sambucus > Sambucus nigra. Next base: position 440,399,785 of record OX422215.1, read on the forward strand.
GTGATCACCTAGAAGATCTATCATAGTTGTTTGAGGTCCTCTTATACTACATGATGAAGCTTAATGAAATTAAATGCTCCTTTGTAGTCCAATAACAAAAATTATTGGGTTACCCGATCAGCTAGAGGGGAATCAAATAAAACCCCCGACCAAATCAGTGCAACAAGGATCGTCCAACCACCTAAGACTATTAAGGATGTTAAAAAATTTACTAGAATGATGGAAACTCTCAACTTCTTTAACTCTAAGTCCTACGAGAAGCTTAGACCTTTCTTTTAGATGTTAAGGAAGGAGAATAACGAGGTCTGGAGTGATGAAAGTTCAAAGGCGTTTGAGGAAATCAATCTTTACCTAAGTCAACCTCCTCCACTCATGGTACTAAATTTATGGGATTTATTCTATTTGTATTCTTACGCCGATCATGTAGTCAACTTAGCCTTGGTATACATGAATGACATGCATTGGTCCCCGATCTATTACATTAACAAGATATTGTTTGACATTGAAATAAGCTATCTCTCACTAGAAAAGATAGCCTAGTCATTAGCTATAACATCACGCAAGTTAAAGAATTAATTTGAGGCACACTCTTTATATTTATAACCTCATTTCCATTAATGGTAGTTCTTAGAAAGGATGACCTCACTGGATGAATATCCAAGTGGTCGGTGGAACTAGGGAGGTTCGATATCCACTATCAGCCCACCATGAAAGATCATGTGTTGGAAGACTTTGTTTATGTATTTTCTAGAGAGCATCAACCTGATAAAATGTAACTCGCAAACAAAGTGATGAATAAATAGACCAATTAACATGACATATGGACTCTCTATGTGGATGGTTCATCCAATTCAAACGGGGTAGGAGTAAGGATAGTGTTACTGACCCTAAATCGCACTATCCTTGAGCAGGGTATATGAAACAAATTTGAGAAATCTAAGAATAAAGTAACGTATGAGGATCCTATTAGTTAATTGAATAAGGCTCTATCTCTTAGCGTCAGTCACCTTAATCTATTCTATGACTCAAGTCCGATATCGAAAGACTAAAACTCTAGGGATAAACACATGTTATTCTACCTCTAGATTTCCCATTATTTTATTGCCAAGTTCAATAATTCCTTAGGTGAAATAATAGTCACCCAAATGACTTAGCTACTTTAGCTTTGGTTATCAACTTTGACTTAAAAAGAATGATCAAAATAGATTATCTGGCTCAGTCGAGCATCCAGGAGTAATAGATTGCTGACCAAGTACTCGTCGTCCAAACGTCTCCCAATTGGATGGAACCAATAGTCATATAGTTATGGGAAGGCACATTGCTTATGGAAAAGAAAGAATATTATCAGATAAGAGTGAAGGCTATTGAGCTTTACTTATCCCTTGAGAGTACTCTCTATAAAATATTCTTGACTAATTATTTTTGGAATGTATATATTGTAGCGACGTCAACCACATCGTCTATGAGATATGTGAAGGAATTTACTAAAGCCATGTTGGAGGGAGATCTCTGTAATTTTGAGCCATAAAAGAAGGATATTGGTGGACTAACATGTATAAGGATATCATTGCCTATGTGGATAAGTGTAAAAAGTTCTAGCTATTCTCACTAATGCTTCATTAGCGAACTAACGACCTCAATTATTTGACCAGCCCTTAGCCTTTTGCACAATGTGGATTAGACATTATAGAACGCTACCCATGGAACATGGAAATAAGAAGTACCTCCTGGTTCGTACAAATTATTTCATCAAATGGATCGAGGCAAAACCTTTGTCAAACGTAAGATACATCGACATGGTCAAGTTCATTTGGATAAAAACTCGATTTGGTGCGCCAAAAATGCTTATCACCGCTAACGAAATAAATTTAAGAGCGATCTATTCCAAGACTTATATAACATCCATGGCATCACGCACTACTATAGTTCGATGGCTTACACTCAGAGTAATGGATAGGATGAAGATTCTAACATAATAATCCTTGATGAAATGAAGAAAAGGTTAGAGAAAGATAAACATGCATGGGTGATGATCTTCCCAACATTCTCTGGGTGTACCAAAAACCTCCCAGGAGGTCGACTGGGGAAATGTTTTTTTCCTTATCTTATGGGATAGAGGCCATCATACCTCTCGAATATGAATTGTTGACCATGATAATAACCATCATAGGAAAAAATGTGAATGAGTAGATCATGAGAACCACATTTGATCTAGATAAAGAGATAAGGGAATAAGCATCGATCAGACTTGAATCCTATAAACAATAATTTAAATAGATGAACAATAAGGGCATAAATCCAATGAATTTTCATATGGGAGATTATACGTGTGGCCATTCGGGTCGAATTTCTCTGGCGTGGGTTGACCCTGAAATTAGAGAGGAGAGAAAATCAGAGAAATCTCTTTCTCCACGTGTGTGGGGGTTCGAGAATAAGGAATTCTCTTTCCTCCACTTGCGCTAATCTTCGTGGGCTACCACATATATAAATTGGCCGTTGTCAAAATGGGAGAAAAAAAAAATTAAAAATAGAGTCGCTAGCCTATTTTTTTCAAAATAGGTGAAAGAATGTATCCATCATGAGAGAACTACATCAAAGACATACTGATGTGTACGAAACCAAATGAGTCGAGGGTTTGGGAACTAAGTTACGGAATGGGAAGGTGTTAGGCACCCATTCTGCCTTTTCGATCTCTCATGGGCTATGATAATGTTCTCCTTTCTCTAAAATGTGATACGTGTCTACATGCGAGCGATGTGAATATTGAGAGAAATGTTTTCCACTCATGTCATGGGAATGACAGAGAGGAATCATTCTAAGGAGTATACAAAAAATAATATAGTAATATAATATTAGTGTCCCTAAAATAACAAATCACTATGAATAAGTGAAAGTGTATATCGAGCGAAAATACCAACATGTAGGAGTACATGCATTTGCAATACTACTAAATGTAAGAAAACATAAAGTGACTAAATGAGAAAATAAGACTCTAATCCTAAGATTGGATCCAGATGCTTATGTAGCCTAAAAGTCATCTAGGTCCAATTAGTTTGATAATGCGCAAGGTTGAGGTTTAAGCATAAATCCTAAGCTAGAACGATCTTTAGTTCGTTTTTAAAAATGTCCACAAGTGTAAGTACTGTGGAAAATGAGGAAATTTTAGTTTAGGGTTTATAGGAAGACCCTATTTTTAGCTTTTTTAGATTTTATGAAAATAAGATTTGTGTGTACTGAATAATAAAAAGTGGGATTAGTTTTCAAGTGAAGAAAGGAAACAAAGATATATCAAAATTGGAAATAAAAGTAAATAACTAATACTAATTGAGTGAGTTGTAAATGGATAAAAGTAGATCTTCTAGAGGATTTTAATTCTTATTTTGTAGTAGTAAAGGCTGATTTTTAGGTGGTTAGATGATGGCGAGGTACGAGTGAAAGTGTGGTGAAAGATGGATGAGAGTGATGTAAGGAAATGGACAAAATGTTTAGAAAAATGGGATTTTGATGAACTGATTTTGAGGAGAATGTTTTGGATTCAAAAAAGGTTCCTTGGTAATGAAGTAATGGTCTCCTTAAATAGTAAAAAAAAAAAGAGTGTTTGGGGAGTTTCCAATTGGCATAAACCTTGTCTTGCCTATCAGCACACCCTTGCCTTTTTGGCGAAGAAAAGTACACCCTGCCGTAGGGGGTCTAGGGTGCCTTTAAGAAACCCGAAAAGGGACTTTAAAAAAAAATGGGTATAAAATGTAAACCATAAGTCTGAATCATGCACTGATGGGACCATTTAAAAGGGTATTCAGAGTCTTATAAGAATCCATTGAGACAGTCCTAGGTTCAAAAGTCGACCAAAGTCAAACATGGCGTAGAGGCACCTGACGACCTCTAAATGGGTCGGAGTAAAAAGGCAAGTAAGATTGAATTATGAGGTAGATTCGTGCACTGTATGGACCGTTAAAAATGGTATTAGAGAACCCTTTCTCAAGTTGGAGAGTTTACTGAGGTCAAATGGGTATCGAATGCACCCTATGGCCTCTTGATCAGGGTTTAGAGCACAAAGGCGAGTACACGTGAATCGTGAGACCGATTCGTGCATGTTATAAACCATTGGGAAAGGGTATTCAGAGACCTATGAGGATTTAATGAGCTTTGCTCAATGTGGAGAGTTACTTGAGGTCAAATGGTGCTCATGAGTTCCCAATGGCCCTGGATTAAGTTTGAGAGTATAAAGGTGTGTACATTCGACTCGTGCGGCTGATTCCCACATGGTATGGACCGTTGGAAAGGGTATTCGAGCCTTATGAGATTTAATGAGATTATCTTAAGGTGAAGAGTTGACTTAGGTAAAATGGGTCTCAGGAGCATCTAGTGGCCTCTAGATCAGGGTTTAGAGGACCTAGGGTCTTATGATGGGGGAGATGTGTTAGGGACCTATGGAGATATTTATGGGGTACCAGGATGGGGTGTCTATAGAGCCTCTTAATGTACAAGCTTAAAATAGCGAATATCTTCGAAAGATAGACACCTCATCGATGTTTAAAGGTTGAGGACTTTGTTGGGGGTTTTGAAGATGGTTAATTTAATGGGTTGTGGTCAATTATGCGGACCTAAGGAGTTAGGGTGAGCGATTTAGAGTGTCGAGGTCAATTTTATGGACCTAGGTTAATTTTGGGGACCTAAAGAGTTGTGATGACTGATTCAGAGGGTTGAGGTCGATTCTATTGACCTAGGTTTATTTTGCGTACCTAGAGGGTTAAAATGACCAATTCTGAAGGTCAAGGTCAATTTTACGGATCTAGGTTTATTTTATGGATCTAAAAGTTGGGATGGACTATTCAGAGGGTTGAGGTTGATTCTGTTGACTTAAGGAGTTAAGATTATCGATTCAGATGGTCGAGGTCGATTATGAGAATCTAAAGAGTTGAGATGAACGATATAGAGGGTCGAGGTTGATTTTACAAACCTAAAAGTTAGGATGACTGATTTAGAGGGCTAAGGTCGATTATGCAGACCAAAAGAGTTGGGATGAATGACTTAAAGGGTCGAGGTCAATTCTGTGTACCTAAGGAGTTAAGATGACCGATTGAGAGGGACGAAATCAATTTTGTGAACCTAAAAGTTTGGATGATTGATTCACAGGGTCAATGTTGATTCTATGGACCTAAGGAGTTAAGATGACTGATTCAGAGGATTACAATCAATTCTGTGGAGCTAAAGAGTTCAGATGATCGATTCAGAGTGTCGAGGTCAATTCTACGAACCCAAAAGTTGGGATGATTGATTCAAAGGGTCGAGGTCGATTATGCAGACTTAAGGACTTGGGATGAATGATTCAAAAGGTCGAGGTCAATTTTACAGACCAAAGGAATTAAGATGATCGATTCAAAGGGTTAAGGTTGATTTTGTGTGCCTAAGGAGCTGGGATGACCAAATCAAAGGGTCAAGGTTGATTCTCTAGACCTAAGGAGTTGGGATGATCAATTTAGAGGCTCGAAGTTAATTTTTAAACCTAAGGAGCTGGGATGGTCGATTCATAGGGCCGAGATTGATTCTACAAATCTAAATAGTTGAGATGATTGATTCAGAGGGTCGATGTCGATTCTGCGGACCTAAAAGTTATTCACAAGGAGTTTTCTTTATTTTTAATTCCATCAGGGAGAGTATTGGTATTGCAAGTGCAGGCACACTTGGATTTTAGTTCCGATGGGGAGTATAGTAGTGACGAGAGACTTTATAAGTGCTGATGTATTTTGTTTATGATACTGATGGGGATTGATGAGAACTTTGTAAGTGGTTTGGTGCTTCTTAATGGTTTTTTTGGGAGCCACGGTGTACTCAATCTTGAATGGATTTTTTTGGGCAATATTTGTAACGAAATTTTAAGGTCACTACCGATAGACATAACCAGGAGGTGCCTATTGGCATATGGCATGAAATCCTAGAATCTTGGGGGAGGTGAAAGGTCACCGTCGATAGGGTAACCCTCCTAATTTTTCACACCTTCGTTCGAGTGAATCTCTTCCTGTCTCTCTTAACAATTAATTTCAGGTCTATTTTCTCAATAGGGCACCTCAGATAATAACTGGATGGCAATCGATGACTGGGAGGTCTTAGAATGGTATTCTATTGCACCACTAGTACTGGGGAATGATAACATTTACGATAACTTCGAGCCTATTCTTGATGAAAAGGTTCTGCTACGGGGCCGACACATTATCATTCTGCGAGGGTAAAGAACTCTAATTTCTATGTAAGCGTTTGCTCTTTGTTCCATTTTCTTTTTTCTATTTCTTATTATCATTGGGATGTTAAAGGATTTTCTTAGTTTTTGTGTAGGTCGACATAGCTTTGTCGACTTGGATGAATAAAGTATGGTAACACCTTCCTTCGGCTGTTCGGTTGATAATAAAGGCTATCGAATTTGGCCCATTAATGGGGGCTTTGGATGACACACCGAATTCCACAGCGGTACTGTATGCCTTGGACTAAAGGTGGTGGGACATGACCCACACTATGTATTTGGGCGTTAAGGAGATGAGGGTTATTCCTTTACACACTCATCAGTTGATAGGACTGGAGTGCGAAGGTCAGTAAATAATGGTGTACCATACTCTGTGTGTTTTTGAGGTGGAAGTACAAGATGTCTTGGGTGATATAGGGAGGATTGTGTTAAGGGATTATATCCACATATCAAAGATGAATGGGAATTTGTTGCCTAGGCAGATTGATGAGGCCAACGAGTGGCAAGTGAAGCAAGCGGTTCGCTTATTTTTTTTTCCATTGGAAGGGTTTTGTAACACACCATATTTTTAGCGATTTTTATATTGGGATTTATTAAATTAAAATTCGAGATAAAATAAATATTAATTAGTGTAATATGAATTAATATTTATGGATACGAATTAAATTGAATATTACTTAATGATCAAGTAATAAATTATTAAGAATGCGTTATGATAAGTTGTGCGTAAGAAATACAACAGTTAATGATACTCTATGATAAGTCGTGAGTGAGAAATATAACAGTTAATGATAATCTAATCAGGACGCGTGCGTGAGTCGCGTTAGAACTTAATATATAAAATAAAATGCAGATGGTATTTGGGTCATGCAAATAGTGATTAGGAGTGTGTCCATGTGTCCGAATGGGTTGAAAGAGTCTGAAAAGTATATTCGGGAGTTATAATTAGGTCCCAGGATATTGTTAGACCCACCCGACACTATGTAAGGGTGTTTTGGTAATTTGGGAGTTTAAGGTTGGCAAAACTCTGAATTTTAAAGTTTTATATCAACAATTTGGGTCTAGAGGCTAGGGTTACAATAATTGGGAGAGAATAGAGGCCATAAGAGAGGGTAGGAGAAGGGTTCTTAAGACAACCTATGCCATTTTTTTACCATCATCATCGCTATAATCCAGAACGGAGCAAGGAGAAGACAGCTCCATCATCTAGCAATGAAGATCAAACCAATCGACCCTAAGGCAATTGTTTATCAATATTTTGATCTTTATAATATCCATGCTTGTGTATGATGAACATCACTATAAAAAAAATATGATTTTGGAATTTGTATAGGGAATCGATTTATGTTTTGTGGTAGAAATCATGTTAGGCATTGTTCCTATATGACTGTCATACAAAATCTGAGAGGAATTGATTATACAAATGATGGAAATTTGGGTTTTATAATGAATAAACCTAAAGCAAAGATTTGTATTAGCGTTATATTAAAGATGGAAGATTTAATCTTATTATTATTGGATTCTTTGAATATTTGATGTTAAATTTATGTTAGATTCTATTTATATACATATATTTGATGATTGGTTACTTTATATGGGAGTTTCGGAAAATTTTATGAATGTTTAATGGGTTAGAAATGGATAAATAATGTTTTTGAAGAAGGTGATCAGGTATCGATCGATTGATCGAAGGATCTCGATCTATTAGTGAATCTATCGATCGATCAATTGCGCCAATCAATCGACAGTGGCATAAAATGGGATTTTTGTTTATTTATGTAGTTTTCTTAACCCATAATTATGGGGGAGTTTTGAAATGGAGAAACAACATTTTCGAAGAAGGTGATCTAAGAAGCTATCGATCGATTGATCGAACGATCTCGATCAATCGATCATTTGTGTCGATCGATCGACAATGGAATAATATGGGATTTTTGTTTATTTATGTAGTTTTCTTAACCAATAATTATGGGGGACTTTGGTAATGGTTTATGAACTATATGAGGACTTGTGGAATTACAGTAGACCTATAGTTAAAACTTTGTCTTAATCATGATGAGGGTAAAATGAGAACATGACCTACGAGATTAAACGATCATGTTGAGTATCGAGAATTTAAAAATGGGTTACAAGAAGCATAAATGATAACCCAAAATTGATACAAGTAGGGTAGTGATGTATTAACTACTGAAATTACTTAAGGGATAACTTGGAACCTTCGGGTAGTGAGTGATACCCAAAAAAAAAAAAAAAGAATATTAAGTGTGAATCTTTAGTACATTGGGTATTCGGGACGTACGTAAAAGGAACTCGATATGTTTATAAGTTGCGTGTATACCTATTATGTGCGTTCTTGTGTGTATAAGCATACCTACACTACCTGATATCACAGGAGGTCACACACAGTGGACGATCCCACATTGGCGATGCCAACAAGGTCTATATGTGTGCCCCAGAACAAGGAACTTAGGTCTTGACCACTATCTGAGAGTACGATAGTTTGACCGGCCATTTGGGTTCTTTATGCATAGCCCAAAGGCTTAGGACTATGTTCGCCTCAATTATGTGTTTATTTGATTTATGGTTAGAGGGTGATTCCAAATCAGTAGTCCTTGATTTGGTACGTGAGGTATATGGACTCGATAGCAGAGCATGCAAGCATTGCAGTTTTCAGCCTAGGGATGCTTTAGTTGTGTATATATATATATATATATATATATATATATATATACATGTGATTTTTTCTACTCATATGTGGTAGTAGAAGATATAGATAATGTATATATAAAGTAACTTAAGTGAGATAAACTTAATTAATAATTCAATAATAATATTTGGCTAATATTGATTATGATTTTACGGTAGCATATTGTATGGGCGGTAAGGGCGAGCTATGTGTACTAGTGGTTAGGTAGATGCTTATTATGGCTAGTTAGACTGGGTAGCATAACTAGGTGGGTTTAATGTGAGACGTTAGGTGTTCACTATAGTCAAGAGGCGAGGAACTCAAAGGAGTGCGCGTGATGCTAAGTACATGTGTATAATAACTTCTCTTACTGCATTTTAAATACTTGCAAATATTTATTAAAAGTTTTGGGCTCTGACCCATATCAAATATATTTTCAAAACTTTTTGGTGTCCATCCACATGGACACCAATGATGACTATTCTTTTTAGGGATACGAAGTTGCAGCTGATGTGGAGGATTGCAAGTTGTTGAATAGTCGCTTCATTTATTGTATTCTAGAATAGGTTATTTATTTCAATTATCAATTGGGCATGTTCCCCCTTTTATTAAAGATTCAGTTACTTTTGATTTATTATTTCATTTAGACGTTGATTTGAATTTTGGGTAACCGATGGAATAGGTGATCGAACTAGTCCATGTCTTTGAAAGATGTGCGAGCGACACTAAACGCTCTGAAGAGAAATCAAGTTAGGCTTTTGCTTCTATATTTTCTTTGCTTTGAATACTCTATTTGCACTTGGTGGATTACTGACTCTTATTGGGAAATTAGGTGACCTTATACCCCTGATGTTTGTCTTCGATGACCATGGGGTCATGAAAGTGCATGCGGAGATTAGGAGGCTGATGTCGCACGAGTTTGTGTACATTTGGTTCTTGGGAGAGAGGTATGTGAGCAAGGTTACAGACTGTAAGCTGGAGGTCCCACCATTGGTGCCCTCGGATTATATGAGGTGGGTGAAGGAGATATGCGAGAGGCAAGGGCGACGAAGATTGATGGAAATCCCTATACTCACTATACTGACATGACGATCAGCTGTGACTACTTGGATTTCACAAACAACTAGTTGATGTCGATATGAATATATGACATGGATAATAGCCCCCACATACAACGGTATTCGGTAAGGGTACCAGAGTACCAGTGGCGTCGATCGATAGCATTGGGTAGGTGTCGCGACAAAAGCAGGAGGAGGTTCCTTTCCACCATATTTCCACCCCTTCCTATCATATCGGGTGCGCAGTGAGGAAATGGTCTCGGTACATCATCACCTAATGCGGAGATAGATAGCTTTGCGGGTCTTCCCGAGGAGGCTCTCTGGTGAGATGTATAACTTTTCTTCTTTTCATTACTGATTCATTTGCCTTTGTTGATTTGGTTCTTTTACAGACTATTTGCGTATCGATGACCTAACTGTAGGAAATTCAGGACTGGATGACATCTGTGTTCGACTAAGAGAGGAAGTCAACTAGTTCCTGTATGGTGCCACCGACTACATCTAAGGAGAGCTCCAGTTTTTGGAGTAATGGGTCTACTGCACGTCATGGGGGGAAGCATGTTCACTAGGGAGCCTGCTGCATAGGTTTTATTGAGGTTTTGGAAGGTTAGAGACGTGTCCCAATTTATCTTTTCTTTTTCTTTTTTCGCTACTCTGTACCTTAAGAAACATGTAATCATTTTTGATAACTTAAATATATAATTATAGAGGGAGGTCAAAGATAATCGTTTAACATGGATTAGGCGATGATCAAACATAAAGAGAAGGACCAAGGTCAATGGGAAGAAGCTCATTTGACGGGGTTCCCATGATAAGAAAGCTCGCTCGAAGGCACTTCATAGAGATCAAGGTTGCTTGAAGGCATTATCAAAACAAGTAAAATCATTCGAAGAAACTCAGAGAAACATACATGTAATATGTAATTAGCTTATATATGTTCCCACTTGTCAATTGTTTGAAACCTATTTGTAATGGTATTAAGGTTGCTTGGTACCTGCGAAGGACTATGTCTGGCAGCACATGGGAGATCTCTCATGCTTTATCGAGTGACCTCATTAAGGTAATATCACAGGGATTTAGTTTGGAGGATTAAGAACAAGTCAATGTTGGGAAATAATCCCAACCTCTTTGGTACATCTGGGCAAAGCCTCTCTCTAATAGGATCTAGTTAGTTTTCTAAAGAACCTTTTCCCCTATGGTCCTCACTCGAGGGACCTTGTCAAATATCTCTTCCGAGGAATCTTTTTACGAAGGAACCTCATCTTATAAACACATACAAAGTAAAGACGTTCAAGGAATCTTATCTTGAGGAACCTTATTTGGTTGATAAGACAACATACCTTGTTGCCATTATTTAATATCGTTATGACGTCATGATATCTGACACTTTAGGATCTTAATAAAATAACACTTGAGTGGGTTAATTACTTGTACCATTATCCCATTCAAGGAATGTCCCATCGGCCGCAATAAAGGAAACCGTCATTCTAACTTACCAAATCAGAATCAATGAGAGAGACATTCTAATAGCCTAAAATGTGTTCTCTCCCAAATATGATATCTATTGCGTTTAATACAATATCCTTTGCATTAAATAAACAGTACCCCTGGCATTTAATAGGATCTTAGAATATTTAATGAAATCAAGGTCATTCGAACGACCTTGCATTCCTATAAATTCCCTCATTAATCATTCAATAAAGGACTTATTTTTTTATATCTAGTTTCCTCATAAATGAGAGCTTCCTATGAATTATTATCATCAAGTTTATCCCTTTGTTCTTGGATCTTGGCTAGTATTTATTACTAGTTATTGTACTTATTGAGTGAGAGGTTTTCTTCCTTGACTTTATTGCACTAAAATGCTTGTTCTTGCTCCTTTCAACCAAGTTGTTTGTTGAGACTCACTCCATTTATTATGTTGTAAGAGTATTTAAGTTGTAAAGACCCATAAAAACATTCTGTGGCACTTAAATAATTTATTACAAGTGTTGGAGTTATTTATTGATTATGTTGTTCTTCATGCATTAATTATCATTATAAAGAGGGTTATGCCTCGCTGAGTACTAATTTTATTTATCCAACCCACACCTTAAATTTGGCGACTCCGCTGGGGAGGTATTCTCTTTAAAGAATGGCTAACAGTAATGTAGTGAAGAGAATTGACTTTTACGCCATACAATATGAGGAGGAAGGGTATTTGATCGTATTATGAGAGGTAAATATGTCGGTGCCAACAGAAACGGGATTACGAGCTGCCATGACGGAAGCAAGCGCAACTATAGGGCCAACATAAATGGCTAGGTTAATGAGTTTGTTGCAGAGTTTATCAAAACCCCAGGTGCTCAGGCCATACTGGGTTTTTTTTTTTTTTTGAGGGGGGGGATCAAAATCCTTCGTGACACCACCGGAGGTGTTGCTGGTGCCTTTTATCTCCGGGGATGTTGTTTCTTAGCCAAATTCCATATATTATTCCACCTCATCGATGGTGCTTCCCATTGTAGTCCCTTTTGTCAACATTGAAAATAGGTCTTGTATCACGCCACCAAAAATTGTCTCACATGTGGTGGTGCCTATTCAAATCTCCCATCTTCCACCCACTATGGGGGAAATCAAAAGACCACATGTTAGATTTTGATTTAATAAATCAATTAACAGTTTTTATGGATCAATAATACAATACATGGACATATAAACTGTTATGTAAATATAGGACCTTAATCTACATAATTATCAGATGTGTCCAAAATAGAGTTGAAAACATACCTAAGTCAACATTACAATTGACGAGTGAAGAGGTTGTCATTGGTGCCTCCAACTCCATCATGTCACAAATGAAAAAATTGGCAGATTAGTCGACCTTAGAGATGTTCGATCAGACTGAATTTTAGACACCGACTTTCTCTCATACACGACAAGAACGTACTCCAATTTTAGTATGTTCCAACGGTTGGATCTTCTTTTATAGCCAAAATAGTATTCTAAAATAAACACATATTTGAGTATTTGGATTTCTCTCCCTTATCCTATAATTACATTATGTTGTCTTTTTATATGTCTGAATGATGGAACAGTCACTTATTTATAGGGAGGGACATGACCTAAATCTTCAACAGTCACTTAATCTTAACCATCCATCAAGGTAGATAACCAAGAGTCATTTTGACTCTTGGTATTTGGAGTACCCTTTCATTAACCAAAGTGACTCTTAGTATTAATCTAATTATGGATCATATTATGTAAAATTATTCTTTAAAATAATTCTAACATTCTCCCACTTGGTTCATAATTATCATAAGCCGCACAATAATCTTTGAGTCATCCTTAAATGGTTTCTCATAAACACCTTAATCAAACAAACCATTAATACGGGTCATGGTACTCACATACTAATTCAAGAATATGATCACTTCCATGTACCATAACAATAATAATTCATCCAGCAAGGTCTATAATCGGGTTATTCAATAATGGTTCATAATGTCTTATATTAAAGACTATTTCTGTCACATTAATCAATTCTCATGCATGTAAACCTATATTTCAAGTCAGAAATAGAAATGTCCAAAATACACTTTAATCGATATCGAGTATAGTGCCAAAATATAAGCACCAAACAATCCATTAACACTCATACTTAATTGGCTACACGCAAGACTCATATCTTAAGTATGTTTCATACATGTTCTTCGGTGATAACCCGTTTATTAGTGGATATGCTATGTTAACACTTATATTAATGTGTTCAACTGCACTTTTTGTTTATGAACTTATTCGTTCATATATAGGTATTACATCCTAATGTGCCTAGGTTCTTTAAAATACATATCAGTTCTTCATGACGAAGAGTATATCGGAATTATCATAATATTTCAGTGACTTGATAATAGTGTCGACAACTTCAAGCCCCAAAATAAATTTTCCGCAACCATAATCCATAAGTTGTAGCCTCAAAGCATGCTACATACAATATTTAATTATTTCTCACTCTTTCATAATATTGGTCACTAGGCCAAAACAAATCTACTTAATCAAGAGAGAACAATTACCATAAGTGTGAGCATATAATATTGTAAGCATCTCATTACTTCATACTCTTAAACTATTTTATTTATCTAATCTATCATTCATTATTAAGAGAAATTCAAGAAATATATAAATTTACTCCCATTGACTTCAAGGTATATATATAATTAATCAAAATTCATAAAGTATTCTTAAAATACCGTTAATGGGAAACTGACATAAGTTTATATTGTGATTTCTCAACTTCTACAGTTCTTTTCTTAAACTCTCATATGTTTTTACACTAAATGTAGCTCTTACTCAAAATGAGCTACTAAAGCTATAAAATTTTAATATTCTAAGATATAGGTGAAAATATTTATTTACACCCCTTTGTCTATTCATAATAAAAACTTTGACCATAAGTCTAGCTTTATATCGTTGATTATCAAAATCGAATATTTTCTTACTCCTCTGTTAAATTTGCATTCTTGTGATAAATCTAAAAATAAGTCAAAATAGTAAACTCATTTAAGAGTTTCTTAAAACTATTCATATCCATTAACCAAAAGAAGAATTACTTTGGAAGTTAAATAAATGACATAAGTATCTTAACTTCATTTATAACCACATTAGGTGATTTGATACTCCCACTAATTTCACCATTCTTTAAAGAATTTGACATTTGACATTTTCGATTTCGAAAGTGATTAGTGTACCCTCTTTCAAGTGTAAAAATAATTATAAATTCTGATTCTTTTAGTGGATTATAAATCCATGCATGTACTAGACACTCCCAATCATAGGGACGTGCCAAATAGGGTAAGTAAAGTAGAATTTATATAATACACTTTTACCATATATATTCATTTGTGTGTGGCTAAATATTGTGGGGATATCGACTTGGTGCATTTAACTTGTTGTCTTGTTGTGCTTGAGTTTTTGTTTTATAACGACATGTTCTCTGCTGGTCCACTATCCAAGGACTATTATAATTCTCCCACTTGGGCCACATAGAGCATTCTAAAATTATAAAGCCTTAAGAGGTTAAACATGAGTATCAAAATTCATAAGTGACAACCCAAAGACAATCTAATATATTAAATCATCAAAGTAAGTCTAGATTTAAAAGAGCCACAACATCGAAAAGCTACTTTGAAGTTCAACATTATGATATAGGATCAGAATCATTTTTCTTGTATAAGTTTCATAAAAATAATTGTACAAACCAGAAATGAGAATACCATAATTAAGGAAAATATATTCTTATATAAACGTAAAGATGTTTTATATACACAAGAAAAATATTTTAAAAGGTCATTGAGGAGTTTTGAAATAATTCCAAAATAACATAAGAAAAGAAATCCAAGAATTTATCATTTCCCAAAGGAAATTTATTTCGAGTAAATGAAATAAATATTAAGAGATTATGCAATTAGGTGGTGAAAAGTTATCCTAGATTGCACGTTCATCTAAATTACATAACATGGTACCCAATAAATTTATATATATAAATATTCAAAGTTATTATGAAAGAATGACCACATTTATAAAATGTTATTAATGTACGTGTTGTCAACTTATAGAATTAATTTAGTGAGCTATTTATTTAATTAATTTTATATACTTTATTTCTCTAAAACTGCATGTTTCCCCCTTTAATGTTCTTGAGACTGACTTCTTAGAATGAAATAAAGAAGCTAAGTTTCACAGAGACCTCCTAAATGTGTGATAATTTTTATTCTCCATACCTATAGGAGTACAATAATGAACCATACCTAAAAGGTTATGCTCCCCCTGTCTTCGAGAAATATACTAAAAAAGGAGGGAACCCTAAGGAGTAGGTTAAAAGGTTTGTTGAAAGCTTTAGGGCACACCGTAATGACAAAAAACTGAGATTGGGAGAGTTTTACAAGTCCTTGACCAAGAAGACATACACGTGGTACTCTCACCTTGCACCTAGTAGCATGGTGCCATGGGAGGATCTCCATATTCAATCCGTCTAGAAATTCTTTCTGGCATCGGATGAATTTACTCTCACCTAGCTCATGTGAGAGAAAAAAAAGCTGGGGAAGATGTATTTTCATACATTCGAAGGTTTCATAAACGGTCTCTCGATGTTAGAGAGGAAACTAAAGAGAGAAAACTCCAAAAGTCTAGGCGAAAGGATTATTTCCTGAGTATATTTTCCACCTGATTAATGAGACTAAAAAAGGTACATTTGCTGCAATTCTAAAGTTCTCTAGGAATATTGATATGGTAGTGAAGCCGTTACCACCCCTGGATTGTCCAATATGATGTTGAGACCACCAAATGCCTCGGGGAGAGGGATCCCTCGTGGGTAAACTACGATGATGAAAGAGATAGAAGACATGAATATGGAAATAATCATGGAAGAAGAGGAAATAATAGGATGTTTGATCGAAGAGATTAACTATCCGAGCTACCTTGCACGCTCGAACAAAATCTAGATATTTTCGTGATAAAATCTGTAGACTAATGAATTTCAACATGACAGAACCTGTGATGCAGGAGAAAAGGAACAACCTAAGGTTTTGTCACCTCCACAATAAGGTCGGCCATACAACTAGTAAATGCTTTGACTTGAGGAACCTTTTTTGTGCACAAGTTGACAAATATGATGTTCAGTTGCCCGAGATAAATTTGAATGACAACCCTTTGCCAACTCACGGGCTAACAAGACCAATGCTTATGACATAGAAGTAGAACAAATCTTGAGGAAACAAAGGTTCCTCGTGGAAAACTTTGAGGAATCCCTAGAGTAATGTGTGTTCGAAGTGACAACCTGACTATAGGTGATGATTAATGATCAATTGATGATTTGGGGAAGTAACTGGAAGCTTGCTTAATGGGTGCTGCGAATACGGCGATAGCCTATGACGAATCATCATACAAAAGCATTGAGGGAGTTTACGAGATGGAGGAGGACCATGTTAATCCTTGGGTAGAATGTGCCACGGTAGCATGATCACAAAAGTTCAATTGGTTCTTTGACCGAGTGGGGTTTCCCATCAATTCTAGATTGAAGGTCACTCGGGCAATTCTAGAGATTACAAAGTAGAATATGGCCCCAAATTTGTGTTGAAAAGGGCCTATGGAAAATTTGGTAAAATGGTTCCTCTTTTAGATCACTTGGTCAGAGGTAGATTGTTGATTAGATATCCTCATAATAGGCTACTTTATGCATCAACAAGCGTGAATGGGTGTAGTTTCAATGAGTTTTAGCAGATGGGGGATCTTCCATCAACATTATGCCCACTAGATATTTTTACGCTTGAAACATCCCTGAAACAAGGATTGTTCAAAATCCTTTGGCTATATATATCAGGGTATGATAATCAATCTTCTAAATCCATTGGCTATGTCAATATGGGGATCACTATGGGAAACAACACTTCCCATATTAAATTCCATATAATGGAATGTGAGCCATTGTATTAACTATTGTTAGGGAGGGTATAAATGCACAACCATGGGTTGGTACATTCCACTTACCATCGGTGTGCCAAGGTAAATAGTAAGGGGAAGGAGATGGTGATTCGGGTATCAAATAAGACATTTGTGCATGAGGGGGCCCATTTAGTTGATGCTATATTTTATACCAAGCTAGACGAGGAAGATTTGCTGATCACTAGATAGACTTATAGCACTAGGGTGCCAAGAACTAGAGAAAAAAGTGCGTACAAGGGTTAATATGGTTGACTACATAGAAGAGCGTAAAGTGGATCGAGAAGAGGTGAGACCGCCTAGCCCATCTAGGAAATTGCAGGATAAAATGACACCACAAATTAACTCAATTAAGAATCAAGTCCAACAACAGAGTGTGATGAGTGGGTTCTCTACGAGAGAGCTTAAATAAATTATAAGAAAAGGCGATATGTGAAGGAATCCCCCAGGTAGTGTAAAAGGGTTGTGTTTCCAAATAAAAAAATTATTTATAATTTATAAAGGTGGGAGCGGGAAACCAAAGGTTTTAAAGATGAAGATGACTACTTTTATGAATGTTTTTTGGTGGATAACCAAGGGCATTATATGGTGATTGACAACTCTAATGTTTAAGAGTTTGTAAAAACGTGGAGGATGAACTAGAATGCATGCGTGATTGACTATGACCCCAGATTCAAGAGTTGGAACATGTTAATCTTGCTAGAGAAGGTGATGATCCTTGGCCAATATTTGTCCTAAAAGATTTGAATACAAAATCAAAGAGGGATTTGATCGAGTTGATCCAGGAATTCAAAGATGTCTTCGCATGGAAGTCAACTGAGATGCCTGGTATGGACAAAAACGTGAGTTGTAACAAGTTGAAAGTTATGCCATTAGCTATCCCAGTTAAACAAGCCACCCGAATGTACAAAGAAGAGCTTGACCTAAAGATCAAAGAAGAAGTCTAGAGGTTTCTCACAAAAATTTTCATTATCATACTACAACATACTATTTTATTTTCTAGAATTGTGTCCCCGGGGAAGAAGGATAAGACCAAATTAGAATTTGTGTGCATTTCAGGGACTTGAATAAGGCTTGCCCAGAAGATGAGTTCCTAGTGCCATCAATTAACAGCTTAGTAGAAGCAATGTCCAGTTATGAGATGTATAATTTTATGAATGGCTATGTGGGTTATAACCAGATCAAGATGGATCCAAACGATGCAGTAAATACCGCCTTTCATACTCCATTAGGTAGCTTTATGTACACAACTATGACTTTTGGACTAAAGAATAAAGGTGTTACCTAATAAAGGACTATGATAGAAATATTCCATGATCTTTTTCATGATATTGTTGAGTTTTATATGCTGATCTGGTTATAATATCAGAAAAAAGACTCCTCACTTGGCTAAATTGAGGAGGGTGTTCACGAGGTGCATAAATTACAAGCTGAAAACCAATCCTCTAAAATATGCTTTTGAAGTGACTAGTGGAAAATTCTTGGGGTTTATGGTGAACATGCAAGGCGTTCAGATGTACATTGATAAGTAGAATACCATTTTTAACATGTTGTGTCCAAAAATGCAATGGAGATGAAGAGTTTCTTGGGTAATGTTTCTTGTTTGAGAAGATTTATCACTGGGCTTGATGAGATCACTCATCCTCTGATGGAGCTGTTACACAAGGGAGGTAAGTTTGTTTGGGAACAAACTCACCAGTAAGCTTTCGACATACTAAAGAAGCTCCTCATGTCACCACATACCCTAATTCCTCATAAGGCAGGTATACCGTTACAACTTTATCTTACCGCCACAACTAGATTTGTTGGTGCATTGCTAGCACAAGAGGTTGAAGGAATAGAAAAACCTATTTATTTTTTGAGCCATATTATTCATGGGCATGAGGAAAAATACACTAGAATTGAAAGTCACTGATTAACCCTTGTCGTTATTGTTCAAAATCTTAGGAACTATATGATATCCTTCACAATTAATATAGTAGCATGATGTGATCCTATTAAATTTTTGGTCACTCAAATTGTACTAATAGGTAGGTCTTCTAGATGGTTCCTTACACTCTTGGAGTATGACTAAAATGTGTGGCCCCTTGAACCATCAAGGGCTAAGCTCACCAAAATTTGTTGGCGATAATTCCCTCTGGTGTATTTGAACCACCACACGAAGAACTATTAGGCAATGATCTACATGCCAATTACTTAAAATGAATCTTGGAATAATGGAGCATGGAATTTGATGGATTGTCGGCCCAAAGCAAAGGAGGCACTGGGGTTATTCTGAGAAAGGGAAAAGAGGAGGGTTGTTTATCCTTCAAGTTAGACTTTTTCTGTTCTAATAATAAAGATGAGTATAAAGCACTAGTGCTTAGTCTATTAGAAGATTTGTGAAGGGGTATAAAGTTACTCACCATTAAGGGTTATTCTAAACTTGTGGTGAAGCATGTAAATGGGAAATACACTCTAAAGCACATGAGTTTGGCGCCCTATCGAACAATCATTCAACTATTGTTCGGAACATTCCACGAGCTGACAGTAAAAAGACATCCCAGGATAATGAACATACACGGTGATGCTTAGGCAATAATTAGACAGAAAATAGCCATTAAAGGTGACTCGATCGTCATTTGAATTACCAAATGGCCAAAAAAATTCGTCACAATAGAAACGCTTCCTTCTGTTGATATCAGTTAGTAGAGAGGCAAAATAAGGAAGCAACTTGATTCAGGAGAGGTACCATTGAGTTTGGTGGAAGTGTCCCAATACTTTGCTATTGTTGGAAACTTATACTACAAAAATGAATGAGGCTGGTTATCAAGATGTGTCAGTCTAGAGGAAGATGAGAAGAGGTTCATAGAATTCCAACTGGATAGCTAAGAGACCACTAAAATCCCACTATACTAAAGAATTTAAAGAACGTGATACTTTTGTCCCATAATAAAGCAAGACGCTACGACATCTCAAAGGGGTTGTGATAAGTGTCAACTATATTACCAGTAGGACGAATGTAATTTTGTTGAGCAACCAACTAATTATAAATAACCATATATCGATATGTTGGTAGACGGGATGACTCTGGGGGACAAAGATGATGCCACCATGCTAAAACATAGGATCTCAAGGTATTATATTCAAAGTGACCAGTTGTATCAAAAGGGGGTACTTGAATAGGCCCCCGAGATGCGTCAGGTTACAGAGAGATGAAGAAGTTTTGAGGCAAGCCCATGAGCCGGGACACATATGAGGAGCAAATATGTATGACCAATTAATGACCTTAATGTATTATTGGCGAGTTATGGAGAAAAAAATCCATCGATTGCATTCGAAAATGCAAAGCTTATCAACTCCATGGAAATATTATCCATAGTCCTTCGGTGGACCTGCACTCACTCTCTACCCCATTTCCTTTTTAGGCTTGGGTGTTCGACCTTGTGGGGGCCATCAATCCTTCTTCCAAGGACAATATCTATCTATTGGTTGCCACTGAGTGCTTTACCAAGTGGGCAGAAGCAATATCTCTAAAGAGAGCTACATTAGGCTCGATCACGTGATTCATAAAAGAAAATATTATCTGTCGACATGGAATCCTAAAGGTATTCCTATCTGACAATGTAACCCCCTTTATGAATAATGAGGTAAGGCTGCTCACAGATAAATATTCCATTATTTAGTCCACTGCGACCTATCCTAAGTGTAACGAGCAAACTGAAGATACTAACAAGACTTTGATGAATATCTTAGCGAAATTTTTTAGAAGATTTTCTTGGGACATTGGATGACAAGATACCATAGGTTTTGTGGGTTTCAAGAATAACCAAAATAAAACTAACTGGTTACACCCCTTTCTCCTTAGTGTTTGGTGCTGATGCAATCTTGCCAGTTGAATTCTAGGTACATTCTACCTGGTACAACTTGCGAAGCACGATGCTTCCTCAGAGAAGACATGTGCAATTGGAATCCCTGGATGAGAATAACGACAATGAGATGAGGCATTTCCAAATCTTTAGGAAGTAACTCTCAAGATTGTACGACCAAATGGTGAAGTCGAAAAATTTCAAATAAGGGGACGTGGTGTTAAAGGCTTACGCAAGGCACATTAGAGGTCATTCACTCCCAAAATTTGAAGCTAACTGGGAGGGACATTACATAGTGTGCAAAGCTAATGATTGGGGTTATTGTGAGATATCCAAAATCAACGATGATGTGACCTTCAAACTCCACAACAAGTGACTCAAAATCTACCACGTTTAGAAAATCCTCATTTGTAATGTTAAGTAAATTTTATGTTTGTGATGGTTAATTGACGCGACTAAGAATGTGTTTACTTCGGGTGTACCTATAATTCAAATACAAGTTAATTGCTCAAGTAATGATACCCGATAACTTGGGGTCGAATCCTTAGGGAATAGGACAAAAATTATTTGACGATAACAATAGGGTCAGCTTATAAAATCTAGGTACGGACTCACGAAATAAAGAAAATATGATTGATTGTGGGAAATTTCTACTTCACTAAGAAAACCTAACTAGCAAGTACAATCAAATCTAAGAAAGCAAGAAACTAAAATTTTGAGTTTTAGAAAAACTATTTGGAAAAGTAGAGTCGGGATCCAATCCCCCAAACCATAGGTATCTCTGCCAAGTATAAAATTCTCGACAACTATATATTTAATTAGATGAACAAATTTATCCAATCCGAAGCACTATGGGGTTAAATTAGGGGTTAAATTTAACCAAAGGGTTAATAGCATAAATATGAGATAAATTTAGGGTAAATGTAATGTACGGGGCCATAAAAATACTGAAATTAAGGGGATATGTATGGAATATTAATGCCTAATCATTAATCGAGATCATGTTCTCGAATAACCTCTATGTGTAATTTTTACTTAATAAACAATGAGGTTATATATTTATCAAACAATGTTTTTCTATGCATGAATAGAAATGAAAAAAATTAAGGTGAAAATAATGGACAATGATGTAATGAACAGTAAAACTGCTATTTCATTCAACGCTAAAGTTTTACAAAAAGGAGGAACTACTGCCTCATGATACACAAATAAGACCCCTAATTGTTATCTGGGTTATTTATGGCAAACCATAAATTAGTTTAATCAAATAATCTTGGGTAGAGGCCTGGTAAAATAGATTTTAGATCAGTTTCCTCATTGGTGAGCTCAATCATTTAATTCTCATAATATTCCATCTCCTGTTGTACCTTATCTAACTCTACGTCATCTTGGTCCAAGGCCTCCCCTGGAGTCATCACCTTCTCTTCAACTTTAATTATCTCAGGGAGAAGGGACATTATCTCTTTAGCTATTATAACCTCGGTCCTCGTTCTAGCCTAGCATTTCGTATAAAAGGAAGGTGGGTTTTCTTTATTGAAAGACTTCAAAATTTTGGCCAACAATGTGAGGGTAAAGCCATCATTAGTCAACATTTGAATTTGTCCAGGGAGCTCTTTGATTTTGGAAGAGTCAAGTCAGTGTAGAGTTCATGATCTCTCCCAGCACTGGGTCAAAACAGAGCAATCGACAAGCTGTCATAACCGATATGGCTTAAATATAATGAGGATCGAAGGTGGAAGGATGAAGCTCGAACATTCTCTCTATAAGATCACGATGAAGATTGGAAACGATGTGGGGAAAGTCCCTCAAAGTCTGCCTCACTAAGTCAAGAGGAGATTCCTTGGGCGACTGAATAGTATAAAAACTTTCACTGGCAGATGGTAAAATGTTGGTATTTGAAGACATATCTTCTTCTTTTTAAGGGGATATGGCTGTGCGAGACTTCACCTCAATGTTTTGGCTAGTAGTTTTTACCTTTAGTTGTCTAGAAGGATCATTGATAATGGTATGAATGCTAACAATAACTTCCTCCTGCATAGTCTGAGAGGGCAACAAGTTTACGAGCAAGAAAGGTTTAACAGGGGCAATAATCGATTCCTCTATAACTGATGGGATAGCTCGAGCAAGCACAACCTGAATAAAAATGACAAGGGTCAGATGCTGAAATTTGATCATTTTTCTGACCAAAACAAAGTCCAAGTGTATTGTGTTGAGTTTTTTTTAGGAAGAGGGACGTAACCCTCCAAATTTTTATTAGAAATTAAATGGAGAAAGAGCCTCTTCAATGGCACTTACAAGCTCTGACACCTTATAAAAGTGAATGAATGTTGATCGATGAGCCCATTAGATCAAAATTCGGAATTTAAATTGGGAATTTATAAGAATTTCCATTTACAAATTAAAGCATCAATATAAATTTTGGGGTTTATATTACCTCCATTATATATCCATACTATGCCTAATTGAAGGAACACCCCATTTATCCATTTTGAGGAGACCGTTGATGATGTTTGGGAGACTTTCAAAATTAGTGAAGACCATCGATTTTTTAGAAGTAATTGTACAATTTTCCAGACCGTCAGCTACACAATTTGATTCCCTCTAAATATGAGATAGAGATTGATTGCCAAGCCCAAGGATGGACTGAATCTTTTCAATTTGCTCCTTATATTTCCATGGAGGCCTCCAAACTTTGTTTACCATGTTTACCACTGATTTTGAGTCTTTCAACTTGGATATTGGACAAACCTCTATCAAAACAAAAGTTAATGTGTGTGTATGAAGCTTCAATTTCAAAAGTGAGACTGTCTTGGAAACCAATATAGAAGAAAAAAACAGATATAAAGTTGCCTCTGCAATCTCTCACAATTCCTCCAATGCCACTATCAAATGTAGTACATTGTGATGCCCCATCAACATTTAATTTTAAGCAATCATTTGGAGGTTTAATCCATTTAACCACATGAAGTTTAAATTGGGACTGTTTAATCTCCAACTTGAAAATATTGATGATGTAAGAATCATTTCTATGACTTTGGCATTTAAAGGATGATAGCTTACTATCATAATGAATAAGAGAAATTACATTCTCAATAGTTTTACTAGAGGACATTGGTATATTCCCAAAATAACTTTTGTTTCTAGAATTCCAAATTTCCCAAAAAATGAATAGAGGTAAATTCATGAACAAAAACTTGAGATAATATTTTTTGGGGCATTTTAGCCACCAGACAAGGAGCAGATTTACAAGTGTTAAAGTTCAAGTTTATATTGAGAATATTACTAAAAAAATTCCAAACTTCAGTGGGTTTTTTACTCTGTAAAGAAGTATGAGTAATTGATTCTTCATATGAGAAATAACACCTACACATGGAGGCTAGCAAAATACCTGCTCTATATATTTCAAGATCAAGAGGGACTTCTTTGTTTAAAAGTTTCCAAATAAAAACAGAAATATTAATTGGACATTTGTCATTCCAGACCATTTTCCAACTAGTAGAAGATGGAAGACATGTTCTAACAATCTCGTAGGAAGATTTATAGGAGAACAAACCTTGAGGATTAGGAGCCCAGATGAAGTTATCATTATCAACAATGATGTTTTGATCAACTTTTCCTTTGACAAATCTCACTCTTTTGACCGTGTTTGATCTAGTTCTTCCAATAAAGAGATTATATTTGTATTTTTGATGCATGAAAGAAGCCCATATACCTTTCTCGGATTTCAACATCTAATATAATTTAGCATTGCCTTCCTTAACAATAGAATATAACTTTCTGACATTAAGGCCTCCCTCATCAGTTGGAAAGAAAATGTTATCCCAATTAACCCATTGGTAATTAGAAGAATCAGTTTTAACATCTGACCAAAAGAATTTTGCTAATAATTTTTCAATTCTAATCAGGACTGTTTTCGGGGGATTAAGAGCTGCAAGAGTATATATTGGGATGGTGGACAGAACATATCTTATGAGAACCAATAAACCTCCTTAGGAGAGAAACTTAGATCTCCATCCCTGAATTTTCCAACTTATTTTGTCAATCAATTCAGCAACATAGGATTATTTTCTCCTACCATTAAAAAGAGAACATCCCAAATATTTGATTGGGAGAGGCTTAAGCTTAAGACCAAGAACTTCTTCAATAGTTTTTTTCCTACTAGGGATAATTTTCTCATCCACGGAGAAACTACTTTTGCCTTTGTTAATTAATTGATCTAAGAATTCTTCATATTCTTTCAAAAATTTCATAAGTCTCAGAACACTTCTTTTTTCTCCATTCAAGAAGATAATTATATTATCAGCAAAACTTAGATGAGATATGAGAATGTTACCTGGGGGATGATTGAAGGTCTTTATGGCATTTGAAAGATCAGGTGATCAAGACCTCTACTAAGAATTTCAGTTGCAATGATGAAAAGAGTGGGGGAGATTGGATCTCCTTGTTTTAGACACCTAGTGGATTTGAAACCCCCCTGCTTGACCATTACTAAGAACAGAGAACCAGTTGCTTGAGAGAAACCTCCATACCATGTCTATAATTACTTCACTGAAACCAAATTTCCTCATTACATAATTTAAGATTGGTGCCAAATTCAAGTGTACTATAATAAGCATCAAATGGTTGCTCAGGCTAGTACACTTGCCAATATAAAATTTCAATTCCATAATTTACAATTTGTGCAAAATCCAAGTGTACTATGATAAGCACCAAATAATTGCTCGGATAAGGGCATTTGGCCAATATAGAGTTCTAATTATGTAATTTGCAGTTAGTTACAAATCCAAGTGTACTATGATAAGCCTAAATGATTTCTCAGACATGTACACTTGGCCAGTCATTATTTAAAGAAACTTTGTTCATTCATTCCTAAGTTGGTTTCCCAAATCAACATGCTTGACCATAAGGGGACCCAAGTTTGGATTTTTCCTTTCTCTTACACAAGGAGGACATTATCGCGATACCTCAGGGACTGGTTCCTCAACAGCTGGCCCAACTGATGATTTTAAGAATCACCACCAGATATGTTAGCAACTCAAGCTCTAGATAAGTCATTAATGGAGATATAATCACATAAATGAAAGTATGAAAATAAGGAGATGAGAGAGAGAGAGAGAGAGAGAGAGAGAGAGAGAGAAATATAAGTGGTTTGTCCAGAGCCTACTCTATTGTGCAAGAGGGTATGTATATTTTATTACTAAAAGGAACCGAAGGCCATGATTTATAATCACTCAAGCTTTCTCTCTCTAGGGTTACAATTAGACAGAGTTTTAGGTAGGTAAATAATAATTCCCCCCTCTGTGTTGAAGATGAAGTTGGTATATATATGCTTGGGGATGCACAGTATACCCCCCCCCCCCCCCAAGAATGCACCTAGTGTGGATGGGGTGAGGTATCCATTAGAAGAATGCCATATGTCCTCTACACAATAAAAAAATGATGATGAAATATTCCCCCACGTGGGTGGAAGATTTTTTATAACAGTATGGTCCATGTGGCCTGATGATGCACAAGTCGCGCTTGCCACATGAGGTACTAAGGTGGGACTTAATGGTCTTGGTCGAGCCAAAACTGAGGGATGGTCCTCCAAGTAGATCTATGAGGCTGTAAATATTAACTCAGGATGGTCTAGATAGTCTCGATCTATTAGTGTAGTATGAGACTGACATACAGCAGGGCCGAGACATAAGAGATAGTCTAGACTGGAGAGAACCTTGCTGTGTGACTATATATGCTGGGGCAAGGTCTCGGAGGCCGAGACTACTGGAGGTGGGCCTATGTTCAATTGACCATGGGCAGATTAACCTGATGGATGATGAACAGGGGCTATTGAGCAGGGATGAGTCTAGTCTAGGACGAGACCATAAATGAACCCAACTGATGATGAATGAGGGCTATTGAGTCGGGACGAGTCTGGTTTAGGACGAGACTAATGATGAAACTGATGGATGTTGAAAATGGGTTATTGAGATGGGATGAGTCTACTCTAGGAAGATACCAATCTTATGTATATCAATCACCCCTAACCCATAGCCTTCAATGTGAGTGGAAGGTTGAGGGGTATAATCGTTTGACCCCCTATGGAGATGGGACCCTCCAGTGTAAGAGGTTGTCTGAAGGACGTGAATAGGTATTGCTGAGGTCGAGATTATCTTTTCAGCATCCCAAACTATAATTTCAATCAAGTTTCCTTCGTTGGACACATGTCACCAAGTATGTGGCTTGGCGTGTTGGCTAAGAAGAGGCGACTATAGGCCTTCCTGGGATTAGAGTCCTAATGATATCCTTTCTCAAGAAATGCGCGCAATCATGAGTTGGTTTAAATACCCAAAATTTTATTCTTTTTTATATCTTCTCCAAAAATACCTTCCCACTTTCAAAGCTTCTACAACTTAACGTTTTCCCATTCTCTCTCTTCGAACCAGCGTGTCTCTGGTAAGTTTTAGGGTCCTTCTTCCACTCTCAAGTATTCATTCTTGCTCAGGTAACCTGACCCACTTTTTCTTTTGATTACTTGTTCTTTATTCTACTGCATCTTTATGTTTTGGTTCTATAGTGAGATTTTATGTTTTTTAACATATTTTAGTGGTGGTTCTAGCAGTTTAGTAGTGGTTTGGTTGTGGTTTTAGGGCTATAGAGAGTTCACTAGAGTAGTTTTTAGGAGAATGTCTACTTTTTCATCACTGGTTAGGCTTTCAAGTGGCCTTCTGGCCATCTTCTCTGGTGGGGCTTAACCACTATTCTTAGTAAAAATCATTTGAAAATGATTAAGTTTCCCATTTTGATCCTTAAGTCAAACTAGGTCAAACCCATAATTATTTGGATGTACAAGAGGCTTTATGAGTTAGTTGAAAAATATCCACACTTAGGAGAAAGGATACTTAGGGAAATTTGAAAGGCTGAGGCTAAGGCTAAACATAGAGCCAAGGATAAAACTAGACTTTTAATAATCTTACACCCGTATTTGTAGTTCGTTGACCCATACTTCTAGCACACCCCTCTACAACTGAGACACATATTGTAGAAATTAACAGTGACAAAATGTCTGGTACCTCTTTTTAAGGGTCACAGTCTATGTCATCCTCTCACGATTACAGTCCTTCTAATTCTAAAGAGTCTGAGAAGGCAAACTCCTTTGATGAATCCATGTGGGTCTCCTCATCTTATCTTGATGATTCTGGTGCTGTTGAGTCCAGCAGTCGTGACCAATATCCTAAGGTCTCGAACTAAGATGAGTCGAGATTCATATCAGTTTATCCTTGACCCCCAATAATTTTCCCTCTATCATCCATTCCTTATACCGAGTTCGCCAAAAGGTATCCTGGTGGAGTCTCGGCTGTTGAGATTAAAGATGACTCTAATGATGAGGATGAGGATACACTTGATAGCTCGTACACTAACACTTTTTAGAGAACTGTCAAGGAGATCGACCTTCCAATGTGGAGCAATATATATGGGATCAAGTCTTCCATTAATATTAGAGTTTTAGCAGCGATTGAGAGGGTGGAGTAGTTGTGTACGAGAAAATGTTTAAGATCAGTTTTAGGTTGCTAGTTCACCTAAATATCATCATAATCCTTACTAGTTTGGGACTTTCCACTGCCCATATCTCCCCAAACTTTTGGAGAATAATCATCGATTTTATTCAGTTATGGAAGTTGTTCTATAAGACTGACCTCCCTATTAGTACCTTCTGAGCATATTATAATGTGTCTTATTCGAAAGCTCAACCTAATTACTTTCATATCGTAGCTTGGAAAACCACCAAGATGGTCTTCATCATGAACCGAACTTCCAACCATCATTAGAAGACCCGATACTTCTTTCTGTTGGGTCTTGGGAGTTTAACGCCGATGTTCCTTGCAGTTCCTGTGAGTCAAGGGTTCCTAAAAAATGGGGGAATGCCTTAATGTCATCCAAACTCAACCTCGACTTGAGTATTAAGGACCGAGTGAAGATTTATCATATTCAGTGTCAGGATAAGGAGGGCGTCATAGTGGATTTTGAGAAACTGATGAATCTAAACTTGCTGGAAGAGACGGTTATAGGGGCAACCCCCTATCTATACCGTATAAGTCAAATCATTTTATAATTGTAGTATCGTCTATTATTAACATGCTAATCACTATCTTTTGTTTGTAGATCATTCAGCTAACACACATGAATAGATTTGGAAAATGGTCGCCCCTAGTTTGGCAAACATACTGAACAAGTTTGGTTAGAAGCCTAATCCCTCAACCCAAACCAAAAAATCTACCACTATGGTCTCGGACAAGCTGAGGCCATCAAGAAAAGGAAGGAGCCCGCCGAAGGTGCCACTAATTTTCCCCTCAAACCAGGAAGATCAAAAGGATGACTCATATAGGGAAGCTACTGATCAGGCTATCCCGATATCGTCTAACTCCGTTCTTGCTGCTCGTTTGTCCCAACTTTCTATCATCATTGACTCTCTCAGTGGTGACAAGAAAAGAGCCAAAATAATTATCGACTCCATGTTGTGTGGCTCTGATAGGAGCTTCTTGGAGGCCATGGACCCTAATCGTGTGGGAGACTTCGGCCTGCACAAGGCTACCCAAGTAATCATCTTTAAAGTTTACTAATTTTTGATTTTTCCAATTGCTATCTCTTCTCATCCTAACTTATATTTTGTATGTCTCGTAGCCTCTTCTTGGTTTCTACCAGTTGAATCAATGGGTTCAGGAATAACTACTAGTGCTTCAATAAGCTACTAATCCCATCAAGGCTGAGCATACACTAAGAAAATAGCTAAAGGAAAAGGATCAGAGCCATAAAAAGGTGATTATTGACCTGGAGAAGAAGCAATTAGATGTCTTGGAGAGTCTAAGGAAAGACCATGATGTTGCGATCAAGGCCTTGCAAACTAAGCATCAGACTGAGATTGAAGAGATCGAGAAGAATGCTGTTGAAACATTTAAATCATCTAATGAGTTTAGTAGTTATGGTCTCCAATATCTTTGGGGGGGGGGGGGGGGGGGTTAAGAACTATTATATGATGATGGTATAAGAAAATGATCTTTTTTTGACCAAATGTAGTGTCTTCCACTTATTAAGTTATCACCGTTGAATGGTGCTTTGAATACGATGCTTGTGATTACTCTGTTTTTATACTTTATACTCATCATAATTAGCA
Source organism: Sambucus nigra (assembly GCA_949130495.1). Lineage (NCBI taxonomy): Eukaryota > Viridiplantae > Streptophyta > Magnoliopsida > Dipsacales > Adoxaceae > Sambucus > Sambucus nigra. The sequence continues at coordinate 440,430,239 of OX422215.1, forward strand.
GACATTAAAGTAACCATAAAAATGATTTTTAATCTATGTTTCTCACCACCTAAGTGATGTTGTACATTGATCTCCCTCTTGTCATTATTGGGAATGTATGGATGATACGAGTCTCTTCATACACTCTCATATTACTGAGAGAGTTATGACCATTAATTCATCATAAAATTATGTTTAGGCAACCATACTTAGACGATTTTTAATTTATGTTTCCCACCACCTAAGTGATGTCATACGTTGATCCCCCTCTCTGCATTGTTAGGAGTGTATGGACGAGACATGTCTCTTCATACACTCTTATATCACTAAGAGAGTTATGACCTCTAATTTACCATAAAATGATGTTTAAGAAACCTTACTTAGATGATTTTTAATTTGTGTTTTCACCACCTAAGTGATGTTATCACATTAATTATCCCCTCTTGGCATTATTGGGAGGGAATGGAGGAGATGAGACTCCTTGTGCACTCTCGTATCACCAAGAGTGAGTGTTAACTAATTCAACATAAAAAATGGTATTCCTCAGTTTAATACAACTCAAACCATGCAAAAATTAATCATAATAAGAAGGATAAACATGATCCAACACTTTTCTTTTTCATTGATATCACACTATCATACAAATGAACTAATACACTAAAATTTGTTGAAGAAATAGACTATTGATAATATCTTTTGAGATGGTCGGCGTTCCAAGGGTTAGATAAGGGTTCACCCTCTAGGTTTTACAATTTATAATTACTTGGTATGACTTCTTCAGCTACCTTATATTGCCCATGCCAATTAGGATGGAGTTTGTTATGCTTCTGCCAAACCTTCTTCAATACAAGGTCACCAATGGCTATCGGCCTAGCCTTCAGATCCTTATTATAGAATCTGACAACTCTCTATTGATAAGACGATTGTCGGACTTCTACTTCCTATCGTGTTTATTCAATCAAATCTAGATAAATCATCCTATAGTAAACATTGACCTCTATATCATAAGTTTGAACTTTGTAACTAGGGAGCCCAAGCTCAGTTGGGAAGATTGCCTCGGACCCATATGTAAGCATGAATGATTTTTTACCCACCGACATCCTCTCAATTGTAGTGTAAGCCCACATGACCCCATGCAGTTCTTTTGTCCATAGACCTTTAGAATACTCCAATTTCTTCTTGATTCCATTAAGTATTAACCGATTGGTGACCTCAGTCTGGATTTTGGCTTGGGTCCAATCTTATGCCGAGAAAAACTGCTTTATACTGACCCTATTGTAGTAGGCTTCTGAAGACTTCTTCTTGAATTTCTTCCCATTATCTGATATTAAAGTATGGGTTAAGATGTATCCACAAATGATATTCCTCCAGATAAACTTGAATGGTTTAACCTCAGTGATGGAAATCATTGCCTTAGATTTTACCCACATTAAAAAATAATCAATTGCTATGATCACATACTAGTAGTTACATGCTGTCTTAGGAAGATGACCCATTAGGTCAATCCCTTAAATGAAAAATGGCCATAGCACACGAATGGAAGATAGTGGTTGATGAGGCTGGTGAGGGATACTAGTGAATCTCTCACACGTGCCACACCTTTTTACATACTCGATTGCATCTTTGGCGAGTGTCGACCACCAATAACCTTGGGTAATAATCCTTTTATCAAGAGAACTTCCCCCGATATGACTTGCATATGAACCTTCATGGATATCTCATATGACGTAATCTACCTCTGTAGGGTGAATGCATCTGAGCAGTGGTAGCAAAAAACCTCTCCTATACAGTATATCCCCGATAATAGTGAACTTCACTGCTCTGTATATGAGTTTCTTCCTCTAGGCCTTGGAATTTGAGAGCTCACCATATTGAATGTATTTGATCAATGGATCCATCCATGATTCTCCCAAATTCAAATTCAAGAAAAACACAAGGCCGCTATCGTCTTCTTTGATACTCTGCCTGTGTAAAATTTTGACAGGAATGATTCATTTTATTTCTATCTTGTAACCGGCGCTAACCTATTCAGAGAATCTTATCGGCTATTTTCTAGTCGAGAAATCCTCCCGATCTTTACCTCTTTGAAGTTTCCCAATGTTTTCTTGACCCTTGATAAGTACTTGGCCATTTTCTCGTCCTTTGACTCATAGATGAGCAGTATTTGGTTAACGGCCAATTGTGAGTCACTATGTACAATCACGTGACCGATGTTTTGTACTTAAGCGAGTGAAAGGCCTGCCATCATGGCTTCATACTCTAATTCATTATTAGATGCCTTGAAACTGAATCTCAAGGCATACTGAATGTTGGTTCCATCTGGGGCCGAGACATCTCGACACCACATCCATTTTCACATAAAAAGCCATCGACAAACAGGCTTCAGATCAGACCTTCCCATGAGAAAGTACCCTCAGACAATATTCCTTCCTTAAATAGGAAATATTTCTCGGTGGCATTGACTTTGGTTGTGTTGGTCGGGAAAACATCTACAGTAACCTCTTTCGGTATGACTTCTGGTACTTTCGTTTCTTTAACTTCTTTTTCGGCATCGGCCCATGTAAATTTGGCTACAAAGCCTACCCCATAATTCCGTTCCTTAGATGGTAATTGAGGCCAAACTAACCTAAATTAACTGAACAGACCATTAACCTACCCGATTTCTTAGGTTTATAAATGACCTGTTTCAAAAGAGTGGCAATGAGCACCACCTTAAAGCAAGTATTAGTGCGAAGCTAGTTTTTCAATTCTAGGATACTTGAGCTGGTCCCCTTGCAAAGCATTGATATTAAAGTACACCGTCTTTTGAACACCACACCCTTATCTTCGTGGACAATGGCCGCAATGATTGATAATTCTGACACAACTATGTATATAAATAACTTCTCCCCTTAAATGTGCTGAGATAGCCGAATGGGTGACCCCAGGTAGGTTTGTATCTCCTAAAACACTCTTCGTCCCTATGAAGGATTTCCTTAAAATTTTGAAAAATGGAAGACACTTATCCGTTGCTCAAGAGACAAAACGGTTGAGAACTATGACTTGTCCAGTTAGCCTCTAAACGTCTTTGATGTTCTTTAGCATCTGTATAAAATTAACACTTTGATGTTTTTGGGGTTGGCCTATATTCCCCTTTGATTTATGATGAAGCCGAGAAACTTTACTAAGCCGATGACGAACACCCACTCTGCAGGATTTAACTTCCATCTTGTACCTATCCATTGTATCAAATGTTCACTCCAGGTCAGCCACATGGTCTTCAGCCTTCAAACTCTTCATGAGCATATTGTCAATATAAACTTCCATCATTTTTCTTACCTTTTCTTTAAACATTTTATTAACCAACCTTTTATAGGTCATGCCTGCATTATTTATGCCAAATGAAATGACTTGTAGTAGTAGGTTCCTTTATCTATTATAAAGGACGTCTTCTTAGCGTCAACCTCATACATGAAGATCTGATTATACCACGAATAAGCATCCATAAAGATCATCAACTCATGCTCGACCGTGGTATCCACCATTTGATCTATTCGGGGTAAGGGACGATTGTCTTTCAAATAATATTTGTTTAGGTAAGTGAAGTCAACACACATTCTCTATTTCCTATTGGCTTTAGGAATAATCACATCATTGGACAGCTAGTCTAGGTATTGGACTTCACGAATGAACTCGGTTGTTTAGAGTTTCTTCACCTTATCTTGAATAACCTAATACCGATCCGTGATAAAGGTTGTCCTCCTTTGTTTCATAGGCTTTATGTTCTCATCAATGTTAAGCCGATGTCATATGACTCTGGGGTCAATCCCAGGTCTCCATGGCTCCACGCAAAAAGGCTTTACCTCTTTCTCAAAAGCTTCACCAACTCCTTTTTTATTTAAGCTTTAAAGGATGAACTGACTTGGATGGTTTCATCTATCTCGTCCTCATTGAAGACGGTTGATTCTACCTACTTGGGGGCTTGACCTTTTTTAGCGTTCTTTCATCCCTTGGGTTGAGAATGTCAATTTTATATGAAGTGTCAGCTCTTTTATGGGCCTCGCTATCCTCGACCGAGGTGAGGTTGCATTCACGAGCCTCCACTTGGTCACCTTATACTTCCCCTAATCCATAAAGAATTGAGAATTTCATTATTTGGTGAACTGTTGAAGGAGAGACCTCAAATTCTTTAAGGGCTACTCATCCGAGAATGGCATTATAGGTCGAGAATACATGTTTATCTATAACGAAGAAGCTGAACATTTTTATTAGGCACCTAGGCTAGGTACCCATGCTGACATCCATTTCAAATACCCCCAAGGGGTGAACCTTTTCTATGATGAAGTTGATCAGTGGTTGGTTGTAGGGGATGAGTCTCTTCTTGCTCAGTTTCAACCCCTTAAAGCAACTCCAGATCATAACATTGGCTGAACTCCCACAGTCAATAAGAATACGAGATACATCGAACCCATGCACCCTCGTACTGATAATTAGAGGTTCATCATATGGATCCAGTATTACTTTAAAATCTATTATGTAGAAATTTACAACAAGAGTCCATATCCACCTTCTTCATTTTCCCTGACATTACTTATACCTCGACGGAATTCACATCCATCTGTTTTGATGCTGCTTTGGCTTCTATAAAATGCGCTTTTTGGTCGGTCAGCTTGATGCCACCACCTGCCAGTCCTCCACAGATCATCTAAACATTAAATGAGATCATGTTGAGCCAACCTTTCAAATAAGGAATTTTTTCTAGAAGGTCGGGGTTATCTTCCCCAGTGCCATCAGAATCTTCATTCTTATTTTCCTGGACGTCTCATCTCGGCTTATCATCATTCCTTTCGTTGTATTTTTTCCTTGAGTCATCTTTATCTTCACTTCTATCCACATACTTTTTGAGTTTTCCCTACTTCAGTAGCTTTTTAATCTCGTATTTGAGGGAAAATCACTTATTAGTCGTGTGTCCATGGTCCTGGTGAAACTAATACCATTTTCTCTTGTCCCTCTTGTGAGTAGGGGACTTGAGCTTCTCTGTCCATCTAAGTTCTCTGTCATCCTTGATCTCATTCAGAATTAAGTCTGGGATCACTGCCATGGGGTTGTACTTGGCTTCTGTCGAACTCTGTTTTCCTTCCTTATCGTTCGATTGATTGGACTTATTTTCATCGATCTACTTTGTATTTCCCTCCTTGGATGACAAACAGGAGTTTTTCATGGTTTTTGGAGGATCTTCTAAGAGTTTCCAAAGAATTTTTCAATTTTACAAACCACTAATAAGAGCTATCATGGCAATATTCTCATCATAATCTTCCACTTCAAGTTTTTCCTTATTGAATCGAGAGATGTAGTCCCCCAGGGATTCATATTTTTCTTGCTTCACATTTAAGAGGTAAATTATCCTCTTTGGTGGATTCATGCCGAAGTAGAAATTATGTATAAATTTCTCGACCAACTGCTTGAAGTTTTTAAGAGAGATTTTAGGCAAAGCCGGGTATCACTTATGAGCAACACTTATGAGAGTGATAGAAAATACCCTACACCTCATCTAATCAGGGGTGGAGTAAATATCGATCGCTGATTGGTACATCTCTAATCGTACTTCAGACTCACAATTGGAGGTTTAAACTTGGCAGGATTAGGATGACTTACGATCCTCGTGATGAATAGAGACCCTTCCATGTTACCTCGACAACTGAGATCTTGACTCTTGAGGAAAGTGTTGATCTTATCTTCTAGCCTATGTATGGAGATATTTCAAGGCTTGTCTTTGGACATGACAGTATCATCAGCTCCTTCCACCATGAATACGTTTGGTGGTGACTCTCGCTCCACAGTCCTCTTTTGGCTGTTGACTTCTCTCTGCTCCTCTCTTACTCAACCTTTCCTAGGTTTGTAGTCACAACGCCTTTCATTTCCCTTAGATGCAACCATGATACGAGATTTTGAGTGTCGGTATTTCTAATCTTCTCTAATTTTGAGGTAATCAAATGTCGACCCCTTGCTGAGTCTATCAAAAGCTGAGGTCCTTGGTCGGCCATTTGAGGTTGACCGAGCACCTTTTCCATTGTAAGTAGGCCTTGGATGAATTATTTCACCGGAGACCTCATATTTCTCCTAATAATCCTCCTCATAGTAGACTTGGTCATCTGGACAGTCCTGGACTTGCTTTCCTTAGCAGAGACACCTAGGGTCAACAATATCTCTCTGTCGCTGATGGTGTTATGCTTCCTTCAATGGGGCTGAGGGTGGTCCCCCTGTCATTGGATCCACCGCCATCTCCACCCCCATATCGCCATGAACTCCTTCTATATATTTTGTTAGCTACCCATTATGGATTGCAGCATCGCCACCATATTAGTCATTCTGACTAAGGTGGTTCTTGGCTGGAGCTTGGACCAGTTCCTAGGGGTAAATCAGATGCCACATCTCAATTAAAAAAGATAACAAGAAGCTAGATGAAATGTGAGTAAATAGGAAGCTTGAAGAACACCCACTTAAGCTCTTTCAAAGGCGGTGTAGGTCCAGCAATGGTGGATTTGGACCACCACCAGAGGTGAAAGTAAGAGTCCAAGCTGGAAAACAAAGTGGAAGTGGAAAATATTTTCCCACAAACGGTGCCAAAATGATGATACTGAGAATAACCAACATATATGTTACTAGATCAAGCTCTAGATAAGTCATTAATGGAGACATAATCACAGAAATGAAAGTATGAAAAGAAGGAGATGTGAGAGAGAGAGAGAGAGAGAATGCAGAAGTATAAGCGGTTCGATCGGATCCTACTCCACTGTGCAAGAGGGTATGAATGTTTTATTATTTAAAGGCACTGCAGGCCATGAATTATAGTAACTCAAACTTTGTCTCTCTAGGGTTACGATTAGGTAGAGTTTTAGCTAGGTAAACAATAGTTCCCCCTTTTTATGTAGAAGATGAAGTTGGTATATATATGCTTGGGGGTGCACCGTGAACTCCCCAAGCATGCACCTAGTGCGCATGGGGTGGGATAATCCACTAGGAGAATGCCATATGTCCTCTACATAAGTAGACAATGGTGATGAAATATACCCCCACATGGATATATGATCTCTTATAACGGTATGGTTCACGTGGCTTGATGATGCACAAGTCGCATGTACTACATAAGGTACTGAGGTCGGCTCCGATGATCTTAAACGAGCCGAGACTAAGGAATGGTCCTCTAAGTAGATAACTAAGAGGCTGTGAAGATCACCTCGGTACGGTTTAGATGGTCTTGGCCTATCAGTGTAGTACGAGGCTGACACATGGCAGGGATGATACATAAGAGATAGTTTGGACTGGAGAGAACCTTACTGTGTGACTATAAATTTTGGGAACTAGGTCTCAGAGACTGATACTTATGGAGGTGGGCATGTTCTCAATTGGCTCATGAGATGATGAACCTGATAGATGTCGAACTGGAATTATTGAGGCAAGACGAATCTAGTGTAGGGCGAGACCAGAGATGAACCTAATGGATGCTGGACAAGGGTTGTTGAGTCGGGACGAGTCTAGTTTAGAACGAGATCAGAGATGAACTAGATGGATTATGAACATGGGATGTTGATCTGGTATGAGTCTAGTCTAGGATGAGACCAGACTTATGTATATCACGAGCTCTAGGATTTTACTCAGTTTAACTTCCTCAATCCCCCAATGATCCCACCTTCCGAAATTGAAGCCTAAAAAGATTCACCAACACTCGCTCACTAATGGCGGTTACATCTATAAGAGTCCTGCAAGTGTTGATCTAGGCTGGGGAGATAGATGGATTAGAGGGAACTCGCTCGGGAGTAGCATCCTTTAGCATAGTGGAAGCTAAAGCCTAAAATTAAGAGAAATGATAAGTTAAAAAGAAGGGGGGGGGGGGGGGATAAATTTATAAGCACCTGAAAAAGAAGCTAAAGGAAATATAAGGTACATTGATCCTAGCCATTTGAATGACAAAAGTGACAGATTCAGCTGCCAAGGGATGCCAAACTTCACCTTGCCTTTGTTCAATATCTAAAGCGCAAGCAATGGAAGCTTAATATTGCAAGAATGAGGAGTCAATAATATACCATTTCTTATTGACCCATCTCCCAAAAGACCATCCCCTTCCATAAATGGGGAACAACCACCACAACAGTCTCATTTGTGGCATGAGATGGCCCCTCATGAGATTGTTTTTATTACTGATATTCCTTTTGTTTATGCTATTATGACTGTTGTTCGGTAGAAGAAATTTGAGACTCCACCCCAATTGAATTAATATAGTCATCAATCTCAAAAAAATAAACACAACATAAGAGAAAAATGAAGGATAAGTTATGAAAATGTGAACCATCATTCAAAAGTGAGCAAATATTTGTTGAAAAGAAAGGTCATCCTTATAACTAAATAAATGGTTTCTCGGAGCTGGACATGGCTGCGAAGGGGCACACCCTGGTCATAACCAAACTGGGCAGCTACCCTATAGGGGAATAAACAGAATGAAAAACTTCCCACTATATGAGGGAAGGATGGTAGGAAGGAGTTAGGACTAAGAGAAGAATAATAGACGGATTGTTAGTGGTATAACCTTCATCGACCTCATCTATTGGTCAAGAGGACTCAATAAAGAATTTGTTAGTGTAAAATTGGGTTACGACAGTATAAGGCCGAACATAGAATTCCTTAACATTGTCAACAAAAGATATAAGGGGTTTCATGATTTTCTTGTGGTTCCACACACAGGAATGAGGAACCTTTATTACATGGGAAACTGGCAACATGGGTAAAGAAGCAAAATTGAGGAATCTCGAAAAAGGAAAACAATGAGGAGATGTAACACCTTGTGATTTTTTATCCCTAAAAATCTTTGTTAAATTAAAAATTTTGAAAAATTAATTTTTGTAATCTATTTGATTTTGGTATAAAAAATGTTGGGTTTTAGATGTAAAAATAAGGTTTAAAGTGGAATTTAAATCGGGATTAAAATTTGAAAATTATAACTTTTTGTATCAAAATCGGGGGAGGATCCGACCTAAGGAGCAAAAATAAAATTAAAAATAATCGACTGTCGGATCGAGCTAAATTTTTTTGTGCATTTTTCTCTCGCCTTCAGCTACAACATAATAAAATTTCAGTCGATTCCAATGATCCTATTGTTCGTAATGTTTATTAGTGTTTGTGTTTGATTAGGACTCAAATTTGTTTTGGTATATAAACATAAAGTGACGAGTTTAGGACTTTTAAAACACATTTTAGTCTTCTAAAAAAATATTAGCCTCTTATAATTTCATTCTCTCTTATCTACAAAATGTAAACCCCATTGAACATAACTTTTAACCCAAATTTTGAAATCAAAATCAAGTTTTCTCAAGATTGTTCAGGAACGAATCTTTATCAATTTTTCGAGAGGAACACAATCATCTAATGAGAAATCGACTTTTCTTCCGGCATGAATACTTATATTCCCTCTTTAGTATTATGCATTTTAAATGTTGCCTAAACCTTAATTGATATGCTTTTCTTAAAATAAATTAGCAACCTTAATTAGGAAAAGTGAAAAATAATTTGGGACTATGTTTCTTAAAAATCTTAATCTGAATTAATATTTATAATCCTTATGTGCTCAGGTTAGAAGTTGGGTTTTGGGTAATATGGGTATAGGTTTGCATGTAGAAATCATAGTAATTTGATTTAAATGAAAACTAGATTTATACAACCACTTAAAATTATGTAGATATGATTAAAATGAATTATATTTGTGTACTTCATAAATTCGCATGATGTTGAGATTATATGTGTTGAATAAAATAAATTGTGTTAATTATGACGATGGAGTGAAAAAATTAAATTGAGATTAATTATGATTATATGAGATAAATGGAATTGTGGGACTTATTTTGTTGATTATATTTATCATCGCGGGGATGAAGAGATTTTGGATAGTATACTCTCACGTTAATTTTAGTAATGCTTGGTAGGTATGGGACTAGTGGGTATGCCTTAGTTACGACGGATAACACTTTCTAGGTATGGGATTAGTTAGTGTAGAGTTTTACGGATGTGATATTCCCTGATGGTGCTGATTTTTTATGTCATTTCGTTGTTTTGGATAGCCTAGATGTAAGACAAGGAAGAGATAAATGAGAGAAATTCATCCTACAAAATAGGATATGACGTATTTGTGTTTTGAAGACCTCTAGGTATGGGGCTATGGGTAGGTTTGAGAATTTATGCTCCATAATAGGGTGGGGCTAAAACAAAATAAGTAGAAAATGAGATAATGGGAAACTAAGAATTGAGAATTAACACCTAAGATAATAAAAGGGTATTAAAATGAATATGCAATGCTAGTATGTGCAGGGTTGACATAGTACGGTCCCACTAGTTATATCGACGTGTGTGTGTGTTGGCATCACGAGTATGTGTAGACTAATAGTTAAACGGGTCGACTGACTATAATGATGTGTTGTGTGTGGAACCTCACGAGTATGTGTTGAACTGACAGAATACGGGTTGAGTGGCTATAGTGGGGGAATGGGTTTGATGTGTAGTACTATAAGCGTGCCAAGAGTATGTACTGGGCCGATAAGGGGTTGATTGACCATATTGGTTTCGCATGAATTAAATTAATTAATTAATTAATTAATTGAAATGGGTAAATATAAGAATGAAATTATAAATACTAATGTTATCAGAATATTTGATCTTGCACTTTAGGGTACATCATTAAAGAATGCGGGGGGCAACGTATCAACGTTTTGTGAATAAAATGTTTCAAGACCGGATCGGGAAGTCTATGGAGGTCAATGTAGATGACATTTTGACCAAGAGTTTGAAGGCTGAGGATCATGTGGTCGACCTCGAGAGGACCTTTGACACGATGGACAAGTATCGAATGAAGCTCAACCCGACCAAATGTGTCTTCGAGGTCGGAGCAGGGAAATTCTTGGGGTTCATCATCAATCAAAGAGGCATTGAGGCCAATCCTGAGAAGATAAAGTCCCTCCTATAAATGAAGATCCCTAGGACCATTAAAGATGTTCAGAGGTTCACAGGGCGAGTGGATGCTTTGAATAGGTTCATATCCAGTGCCATATATAAGTGTTTACCGTTCTTTAAAATTCTCAGAAAATCCTTTGAATGGAATGAAGAGTGAGACCAGAATTTCAAAGAATTGAAGTCGTACCTAGGGTCTCCCTTGCTGTTGTCACGGCCAGTGCAGGGTGAATGACTACATGTGTACCTAGCCATCTCAGAATCAGCCATCAGCGCATCCATTGTAAGAGAAGAGGACGGGGTACAGAAGCCCATGTATTTTAATAGTAAGGCACTCCAGGGGGCAGAGAAAAGATACCCTATGATGGAGAAGTTAGACTAGGCCCTGATCCATGCATCAAGAAAGATGAAGCCATACTTCCAGTCCCATACAATGGTCATCCTCACTGACTCTCCTCTCAGGCAGGTCTTACACAAGCCAGAAAAATCAGGGAGGCTAATGGCCTAGGCTATAGAGCTGGGAGAGTTTGACGTTGTATATCAACCTAAGATGGCCATTAAGGGGAAAGCATTAGATGATTTCGTGGCTAAATTCACTTGGGAAGATGATGAGGCCGAAGATGAGAACCTCGAAAAGACAGATACCCGACAAGGCAGAATCACCGACCCATCCACAGATAAGGCTGAGATAAGCACCGCTAGAGGAAAATTTACTAAAAACGAAGAGGGAAGATATCCCTTTAGACAGGTATCCCTCACAGAGGGAAATTTCTCATGGGAACAGGCCGTGTGGAGCCTCTTGGTTGACGGGTCCTCTTACGAGAGCGGAAGTGGGGCCGAACTAGTAGTATCAGCGCCTGATGGCACATACATTGAGTACGCCCTGAGGTTCAACTTCAAAGCTTCCAATAACGAGTTTGAATTTGAGGCCCTGATAGCATGCCTCTCCTTAGCTAGGTCTCTTAGTGTCGGCCAGATCTTAGTCCATAGAGATTCAAGACTGGTAGTGAATCAGATACTAGGAGCGTACGAGGCTAAAGATGAGCGGATGGCCAAATACCTTGAAAAAGTGAAGTTGCTATTGAAGAGATTCAGAGAAGTGGAGTTGAAGAGGATACCTAGGCTTGATAATGGCCGAGCCTATGCAATTGCTAGGCTGGTCTCAACAACTAGGATAGATATTAGGAGGACAGTCCCAGTGGAAATTTTGCTTCGACCTACGACTGAAGAGATAGAGGGAACACTTGGCTCCTGCTTAAATATTTAGAGGGAAGCTTCATGGATGGACCCTCTAATCAGATACATTAAAAAGGGGGAGATGTCAGAAGCAAAGAAAGAAAGGAGGAAGTTGAGATACAGACCTACGAAATTCACTGTCATCGGAGACACCTTATATAAAAAGGGGTTCTTGCTCCCCTTGCTCAGATGTGTGCACCCGACCAAAGTCCCATACATTTTGCAAGATGAGCATGAAGGGTCTTGTTCGAGCCATATTGGGGGTAGGTCATTAGCAAAGAGGATAGTCACCCAAGGATATTGGTGGCCGACCTTGGGAAGGATTCGACCACATACGTTAAGAAGTGCGATAAATATCAAAGGTTCACCACCATACCCCACCAGCCCCATCATCCTCTTACCTCCATCACTTCCCATGGCCATTCACAGTATGGGGATTCGACCTAGTAGGACCTTTGCCTAAGGCCGTTAATAACTATCGATACTTGGTCGTAGCAATTGACTATTTCTCAAAATGGGTGGAGGCAGAGCCGATGGTAACTATCACCGAGTAGAAGACCTTCCAGTTTATCTGAAAAAATATTTTATACAGATATGTCCTCCCTAACACACTCATCTAAGATAACGGGACTCAATTCAAGAGTGACTCTCTGGATAAGTACTACGAAAGGGTGGGCATCAAACAATTCTTCTCTACCCCAGGCTGACCTCAAGCTAACGGGACAACTAAAGTTACGAACAGAACAATCCTAGATGGGATCAAGAAAAAACTCGTGGAGGCAAAAGGAAGATGGGTTGAGGAGTTGTACGCTGTACTGTGGGCCTACAGGACGACGACAAAGACCCCTACCGAAGAAACCCCATTCTTGCTGGCTTATGGTTTAGAAGCCATCATCCCCACTGAGATTGGGTTTCCTACCCATAGAGTCCAAATGTATGACCCTCAGAGAAATATGGAAGAAAGGAGACTTGACCTAGATTTAATCGAGGAAAGGAGGGAAGAAGCTGAGATAAGGCAAGAAGCCTACCAGCAGAGGAATGTCAGGTTTTACAACCAGAGGGTGAAACAAAGGCCAATCGTTGTGGGGGACCTAGTCCTAAAAAATACTTGGCAAAAACCTAACAAGCTCCACCCAAATTGGCATGTCCCATATAGGGTCATTGATGAAGTTGTCCCTGGGTCCTATAGATTGGAGAACCTTGAAGGGGAACCCTTTTCGAATTTGTGGAATGCAAATCATTTAAAGAAATACTATCAGTAATGTTGTAATGTCCTATCGGACCTCAGTTGTAATAAATGTGTTTCTCTAACAGAACACTTGGAATGTTAATGAGAAGGTTATATTGTCCCCTCATATTGTGTTTGTTAATTCTAGTATGATTGGGGTTATCCTCGCTAAATTACCTCGGCTATGATGAGGGTGAATGGTGGGGACGACCCCCCATTCACTCTCAAGAAAGACGAGGGGAGACTTGAAATTAAACATCATTAGTTTGGTGATAACCACCCTCGGCTATGATGAGGGTGAATGGTGGGGATGACCCCCATTCACTGTCAAGAAAGACGAGAGGGGACTTGAAATTAAACATCATTAATCTGGTGATAACCACCCTCGGCCATGATGAGGATGAATGGTAGGGCCGACCCTCCATTCACTCTCAAAGAAAGACGAGGGTGGACTTTTGGTGATAACCACCCTCGGCTATGATGAGGGTGAATGGTGGGGATGACCCCCCATTCGCTCTCAAGAAAGACGAGGGGGTACTTGAAATTAAACATCCTGTTTGGTGATAACCACCCTCGGCTATGATGAGGGTGAATGGTGAGGACGACCCCCCATTCACTCTCAAGAAAGATAAGGGTGGACTTATATTTTAAACATCATGTTTGGTGATAACCACCCTAGGCTATGATGGGGGTGAATGATGGGGTCGACCCCCCATTCACTCTCAAGAAACACGAGGGAGGACTTGTAAGTTAAACATCATTAGTTTGGTGATAACCACCTTCAGCTATGATGAGGGTGAATGGTGGGGACGACCCCCCATTCACTCTCAAGAAAGACGAGGGGGGGGGGGACTTGAAATTAAACATCATTAGTTTGATGATAACCACCCTCGACTATGATGAGGGTGAATGGTGGGGACAACCCCCCATTCACTCTCAAGAAAGACGAGAGGGGATTTGAAATTAAACATCATTAATTTGGTGATAACCACCCTCGGCTATGATGAAGTTGAATGGTAGGGACAACCTCCCATTCACTCTCAAGAAAGACGAAGGTGGACTTATATTTTAAACATCATGTTTGGTGATAACCACCCTCGGCTATGATGAGGGTGAATGATGGGGACGACCCCCCATTCACTCTCAAGAAAGACGAGGGAGGACTTGGAAGTTAAACATCATTAGTTTGGTGATAACCACCCTCGGCTATGATGAGGGTTAATGGTGGGGATGACCCCCCATTCACTCTCAAGAAATACGAGGGTGGACTTGAAATTAAACATCATTAGTTTGGTGATAACCACCCTCGGCTATGATGAGGGTGAATAGTGGGGACGACTCCCCATTCACTCTCAAGAAAGACGAGGGGGACTTAAAATTAAACATCATTAATTTGGTGATAACCACCCTCGGCTATGATGAGGCTGAATGGTAGGGATGACCCTTCATTCACTCTCAAGGAAGACGAGGGTGGACTTATATTTTAAAACATCATTAATTTGGTGGTAAAAACCCTCGGCTATGACGAGGGTGAATGGTATAGACGACCCTCCATTCACTCTCAAGAAATACAAGGGGGAGTTCATAGGATGGTTAATTCAAATATCTTAGCCAAGACAAATCATAAAAGAGGCAAATATAGAAGGCAGGAAGAGAGGAGTTCCGTTGTAAGAGCAAATTTCATTACAAAGTGCTACAATATTCGTCCAAAAGAAAAAGAAATAAAAAAGCTTTACACGCAGAGGGTATGGGCCACAGACGGCCACCCTATTGAGCAATATCATAGGGCAAGGCTTCAACATTAACAACAGGAGTCTCTTCGACGACTAAAATAGGCTGATCTTCAGAGGTGTCGATGCCTTCGATTTGTACTTGAGACTTTACATGGGATAGAGCCTCAGCTATAAGGGGGTCTTCCATCTCCACTGCTTTAAGAGAGGGACGGATGGATGACACAACATTAGAAAATTTAAGGAAGACCCACCGACAGGCCATCTTGATCCCCCATTCTAGATACTCAAGGCCGAAGCCCTGAAACTCATTCAAAATCTTGTAGGCCTCCACTGCATAGACCTCGGACTTTCTTACTACCTCAGCGAGTTCAGTCTTGAATTGGACTGTTGGTTGGTCAAGGCCTCTTCCTTCTCTTTGATGAGGTCGTCCTTCACCTTCAAGACGACATCGTGATACTTTATCAACTCATCCAAAACCTTTGAATGCCGAGTCCTTACAGTTTCCAGCTCAGCCCTGGTGATCAGCAATTCAGTTTATAAATCGACTTCATGCTGAATGGCCCTCTCGGCCTCGTGAAGCTTTTGTTGATTCTCGGCTATACACTTGGTAGTCGAGGTGAAGTCGCAGATAGACTGCACAAACAAACACATGTTAAAAGAGGCCGAGGGAACAGTTCATGAAATAAATAAAAAAGAGTGAAGTCGAAAGAGGTACCTGAGTCAAAGTATGCAGACCGTAATTATAGACCTTGGCTGGGGGCATCTTTGATAAGAATTCATAATCTACAGTCGAGGGTGTAGAAAACATTGAGGCTTTGGCCGCCCTCAAGTTGTTTATGAGGGATGAGGGTTCAGCCTTGAGGAAAGTGAGATTTCGAGTCCAATAGGCACCCATGCTGGAAGAGGAGCTGGTACCCTCAATGTGTGCCTAAGACACCTCTACCCTCACCCTCGTTCATGAGTCAGGCCGAGAGCCCTCAGGAACTCTGGGCTCCTTCCTCTTGCGACTGTCAACAGTCGGCTCAACATGTGTCGCCCCACGGCCTTTGTCTTTCTCGGAGGCTGCTGGCGCTCTTTGCCTTTTTTATTCCCCAAGACAGACAGTGAACTTGGAGCAGTCATCTCCCAGAGTTGATTAAATATATTTGTTTGACGACCTGAAAAGGAGACGATACATTAGAAAGATATAGTGGCAAAGAGGAAACACTTGGAGAAAATTAAAAATTGAGTAAAAATCTACTCACATAATTTTGTTAGGGGGCGAACCTCAAACCAACTTCTTTGAGGAAGCGAGGGGTCATCAAATCTTTAAATTTATGAATTTCATCCTTTTTCCCTTATTCCCTCAGGTAGTCAACAATGTCCCTCTCATCCAAGCTAAGTTCGGGGTCTGTCCGTGCTCTCATTGAAGCGTTGGACCATAACCTTGGACCTTCGGACTGTCTTCTAAAGGCTCTACCTGAACAAGGAATTCCCAATCCCCAGAGATGAAGAAAAATCTCTTCTTCCAATTATGGTTTGAAGTTTGGGCCACATGAAGGGGTCTTTTGTCAGACTTCCTCTCCCCTAGATGAAAATACCTAGGTTGCTTAGACGAGGAAGTGATATTGTAGCAGGCTATAAAAAGATTAGCCGAGGGCTCGTCAATGAAAGTATTCTTACAGAGGGAGATATAGACGAGGATGATTTTCCAAGAGTTGGGAGGAAGTTGAGAAGGAGCAACCCCAAGGGCAGATAGTATGTCAACTATTGCAGGGTGCAGAGGGAACCTAACACCTACCCTGAGCATCTGCTCATAAATAGCAACTTCCCCTTGGAAAACTCTCTCGTCTGCATTTGGAACCCTCATAGTCACATTGTGCTTTGTACCAAACATGTTTCTCCATAACAAGAGGTCACGATTCCTAAAGGATGAAACATAAGCTGAGGCACTAGAAGTGTCAACTTGATCAGCATCCAGATCCTCACTATCGTCCTCATGCCCCTAGTTCCCAGATCTCTCAACCTCAACGCCTGTCAGTGGTCCACTTGGAAAGGCCACCTGGAAGGCAAGAGGGGACAAGGATGTTATAGAGACGACCTCAGAATGTACCGTGCCCTCGGCCTGCCAGCTTGGGCTAAGATCAGACTCCTTTCTCCTCCCAGAAGGCCCAGCACCTGTTGGTGACGACACTCTCTCATTCATCTCTCCCTCGTATGTCTGACTATTGGCTGGACGATAAGATGACCCACATAACTCAGATGGTATTATTTTGGTTAAAGGAATGGGGAAGATGGGTCGTACCCAATTAGGGTCGGCTCCTCGTCTTCGCTCGTCCTCTTCCTCTATTCACCTAATCTCTACGAAGAATTTCTCTCTCAAGTATGGGAATTCCTCCGCTAAATCATAAACTCTCCTCAGCATTAAGGGGACGAACCTACACTTAAAGGAGTTTATTTAAGCCAACTACAAACAAGTTCATAATTGATTAAGTTTGACTTTTGTATCAAACCTAAAGAAATGAATAGTTTTGTGGATGAACACTCAAGAACAAAGAAAACCCAGTTCACCGGAGACGAACGCCGGAGAACAAAAAACTTAAGAAATGCCACAAAGAAGGGCCAAACAATCACTGGAAGGTGGGGAAAGTACTTTATAATGCCCAAGACCTAAGGCTCAACCCTATAACCCCCACAGTAAGGCAGTTTCACGTCGAAAAAATACAAAGCCAAGAAAAGTTGGGAAAGAAACCAAGATGCAAGAAACGAAACATAAATTGAAGACTAAAAAAAACAATCTATGGCAGAAGAGTTACCTAAAGACGAAGATGACAGCTGAGCGAAGCTTGATACAGAAGAAATTACAGAAATGGTAGTGTGAACTGGTAGGACTAGAGAGAGAAAGCTGTCGTGCAAAGAGGATGAAAAAGAAAAAAAATGATTGTTCAAAAACCCTTTAAATACCTTGTTATTTGTGGTTCCATTAACCAATATAAAACACTACCCATGAGTAGAGACATCATTAGGGCACGAAGCCCAAGCATAGTGTACAGCCACCACATATGGGAAACTGAAATGATGATGGATATCTAGCAAGGTGTCAATCTTGATAAGTGTTTCCCACCAAACTAATCATACAAACATTTCAAAGGCAACACTATCCCTCAGCCATCTCAATAACATCGATGGGTAAGGGGTGGGGAGTGATTGATATACCCATATGTAGCCTCGGACAGGCCGAGGGTGTCCTACACCCAGACGAGGGCTCAGGCCCAGGATGAGTCCAATGACCACAGTTACATTACAGGAAGGATTAGCAAGGACGACCCCTCATCATGACATGGACGACCCTTTAAGGGGTCGACCCCTCATCATGAACCAGACGACCCTTTAAGGGGTCGACCCTTCATCATGAGATGGACGACCCTTAAAGGGGATGACCCCTCATCATGGCACAGAAGACCATTTAAGGGGCCGACCCCTCATCATGGGCCGAACGACCCTGTGAGGGGCCGACAGTACAAGGCCACATTTAGTGGGATCCGATCCCAGCTTCAACTTTAGTCTCGATCTGGCATCTTATGCCGAGGGTGACATCATCATAGCACGTGATTTGGGAGATGCGTGGAATAGTGCATGTGGGACTCATATAGCACGTGGACTAAACCGTTATAACAATATCATCCCCTCACGTAAGGGAATATTATGTCATCGTTAATGGCAAGTGGCACATCCAGGTGTCAGCAGGGGATTGGCTAGATCATCATTCACATGTACCATGCATGCTTGGGGGGTACACTACACCCCCAAACCCTATATATACATGTCACCTTGAACCTTGCAAAGGGATCGATAATTGTAAACTTAGCTAAAACTCTCCTTGTACACACAGTAGAGAGAAAGAGAGTGTGAACTTTTGTTCATTGTATCCGAGGCCATTAGTGCCCATATTTAGTGGATCACACACTCACACTGGATGTAGGCCTAATTGGCTGAACCACTATAAATCATTGTCTTATCCCTCTTATACTCATCCCCTTCTATACACGTACACATATATAAGTCTGTTGTTGCCATTATTATTACTGTTTGAGCTCATCATCATTTACGTTTATTCACACGTTAATTAATTATCTCGTTAAATTAAAATTCTGTTGTGATATTTATTATATATAATCCTACTGTCTAGGTTCACGAACCCTAATTGGGGAGAGTAGTTTATATTGATGCAGTGGGTTTTGACCCATTGCATTGACTAACATCTCAGGTTTAATGCTGGAGTAGCTGCATAGGAGTAATAAGAGATCTTTTGGAGGTGCGGTTAGATTTTATTTTAGATTCTTTAGTAGTTTAGATTCATTTTTCTTTCTGTGGCATTTCTATTATGAAATTTGATTTATGAATTTGGTGGGCCAATCGGTTCCACAATTGTTTACAATTTTACTCAGATTGTTATAGTTGGATCATTTTATTTAGATTTACATTTATTGGAGATTGGATTTATTTGGAGATGAGCATGGTGGTGGATTTTATTATTGCTTCAATGGTTATATTTATTGGTTCAATTTGATTATTATGTTGTGAATTTTTTTTATATGTCTCGTATATCTGTCGCATGCTAAGAATGAGAACTTATTTAGTGATGCCCGACGTAGTTTGGCGATGGCGGCTGGCCACCTTGCTTGCCAGAATGCGCCGGGTGTTACATATAGTATCAGAGCATGGTCTTGGGTCTCATAGGTCGTGAGTCCGTTTGGTTTCCACGCTATCGAACTTTGATTCCCTTTATTGATTTGTGCACT
Organism: Sambucus nigra; assembly: GCA_949130495.1. Lineage (NCBI taxonomy): Eukaryota > Viridiplantae > Streptophyta > Magnoliopsida > Dipsacales > Adoxaceae > Sambucus > Sambucus nigra. The sequence continues at coordinate 440,450,167 of OX422215.1, forward strand.
ATAAGATATTAAGTCTAGCATACGTGTTAGTTGTGTTTCTTGGAGATACGGATTTTTGTGTTGAGGAAGTTGTAGGCATTGAGTTTAGAAGTAGTAATCTTGATGTAAGGATCCTTAGAGTTAATTTTGGAGACGATATTTATTTGGTAGATCGTCAGTATAAATTTTTGGTATATAATGTATCAATGGAGTGATGTGATTTGATTCGAGGATTTAAACGTTGTGATGACGTTTAGAGATAGAATCGAGTGGTGATTCGTGTAAGAGAGTGGTACATCGATATTTTCATATATATATATATATATATATATATATATATATATATATATATATATATATATTGTATCTTTGATCGTGTGGTATGTGCGTGTAGGATATGGCTGCCCAACTGTGGTATTATACGGGTAGGCATATGTGAGCCTTATTTTATTTTTGCGCGTTTACACTTCGTCGAATTTCGAGGATGAGATTCCTTTGCTAGTGGGGAAGTATGTAACACCCCATGATTTTTAAACTGTAAAAATCTTTGCTAAATTTAAAATTTTGATTTTTTTTTCCGAATCTTTTTCATTTTGGTATAAAAAATATGTTACTTTTAGGTATAAAATAAGTTTTTAAGTGAAACTTAAATCGGGATTAAAATTTGAAAATTATAACTTTTTGTATAAAAATCGGGGGAGGATCCGACCTAAGGAGAAAAATAAAAAATAAAAATAGTCGGACATCCGATCAAACTGAAATTTTTATGCAGCTCCCTCTCGACTTCAGATACAACATATTAAAATTTTAGCCAATTCCAACGGTCCGATCATCCGTAATATTTTTTTAGTGTTTGTGTTTGGTTAAGACTTAAATTCTTTTCACTATATAAACATAAAGTTAAGAGTTTAGTACTTTAAAACAAATTTGAGCCTTCTAAAAAATCATTAGCCACTTATAACTTCATTCTCTCTCATTTACAGAACCTAAACCCCATTGAACATAACTTTAACCCAAGTTTTGAAGATTTAAATCAAGTTTTCTCAAGATTGTGCAAGAACGAATCTTTATCAATTATTTAAGAGGAACGTAACCATCTAATTAGATTTTTCAACCGACTTTTCTTCTGGCATGAATACTTATATTCTCTCTCTTTAGTATTATGCGTTTTAAATGTCGCTTAAACCTTAATTCATACTTTTTTCTCAAAATAAATTAGCAATCTTAATTAGGAAACGTGAAAACTAATTTGGGACAGTTTTTCTTAAAAATCTTAATCTGAATTAATATTTATGACCCTTGCATGCTTAGGGTAGAGGTTGGGTTTTGGGTAATATGGGTATAGGTTTGCATGTTGAAACCGTAGTAATTTGATTTAAAAAAAAACTAGAGTTGTACAACCACATAAAATTATGTAGGTATGGTTAAATTGAATTATATTTGTGTTCATAAATTCTCATGATGTTGAGATTATATTTGTTGAAATAAAATAAATTGTGTTAATTACGACGATGGAGTGAATAAATTAAATTGAGATTAATTGTGATTAAATGAGAAATTGCATATTTGTCGATAACTTGAATTGTGGGACTTATTCTGTTGATTATATTTATCAACACACGAACGACGGAATTTCGAGTAGTATGCTCTCAACTTAGTTTTAGGAATACATATTAGGTATGGGACAAGTGGGTATGCCTTAGTTGCGGATAATACTTTCTAGGTATGGGAGTAGTTAGAGTACAGTTTTATGGATGTGATATTACGTGGTGGGGCTGATTTTTGGTGTCGTTTCATTGTTTTGGATATCCTAGAAGCGAGATAAGGAAGAGATAAATGAGACAAATTCATCCTATAAAATAGGATAGGACGTGTTTGTATTTTGAAGACCTCTAGGTATAGGATTAGGAGTAGGTTTGAGAATTCTTCTCTGTAATAGGGTGGGGCTAAAATAAAATAATGAGAAAATGAGATAATGGAAAACTAAGAATTGAGAATTAACACCTAAGATAATGAAAGGGTATTAAAATGAATATGCGGTGAGAGTATGTGAAGGGATGACATATTACAGGCCGATTGGGTATAGCGACGTGGGTATGTGTTAGCGTCACGAGTATGTACGGACTGACAGTTAAACGGGCTGACTGGCAATAATGACGTGTCGTGAACTGACAGAATATGGGTTGAGTGGCTATAGTGAGGGAAATGGGTGTGATGTGCAGAGCTACAATGGTGCCAAAAGTGTGTGCAGGGCCGATAAAGGGTTGACTGGCCATATTGGTGTTGCATGAATTAAATTAATTAATTAAAATGGGTAAAGATAAGAATGAAATTGTAAATACTAATGTTATCGAAATATTTGTGCTTACACTTTAGGGTGCATTAGTTGTATGGTAGATAGTGGTAGTTTACGTTTATTCACACGTTAATTAATTATCTCGTTAATTTAAAATATTCTATTGTGTTATTTATTATGTATAATGCTACTGTGTAGGTTCACGGACCCTAATTTGGGAGAGTAGTTTGTATTGTTGCAGTGGGATCTGACCCATTGCATTGACTAACATTTCAGGTTTAGCGCCGGAGTAGTTACGTAGGAGTAATTGGAGATTTTTTGAAGGTGCAACTGGAGTTTATTTGAGATGCTTTAATAGTTTAGATTCATTTTTCTTTCCATCGCATTTCTATTATGAGACTTTATTTATGGATTTGGTGGGCCAGTCGGTTCCATAGTTGTCTACGGTTTTACTTAGATTGTTATAGTTGGATCATTTTATTTAGATTTATATTCATTGGAGATTGGATTTATTTGGAGAACAATATCGGGGTGGATTTTATTATTCCTTGAATGGTTATATTTATTGGTTCAATTTTAATATTATCTTATGAATTTTTTTTATATGTCTCATATATCTGTCACATGCTAAGAATGATGCCCGACGTAGTTTGCCTGCGATGGCTGGCCACCTCGCTTGCCAGAATGCACGGGGTGTTTTAGGAGTAAGGTGTTGGCATATATGGAAACATCAAAATGATCAACTCACCTGATAGAGTCAGCGTAAGTTATATCTAATAAAGGATCCTAATGTTATGGCAACTAATAGGATATTCTAACAACCATAGTGATGAAATACCTCCTCGGTCAATCATGAGGTTTCTCTAGCAAGAAGGTCTTGAAGAGGACATCGAAAATATACGCTGGTAGTGCAAGGGCGTCACCAAAACCCAAAGAGGAAACTTACTTAACTTTGGGATTGTCCTTTGAAAGCTCCCTCACTTTAGCAGCAGCCTTATTTTCCACAAAATAGAGATAGTGCATCAAATCGCCAAAAGTACACTAGTTCCAATGACCGATGAACCTCTTGCAAACTTGCTCCAATAAATTCCTTGTATTGTCTTCCTCTTTAGATGTATCTTATTCAAATAAGGTTTCTTTCCCAGTAGTATCCAACCCTAAGATCTCATAAACATATTCTAGAGTGATAGTAAACTCGCCCATGCTGCCACAAAAAGTGTGTGACTTATAATTCCAGCAAGAAACTAGCAACTTCGTGGCACTGTTGGGTTTACTCAAAGTTATGTTACCAAACCACACAATGCTTGCCAAACCAACGTGAGATAAATGATTGTCTTATTTGGCATGTATGTATTCTGTCCATGGGCCCAAACCTCGTACGATCCCCCAAGGGACTCAAATTCCACATTTGAGTCAGGAAAATCCCATCACTCTACCCTAAATCTGGTTACATTGGTGCCGAGGATGTATGCCCAATCCTCCACCTTATTATTTTCCTCCAATAATAAATGTGGAGTCACCCTGGAGATTTGATGGTGAGGGTAATCCACGGCCATGACTAAAAAATTGATCCGTGCTACTAAAGAAGGGAGTAGACAGTGCTTGCCCTATTGAACATAGCGGGCAAGAATGTTAGGAGAAGTGATCCTAGTGGAAGGAGTGGTTTTATTAATGGGGGCATTTCAATATTGGTGGTGAAGAGAGAAGGTTGAAAAATGAAGATAAAAGAGGAAGAAAGAGATGATTTGGGTTCTCAAGTAGCAGGATACAGGGGAAATAAAATTTTCTCTCTTTAAAAACACTTTTTCTCTGTAAAATCTTGGAAGCAAAAGACTTGATGGAGAAGACAATCCCCCTTTTATAAGGGGAAAACTTATATTGAAACGTAAGAAAGCGGTGGTTTGGCGCGCGTAGTTGCATGAAATCCACGTGCTGACCCTAGACTGTAACGTGTTATAGTATGGGAAAGTGGACAAACGCATTTAATGTGACGGGACTGTTCAATAATGATCTTTTGGGGGATAAGTTAACCCTTAGTATTCCTTATGAATTTAACGGGTTTTGAGGGGAATATTTAAAAACCACTTGATTTCCCAAGTATAAGCCTAGATATTTAAAATCACTTAAGAAAAAATATATAATACACATAATAATAATAATAATAATAATAATAATAATAATAATAATAATAATACTAATAATAAAAGAGGTGACCCAGTAGTTGAGATTATCAGACCAATCGCACAAATGCTTGCTCAAACGAAAAGTGATCACTCTAGAATATTTTCATAAACACATTTTTTAGTATATACTAAAATTATAACTCTATTTTGAGTGAAATCTCACTCACATGAATGGTTTCAGCTAACAAATTTCTTCCCACTCAATGGTTGTTCGAAAATACCTTTTTATTATAGGTCAAAGGTCACTCGAAGGAAGATGATGATGTTTCATACAGATATTTCTTCATGACTATACAAATATCACTATGAAGGGGAAAATCTAGAGGGAGGTCAAAGATAATTATTAATCGAACATTAATTAGGCATATCAAGGTGGATTAGAAGATGATCAAACAAAAAGACCAGGACTAAGGTCGATCGAAAGAAGCTCATTCAATGGGACTCTCATAATGAAAAATCTCTCTCGAAGGCACTCTATAGTAAGCAAGGTTGCCTGAAGGCATTCTCACAATAAGAAAGTTCATTCGAAGAGACTTTAAGAAATATATTTGTGATATGTACCTAGCTTATATTTATTCCCACTTGTCAATTATTTAGAACCTGATTGTAATAGGATTGATTTTTCTTAGTACCTGCGAAGGACCATGTCAGGCAAGACATGGGAGAGATCTTATGCTCAATCGAGTGACGTCATTTAGGGACTCTCACAAGGATTTAGTTTGAAGAATTGAGAACAAGGTGATGTTAGGAAACAATCCCAACCTTTTTGGTAAATTTGGGCAAAACCTTTCTCTAATATGACAAAGTTAATGTTTTGAAGCACCTTTTCCCCGAGGGACCTCAGTTTAGGAACCTTGTCAAACAGCTCATTCAAGGAATATTTTTACAAAGGAACCTCATCTTAAAAACCCATACAAAGTAAATATGTTTGAGGTATATTTTTTCGAGGTATCTCACTTGGTTCACAAGACAACATATCTTGTTGCCACTATTTAATATATTTACTATGTCATAACTTCTAACACTTTAGGAGCTCGAGAAATTGACACTTGAGTGGGTTAATTCCTTAGAAAATTGTCCCATTCAAGGAATTTCCCTTCAGCCACCACAAAGGAAACCTTCGTTCCAACTTGTCACATCATAATCAATGACAGAGACATTCTGATGGCCTAAACAGTGTTTCCGCTCAAATACAATATCTCATGGATTTAATACATTATCCTGTACATTAAATGCACATTACCCTTGGCATTTAATGGGGGATCAAACATTTAATACAAGCAAGGTCATTCGAATGACCTTGCATTCCTATAAATACCTTCGTTAATCATTCATTAAAGGGACAAATTTTTGATATCTAATTTCCAAATAAACGAAAGTTTCCTGTGAGTTATTATCATCAAGTTTATCCCCTTATTCTTGGATATTGGCTAGTATTTATTACTAATCATTTCACTGATTGAGTGAGAGGTTTTCTGCCTTGCCTTTATTGCACTAAAGTGCTTGTTCTTTTTTCCTTTCAACCAAGTTCGTTGTTGAGATTCACTCTAGTTATTATGTTGTAAGAGTATTTATGTTGTGAATACCCATGAAATACATTAAGTTGTACTTAAATCATTTATTACAAGTGTTGGGGTTATTTATTGATTGCATTGTTCTTCATGCATTAATTATCATTCTAAAGAGGATTACGTCCCACTGAATACTAATTATATTTATCGAACCCACATCTTACAATAAGGCACATTTTTTGTTTGATTATCTTGATTTAGTGGATTAATCTAAATGAACTTTAATTTCTGTTGTGGTTCCATTTATCAAAAAGCTAAGATAGAATAGAATAGAACAAATCGAAGAAAGACCCGAAAAGGGATTTTTCCCACCATTTTTTTTTAAATAAAAGTATTTATTTTGGAAATGATATACATAAAAGATAAAAGTAAAGAATTTCAAAAAATAGGAGGTGCTGATTGCAATAACCTTTGTCCTGCCTATCGGTCTAAGGGTCAAGACAAAATAACTTCCTTAAGATCAGAGGCTCTAGTAGCAGCTCAAATTCCTTGTCTTTTATGGGTATTTGTGGGTATAAAGGGGACTTTTAATGGGGTTTTTCATCACCATAATTCAAACTTCTTTACTTTGAAATCTTTCTTCTTCTTCTTCTTCTTCTTCTTCTTCTTCTTCTTTTGCTGAAATGGTGCTTCTGATGTCTAAAACTTTCTCGACTTATCTCGAATGCTTAGAGGTCATGAGGCTCTACAATGTTAGTTACGAATCCTTCTGCTTGTGCCATGTTTCCTTATGGAGTAACCGCCTTATAGATTGGAATCTCTTGGTAGTGGCAGTGCCATTTTGTTACTCTGAAGATAATGTCTTTGGATTCATCTAGGATTAAGTGTGCCCCCTCATGAAGAGTTTTCTACTATGTTGGGTGTCAACCTAAGTGTTATGGTAGCCATATCGAATTTGCCTCGTTCTCCTAGAGTATCACTAGCCTAGTTTCTCCATATTTCTCCCTCAGTTGCCCGACCATTAGCGATTATCGATACGTGCAGTAAGTGGTACTTTGCCAAAAATCTTTTTATCTTCCATGGGGGCTTCTAAACCAAACATGATAGGAGAAAATCATTCCTTCCCGCCTAACCAACTTCTTTCCTATGGAGGACTTCACTAAGTCATTGAGAATGATATTAGGGCCTTTGTCATAGTGCCATTGACCATCTACTCATTGGTATCAATCAGTTAGGTAGGCTGGGTCCATATTCGGGGATTATCTAAAGTGGATGTGGAAGCAGGTGGTTGCGAAGATTCTTGCTGAAGAGACGAGTTAGAGATGACTTGTTATCTTTCACACATTAGAGGAAGGTGTCATGGTTTTTTCCAAAGATGATAAAGGCCTACCGCATGGAGCGAATTCGGAGTTACAAGAGGGAGTGGGATTCTTGGTACCATTACGGAATAGGCAATGACGATAAAGAGGATCTATCTGGTAGTTTAAGGAAAGTCTTGGGTGTAAGAGGGGGGTGGTGTGGTAATATGAATCTTTTGAGAAGATTGTTTTACGTTTAAAGATGTTTGTGAGAAGGTTGTTTACTTTTGGATGTGTTTTAGTTATTTTGTGAAGCTTGGAATGAAGTGGGTCATTTGGATTTTGATGTTTTTGTGAGGTTATAAGAGAGTGGGATTATTTTCATCCTCATTACTGATATATCATATAATAGTTGTACACCCATTTTTTTAAAAAAAGAATAAAGATTTGAATGTATTTTATTGTGTCTTTGATGAATTCTGTTGTTTGAGTTATCTATACCAATCGCTAAGGCATACATAATCCTTTTGTTGGCCTAAATGATGAGGAATACCAACATTCTCGGAGGTAGAAAATAATTACATTTTGTGACAAATATAGAGATGCGGGTATGTGTGTCTTATGGTCTTCCTATGTACCTCTATGGGATTTGAAAATTGTGTTTAAAAAAAAAAAACAAATGGTGATTTTTGAGAGGAAAAGGTCCTACGTAGTTCTGAGTAAAGAGGAAAGATATTTGTTTTTAGAATAAAGGGTGGGGGTGAGTTCAATCTATGTATAAAATTTCTTGAGACGGTCCAAGTTGATTGGATGTGCCATTTCTTCTCCATCATGGTCTACGAGCATAACGACACCACCATACAAGATTTTCTTTATTATGTAGGGGCCACTCTACTTGGGATTGGAGTTTCATCTCGGATACTATACATGTTCTATGATTTCCTTGAGGGAAAAATCACCCTATTGGACATCGCGGTCCTTGACCTTTTGATTAAATGAGTACCCAATATGATGATGGTACCCTTGTATATGATATATGACTTTCAAATTCCTTTCATCTAAGAGAAAAAGTTCATCATAATGATTTTCATGCCAATCTTCTTCACTGATTTGGCTTTCGAGCATAACCCATAGACAAGGTATTTCAAGTTCGATAAGAAGGAACTCCTCCATGTCGTATAACCGAGAGTAGGGAATAGCCCCAGTGGGTGTTCTGATAGAGGTACGGTATCCCTAAAGGGCATATGGGATCCGATTGGCGTAGTCTCTATAACATTCAGTCATCATGCTAATGATTGTTTTAAATATTTTGTTGGAAGTTTCAACAATCCCATTAGTTTGTGGTTGGTAAGGAGCGGACTTGTGCCTTTGGATTCTGTACTCGTGAACTAGTTTTGTGACCTCAACCTTTAAATGGAGCCCATTGTCTGACACCAACTCATGGGGAACTCCATAGTAACATATGATGTTATTTCTAATAAATTTGGCTACTTTTTCGCATTTAGCACTGCGTATGACTCCGATTTAACCCATTTTTTGAAGTAGTGTTTGAAGCCTGAGGTGTAACTTTCTTGATGATGTCTATGACCCAGGTGGATAAGGGATAGGGAGAGGTCGTGTTATACATCTCCCTAGGAGGCAAGTGTTGAAGGCTGGAAAACTTCTAGCATTTGAGGCATCTTCAAACATAAGCAATGCAGTCTTGAGCTATGGTGGTCCAGTATTATCCTTAATGGATGATCTTTTTAGCGAGTATATAGTTGTTCATATGTGGTCCACGTTCCCTATTTTGAATCTTCTCTATCATGTCCTTGATCCCAATCCCTATTATGCAGTATAAGTGGGATCCATTGAATTTTTATTAAATATTACCTTTTCACAGATGATGTATCGAGCAACAAACTTGCAAAGGGTTTCACGATCTTTCTTGTCAGCGTCTCAAGGATACCTACCATGTTTGAGGAGGAACTAAATGTCATAATATCACAATCTCGCCATGTCTGGATCTTCTTCTGTGATTATCTCAATGTGATAGCAATGAGTGGATGCAGTCTATTTTCGCACTAGAAAGGGGGCCATTATTATCCTTTTAGGCATGTCGACCATAGAGGCTAAGGTCGCCAGTGCATCAACTAGGTTATTCCTCGAGCGAGGAAGGTAATGGAAGGTGACATCTTTAAATTGGGATACACTTTCTTCTAGGTGAGAATGGAAGGGTATAATCTTCTCATCTTTGACTTTCCATTTTATCGTGATCTGCCCCATGATGAGGGCGGAGTCTCTATGTACATTACTGTGTTTGATTCCTTTCTGAAGGATGATATTGAGCCCTACAGTGAATGCTTAATATTTTGTCATGTTGGTGGTGAAAGGGAAATACAAATGGAAGTATAGGGAGTAATAAAAAGTATCCTAACACCATACCCTTTATTATTAGTAGATCCATCAAAAAACATTTGCCGCTTGAGGTCCTCATGAGAGGTTCATATGATGTCTTCATCTAGAAAAACAGAAATATAAATCTCAGTTACCTCTATGGGGTTATCAATGAGGTAATTAGAGACGAGTCTCCCTCTTATAGCATTTTGCGTGACATATGTGATATCAAAATCGACTAAAATATCAGCCAACGGGCCATGCAGCTAGACAGAGTGGGCTTTTGTAAGAGGTAACTATTGGATCCATTAGGGACACCAGTTTGATAGGTAATGTAGGCATGCAGTGTTGGAATCTATGCATTACCCAGAACAAGGTGACACACGCTTTATCTAATATAATGTGGTTTACCTCATACTCAGGTAGCTTTCGACTATCATAGTAGATTGTTCTCTCCTTATGAGATTCCTCAATGTATTGGGAAAGTATAGCCCCTGATGTAGTGTCAGTGATAGTAAAGTATAGGAGGAGAGAGAGACCTTGCTATGGAGGCATGAGTACTAAAGGTTGGGTGAGGTATCATTTGATCTGATTGAAGAATTCTTGAGATGCCTCGTTCCAAACATTAGTTGAATCCTTCCAAAAAAGCTTGAAATTGGGCTCAAGATACAGGGAAGTTGGCCGATGAATCGACTTATGTATTAGAGATTACCTAGGAATCCACACACTTCTTTATCCATCTAGGGTGGTGGCATCTCGAGCATGGCTTTTAATTTAGCGGGGTCTTCCTCAATCTCTTTTTCACTAACCAAGAGCCCAGGAGTTTTCCCTTGGTGGAACCGAAGAAATATTTTACAAGTTGAGTCGCATCTGGTATTGTCAGAGACCTTCTCGAGTCTTGGATTTCATAATCGTGTCATCGATATATACTTATACCTCCTCGGGGATAATTTCATGCAGAATGGTTGTAACGGACCTCTAGTAGGTAGCCCCAACATTCTTGAGACATGATGGCATGACTGTGTAGCAAAAGGTTCCCCACAAGGTGATGAGGGAGGTATTTTCCTGATGATCCGGATGCATCTTAATCTTATTATACTCGACAAAATAGTCAATGAATGACTTGAGGGTATGACTGGTAGTGTTATCTATGATCATGTCGATGTTAGGGAGAGGATAATCATCCTTCGGTGATGCCTTGTTCAGATCTCGATAGGCGATGCATAAGCAGACTTTTCCTATCAATTTCGGCACTTGGATGATGTTTTGCAAACCACATAGAATATTCATCCATATGAATTAAGCCTACGTTTAATAATTTAACCATTTTGTCTTTGACTTTACCACTATGTCTGGAGTTTTCTAAATTTTTACTTGATAGGTTTGCTCTCTGGGAAGGTAGGGATCACATGTTGTGCTATTTCCGGGTCAATTCTAGGCGTTTCTTCATAGGACCATGGAAATAAATCTATGAACTCTTTAAATTCTATTCAAATTACGATCGCTCATGCTTGTCGGGGGTGGATCTTATCCCATTCTCGCGCAAATGGCTACTATAACTGATATTGATAACGACAATCTCATCCTCATTTGTTTGAATGCAGTTACATTGTTTAATTTTTCCCTTATAAAGATCAGTTAAGAATTGTTTATTTATCTAATCGTCTTCATTAATATTTTGATTAAAATCAAGACTATTGATGTAAGGGACAACAAGACACTCAAAATCAACATTTATTTCTTTGAAAATATTTCCCAGGAATCCAACTGTTGGAATCTCATAAAAGGAGACCTATTTCACAATTATATCAAAATTAGGAGAAAAATAGTAGACTCGGGTATTTCCAGGAGAGTGAACAATAGGGATTAGGTGGACTGGCACAAGTTTAATTGGAATGTCATGCCAATTGAGGAGGGGTGCATCAGCAATCATGATCTTCTCGAACGGATTAGATAGCTTGACTTTCTGGTGGACCATACAGAGATGTAGCCCCAATGCATGCAGGTCGAATGACTCATCAATATCACTGTCCTCAGAATTTTTGGTGCTTTCCATGGATTTGTCTGTTAGATACTTCACGTCATGTTTCTACCCTTTATCCCAAAAGACTTCATCTCTAAAGAATATCTCCATCAAGGGTTTCATCTTTTTCTCGAAAGGGTCATACCATGGTTTGTACAATCTGCAAAAGGGGAAATCCTCACCTTTCTTTACAAACCTCCCCTTTAGGGAATCTACTAAGATGTTTTTCTTACTTTCTAAGCTTCTTTTTTGATATGGTCAATGGAGCTCCTTGATTTCATTCGGTGATGGTTGGTATCCTAGTCCACATAGGGGAAAATCTTCCTTTAGGAATTTTTGCTCGAGAATTCCCTATTGGTGTCGACCTAGCCCCGTTCCTATCATGAAGTGCATGTTTTTGAACATCTGAATTGCATTGAAATTCCATGAGGGCTGTGCTTTGGACACACTCAGTCTGTAAAATTATCCCCACCTGGGACAGGAAGTGGGTCAATTTTGAAATTAGAGAGAAACATGTCATTGGCCCCGTGATGAATCTCCAGTATTAGGTTGCTGGCGCTGGTACCATTTGCACTATCAACATCCTCGAGAATTATGCTGACTTGATCGTTGGAAAATAATTTCAATTTTTGATGGATACAAGAAGATAACCCTCGTATACTGTGGATCCGTGGGAATCCAATGAGGTGGTTGAATAAAGCGGGTATGTTGATGACTTAAAATTATGTCTGAGGGAGGATAGGCCCATCCCCTAGTGTAAGATTTATAGAACCTATAACTTCTCAACGAGTGTTGTCATAAGCACGCACAACGACGAATGTCAGAGTGAGATCATTGGCTTTTATACCAGTTAATTAAGGGTTCTGAGTGGGAAAAAATTGGGGGTGGAATCGTTATGTACAGGTGCCAATGGATCCGTCTTCCCCATGACTTGAACGGATATGTTGAGGGCATAGTTTTGATCAGGGAAGTTATTTAAAATTTCCTCTTCGTAGAAGGAGGGGAGTTTGGTAACAGTCAGGGATTCGACCATATTCATTGCTTCTTCAGGGGTAGTAGTGGAAGGAACCATAGGTCTCGTGAGGAGCCTTATCAAGGCATTTTTATCTAATAGGGAGGACATGAAAAAACACCATAGGCTGGTGTTGAATTGAGTATTTTTTGAGCTGGTTAAGAACTTTTCTTTCTTCAACTATTATTTTTGGTTTGTGGAGTTGCTCAGTGACTCCTTTTCCCTTATCTGTTCTAGCTGACAGAGGAATTGGATCTTTGTAATGTCTCCTTGATCGGGTCAAATGGTTAACTGTGACAGGGAAGAATAAGAACCTTCTATCTTCATCTACTTCGGGTGTTGTGGATACCTGATTGTCCCCTAGAAATTCTTCTAAGGATATTATCCCACATAAAGAAGCCACTGAACTATTTTCCCTACAGTTTGATTGATCATCTAAACTATTAAACTCACCCCCTATTCGGTGGTAATTATTTCATCTTTCCATGGAAAATCAATACACTCAACAACCTTTACGTCTTTATCATATAGATTTTCCCACTCAACGAGGAAGTGAAGAAAGGAAGGGACTAGGTGACCTTGGAGTTTTAGGATTTTGAGCAACTCGAAGACAATGCATATCTCTTTCTTCTGGAGGAACAATCTGACATGACCAGTATAATGTCGTCTAGGTTGGACTGTTCCACGAGCACAACCCATTCATCAAATTCTCGGGTGAACCTTTAGGCTTCCATAAATAGGTCACTGATCTTCTCACAGTCAGTAGTCATCTTTAAGGGCAATTTCAGCTTAAAATTCTGAAGCTGATCTAGAACCATAGAAAGTTCCATGCCTTCCCCCTCTAAGGGGCTCTGGTAAGGAGTGATATGGCTTTATCGGTGTGGTTTATAGGATGTAGGATAAAGTAAGGGCATAGTTTGAGGGGTTTTAGTGAAATGGTAGGTTTATTGGGTGTTTTAATGTGCTTGATTCTAGTTGAAGGGTCGAATTTTGGATCTCCTTATGAAAAGATAGCATTCACCCTAGTTTTGTGTATTGGAATAGGACTATGGGTGGTATTGGGCTTAGGATTGACTGGTGGGGGCCATGATACCCCTTTTTATGATACTCCGGATAACATTCTTAATATGGAAGCATTGAATAGTTGTATGCCCAGTGATTGGGTGCAAATCTCAATAGGCGCAATGTTTGAAGTTTTTGAGAGGATGATTTGGAAATGATCGGGGTTTCAAAGGTTTAATGAGGTTTAGGGCAAGCAGGTCATGATACACTTTTGACAAAGGAACATGGATTTCAGTAACTCCTTTTTGGTAGGTTTAGGATGAATTTCAGGTGTCTAAGAAGTGGGATATATTGTTAATGGTTGAGACTGAGGTGCAGGATGACTTGTCATACTTTCGTGGCACGAACTGCCTAATCACAGTTTTCGATTCAGGTTTTGATTTTTTATTTGTATATCCTTCTTTAATTTCTATCCTAACCTCCCAGAGGGCTCTGAAGTAAGGGTAGTATTGAGGTCATATTGAAGATGAGATATGGAGTAAGAATTTTTTCTTCACTATGCTTACTTGTTCTTCTTTTGATCGTTGGTTTGTCATGGTAGCTGCTTTATCTCTCCACCTTCTGATGAAGATGCAAACTGATTCCCCCGAGTTTTATTTGAGTAGATCCAAATCTCTATGGGTGACTTCCAACTCTTTAATATACTTGTACTGTGTCATGAACTCTTTGGCTACATTTTCATAATTATGAATTCTAGACTCTTTAAGGCACAAGAACCACCTAAGAGAAATTTCATTGAGGTCTTGCTGGAATATTTGGGCCGTTGCCTCCTCTGAATCCCCAAGGAGAGTTACGGGGCGATGATAGCTACGTAGATGCACAATTGGAGGCTCGCTGCCTCTGAACTTCTCAATCCTTGGCATTTTGATTATTTTTCGATAATCGGGCCTTCGGATAAGGAGATATATGGGTGTAGTACATGTAGTTCCCCGAGATCTTGACTAGGTCAATTCTCTTAGACATAAACCTATCCTCCTTGAACTTATTTATTTTTTCCTAATTGGGATCCACTGGCGCTGATAGATTAGCATTTGGCTGGGCAAGATTTGGCATTGATAGCTAAGATGGTGATGGACCCTTTATAGGTGGGGTATGCTGATATTCTTCTGGAACCTATACTATTTCGAGTGCTGGTGGATCCATGGCATGGGTAAAGAGGATTTCGGGCTCGAGATCCTTGGGGTTTTGAACCTGGTGTCATTGTATTTTCTAAACTTCTGTCTGAAGGTTATCAATCTTAGCACTGAGTTAGGAATGGATGGCCATCAGATCTCGTTGTGCATTCACAACCTGGTCAATGTTCTCCACGAATAACATTTGAAGGGATAACTCGAACTCCTTAGAAACAACATATAAAGCAATATATCTTCGGGCTGGTTTGATGGAAGACTGGAGCTAATACGGAGCTAAGATAAAAATTAGGGTACGTGATCACACTTGAGAGGAAAAATGATTTTTAGTTTATTTTGAGGGAAATAGAAATATTTTTGGTATATATATTTTTTATTTCTGAAAAAGGGGGAAATATTATAATATTTCTTTTTGAAAAAGGGAAAAGGGAAAATCCTCAACATTGTTATTATTATTATTAGGTTCCATATGCCTTATGTTTTGCCTAGGATGCAAGAAAAATGCCAGACATTATTCGAGTTTATGGAAAAAGATAGGGTACATGATGAAAGACATGGGTTGACTTCTTTCCAAACTCATAAACCAGGTCCTGTTTTAAAAATGGGTGAAATAGCCCAAAAATTTGGGTGGCAAGGAAACCCGATTTTTTGGCAGAGTTTGGCATCGGAACTGATAAACTAGGTATAAGTGTCCTAGGACAGACGCCTATATGAGGTTGATATTTTTGGTGGGTTAGCGGAAAGGTTCCCCTCTTTGGCATGGCGTCCATGATATACCTCTTTCTTATAGGGGCAATCATTCATCAGTATGTGTGGACAATCAATGTGATATACCTGAGTGCACATTTTTTTATGAAATTGTTGTAAGTTTATTTCATGAAAAGGAACTAGCTGTAACACCCTACGCAATCTAGACAACGGGGTGGTCAGCCACTGCTGTCGAACTACGTTGGATGCTATTAAATAAATACCATTCTCAGCATGTGATAGATATGAGACGTATAAAATAAATCCACAAGATGAATAATAATCAATCCCAAAGAATAATAGTATTATAAAAACTATCACATGCTAAACTCCAATTAAATACAATCTCCAAAATATGAATTAATTTAAAATATGAATAATCAAACGACTATAAATACTCTAACTGAAATCCTTAAACAACCTTAGAACCGAATGGCCCAATAAACCCAAATGAAGTCTCATGATGAAATACGACGGAAAGGAAAGTCTAAGATAAATAAAGCAGTAAATAAAGGAGACTCCAGCTTCCCTTCCAAGTGATAACCAATAAATCCTATCCAGCTACTCCAGTACTAATACCTGAAAAATGATAGTCAATGCACGAGGTCAGAGCCCCAAGCATGAATACACACTACTCCCCTCAAATAGGGTCCATGAACCCAAACAATAGTATTATATGCAATAAATATCACAATAGAGTATTTTAATTATACGAGATAATTAAACGCAAGAAAGATAAATTACTCACCACCCCCAAAGATTCTTATAAAAATCACACCAATATCATTTTTAATATCCCATAGTCCCAAATTGTTAATTTAATTAAATCAACCCAAATTATCATTTCTCAATTCTTACTTTAATTAAGTATATCAGTCCTTCCGCCTCAGGTGATTTCTCCACCAAAATACTCATCCCCTCATCAAAACGTCAGCTGATCCGTTTAAATTGCCGACCCATACTGATTGACGAGGTTCCACATATGCCATGACATAAAATGCCAGCCGGCTCGTTTAAACTGTCAGCCCTCGCTGATTATGTCGCTAATATATTTTAATACTCATATTATTATCTTAAGTTTTAATTATCAATTCTCAAATTCATAAATTACCCCACTCTTTTAATCGACGTGAGATCCTCAAATTAGCCCTTAGTCCCATACCTAAGGGTCCGTAAGTACACATGCGTCATATCCTATATATAGGATGAATCACCAATATAAAACACATCATAGTCTCATGCCTAGGATAATAAAATGACGATAAAACGTAAAAATCTTCCCCACCCCGAAATATCAAATTCCCACGAATTTACACTAACTAGTCCCATACCTAGCAAGCATAAATTTTAACCAAGGCCTACTCACTAGCCCCATACCTAGTAAGCATCCTTAAAAATAGGGTTGAGCAATATACTATTCAAAAGCCCCTCGTCTCCGCGATGGCAAACATGAATAAAATAAATCACACAATACACAATTCATAAGAATAACCTAGCACTTAATGATAAAAGTCCCATCTCAATTTAATTTAAAGAATAACTCCATCTTAATTTTCAACATAATTATTTTTGTTCAAAAAGGTTAAATTAATTAACTTGAAACAATATTCAATACGTCATAATTGCTCTTTTATAAGTCATCTAATTTTTATAAGTGTGAGCGCGTCCCAATAACCATATAAATAACCCCCATAAAATTCTACATGAGAACCTATACCCAAAATCATAAAAATCCAAAAATCTAACCTATGAACCCAAGGGTTTCAAAGATTAACTCATATTAAATATTTTCATAAAAACAATCCCAAAATTTAGTGTCCACTTTTTTTAATTAAGTTACTAATTGATTTTAATCAAAAATACATGATTAAGGGTTTAGGCGACACTTAAAATGAATAATACTAAAGGAAAGGAATAATGTATTCATGCCTAAGATTAAGATGAAGAAAATGTGGTAACACAGCTGGATTCCTCTAGTAAAAATAGCAAAGAAGTTGTTCTCGGGAAAACTTGATTAAACCTCAATTAAGCCTTCAAACCTTGTGACAAAACCTTGATTAAGTTGGAGGTTGATGTTTATAGAGGAGAGGAAAATATTTTGGAAGAGTTCTCTAGTGAAAAACTTGGGAAAAAATGATTATGAAAGGTTCCCCCATGAATTAGAATAGTTATATACTAATTAAGAATCCTAAGCCAACTTAAACTCTACAAATAAGAAAATATGATCTACGTTAAAAACTGACTCATTGATCGATCGATGAAAACCATCGATTGATCGATCGAGCTGGTTTGGCGACAGTTTCCCCACGAAAATCATATAAGGCAAAAATTAAAAACTTAATAAAAACTCCATTTTAAATCCGATTTTAATTCCGCTTGAAATTTTATTCTTCAAATATTAAAACCAACATATTTAATTTATAAAAATCATTAAATCCCAAAATTTATTTTGTTGAATTTTTCCAATTATTTAATTAAATAATGATCTAAAAACATAGGGTGTTACACTAGCCGAATACAAATATTTAAACTTATACTGTGTAGCAACTGAACAAGGATAAGTTATACTAGTAGTTCCATAATAATAGGAAAGTTTGAATGAGTCTAAACTAATTTAGTAGACTATCGTTAGAGAAATAAAAGGGTATTGAGTAGAAATAGTTTTCAGGTGCTAATGTTTCCTCAATATTGTGGGTTGATAAGAGACACGAATCTTGTTCAAAATTTATTAAGAGGTGTGGGCAGAGAGCAAACATGAAAATTGGAAACGACAGTTCTCGTGTCACGTGCATAAGGTCTCTTGGACCATAAAGAGCTTGATTAAAATAAATTCAAAGGCTCAATTATCGATTTTGGCTGGGCCAACACCTGTAATGTGGCTCTTGGGCCAAATGAGTTTGATCATAAATGATTCAAAGTCTAAATTATCGATTTTTACAGGATCGACACCTGTAATGGGTCTCTAGGCTAAAATTAACTTGATCACATTCACTTCTTCGGCTTGATCACGATAGATTCAGGGGCCGATTATGTTGTTGAATCACGTAAAAATGGTATATGATCATGTATTCAATGTGGACTGATTTCCACTAATTTGTATTTTTTTGTTTTACTATTGGTGTTCCGTCCATTGCGGTCCCATTATCGTCGCAGGAGCGTGTGAGGTAGGCTCAAAACTTACCATCGGTGTCGTAGAGGGTGAGAGTGTTAGTGTCGCTGCTCTTCTGGGTATCAAATCAATGCTTTTTAGAAACGTTCAACATATTAACATGTACACCATGTGATTCTATGTTGATAAAATGTCTTTAGACGATATGGCATTAAATATCAAGAGGGTCAGAGATATATCTAAAGGACTGCTAAAATATTCCATCAGTTCCTGATGAAAAAATTTATTTTCAAGAATACTTATAGTTTCAGAATGCACAACCAAGAACTTTAACATCTTCACAAAAGTGTTTGTAAATCCATATTGTGGAAAATCTTTGGTTACTTTCATGAAAATAATAACCTTTTTGTGATGTAACAACTTTATCCAATGTGGCCTTCAGCTCAACAGTTGATATTTTTTGGAGGAGATTGCCGGTATGACAACAGCAAGTGTAAAGGCATTGTGAGAGTTCACAAATAAAAATGGTCCACATTGTGAGGATCGAGTAGAGAATAAATTAAGTAGTTAATAGATTAAATGACAAGAGGCTGACTTGAAAGCTGATTTTAACGTTGAGCAGAGTTGGATAGTACACCAGAACGAGGTGAAAGGAATCGACATATGAGATATAAAAATTTATAGAAGGAGATGATGAGGCCAATATTTTGTACTCGACAGACGGTATCAATGCATGGTAGCTACCGCCGTCGGAGAAATAATATAATTATGGATTAAAATGATCAAGAACATTCGTATGAGCTTTAAGAGATTTAAAATAATGATGAAACTGTTGTAAGTTTATTTCATAGAGTGTATGTGAATTACTGCATGATATACCACGTGAAGGCGAATATGTGAGAGTAATTTCGATATACTCGACGTATGTGAACACATTTTCTACTATATACTTCATGCAGGAGTTCTGTCAAGTGGTACGATGCGGGGGAACCATTCGATATAAGTCAAAGGTACTGGGCCAATAGAAGGTGGGAATCATATCTCTTAGGTGAGTTGCACATGTAAGTTTATTTCATAGAGTGTATGTGAATTACTTCATGACATACCACGTGAAGACGGTAGTGTGAGAGTGATTTCGATATACTCGACGTATGCGAACACGTTTTCTACTATATACCTCATGTCAGGAGTTCTGTCAAGTGGTACGATGATGGGGAACCATTTGATATAAGTCGAAGGTACTGGGCCAATGGGAGGTGGGAATCATATCTCTTAGGTTAGTTGCACCCCACAGGATCGACACCCATCACGAAATAACCCGAAACACAGGATAAATTTTTAGTCAATATGTCAATGCTCAAGTAACGTAGTGTGCAGGAATGCATGAATCTTAATTATTATTTTATGGAAAGTTTTATGCATGATAAATAAGAGAAGTACTATTACTATATGGGAGAATATACAAGTAATATGGTATAAGGCATATAATCATGAACAGTAAAAGTAACAAGTATGTACATGAAGCATGGATACTATACAAAGTATGGTGATAGATATAAAATGTGGGCAATGTATATATACACAAGTAAGTGAGAAATATGTGCAAAGTGAGACAATGAAATGGGAATATGTGTGAGTGAATAAAGGATATGGATATCTACGAGTGAGATAAATGTGGAAGTTCATGCTAGTGTGAACTAAGCATGGATATCTACATGGGTGTATGAAATATATGAGTAAGCATGAACAATCTAGGTGTTTAGCTTTTATCCAACAATTTTTTGGGGACTTGGATTCCAAAAGAAAGCATTCGAGATGATATCCAGTGTTTAGCTTTTATCCAACCATTTTTTACCATTTAATTAATCATTTATTGAACGAGTTAGTGAAAGTGCAGAAGCCCCTAAATTTTAAACTTAGTTTCTAAATGTGGAATATGATGGTTCAACACACACAAACTTTTAAACTATAGTTTCTTTTTCAAATTCACAATTAAATATATCAAATTTTAATTTCTCCAAATTAAAATTAAACTAAGTCAAATAAATGAATTTTACATTTAACACAAAGTTAACTTAATTCAAGTCTTGAAAGTGGCCTAACAATGATTTATTCTAATTTTTAATATAGGCCGAACCAAATTTTATCAAATTAAATTCTGGAATTGAATTAAATTAAGCTTACCCAAATTATAAAATAGCACCAAGTTAAAGCAAGATTGCAAGTTAAGCCCAATTTTATCTTTTTAACCTAAGCATGCATTCTAGGTGAGTTAAACAAGATAAAAAATAATCTCACTACACGGCGATGTACGAGGGAAACCCAAATGGAAAAAATCTCGGAAGCCCTTGCCTAACAAATCCACTAGATATGGTTTTACAATTAGAAGACAAAAGACTTACTACACTCGACTTGAATCCCTTCAAGCCCCGACGCTTCTTCTTGCAAATGCCCCAGTCTAGTTGATAACTACGATGTCCATCGCAGTCTTGGAGTCCACCAATGGAAGCATGACATCGTCAACCACACATGGTGCCTTTCACCATGTGAGAAAGCCACATCACAAACCAATCTTCCTTTTAAGGTAGTGAAGAAACCCAAAAATCTCCTTAAAAATGTCCTTCAAATATTTGAGAAGAAAACAGGTGCCAAACAGACTCTCTAAGCAATATATATATATATATATATATATATATATATATATATATGAAACTTGGATTTAAACTCAAAATGGGTGGGAAAATATGTGTTTAAGGAAGTTTTTCTCTTGAGAATTAAAACACTCAAAACATGAACTTTTTCTTTGAAAGAAGTCTCTCAAAAGTTCTCTAGGAAGTTGAAAAAGTTCTCTAAAAAACTGCTGCTGCCTCGAAGTGATTAAAACTGGCAAAAGTAGTGGGGAAAAATGGAGGGAAAAACAAAAACTTCCAGAATCTCGTTCGAATGACCATTCTCGTTCGAACGACATCATTCGAACAACTACTAATGTGAATTCAGAGTTTAAGGGATAAATTTCGTTTGATATCTCGTTCGAACGAATTCGTTCGAACCAAACTTCTAACGAGAAAACAAAAAAAATGGAAATGAATCTCGTTAGTAACGTCGTTCGAACGACATGGGAATCTCGTTCGAACGAGTTCCCAATTTCATTCAAACGACTTTTCAAAAAATCCAATTTTCAATTTTAAAGACCAAAACTTTTACAAAACAAGTCTAAAAAGTCTAAAATGATTTTATGAGAAATTAAAAGTTGTTAAGACAAAACTTTATAAAACTAACACCCATAAAATATTTTACAATCTAATATATATATAATAAAGCTTTCTTACCTTTGGAGACTTCAAATCCTCAAATGTTGATGACGTGAAACATGTGGCACGAAACCTGGCAAGGATAAAACTGTAAATTCTGGGTCGCTACGTCTTCAAACGTCATAGGCTTGATAGGGACAAAGTTCTATCCTATGACTCAAATGGTTTTGTCCGGAATTAAGTCAAAACTACATATGGACTCAATTGGAAATTTGTGCCCTTATAAATCTCCCCCTTTGGCTATTCTGGGACAAAACCTAACCAAAAATCATGAGGGCCGTCAAGCTCGTCTAGACACAACATCCCACCAAAAAAAATACAGACGCTATGACTCGACCCAAGGAAGTGCTTTGTCGCTTTATCAAATGAGCCCTAAAATGAATTCCTGCACTCTTAAGCAAATCATCAAATGCATAGGGAATATAACAATATTAATTTGGAAAATAAATACTCCCCTTTAATTAATTCTCCCCTTTATCTACTTTATGTCTACCTAAGAAGATTGCGCAACTCCCCCTAAGTTAGATCTCCCAAACTAAAGGTTTAGATACAATTTATCCCATTTTTTGTTCAGGAATAGACAAAGGTTGAAGAATTATAAACTAACTTATTTCTCCCTCTTATTTAAAGCAAATACTATTCTCCCCCTAAAGTCTAAACAAAGGATATGAATTAAGAAGAAACAAGATAAACATGAAAAGGTGCATAAACAGGAACAATAAAGCATATGGAAACAATAAAATGCAACTAAACCACACAATAAGAAAGGATACCAATTATGAATTCGAAGCAAACAGGGACTAGCAAGCAAGGAAAAGACGTGAAATAAAAAAAAATACCCCACACACACATACATATATATATATATACACGCACAATGAATATCACTAACGCCCATGCATATATACATAAGTATAAACACCACATACGACACAAAATACATTAAGCTATTCACACTCGTATGGAAAAAAACTTGTCCAAATACATGTGGTAAACGGAAGTGAAAGGGTGTGGACTAGAGACTAAAGAAATATAGACCCAATCACTTAAAACATGTTCATGGAGTTCTCATTTGATTGCAAAATTTTATCACATTTAGATATAGCCTCATGTGAAAATATAGATTGAACTCAGAGAACAAACATACACAATGCACACAAGCCTAGAATTTTGATGATTCTACAACTAATAGAGGCATGGCAATAAAATCGTAACTAGGATACAAAGTATTTGTGGAAACCCATTGATACATCCAACCAAAATTCTCATAATTTCCCTTTTCCTTTTCTTTTGAACATATGAACTAAACTAAAGAGGCCTTGGCTAATTTTTTAATGCCACATTTTTAGGCCAAATTTCAATGGTGGCTTTTAATGCAAAGTAATTTTGTCTTTCGCAGCCCGATTCCATTGATAAATAGCTACACCGAATAAACATATTTTTCTAATATTTAAATCCGGGAAACGACACTTACATGCACAAATCCTCCATAGTCATAACAAAATGTAGATGACTAAATTGATAGGAGAACATATCACTAAGATCAAATATACATGTGAAGTTTAAATTTCAAATGATCTTGTGCATGTGTGAATCGGAGCATATAAAAATAGAATCCATTAAGGAATACAAAATCCAACTACTCCATGCAAGCATGACAAAGAACATTTTAAGGATTGAGAATCTTAACCAAAAGTTCTAGCCACATGAAAGCGGAAAGCGAAAGGTTTCAAACACCAGTATATGCCACATAAAGTGTATCAAACTAAAATACAAACAAAAGAAAAAAAATAATTTTTAGTTTTTAAAAAAATATTCACCAAACACAAAAAAATAAACTAAAAAAAACAAAGAAAATATTTTTGTATTTTTCTAGATAAGACACAAGCAAATAAAAATAAATACAAAAGATATACACAAATCATAATCCTAGTATGTGATTAATCATGGAGCATAGACGAGAAAATGACAAACATACATACAACTAGCATAAATATATCATGAAGCATAAAAATGCTAGAGTATGCAAACAAAGATAACACAGTTAACCATTAAATTTAGCATGGGAGGTATCACGTGATAGAAAATGAGAATCATAAACCATATTTTGTAAAGTTACCAAGTCGGATCTCCTAACCCAAACAAGTGAAGAGTGACAATCTCGGGATTGGGTGACCTTGGCTACCTCGGTGACCTTACTCTTGGTTTTCCTAGGATCCTTTTTAGATCAAAACAAAATTTCCTAAGATGACCTTTTCGACCACAATGTGAGTAAGTAAAGACCCGACGAAAAGTAGTACCTAACCTTTGAAAATGTTCCTAGGTGATTCTCTCAAAATAGTGGTTTTGGCTTTATTAGCGGAAGCATTATAAGAATCAAAGCCTAAACCACAAGTGTCATTTTTAACTTGGACGGTTCCTAATATTTTGTCTAATTTGGCGGACCTATATTCCAAATCAAATTTGACCTTGCTAGAGTCTCTCAATTTTTCTTCTAATTCTAAGATCCTAGACTCTAGCAAAACCTTCCTCTCTTCAAACACTAGAAGCTCTTTATTCATTGTTTCCATCAAAACTCTAAGGATATCTCTCTCGCCTTCAACATACTCAAGCTTCTCTCGAAGAGCTCTCTCACGTGTCTTAAGGTCTTCCACTAAAGCGCTCTTATCAATGACCTTAGCACACTCTCTTAAACAAGCTTCTAACTTCAAGTTTTCCCTTTTTAATTTAATTAATTCGGCATACAATTCTTGAAATTCTAATTGAAGTTCACTCACATCAACTTCTTCTTCATTTTCACTCGCTCTTTTATTTCCACTCTCACAACCATAAAAAATATGGGATTTATAAATTTTGTCCTCGGAAGTGTCATGTATTATAATGTCATCATTGGACGAGTTCTCACCTTCACTTACATGACTTGCAATGAACATAGTAATGTTGCGCTCAATGGGGGAATCGGGTCCCTCTTCCTTATCACTATCACAAAGTATGGGATTGTATGAAATTGGTTGCTTTCCCTCTCTCCTTAGTTTAGTGGGACATTCAAAAGCCTTATGGCCATACCCTTGATAACCAAAACAATGATATAACTCGTACTAATTAAGATCTTCATTATGATTGTTAGGGATCTTCTCGGACTTATTATACTTGGATTTATCAAATTTCTTATATTCATTTTTTAGTCTCTGTTTATTGGTCTATGAAATTTTCTAAATTTCCTAGCAAACATTGTAATATCTTCCGAGTCATAATCACTATCATCATTCGAAACTTGTTTTTCCTCCTTTTGGGCTTTCAAAGTGATGCCCTTATCTTTCTTATTTTTGGTCTTAGAGGAAAACATGTCAAGTTTGTAGGTTTGCAAATCACCTACGAGCTCTTTTAGTTTCTTAGAGGCTAGAGTGGTTAAAGAATTTAAGACGGCCACTTTAGGAATAAACCTATCGGATAGGGACCTTAAAATTTGCTTTACTACTCGGTCGCCGGGTATTTTTTCTCCTAAATTAAATGATGAACTAATAATATCTGAAGGTGTAGCATAAAATTCATCAAAAGTGTCATTTTCAAGCATTTTAATGGTCTTGAATTGAGTGGTGAGGTTTTGGAGTTTTTAAGCCTTCACGACACTAGTTCCCTCGTGGGTGAGTTGTAAAATATCCCACGCCTCTTTAGTAGTTTCACATGTCATGATACATCAAAATTCATCCGGTGTGACCGCAATAAAGATAGCATTTAAACAATGAGAATTAAAATTCGCTAGTTTAAGTTCAGTCTCACTCCATTGTTCTACGGGTTTAGGAACATTCTCATTTTCTACTAGATATGTAGGTGGGGACCACCCGATAACTACCCATGCCAAACCCGCTCATCTAGGGATTTAAGTGTTGATTTCATTTGCGCCTTCCAATACACATAATTTTAACCATCAAAAATAGGAAATTTTGAAAACGGTGAAATCTCCATTTTTAAAACAAGTGCAAAAAGGACCAAAACTCAATAACTTAGTGCTCCTGCTCTGATACCAATTTGAAAGTGCGAAAGACCCTAAATTTTAAACTTAAGTTTCCAAATCCGGAATAGGATGGTTCAACACACACAAACTTTTAAACTACAATTTCTTTTTCAAATTCACAATTAAAAATATCAAATATTAATTTCTCCAAATTAAAATTAAACTAAGATAAATAAGTGAATTTTATATTTAACACAAAGTTAACTTAACCCCAGTCTTGAAAGTAGCCTAACAATGATTTATTCTAATTTTAAATATAGGCCAAACCAAATTTTATCAAATTAAATTCTGGACTTGAATTAAATTAAACTTACCCAAATTATAAACTAGAACCAAGTTAAAGCAAGATTGCAAGGTAAACCCAATTTTATCTTTTTAACCTAAGCATGCATTCTAGGTGAGTTAAACAAGATAAAATAAATAATCTCACTACACGACAATTTACAAGGAAAACCCAAATGGGAAAAACCTCGGAAGACCCTTGCCTAACATATCCACTATATATGGTTTTACAATTACAAGACACGAGACTTACTACACTCGACTTGACTCCCTTCAAGCCCCAACGCTTCTTCTTGTAAATACCTACGTCTAGTTGATAACCACGATATCCATCGCAGTCTTGGAGTCCACCAATGGAAGCACGACGATCGTCAACCACACATGGTGCCTTTCACCATGTGAGAAAGCCGCAACACAAACCAATCTTCCTTTTAGGGTAGTGGAGAAATCCAAACTATCTCCTTCAAATAATTGAGAAGAAAACAGGTGCCAAACAGACTCTCTAAGCAATATATATATATATATATACGCATCTCTGAAAACTGGATTTAAACTAAAAATGGGTGTGTAAATATATGTTAAATGAAGATTTTCTCTTGAAAACTAAAACACTCAAAACACGAACTTTTTCTTTGAAAGAAGTCTCTCAAAAGATCTCTAGAAAGTTAAAAAAGTTCTCTGAAAAAATGCTGCCCCAAAGTGATTAAAAGTAGCAAAAGTAGTGGGGACAAGTAGTGAGAAAAAATGGAGGGAAAAACAAAAACTTCCAAAAACTATCGAAATCTCGTTCGAACGACCATTCTCATTCGAATGACATCGTTCGAACAACTTCTAATGAGAATTCAGAGTTTAAGGGAAAATTTTTGTTTGATATCTCATTTAAATGAGTTTGTTTAAACGGCTTCGTTCGAACCGAACTTATAACGAGAAAATAGAAAAATGGAAATGAATCTCGTTAGTAATGTCATTCAAACGAACCGGGGATCTCATTCGAACGAGTTCCCAGTATCGTTCGAATGACTTTTCAGAAAGTCCAATTTTTAATTTTAAAGCCCGAAACTTTTATAAAACAAGTCTAAAAAGTCTGAAATGATTTTCTGAGAAAATTAAAAGTCGTTAAGACAAAAATTTATAAAACTAACGTCCATAAAATATTTTCAATTCTAATATATTTATAATAGTGCATTTATAGCTTTGGAGACTTCGAATCCTCAAATGTTGATGACGTGAAACATGTTGCATGAAACCCGACAAGGGTAGAACTGTAAATTCTGAGCTGCTACGTCCATAAAATATTTTCAAATCTAATAGGCTTGATAGGGACAAACTTCTATCCTATGACTCAAATGGTTTTGTCCAAAATTAAGCCAAAACTACATATGGGGTCAATTGGAAATTTGTGTCCTTACAGTTAGGTGGATTAGTTTTTGAACTCAACGTTAAAAGCAAACATACATTTTACTGAGATGAACATAATCTTAATATAGGACTTTCATTTATGAATGTAGTATTAAAAGGAAACATCTGATTGCAATGCTAGGTAAAGAAAATAAATATGCTATGAAATGACATCAACGAAAATCTTCTCTTTCTATGTGACCATTTACTGGGATTAAATCTTTAAGTTTTCCACATTCCGTGGGTGAGGGAGTGTCCTTCCTTCACAGTCTTTCAACTCGTACGATCCTTGACAAACGATACGAGTGACTATATATGGGCCTTCCTATTTATCTTCTAGGTTGCGTGGATGTGGTTCTTTATCGACTACATCATTTTATTGAGGATAAGATTAAGTACTTTGAATATTTGATTTCTCGATCACCAATTGTAGTACAAAGTGACCTTCTTCAATGTAGTGGCCATTTTTATGGCCGCTTCTTCCCTCTTTTCTTCAATAGTGTCCAAATTAGATATCATCAAATTATCATTTTCTCGTTCTCAAAATTGTAGACTTTGAGGCTAGATAACTCTAGTTCAACTAGTACGACCGCTTATGTACCAAAAGTGAGGGAGAATGGCGTTTCCCCTGTAGGCCCCTTAGTGGTCGTACGATATGCCCATATGACTGAGAGAAATCGTTCAACCCATAAACACTTAGAATTCTCTCTCTCTCTCTCTCTCTCTTCAAGCGATGCAATATTATTTGATTTATGACCTCCACTTTCTCGTTACACTTTGGTGTCTAGAAGCATAGAAAAAATGCTTTACTCTAAACTGGTCACGCAAATCGTTACTACAAATTTTATAAAACTCTCTATTATTGATGGTGATGATTACGTGTAGTACATCGTACCTCTTATGATGAACCTTTATGTCAAGGAAATAACATTTTTTATTAGTGATCTGTGCTGGTGGGTCATCCTCCACCTACTTTATAAAGTATTATATGGTCTCTAAGAAGAACTTTCACGGTCCCCTTTCGATAGGAAATGGTCATAGAATTTCCATTCCCCACAGAGAAAATGCACATGGGGAGAATACTATGGATTGATCTTTAGTAAGATGATTAATGAGGTTATCCGTGCATTGACACCATTATATTTTAGAATATAGCCTTTCACATATTTGGTTATAATTGATTAATGATATCCTTGATTAAGAGCTCTTTGTGTTGAGATTCTCTTTTCGGTAGGTCCTCCACATATCCCCTTGTGTCGGCACCTTAGGACCTAGCTACCTGTGTTCGGTTAACACAATGAAGGATCGATCGTGTATAACCTCCCCAGTACAAAACTCTATAGAGTATATACTTAATAGCCTTATTTATTTCTTTTTTGCTTATGACCTTGGTCCACCGCATTAACTTCTTTGACCTCCTCTAACTAGATTCCAGGTTGATTAAGGATTTTGATGTGGGTATTCTTTTTCTCTGATGATGATATTTTATCCAGATGATCGGCCTTTGTATTCTCTTATCTAGGAATGTGGTTCATTTTGAATTCCCTTAAACGAATTACTAGCTCTTGGAATAGCTTGAGGTAGATAAAATATTCTTTCCTTTAGACTCATAATCTCCTAATACTTGGCTAGTGACCACCCTTGAATCGCTGAGCAACTAAACCTGGTCACCCATGAGGGAGAGTGATAGTTGCATTTTGATGATCAATCCATCATACTTAACTTCCTTATTTGATGCTTGGAAGTTAAATCTCAGGGCATGTTATTCACTTAAGCCATCTGACATTCAATGATAAGCCTTGATCCTCTCCTGAACTTACAGGATGATCCATACACATGGATGATCTAAATCAACTGTCAGTCATTCAACCTTTGAATTGACTATCTATCTCCTAGTTGGTGAATTCTACTACGAAATCCATAATAACCTACCCCTTAAGAGATACTCATGGCTTGTATTGGAGATGAAAGTCCCTTATCTCCAATGACCACTTCATCAGCCGACCAAAGATTTCAGGCATGTACATGACCTATCTGAGGGGGTGCTCGATGAGAATTACTATAACGGGGCTTGGAAGTATGGCCTCTTCTGAGTGAAAATTATGAGTGCAAACACTAGTTTTTAGATCTTTGGGTATATAAACGCTGCTACTTTGAATTCCTTTATCACATAGTATACCGGTCATTATATCCCATTATCATCCCAAATAAGAGTTGAGTTAATAACCGAGGATGAAATAACCAAGTAAAGGTAGCTATTTTCCCAAAATAGGTTTAGAAAGTATTAGGGTTTCGAATAAGTATCTATGAACTCCATGGAATGCCCGTTCACATTTATCTATCCAAATGAAGGCTTTCTTAAATGTTTAGAAGAATGATAAGGACTTATCCATCACCCTATTTACGAATATGTTCAAGAATGTTATTCACCCTATCAAAGATTATACCTTCTTAATAGTTTTCAGGTTTCTCATTTCTAGGACCGCTTGAAATTTTCAAGGTTTGCCTATATCCCCCTACTGGTAACCATGAAACATAGAAACTTTACCTAGGATACTTTGACTGTGCATTTTTTTTGTTTCAACTTCATTTTGTACTTTTTAAGGATAGTGAGTGTTTTCTCTAAATTGTTAACATGTCCTCCTTGCTACAAACTCTTGACGAACATGTCTTTTATATATACCTCAATCTATTTTTTGAACATGACATTGATAAGCCTCTTTTAAGTATCTCTAATATTATTTATCCTAAAGGGAATTATCTTGTAGTAGTATGTTCCCTGATTGGTTATAAATGACATTTTTTTATTATTAGCGAGATGCATACGTACTTGTTTGTAGCCAAAGTATGTGTCCATGAATGATAACATCTCGTGTACTTCCATCGCATTAATAACTGCACCAATAATTGGGATGGGATAATAGTTCGTTGAAAGCTTCGTTCAAGTTTGAGTAGTCCATGCATAGTATCCATTTCCCATTCTATTTTCTCACCATGACTACATTGGATAACCATTCGGGGTATTTGACCGAACAAACTAGGCTTTAAGTAACTTTGCTACTTTAGCGTATGCTGCCTAGTTTTTCTCTAGGATGAATGGCATAATATTTTATATTATTGGATGACACATCTGATTATCTTTTAGGTGATGAGTCTTTATCAAGGAATATATTCCTAGAATATCCTCTTCACTCGAGGAAAATATACCACGATGCTTTCATAAAAAATCCACTAGTTCTTCTCTTCTATGATCAGTGAAGGATAAAGCCCCTAAACAACCAATTCCTGTCATGTTTTGAATAATAGAATAGGAATCAAGTCTTCGACTGGTGATCCTTTAGTGGGTTCCTCTAATGGATAAAATCCATCGAGGTGAAAAAACTCTTCCCTTTACTTCAAGAATGTGAAATAGCATCTCCCAGAATGGGATTGGCTTTCGAGTACTGTTCCCATTCCATTCAGTCTTGAGAATCGAAAGGCGATGGACTTAATTGAGAGCACTGCATCTAATTGATTGAGTATTGTTTATCCTATTAGGATATTTTATATTGATGGTGATATTACAATTAATAACTCGACTTGAGTGGTGGACTTTGTTTTCCCTATGATAAGGGGTTGGTCAATCACCCCCAGGACATAATCAATCTTATGTAAATCTCATAAGTATTCATTTCACAAGTTTCATTATGTGTTTTACCATTACACATTCAAAGCAATCATAATATATGATGTTGGCCAAACTTCTCGTGTATATCATAATCCTCCCGAAGACCCCATTATATTCCTCCCCACATTTTTTAGCCCAAATGGCATGAGTGTGGTTCCCCACGGGGTGATGAAAGCAGTTTTCTCCTGGTGCAAGGTTCCAGTAAATCTGTCGACAAATGATTTGGGAGTGTGGATACTATAATCGAGGGTGTAACCTATCCTAATCTCTCACAGATGACTACTAGAATCGAGATTAATAACAATAGTCTCATCATCATTAGTTTGAATGCGATTATTTGTTTTTTATCATTTTCCTTATTGAGAGCAGTTAAAAACTATTTATTTACTAAATCATCATCATCATAAGTTTTATTAGAATCAATGCAATTAATGTAAATTACACCAAGATACTCAAAATCACAGTTTATTTCATTCTCAGGAAATACAACATTGAGAACCTCATTAAAAGAGGCCTCATTTATAGTGATATTAGAAATGGGAGAAATAGTGATAAAGTCAAGGATTTCTTAAATGGGTTTAACAATAGGCTTTAGTTGGGCTTGAGCAGGGTAGACTGGAATGGCATGCTAGTTAAGGAAAGGTGCATCAAGAGTTGCAATCGTTATGGACGAGTCTGACGATGCAACTTCTTGGAAAATCATGAAGAGACTCAACCCCAGTGTCTATAGGTTGAATGAATCTTTCGTGTCATTTCCTTCAGAGTTTTTAATGTTTTTCATGGTCTCGTCAGTGAGAGGCTCCACCTTGTACTTCCATGCCTCACCATAGGTGTTGTCATCTGGGAAAAACATCTCCCTACCCAACTTTATCTTTTTTCACTGGGTTCATACCACGGTTCAAAAAATCCTCAAAAAGGGAAGTCTTCACCCTTAAATTCGCCGTTTGAGCTTTTAAAATCATCACCCCAGCTAGTGGCAATGATGTCCTATTTCCAAAAGTATTCGATGCACTCAAAAACCTCCATGGCTTCATCATACAGGTCTTCCCACTCAACGGGGAAGTGAAGGAATGAGGGGACCAGATTTACCTAGATATTCGAGGTTGTGAGTAAATCAAGGATGCTACATATCTATCCTTTATGTAAAACATATCTGACATGGTCTGCACGACATCATCCAAGATGATTTCTTCTATGGATACCACCCATTCGTCTGATTCCCGGGCCCACTACCGGGATTCCATAAATAGGCCATTAAACCTTTCATAGTCTATGGTCACCTCCATGGGCAGTTTCATCCCAAACCTTCGGAGTTGATCCAAAACCGTGGATAATTCCATGCCTCCCCCTCTGATTGGGTGCAGGGGCAATATACAGCCTCGTGTGAGGAGAGACACAACTTGATCAATGAAGCTCATGGGATATAGGAGAAAGAATGGACAAAATTTGAGAAGTTTGTTTTAGATTGTGAATATATTGGGTTAATTAACATGCCCGATTTGGGTAGGGGTCAAATTCAGGGTTGTTAGTCTTGGTACTGCACCTAGCTAGGATGGCCATTAGATCTGGTTAAACATTCGGGGCTTGGATTGCACTCTCTATGAATAGCTTGCAGAGCTATATATCAAATTCGGTGGAACCAATAGAGTAAGTAGTGCAGCTTTGGGTTGGTTTGATGGAAGATCAAAGACAATAAGGCGCCACGCCAAAAACTGGGTATGCGATTGACTTAAGAGGGAAAAATTGATTTTGGTTTATTTTTGAAAGAAAAAGAGAGTATTTTTGGTATTTTCTCTAAAAAGGGTAGGCTGTGCTTTTGTTATTTTCATTTTTGAAAAGAGGGAAAAAGAGAAAATCCTCAGTATGATTATTATTATTAGGTTCCACTTGTATTATATTTGCCTAATTACAAGGAAAATATCGAACAGGACCTGAGCCTGAGAAAAGATAGGGTATAAGATATAAGACACGATTTAACTTATTTTTCAGGATCATGAATAGGGTCTTGTTTTAAAAAATGGGAGAAATGGAGTGAAAATTCGGGCTGTATGACGACCCAAAATTTCGACAGAGTTTCTCATTGTAACCGACAAACTAGATAAGTGTGTCCTAAGGAAGACACCTATATGAGGTTTATTCATTTGGTGGGTTAGTGGAAAGGTTCCCCCCTTTGGCATGACTTCCACGATAAACCTCTTGACTATAAGGGCATGTGGACAAACCATTTGATATATCTTAGTGTACGCGAATTCCCCCACGATATACCTCATAAAGATGGTACGTGTGAGAGAGAATTTGATATACTCGATGTACGTGAATGAGTTCCCTACTATATACCTCTCGTCATGAGCTCGATCAAGCGGTATGATGCAGGGGGAATCGTTCGATATATGTCAAAGGTACGAGGCCAATGGAAGGTGAGAATTATATCGTTCGATATATGTGCAAAGTGAGAGAGTGATATAAGAATAGTATGAGTAAAGAAACAAGTGAATATATAGAAGTGAAAGTGTGTTCTAGTGAGACTAATCATGGATAATCTACAAGTGGTGTGTGAGCTGTGTACGAAGATATATACAAGTGAGAAAAAGTGAGGGTGTGTGCTAGTGAAGATAAGAGTGGATAATCTACAAGTGGTCTGTGGAGCATGTAAGTAAAAGTGAGACTATATACGAGTGTGAGTGTGTGAAGTGAGCATGTTGAATATATATACAAGTGAGTATAGGATGAAACATAGTGAACATGTAAAAGTGAGTAAAAATTGATATATACATGAATGATCATGGTAGAGATAAACATGAGATAAATATATAAGATGTAAACATAGGAGTAAGGATAACATACAAGTGGAGGCATATTTACACATGTACAAAAGTAGGAGAGTAAAGAAGTAACACCAGTGTGAAAATAGAGTCTAGTCCTGTAAAAATTCCCTAGAAGAGTTCCCACTGTGGCCATCCGGATCGGATTCCTTCGGTGCAGTCCGTCCTTGAAATCGAGATGGTAGGGGGAAAAAGCCCCCCTATGTTCCTATTTGTCATGCGCATGTGGGTGATTCGATGATACGGGGGTCTACTTTCCACCACTCGTGTCGAAGTCTTCGCAAGTGACTTCGGATATAAAATTGGCCATCGTCAAAAGGGGATAACACGAGGGAATGGAGTCGCCAACCTATTTTTCTCAAAACAAGCAAAAGAATGTATCTGCCCTGAGAGAACAACATTAAGGTCGTACTGATGTATATGAAAACAAGTGATTCGATGGTTCGGGGACTAAGTTGTGGTTTTGGAAGGTGTTAGGAACCCATTACGTCCTTTTGGTCTCTCATGGGCTATGTTGATCTTCTCATTTTCTCCAAAGCGTAATATGTGTGTACATGAGTATAATATAAATAATGAGAGAAGGGAATTATCCGAATCACATCATGGAATGGACATGGTGGAGTGATTCATAGGAGTGTACTCGAAAATAATCATAAAAATATGATGAAAGTGTTCACCGGATCACGAATCACTAAGGAAAAGTGAGTGTGCATGTTAGATGAGACACAAATATATGGGTGATCAAGACTCACAAAATAAGTATAATATAATATAAAAGACATAAAATGTAAAGAGAGGACTCAAATTCTATGATTGACCCGAGACGCCTACGTTTCCCAAAAGGGCATCAAAGTCCACATAGTTCAAAAATAGCTTAGGGGTAGGGTTCAAATCATAAACCCAAATGTAGGAATCCTCTTTGCGTGATTTTGAGAAAAAAATGTTAATGTTTTAAAGTGTTAGAAAATAAGAATGTCTTACTTTTAGAATTTAGAAGTAAACACTTTTTTTTTTGTCTTTTTTGGGGTTTTATGAAAATTAGTTGCGTGAAATACTAATAATAAAACTGGATAAGACTTGATTTGAGATAATGAAACAAATCTAAGAGATATCACAAAATGATAATAAAGTGAATAATAACACTAAATAAATAAACTAGAAAAGAGTTAGGAATAAACCTCATGGAAGACTTTTATTACCGAATTTGAGAGGTATGTAGGCTGATTTTTGTAGTGGTATGAGAGTGATATGATAGGATGAGGTTGGTGACTAAATGTGGTAGGAAAGTGAGGTGGGAGAATGTTGGAAAATAGGCTTTTTCGCTAATGAGAATGCTCTAATTTCGAGAAAATATTACTAACGGATGAAAGAGACCTTCAGGATTGAGGTCATGGGCTCTTTATAAAGTGAATTTTTAGGGTTAGGAGGTGAGAATTGACATGTCCCCAGACCTGCCTATCGTTAGTGTGTTTTCCTTTCTAGGAAAGTAAAGTGCACCCTGCCGATAGGTGGGGGTCTGGGGTGGCTATAGGCATTATGGAAAGGACGTTTTTGAAAAACGGGCATAAAATGCAAATCACACTTTCAAATTGTGCATAACCTGGACCATTAAAAAGGGAATGTAGAGACCTTAAAGAATCCATTGAGACACTATAGGGTTTAGGAGATAAACGAAGTCAAACGGGGCTCCAAAAGTTCCCGATGGTCTCTTGACAGGGGGTTTCAGAGTAAAATGGGTCGTTTTTGCAAACCGTGAGGCCATTTTATGCGTGACACAAAATGTTGGAAAGGAAATTCAGATCCTTAGATGTTTCCTCGAGGTTTGATTGGCTTAGAGATATGCCTAAGGTCAAACAGGTCCTAGAAGCCCCCGTTTGCCTTTCGGAATAAAATGGATCATTCGTGCGAATCGTGAGGCGGATTCATGCATGACATGGACCAATTGAAAGGGGATTCAGAACCCTTAAAGGTTTCATTGAGCTTCACTCAGGTTGGAGAGTTAAATATTTGACCAGAGTCAAATGGGGCCCAGAAGCGCTTGGTGGCCTTCAAATCAGTACTCGGAGTAAAAGGAATCGTTTGTACGAACCGTGAGGCCGATCCTCGCATATAATGGACCATTGGAAAGTGGATTGATATCATTTCAAACTTTCATTAAGCTTTTCTTAGGTTGGAGAATTTATCGGAGCCAAACGGGGCTCGAGAGTTCCTAGTGGCCTTCAGATAAGTACTCAGAGTATGATCTAGGGTTTATGGTGAGCGGAGGAATATTCGGGACCTAAGGAGGTGGTTAAGGGGAGTGTACTAGGATAGGATACCTACAATAGACCTATAATTTCCTATTTGGAAACTGTAACCTCTTGAAATAATCATAGGATAATACATCCACCGAGCTCCCACTATCAACTAGAATTCTTTTCACTTTTTTATCATGGATCATCATGGTTGTAACTAGTGTATCATCATGAGGATATAACAATCCTAAAATATTGTCTCTTTAAAAACCTATTATCAATTTATTCTTTGTAAATTTTAAAGTCAGACGTCTACCACCGCTACGATGTTGTTGTCTTTGTAGGAGGGTAGTGAGATTAGGGTATATGAATAACTGGAAAGGGTGAGGCGTGACCCACTCCAATGGATGCTTTCTGCAAGGTTCTCAAGAACTTCTAGAGCAACTTCTGATGAGACCTTCTCCTTTTGGTGAAAATGGAGCTCAAGCTAGAACTCCCTCCCTGCAAGAAGATGAACTTCCACAACAATAATAGTAATTTTCTCAAGAGGAGCTCCTGAGAGTGATGGCTGTCAGTGGGGAGTGAAACAACAAGGAACTTAGCACTTAGAAAGAGCAGGGAGTAAATACTAGAGAGGTTATGGTGTGATTTTGACAGAGTAACAGTGCAATTTCAATTGTGTGTCCATTGACCTTGCCCAAAGGTCTATTTATACTTGGGCATTAGGGTTGAGTTGACATTTTTGGATGCCAAAATTGAGAGGGTTGGTGGGGAACAATGTCTGAAGTGTACCATTTGTCCCTACCTGTAGGCAGCCCTGCCTGTCCCCTCCTGCAGGCACCACCTGGCGCCAACCAAAGTCAAAAAGCACATATGTCTCCCAATGAAGACAAAATATCTGATTTGGTGAATATCTTTCGAAACGGTAACTTGTGGTGTCATTTTTGCAAATCTTGAGAGAGGGGGCCTTAAGGACCCCTCTCTTCTAAAATTATTGTTTTTCTTGAGAGGGACCTCGAGGACCCCCTCTTTTGGAAAAGTCATTTTTTATAAAGAGTTTATTCCTTGTGAGCAGCCAGCTCTTTGACTGCTCACTTCACTTGTGACCAAGTGTGAAGTGTGTGTAGTGTTGAGTGATCTCTGGGTCTTCCTACTAGTATTCTCTTAATCCTATAGTGCTAAGTGGTTGAGCTTGCTCAACATACCTTGTCCCTCAGCCGCCAAGCCAAAACTCCTAGGAGGTCCCAACTGGCCTACTTGAGCCCTACTTGCTCAACTAGGCAACCTGTACAAGAAAATAAGTTTTAGTAATTCTGTTTTTTTTAATGATGAGGGGTTACTTATGGTAGATACCCCATCATCCTAACTTAGTTTTCTGGGAGCTGCAGGGGGAAGGACCTTGCGAGTCCCTTCTCCTATGTAAGTTACTGTTGTTGAGGCACCCTAGTGGGGGGTTCCTTCTCAAACATCATTTTGTTGTTGAAGAAGCCTTGCGGCGACACTTCTCGAATGACATTCCTGTAGTGGCTCTTGTAGGGCACTTCTCGAAAGTCATTTCTGCAGTGACCCTTGCGGTGGCCCTTCTTAATCCTGGACTACTACAGTGGCCCTTGCAAGGCACTTCTTCAAATATTCTTTCTTCAGTGGCCCTTGCGGTGGAACTTCTTGAATGTCATTTCTGCAGTGACCAATGCGGTGGCCCTTCTCAATCTTGGACTTCTGTAGTGGCCTTTGCGGGGTACTTCTTCAAATGTCATTTCCACAGTGACTCTTGCGGTGGCACTTCTCGAATGTCATTTCTGTAGTGACCCTTGCGGTGGCGCTTCTCAATATTGGACTTCTGCAGTGGCCCTTGAGGGGCACTTCTTGAATGTCATTTCTACAGTGACCCTTGCGGTGGCACTTCTCGAACACTACACCAAAACTGGTGATTGGTCACGGCCAAAATCCCTGACCAAAATTATGGGTCGCGGACTTGGGCCGTGACCATTTCGGGCGTGACCATTTTCGTGGGTCGCGGCCCAAGTCCGTGACCAAAAAATGGTCACGGTCAAGAGGGGTCACGGCAGATGGTCACGGACTTGGGCCGTGACCCATGTCGTGACGGGTTGCGGTCCTCATTCGTGACCCACAACCGTGACAAATTGGTCGTGGCCAAAGTCCGCGATCGACGACCGTGACAAAAAAATAAAATAAAAATTGGTCACGCTCCTCGTCCGTGACCCCAACCGTGACAAATTGGTCGCGGCCAAAGTCCGTGACCCATAACCGTGACCAAAAAAATAAAAAAAATGGTCGCGGTCCAAGTCTGTGACCCACGATCGTGACGAAAAAAAGGAAAAAAATGGTCGCGAACTTTGACCGTGACCCATAACCGTGACCAAAAATATAAAAAAAATGGTCGCGACCCAAGTCCGTGAGCATTTTTATGCGTGACGAAAAAAATAAAAATGGTCATGGACAAAGTCCATGACCATATTTATCTATAATTTTAAAAAAAATGTATTTTTTTCTTCCAATCCTAAAATTGGGGGTCCTATGAGTGCACCTAAAATTGGGGGTCCAATAACAAACTGCGAATCGCGGACGTTATTAATAAACAAATATATATACAAACTTATAAATATTACACCTCCTAATAATTCACAAACCAAAAAAAAAATTGGGCAGAGTTTCCTCTATTTTCTTGACATTCCAAAACCTGTAAATGTAAAACCTACTTATTATAAAGACCGCACGGGCATAAAATTCAACAATCAAATTATAAAATCCCGCACGGCCACAAAACTAAATAATAAAAGCCCGCACGACTGTAACACAAAAAATAAAATCCTATATCTCCACAACATATAAACAATCCTCATGCTATAGACCATTGCCTTCTTCATTTGTTCCGGGTGCAAAAATCCTACAAATGATTGGATACATAAAAAAATATCAGCAACCAAGTAGTTTTACAAAAAATTTTATCAAGCTGAAAAATTGCATATACGAGTTAAAATTATTAGTAACCAAGTATAAATATGAAAATTATCATCGTTTTGAGACCCGCGGCTGCGGGGTCAGTTCCTACGAGTTACATTGGTCCCGTGGGAGGTGTTGGTGCCACCCACGGGGACGTTCGGGGGTTGTTTTGAGTTTTCACCCTCTAACGCCATGTTTTTAAGCCTAAGTCAAGAAATATGAAAATTATCGTCGAATTCTCAAACCGGGAGTCCCACGACTGCGGGGTCAGTTCCTACGAGTTACGTTGGACCCGTTGGAGGTGTTGGTGCCACCCACGGGGCCATCCGGGGGCTGTTTCGAGTTTTCACCCTCTAACGCCATGTTTTGCTTAAGTCTAGAAATATGAAAATTACCGGTGTATTCTCAAACCAGAAGACCCGCGACTACGGGGTCAATTCCTACGAGTTACGTTGATCCCGTTGGAGGTGTTGGTGCCACCCACGGGGACTTTCGGAGGCTGTTTTGAGTTTTCACCCTCTAACGCCATGTTTTGCTTAAGTCTAGAAATATGCAAATTACCGTCGTATTATCAAACCAGAAGACCCGCGGCTGCGAGGTCAATTCCTAAGAGTTACGTTGATCCCGTTGGAGGTGTTGGTGCCACCCACAGGGCCGTTCGGGGGCTGTTTCGAGTTTTCACCCTCAAACGCCATGTTTTTAAGCCTAAGTCTAGAAATATACAAATTATCGTCGTATTCTCAAAATGGGAGTCCTGCGACTGCGGGGTCAGTTCCTACGAGTTACGTTGATCCCGTGGGAGGTGTTGGTGCCACCCACGAGGACGTTCGGGGGCTGTTTCGAGGTTTCACCCTCTAATGCCATATTTTTAAGCCTAAGTCTAGAAATATGCAAATTATCATCGTAATCTCAAATCGAGAGACCCGCGGCTGTGGGGTCAGTTCCTACGAGTTACATTGGTCCCGTGGGAGGTGTTGGTGCCACCCACGGGGACGTTCGGGGGCTGTTTCGAGTTTTCACCATCTAACGCCATGTTTTTAAGCCTAAGTCAAGAAATATACAAATTATCACCGTATTATCAAATTGGGAGTCCCGCGGCTGTGGGGTCAGTTCCTACGAGTTTCGTTGGTCCCGTGGGAGGTGTTGGTGCCACCCACGGGGCCGTTCGGGGGCTGTTTCGAGTTTTCACCCTCTAACGTCATGTTTTTAAGCCTAAGTCTAGAAATATGCAAATTACTGTCATACTCTCAAACCGGGAGACCCGCGGCTGTGGGGTCAGTTCCTGCGAGTTACATTGGTCCCGTGGGAGGTGTTGGTGCAACCCACGAGGACGTTCATGGGCTGTTTCGAGTTTTCACCCTCTAACGCCATATTTTTAAGCCTAAGTCAAGAAATATGCAAATCATTGTCATATTCTCAAACCGGGAGTCCCGTGGCTACGGGGTCAGTTCCTACGAGTTACATTGGTCCTGTGGTAGGTGTTGGTGCCACCCACGGGCCGTTCGGGGGTTGTTTCGAGTTCTCACCCTCTAATGACATGTTTTAAAGCCTAAGTCTAAAAATATGCAAATTACAGTCGTACTCTCAAATCGGGAGACCCGTGGCTGTGGGGTCAGTTCCTACGAGTTACCTTGGTCCCGTGGGAGGTGTTGGTCCCACCCACGGGGCCGTTCGGGGGTTGTTTCGAGTTTTCACCCTCTAACGCCATGTTTTGAAGCCTAAGTCTAGAAATATGCAAATTACCGTCGTATTCTCAAATCGGGAGACCCGTGGCTGCGAGGTCAGTTCCTACGAGTTACATTGGTCCCGTGGGAGGTGTTGGTGCCACCAACAGGGCCGTTCGGGGGCTATTTTGAATTCTCACCCTCTAACGCCATGTTTTTAAGTCTAAGTATAGAAATATGCAAATTACCATCATATTCTCAAACCGGGAGACCCGCGGGTGCGGGGCCAGTTCCTACGAGTTACATTGGTCCCGTGGGAGGTGTTGGTGCTATCCACGGGGACGGTCGGGGGATGTTTCGAGTTTTCACCCTCTAACACCATTTTTTAAGCCTAAGTCTTGAAATATGCAAATTACCATCGTATTCTCAAATCCGGAGTCCCGCGGCTGCGTGGTCAGTTCCTACAAGTCACATTGGTCCCGTGGGAGGTGTTGGTGCCACCCACGAGGACGTTCGTGGGCTGTTTCGAGTTTTCACCCTCTAACGCCATGTTTTTAAGCCTAAGTCTAAAAATATTCAAATTACCA
Source organism: Sambucus nigra (assembly GCA_949130495.1). Taxonomy (NCBI): domain Eukaryota; kingdom Viridiplantae; phylum Streptophyta; class Magnoliopsida; order Dipsacales; family Adoxaceae; genus Sambucus; species Sambucus nigra. Next base: position 440,491,837 of record OX422215.1, read on the forward strand.
TCGTATTCTCAAACCGGGAGTCCCGGGGCTGCACGGTCAGTTCCTACGAGTCACATTGGTCCCGTGGGAGGTGTTGTGCCACCTACGGGGCCCTACAGGGGCTGTTTTGCGTTTTCACCCACTAACGCCATGTTTTTAAGCCTAAATCTAGAAATATGCAAATTACCATCGTACTCTCAAACCGGGAGGCCCGCAGCTGTGGAGTCAGTTCCTACGAGTTACATTGGTCCCGTGGGAGGTGTTGGTGCCACCCACGGGGACGTTCGAGGGCTGTTTCTAGTTTTCACCCTCTAACGCCATGTTTTAAGCCTAAGTGTAGAAATATGCAAATTATCGTCTAATTCTCAAACCGGAAGTCCCGCAGCTGCGCGATCAGTTCCTATAAGTCACATTGGTCCCGTGGGAGGTGTTGGTACCACCCACGGGGCCCTATGGGGGCTGTTTCGCATTTTCACCCACTAACGTCATGTTTTTAAGCCTAAGTCTAGAAATATGCAAATTACCGTCGTACTCTCAAACTGGGAGACCCGCGGCTGCGCGGTCAGTTCCTACGAGTTACATTGGTCCCGTGGGAGGTGTTGGTGCCACCCACGGGGCCGTTCGGGGGCTGTTTCGAGTTCTCACCCTCTAACGCCATGTTTTTAAGCCTAAGTCTAGAAATAAGCAAATTACCGTCGGGGGTTGTAATAGATTATCTTAAGTGGATTATGAATTCTACATTATATGTTTTCACTAAAGGCATGATAGCGTATAATCAATTCCACCTATATAATAGGAGTGTTACCTCATTAGGATATTTCACTATTTGAATAAAATATATCATAGGAGGGTGCAATCTCAATCTAAACAAGGATTGGTATTATGCATTTGAAATGTCACAATTATATAATTTTTTTGGACACTAATGGATTACCTCAAGCAAGGATAATTGTTTATATATAGGTATCATGAACCTTTCATTTTTGTCTTGAGTACATTATTGTTAACTAGGAATAATTACTTCAACTAGGTACTCTTGCATAGAGTAGATAGGAATTTCTGTGAGTATCAAAGCAACTATATTTATTTTGTCTAAGAAAGTATATTTAGAATGTGAAATGACGTTAACCTGTAATCAATGCATGCCAATATAATGTCTCTTTCTGCCAACTGCTATCCTAAAAGAGAACCCCAAGCTTTATACCTATATTACCAAAGAATACAGAGACAACAATGGGAATTACCTGAATAGTGTGAAATGAGTCATCCACAACAATTTGATAACATCATTCCACGAATACAAGATGTAAAATTGAAAAATAAATGAAAACCAATCCAAGTAGGCAATATGTAAACCTTGATCCGCTCGCTTTCAGTATGTAAACCAATCCATAAAGAATGCATATATGCAGATGCATATATGGTGCATATATGTAAGCATATATGCATATGGACTACAACGGACACGAGGGATATAGTTCAGGTGCGTGTTTGTTTAGAGGCTCAACTGACACGAGGGATATAGTTCAGAGGGTATTCATGTACTTAATAAATCAAATGATGATAAACCTTACATACTAACTGATTTAGAGTGTACAAGAATAATTAAAATAAAGCCTATAAGTACTAGTATGTAATTACATACCAAAATCACTGAATTTCCTTCGAGGCGTATGACCAAATTCAGTAAGACTATAAGTACAAGAATATATGCTGCAAATTCAATAATCACAATGCGATTCGACACAATCACACATGTTTAAACTTTAGCATGATACATAAGGACTACAACGGACTCCTAGTTTTAAGTAATGCCACAAGGAGCAAGCATCAATCGAAGAAAGCCGCAAACTTGTTGGTATATAACTGCTAATATAACAGTTATATAACTGTTATATAACAACAATTATATAACTGCTATATTAACAGTTATATAACCGTTGTTATATAACAACAGTTATAACTGCTATTAACAGTTATATAACAACGGTTATATAACTGTTATAACAGTTATATAACAACAGCTATATAACGGTTATATAACTGTTAATATAACAGTTATATAACTGTTGTTATATAACAATAGTTATATAACTGTTCAAGTCCGAATTGGTAATTCCCCACAAGAAGAAACATGCGAAGTTATCAATGGTGAGGAATCAATTGAAAAGGCCAACCATCCATCACATAATTACACAAACATTGTAGAAGAGGAACAAGAACCTAATGTAGAGGAAAATGTAGAGGGGAATGAAAAGAAGGAAACAAATTTGTAAAGATACGCAAACAATTGATGTTAGTCTGCTTAGAACCTAAAGTAGACCAAGCTAGACTTGAAGAATTTCGAATCAAGTTTGGTTTCATTAAAGTATTGCTAATGAAGTCAACACTATTTGGAGTTTTTTCTCGGAGTTTTTTCTCTTTTGATATCTCTGTGTCGATAGAATCTCAAGTTCCTCAATGCTTAACTCTAATGCCTTGTTTTTAAGCTTAAGTCCTCATATTTTCAAATTATCATTGTATTATCAAATCGGGAGTATCGTGATCATGCGATCTATTCCTATGAGTTACATTGGTCCCGTGTGAGGTGTTGGTGCCTCTTACTGGGCCGTTCGGGGGCTATTTCGAGTTTTTACCTTCTAACGCCTTGGTTTTAAGCTTAAATCCTCATATTTTCAAATTATAGTCGTATTCTCAAACCGGGAGTCCTGTGACTGTATGGTCAGTTCTTACGAGTTACATTGGTCCCGTGTGAGGTGTGGGTATCGCTCACGGAGCCGTACGAGGGTTGTTTCATATTTTCACCCTCTAACGCGTTGTTTTTAAGCTCAATTCCTCATATTTTCAAATTATCATCGTATACTCAAACCGAAAGTCCCGTGACTGCGCGGTCAGTTCCTACGTGTTACATTGGTCCCACGAGAGGTATCGGTGCCTCTCACAGGACCGTACTGGGGCTATTTCGTGTTTTCACCCTCTAACGCCTTATTTTTAAGCTTTAGTCCTCATATTTTCAAATTATCGTCGTATTCTCAAATCGGGAGTCCCATAATCTCGAGGTTAATTCCTACAAGTTATATTGGTCCCATGTGAGGTGTTGGTGCCTCTCACGGGGCCTCTCGGGGGATATTTCGGGTTTTTATCTTTTAACACCTTATTTTTAAGCTTAAGTCCTCATATTTTCAAATTACAGTCGTATACTCAAAATGAGAGTCCTATGACTGCGCAAGCAGTTCCTACAAGCTACATTGATCCCGTGTGAGGTGTTGGTGCCTCTTACGAGGCTGTACGGGGGATGTTTCTTGTTTTCACCCTCTAACGTCTTATTTTTAAGCTCAAGTCCTTATATTTTCAAATTATCATCGTATTCTCAAACCGAGAGTCCCGTGACTGCGCGGTCAGTTCCTACATGTTACATTGGTCCCGTGAGAGGTATCGGTGCCTCTCACGGGACCGTACTGGGGTTATTTCGTGTTTTCACCCTCTAACGCCTTGTTTTTAAGCTTTAGTCCTCATATTTTCAAATTATCGTTGTATTCTCAAAGAGGGAGTCCCGGGAATGGGCGGTCAGTTCCTACGAATTACATTGTTCCCGTGTGAGGTGTTGGTACCACTCACGGGGCCGTTCGGGGGCTATTTCGGGTTTTCGCCCACTAACTCCATGTTTTTAAGCCTAAGTCTAGAAATATACAAATTATCATCTTACTCTCAAATCGGAAGTCCCATGATCTTGCGGTCAGTTCGTACGAGTTACATTAGTGCTGTATGAGGTGTTGGTGCCATTAAAGAAAGTACCTCACAATACCACTGAAGAATTAGATCTTCTGCCTATAATATGTCGTAGATTTACATATGACGCATATTTATTTCCCCATTTTAACATCGCAATTTGAACGAACATGAGCAACTTGCTGCCTATAATATGTAAAGAAAAGTACACGAAGGCAAAGGAGAACAAAAATGTATAATATCAACCCGGTGCCTATAATATCAATGTAGTTGTGATTATTACGCCGCCATTTTAAGGCTTTAAATACATATCCAATCAAGTTGGTCACAACAAATCTCAAACTAAAACAGAACTGTATGAAATCAACAGAATTATGGCATACATGTCAAGTTAAAATATGAATGAACGGAATCAAGTTGCCTTTGTTCCATGTCAAGTTGTAGCCTCCTAATATCTTGACGTAAACGTAAAAAATGCACATTAATCGCAAGATAAGTGATATACTTTTTCATAGGCAAATCAAGTACACACCTAACAAATTTAATAACACGTACACTTATCGACACTAGTATCAATTTAATAAATCCAACATAGTATTCAACAACCAAGCCAACAATATCTCACTATAATAATGTGCACACGTGTTTGCGACTAGTATGTCAAAAAATTCATTTAATTATATTTTGTCAAAAAAAATCATGACAAGCATATAACCCCCAATATAATATGATGACATGCATATAACCCACAACAAGGTGGATGTCATTTTTTTTACATGTTAAAAATCCATTTAATTATATTTTTTCAAAAAAAATATAATGTCTAGGGTTTTGAATAATATTTTGTTAAAAAAATACACACATACAATCTAGGGTTTATTGGCATAATTTATACATATATGTGCATATATGCCGCTGCATATATGGGCATATATGCTGCATATATGCAGATGCATATATGCTGCATATATGCTTATGCATATATGCTGTCGGGTTTTTAAAACCATACATATAACTTGTTTTTATAAAACATGAACAAATGAATATCTATCCACATTGTCTAATTTAATAAAATAAAAGGCAAATTTATATCTAAAGCCAAACGATAGAGATAAATAAATGAAAACATATCTATTCTAAACAAAAGAACCGATAAATCACCTACCATTTGCACAAATAGCGGGACATTACACTTAAAAGTAGATGAAATTCATAAATTAATGTAAAGTGCTAATACAATGTCAATATCATAATAGGATACAAATAAGATTGAGGATAAAATAATATTTTGATACTCAATCTTCCTCTAAATCAACTAAAAGATCCTTCAAATTAGGGTTGTCATCAAGAGCTGACTGGAACTCTTTTGAAGCCTTTAATGCGTCTACTTCAGTAGTCATACCCTTTGGTGCATGCACAACAATAGACCAATTGCCATCGTTTATGCACTTCGAGTAAAATACCTTCTTTACATTCTGAAAGTCACAAATAAAAGGGTCGTCGACTATGCGGTCTTTAGTCTTCAGCTTTGATAAATCTACCATAATAAGTTTGGAGTCGGGATCAACTTTGCAAGCATTCGTTGTATCCTCCACCTTTACCCAATCATAATAGAATACGGTTTTTGTGAAATCCAAGTAATCAAGTTCTAGGATTTGTTGAATTATCCCATAATAGGTTAGCACCGTATTCTTTGGATTTTTATCACTTTTGCTAGAGATACATGTGGTCAAGGCGGAAATTGATATTCCACTGTTTTGCGTCAAAATATTTTCCTCATATGGATATGAAATGAAATCAAAACCGTTGGTGCGGAATTTCTTAAACTCTTTTGCATGAAAACTAGGACCTTTTTCTAGGCGAGCAAGTCTGGAAGAGACATCACCTCTTTTTAGAAGCTGCATTTATTAATGAATTTGTATTAGGCCATGTTTTTACCACACATGAATAAATAACCGCACACATAAGATGTGAAAAGTACCTCTTTTTACACCCATGCCCTAAAGTCAGTTGTCGTCCAATTTCTCCTTTGATTTTTGATAATTTCGTTCTCGTACTTCCTACCAAAAAATTATAGAGTTTAGATCATAAAATAAAAAATACGTATAATCAAAGAAGAAGAATTCAGTAGATACTCACTCTCTCCAGTCTTGGACTTCATCTTGCGATTCGAAGACATGACGAGTTGCTTGATCATATTGTAGGTTTGTGAGTTTCACCTCTTTAGGGTTCCCAAACGATAATTCATCCTCAAACTCGCCAGGTTCCTCTATCACTCGTTCTCCACGAGGATTAAACCTCCTCACCTCTTGTTCTGGCATATGTTCCCTAGCGTATAGCGATGATTCCATCGTTACGTATTCTTCAGAAATTGACCCTCTAATATACCGTGTATTCTTTACATAATCTTTAAAGGTTTTCATCAAGCGCTCAAAAGGATACATCCAACGATACCTCACGGGACCACATAATAAAGCTTCATCGCATAAATGCACAAGCAGGTGGATACTGATATCGAAGAATGACGGAGGAAAATATTTCTCTAATACACAAACTGCCTCGGCTAAAGTTGATTTCGCAGCTTTAATGTGCCTTTTGTTTACCACTTTTGCACAAAGTAGGGTAAAACACAAACTGATTTGCATAATTTCCCGACAGATATCTTTGTGTTCAGAGAAGCAATGCCGAAGTAACAACGGGATTAATTGGATGATTACGTGCCAGTCGTGAGACTTGCACTGTTTCAAGTCAGTTTCTTGGTAGCTCACTACCCTACGTAAATTACCAGAATAACCGATTGGATTGTTCAATTTGAACAACGTGTCTAAGAGGATCTTCTTCTCACTAGTAGTCAAAGTGAAAGAAGTCGAGGGGATAGAAATTCTTCCTGTCATTGGATCATTTTTTAACCACAGTCTCTTCTTTATTTTCATATCCTGTAGATCTCGGCGGGCACGCTCTCCATCTTTGGAATGAGATCCACCCAGACATGTTCCTATCAAATGTTCTGCAATATTCTTCTCTGTGTGCATCACATCAATTATATGCCTTACACGATGATCTTTCCAATACGGTAAATAAAAAATATTGATCGCTTGGACCATGGCTTCGCTTTACTAGGGTCGTTCAGATCCTCCCTAGCTTTAAGCTTCAGGTTTACAAACTGGGGGTGTTTGCCTACGTACCTATTCCCTGCAGTCGCAGCCACCGCCTTCTCCTCAATTTCCTGACCAGAAAGTCGAATAGGTGCCGTTCTTCGCTCGTGATTGACAAGCAAAAAGTTAGACTTGTCATTCCTAAAAGGGTGACTGGTCGGCTGAAATCTACGATGACCCGTGTAACTCAACTTACCACTATGTTTTAACCAACAGGCTTCAGTTTCCTCCCCACATATGGGACATCCATAATAACCATGAACATTACAACCGGACAAGGTCCCATAAGCAGGAAGATCGTGGATCGCCCACATCACCATTACTTTAAGTGTGAAATCTTTACCCTTATAAGAATCGAATGCTCCGCTCTTCTGTTAGCATGAACATGAATTCGATTTTCTTCGTCTTCTTTATTCTTAAGATAAACCCCCCACCCGAACCATTCTTAAGACCACCAAGCCCCTTTGGCCTTTAGACGCGCTTCGGCGGCGGATAGCGTCACGCCTTTATCCCACAACTCTTTAAGTTCTTCGATTAATGGTGATAAGAATATATCAATATCATCACTGGGAGCCTTCGGCCCGGGTATCAACAAAGATAACAATGTGATCTTCTTTCTCATGCATAATGTCGGAGGAAGACTTAAAGGCGCCATAAGAACTGGCCAATAACTCTGACTAGTACTTAAATTACCGAAAGGGTTAAACCCATCGGTTGAGATTGCAAGATGAACGTTGCGCGATTCCTTTGCAAATTTATGGTGTTGTGCATTTGAAATTTGCCAAATGAGTGAATCAACCGGATAACGCATCAAATTCCCACCCACCTCGCATCGAGCATGCCATGTCATGGCCTTGTTTGTCATTTCCATTCTCACAAACCATATATCTAGGCTCACTGCATACAGGACATTCATCCTTCTCTTCGTGCTCATTCCGGTACAATATGCAATCATACTTGCAAGCATGAATAGATTTGTATTTCAAGCCTAAACCCTTCAAACTCTTTAGGATAATTGTCTGGTAACATGTTCTCTTTTGGGAGAATTTATTTAACCCACTTAAGAATTCCGGTTATGCTATTTCCAGAAAAATGAAATTGACTCTTCAAATTATGCAAACCAATCATTGCATATAATACCGAGTGATCTTCATCGCAATCTTTATACAACGGTCTAGCCGCATCATCTTTCAACCGTATGTATCCCGATCTCCTAGAAATTCAACATAAATTTGTTCATTTACTTGGTCATAATGCGCATTATTTGTATCCATAGGTTGGTGGTTTTGTTGATTATGGAGTCCGTAAGCATCATCAATTAAGTCGATCAATGGACGATGTGTTGGTGAATCATGTACCACTTCTACTCCTTGAGGTTCCGTTACACGGTCGGGTGCCGGTAATTCTTCTGGAACATAAGGTACAACTTTTTCACCGTGGTATGTCCATATTATATAGTCTTGATAGATTCCCCACTTTAGTAAATGCAACTCAACAACTTCCAATGAATTATATTTTTCGTTAATACAATGAGTGCACAAACACAAAATCTTCTCACTTTTAAGATTTTTGGAAGCGTATTTAACAAATTCATAAATTCCCTTTACATGATTATTTGATATCCGGTTAGTCTCTCCCATCCACTATTTGTATTGTGGGAAATCTATGTAATAATCTTCAAATTTTAGTCCTGTGGTAATAGGTTAAAAAATATTATTACAAATGAAACAAAAAGAATATTCTTACGACTGAAACAAAAAAATATCATTCCAAACGAAACAAAACCAATAATCTTACAATTTAAACAAAAAAAAATATCATTCCAACCGAAGCAAAACCAATATTCTTACAACTAAAAGAAAAAAAAATTATTACAACTTAAACGAAAGAAAATATTATTAAATCTTGGCCAACAGATAAAGTGGCCAAGTAGTAAAAGATTTTGCATAATTCTTCAATTCCATCCCCTCCCCGCTGTTAACGTACACAAGTACATCTCCGCATCCGTTGTATATTTCATCGACCATTATTTTAGCCTCACCCTTCTCCAAAGGTCGGTGATGTACTAGAGTTCCAGGAACCATGGAGTTGAGTATGCACACGCCAACAAACCTCGAATTGCTCATGTACTTGATATAGTACTCTTCGCCATAGTCACTGTGAGTTGTTGACGATGATCCGAGCCCCGTGATTGGCGGAGGTGAAGGGGAGGGGAATGTTGGAGGATGAGGCATTTGAGAGGGGAATGTTGGAGGGGAAGGATGTGTGAAACCTTTAGTAGGAGTAGGGTAAGGGTAAGGGTAACCTTGAGGAGGCATTGGGGGCCTATAACTTTCAAAAAGATTCACAAGTTTCCCAATTTGATTTCTCAATAATCCCATGGAATTTTTAATCTCATGGACATCCCCATCGGTCTTCAACTGGTTCTCCTTTTGGGATGAGATAAAATTCTTGACCAAAGAAAGCTCGTCCACAAGAGGTCTCGTCCTCCCCCTTTTGTCCTTTCCAAAGGTCTTAGTCAAGGCATTATTTTCAAGGTCAAAGTCATTAGTAGGGCTCGAATCGGATTGACTGTTGATGGTCTCTATTAATTCCAGTGTCTTAGCTAAGTGCGGTGGGAATTTATTATCTTTGTCCCGTTGAGCATGAAGGTTCTGCACGAGATGGTGAACCTCATTGTGGTGTCACCTCGGCACTTGGTACCCTTGGGTTGTTTCCTCTTGACATTATCTACAAAAATTAAAAAATATACGTGACTAAATAATTATAGTAATATGAAATTATAACTAATTAATCAAGCTTAATTAGTTATATATATATAGATAGATAGATACCTTTTCAAAGTAAAACTTTAGAATAAGTTCAATGTGTATGATCTCCATCCATCCGGTATTAGTTTTTAAGAACCTATGAATTTTTGCACGTGGCCAACCAGAAGGAAGGGTATATATGATTGATGTGTAGATGTCAGTGACATGAACTCGAAATCCCTTATTTCTCAACTTGTTGGCAAGATTCAATTTTACGTGCATGTGGCGCGAGACATCACAGTCTATGTCAATTCTCTCTGTACGCAGTTGTATCCATAATGGGTGGATTTTTTTTTTCGCCTTCTCCAACAACGTAACCAAGGTCAGGGCTATGTCGGGATTATGTGTGTGAAATATATTTTTTATAACGTCATCCCAGTTTTCTGGTAGAGAAAATAGAATACGATCGAACAAGTAATCTTGCTAGATATCAAATCCATGATTTACAAGGTAGTTAAATTGTTCGATCTTTTTAGTTCCATACCTATAAATAGGAGTACCCTCTATATGACTCACGCTAATAAAAGAGTTATGTGTGCGATCTAATTTCAACCTCTCCCACTCTTGTTGACAGTATCCGTGCCTCATTTTTCCTGAGAAAAGTATACGAGGGCATGAATACGAGTCCTACTATTAAGGTTTAGGTTTGAAAGTTATGAGACTTTAAAAGTGTATGTGAAATCCCAAAAAATGCACATTAATCACAAGATATGTGATATACTTTTTCATAGGCAAATCAAGAGCACACCCAAAAAATTTAATAACATGTACATTTATCGACACTAGTATCAATTCAATAAATTCAACATAGTATCCAACAACCAAGCCAACAATATCTCAGTATAGTAATGTGCACACGTGTTTTCGACTCGTATGTCAAAAAAATCATTTAATTATATTTTCTCAAAAAAAACAAGACGAGCATATTTTGTCAAAAAAAAATACACACATATACAATCTAGGGTTTATTGACATAATCTATACATACACACACATACAATCTAGGGTTTATTGACATAATCTATTCATACACACACATACTATTTAAGGTTTACTAAACCCTAATATTTTTTTTGAGATAAATCTATACATACACACATACAATCTATACATACACACACATACAATCTATACATACACACATACAAACATAAATCTACACATACATACACAAAAATTAGGTCTTCAGATAGAAATCACGAAATCTAAATGAATCAATACATACCAACTGAAATCGATTAGCCAAATGCAAATCCAACTGAAATCCAACCGAAATCGCAGGAGCTCAAAATTGCACGAACCCTAACAGCAAACGAAGTCTCACGTAATAAATGAGAAGCTGGGAATATTTATTTTTAAGACCAGACTATGGTCACGACCTAGATCCCTGACCCCATGTGCGCGACCCATTAATGACCATGAGGACACTGGCGATTTCGACCTGGTCACGGCCTAGAGCCGTGACCCATGCGCGAACCATTACTGACTTGGACAATGGCGATTTCGATCTGGTCACGGCCTAGAGTCGTGAGCCATGCGCGTGACCCTTTTCCAACAGCCTTGGTGTGTTAATGACGTATAGTCACGACCCATAGCCGTGACCCAGACCAACAAATGGTCACGGCCCTCAGCCGTGACCCTTAATGTGTGTGTTTTCTGCTTCGTCACGCCTTTGGTCACAACCCAAGTCCGTGACCCAACCGCGACCAGTTTGGAAGGAATTTTGGCGCCAAGCTGGTCACGGCCAAAGTTCGTGACCCACTTTGGAGGGAATTTGGCGCCAAGATGGTCACGACCTGGTCACGGCCAAAGTCCGTGACCCACTGTGGTCAGGGATTTAGTTCGTGACCACTTCCAGAGCATGGATAATTTATTGTGGTAATAAAATTGGTCACGCCAAATATTGAATGGGTCACGGCCCAAATCCGCGACCAGCTAGTCGCGGACTTGGGCCATGACCCACTAGGCGTGACCATTCGCAGGATTTGGTGTAGTGGAATGTCATTTATTCAGTGACCCATGTGATGGCCTTTCTCAATCTTGAACTTCTGCAGTGTCCCTTACGGGGAACTTCTCAAATGTCATTTATGTAGTGACCCTTGCGGTGGAACTTCTCGAATGTCATATCTACAATGACCCTTGCGGTGGCCCTTCTCAATCTTGGACTTCTGTAATGGCCCTTTCGTGGCACTTCTCGAATGTCATCTCTGCAGTGACCCTTTTCAATCTTAGACTTCTACAGTGGCCCTTGCAAGGCACTTCTCAAATGTCATTTTTGCAGTGACCCTTGCGGTGGCACTTCTTGAATGATATTTCAGCAGTGACCCTTGTGGTGGTACTTCTCAAATGTCATTTTTGCAGTGACCCTTGCGGTGGCCCTTCTCAATCTTGGACTTCTGCAGTGGCCTTTGTGGGGAACTTCTTCAAATGCCATTTCCACAGTGACCCTTACGGTGGCACATCTCGAATGTTATTTCTGCAGTGACCCTTGCGGTGGCCCTTCTCAACTTGTACCTCTGCAGTGACCCTTGCGGTGGCACTTATTGAATGTCATTTTTGCAGTGACCCTTGAGGTGGCTCTTCTCAATCTTGGACTTCTGCGGTGGAGGGACCCTGGGAGTCCCCTCGACCTCATATTTTCTGTAAGATGAAGGGGAGGGGGGGTCTTTAAGGGACCCTCACCCATAAATATAGTGGTGAAGCTTAAAATACCCTTGTACATTAGCCCCTCGTGCAAAATCTTTTGTGTTGGGTAGACCAAAAGGCTTTGTACGCTATAAATTTTATTTTTTTATTTTGAGGGACCCTAGGGTTCCTTCATCATTCCCATTAGGGTCATTAAATGTTCTGTCATTTCATCCCAAGTTTTGTAGATGAGGCCACTTATAGTGGACCTCCTTATATGGGTATCAACTTGGGCTAAGGGTTTACTCGCGGTGAGCCCCTCGTTCTTGGCCTTTTTCTATAGCCTTTTACTTTGTTTAGAGGGGTTGCTCATGGTGAGCCCCTCATCCTTGGCCTTTTTTTCTGTGGCCTTATATCTTGGGTAGAGGGTTTGCTCGCAGTGAACCCCTCACACTTGGACTTCTTCTGTGGACTTCTTTCTTGGGAAAATGGATTACTCACGGTGAGCCCCTTTTCATTGGCCTTCTTATGTGGCCTTCTTTCTTAGGCAGAGGGATTGCTTGCGGTGAGTCCCTCTCCCTTGGACTTCTTTTGTGGCCTTTATCTTGGGCGAAGGGGTTACTCGGGATGGGCCCCTTGCCCTTGGCCTTCTTCTGTGGCCTTTTATCTTGGAAGGAGGGGTTACTTACAATGAGCCCCTCGCCCTTGGACTTCTTCTATGGCCTTTCATCTTGGATAGAGGGGTTACTCACAGTGGGCCCCACGCCCTTGGCCTTTTTCTGTGGCCTTTCATCTTGGGCGGAGAGTTTACTCACAGTGGGCCCCTCGCCCTTGGCCTTCTATCTTGGACAGAGGCATTACTCGCGGTGGGCCCCTCTCCCTTGGCCTTCTATCTTGGTCGGAGGGGTTACTCGTGGTGAGCCCCTCTCCCTTGGCCTTCTTCTATGGAATTCTATCATGGGCGTAGGGGTTACTCGCGGTGAGCCCCTCACCTTTGACCTTCTTTTGTGGCCTTTCATCTTGGGCAGAGAGGTTACTCGCGGTGGGCCCCTCGCCCTTGGCCTTCTTCTGTGGCCTTCTATCTTAGACAGAGGGATTACTCGCGGTGATCCCCTCGCCCTTGGCCTTCTTCTGTGGCCTTTCATCTTGGGCAGAGGGGTTACTCGCGGTGGGCCCCTAGCCCTTGGCCTTCTTCTGTGTCCTTCTATCTTAGGCAGATGGGTTACTCGCGGTGATCCCCTCGCCCTTAGCCTTCTTTTATGGCCTTCTATCTTAGGTAGAGGGGTTTCTCGTGGTGAGCCCCTGGCCCTTGGCCTTCTTCTGTGGCCTTTCATCTTAAGCGGAGGGGTAACTCGCGGTGAGCCCCTCGCCTTTAGCCTTCTTCTGTGGCCTTTTATCTTAGGCGGAGGGGTCACTCGTGGTGAGCCCCTCGCTCTTGGACTTATTTTTTGGCCTTTCATCTTGGTAGAGGGGTTGCTCACGGCGAGACCCTCTCCCTTAGACTTCTTCCTTGGCCTTCTATCTTGGGTAGAGGGGTTGCTCACGGTGAGCCCCTCACCCTTAGCCTTCTTCTGTGGCCTTCTATCTTGGACAGAGGGGTTACTCACGGTGAGCCCCTCGTCCTTGGACTTCTTTTATGGCCTTATATTTTGGGTAGAAGGTTGCTCACGTTGAGTCCCTCGCCCTTGGCCTTCTTCTATGGCCTTCTATCTTGGGTAGAGGGGTTGTTCACGGTGAGCCCCTTGCCCTGAGTCCTTTTCTGTAGCATCAAGTTTGGGAAGAGGGGTCACTCAAGGTGGATCCCCTCGCCCTAGGCTATTTTCTATAAGACTTACAATCTTGGGCAGGTCGAGCCACTCTAAGTGGATGCCCACACTCCAAGCTATTTTATTATTTGTTCACTTTCTTTAGGACTTCTCAATATTAGCCCCTCGTGTAGAAGTGTCTTGTAATGTCGAGAGACTTGATCACGAAACTGTCGTACCTTTTATTTATACTTGGCAGTTTCTCAAGAGTGTGAGCGCTCCGGTGCCCTTGGAGCCTTAGGTGCTAAACTGTCGCACCTTATGTTTATACTTGACACTTTCTCAAGACTGGGAGCGCTTCGGTGCCCTTGGAGCCTTAGGTGCTCAACTAGTGCACTTTATATTTATACTTGGCACTTGCTCAAGACTGTGAGCGCTCCGGTGCCCTTGGAGCCTTAGGTGCTCATTTGTAGCACCTTACGTTTATACTTGGCACTTTCTCAAGACTGTGAGCGCTCTGATTCCTTTGGAGCCTTAGGTGCTCAACTGGCGCACCTTATATTTATACTTGGCAGTTGCTCAAGACTGTGAGCACTCCGGTGTTCTTGGAGCCTTAGGTTCTAAATTGTCGTACCTTATATTTATACCTGGAAGTTGCTCAAGACATTGAGTGCTCCGGTGCCCTTGGAGCCTTAGGTGCTAAACTATTGCACCTTATACTTATACTTGGCAGTTGCTTAAGACTGTGAGCGCTCCGGTGCCATTGGAGCCTTAGGTGCTAAATTATCTCCCCTTATATTTATACGTGGCAGTTGCTCAAGACTCTGAGCGCTCTAGGGCCCTTGGAGCCTTAGGTGCTAAACTGTCGCACCTTATATTTATACTTGTCACTTGCTCATGACTATGAGTGCTCCTATGCCCTTAGAGCCTAAAGTACTATGAGTTGCTCTACTTTTTGTGAGGATTTCGGGATTGAACTGCCCGTAGTCTCTGAGGTACTTGTTTATGATCTGAACAAGTTATCATTCTAAGTTTACCCCTCTAACTGTGGGAGTACTTGCATATGAAATGAGAAAGTTATCTTTTCTAAAGTTGCCCCTCTAACTGCGGGGTACTTGCATATAGGCGAGCGGGTTAAAATTTTGGAGCTACCCCTCTAAGTGCGGGGTACTTGCATACAACTGAGCAAGTTAAAATTTGGAAGTTGCCCCTCTAGCTGTGGGGTACTTGCATATAACTGAGCAAGTTAAAATTTTTGAAGTGGCACCTCAAACTGCGGGGTACTTGCTTATAACTGAGCAAGTTCAAATTTGGAAGTTGTCCCTCTAACTGCGGGGGTACTTGCATATGACCGAGCAAGTTCAAATTTGTAAGCTGCCACTCTAACTGCGGGGTGCTTGCATATAACTGAGCAAGTTAATATTTTGAAACTTCCCCTATAACTGTGGGGTATTTTCACATGGCTGCTCAAGTTAAATTTTGAAGCTTCCCCTCTAACTGCGGGGCCCTTGCATATAACCGAGAAAGTTATGTATTTTTTAGCGCAACCCCTTGTGACTATGCGGTACTTTTTAATGAAACCCCGTGTGACTTTAGGGTATATATTTTTTTCTTAGAGAATCCCCATGTGACTGTGGGGTATTTTGTTATGCACATTCATTTCTTAGGGAGTAACTACGAGATGGGGTTAGCCATTCTCCTTCCCACAAACTTTGAATAAAATTTCACATATATCATAAGTAAAGAAATAATTATTTCTTTATACTGAAAATTACCCTTGGTCTATAGGGTCCTTGTCCCAAAATTTTCTTAGGAACCTTTTTGTCTTGGAAAAACAACAAGTTTAGAGAGGGAGGTAGACCCGCTTCTCCCTATTTTATGAAAACTGGTCAATTACATTTTTTCTTGAGAACAAAGGTTAGGACTTGTTCTTTATGCTATAAATCTGTATGGAATAATAATTAAAAAATATAGTGAATTTTTTTTTTATTATTATTATTACTAGGAGGATAACCTCCTACTGGTCTGTTGTGTCTGCAAGAACTTTGCTCAATATACTTTTCCCTTGGAATGGATGGATATTCCCCTAAGTGTAATGAGGAAATACCTTCATGTCATGGACCCTCTTCTAATCTAGTAGAGGTTCTACTGTTCTCTTAAGAAAGAGAAAACATTAGTCTAGTGTTTATCCTTGACAACTGCTCCAGACTGTGAGCACTCCGGTGCCCTTGGAGCTTTAGGTGCTCAACTGGCGTACCTTATATTTATATTTGGCACTTGCTCAAGACTGTGAGCGCTCCAGTTCCCTTGGATCCTTAGGTGATAAACTGTCGCACCTTATATTTATATTTGGCACTTGCTCAAGATTGTGAGCGCTCCGGTGCCCTTGGAGCCTTAGGTGCTCATCTGGAGCATCTTATATTTATACTTGGCACTTGCTCAAGACTGTGAGCGCTCCGGTGCCCTTGGAACCTTAGGTGCTAAAATGGCGCACCTTATATTTATACTTGGCACTTGCTCAAGACTATGAGCATTCCGGTGACCTTGGAGCCTCAGGTGCTCATCTGGAGCATCTTATATTTATACGTGACACATGCTCAATACTGTGAGCGCTCCTATGCCCTTAGAACCTGTGGTACTAAATTGTCGTACCTTACATTTATACTTGGCCCTTGCTCAAGACTGCAAGATCTTCGGCACCCTTGGAGATTTAGGTACTTAACTGTCGTACCTTATATTTATATTTGGCCTTTGCTCAAGACTGTTAGAGCTCCTATGCCCTTCGAGCCTTAGGCACTAAACTGTCGTACCTTTTTATATACGTTTTATTTACACCTATTGTAAATACTTTTTGTGTTCTCATACTTATTGTATCATTCTGCTAGGTGGAGAAATACTAAACAAGTAAATATGCATTAGCAGGCATCATGGCCCATATAGGATAAGTTGACATTTTATAAGCATTAAACTTTGCTAAGAAGGTATAATTGATACCTCATACTTTTTGTTTCTAGATCTTACCTTTCACACTAAGTGAGAATGATCATGAAGCCTGTTGGAGTCGAGTATACTTTCATAAAGTCAATTCGAGACTTGAGCCTTTTATTAAGGCTTAATACATCTGCTTACTAGCCCCGCTGCTTGAATTCAAGCATGCGAGAGAATAAATTTATTTTCACTAAAGCAGCTATGATATTTTAGTTGCGCACATAAATTTTGAAAAGCATATCAATAGTGGACATTTCAAACAATTAATATGACTAAAAAAATAATGCCTGTGGTATAGTAATAAATACTTTCAAAGTCATTTATACTTTGAATAAATGGGGCAAACGTGTTTGAGTGAAGGATTAAGAGATCTTATCTTTCTTCATATAATGAATTGTTCTTATTCAAACTATTTAACATTAATGAAATGTGAAATTACTCACATGAACTATTCTGAATAAATAAATCTGAGGATTTTAGGATTATCGATCAAAACTTGAATATTTCCAAAACAAACTTTGTCAAAACACGCAAATATGGGGCTTATGAGTTTGGGCAACACTATTCTTGTGCACTCAAGTGTACAAACTTATTTTGTAAATTCGAGCAACCCCTAGTCACATAAACACTCGGGTCATAAATTCAAGCAACCCCTATTTTTTATGTGAACTTAAAAGCATAAACATATGGATTGTAAATTCATGCAATCCTTATTTGTGATACTTTCTTATAAAAAGAACACTTATATTCTTATAAAAAGTTTATATTGAGAAAATCACGAGTATATGTACTGGGGTTTCTTTTCATTTTACCCTGCATTTTAAATCAACTGATAATATTATGTGAAGTTAATCACATACAGTATTTCGAGGATACAACTTGAGAAATTCCAAAGTATCATAATTATTGAATAATAATAACAATTTTATTATTATATCAATTATCTTGCCCGACACAAGGTACTTCATATTGTATGGGTGTCTCGCTTGTATTTCGAGCAATGGGTAAGAAATATACCAATCTGGTCTTAGCTTCGAGGAAGACAATTGTCTTAATAAAGGACAATTGGTTTTAGTAGAAAACTACTCTTTTAAACAGATGACACTTGCCAAATCACTAATCTTATCACATCTTTCTCGTTATAAGACAAAAACATGAGGGCTATATTTGGACAATCCTTTACTTTTTTTTAACAATAAGTGGGGTGATGTACCCTTTTTTCAATATATATTTTATAAAATGTCATAAAATAGACGAGAGGGTTATTTTTAAACCCAACTTCGAAAATTATTTGCCGAAGGGAATTATTTGTGTATTTCTTGGAATCCCCATATTTTTCTTTTCTTTTACCTCCAATAAAGTACACGAGTTCATCAAAGAAACACGCTTCGAGAGACTGGTAGGAAGAGTGAGTCTCGCTGAAGTACATTTTTTTGCTACAAGAATATATATAAATATTTTTTTAGTACTATTTGGACCCGACTATTCCTCGTTTTGGGTTCCTCGCACACTTGCTTTTTAAACCTTGTTATTTCTTTTTTACTTTTAGAAATTATTGGCGAGAAGACGCATATGTTGGGCTCCTCGTCTGCTCATTCTTTAAACACATGAGAGAAATGACAAAAAGAGCAAGTGCTATGTGCAAGGGAGGGTCGCGACTATAAACCGATTGGAGCAGGTGAGAGTATGGTAAAACCACCTCTCTTATATTAAGATCTGTAGGGATTTTTTTTGGACTGATCTTTAAGATCTGTGAGCAACCGATCTTTACAGAAATTAACCCCCCTTTTATTATTATTATTATTATTATTATTATACCATGAGGTGTTGGTTCCTCGTCTAGTATTTATTAAGATCGGTAGGGATTCTAGGGCTTGACATTTTTTTGTCAAGCTATGTTTGTGATCTTAACTGGGTGAGAGGTTTGAAGTTTAAATTTCTAAGAGATTTTTTTCTCTTTAACTGTTGTATGTGGAGAACTTTGGGAAGTCCCTCAGATTTGGTTCCGCAAATATTTTTTTTAAATGGAGACTATCTTTAGTTCATGTAGCTTCTTCCACGACACATTCTTTTCCGATTTTGTTTTCTGGCTACTTTGGAAATTTTTTGAGTAAATCATGAACTTAAAAGTTACGAACCAATTGCTCGTGGAAAGTTCCAAGAAGAGAATCCACTCTGTTGTTTTGTAGGTTCCTCGCCAAATATCAGCCTGGTAATTTTTTTTACTTTGAGAAATATTTTACGAGTAGTTACTTCTCAATTTGAGGGCGAGGAAGCATCTGGTATAGGTATATTTTTTTCTATTGTTTTGGTCATCCACCAGCTGTTTGATAAAATGATCACGAGCGGGTACTAGCTTAATATGTATATTCCTGGTGTTATTTATTTGAAATACAAGAGATAAATGCTCGAGACTCGTTTTCAGGGCGGAAGTACGGGTCTAGGAATCATTTCGATCCATTTTTCTTTCGACTTATAAAGAAATAAAATAATTGTTTGAGTTCAATGTGGGGAGTCGACTTGTGCAGACCAGCAACTCAGCATGGGCTGTCGAGGAAGTCTACTAGCTACAGATGTGATGTGTTTTCTTCTAAGAAGATTTATTTTTCTTAATTTAACCTGTGTATCTGACTATCTGAGATATGAGGGAAGTTGGGGGATACAAGGAGCAGTATGGTTCGCAGGTTCTAGATCATCTAGATCAAATACTTTTTCAATTTCAGAACTGACTATTTTTCACCTGAGATATTTTTTTTTAATATGGTTCGCAGGTTCCTCGCCAAATTGCAGTATGGTGAAACTTTGCTTGACAAAATTCCTAGGAGAAAAGGGGTCTTGGTGATAAATTGACTAGTGGGTCTCTTATTTAACTGTCGAGCAACCCAACTAAGCGCCACTAGTTTCATACTTTGGGAAATATTATCCTCGCAAATCTCTTATCTTGGAAAGTTTTGTTGAGGAACCAACCTAAGCTCAACTGATTTTGTCTCTTATTTAATAGTCGAGCAACCCAAAGCATCTTAACAAAGAGTATCTATAATACTGATGCTAACATTTATTTGTGTATATTTTTTAGACTTGTCTCAATACATGTACTATTTATGAGTATAATAAATGTACTCTAAAAGCCATATGTGATTACACCATTGCTTGTCATGATTATGAGATGATTCCACTTGAAACAATGTTTGCCTTCCTCTTTTATATTATTTTATTTTATTTATCATAATATAAATAAAATGAAATAAACAACATGCTCTGACTGTTATTTTTTAAGATTTATAATATTTAACAAGAGGACATGTGGCTTTGAAAACGAGAAACATTTATGTGGATAAAATCCATAAAATTAATTATGGATATTACTTTTTTTTGAGTGAACTATACTAATAAAAGAAAAAAACTATTATGCATGTTTTTGCATTTCCTCATTGGGCATGTAAAAAATTATAGCATGTGATTTTTTTTATAAAGTAAATCATCTAGCATATATATGAAATGCGCATAAAACACAAATCAATACTTGTGAAATGAACATATTTAACAAATAATAAAGCCAGGTAAGTTTACTTAGCTGATCGAGAATAAGATATGTCCTGCAAGTGGGTAGAGTCTCCTCTAAGGTGTCCTTAAGGGTGGATCCTCCACCGTCATTTTCTTTGTTAGAGGGTTACTCGGTCCCCATTATTTTTTTATCAGCGCTACCTCTGGCGTCATTTCTCTATCTCGCGAGAGTCGTCACCGATGCAACTATTTTCTCCGGCGCCACCTTCCGCGACGGATCCACCTCTACTATTGCTGGTGCTGCAGTGGCTGCCCCTCTAGAGGGGGGTTACTACTGTCAATGGAGAAAATATTGCTGCACTAGTTGGTCCTCCTTGAGGAATAGGTACACTAGCTCCGGTCCTTACCACCTTCTCTTGGGTTGTCTGTCCACTCTCAACTCCATTTCCAGTTGGAGTGTCTTCAAAGACTAGCTGCTTAGAAACATTAGAACCTTCTTTGTCCATGAAAGTGAGGATACCTCCCCAGCAGAGTCGCTAAATGTAGGAGGGTAGTGAGACTGGAGTTTATGAATAACTGGAAAGGGTGAGGCGTGACCCACTCCAATGGACGCTGTCTGCAAGGTTCTCAAGAACTTCTGGAGCAACTTCTGATGAGACTTCTCCTTTTGGTGAAAATGGAGCTCAAGCTGGAACTCCCTCCCTGCAAGAAGATGAACTTCCACAACAATATTTGTAATTTTCTTAAGAGGAGCTCCTGAGAGTGATCGCTGTCAGCGGGGAGTGAAAGAACAAGGCACTTAGCACTTAGAGAGAGAAGGGAGAGAATACTAGAGAGGTTCTGGTGTAATTTTGACAGTGTAACAGTGCAATTTCAATTGTGTGTCCATTGGCCTTGTCCAGAGTTCTATTTATACTTGGGCATTAGAGTTGGGTTGATATTTTTGGGCACTAAAATTGAGACGGTTGGTGGGGAACAATGTCTGAAGTGTACCATTTGTCCTTACCTGCAGGCAACCCTGCCTGTCCCCTCCTGCAGGAACAACCTAGCGCCAACTAAAGTCAAAAAGCACATATGTATCCCAATGAAGACAATATATCTGATATGGTGAATATCTTTTGAAACGGTAACTTGTGGTGCAATTTTGCAAATCTTAAAATCATTGTTTTTCTTGAGAGGGACCTCGAGGACCCCCTCTTTTGGAAAAGTCATTTTTTATAAAGAGTTTATTCCTTGTGAGCTGCCAGCTCTTTGGCTGCTCACTTCACTTGTGACCAAGTGTGAAGTGTGTGTAGTCTTGAGTGACGTCTGGGTCTTCCTACTAGTATTCTCTCAATCCTATAGTGCTAATTGGTTGAGCTTGCTCAACATACCTTGTCCCTCAGTCGCCAAGCCAAAACTCCCAGGAGGTCCCAACTGGCCTACTTGAGCCCTGCTTGCTCAACTAGGCAACCTGTAAAAGAAAATAAGTGTTAGTAATTCTATTTTTTTAGATGAGGGGTTAGTTATGGTAGACACCCCATCATCCTAACTTAGTTTTCTGGGATCTGCGGGGGGGAAGGACCTTGCGGGTCCCTTCTCCCATGTAAGTTTCTACTGTTAAGGCACCCTAGTGGGGGGTTCCTTCTAAACATCATTTTGTTGTTGAAGAAGCCTTGCGGTGGCACTTTTCGAATGACATTTCTTTAGTGGTTCTTGCAGGGCACTTCTCGAAAGTCATTTCTGTAGTGACCTTTGCTGTGGCCCTTCTTAATCTTGGACTACTACAGTGGCCCTTGTGGGGCACTTCTTCAAATGTTATTTCTGCAGTGGCCCTTGCGGTGGAACTTCTTGAATGTCATTTATGTTATGACCCTTGCGGTGGCCCTTCTCAATCTTGGACTTCTGCAGTGGCCTTTGCGGGGCACTTCTTCAAATGTCATTTCCACAGTGACCCTTACGATGGCACTTCTCGAATGTCATTTCTGTAGTGACCCTTGCGGTGGCGCTTCTCAATCTTGGACGTCTGTAGTGGCCCTTGCGGGGTACTTCTTAAATGTCATTTCTATAGTGATCCTTACGGTGGAACTTCTCGAATGTCATTTCTGCAGTGACCCTTACGGTGGCCTTTCTCAATCTTGAACTTCTGCAGTGGCCCTTACGAGGCACTTATCAAATTTCATTTCTGTAGTGACCCTTACGGTGGCACTTCTCGAATGTCATTTCTGTAGTGACCATTGCGATGGCACTTCTCAAACTTGGACTTCTGCAGTGCCCCTTGCGGGGCACTTACCAAATGTTATTTCTGCAGTGATCCTTGCGGTGGCACTTCTTGAATGTCATCTCTGCAGTGACCCTTGCGGTGGCCCTTCTCAATCTTGGACTTCTATAGTGGCCCTTGTGGGGCACTTCTCAAATGTCATTTTTGTAGTGACCCTTACGGTGGCACTTCTCGAATGACATTTCTGCAGTGACCCTTGTGGTGGCACTTCTCGAATGTCATTTCTACAGTGACCCTTCTCAATCTTGGACTTCTACAGTGGCCTTTGCGGGGCACTTCTTCAAATGTCATTTTCGCAGTGACGCTTACGGTGGCACTTCTCGAATGTCATTTCTGTAGTGACCTTTACGGTGTCCCTTCTCAACTTGGACTTCTACAGTGACCCTTGCGGTGGAACTTCTTGAATGTCATTTCTGCAGTGACCCTTACGGTGGTCCTTCTCAATCTTGGACTTCTGCGATGGAGGGACCCTGGGGGTTCCCTCGACCTCATATTTTATGTAAGCTGAAGGGGAGGGGGTGTCTTTGAGGGACCCTAACCCATAAATATAGTGGTGAAGCTTGAAACACCCTTATACAGATCATCATGGTTGTAACTACTGTATCGTCATGAGGATATAACAATCCTAAAATATTGCCTCTTTATAAACCTGTTATCAGTTTATTCTTTGTAAATTTTAAAGTCAGATGTCTGCCACCGCTACGATGTTGTTGTCTGTGTTGTTAGTATAAGCTATTGCTTCATTTATATATGTCTTTCTTTCAACTGGTTCATCAACTCCACCGATATCTCCTTCTAATATGCAGTTTCACTTAAAAGAGATCATAGTCAACTCTTCTACGGTCTCCTTGGGGCTTGTAGGGAGGTCGGGATCCTCCTTGTCTTTGTTCTCCGAAGATCTCTTCTAGTCTTTATTCCCTATCTAAGGTGATATTAATCTCCTACCAGGCTTCTAGTCCTCACAATCTTGTGTTGGTCTTCTATTCTTCTCCAAATACTTATTAACCTTTCCTCTTTTGTTGACAACCTCAATTTTGTCCTTCTAGGCTAGGTAGTTTTTCGTCTTATGCCCGTAATCTTTATAAAACTTGTAAAACTTTCTCATCCCTTCTTGAGGTAGGATTATTAACTTTTATCAGCCACTTCAATTCACAATTTCCTTATATATCGTCAAGGATATGGTTCCCTCCCACTTTTAAGGGATTATGCTCATCAAACTTGTATGGACTCCTGTCTCTCTTCATCTTGGGTCCATCTTTGGGTTTCTCCTTTCCTCCTGAGATGCTACTTTCTTCAAACTTTATGTGGATGAAATCTTTTATAGCCATGGATTTCTCCATGTTCACGATTTTTCCTTCTTTGGCTAAGAGCTCAACCATGTGCTTTGGAGGTTCCTTGGCTAATGCTTAGTAAAAATTTCTAGGTAATAACCCACTCATGATTATTGTAATGGCTAGTTTCTCACTATAGTCCATCAGTTCTAGTTTTTTAGTATTAATCCTGACAATATTCTCTATTTTTGTTTCCTCACGTTGACGGATGCTTAACAAGTGAGATACCCTTTTACTAGGGTTTTCTCCAAAATAGAAAATGTTAACACATAGGTACATGAGTCTTTTAAAATATTAGATTTTCCCTTTTGGTAATCCTCTATACCAAAACTTTGCAAGACATGTGAGAGTGCTTAAAAAATCTCTTAAATGCATCCCGTCAGCTACTAAGAATATATATCAATGTTGTCTAGTATTGTTCGACATGTAAGATCGAATCTAATTTCCCATCATACTTGGAAGTGATCATAGGCAAATTGAATGTTATAGACGTGAATAAGCTAATTACGGAAGCTGTGAATGGAGATCATTGAAGAAACCCCATTTATAGTGTTTTTTTATTTTATTTTGATGAGATCGTCGAAACTATCTTATATCCTTTGGATTAATCCCCTCCATGGTTGGGCTTCCTCAACTATGTTATTAGCTCGTATGTGACTATCGTCTGAGCTTTATTCTGTTCGGACAACTTACTCGTATTTGTTTGAAGCCCTGGTATTTCATCTTGAACTTCTCTATCTTCTTGGATCATGCTTCCTATATTCTACTCGTCTTATACCTTCTTTGGGGTGGGAATATTCTTGTCCCCTCTCTAACATAGCCTATCCAAGTAAGGTACTCTGATGAGTCTCTCAAAGGAACTCATGTATTTGTTTGTATACATTTGGTCATTATCATACCTAGTCGACCCCATATGGGAGGTTATACTAGTTTCGTAGGAAGATTCTTCAAGCTCTGACACATATCCAAACAAATATGCATGTCTCAGATCCCAAATTTAGTTTTCTAGGATTTTATACATCTTTTCATCGGTTCTCTTTCCTCCTATCTCTGAAGGGGCAGAAGGAGATGATTCCCTATGTTTACCCTGACTTTTATTCAAATATAGCGTTACTGAGATGGATTTGGATGGCTCTATGAGGCCAACACACTTTGGGTGAGCTGTCTCATATTTTTTTACAAAGCTTCCTATATTTTAACCAAGATAAGCTTGAATGTTGATTGGTTCCCTATTTCAAGAGGGGTGGAGGGTAGTGCAATTTCTTTTTCCCTGTTACTTTCTAGATTTTCTTCCATTTTTATAAAAATTATCGCCAAAAAGTATAGACATAAAAAACAAAGTATGACTAAATTCTTATGAATTTGATAGTGGGAAAACTTTTTTAGGCTAGAAACGAGTGTGTCTAGGTACGGTTTACATTGAAACAGTTAATAGAACAGTAAATCAAGATTCCAAGTGAGAAATAAAGTGAATTTACTAAATCAAATTAGCAAGATGACAATTAACGAAATTTGGGGGTGTATTACCAAAATTCTAGATATTCCACAACTTGAAATTGAGAATTGGATGAGAAACAACTAGGTTTTAGTTGTTCCCACAGACGATGCCATTTTGTTATCGTCCAAAAATGGATTCAAGGTTTGGTCTTGGCTAGGTTAAATCTAATCAGATATAACAAACAAATGTTAATCCATGTATGTAAATGAATCAATATGGAAATAAGGATAAGAGGATTAACACCCACAATTACGTGGTTCATCCCCACAGAATGAGTCCACGTCAACTTGTAGTATTTTTTCACTAGTATTATCTAGTAAAAATTTGTCGTCAAAATGTCTAGACCATATAAATGTCAGAATATCTCTATTTAATAAATAGGCTAAATGAGTAATTTCTTGCTTTCCCTAATCATAATAGGGGATCTACCCTTTTACAGTGCATCCCTATGAGGGGATATCAGTTGGATAGTAGGTTAGGGTATCTTGTGAATGTATCACTCACGAATGGTTTAATGTTTTACCCATTTAATGAAGTTTCTACACATGTTGGCTTTTTGATATGCACACACATGTTGTTGGACATCCACTAATGTTACACGCTATTAATTTACCTTGTTGGCTTCCACAAAGTACACCCGAGTGGAAAGAAGGCTGAGCTATTTTCTAAACTGAGGCCCACCCTGGCATCGGTTCGGACGGGGCCAAGGTCTTTCACACTATTGAGTGGTTTTATATAATTTTCTTCATATCACGAGATATTATACAAATATGGTATAATATTAAGTAATTTGATTCCCCTCATTAATCATCCATAGTCGCTCGGTCAAATCAATTTGTCGCTATTTGAATTTAACCAACATCTAATGAATTCCTCGATTCTCAGACTTAATTTATTTTTCTACTCCACCAGATTATAAATACTCGTTGAAAAAATATTATAAGCCTGTCAAGGGGGTAACGCAATCCTAGATAACCCCATATGTGTATTCCTCTAAATTAAGATCTCAAGTCTACTTATATAATTATCTCCTAATATGCGAAGCTCATTTGATTCAATCCAAGATTGAGTCTCACCCATAGGAATCAAAGAAATACTCACATACGCATTATAATACTTATAATTCTCAGAATTAAGATTCTATGCGCCCTTTACAAATGATCCGAGATTGCCCGAGTCTAATAAAGAAATCCCTTAGACTTAAATATCCTGGGTGGTCATGTCCAATACATTATTGTACTGATTTGAATCCTCTGCTGAACTATTGTAAAAGTTATCCAACTACCATATAGGTTTTCGTAGTTCAAGATAAACAACTAGGATTGTATCACAATCGTTCCAATAAGATGTCAACTTCTTATCTAGGTTGTGAATGTTTTAATAGTGCTAGAACTAGAACTAGAACTAGAATTCTAATATCCTTGTGATCAACTTGAAGCCGACTCATTGGAATTTCTACTAAGATCTATTGATCGACATTTATATGAAATAATATATTTAGATAAATATATATCATTCAAAAAAACTTGATTCTCATTTCAAAATAAATAAAATAATCTTTTATTAGTAAATAATTAAATCTTTTACATATGGTTTTAAGAATAAACTCTAATAGGATACACTTTAAAAAGTCCTTGATCCCGAATGTCGAACTCCAATGGTCATTGTCAATTATCCATCGTCTTTGGGCAGTGTCGATTCGATCTCAAATCAGCTAAATCCTTGGACGTGCCTTGGACAAACTATGGTTCCAAAATCTTACTATCACCCAGATCCAACCAATATATCAGTGAACGATACTAGCTCTCATACAACACCTTAATCAGTACCATCTTAATTTTCCACTAACGGATATTGTTTTAAGAGAACTCAACTCATGGAAAATAAGACTCTTAACATCCCTTGAAGTCGAAAATACAAGTCGGTAACATATCTTTTTGAATTTGATTCTACCTCTTAATCTTCCCATCTTTTTTGAGGGTGGTAAGTAGTGCTAAGGTGTAGATTTCTTCCCAAAGCCTCCTAAAATCCAGATATAAAAGTATGATCTTTATTTGACACGATGGATCTTAGAATCTTGTGCATTCTCACACTCTCCTCATTGTACGACCCCATATATTGATCGACTAAAAAGTCTTCACACACTAGTCGAACGTTTTCCATATATCGATACACAATCATCCAAATGGTATAATGCTTTTGGTAAGTCACTAGCAATCCCAAAATGCCTTGAATAACTCTACTATTTCCACTTAGAGAGAGGGGAAAACTTCAATGTACCCAGTGGCCTCTGATGATCCACCTACATTATATGAGACGTACTACATTTGGAGACAAACGAAACTATGTATTTCTTTATCCCCACCCACTAGTATTGTTTCTTCATGTCTCGTTACACATTATCACCTCTTGGATGCATTTTATATAAAAAATCATGGTCCTCCCGCATCACTGCCTTATGTAAGTGCTCATCCACATGAAAAACTAGTTATAACTTAACCAATGTTCTCCATCTGACCCCACCAAATAGTACAACAGACCAATAGCTAAATGTTCATTGACACTCTCCTCATATGATTCATCTGATGTTTACGCCTTAACGGTGCATACTATAATTTTTAAGGTAATCATTAATACAAATGTAAAATCATGAGAGAGGTATTTACCTATATGTATCGACTCCAACTTAGTCACTAACAATGTTGACATGATTTGCAGTCCAGTAAATGAACCTCGCATTTGGTAACATGAAAATTGATTTGAATGTGTTTAATTTAGATGGCCCATCATCTGATGAGGGAGAGAATGAACTCAAATACGTTCAAGATATGAGCGATGTCACTACAATATAAGATAGTGACACAACCGATCTACGCACTTGACCACCTGATTTGTCTCTATATATGAGTCTTGAAGATTCTGAGAAAGAATTCGAGATGATTGATGAGGATCTCACTATTGAATTTCAATCGTTATTGGATTTATTTCATTACTCAGAGGAGAGAGACTGGTATAATAGGATATATCAATTCCTTCTCTATGAATATGAACTCGAGCCTTTCAAGAGTATGATGACATGTGAGGTTTTATCTATTAGTGATGATATGGTGGAGAAAATCATTCGAGAATTCTTACGTGGTGACACATGTTTTGTCATACTGCATTGTTCTTTTCCACCATGTCCACCTGTTTCATTTGAGTATTTGGATGAGATAAAGGACATGACTAGAGTATAATCCTATTTGGAGCCTGATTTATCGAGTCTGACCATCTATGTTATAATGTGATTATACATCTCAATAATTTCACTCACCACATTCATTATGTGCCTTTATGTGTATACTTTGCCGATTGGGTTGACTCCCAATTATTCAGACTATTGATTTATTATAGAAGGCACGTGAGATCGATGGGAAGTTGGTAACACATGTGAGATCGGTGTGCCTTCATGTGTATTACCGTTAATTCCACGTTTCTCAAGTCTCTAAGTTAATATGTTTAATGAATAAATGTGAAGATTTTGACCCGATTAGACTTTCGTGCCATTCATCATTTATAAGAGACTTAAATAAATAGGAGTTAAAATAACTCAAACTTTTCTTCAGTGATTAGTTCATTGACGATCTCAAATTCTTTGTTTTGTTCGATTATTGAAAATTAAAAAAAAAAGACAAAAAGTGAATCTTAAGCAGTGGGAGTCTTAGTAATTTGTCTTAAGGCACAAATTAACTTAACGAAACTTGAGAAATGAGATTATGCCATCATTTAAAGTCTAAAAATTAAGTCTAACTCCAACCTTTTTTACATTATTTCATTACAAGCACGTTTGAGCTAAACATAAAATAATTCTTTTGTTGGTAACCCATTATCCTACCCAACTTCAACTGGAAGTTTAAAGCCCATAAAAAGGATCCATACCAATTTTCTAAGATTCTTAGGATAAAATTACGATATAAAAACGTCAAAGGAAAAGGAGGATGTAAGAATGATGTGTGAAAAGAAAAGAATGAAAAAGCTAGGAAGAAAGAAAGAAATAATACTAAAATGAAAAAAAAGTGTGTAAATTTGAGAAAAAATAAAGGAAAATGTTTAGAAAAGTGCCTAAAAGTCAAAATACTGAAAAACCTCTATATTCTAAAAAATGTTGAAATACACGACCATTCTTTCTAGCCAAAAAACCAAGTTTACAATAAAATCAAAGAAAGTCCTAATCAATCTCAAGTAAAGTTAGCTATAGTGTGGAGATATGATGAATATGATATATGGTGTGATTCAAAGTTTTCAAGAAATTTTTTCATTTAAATTTAATCATTTATTCACATATATAGAGAGAAAATAATTGATTTCCGAGTGTTCGATTAAGAGTGCCTCCCATGAGATTTTGATATCAAAACGAACTTTGGGACAAGAAACATAAGGATCAAATCTTATGAAATGGTCGGTTATATTAGCTATGCATACTCACAAGATAAGTTGAGATTGAAAAGTGAAGTTTTACTATATTTAAGAAGTTTCCATTCAAACTTGAATATATTACTTTGTTGTCTTTTGTATTGAGTTAAAATTTTAAACTTGTGGGTATATTCATTGCCAACCCTCACGAAAAAAAAACTACTCCACTAGGGTAACCTATTGTTTTAACACCTTGTTTCACATGCTAAGTGCATTCGTTATTCCTACGAAAGTAAGTTAGATTTTAAAGTTTCAATTTTTCATCAAGGACTAGAAAAGTTTAGGTTTGTGGGTATTTGATGAGTGCATTGTTTTGTATGAAATATTCCTAAATATAGGCCTTTTTAGGCCCGTGGTATCCTAAATAATGAGCTTTTAGAGTCATTTTCATAAACAAAAAAGAAAAGTGCGAGTTTGAATAAAATTCGAGTTAAAAATAAAATTTTGATAACCTCAGGTGGTGAAATGATAATTTTAGAAACTTGAAGGGCATAAAAATAATTTTTAAATATTTATCTAAGCAAAATAAAGTTCTCTCTCAAGTCTGGTTGAATTTTGAATTAAAACGAGCAACTTATGAATTTGGAGGACTAAAATGCAATGAGGGGTAATTCTATAATTTTTAAAATATTTATGACCCTAAATTTAAATTAATTATTTTTATTTTGTATTTTTATAGGTAACCTGCGAGTTTGGGCAACAAAGGAGTCTATATGCAAAACTTATTAGGATAGGCCACGATACGATATAGTTGACACAACTCTACTAATATAATTTTTATAAAATCGCTCGGGTATCTGTTGAGGTCGTTCCACAGCTTTTTTGAAAGGTCTTGAAAATACTCACAACTTTGATGTTCGAATGAAAATGATATTTTTAAGTTTTGGTGGTAAAAAAAAGTGGCTAAAACTTGTGTTATGAATAGTGACATGAATAGTGACGAAATTGGGGATAATTATTGAAAAAAATACCTCCCAATTGTTTACAACTCTTCTCAAGATCCCATGAGATAATTACCAACTCAAATGCAACCAATCAAATGTATTTTTACCCGAACCCAAACACTTGACCTCATTGCGAATAAATAGAACCCTTGAGCTCATTATTTTGGAGATAAAATTTTAGAGTCTTCAGAATAATTTTGGTACTTTTATTCTTTTGTGGAATAAATTTTACCAAGATCAATTTTACGGGACAATTAATTTGTAAGTTTTCTTTTATTAATGAAAGTTATTATTTATTCTTGCACTTTTATTTTGTCCTCTATGATGCTAGCTTAATTTCTTTGGTAGGATTAGGTGAAGGTTATTATGTTTTATTAATATTGTGTGTACTTTAAATTCGTCTTCATTTCCCGACTTGTTTTTTTTAAAATTCGGTATTCATTTAAAATGACACGAGAGTGTGTTTTAAACCTTCCACTTTTTTTGAAAAATTACTTTTTATTTTTAGTATGAGTACTTTTGATGGATTATGCTTGCACTCGGTTGTTTTAATAGTCCATTCTTAAAGACTATACCTTGAAATTTAAAAGTAAATTTGTAAGGGAATAGGGATTTTAGTCGTCTAAATTTAAAGATGTTAAATTTTATTGTGAATTTAGCCACGTTATTTTCCGACTTAAATGCTGCTAGAGTCAGCTTATAAAATTGATAAAGAATGAACACGGAGATGAATTTTGCAAAACATTTTGTGGAGCATCTCTGTGTGGATCTTATTCGAAAGGTGGAGAAAGGGCGCGTCACGATCTAAATGAGATGAAAAAAGGTGGGGTTAATAACTGATCCTATAAATGAAAGAAATGCAATTCCCGTAGGTGCTTTCACTTTGACTACTAGTGAGAAAAATATGCACCTAGAAATGTTGTTAATCTTGAAGACTCCAAATGGTTATTTTGGTAATTTGCACAGTATTGTGAGATAGCAAATAAATGACTTGAAACAGTTCAAGTCTCACGACTGGCACACCATCATCTAATCAATATATATGTTATTTAGGCATTTATTTTCCGAGCACAAAGATCTCCACATGGCAATTATGAAGCTTAGTTTGGACTTCACCTTATTGGGTGTAAAAGTGGTAAATAACATGCACATTAAGGTTGAGAAAGCCACTTTAGTTGAGGTGACTCATGCCTTAAAGAAGTATTTTCTACAGTCGCTCCTTAACATAAGTGTCCACTTGCTTATGCATTTATGCGATGGGGATTTGTTGTGTGGACCCATTAGGTATTGCTGGATGTATTCTTTCGAGTGATTGATGAAAACCTTAAAAGAATACTTTAATAATAGACGGTATACTGGATGGTGGTCAATTGCAAAAGATATATAATACCAGAATCACCGTTATATGCCCGGGAACAAGGGATTAGGAGGTTCAATCCTCATAGAGAACAAGTGATCGAGAAACTTGACAAGTTTGAGGATGAATTAACTTTCAAGAACCCTAAAGAGGAGAGACTCACCAATATGCAATACGAGCAAGCAACTTGTTATGCCTTTGAATCATATGATGAAGTTGAATTTGGAGAGAGTAAATAACTACACATATAACTTATTTTGTTTGCTTACCTATATTATCTATATCACCATCTAATCTCTATAATTTCATGAACACGTTTAGGAAGTATGAGCAAGAAATGTTAATAAATTAATAGATTAGTGATTTTAGGGCATATGTATCAAAAAAGGTAATTCCCACCTC
Organism: Sambucus nigra; assembly: GCA_949130495.1. NCBI lineage: Eukaryota > Viridiplantae > Streptophyta > Magnoliopsida > Dipsacales > Adoxaceae > Sambucus > Sambucus nigra. The sequence goes on from OX422215.1 coordinate 440,524,616, forward strand.
TTCAGTTGCAATTATTTATTTATGTGTTGTAAAGATAATACAAATCCATTAATAAATGCAATTTTTAAGGGAAAGTGATATCTTTTCAAGGCTTGTACGCCTAGCCAAAGGTCGTAGCTTACGTGCAAAGGATTTTAAAAAATTATGCATCAATGATTTTGATTCATCTCATACCCGTGCGAGGAAAAACTATTGATGAAAAAAACATAACATCCATTTCTTACTTAACTTCGTATGTAGCTAGCAAAAGTGATAAAAAAAATCAAAGGATACGATGCAATCCTATTATGGGATTGTTCAATAAATCCTAGAACTTGATTACTTAGACTTGAAAAAAATCGTCTTTTATTGTGACTGGATGAAGGTGGAGGACAATACAAATGGTTGTAAAGTTGATCTTTCCTCAAAACTGGAAATGGTAGATCTATCTAAGATGAAGAGTAAATATTGCTTGATTGATGAGCATTTTATTTGTGCCTTTTAAAATATCAAGAAGATATTTCACTCTAAGTTCATAAATGATGACAATTGGTCTGTTTTTATGCATGCACCGAAGGGTTTAACTACTCAAGGATACGTATTAAAGACCCCTAAGGTGTTCTAGTCTTCTCTTGTTGACAATCCTAATTTGACCGTTTTTAGATGATTTAGAAAAAGATTGAGCTTTTAAACATTAAAATATTATGGCAACCTTATTTGTATCACATGTATTGGAACTTGTATTTATTTATGTTTATGTAGCTTCTATGTATATATTTAGTTCTCTTACACTTGTTTCTCCATCGCTCACATTTTGCAAAATATAATTCTGTAAATCTTCTTAAGTTTTGAATGCGACACTGATAACAATCGCCAATCTGAGGTAATAACACAAATGCTCACAAATTTTGTTATTGTTCAATATTTGCGCAGTTGCGTCGATTGATGGTTTGTATAAGTGATGCTCACTGAGACACAATTCTTAATTGTTTCTTATTGGTAACCCTAATTTCATTTTCTTATATTATTCAATCATTATTCCTACTTTGTTACTTGTTATTATTACATTTTTATCTTGTATAACTAATCCCACTCTCTTTATCATCATGCATACATTTACATATATTTTCAAAAATAAAAAACTCAGAAAGGGGGTGTTGGTGTCTAAATTTGGTTTTCTCATTAGGATAAGTCCTTACTTAATTAAACCAATAATTATAACTATAGATAAAGTATGAAAATAAATAATTTAGATAGAAAGATGAGGGACAAAGAGAAGAACATAAAGGTTTACATCGTTCAACCCAATAAGGTGCCTACATCCATGGGTATAATGCCACTATATTTTAGGATTAGTAAAAGTCTCTCATGAACTCTTTAGGGCGTTTATAAATTAATTTTGGTTGCCCTAACTAAGAGAGGTAGCGAGTTATTTATAGTAGTAGGAATATGAAGTAAAGGAATACCTTTATACGTTAGGTATTCATATCTTTACATTATAATTGGAAGTTGAATATTCTTCACACGCATGTGCATTGTGACTGTGAAGAGTCTCATGTGTTTCTGTTCACATTACTATCTGTTGACATTCTTGGGGGTGGTCAGTTAGCATGATGACTAGAGAGATAATAACACTGACCATATTTGCTTGCTATTTTTGGGCCCACGGAGAATGAAGACAAGTGTCATACTTTTATTGGTCCACTTAGTTGTGTTATTTTAGGTTACAACAAAAGCTCCTAATAATTCATTCTTGAATGGAGTGATTTAGTTATTGAAGGGAAGGGGCATTATTTGTTAGGAAGTGCTCGACTATTTGGAGACTTTTGGTTACCTACGAACCCCTAGGTCTTGTAAATTTCAGACTATCACTTTATGGCAGTTGAAATTTTATGAATAGTAGCAAGAATACTGAACCGTCAACAGCACGTTGGTTATTTTGATTTTATGGGAAACTGAGATGCTGTCACAATACGAAGCAGTAGTACACTTAATCATTTCAACTCGTGCAGTTTAGGGGATATCACAAGTCCTATAAAGCGTCCTTTTCCCCCTTGTTTCTTCCACCTTAAATTTAAAACTCATCTTTTCATTCTCAAGATTTTATTCTTCAGCTTGTGAGAGGAATGCTATCGAGTCTTATTTTTACTATAAGAACTATTTTCTCATTTTTTCCCTCTTTCTTTATCACAATGTGTATACCATAGATGGGAGTTCTTTTGAAACCTTTATAACAAATTATAGGATTCTGAATGGGTAAAAACAAAGTTAGTGACAAGACTTTGTGATTTTTGTTCTTTATGACCTTCGACACTCCTACCATATTTATTACAAAATATGGGGTTACTTTACCTTCCAATCATTTATTCCATGAGTTTTTCCTATATTTTGCTGTAGTCCTAGCCCAAGTGTCTCCCAACACATAAAGGGTAGTAAATGGGGTTAGTTGTATTAATGAGTAGTTTGGAACCCACATAGGAATACAAAAAATTGATCTATTGCTATAGTTGAGGGACCACAAAAGACAATATCTATTATCTGAAGACCAGATACTCAAGCAAGGCTCTGGTAGTAAATTTTCCTAATTCTTGGGATCATGGATTGATAGTTAAAGAATGAAAGTTTTCCTTTCTTGTTGACGACGAGGACTATAATGGGGCCCGTTGCTCCCAGGAATTACAAGGCATAGGTCGACACTTATTTATTCTTGTACATTTCCTCTATTTTTTCATTCAGTTAATTCTGTTATTGACGACCCATTTATCTCTTTGTTTTGCAGAGAAGAGAAAGAAACATATCCCACGTTTGTCCGAAGTAAATTTTTCGGACTTAAACTATTTGGTCCATTCAGCAAAGAATAAAGGGATATCACTCACATACGACTTTCGTCCTACTTGATTAATGGAGCTCCATCACATCATTCATTGCTAGGCCAACGAAAGACATCCCCTCAGCCCCTATTGATTTGTAGGATCCAACTCTGTCCTCCTTGGTTACTAACTTTGAATCCCCTCCTCAAGTGAAAGGAGATTTTTTTATTGGAGGTACATCTTCCTCCTTTGAGTCTATAGACATTACCCTACCCTTGTGCCAACCACAAATTCATCCCTAGAAATGGTGAAGATAAAGATCACAAACCTTCTTGCTAGATCTAAATCTCCTACTCCTCCTGCTGAGAAGAAAAAGACAGATGTTGGGGGTTCTAAGAACTGCTTGGTGATTAATCGTGTAAGACCCGTGAACGAGATTTTATTCCTTTTCTCGTGTAAATTTTATTATATATATATATATATATATATATATATATATATATATATATATATGGATTGTTGTTGATAATTGAATGTTCTTATGGACTTTGTGGAATTTAATGAGAATTGATTGGGAAAAAATGGAATTTAGAATTTATTCTCTTTTTGAAACAAAGTTCAGGGGCATTCGAACGAGAACCTAATGTCATTAAAATGAAGTCCTCTTAGTTCAAACACGAAGCTTTTCTTCTTTGAATGGGCTTCTAATGAAATTCTAACTACCTTTGCTCTGCCTCGAAAACCAATCTCGTTTGATGGTCATTCGAATGTCTTTCGAATGAGTTTTGTGATCTTGTTCGAAAGATCACCTAAGAAATTTATTATCTCAATTTTTCCTAGTGTGTTGTCATTTTTGGGACCCTTGGATTGATGATGTGTCGATCTTTGAAGGCACCATATTACCAATAACATGTTAGGCATGTTTGGTTTCGGTTTTCAAATAATTTTTTGGGTTTTTGGGGGTTACATAGGAGAGAGATGATGGGTTGCTCCCTCTCTAGTTTCAAGAGTGTTACATCTTCTCCAAGATTTACCCACCATTGTTACACCTTGCCCCCACCATTATACACCTTTTTCAAGCCTCGTTCTTCAATTTTAATCTTTATTAAGGGTAGAAGTGGGTATAGTCAAGCTACTACGAGGAGTTTCGGAGTATTTTAAAGAGTTTTTTGGATTATTTTGAGTTAGGAGCTTCGATCTTCATCTTCTTCTTTGTCTCCTCTTCAAACTATAAGGTAGGGTTTTCCTCTTCCTAATATTTCAAGGTTTCTAGCTAATGCCAAAAATGAAGTTATTTACTAATATATTAAAGTCAAGCAAAAAATGCATTTTTAAATAAGACAAACCCTAAATGGGTCTTTTATGAATAAAATGCATTTGTACCTTGAAATATGGAAAGAAAACATGAAAAATATAAACTCGTGATTTGTATCTTGTTTAGTTCATTTTTGAGGAATTTCTAGGCTTGAAATCATCCGTAACATGTATAGAATCATGTAGTATGATAGAAGATGGCATTTTAGACTTGATAAATCAGGTTGAAATGGGTTTTATGAGGAAATGATTAAATGTAGAAAAACATCCCTAAATATGTGTTATAAATATTATTAGAATGAACAAGAATGACATTTGAAGTCACGTGAATTAATAGGGCTATGTAGTGGACATTTGGCTAAATTGGTCTTTAAATGGTTGAATGTATTTTATATAGAAGACATAAAGTAATGAAGCTTGATTTTGGACATAAAAAGGACATTTTGAAAGAAATTGATGATTTTTAGTGCCATAATAAAGTAAATAGGGAGTATTGCATAGTAGTTGCATTAGTACTAGCTAAATTGTTAAACTTTTTTGGAATTGATTAAAATAAATGTTATATGTATAGTATTTTAAAGAAAACGTAAATCTTAGTAATACCTACCGTGATGAGCATCCTATCAACCCTACTTTTTATGTTAAACCCCCACCCCACCCCAGGTACTTCGAGTAGGGATGTCGGGAAGGATTCCGGTAAGGCCCCAAAGGGAAATTAACGTCGTTAGTGGTTATGTAATTGTTATTAAATTATGTTTTGAAACATTGGTAATTCGGGACTTTAAACTTTTTATTCAGGACTTTGGACATGGTTTGTAATAATACATGGATAATTATGGGTTATTTCTTATTTAATTAGCATTGTGAATCAAATCGTATTTTTACAAATAACCCTTGTAAATTGTCTTAATTACTTAAAGTGTCCACCCCTTTTCCTAACTTAAAATCGATAAATTAGTCTTTAATAAATGGTGCAATTAAAGGGATTTTATTAAATAATAAAACTAGAGTTTCCCCCACCCTTTTTAACTCTTGATTTGGTTCACCCAATGGTGACCCAAATTTGGGTCGGGGAGTTACAAATGGTATCAGAGCAATATGATCCTCGGGTGTGACAGAGTGTTTACATTTTCTTAGTGTGCTTTCCTTATACTATTCCATGTAGCTAATGCTTTATCTACTATTTAAGTACACCACTTCCACTATCACTTTCAAATTATATTATTGTGTATTGAACTCTCATTTCTTTTGTAAATTCCTCCAAGTCGTGATTTAGCTAGTGGGTCGGGCCAAAGAGAGCTTAGATGCATGGAGCAAGTTGTGCATCATCTTTCTGACTCCCTCTGACAACCGCAGAGGTCCAACCGTAGTGGGATGTTTGAGAGTACTACCTCTGTCTCCATCCTGAAGGAGTTCAATAGGTTACATCCACCCATATTTAACGGGTTAGCTAGCCGCGATGTTATATAAGAGTGGCTCGATGAAGTCACTAGAGTCATGGAGATTCTTGACATGCCCAACTGGGAATAAAGTCAAGATAGCCATGTTCGAGCTCACGAAGAAGGCTCAGCGCTAGTGGAGCACCTACTCTACCAGTTCTACAAAGACTATAGACTGGGGTTATTTCAGAGTTTCCTTCCTTGACAAATACTTTCCCTAGACATTTAAGGATGCCAAACAAGATGAGTTCCTTCATCTGATACATGGGAAGACTTCCGTGAATGAGTAACTTGGAAAGTTCGAAAGGTTGTGTAAGTATGTGGACTCGGTGTAAAGAGATGAGATTGAGAAGGCGAGGCTATTTATTAAGGGCCTCAACCTGGGCATTCGACCAATCTTGGAAGGTATGGATCTACCATACTTCAGGTTGACAGTGAACAAGGCTGTATGGTTAGAGTTTGATGCTGAGGATTGCAAGACCATCATCGAAAAGAAGAGGGATCCTAATAAATCTCAAGGCGATGATCATAAGAAGTCTAGGGATGGGGCTCGAGGCTTATTCCTAAAACTAAAGGAAACCGTGAGAGTTGGGTTTTCATCAACCCAGTGCACCAGCGATCAGAGTCCTATATCCCCCATAGAGAGAACTTGTTTTACTTGTGGGTCCCTTAGTCATTTTAAGAGATATTACCCACAACGAGCTTCACACAGTCGAAATATTTTCAAATTTGTGTCGAGTCGGAGTTATAGTTACACATGCCCCACCCAATAGCATAAACAAGAGTTATCCTTAGGCTATCAGTAGCTTCGAGGCATAATATGATCAGTTCAAATCCAAGTCAGGGGTAGGGTAGCCATGGTCCAGGTCAGGTGCCCGACGACTAGAGTAGCAGGTCCAACCCTAGGTGAGCATATGACATGTCACAGTTTGTTTCACCTTTTGACGATCCATCGATGAAGGAAGGTATATTTTTTTGTACAGTATATGGGTTAAGGCAGTATTTGATTCTAGCGCATAACATCATTTCATTTCGAGTTCCTAGGCATTCAGTTTGGGACTAGAGGTAGATAAATTTTGTCCTCTTATCTTCATAGGGCTTCCGGTTAGTGGAGGTATAGTTCTCGATAGGGTCTTATATAGATATGTGGTTATGGATGGAGATTATATTATGGAGTATGATTTGATCCTTATGGACATGGATGGGTTCAGGATGATCCTAGGTAAGGATTGGTTGTCACATTTAGAATCTACCATTGAATGAAATCAACATAGTGTCTTAGTATCGCTTCTAGATGGGTCTCGCCATCCTTTTAGTAGCGAGAATGGCGTTAATTATCCTTAAAAGTTTTCTACCGCTCATGATAAGAAATAGTAATTTGGTTGGTTAAGCAGTATGATGGATTAGGATGAGATGGTTGATATGTTTTTAGACTACCCAATGGAGAGGGAGTTTCCCGATGTGTTCTTGAATGATCTTCTTGGGTTACCTCCACACCGAGAGGTGGATTTTTCCATAGAGGCACATCAGGGCATATCCTCCATCTATACACAACCTTATAGAATGGCTCGGATGAAATTACAAAAGCTAAAGGTTCAATTGGAGTAGTTGATAAACACGTGCTTCATTCTCCCTAGTGTATCGTCATGGGGAACCCCATTCCTATTTTTGAAGAAAAAGGACAACACCCTGAGATTTTACATCGACTACAGCAAGTTGAATAGGGTGATATTAAAGAGTAAATGCCCCATGCCATGTATTGATGTTTTGTTTGACTAGTTGCATGGGGCGGGTAGGTTTTTAAAGATTGACTTTCGGTTTGAGTACCATTAATTGCGTATTAGGGAGGAGGATATTCCTAAGACGATGTTCCAAACTCGATATAGGCACTACGAGTTTCTAGTGATTCCCTTTGATTTGAGCAATGCCCCAATAACATTCATCGATTTTATGAATCGCATTTATCGTCCCTACTTAGACCGAATTATGGTGGTCTTTTTGGACTACATAGTGGTCTATTCAGCATCATTGTAGACCACGAGGAGAACCTTCACATAATATTGCAAGTGATCAGGGAGAACCAATTGTATAAAAAATATAAAATTCCATAGAGAAACATCTCACCAATCCATAAGTGATTCAAGAAATGATAAACAACGTTTGAGTAATTATACAGAGAATCATGATGACACATAGCCGATAAAAGAATAACGTTAATAATCATTGGACAACCCTGTAGTTCAGAATGGGTGACCATGCGTTGTTGAAAGTTAAAGAAAGAAGTCGCAGTCAATGATTCAGGAAGAAAAGGAATCTACGTCCATAGTTGACCCATGTTCATAACATGTTCCATGTCTCTATGTTAAAAAAGTATTTTCATGATCCCCGACATGTCATCGATTGGAACCTCATCGACTTAGAGGAAGATGTTACGTTTTCCACGCGATTGATAGCCATTTTGGAGCGGGAGGATAGAGTTCTGTGCAACAAGGTCATTCCCTTGTGGAAGGTTACTTGGGAGTTTCAGGGCGTCGAAGATGCGACTTGGGAACACAAGTAAGAGTTGCAAGAGAAGCACCCAAAACTCTTTCCCTAGTTAGTTTTTCTAATTTCGGGAATGAAATCTCCTTAAGAGGGGAGAATGTAATACCCGTGCCCGAAATTTTATTCCTTTTCCCATGTAAATTGTATTATTAGTAGAACTCTAGGGATTTGTATATATATATATATAATAATAAAGTAGCAAAGATATGTAGGTCATAAGATCATAAGATGATGTCATCGAGATAAAAAAAATTGGATTTCCTATTTTGCCCCTCAAAACTTTGATTTCCCCCCTTTTTTTTACTTACCAAATTTATGGTTCAATTGAAAATAGAGGATACTTTCGTGAAAACCACACTACTCCTCTACTTCTCTCCCGCTCACACCCTCTCTTATTTCTCACACAAACATCAAATTAATGTCGTTCTTCATTTCTCCCCCGTTTTGTAAACCCTAAGTTTTAAAACTTTTTGCATTTTCAGTGTTTATAGTTCGTTCATTTGTTGTTTTATTTTGTAGATCTGATATTTGTTGGTTCGATTGTTCAGGTATTTGTTTTGTAAACTCTAAGTTTTAGAGTTTTTTCATTTTCAGGGTTCATTGTTTGTTCATTTGTTGTTTTATTTTGTAGATCTGACATTTTTTGGGTCGATTGTTCAGGTATAGTTGTTAGATCGTTCAGGTATCCATTTTGTAAACCCTAAGTTTTAGAGTTTTTGCATTTTTCGGGTTCATTATTTGTTCATTTATTAATTAATTTTGTAGATCTAACATTTTTTGCTTCAGTTGTTCAAGTATAGTAGACTATCTCTCTCTTTGGATTTTAATTGATGTTCGTTTGTTGTTTAATGTAAGTAAATTTTCTTTTTATCTATAATTTTAATCGTATTTAGTTCATGAGGAAAAAATTGGGTTTCTTTTGTATTTAGTTCATGATAAAATTTTGTTTATTTTTTATGGTTTCAAACTATTAATTTCCTCTAAATACCTTTTCTTTACTAATATTCTTTGTGAGTTAACTATTTGCATGTTATTTAGTCTTGATTGGTATATTAGTTTTGTGTTAGGATGAAGTTGTGCTTTTGTGAGTAGTTATATTTTTCTTTCACCTAATGATATTCACTTTTTACAGGTTGCATTAAGTGAATACATCCAGCAAAGTCTTCAGAAGTTATAGAATGGGATTTGAAATATGTAAGGTAAATGAGACAGTAATTATTAATTTCTTTTAGATGCATTGAGTAAGGGAAATGAGGCAATTAGTACTTTGTTCTACCATTGAAGTTTTATTTTTACTAGCTGGGCAAAAAGATTTCTTCAATTATATTAGGGGTTCACTAATGTTTTTTTTGGCAAGAACGATTTGGATTTTCATAGTTTTTTGGGAAGAATCATTTCACTGATATATATTAGTTGTGGGTATTTCATTTCTCGGTTCGAAACAACTCTCATCACATTTGTTGAATACATATGTAGTCTTCTGTGATGAGGTGGGGAGTGGTTCCACTACGAGATGACAACAATGGACACAGTCCCAGGTTAAATAGAATTGGATGTGTCATCACTCTGCATTACAGACACAATTCTTTATTTAGTAAAGGAGATTTACAAATTTATAATTAATTACTTTATATATTTTATGTTGCTTCGTTCATAGCAGCCCCTGTTTTTGTCTTTATATAATATATATATCTATATATCTATATAATAAAGTAAGAAACTTATATATGTCATAAGCTTCAAGTATGATGTCATGAAGATTAATTATTTTTGAACTTCCTATTTTACTCCTCAAGTCTTTGATTTCCCCCTCTTTTTAACACACTTCAATTAATTCCCCTCTACTTTAAAATTCAAAAATGAGGGTAAAGTTGTAAACTTATCTAAACAAACTCTCTCTCATACTTTTCACACACCAAAACCCTCCATCCCATCTGGGCACAATACACAAACCCCCCTCTCACTCATCCGCCCCTCTCTCTCTTTGGGTGCTTCTCTCTCTCTTTGGCAGACCCTATACGATCGCGATCACAACTCAGAGCTCCTCTTGCTCAGGCAATCACCCTCTTCCTTTGTATTTCGATTTTGAGTCTCATTGATTTAGGTTTCTAATTTTGGGGTGCTTTGATTTTGATGTTCTTTCACGACTCTCATTCACCACCTTTCAAAGTATCATCTTAGATGTCTTCATAGATGGGTAGTAAAAACGTAGTATTTGGGTTGTTTTAATACCAACTTTTTCTGTTCATTTATTCTTCTATTATTTGTTCATTTATTCTTTTATTATTTGGGTTGTTTTAATAATAAGGCTATTACATGTTTAGTGCTTAATTTTTTCTTAGTGGCATTTTTCTGCAGGTTTTGAAGAGTTCTTACTCCTAAGAGGATACAAAGGGTAAAGATTCTCTACTTTTTTTTTTTATTTAAGTACAATTTTTTTTGCATTGAGATTTTTGGCTGCTAACTTTTATTTTTATTTTTATAATCCGAATAAATTCCATGTTTTGTCATATGTTTTTCACATTCTATTTATATTTTAGTTGTTACAGTATGTACTGGAAGACACATGGGAATGCATACACTTTCTCATATGGATTTAATGTCGGCGATTGTTATAAATGTGGCCATTTTTTTTTATTAACTTTGGGATTTGTATTCATGGGAATTCAAGATGTTTTTTTTATAAGCAATGAGGTGTATTGTGTGGTAAAGTTTCTGCTTTTCTTTTTATACTTTTTGTTGTTATTGAAAGTTGAAAAATGTATGAAGAGTGCAATTTCTGCTTTTATGAAGGTTTCTTTTGATTTTGAGAACATACTCTTAGTTTTATGAAGGACTTTTTGAATTTGGTTCCGTGTGCATTGGACTAATTAAAATTGATTATTATTACCTCTTTTACTTAATGTGGAACGTACATCCACGAGCCAACCCACATGTGTGGGACTGCTTTCCTGGACCTAATCCACCAGTATTCACATTTATCACTTCCCAAATCTATCAACATGCCGCAATGCAGGTTTCCCTGGTGTAATTTGGAGTTATAGATCTACATAGTTTTTTTGTTTCACTAAAATTTATTAATATGCATATAATTCTAGGGGAAACAATACCTTATCTTGGCCAAAATATTTACGCCATGTGCAGGATGCATTATGAAGCTAATGTGCAGGACGCATTATGAGACATAGCGTTCTTTATAATTCAATTGTGGTGTTTCTGACATACGTGTAGAATTGAATTATAGGATGATTACTAAAAGTTAAAATCTCATGGTATCATACAATGCAGGCAAAAGGATTGTTGTCTGAATATCTTGACGAGATTTATTGGAATATCTTGACGAGATTGATTGGAATATAACAGTGCAAGGGATGTCTACAAGGATCGAAAAAATATGTTGACGAGATTGATTGGAATATGCTTGCTGTGGATCCATCCGCTTCTAACAAGGAAATTACTTTTTAATCTTTATTTTCTTTAAGATCATATGTATGCAGTCTTCATTGTTTGGGGTAATTGCAGTCGTATTATTTTTAGAGACGTCACTGGTGTTTATGCAGGGGCAGATGTCCTCGAGCAACATTGAGCATATAATAAAGCGCAAGCAGACGTCACTGGTGTTTATGCCTACTCCATCTATGAGCTTTACGACTACTGATATTTCTTCTGCATAAAAATGTATGCTGAGAAACCATTTTCCAGAGTTTTATTTCCGTTAAGGTTTATGCCTGCTCCATCTATGAGGTTTATTTCCATCTATAAACTTTATGTTAAGGATTTTTTGTATTTTATAGGGAGAAGAAAGGGGCATCTGGCTTTCGCCACTTACGTATGACGTTTTTGGTCTGGGTAACAGGAAATATGAACATTTCAATAAGATAAATGAGCGTAAATGAGAGTAAATTTTTGTATCTGTATAAGACCTGCTGTATCTGTTTAAATTTTTTAAACCTATTGTAAATGAGAAATGAGAGTAAGTACTGCTTGATTTTTAAACCTATTGTAAATGAGAGTAAGTACTGCTTAATTCTTATGAAATTCCTGTTTGATTTTTATGTGGTTTTATCCAATAGATTATTTTGTTATTTATTTCTTCTGTTCACAGTTAAATCCATCTTACGGTTAGACTCAGTTGCCAATATGTTACCACCAATGGCACTGCCCTACTCCCACATGTTGTAGATGCATCAAGGTTATTTATTGATTCAACTAATGCACTGCCCTACTCCCACAGGTATTTTATTAATTGAACGGATGCTGCTATTAGTTTTCGAACTGATGCTGCTATTTGTCCTATAAGCATTAATCGTGGCAGGTTTCCGAATGGGGACGAGTCTTCTCGATGAGGCTCCATGGGCGCTATATCGTGCATTTGTATCTTTTATGTTCCCTATACAAAAAAGTTAAAGTAATTTATTTGGTTTTTAATGAATGCTCGGTAACTAAACTGGTGTTATATCAATATGAATTTCTTTAGCTATTTGTGAGTGCTTCAAAGTCCAACTTATTATTGAATTGAATTGTTGGCAATTTTACCTCAATTTGATTTCTTGGATATGACAATTTTATTTGTTGCTTTATACGTATAACTATCATCTTAAAACAAAGAGGAAGACTGCTCAAGGTGGCAAATGACAACATCTCACGAAACGACTCAAACATCCATGAAGTCCAGCGTAGTGAACAAAAATATAAACATATATGCACACGCAAGTAAGTATCTATTGGAAAAAGTACATTTTATTAGTAAGAGCTCACTAATAAAATGGTAAGAATGGTAGGAACGGCGGCGAGTCGTTCATGTTGCATCAAATCTGCAAAATGGTAGGAACGGCGGTGGCCATAGAGCGCGACTTACTCCTGAGAGATATACTCAAGTTTTCACTGAACAAATTCATGTCGATTGTCCTACCACTTGCTCCATCAAAGGTTTTGATTCTGAGAGGTAACAATTTCGTGCTGAGAAACCGATCAGGCAATGTCACTAGACCCGAAATGCTGACATTGATCGAATCTAAAGAAATTCTCAAAACAACTGATGATTTCTACAAATCTGTAATGTTGCCTCAAGTTTCAAAATTCTTGGACCTATTAAAGTCTACTTGGGACGATTGGGTACAGATATTATACGCAAACACGAGCATTCCAGACTCACAGTTGGATAGATTTAGGAATGCTTGGGATCTATGTAAAGAGAAGTTTATGTTGAAGTAAGGTTGCTGCGTCGTTATAGCCTTTTAACATGGCAGATTTACGCAATTGAATTATATGTTACAGTACATTTCATGGCTTTACAGGCAAGAAGATTCTCAATCTCAGTAATACCTTTTAACGTTTTCCAAATTATTGATTGTTTTTTTTCTCCTTGCTGCTATTTCGGTGTTGCTCATCTGTGATGAGGTAAGAATTTTAAAGAAATTTGTTACGACTGCAAGATTTTGCATATAAGATGTTTTTTGAGATTTTAGAGTTAAATATTCCTAAGCAGATGAGAGACTTATATTATGTGTGTACACTACTATAATCATATCATAACTATGAAGTACATTTTGTACTTTGGTACCTATTTCACTGATCATCTCATTTAATCAACATTTATATAACATTGCCATCTGTTGTAATGATGATGAATATATTGATCAAAATGGCACTCAAACAAAAACCAATGATGTAGGTAGTTCCACAAAAAGGCACAAAAGCAATGATGTAGGTAGTTGGCAATCCTATATGATTAGACAAAATATAATTCTTTGCAATAAAAAAAATCACATTACTAATCAAATTCATGGTGAGTGAGGTTCAATTCTATTGACTCATAGGTTCAATTCATGGTGGCAATCCTGTATGATTAGACAAAATATAATTCTTATGCAATAAAAAAAATCACATTACTAATCAAATTCATGGTGAGTGAGGTTCAATTCATGGTGAGTGAGGTTCAATTCTATTGACTCATAGGTTCAATCCATGGTGGCAATCCTATATGATTAGACAAAATATAATTCTTATTATTTTCCTTGATATCAACTAATCTGGTGGCAAACCTATGAGTCAATAGAATTGAACCTCACTCACCATGAATTGAACCTCACTCACCATGAAGTCGGACGACCTCAAAGTGCAGTCTTTTGCGAGTACACTTTTTATTTATTTAAATTAAAGTGTTATTATTTTGTTACTTAAAATTATATATTTCAGAGTACATTTATTCTTAATGTAATTGTAATGAAAACATTTTGTTCTATGTTTTGTACATATCAATGGATATCCCTTTTCATCTATAGGATTCATAGGTCCTAAACATTTAATTTTTGTTATATGCTTTGTACATATCCGTTAGTAGTATTGTTCATTTCTTACACATGGTGGATTGTCCTATAAACGAAGTAACTCTGCCCAAATATTCTAAATTGTAAAAGAGAACTTTTTTTACTTAAATTATACACGACTTTATATTTTTCAAATTATTAGCGTGCCTTCAGGCACGGGCATACCCTAGTATATATATATATATGGATTGTTGTTGATAATTGAATGTTCTTGTGGCCTTTGTGGAATTTAACGAGAATTGGTAGGGCAAAAAGTGGAATTTGGAATTTATTATGTCGTTTAAATGAAGTTGAGGGTCATTCGAATGAGATCATAATCTCGTTCAAATAAATTCCTCTTTATTTGAACGAGAAGCCTTCGTCATTTGAATGGGCTTCTAACAAACTTTTAATGAGCCATGATCTGCCTTAAAAACCAATCTCATTTGATGGTCGTTCGAACATCATTTGAGCGCGTTTTGAAATCTCGTTCGAACGTGAAGTGATCTCGTTCGAATGACCGCTTTAGAAATTTATTATCTCGATTTTCCCTTGTGTTTGGTCATGTTTTGAACCCTTGTATTGCTGGGATGTAGATCTCTGAAGGCACTAAATTACCAAAAACATGTTAGTTATGTTTGGCTTCGATTTTCAAATCATTTTTGGGGGTTTTTAAGGGTTACATAGGAGAGATAGATGGTGGGTTCCTCCCCACCATATTTACCTATTTCTCTCTCTAGTTTGAAGAGTTTTATATCTTTTCCAAGCTTTCCCCACCATTGCCACACCTCGCCACCACCTTAACACACCATTATACACCATTTCCAAGCCTTGTTCTTCATTTTTAAGCTTTATCAAGGGTAGACGTGGGTAGAGTCAAGCACGTAGGATAAATTTTGGAGTATTTTAAAGAGCTTTTTTAAAGTATTTAGAGTTGGGAGCTTCCATCTTCATCTTCTTCTTTATCTCCTCTTCAAACCATAAGTAGGGTTTTTTTTCTTCCTAAGATTTAAAGGTTTCTAGCTATGAAACTATGATGTAACAACCCCCATTTTCCGCATGAAGGTTGGAGAGATACAATACGCCGAAGATGGGACTTGTCTAACAATCTAACCATTCTCTGCATCAAAGAAAAATATCACAATTATAATTTTAATTCAAACGAACCATTTAATTCACCATTGGCAGAGAAATAAATCCAAACTCCCAATAAATATAAATCAACCACTCAAGTATAAAAAATATCCCAAAAGACTGAATAGTAAAACTCGGGCATATGCCATTACAAATCTAAAAAAGTGAATTGATTGAAATGGAAATAGAAACCTATGCTAGAGTCAAACGAACATAAGTAATGGATTTGAAATATGACTGCAAGTCTGATCTCTTGTCGGCTATGTTATTCATGTTTAAGTAAAGCTAGGGGAAACACATTTTATAATTTCGGCCAGCGCCTTAGAGTTTCAAGAATTGTCTTTAGAAATTAAAATGTAATAATGTAGTTAATTCAATGTATGTACCGCCCAATGGCACTCACATGCAATAATTATCTCACCCCTCATCTAAGTGTAATACCATACGTAAATCGACCCAAGTCCTAAATTTGAAAGTGTGATAACTATGACAATAATTAGCATTCAATGCATCTATCGTAACTCATGTACTCAAACTAATCGTCTACATACATGCTTCTATTTCCCAGAGTAACCCAACTATGCTACTACAAAAAGTAACATAAAATCAATTATGCCTTTCTATGTAGTATTGGGTTCATTTTCGACCGCCTACATCATTAAACTAAGGATTGGTTCTCAATTAAATTATATAATTATATATGTCCTTACATATATACCAAACATAAAGGCATCCTCCTTGTCCCATTTTCTCTCTATCAGTATGTCCGGAGGACTCCCTCAACTAAAAGGACATCACAATATACACACAAGAGGGTGGTCCCTATGCAGTATGCCATCACAAAAACAAGGGTATGTTTACACAAATAAATAACTACGTATTTTTAACACACAATATGTGTAGGTAACAACGCTATAATTACCCCCAAGAAGTTTTATTAATCTCTAATTAATATTCCCATTATAAGAATTAACCATCTAGTTAATTGTTAACTTAGTCAATTAATAAATAGTGACACAATTTTATTTTTATAAATCATCCACTCACTTAAATGACCTCTCGCATACTCGCCCAAGTTCGCAAAAATCACCCGAATGTTTCCCTGGTGCCAACCTGGCCCAATCCTTACACGAAATTCACCCCCGACTAGCCTACGACACGTCCTAAGTCTCTTGGGAATAGGTTAATATCAGTTTTAAAAAGTCCTCCCACGATCTTCTTTTAAATCGATAAAATTGTAAGAGCCCTTATCCCATTAGAATTCTTAAAAAAAATATTTGCACAAATCTAATATTTTTCCAGATTAAACACCTTTTACTAAAACATCTATTATTCCATCCACAGAAGTCCAAATGACTTTATTCAAAGCTCATTGGAAAGCTAAGATCCATACCTTTATTTAAATAAATGTATCATAGTTTAATTTAAAGTACAAATAAAATGTCATGCGTATGAAGTGACGTAAAAATTCGTAAAAATCAAATATTCTGACAGATCAAAATCCTTTTACAAAACGACTATTACTCCCTCCACAGAATTTCAAATGACCCGATACAAATACCATTCACAATCTAAGCTCAATACCTTTATTTACATCTAAGACATAAATTCTAATTCGATGTACAAGTAAAATGGCATGCATTTGAAGTGACGTCAAATGTTTGACAGATTCGTCAATTAAATCAATAAATCATGGATTCCTAAACCTTAGTTGCAAGATTCAATATTTTCTATTTTGACGCATTAAAGAACCTTTATTGCTTATTGATTTACATAATATTTATCATTATTGCCACGTGACTTCTAAAGTTGAATTCCCAATTTACGCGATGTTCAATTTTCGGGTTTGTCACCAATTAATCTAGTTCTTAAATGTCAAAATTTCGGTTTATTCTTCAATATCCATGAGGTTTATTCCAAGCACATAAACATAAATGCATAAAATAGAACCCATAAATTCGTATGATAAAATACAAAAATAAATTAAGAAACATATTGAAAATTAATTTAGCAAGAGAATTCTTGCCTTAGTTTGATGATTGAGGTTCCCTTTCTCTTGGATCTTGATATTTCTACCCTCTCTTGATCTGCCTCCATTCTCAAAACATTGATAAGCTCTCCAATTTAGTGTGGGAAATCTAGGATAAAGTTGTGGTGCATGTAAAATGTCTTCTTAATAGATAATTAACTTATAATAACCACTAATCTCGAGTTACCCCATGACCCCCATATTTAGACCTCCAAATGAGCCCGAAAACATAATCGGATTGACCAATGACTCCCAAAATGGTATACCCATTCCCCGAGCCTAATTTTAGATGTCTAAAACACCTAAACGAGTCCCCAAATCATCATAAAATGTGCCCAAACTATCTTTACCCAATTTACATAATTTTTTTGTTAGATTGAACACCACATACCAATTATTTAATTAACATGTAAATTTAGTTCTACGAGTGAACACATAACATGCATAATTGAATAAAGTAAACATGCACTCACAAATAATAAATTTATTCTCAAATTTCTACATTAATTTTTTCAAGAATTTATTTAATTAAATTCTACCAAAATAATTTATTACGAAAGCATGGGGTATTACATCCCCCCCCCCCCCCCCCCCAATAACGAAATTCCATCCTCAGAATTAAGTGAAGTGTAATATCAAAACTTGACCAGCCCAATTATTATATGTTTATACTCAATTAGTCCATATCCGTATCCCACGAGATAAAAGAAAAATGATCATCTACGCCTATTATCATGTGACCAGGATGCTCATACACCACATATTACTTGTACACACGCACAAACATGACACATAGATGACACATATTCATCCAAAATGAACCATACATGCTATGCATATCTATAAAGAAAAAACATACTCAAATATCATGCTTATCGTGACTCAATTCTTCTTGATATTTCCCCACTTATTCTCGTAGTGGTGTAAACAACACTAAGTGATCTCATCACTGCACTCCTTAGCCTCGTTGGCCTTAACTCATATAATACAATGTCACCCGATGCGTTATATCTCCCACACGTATAAATTATTAATAAAAACATATTATAACCCACACATTTCTCAACTCCTGACACTTACTAAGTTTCATACGTGGGATGTCTCGCAAGCGAAATCCAAATAAGTAACCCTCCTGATACACTGCTACATAGCTAAGTTGGTTATTGAGATTCGTTAGTCCAAGACAAAACACGAAAAAATACGCTAATCATATGATTTTCAACGTGTGCTAATTTCAACAAAAGTCTCATCATATCCAAGAATTACATTAAACCCTCTTAAATTACTCGATCCAATAATGCCAAGAATATCATATTCTTTTTCACAAATATGATAGGACACCCTTTGTCCATCCTTAAATATAGTAGAGCTCTTAATCACTTCTAAACCTCTGAACGCTTAGCCATCCCAATAAGGTTCTGGTATCAATAGTCACGCTGATAATGTCACTATACTAATACCCCACGTAACCATACCCAATTCCATGTAACCGAAGTCGTTACTAGCCATACGATTCTCAAAATAAACAAAATGTTTACCATATAATTAATTATTGTCATTCATATTCTTAATACGAAAATAAATTCATCATCAATTAACTGTCTCATATAGCCATCACATAAAGTATGCCACCATCAGCACATATGCCATATCAATACTTCAAACTCGAAAATCACCTCCAATAGAAAAACTCGTGTCGTAATACAAAATTAATTTTATCATCACATTCACTATGAAAATCCATAGTAGGCATCGCAATTACCCAAGAATAACTACTAGAACACAAAAGGCATTTATGGAACCCATCAACCATTAGGCCTTCTTACAGCATATAAATAAGTAGGGGATGCTCACATGTCTGTCACTACCCAATGTCCAGGGAAGAATATACACATAATCTACCCATACGTGATAAATCACATAGCCACTTCCATATCAAATGAGGCCTCTTACCATGAACACTAAATCCTAGTGAACACCAACCTATAATACATTTGGTTATTGTTGATGTCTAAAAATGGCCTGGTTCTAAATTTATAATCAGGGATAAATAAAAGAGAAGTAACCCAAATCACACACATAAAGACAAAGATTTTTAAAGTGGTTAGACTATAGAATAAAGCCTACATCCACTGTTATTTTATTCAAGGGTTTACAATAGCTTAGAAACGAGTGACTTGAGTTGTTTCGAATTGAGTTCCCCCCATTAGATGGGGGATGATATCTATTTATAAGGGTCCAAAATCCTAAAGATGGAACGTCTTTACATTGCCAGACATTTACATTTATATACAATGGCTAAGATATGAGATGTTCCAAGTTAGTTGGCATTCTCGTTTGAGCAACTCTTGCTATTCTGGTTGGTTGGCCTTCTGGTGTTGGTCGACGATATAGCCGACTAAGTCTCTCTAAAGCCGATGAAGTTGGTTGTTCAAGCATTCTAGATGACAGGTGTATACTCATCATTGGTCCATGTGGAAGTATAATTTTTACATAAAAATAAGATCCCAATGCTTCATGCTTGATTCTTGCATGAAAGTATGGAGCATTTTCTTTAGAAAGTTGATCGATAGGATATTAGGATGTTTAATCGGTAGTTGACCTCCCATACTTGTAAAACTTTTTACTAGTACTATTTGTGAGTGGCATTTTTGTAATTAATTCAAAAATTAGAGAACCACCAAAGGTAACATTGGTATTTTTCTCATCTGAAGCTGTGCCGCCGTAAGGTTGTCAATTATAGGGACATGGAATCATTGCTTTCGTTATTTTTAAGGCAAGCTATAAAAGGGACAAACCTTTCCATTTTCTCACTTACTTCAACTTCCTGAACCATCGTCATTTATTTGTCTTCACACTATCTCTTGCGCTACCATTTGTTACCTTTTTCTCTAGTTCTTACTGAATCCTTAAATCTCAGTAATCTCCTTTTCTTTCTTTCCATTTTATTTTCTTAATCATGATTCACGTCGTTGATGAGGATTCTCTGAAGGAGTTTAGGGGAAAACATTAAATCCCATTTTTGGTAGACTTGGAGATACCCAGTGATCCTATTGACGTTTACTCTTTGGTTGAGAGTCATTGGATCCCAACTTTGTTCATAGCTGAGTGTGGTATTACATTTCCACCAAACCCTCTTTTTCTTTATTTCTGTCAATATTTTGATGTAGTCCCTATAAGAGTAGCCCCCAATATCTGAAGGGCTGCAAATGGTATAAATAGGTTGAATGAACTCTATGGGACTTATATTGCAATTCTAGAGTTAATGTATTACTATAAGTGGGTTACTGTTGGCGAGGGAACTTATTATTTAAAAACTAGGCAAACGAATAGGGTTTTAGTAGTAAGATTGCTAGATTCGAATAAAGACTAATGTGATTATGATTTAATGGTCAAGAATTGTAAATATGCTCCTCTTCTC
Organism: Sambucus nigra; assembly: GCA_949130495.1. Lineage (NCBI taxonomy): Eukaryota > Viridiplantae > Streptophyta > Magnoliopsida > Dipsacales > Adoxaceae > Sambucus > Sambucus nigra. The sequence continues at coordinate 440,545,594 of OX422215.1, forward strand.
ACTAGAGTGGCCTATGATGGTCCTAGATGTCCCCAATCAGGGCATGGGATAGGTTATTATTTCATTACTTTCTATTCCCTTTTATATTTTCATTTTCGATGTCTTCTAATCTAAAGAAGGGGAGATTAATCCAACTAAACTCAAGTTATTATGGGGACTTAACCAGAGAGCAGGAAGTGAACACCCTCGATTAGCCTCTGTGCTATTGGAGTATAAGAGATCCATAACCTCATTTGTTGCTTGGCCTACCACTGTTCTGCATTCAATCGTGGCAGAATTTGAGAAAAAGCCTGTATGGGGGTTTCCCCACCAAATATTGACTAGCTAAATTGATCCCATACTTAGAAAATAAAGATGGAAGACAAGGATCACCCGAGGGAACTCCCACGAAGACCCTCCACGGACATTCCTCGAAGGACTCCCCTCGAAGGCCAAAGTTATTCGAATAATGATATCTTGTAATATAAAGTAGGATGTATTTGATTATGTACTTCACTTATTGAGGAAAATTACTTTGTAATATGGGTGACGTTGTTCGGTACCCTTATGGGAATATTCTTGGAAAGGCATGAGAGATATTACATGCTCTATCGAATAACCTTATCTTGGGAACCTCGTAGGGACATGGTTTGGAGGATTGAGAGCAAGGCAATGTTAGGAATGCAAAAACCAACCCTATTGCCACACTTGGGTAGAGCTTCATCCAGTACAAATTGTGGCTTGAGCCATTTATATTTGAGTTTCCATGATTCAAACCTATCCAGGGGAACTTCCTCGAGGAACCCCAATCTTGTATCTTTGTCCTAGAAATCGTTCTTAGCCAATAAACAACATACTAAATTTCTCGAGCCACCTGCCGTCCGATCCACCTCAAGCTATACATCATCCATTTGATTGATGTGACCACACGTCTAGTGGGGTCACTTTCATCCACTTTATGATGTCATATCGTCTTGCATTGGGGGAACTCAAAATTATTGCACTCAATTGAGATTATCCATAGGATGGAAGACTTAGGCCACCAAACCTAATTTCATGGTGTTCTAAGGCAAGCATTTGAGTTGTCACGTCCCTTCCCTTATTAATTTCGCCATGCTTCTAACATGTTAGGCAGTTTTCTGCAAAAATATAATATCCCATTCATTTAATGCAGTATCTTGGATATTAATGCGATGGTACATTAGCATTTAATGCCAATAAATCATGTTTAATACCAACAAGGTTACTGGAGTAACCTTGCCTTCATATAATAGTTCAACCAATTAGTTTACATGGATGAAAATCGTGATCCTGAATTGTTGTTGGATTTTCCTCATTCACGAGAGCTTCTGTGAGAGCAAAATTTATTGTCCAAACATTCTACTTACATCCATTAATACCCATATCATTGAGCATTAACTGAGCTTGATGTTCATGCCTTGACTTTATTGTACTTTGAGGGCTTTCTTTTTTTTCCTTCGACCAAGTTGTTTGCTGGTCCTATCTATTTATTGTATTGTCATACTTAATACTATCTTGAGTATTGAATGTTATTATCTCTCTATCACCTATATATATTGTCAGTATTAAATACTGTTTTATGCATTAATCTCGATCTTGATAAGGGGTTATGCCTCGCTTGATACTATCTGTATTCCAAGAACCCACATCTTACAGAGCTACTTTCCACTTCCTCGGTTGAAGAGTCCATTGGAGTTGATAAAGATCTTGGGAAATTTTATTCATTTGAAACTTTAGATAGTTCTACCATCCCTTCTTCCCCACTAATAGCCATGGGTAAGAGAAAGATTCCCAACTTGATGGATGGTCCTTCTTCTCCCACTACTAAGACTATCAAGGCGGCTGATCTCAAGAAGTCTAAAGTGACTGAGAAGTTGCCTACGGTTACTTAAAAAGTGCCTTGGGTTATTGAATAAGTTAATACTCTTCTTGTGAATATAAGAGGTTAAAGAAAGGTCTGCCCTCAATCTAGCCAACTCAGGCCAAGAAGTCGACTAAAATTTCCAATGTTTCTGAGTTTGCCAAAAATGTTTTTTTACTGAACTAAGTGGAATTGAGCAATCATTTGTTTCTCTCAACTTTACTTTTTTTTGAAAATTAATAAAGTCTGGGAGTGTACCTGTAGACAGGTTAGGAGCAGTTCCATTAATAAGAACCTGACTAACTAAAAGGGCTACTTAGAACTTAGCTGTGGTAAGCCTTCATATGTTATGTTAATAGAATATATCTTATGTTTTTATATGCTGACAGTTCATTTTTCTTGCAGTTCTTGATCGACTTTAACCAAATGATAAAGAAGGATGACCAAATAAGAGCAGCCACTTCTTATGATGTGGAGGAGGCCTTGATAGGTATGCAGAAATCTATGAAAGCATATGAAGAGGCATTAGAGAGAGAGTAAAAGTCTTGGCAGACCAAGATCACTGATGCCGAAAATGCTCGTAAAAAGGCTGAGGAATCACTATCTACAGCTACATCGGCTAGCTCTGAAGCTAAGAGCAAGGCGAAGGCTGCAAAGGAAAAGTTAACCTTGAATAAATCTTCTCCTAAGACTTTAAGGAGATAATTATTGATTTGAAGGCTAATTTGGTTATCGAGAAATCCAAGAGGAAGAAATCCAAGGAAGATTCTTTTGATAAGGGCTTGGAGAAATCTATTTCAACAACTTCTGCTTAGATTGCTTATGTCAAGAAGAAGTATTTTAAGGATGGATTATCGGAGGCTTTGAAGGAGGTCGATACAGTTTTAGACTCAGAGTTATTCTAAAAACATGACCCTGCCCCCCCCTACAAGTTTGGATGAGGAAGTTGATGATGGAGAGGATTCAAAGACTTCTTCTTTGCCTCTTGTTGAATCTTCCATAGGCCCAAATATTTTAGCCGACTTACCTTCTGCTCCCACTAATCCTCAAGATAAGGATAAGGTCTAGATTTATTAGTTTGTCTTTCTTTTTTCCTGTAGTATTCTTAAGACAACCTTTCTCTGTTTTATAATATATATTTCGCCTTGTAACACCCTTTTCAATTAATGAAAGAACTTAATGTTTTCTTACTTCATTGTACTTGATGTGCTTGTTGTTCTTTATTGGGTTGCGATTAATATAATTATTCTTGGCTATGTTCTTATTCCCTCATACTTGTTATTTTTAGTTTGATGCAAGGATGGAAAGGATTGCTTCCGCTGAATCACATCTACTCAGACGTTGAAACAGTGTGTTTTAGGCTAGTCACATGGATTTGACCGAGGAAGAGTTGTTAAACATGCTAAGAGCTGATGTTTGTGATTAAGATAAGGAAACCTATTACTATTTGCAAAGTCTCCTTGATCGAGATATGGCCAATAATGTTTCCTATTATGAGATGATTAAGCAATTACAGAAAAATACAACCAATCTAAGGCCCTGCTCCATGACGACTATGAGGCCAAGTACAAAAAATTAAGTGAAGGGTGAGGCTTTGACGATAAACTTCCAAAAATTACCTCTGCATTTAATAAGAAAGAGATTATGCTTGAGTAAGAGGTTACATCGGCCCAGGAGATAGCTTCCCTATTAGAGAAAGAAAACAGTTCCCCGAGGGATGAACTAGATAACATGAAGAAATAAATTGCCACCAATGCCAATGAAAGTGATTTATTTTTAGAGGAAGAGAATACGAGACTACTAGAGGATATTGGAGTCCTTTCATAAAGATAAGCCTAAGTCGGGGCAGTCTTTAAGAAGAGCAATTATTTCTCGACTTAATGTTGAGGATAAAAGAACAGCGAAAACTTTGGCCGACCAAATTGCTCAGTTGAAGGCCAAGACTACTGCTATTGCTGATCTTTCACATCAGCTGAAAGCTAAAGATTCTGCCATTACTGACCAAGCTAATCAATCAAAGATCCAGAGTGATGTCGTCAAGAAGTTTCAGCATCAAGTAGAGATATTAACTTTTAGATTTCATAAACAACCCATGGAAGTTTGTATGGATGGCTACAATGAGGCGTTATCCCATATAGATGATCATTTGGCTCAGAGTAATCGTGAAGGCTACAAATGGGGATGAACCAACCTCCTAATTTTTTTAAAGTATGACTAAAATATTAACCTATGGCACTAGAATGAGCCAAGTTTTCTTGACTGTGATAAGCCCCCATTCACACTGGATAAGAATTGGATTCTTCCTAATGTTCTTCCCTAATGTTTATTAACCAAATATTTAGGGGACTATGGAATCCATGTTGAACTTGAGATAGTTCGTCTTGCATATTTGATTAACCAGCCGAGCAGTAGCAATAGGCGTATACTGAGTGATTTAACAACACAAATTCTTCATATACTTTGGATGACCCTCTTGCCGACATGGATAAGGCTCAAGGAAAGCGTCCACTCGAATGATTTTTGTATTTCCTCTTCATTGTAATTTATTGAATATTGATGAAATGAAATTGAAGGTTTCTCTATCATCTTTGTATCTCTTTTTCAGTTGACTAGATAATCTGCTATGACTAGTTAATTAACTCTATAAATTGAGTTGTTATTTATTCGTTATTTAAGCTTGTGGTTGTTACTAATATGATCCTTAACTAGAGAGTGTGTTTTGAGACTAGCTAGTTGATTTAAAGACTATTAAAGTTGCTTAAATGTGATGAATATTAATGTAAATCCATAAATTCTACTAATGTTGTTTTTTAGATAAAATCGCAATGAGTTTTTTTTAACATTAGTTATTAGCGGTGACCAAGTTTGTTAGGAATGTATGTGTGTATTCCTTTATTTAGGAATGTGTACACGTATTCCTGTATTTACCTTAGTCAAGTAAAACTTATTTTTAACTCTTTGGAGTTATATAAGATGTTTTACGAGCTTCTTGTTCTTAACTAATCAAAGACGAAGTTATACATGAAGAACTTTTCTAAAGTTGGAAAGTTTGAAAAGCTAAGGCGTATACTTTTCTATAGTTGGAAAAGTTTAAAAAGCTGAAGCATAAACTCTTCTGGAGTTGGAAAAGTTTGAAAAGCTAAGGTGTAACTTTTTGTTAATGGTGCCATATACTCCGAAAAACAAAACATAAAACTGAAACAAACTAATTTTTATTAACTGGTTGAGTTTGAACTGAATGAACAAATTACATGGCATAATAAATATTAATGATAGTAATTGCAAAGATGGTTGGCATTCTAGGCATTCTTGAATTCTTCTCCTCCCAAATTCTCCAGTCGATAAGTTCTCGATCGGACCTGTACCGAGATATGATAAGGACCATGCCTGTTGGGTTCCACATTATTATTCTTTCCAATGACTTTTTTGAGAACCAGATATCCTTATTTCAAGTACGTCGACTTGACTCTCTTGTTACATAACATTCTTGTCCGTTGTTGGTAAGTGGCCATCCAAAAAGCAGCGTCTTCTCTGACTTCTTCGATCATATCCAGATCTAGTCGCCTCATCAGATTGCTTTTGGGTGAATCAAAATTGGGCACTCTGTGAATTGGTAGGCCTATTTCTACTGGTATCACTCCCTTAGTGCCAAATGTGAGCATGCAAGGTGTCTCTCTTGTTGTTGTTCTCGACGTGGTCCTGTAAGTCAAAAGGACACTATAGAGATCATTGATCAAGTTTACTTTAGCGTCATCCAGTCATTTATTTATACCATCTAACGGAGTTTTGTTGGTGATTTCTGTTTGACCATTACATTGAAGGTGGCCAGGAGCTAAATGAAGTTTTTGAATTCCTGATCTCAAACAGTATTCGTCAAACTCATCAATATCAAATTGTGTGCCATGGTCTGCGATGAAGGCATATGTCATCCCATAACGACATATGTGTTTCTTCCATATGAATTGGAACACCTTTTCATAGAGGTTCATCCTCAACCCATTTTGTAAAGTAATTCACTAGAAGACCAACTATTTCAACCTCCCTTTTGTGGTCGACAAGGGTCCAACCAAATCTATTCCCCAAATTGCAAATGGCCAAGGTGAAGTGATAAGGGTGTGGTAAGCACTTATCTTTCTATGAACTACAGAAAACCTCTGGCATTTATCGCACTTTTTTACGAACGAAATACAATCATCTTTCATCGTCGACAAATAGTAGCCTTGCATAGATATTCGTTGCACGAAGGACCTCCCATACCAATGGGCGCCTCACGAACCTTGATGCACTTCTTTGATTAAGTCCTCTGCTTATATTGGATGGAAACATCACTGCAAGGACACTATATACCCCCTCTTATACATCACACCTTTTTCCATTACATAGCAAGGTGCTTTGTATCTTAACTTCCTGGCTTGTTTTGATCGGTGCACAAGATTCGTATCTCAATATAATTTCTCATAGGATACATCCATGAAGGACCTAATTCGATGAACATCATATTGACTTCCTCCATGTCAATTCTCCTACTAGTGAGGATATCTAATGGGATTGTTCTTCTAAGTTCCATGGGGGTCGTTGAAGCTAGCCGAGCAAGTGAATCTGCTCGGGCATTATCCAGCTTTGAGATTCTTACTATTTTCACTATTGGGAATGAGGAAATTACTTCAATGGTCTTTTTCCAGTACCTTGCCATTATTTTTCCTCTAACACGTAGATTTAATGCAACTGATGAGCAAGGAGCTATGCACCACCACCTATTCGGTGCCCAAGGATGATGCTAATTCTAGTCCTATAATCAAGGCTACATATTCATTTTCATTATTAGATGTCTGAAATTGAAATCTCAGGGAATACTCAACATCTAGATCATTGGGGGTATTTAGAATGAACCCTGCCACACTTCCAGTAGTGTAAGAAGAACCATCAACAAACATTTCCAGATTGAAATTTCATTATTGAACTTTTCACTTACTAGTACTCCATGCTTGAATATTTTTCGGCTTTGCTCTACTAGACGTTGAGATTTTTCCCGGGAAGATGAGGTTTCTGCAGAATAGGAGACTATGTCGGTTTTCTTTTGAGAAGAGCTCTCTTCCAGAGAAGTCTGCTCGGTAAGAAAACTTGGTTGTTATGACGCCTCCGCATAAGTAAATTTTGTAATAAAATCTACCACCGCTTGCCCCTTCATCGAAGTCCGAGGTTCATAGACAATATCGTATTTGTCCAGTTCCATCGCCCAAGACATTAATCTTCTCGACTTCTCAAGTTTGTGTAGGGCTTGTATTAAAGGCAAGCCAGTGTACAGTACAATAGTGTGGGCTTGAGAGTATGGCCTCAGTCTCCTAGATATCTCTATTAGTGCTAGTGCCAACTTTTCAAAGAGTGGACATCTGATTTTATATCCTTGAAATGCTTTACATGTATAATATATTGTCCTCTGGACTCTTTCCTCTAGTCGGATTAGTGCCGAGCTGACAGCTGATTCTGAAATAACCAAATATAAATTTAATTTTTTCCCATTATTGGTCAAGAGAGTAATGGTGGAGATCCCATATATTTCTTAATTTCAACAAAAGTTTTGTTGCATTCATCATTCATCTCAAAAGTCTTTATAAGAGGTTTGAAGAATGGAAGGCACTTGCCGATTGCCCAGAAAACGAAGTAATTTAAGGCTGACACCCTTCCTGTGAGCTTTTGTACCTCCTTTTTGCTAGTTGGGGACTGAATTTCTAGCAACGCTTTGATTTCATAAAATTAGATTCTATCCCTCTTTAATTGACAATGTACCCCAGAAACATTCCTTCCTCTACCCCAAAAGTACGTTTCGTCGGGTTTAGTTTCATTTTATGATTTTCCAGTTGGTTGAATGTCTAGGTTAAATCGGAGATGTGATCGGTGACCACCTTGCTTTTGGTGAGCATAGCATCAACATAAACTTCCATATTCTTGCTATTTTTTTCATCAAAAACTTTGTTTACGAACCTCTGATACATTGCTCCAGCATTTTTTAACCCAAAGGGCGTGGCGTTATAGCAGTATGATCCTCGGCTAGTAATGAAGGATGTGCTTTCTCTATCTTTAGGCTTCATTTCTTTCTAGTTGTAACCAAAATAGGCATCCATAACGCTAAGCAACTCATGACCTGTAGTTTCATCTACGAATTGATCAATCCTTGGCAAAGGAAAGTTATCTTTTGGGCAAGCTTTATTGAGATCGATAAAATTAATGCACATGCACCACTTATTATTATTTTTCTTTACTATCACCAAGTTAGACAATCAGGTTGGATTCTTGACATCATAGATAAACTTGACTTTATGTAATTTCTCTAGTTTCTCGCGGATTGCCACATTTTGCTCTGGACTAAAAACTCTTCATTTATGTTTGACTGGCTTAGACTCTTTGACTATATCGATATTATAGTATAGGAAATTGGGGTCGATTCCCGACATATCCTCATGGATCCAGGCGAACACGCTCTTTATATCTCTAAGAAATTTAATTACTTCCTATTTGAGATATGGGGTCAACCTTAAACCAATTTGGGTAGTTCTTTCTCGATTTTGTCTCCTCTATAACTTGTCCCTTAACCAGATCCTTTTCTTTTCTTAGATCCAATGTGTCAATGTGATAATGAGGTCATGATCTTATTGACCTCTTGCTGGTTGACTGAGGTATAATAACATTATCTGGCATAATTTTGGTTTCCATTGACCACGCTAACTCCATAGTTAGTCGGGAACTTCATACATTGATGAACCGTGGATGGGACGACATCAAATTTCTTTATTCCCACTACGCCAAGAATATGGTTATAGGGAGATGGGACATTTTTGTCCAATATGAAGAAACGAATCTGCTCTTGCCTACTCATCAGCCAAGTGCCGACTAGGACGTCCAACTTAACAGTACCTAAAGGATATACTCTTTTTCCAGTGAATCTTATGAGTGGTCTATGATACGATTCCAGCATGATATCTTTCAGCCCAAGATTACTAAAGCACTCATAGAAAATTATGTCTACCGAGCTTCCGTTATCGACCACTATCCTTGTAACCCTGCCTTTTTGAACTCGACATGTGATGACTAATGGATCATCTTGAGGATAAAGTACCCCATTCAGATCGTTCTTGGAGAAACCAATTACTTGTTGATCTTTGTTGGCCTTTCTTAGTGGGCCATCATCGGAGTCAACCTTATCTATCTATCTGACGGTTGGACAATCCTTGGCTTCATTCATATATAGGCCTTCCTTTATACTATTGCATATCCTCCTCTAACATAACCTCCTATAATAAAATGACATTTTAAAGAGATCATGTTGACGTCCATATCTGGTTCTCTGGTCTATTGGGTAGGTCGGGATCATGTCCAGCTTCTTGGTTGCATGCTATTTTGTTATCGTATCTTTCTCGATGGGGTGAGTTTAATCTTCTCCTGTTGTTTTGACCACACTCTTGGTTGATGAATTTGGAAAACTTTCCCCTATGAATCACAGTTTCTATTTTATTTTTTAAAGAAATGCGCTTGACAGTGGTATGCCCATGATCCATATAAAATTCATAAAACATTGAAGTGTCCCTTCAACTGGGGGTGACTTTAACTTTCTCGGCCAGTGTAGCTATATTTTTTTCTGAATTTCTTCTAAGATATGATGTACACCTTTAGTGAGAGGGGTGTATTCATCATATTTATTCATTCGGTCCAATTCGTCCTGCTTCTTATTTCCTCAATCCCTTTTGAAAGAATCGTTCTTCTGTTCTTTGGCTTTGGAATTTGTAGCCCTCTTGGCAGGGGGTGCACAGTCTTGCCACCACGCTTCTCTAGTAGTTTCATGATGCTGGGAGAAGACATATTCCAGATGTCTTCAGAAACTCCTTCTGGCTTCTCTACAAAAAGAAAACATCGGAGGGAGAAGATCAGACACATGAAATTCATGAGACTAGACTTGTTGTAAAATTGTTTTTTCTAGAATAATTACGAAGCTAGGCCAAATAGCCACTTCTAAGACCCGTCTAAGAAAAATAGTAAGGGGTCATCAGATGCTTCTATTTGAGGAGGTGACCATATTCGCCCTGACTACGAAGATCCTCAATATTCCTATGATTATCTTAGCTCAACCCAAGGTCTGTTTTGGCCGAGAAAGAGACCTTGGCCCACCTCAGAGGTGTCCTTGGAATAGATGTCCCACATGCCTCATTAGGACCAAACTCCCAAGACCATGAGGCAAAGAAGAACCGAGACTTCCAATTGTGGTTTGAGGTCTGAGTCACCGTAACATCTTCTTCTCAGACTTCCTGGCTACAAAGTGATAGTGGTCAGGGTGATTTTTAGCGGATGAGGATATGTAAAAAGCTAAGAATACCCTAACTGGAAGGTCGGTATGATGAACTACCTTCAAGAGTACGATGATCCCAACCAAGACCCTCCAGGCATTGGGGGAAATCTGAGAATGAGCGAGGTTGATATAAGAAAGAACGGCTCGGATAGTGGGGTGAATTAGGAGACGAAAGTCGAGTTTGAACATCTGCTCATAGACATAGAGTTCTCCCTCTTGATCGTTGAAGGCCCTCTCATCCTTGAAGGGTTTCCTTAAGGTAACAGATGAAGGAATGGCGTACATATGTCTGAAGATAAGAAGGTCATATTCTGCGATAAAAGACTCATGACCATCAACCTTGGAAGTGTCAAGTTCACTCCCTTCATCATTATCATTTTCATTAACTGCCTAAGGCTGAGCCTTAGAGGGGCACCAATAACAAACTTCTTAGCAAACTTAACATAGGTGGCTGCCGATAGACAAATGGCATTAATAATAGGAGGAATTGCAACACTGGGTGCTAGTATTTCAACGAAGGAAGACCTACGAGAGGTGATAGCCTCCTGGTGGGATGAGGAATGATAACACCCATTTTACTTCCTCAGAGACTACACTTCCCTTGGGAGAGCAATCCATAGCCTCTTGAAAATAGTCTACGGACTCGGCAGCCTCAGAGGTAGACATAGGGTCTGAGGAAGATGACTCAGACATTGGTATAAGAACCTCAAGAACCTCTGTGGGATCAACAGGCTCGGCTGGCTCATGGTATATAATCATCAATGGTGGAGGAAAAATTGGTCTGAGGTGAAGATCTTCCTCCTGAGCTAACTCTATCTTCCTAATCTTTTCGAAGGTCTTCTCACACAAAGATGAAAACTCTCCAATGATTTTGTACAAAGGTCTGAGCATTCATAGGACGAGACTACACTTGAGAGTTCGAACTAAAAGGGGAAAACAGGTAAACAACTTGTACAACTTCAAGTAAAGATCAAACAAGGAATCCAAAGGGTTCTCCCTAAGAATACCAAGAACACCTTAAGCTAGATCACCAGAGAAGATGACCGGAAGGTCACAGTAAAACCTAAAGGGGGGGGGGGGGGGTTGTAGCTGAAACAACCTCAGAGTAAGAAGGTATGGCTCCAATACTACCTAACCGCTGCAGTCCTAACCCTTAAACTACTTAACAGTGGAAGAAACCCTCGCCGAAAAAGGAAAAAAGTCACCGAAAAACTAAAATTGTAAAAGTATTGATCAGAAATGGAAAAATAGGTCGAAAGAAATACCTGACTAGTCTCCAGTGAGGGAGGAAGAGAAGAAGAAAGTAAAACCTAGAATCGCAACACAATAATGGAGAGCTTGAGAGAAAAATTACAGCTGAAACAAACTATAGGCGGGAAAGCTAAAGGGGAAGAAAGAGAAAATGAGGAAAGAGAAGGGTTTTTAAACCTTATTAATGATGGGGCGTGATTTCCAAAACCCCCATCATTACCCTAGGGAACTCAAAAAGGTGCCACAAAACTGTCATAACTTGGACAGAACGCTAGCCACTTCAGTAAATGGCATGTGTCAAAAGCACCACTCTAAACCTCAAGATATTAAAACGTCCCTTCATCAGCCTGACTTTTATACCCCTTAGTTACCCACTTACATAGGAGACTGAGGTCTAGGGGTTTATTGATATGCCCAAAGTGTACCCTCGTACTCAGGGTCACTAACCTCGGTCTGTCTCACAGCCAAGTTTACAAGAAGCTCACAACAGCCATCAGAAAGGTCTTATTCTGTAAGGTCGGCCCTTCACTGACCAACCTCGACTGGACAAGAGCCAAGACCAATAATATCTTATGAGATCAAGACAATGCCAATATCATACTCTGCCCCAACCGACGTTACACCCTACCTCTTGCCTAACCTTGTCCAGTCCTCCAAGCCGAGGTTATACCAGTGATCAACAGGATAAAGCGACTATCAGACTCATACAACCTTGTAGTTGGCCGGGCCGAGGTTGCAACAAGTGATATTGGAGGTTCAAGCATACACAAGCATATGGAAGGCTTGCAGAACGTGAGCAAATCAGTTATAACCAAATTATTCCCCTCATGTGAGGGAATATTTGGTCATCATTCCTTACATGTAGCACAACCAGGTGTCCACCTATGATTAGTGTATTCAACTCACACATGCCCATAGCATGATTAGGGGGTACACTACACCCCCAAGCACTATAAGTACATGTCTTCTCCTACCTTGTAAAAGATCGATAATTGTAACCCTAGCCAAAACTCTGTTGGTATACACAGTAGAGAGAGAAAGTGAGAGATTGTATCATAAGCCATTAGGGACACCATTATAGTGAAATTACTCACACACTCACTACCATGATCACGACCCAAAATAGTATTAGGGAACGAGTGTCTTGACATACCACCAAGGCAACAGATTTTCCGATTTAATTGTTTCCTTAAATAAATGCAATGGAAATATTATCACATGGTTATGAATCGTAAAATACTGAAAGTAAAGGAATTACATCATCAGAGCTTTCTAAAGGAAACTTCATATATATTAAAAGTAACAACGAGTTACAACTTAAGAGAAATTTTAAACCTTATTACAAGAGAGCCAGCCATGCTCTAAATAAATATTTTACAAAAAGAGCTCTAAAAGATAAATCTTCAAAATAGTCCATTTTCGTTCTGTCCGTGTGCCTAAACGTTTCCTGAAAAATGTTTATTTATACAACATCAGCTAAAAGCCGAATGAGGTTCAATCTCCAGACATTCTAGGGTTTTTCAGAAAATTGATACCTATTCATTTTAGAACAGAAAGTATATACATAAAGATAGGAATTTCAAGTAATGTATATAAAGTAGATGACAATATATATATTCAAAATAAACAGTTCAGAACAGAGCAGATAAAACAATTATGCATGTGTCAATTATTCAGTTTTAGTGGCCATGTACACTCTAATACCCAGACAGATAGTGTTACCAAATGTTTCCACCCGATAACATCACAGACAGATAATCATGATTTCTGGAACAACGCCTTGTTTAGGGCGCACCAGCGATAAACCAGCTGGGAAGGTACCACCCAAATATTTCCACCCGGTAGTCAAGGCCAATATAGTAAGAGAGTTTCCATAGGCCGAATCAATAATTTTAGAATTCAAATTAGATGTTTGTATGGAGAGATATAAACATATAACAAATGATGAAATCATCGGTATCAGATGCATTTTGAGAATAAAAGCATTTCACAAAATATACATAGTTTTCATAATATAATATAATCAAAATGCGCAAGAAATTGCATAGAGTACTCACCCAAAATGGAGGTCAAATTTACTGGTATTGAGTCTTCGATCACACGCTAATCTGATAAAGACTTAAGTACACATTCTAAGGTACAGTTTATACTATACTAACCTCTTCTTTTAAAGGATTACTGAATTTCTATTTGTTAACTTTTAAAACTCATTGATCGTAATTAAAGAATTCAATTCATAGTCTTTCCTCATCAGTCGGTTCCCAGTAGAGATGGAGGGTCACAGGGGCACCACTTAAATACCATTTCATCTAGACAGAACATTTACGAATTCATTCCCAATAGAGATGGAGGGTCACAGGGGCACGACTTAAATACCATCTCATTTAGACAAAACTGCACCGGGCCTAACTTTGGAATTACTTAAATGGGATTCCATAATAACGAGCAATTTCTTTAAAAAGAATCATTTTTAAAAGCATATAATTTCAAACAAGTTTATAAAATCAACTTGGATTTGTTCTAAATTTTAAGTTTTGATTAGTGAATTCTTTATTGTATTTTACCAGCATAACTACTAAGTAAAGCTATAAAATAATAAATTAAAACTATAAAGATGCATTATAACATTAAGATTACCTTAAGATAAATATCCCTAAGAACTTCTTCTTAAACTTTCTCACACTTTCTCTCACTATTTATTTCTATAATTCTCAAGGAATTGGTGTGAGTTTCAAATGATCCCCAAAGGCTCTATTTATAGTTTTCCAAAGATATCAAGGCATTGACATGTGTCCATGATGACCAAGCTTTTACAAAGGGAGTCACCAGTGACGTGTCGCGTAACGGAAGCATATTGCAGTCTTATTTCACTCGACTGTGACATGTGTTTTAGCTTCTCCTCTTACGACGACACGTGTTTTGGATTCTCCTCTAATGACGACACATGTACGGTGGAGGTGTCAAAACCAAGCATGAGGTGTCGAGCATGAGGTTGAAAGTTATTAAGGGTATAAGGGTCATTTTGCACCTGAAGGGCATTTTGGTAATTTCACACAATATTTTCAATATTTCTTTTAAGTCCCCGAAAATATTTTATTTACAAAAAGGCCCCTTTTTATTTTTAATTTTGGTCCCTAAAACTTTCTTTATTAAAACCAAGTCCCTAAAGTTTCATACAATTACATTTTCTACCCCAAAACTTATCACTTAGCTTAGGATGTTCCATAAAATCTCAGTTTGACTCATTTTACCGTTGATTCTTCAAATTTAAAAACGGGATCTGTCATATTAAGAACTCGGAATATCATATATGTAATAATATATCATTATTAGATAGTAAGTGTGACAAAATTGAAAGAAGACAATTATATATTGGCATAAGAAAATGGGGTCATTACACTCACAGTGGATGTAGGTCAGATTGGTTGAACCACTTATATACTGGTGTTTCTCCTCTTCTCCTCACCACCTTTTACCAAATATATATACTCTTGTGCTGCCATTGTTATTACTAGCTTGAGCTTATCAACACCTCATATGGTGGTGATGTTTACAGCATCATCAGTCCTTGATAAAGTCATATGGCATACCATATCATCATATGTTGCAATTCCATATCAATTAGAAAACTTTCTCGTAGGGCATATCGACCAGGGGTCCAGGTTCCACCGATTTGGTAAAATAATCTATGGCAACGACTAAGTATTTGAACCTACCTCTTGTCTTTAGAAGTGGGTCGACCAAGTCAATTCCCCACGTATCAAAATGTTATGGGGATGTTATTGGCGTGAGCGCAGCTCTCAATGTCCTATGAATTGTAGAAAACCTCCAGAATTTGTCATAACTTCTTGCATAGGCAGCACAATCTTATTTCATAGTCGGCTAATAATATCCCTGTGAAGCTACTCGCCTGATCAATGACCTCCTTACTGAATGGCCCCCACATGATCCTTTATGTATTTCTTTAATCGAATTTTCCACTTCGAAGGAGTCACATCTGAATGGTGAGATTATGAATCCTCTCTTCTACAAAACTCATCCTTCCACCACATAGCTTGCAGCTTTGTACCAATAGTTTCCTTGGTTCCTTGGGATAGGCTGGTAGGATGCCTCTCTCAATATACTCCTTGATTGGATCCATACATAAGGGACCCAAACCTAATGTGATCAGGTTGATATTTTCTTCATCACCGCTTCTCTTCATGAGAACTTCTATCGAAATGGACCTCTTTAATTCAGTTCTTATTGCAGAAGCAAGTAAGTGAGGGCTTCTGCTTGAGCAATATCAATACTGGAACCCTTATCATTTTGACCACTTGGAACATGGATATTCAGTCTTGTTCCTTATCCAAGTACCTCGTTCTAAGCTCTCCCTTGACCTCATATACTCCCAACACTTGATTGACAATCAATTGAGAATTGATGTGAGCTAATACATACTCGATGCCCAAAAAAGTGTTAATTCTAACGACACAATCAACACATCATACTCTACTTCATTGTTAGAATCTTTGAACTGGAACTTTAGCCCATATTCCACGCCTACATCGTCTGGGGTATTAATTATTATCCATGTGCCGGTGTCAGTGGTAGATGACGATCCATCCAAATACATTCTCCGAATAAGTGGATCTTCTTTAAAATCTCCTTCAATCAAGGATCCGTAATTGAATATATTTTGGATCTGTTCCAGGTAGCACGTGATAATTTTCTTCTTAGTGTGTGTCTTTAGTCTATCCTCCTCTTGGATGGCTATATCGGTTAGGGAGCTAGATTTCGAAGAAGTTTTCTTGGATTTTTGAATTTTTTAGCTCTTTTCCTGAGAAATCTGCTCGTCTGGATTAACTACTAAACTCTCTCTCCTAGGAGCCTACTCAATAAATATTTCTACGTAGGTGAACTCCTCTATGAAATTTTCTCTTTCTTAACCTTTCATCGTTATTTTAGGCTCATAATGTATATCGTACTATCCCTGCTCCACATCCCAATCCATTAATATCCCTGACTTCTCGGATTCATAAATGGCTCGATGTAAGTGTAAGTCTATATAGACCATAATAGTGTGGGATTGAAATATGGTTTCATTATTCGTAATGCTTTAATAAGTGTTAATGCAAGATTTCATAGACATGCACTACTAGAAAAATAACAATTAAGGACAACTAATTTGCTGTCCCAAAAGCTCATTTGTTGTCCCCAATAGTATTTAGGACAATCATAAGGACAACAAGAGTTGTCCTAATATATGGTCGTCATAAAAAGCTAAAAGGATAACAATTGATGTCCTTTTTGAGTATTTAGGACACCAATTGTCGTCCTTTTTGTTCCATCCATTTAAATCCATATATTATTACATTTTTATAAGGACAAATATTGCTTTCCTTTAAAACGAAGTATTAGGAACATAAGTAGTTGTCCCAAATATATTTTGGCACATAAAATTTTCCGCCAAATGAATATTTTAAAATATAGTTTTAGCTGTCCTAAAACACACACACACACACACACACACACACACACACACACACACATATATATATATATATATATATATATATATATAAACTTAAATTATAATCAACCTAACATCAATCTCTATTATAATAACATTAAATTAAAAAACAAAAATGCAAAGACATTGTACCAAAATTTAACCTTAAATATAATAACAAAACCAAATAGTATCTTATCACACTTCAAAAAATTAACACCAGCATATACTTTCAATTTGTCATTTCCACTTCTAAGTTAGTTACATTAATACATAGTTAAGTGTGGTTATCGATAGTATCAACTGCGGCTGTTGCTGCTGGTGGTAGTGGGATGCCCGCATCTCGTATCATATGAGCGATTTCAAGCCTAGCTTCTGCTAGAGTTTTTCTCTTGGCCCTCCCGACCCTTTCTTGTATTTCATTTTCTAAATCAGCACTCACCATATCAATTTCTTCTTGATGACGATTCTCTCGTTCCACCACCTCTTCCCGATAACGAGTATCTCGCTCATTAGCCTCCTTCTCTAGTCTAGCAATCTCACGATGATAATAATTAGATGATGTGGTTAAATGTGAAGAAGTTGGTTTAATGCATACGCCTATACACAATGCTCGTCCATGTTCGTCAGGTCCTATCACGTCCTCAAATATAGCATCCTTCACTTCAATCTGATTTTGTTGATCAAATGGCAGCATATCCAATTATCTTTTAATCATTTCCTACAAATTGAGAAAAAAATATATAGCACAATCAACCTCTTTTAATAAATGAAACTTGCAAATATCCACCAAAATAAAATTTGTAATGTAACTAAGTCGTTTGGATTGAAATTATTAACATATTTATATCTCTCTACCAACCGCTCCATCATCGACAATGTATGTGAGATCCTTTTTCTTACGTGTCCATCTCCAAACACTCAATTTGTCGATGGGCTCCTATTTTGACTTCATCTAATTTATATATAAATAGAAAACATGTTAATAAAATCCTAAAAGAACATAAATATAATCATAGTTTAGTAGAACATATATATAATTATACTAAAGTAAGAACATATACTAAATTGTTGCTTTATTATGGCAATTGAAGTTCTCCCAATTCTAGGGTGGGAACAAAGTTAAGCACGGTTAATGATATTTCTATTTTCCACTCGCTGCAAGTGAAAATAAATAATATTAATGACATTTCAAGTTACTTGGAATTATATACTCTCCTCACCAATTCAATGTATTATTTTTACAAAATTTTGATAGAGTCTTCTTTGTTTTTACATGTAATCCAACATATTTAATCATCAACATAATATCAATAATTAAAAAAATAACATGCAAAATTCCGTCTACCAATTCAATGTAATACCTTTGTTGTTTCTTGACCCCACTGTTTCACTAAGACTTTCCATTGATTCGGGCCGACTTGGGGGGGGGGGGTCATTTCTAAATGCTCCGTATTCGTATTCAATTTCGTATAATACTTCTTCTTGGTCTTATACTTAAAGGATCTCTATTGAATTCTAGGCTTACGACAACATATGTTTCGGTAATTTTCTAGCGCATTTGTGTTAATCTAAGAACAAAAAAAATACATTAGTTAGAAATACTAATAATTTTTAATATTTGATTTTACCAATACGAGATTAATATAATATTACCTGCACTTGTTCCCAATCAAAGTCGAGCTTTGTTGATTCTCTTTTGTCCAATAAGGCAAAGTCAAAGGAAACAAATCCCTTTCACGTTCATAATAACCGAGTTGGCTCCTCAACTTCGTCGCATATGGTCCAATTGGTTGACAATCTTCATCCCAACCAAGTATATTTTTCTCACCATTACCCCATTCATCCCATTGTTTGGCACTCCCTTTAGCTTTCCTCTTATGAGAGGATGTACTATTAGTATCACCTATTCAAAACTAATGAACAAACATATATAAAAATTTACAAAATTCTGATGTATAGATATCTTTTAATATATACCATCATGTGAGATGCCCTACAAGTCATTTTTCACTCCACAGGAGGGTGTACCATCGATACTTCTTGTTCAAAAAATAGTATTCTTCTTGTAAAGTATAGTTCCATAAGTAAAGAATTAGTAACAAATCAAGGATAAGAGTAGATATAAGGGGCCAAAAAACAGCATCTGATTGGACAAAATCTTAAATTGTTGTAGAGTCATTCAATTTTCATGACAACATTTACAATGTACAAAAACTAATAGTTTGATAACGAAATAACTAGAAAAAGGAACGTCTAGCACAACCATATATTCATTTGAAGTGAGTACATGCTTCCTAGTCACAAACATATCTATGGAGGGGCAACTGCACATTTTACAGTATGTGGTCCGTGACTGTTATAACCATCCGGGCCAAAGGACTAAAAACATCATCGCATCAATTTAGGGGCTGAATCGGTTCAAGGTTTTGGCCACCCAAAACAAGTTCATCATCGTGGGGTGTGACACTTATGCCCGCATCACTGGTTATCTAAAAGATGACCAATATTTTGGTGCTGGGTGTAGTTCTGGAT